>JAPDNY010000001.1:322166223-323576223 GCA_029375565.1 Gekko gecko
GGGGTCATTTCGTAGAAAAAGAGGTGCAGGAGCTCATTAGCATAACTCATTAGCATAACTTATTTGCATATGCCACACCCTCTGACATCACCGGAAGTGTGTCAGAAGGCAACACCTACCACTCAGGCTCCACCCCAGGGACTGTCTTTCCACTCTGGGGGCTGTCATTCCAGTCTCAGAGTAGCCTATCTGGGCCCAGGAGGAATGCTACATTTGCTGCTTTGCGCTCCTGCTGGGAGCTGGGGGCGGGGCTTGACGCCACCTGTGCTTCTAACTACCGGAGCTCCGCTCCTGCACGCTCCTGCTCCAAATGACCTCTGCTCACAAATATATATAAATATGGCTTGTTTTACAAGGTTCCTCAGTGTTAGGGTGGAGAGACAGCCTCCTAATCTTCTTGCAGTCTACAAATTCTGCTTCCTGACCTTTGGTCCCATGAGATTAAAAAAAAATAATCCAACCAGAAATGTTAGTCTTTAAGGTGCCAAACTATTAACATCAATATTTCTACTGTTTCCCCCCCTGTGCTATTAACCTTTCCTTTTTCTGTGCTATTAATCTGCTAGCATGTTTTTGAAAGGAACTTGTCAAGTTAGTAGGATTTTTCTTGTCATCCCCCATATCTAGAAAACATGTCTGCATTTGAATAATGACTTTCCTATAGAAACTAAGAGCTGTATGGGCAAATCAGGCATTGAGATCAATGACCAAGGCTGTAGGCAGGGCTGGCTTATGCGCATCTTCATGTAATGTGTAGTTAGCAACATTCCCCGACCAAATACTGTTTCACAAAAAGATTTTTCTACATTTCTCAATCACCAGGGGGTCACAGGGTGTGACCTCATTTCTTCCCATCCTAAGCGGTTTGGGGGTGGGTACAGATTGGTACGATTAATCAATCCCTGTCGAATCAATGGGGTCCAGCCATTTTAAATCGTAAGAACATAAGAAGGGGCCTGCTGGATCAGACCAGTGGTTCATCCAGTCCAGCATCCTGTCTCACACAGTAGCCAACCAGTTCCTCTGGAGAGCCAACAACAGAGAGGCCAAGATCTTCCCTTGATAAGAATATTAGAAGAGCCCTGCTGGGTCACACCAGTGGTCCATCCAGTCCTGCATCCTTTCTCACACAGTGGCCAACCAGTTCCTCTGGAGGGCCAACAACTGGGCAGAGAGTCCTGAGGCCTTCATAAGAACATAAGAAGAGCCCTGCTGGATCAGACCAGGGGCGCATCTTGTCTCACACAGTGGCCAACCAGTTCCTTTGAATGGTCAACAACAGGGCAGAGAGGCTGAGGCCCTCCTGTGATGTTGCCTCCTGGCTCTGGGATTCAGAGATTTAGTGCCTCTGAATGTGGAGGTTCCCCTCAGTCACCACGGCTAATTGCCTTTGATAGACTTATCCTCCATGAATCTACCTAATCCCCTTTTCAAGCTGTTCATTCCTGTGGCTATCACTACATCCTCTGGCACCGAATTCCACATTACTCTCTGTGTAAAGTGGTATTTCCTTTTGTCCGTCCTGAACCTACTGCCCATCAGTGTCATTGGATGCCCTCGAGTTCCAGTCTTTTGGGAGAGGGAGACAGAAATTCCCTCTGTCAACTCTCTCAATCCCGTGCATAATTTTATAAACCTCTACCATATCCCCCCTTAGCCGTCTCTTCTACAATGAAAAGTCCCGGACTCTTCAGCCTTTCCTTGTAGGAAAGGTGCTCCGACCCCTGAATCATCTTGGTTGCCCTCCTGCAAGTATTCGCACTCGATCGACTTACAGCTCTGCCGAAAAAGAAAACGAATTTTCAGTGATAATAATAGCCAGGCTGGGAAATTACTCCAGGGAGTGTTTACATTTCATCTAATGCACCATTTAGCGAGGGCAAAGGAGAGCATCTTCCCTGCCGTCCTGTGCTTCAGACCACACGTGATTACAGTCTCTAGGAAAAACCAGTTATCTCTGACAATTAAATTGCAACAAACATTTAAATGGATCTATGAACGAGGCGTGCATTGCAATGGAACGTTATCCCTTGGCTCTGGAGAAAGGAACAGTGGCTGACAGACCCAGGAAATGCTCCTTCGAACCTTTCTTTCTTTCTTTCTTTCTTTCTTTCTTTCTTTCTTTCTTTCTTTCTTTCTTTCTTTCTTTCTTTCTTTCTTTCTTTCTTTCTTTCTTTCTTTCTTTCTTTCTCTCTCTCTCTCTCTCTCTCTCTCTCTCTCTTTCTCTCTCTCTCTCTCTCTTTCTCTCTCTCTTTCTTCTCTTTCTTTCCCTCTTTCTCTTTCTTTTTCTCTTTTTCTTTCTTGCTTTCTCTCTCTCTCTTTCTCTTTCTCTTTCTCTCTCTCTTTCTCTCTCTCTTCTCTTTCTCTCTCTCTCTTTCTTCTCTTTCTCTCTTTCTTCTCTTTCTCTCTCTTTCTCTTTCTTTCCCTCTTTCTTTCCCTCTTTCTTTCCCTCTTTCTTTCCCTCTTTCTTTCCCTCTTTCTTTCTTTCTTTCTTTCTTTCTTTCTTTCTTTCTTTCTTTCTTTCTTTCTTTCTTTCTTTCCCTCTTTCTTTCCCTCTTTCTTTCCCTCTTTCTTTCTTTCTTTCTTTCTTTCTTTCTTTCTTTCTTTCTTTCTTTCTTTCTTTCTTTCTTTCTTTCTTTCTTTCTTTCTTTCTTTCTTTCTCTCTCTCTCTCTTTCTCTCTTTCTGCAATTTAATCTTGGATGTATTCTAGAACGGTCTTCTGATCCAGACTGAAAATCCTGGGCCTCAGTGAAAGCTCTTTTCCCCACCCACTCTTGAACACTTGAAATGGTTTCCCTGCCTTTCGGATCAGGCTTTCTCCCTCAGCTAGCTGATCATTGGCTAGTGGGTACGGAACGGCTCCGTTGGAGTTATCCTTTAATTACAGCTGGAAACGTTTCCAATTAGAGAGGCAGAAACTGCCGTTACCAGAAGACATTAAGAAGACGCACAGAGGAATTTCCTTTAAGAACAAAAGGGTATCTTCCCAGCCAGGGTGGGGAAAGGCAGCTTCGATCTCTAACTGGATCTCGTGCTATGTGGGGTTTTTTTGTTGCAGATGTGTAAGTTTGCTGCTGTTGAGGATGTTCTTACTAAGGGTTACCAACCTCCAGGTGGGGCCTGGAGATTTCCTGGAATTACAACTGATCTCTGGCCTTACAGGGATCAGTTCCCCTGGGGGAAATGGCAGCTTTGGAGATGGACTGCTTGGCGTGATACCCCATGGAGGTCCCTCCACTCTCAAACTCCATCTGCCGCGAGCCCCGCCCCCAAATCTCCAGGTATTTCCCAACCCAGAGTTGGCAATCCTATTCCTACTATATAATTTTTTGCATCGGTTTAACGTGCCCTGTCTAACATGGCCCAGTGCTTCACCTCTGGTCGGTTTCCAGATTTCTACGAGTCAAATCCGATTGCGCCGTCCGCTGGATGTCCCGCCCTGTTGATTCGGTTGTCCTGTACAATTCACTTGTATTGTAATCTGTCCTGAGTCCCAGAAGAAAGGCAGGCAGGTTGGTAGACAGACTGATTCCGGTGGGGTAGCCATATTGGTCTGAACCAAGTTTGAGTCCCGGGGGCACCTTTGAAGACCAATAAAGTTTTATTCTGCATGCACATGAAAGCTTAGACCCAGAATAAAACTTTGTTGGTCTTAGAAGTACCACTGGACTCAAATTTTGTTCAGACAGATAGATGATAGACAGGCAGGCAGGCAGGTAGATAGGTAGGTAGGTAGGAGATAGATAGATAGATAGATAGATAGATAGATAGATAGATAGATAGATGATAGATAGATAGAGGGCTCTTTTTGCAGCAGGAACTCCTTTGCATATTAGGCGACAGAGAGCTCTTTCGAGGACTGCTCCTGAGAGAACAGCTCGGAGAGAACTTGTGACTGACCCCCGGTCACCCAGCTGGCTGCATGTGGAGTAGGAGTGGGGAATCGAACCCGGTTCTCCCAGATTAGAGTCCGCCGCTCTTAACCACTACACCAAACTGGTTCTCAGCAGCAATGTTCCCTCTAAGCTGTAGCGTCTTGTGAGCAAAAATTCTACTTTGTGAGCTACTGGCGTGAAAATTGTGAGCAAGTGATTGGGCTTCTGTATAAATTAGTCTGCTCTGGAGCCGTCCCTTCCTGAGCTTAAGACAAAAATGTGTGAGCCGGAGGCTAAAAAACTGTGAGCTAACTCACACTAGCTCAGCTTAGAGGGAACACTGTTCTCAGGTAGGGAAATTCTTGGCAATTTGGAGGGCGGAGTCTGGGGAGGGTGGGGTTTGGGGAGGGAAGGGACCTCAGGTGGGTATAATGCCTTAGAGTCCTAGACTCACAGAGCTGTAAAGGACCTCCAGGGTCACAGAGTCCACCCTCTGCAGCAGCCATTTTCTCCAGGGGAGCTGATCCCTGTCACCTGGTGATCGGTTTTAAGTCCAGGAGATCTCCAGGCTCTACCTGGAGAAAGATGGCAACCCTACTTTTGATAGTGTACTGAGCAGGGCTCTTTTTGTAGCAGGAACTCCTTTGCATATGAGGCCACACACACCCCTAATGTAGCCCATCCTCTAAGACCTAACAGGGCTCTTCTTACAGGGGCTCCTGTAAGCTCTTGGAGGATTGGCTACATTAGGGGGTGTAGCCTAATATGCAAACGAGTTCCTGCTACAAAAAAGAGCCCTGGATAGATGGATGGATGGATGGATGGATGGCTAGATGGCTGGCTGGCTGGCTGGCTGGCTGGCTGGCTGGCTGGCTGGATGGATGGATGGATGGATGGATGGATAGACGGACGGATAGACGGGTGGATAGACGGATGGATGGATGGATGGATGGATAGATGGATGGATAGATAGATGGATAGATGATTAATAAATGATTGATAGATGATAGATAGACAGAGAGATGGTGTTATGTACTGGGACTGGAACATTCCAGAACTGTTTCTACCAGAGACTGGCTGAGCTTGGCACTCTAGAACAATAGCCCATCAGGACTCTGGAGGTGGCCAATGGGGAATTAATGGTTCTTCTGACAGTGGCCTATCGTTGGTAGTTGTTTGGTGAAGTGGGTGGGGTTCGCATGCTGTTTAAACAGGGCAGCTGCCCTGGCTTTTGGCTTTAATTCTTGCTGAATCACTAATAAAGGAGAGCTGGTCACTAGGCCTGGGGTCGGACCGTCCACGGAACCCAGGATTTAACAGACAGATGGACGGACGGACAGGGTGGCTGCCATAGGATTGAAATCACTGTGGCTCTGGCTACAGAAAGTTCAACTTTTTCTCCCCGTTCCGTTTCCTCACACCTCTAACACCTCTTTGTCCCACTGTAGGACGTATGGAGGCCGTGGATTTCCCAGTACCTCCATTGGGGCTGACTCTCCGATCGTTACTGTGCCGTAAACCTGTTATGTCCGCTGACCACCACCAGGCGACAGCGACATTTACCTGAGCTTGGAACGTAAGAGACAATAGGGACTAGGATCCTGAAACACCAAACGGCACCAATAGGAACCTTGGCGGGAAATTCAAACCTACCAATGGGAACTAGGGGTGGTCCATGGGGACGGTATATAGTTGACCTGCGGCCTGTATTTGTTGTTCTGTTGTGTCCCAGCGAACCATGTGTTGTTTACCACGCCGTTTCCTGACTCCTTAATGCGTCGGACCCGCAACACAACAAAACCTACGAAGATGGAGACGGCAACGGGAGCTCCACAACCCCCAGGATTTTTATATCACCCGTTAGCAGCTGCATCGATCCGTTTCAGCCGATGTGTCAATGGTAACTAAGAAACAGGACCAGGCGATCTCTTCTTAGCTGCAGGAAGCTGGCGGTGGGGGGGGGGGGCGGATGCCGTATTTTTAGACGCAACCTCCCACGGGCGTAGCTTGGGACAACCTCAAACGCTCATGCATAAAAACACTCACGGGAAAATAATTCATTCACGGCCAGTCCCTATTAATAGACGTTCCGTTTCTGATCGCAAAGCGAGCGTGGCTCAGATCTGGCTTAGAATTTTTGCAGGGGCGGAACCTTCACCAGTTCCCACCTCCCACTGGAGACCTCAAGTCCTCCCCGAGCTAATCCTGGGGGTCCCCCATCTGCCAGAAGCAACATTTCAGGGGGTTATTTTTTTGGGGGAGGGGGTTCCACATGGGGGAATCTGAATGCAGGAAGTAGAAGGAAGTGACCGTTTACTCACCTGGAGACAGGGTTACCTAGTCCCCCCTGGATATAAAAAAGCACAAAATAGATCTACCTTAAGCATACATCTATTATAGGTAAAGGTAAAGGTTTCCCTTGCTCGAAAGCGAGTCGAATCCAACTCTAGCACCAAGAAGACCCTCCAAGCACCAAGAAGACAGCATCACTTGCCCAAGACCGAGAGTTCCTATCATAAGAACATAAGAGAAGCCAATGTTGGATCAGGCCAACAGCCCATCCAGTCCAACACTCTATTTCACACAGTGGCCAAAAATACCAGGTGTCCTCAGGAGGTCCACCAGTGGGGCCAGGACACTAGAAGCCCTCCCACTGTTGACCCCACCCAAGCATCAAGAATACAGAGCACCCCTTGCCCCAGAGTTCCTATCTATATGTTGTGGCTAATAACCACTGACGGACCTCTGTTCCATACGTTTATCCAATCCCCTCTTGAAGCCATCCACGCTTGTAGCCCCCACCATCTTCCGTGGCAGTGAATTCCATGTGTTAATCACTCTTTGGGAGAAGAAGTACTTCCTTTTATCCATTCTAACCCAACCACTCAGCAACTTCATGGAGTGCCCATGAGTTCTTGTATTGTGAGAAAGGGAGAAAAGTACCTCTTTCTCTACCTGCTCTATCCCAGGCATAATCTTATAAACCTCGATCATGTCCGTGTCTTGTACCAGAAACAAAAGCTGGATGAGAAGCTATAACCCTTGAGAGTGAGCTGCTAGGGCAACAGTTTCCCAGCTCTCTCTCTCTCTCTCTCTCTCTCTCTCTCTCTCTCTCTCTCTCTCTCTCTCTCTCTCTCTCTCTCTCTCTCTCTCTCTCTCTCTGAACTAAGGGTGAGAATAAGTTAGCCAGCTCCAGGTTCGGAAATACCTGGAGATTTTGGGGCGGAGCCTGGAGAGGGTGGGGTTTGGGAAGGGGAGGGACTTCAGTGGGTTATAAAGCCATAAAGTCCAGTCTCCAAAGCAGCCATTTTCTCTAGGGGGATTGATCTGGAGTTCAGTCGTAAAAGCGGCAGGGCTTCTTTTCTGAGGGAACACGCCGGACCGGAGTTCCCGAACCCTCTTTGACAATATCATTTCAAAAATGTTTAAAAGTTCATGAGTTTTCCGTATACGGATGGAAAACTTCCTTTCCTGTCTTGAGAGTTCCGGCACCTCTTATTTATTTTTTTTAAAGCCCTGAAAAGTGGGATATCTCCAAGCTGCAACTGGGGACTGGCACCCCTAGGCGAGAGCCATTCGGCCAAAGAAGTAGAACTCCCAGGTTACAAGCATATGAAAATGAAACAAATGCAAGCTGTTGTAACTCGAGATCAGGCGGCTTTCAGTTCATTAGAACAGAACATACAACAACACAGAACAATCCCAACTTATATACGGTTTGGAACTGGCTAAACCACGCCCCTAGAACAGTAAGGCCCAATCATAAGTGAGTGCTTAGGACCAATAGGGTTTGTTCCCTCCTAAAGTCATCGTCTTCCTTGATTGGTCCATGGCACGACGGCAGCCAATCAGGCTGTTGATTTTCAGATACCGAGAGTCTATGGAGCTTGTGACTGAAGTTCGGGCTCATACTACAATTCAGGCTATCCGTATAACACAATACATAACACGAGCGTTTGTTTTTCAGTCAGCAAGGATTCTGAGCCCGTTCCCGTGAGGGAATTCTCAGATTTGTTTCCAAGAGGCCTGTCAGGACTCATCATGAGATATCGAGAGATCTCAAAAATCAATACGTTGGCAAACGGAGTACTCGTGTGTGCGTCTCCGAGGGCTTGCGATATGGGCCGCCGCAAGGTTTCACGGCCTTGTTTTCATCGAAATATGTAGCATTTTCCGTCCCATCGTTGTCAGTCAAGGGACACGACGTTCCCCAGTGCCTTTTCGTCGGGTTAATAAGTACACTTATATGCAACGTTAATTTTTGTGAGAGGAAGAAGATTTCTCGGGTGGCGCTGACCTCATCAATATTAATATATTTGAGAGCTGACATCAAAAGCGACACAGCTTGAGTCTCGGGGGGGGGGGTGCTTGGTTGTGCTTTGAACATAGGTTTTATTTTTTTCTTTTTGACACCCCAGAACTTCAGAAAATAAACAGCGAACGTCTCGCAAGAGCTAGTAGGCTGTTTTAAAAATCCAAACGAACACCATCTTGAGATCGGGCTTGGCGTTTGGAGAGTTTCAGGAAGGGGGTGCCCAGGTCCGGGTAGTTCCTGGGATTACAAGAAGAGAAGAAGAGATTGGATTTATACCCCGCCCTTCACTACCCGAAGGCATCTCAGAGCGGTTGACAATCTCCTTCCCCTCCCCACAACAGACACCCTGTGAGGGAGGTGGGGCTGAGAGAGCTCTCCCGAGGACTGCTTGTGAGAGAATAGCTCTGAGAGAACCTGGAGGGCATCTTCTAAATTTTCCTTTTCCGGAAAAGCCACCTTCAGCATCATGGCTAAATCTGAGTCCAGCGGCATCTCAGAAACCAACAAGATTTTGGGGGCATGAACTAAGGAGGAGGAAGAAGAGGAGGAGAAGGAGAAGAAGGAGGAGGAGGAGGAGGAGGAGGAGGAGGAGGAGAAGAAGAAGAAGAAGAAGAAGAAGAAGAAGAAGAAGAAGAAGAAGAAGAAATGAGGTAGATGTGGCTGAGAGAGCTCTTCTGAGAACTGCTCGTGAGAGAACAGCTCTGAAAGAACTTGTGACTGACCCAAGGTCACACCAGCAGCTGCATGTGGAGGAGTGGGGAATCAAACCTGGTTCTCCCAGATTAGAGTCCATGCTCCTAACTCTCTCATGTGATCTCCAGGCGACAGAGATTAGATCACCTGGAGAAAATGGCCACTTCGGAAGGCGGGCTCCATGGCCTTATACCCCGCTGAAGTCCCGCCCCTCTCCAAACCCCGCCCTCCTCAGGCTCCACCTCCCACAAAAATCTCCAGGTATTTCCCAACCCGGAGCTCGCAACCCTAGTTTCAGCTCATCTGTCTTTCTAGAACAGACTGTGCTGTTGGAGTTGCCCCCATTCAGGTGGCTTGGGAACAGTGTTCCCTCTAAGCTGAGTTCGTGTGAGCTAGCTCACAGTATTTTAACCTGCAGCTCACACATTTTTGTCTTTAGCTCAGGAAGGGGATGGCTCCAGAGCAGACTGATTGATGCAGCAGCCCAATTGCTCACTCACAACTTCAATGCCTGGAGCTCACCAAGTAGAATTTTTGTTCACAAGACTCCACAGCTTAGAGGGATCATTGCTTAGGAAGATTCCTGCCAGTATGTGTAGTGAGCCACAACAGCATGTGGTAACACTGACAGCCGGTGTAGCATTGTGCGTGACAGCCGGCGTAATGTAGTGGCTACACTGTCAGGCCAGGATCTGGGAGAGGCGGGCTCGAATCCCCACTCGGCTGGGTGATCTTGGGCCAGGCACACGCTCTCAGCCTCACCTACATCGCAGGGTTGTTGTGAAGAGACAACAGTGGCAAGGGAAACGGCGTAAGCCGCTTTGTGTCCCCTCGGAGGGGAAGGCGGGGTTCAAACAAAGTGACCAAACAAATAAAACGTCGGTAAGAAAAAGATGGCTGGACTGCTCAGAAACCCAGGAAACCCCAGATTTCCTGACCGGAATAACAGCTGCCCAGAAATGTCCGTTAAAAGAAAAGGCGGGGCTTTTTTGGTAGGAGAAGCCCAGCAGGAACTCATTAGCATAATTGGTCACACCCATCAGAAAAACAACAAACAAGGTAAGCAGAATAAGAAGCAAAAGGTGGGTGTGGTTGGATGACCACACTTCTGGCAACATGGGGGTGTGTGGCCTGATATGGTAATGGGCTGTGCCGTCAGGGGTGTGGCCTAATAGGCTAATGAGTTCCTGCTGTTGGGTGTGGCCTATTATGCTAATGAGTGCCTGCTGGGCTTTTTCCACAAAAAGAAGCCCTGATCAAGTCAAAAATATCCAGTTCACCCTAGTTCAAATGGCAGGTCTGATTCAAGTTGCCAACTCCAGATTGGGATATTCCTCAGGATTTGGGCAGTGCAGCCTGGGCCGTTTGCACATCAAGGGTTTGCTTTCAGTTACCTGCGCGTTCTGTTGGTCTGGATCTGATGCACGAGTTCTGCATGGCAGTGGACTTTCCGCCGTTTATTGTCCGTTTGTGTCCGTTCTTGATCTCTGCATTTCCTACGTTTTCTGCCTTTCCCCGTGTTGCAGCTCCTCCCCCTTGTTTTTCGCCCTCCCTTTTTTTAACCCACCCACCCCGGGCATGCGTGGGTGTGTTGTGGCGCACCACTAAGAGACCTCCGTGGGGTACAGTGCAATAGAATCCACCCTCCAAAGCAACCGTTTCCGCCAGGAGAGCTGAACTCCGTTGTCTAGTTATAATTAAGAACATAAGAACATAAGAGAAGCCAATATTGGATCAGGCCAATGGCCCATCTAGTCCAACACTCTGTCACACAGTGGCCCAAAATACCAGGTACCCTCAGGAGGTCCAGCAGTGGGGCCAGGACACTGGAAGCCCTCCCACTGTTGCCCCCCCAGCACCAAGAATACAGAGCATCACTGCCCCAGACATAAGAACATAAGAGAAGCCAATGTTGAATCAGGCCAATGGCCCATCCATTCCAACACTCTGTGTCACACAGTGGCCCAAAATATACCAGGGGCCATCAGGAGGTCCAGCAGTGGGGCCAGGGCACTAGAAGCCCTCCCACTGCTGCCCCCTCCAGCACGAAGAATAGAGTGCATCACCTGCCCCAGACTGAGAGTTCCTATCTATACCTTGTGGCTCATAGCCACTGATGATCCTCTGCTCCAGATGTTTACATGGGCCATCTCTGGGCCCAGTCTGGTGGTTGGTAACCCTGGGCCTGATGCAGACATGCGTGGGTTGCATTACCGTTGGAAATCTGGCTGCACTATGGCTATAATCTTATCTGCTTCTTTAAATTCATAAATGCATGACGATAAAAACAGAGAGGAATACGTTCTGAAGAAGAGAGCGGCGTTGGCTCACACCCTGCCTTTTGTTAGTCTTTTACAGTTCTACTGGACTCGTGCTCTTTTGTACTGCTGGACCATATATTTCAGCGATATTTTTCTTCATAAATGAAAAAAACTCACACCCATTTTATACGGTTGCCAGCCTCCAGGTAGCACCTGGAGATATCCTGGGATTGCAACTCGTCTCCAGACTAGAGATCAGTTTCCCACGGAAAAGAAATGGATAAAGGCTGCAATCACGCACACTAAATAATCCCCTTTCAATGCACTTTCTAAGTGGATTTTGCCAGTTCACACAGTAAAATCCAGTTGGAGAAAGGGGATTATTTACTGTGCATGATCGCAGCCAAAGTCTATTGCATCGTACACCTCCCCAACCCTTTTCCGGGCCACATCCCAAAATATCCAGGAATCTCCCAACCCAGAGTTGGCAACCCCCCCGCATGTTAGACTCTCACCAGACAGTTAATAATTGGCCATCAGTACAGTAATTCGGAGAGCTGCGATGGCTCAAGTGGTTAAGACGCTGAACTGCAGGCTGTGGAAGGTCAGTAGTTCAGCAGTTTGAGACCCGAGAGTGCCACATGATGGAGTGAGCTCCCATCTCTAGTTCCAGCTCCTGCCAACCTAGCAGTTCGAAAACAAGAAATTGCAAGTAGATAAATAGGTACCACGACAGTGGGAAGGTAACAGCGTTCGGTGCGCCTTGGTGTTTAGTCATGCCGGCCACATGACCACGGAAACGTCTTCGGACAGCGCTGGCTCTTCGGCTTTGAAACGGAGATGAGCACCGCAACCCTAGAGTCGGATTCGACTGGCTTTCGAGCAAGGGAACCTTTACAGTAATTCGACCAGAAATGGCTCCTTCCTTGGTTTCGCCCTCTCGTGGCCAGAAGCTGAATGACACGTTATGGTTTTTAACCAGGAAAATCGAAGATTAATCGCTTTGAGCTTATTCGGGGTATGAATCAACGTGTTGATGTACTTAGGGTTACCAGCTCTGGTTTGGGAAGTACCTGGAGATTTGGGGGGCGGAGCTTGGGGGAGGCAGGGTTTGGGGAGGGGAGAGACCTCACCATGGTACAACATCATAGCCGTCCTACACTGCTTCAGTCAAATTGTCATCACTAAGACTGGTTGGGTCTATTTTGAGCTTCTATTACTCCAAGGGAGGTCGCCTGATAGACCCAGTTCTGAAACTATGCAAGAGAAAGGTTATACCCCATCTCTTGTATGGAGTCGAAGTATGGGGACGGAATGACGGCGTCTTGGCCAGCCTCAAAGTAGTCCAGAATTTTTTTTAAGGTGCATTTTAGCACTTCTCAGCTCAGGAAGCTGCGGTGGCGCAAGTGGTTAAGACGCTGAACTGCAGGCTGTGGAAGGTCAGTAGTTCAGCAGTTCGAGACCCGAGACTGCCGCATGATGGAGTGAGCTCCCGTCTCTAGTTCCAGTTCCTGCCAACCTAGCAGTTCGAAAGCAAGAAATTACAAGTCGATAAATAGGTACCACTTTGGTGGGAAGGGAACAGCGTTCCGTGCGCCTTGGTGTGTAGTCATGCCGGCCACATGACTCGGAAATGTCTTCGGACAGCGCTGGCTCTTCGGCTTGGAAACGGAGACGAGCACCACAACCCTAGAGTCGGATTCGACTGGCTTTCGAGCAAGGGAACCTTTACCTTTACCTTAGCACTTCCCAAGGGGTCCCCAGCAATGTTCCCTCTAAGCTATGGAGTCTTGTGAGCAAAGATTCTACTTGGTGAGCCACTGGCATTAAAGTGGTGAGCGAGCGATTCGGCGACTGCATAAATTGGTTTGCTCTGGAGCCCTCCTTCCTGAGCGGAGACAAAAATGTGTGAGCTGGAGGCTTAAAAACTGTGAGCTAGCGCACACTAACTCAGCTTAGAGGGAACACTGGTCCCCAGCTGCCCTGATGAGAGCTGAAACTGGTATTCCTTCTCTTAAGGCTCGGGCACACCTTATAATTATCAGATACTGGGAAAGAATGGAAAAATCCACATTCTAATTCCGTCAGTCACCAGTCTTTTAAACTGCTCTTAGCTAAAGACTCGTAGCTAAAGACTCGCAGCGCCTTGACTTTCCTAACAATATACCTTCAAGGTACTCTATTCCTGATGATCTTTTGGGAACCTCAGTTAATAAATCCCAGCTTAGTAACTGGGTTTATGACTTTGTCGCTCGGCTAGACCGCTCTTTAATATTAAAATCAAAAGAAGCACCATGGTACAAATTAATTAAATCAGACCATACTAGAACCTAGTTAATATCTCTAAACACATACTTAGAGAGCCCTTTCCCTCTCTACGGTTTCAATCAATGCCGACAGCAATTTTGGAGGGCCAATTCGATCAAACTCCATTGGCTCATCGTCTATGTATTCGTGGCACCCACGGACTTGAGGATTTACCTCACAACATTCTGTTTTGCCCATTGTATTCTAGTCCAAGAGCTAAGTTTGTTTGTTTTTTTGAAACAAATTTTTATTGGGATACATTCAACATTGTTAAACATCGTTACCAATACAATTTTAAAAAAATTACATCCCATCCCCCCACCCCCCACCCCAATAGGCTTCCAACACTGCTAATAACAAAAAAAAGAATTAAAAGGTAATCAAGTTTAAACTTGTATCAATCGACAAACCAGGTAACACAATTCGAATATGTAAAAACCTGACTTTTTCAAACCTAGTTTCCAAAAGGTACAATACAATCTGATATTTGTTTCCTTTCTCATTCAATGTCAATACGAATCAAGATTGTACATTTTCCCTTTCATTCTATATTCAATTTCCATGTAGAATTTCAGGCCTTCCCAGTCTTTTAGATATTGTTCTGCCATTTGTCCATTTAGTTTTTTCGTCATTTTGTCCATTTCGGCTAGGAACAGCAGTTTTCTTAACCAGTCTCGTATATCTGGCACCTTCTCCGCTTTCCATTGTTGAGCAAAGGCCATTCTCGCCGATGTAATCATATACCATAATAACGTCCTTTTTTCTTGTGGAATTTTTTCCATTGTCAAACCTAAGAGAAGAAGCTCCGGACTTTTCCTGATAGGAATTTTTAATATCTTCTGCATCTCACAATGTACATTTGACCAGTGTCCAAGAGCTAAGTTTTAAGCAGGTATTTTATCTGGTCTTAGTGCTTACCCAGTTGAGGGGAAAAATTCATTTTTGTTACCTGACATTGATGCCTATGTCTCATATAAAGTTTCATTATTTGCCCTTGCTGCAAAGAATATACGTTCCAAGGTGGCATCGGGAAGAAGGGCATCAGTTAGGCTACTGTACTAAATTAGTCATATTTTGTTACTGATCTCTGGTATTTCTGTGCATTCTGACTTTCAACCTATAGCTTGTTCACAATTTGTGTTTTTGTAATTTTGTAACGGCCAATGGCTAACCACAATAAACTAAACGGAACTGAACTTAACAGCTGTCCTGTAAAATAACCCACATACACCACACCTCAACGGACCAGTGTTCCCTCTAAGCTGAGTTAGTGTGAGCTAGCTGACAGTTTTTTAGCCTCCGGCTCACCCATTTTTGCCTTCGCTCAGGAAAGAGGGCTCCAGAGCAAACTAATTTATGCAGTAGCCAAACTGCTCGCTCACCACTTTAATGCCAGTAGCTCACAAAGTAGAATTTTTGCTCACAAGACTCCGCAGCTTAGAGGGAACATTGCAAAGGACTGTTCTCCACTTATCCTGGTTGCTGCCTCCGGTAAAGACCAGTTCCCTTTCTTTTTGGTCTTTCGGAAATGCCGTTCCTAAAGTTTGTCAGGGCTCAGGTCCCTCTGAGCCGGGATGGCGAGAGAGGCGTCCGGTCCCTGGGCGCTTGTCCATAAATATAAATGGCACACCCATGAATATTAATGCGCCACCATGCGGCGTACGGCCTGCCGGTTTCTGCAGCTGCTGAATAAAACAAAGGCCTCAAGCGAGGACTCCGGGAACATACGCTGTAGCTCTCTGATGGAGAAGATGGTTCAGTCACTCTCTGAGGGAGAGATCGCCTCGGAATGCCGCCTCTGCCGCTGTTCACGTGAGCTGCTCCAGAAACCCAGAAACAGGAAAACATAGAGCTGGAAGGGACCCCGAGGGTGCTCTAGTCCAACCCCTTCCTCGACGCAGGAACTCCACAACCCCCTCTTCCCACCTCCCGCAGTTGCCCCGAGGAAGGCAAAAACCGCCAGGGTCCCTGGGCCAAACTGGCCTGGAGGAAAAAATTCCTTCCTGACTCCAAAGTGCCAATCAGTATTACCTTGGGAAAGTTAGGGTTGCCAGAGCCTCCCTGTCTACCTGCAGGAGATGGGTGGGGGACAAGGTTGCCAAATCCAGGTTGGAAAACTCCTGGAGATTTGGGGGTGGAGCCTGGGGAGGACAGGGACTCTCCGTGGGGTGTGACACCACAGAGTCCACCCTCCAAAACAGCCATCTTTCTCCAGGGGAACTGGTCTCTCTAGTCTGGAGAGGAGATGTAATTCCGGGGGATCCCCAGGTCCCGCCTGGAGGCTGGCATCCCTCGGAAATGTAAGAAAAGGCCACGAGAGCTGAGCACTTAGGCAGCCCCTCCCTGCCCTCCCTCTCATGACCTGCCTAAGTTCGCAAGGATCAGGATTGCTGTCGAATGGCCGTTCAGCCTCTGTCTGAAAACCTCGGAAGAAGGAGAGCCCACCACCTCCCGAGGAAGCTTGTTCCACTGAGGAACCGCTCTGTCAGGACATTCTTCTGAACATTTAGCCAAAAATGCTTTTTGTCCCCTGTAGATAGTTAAGAGCCTAAGAACATAAGAGAAGCCAATGCTGGATCAGGCCAATGGCCCATCCAGTCCAACACTCTGTGTCACAAGGTGGCCAAAATATACCAGGTGCCATCAGGAGGTCCACCAGTGGGGCCAGGACACTAGAAGCCCCTCCCACTGTTGTCCCCCCCAAGCACCAAGAACACAGAGCATCCCTTGCCCCAGACTGAGGGTTCCCATCTATACCTTGTGGCTAAGAGCCACTGATGGACCTCTGCTCCATATGTTTATCCAATTCCCCTCTTGAAGCTGTCCATGCTTGTAGCTGCCACCACCTCGTGGCAGTGAATTCCGTGTGTTAATCACTTTTTGGGTGGAGAAGTCCTTCCTTTTATCTGTTCTAACCCGACTGCTCAGCGATTTCATTGAGTGCCCACAAGTTTAAACCGCCTCTCCCTCCCTTGGCTCACTCGGTTTCCCGCGGCTATGGGGAGGGCGGGAAGAGGAGCAGACCCAGCACCCAGCCAATGGCACGTGAGTAGTCTTGCGTGGCAGCTGACGGGCCAATGGCTGAGGGAGCGCATGGAATCTTGCCACTCCAAATTGCTTATATAGGAGAGATATTCAGATCTTTCCCCCTAAATCTTTACTCCCCCTTTTCTTTTTCTGTATCCTCATTTATATATATATATATATATATATATATATATACATACATACATACATACATACATATATATAACTTCTGGTAGCATGGGGTGTGTGGCCTAATATGCTAATGAGCTGTGCTGTCAGGGGTGTGGCCTAACATACGGATGAGTTTCTGCTGGTGGATAATGCTTATGCTTTGTTTCAGTTTACTTTCAGCTCTGTTATCATATTTCTGCAATCCAAACCTCTGTTTGTATTATTTATGGGATGTCCCATATCCTTTTACTTGACTCGTCTGACTCTGTGTAGTCTGCCTTGCCTCTTGGTGGTGGAAAAGGCAGATTATAAACCACAGAAACAAAATAAATAGATAAAACTGGGTGATCTGGTTAGATGAACCATTCAGGAAATGCTGAGGATTCAACTCCCCGTTGATCCCGAGATTTTCCCCTCTAAAGTTTGGCCAGTTTCACAGCCTATACGGGATTGCGTATCACATCTTATTATAGAGGCAAGAGCTATTTCCGCTAGACACTGGAGATTACAATCTACTTCACGCAAACAAAACGGTCTGTGGAAGGTGTTGAGCAATGCAATCCTAGGAATGTTTTCCTGGGAGTAAACCTCATTTGAATCGACGGGTAGACATCTGAGGAGCCCGGCCTGAGGTTGCTGTCGGAGCTACTTTCTAAGGCAAATTTGACTGTTAAGCAGAGATCTACCATGAAATCTAGATGTGTATATCTAGACATATGTATATGAAATATAGAGATGTGTATGATCTAGGGTTGCCAACCTCCCCAGGTGGGTGCTGGAGATATCCCCAGGCCCCGTCCCCACCTCTCCTGGAACTTCCCAATCCGTAGTTGGCAATTCCGTCTTTCATTATTAATTTATGTTATCCAATCAACATTCTTGCACTGATGTTCCTGTAGACTGGCCAGCTTTATAGTGGACAGAATTTGTTCCGTCATCCTAAGATATGGGATAAATGATAGTATGTATTACTGTATGTATTATGGTGTGTATATTAAATTTTGTGTCTACAGTGTTCATATTTTTAATGTGCGTATTTCAGAGGCAGTAAAGCTCCCAGAGCCAGGAGGCAACATCAGGGGAAGGCCTTTGTGACGTCCTTGCTTATGGGGGAGGCTGTTCCCCCTTTAAATCACTCTCTGTGTATCTAAATTTGGTAGATTTCTGCTGCCACCAGGAATTAAAAATTCCAAATCTCTCTCTTTTGGTAGAATGGCCTAGGGTCTGGGCACTTTAGACGACTATGTGGCCCTGAGGAAGGACTCTTCTGATTTCTGGGATAAGTTTAAACAAAAAACTGGTTTATTTAATAAAGAACAAAATTGGTTATTTTGAACTGTTGCTGATGAAAGGAACTCGCAAATATAACTGACAAAGCTTGGTGTCACAGTCTCTCAAACTCCCAAAACTCCACTCTGAAAGGCATAGACACTCAGTCTAATCGCTCTCTCTCTCTCGCTCATCTATATAGCCACACAGACTGAACTCTTTGTCTTATTCACACAGAATAGACTCAAAACTCATATTCACACAAACTAAACTGTTTGTCTTATTCACACAGAATAGACTCAAAAACTCCCATAGCCACACAGACTATGCTCTCTCTTCAAACTTCACGCACAGAATCCCTCTCGTAGACACCCCTCCTCCCACACTCTCAGTCATCAGCCAATCACCACACAATTGTCTCCCTGGATCACTCTTCTTGCAGTACTGCAGTCAAACTAAACATTTAAAGAAACACACACACCAAAACATGAAATCATTACGGCCTCGACCTCTATGCCCTATTGTTGGACCTCTGAGAAACTGGTTGGTAGGGAAGCCAGCCTCCAGGTGGGACCTGGGGATCCCTTGGAATTACAGCTCATCTCCAGACTACAGAGATCAGGTCCACTGGAGAGAATGGCTGATTTGGAGGGTGGACTCTGTATGGCATTATACCCCACTGGAGCTCCTTATCCTTCCCAGGCTCCATCCCCAAATCTCCATGAGTTTCCTAACCTGGCATCCCCCATCTCCTGCTGCTGGCCAGGCAGGACCTGGCAAACCTACTGGAACTCTGCTTTGCATATCTTGATCAGGGTTCCCTCTAAGCTGAGTTAGTGTGAGCCAGCTCATAGTTTTTTAGCCTCCGGCAGCTGCCTGTCCACTGTAGGAGGGGGCGGGGGGAGGAGTATTAGAAATCACAGTGGAGTCGGGGCTAGCAGGATCACTAAGGTGTTAGGCCTGGGCGGGCTCCCTCGTGGCTTTAAGCACCCTGCAACCACTGCTGCACCTGACAGACAACTGCCTGTTAGGTGTAGGAGGTGAGGAGAGTGTATTGGAAGCCATCCAGAGTAGGAGGGGGGAGGAGTATTAGAAGCCACTGTGGAGGTGGGGCTGCACCTAACAGACAACCACCTGTTAGGTGTAGGAGGTGGGTGGAGTGTGTTGGAAGCCATCCTACCTCCTCTCCTACACCTGATGGGCAGCTGCCTGTCCAGTGTAGGAGAGGGAAGGGGGAGAAGTATTAGAAGCCACTATGGAGGTGGGGCTGCACCTGACAGACAACCGCCTGTTAGGTGTAGGAGGTGGGGGGCATGTGTTGGAAGCCATCAGAGAGGCTGAGCCAGCAGCTTTGCTTCACCTCACAGGTGGTTGTTGGCCACTCCGGATTTCCTCAACTGTCATTAGCTCTCTGCAGTCCCCTGGAGCTGTTTGGTTTTTTTTAAACCTCAGAACACTGAATTCTGCAGTTGACCAATCAGAGAGTAGGGCTGAAGGGAGGCAGCTGCCTGGCAGCCACATAGGAATTAATGGGGGGAGCACATTTTACCCCTTTTGACCCACTTAGGGGTTGAATTTCTGAAAATCTCTTCTTAGTGAGCACCTATGCCATGGCATAGGTGCTCACTAAGAAGGGATTTTTAGAAATTCAACCCCTAAGTGGGTCAAAAGGGGTTAAAATGTGCTTTCCCCCCCCATTAATTCCTATGTGGCCTGGGCATTGATTTTACGGTGAGGGGACTTTCTTTTATATATATAGATAGATAGATAGATAGATGTGCTGCCGAAGTATATGAGAATAGACTTTGCCATTGCAGTTCTGGATGTATTGAAACTGTTTTGCGTATTTGTTTACACTGTCAATCTTACGTGGATCTATGTGTTAGGTATTTAAACTCTCTCTTAGCCAACATGACGAAAACTTCCCGATGCTTTAAAAGTGCACCGTCTTCTAAATGACTCTGTTCCGGAAATATCAATGAACGTAGCCATGTTTTTACAATCAGCGATAAAGCTACGTCAGGAAGACTTACGATGAGTAACTGTTTTTATGCCAAGAAAGGTCAATTGAACTGAACTGAGTACACGTCCTGTAAAAAGAGGACATCTGGCATCGTCCTAAATGGTGATTTTAAATTTAATGTATCCTTAACGCGAAGGCTTTAATGTATTTTATTAATACAGTAAGCTGCCTTGAGCTCCACATGGGAATAAAAGGTGGCTGATAAAGTTTTCAAATAAATAAACAAATGTTTTGTATTTATATTTAACACAGTTATTAAGATCTTTTGCAGTTCCGCAAGGCCTGCAAGAGGAGCTCTTCCACCAGGCTTTCAATTAGGAGCCGCCCAGCACTACCATCGGTGGCCTGGGCTGGCCGTGGCTGAAAGTGAGCCATATTAGCCTAATCTGTGAGGAGACCGCTCAGCTGGGTACTTGGATCTCTTCCTGTACCATAGCCCATCCTGATTAATGACACTGTGAGCACTTTAATTGTACATTGGACTGATTGTTTTAACTGGTTTTAATTGTTTTATGTGCACTTGGTATATTCTGCAAAGTAATGTAAGTTTGCGAAGAGGGCAGGATAAAAATACTATAAATAAATAAACAAACAAACTAACTTTTTAAAAATTCTGGGGGGCTGCAAACCATCCTCCCTCTAAAGCAAGCAAAAATGCTACTTTGGGAGTTTAAGAACATAAGAGAAGCCAGTGTTGAATCAGGCCAATGGCCCATCTAGTCCAACACTCTGTCACACAGCGGCCCAAATATACCAGGTGCCATCAGGAGGTCCAGCAGTGGGGCCAGGACACTAGAAGCCCTCCCACTGCTGCCTCCCCTAGCACCAAGAACAGAGTGCATCACCTGCCCCAGACTGAGCGTTCCCATCTATACCCTGTGGCTAATAGCCACTGATGGACTTCTGCTCCATATGTTTATCTAATTCCCTCTTGAAACTGTCCATGCTTGTAGCTGCCACCACCTCTTGCGGCAGTGAATTCCATATGTTAATCACTCTTTGGGTGAAGAAGGACTTCCTTTTATCTGTTCTAACCCGACTGCTCAGCAATTTCATGGAGTGCCCACGAGTTCTTGTATTGTGAGAAAGGGAGAAAAGTACTTCTTTCTCTACCTGCTCAATCCCATTCATAATCTTATAAACCTCGATCATGTCACCCCTCAGCCGTTCAGTTTCTGGCATTGAAGTTGTGAGCCAGCGATTTGGCCACTGCATCAATTAGCTTGCTCCGGAGCCCTCCTTCCTGAGCGAAGACAAAAATGTGTGAGCCGGAGGCTAAAAACCTGTGAGCTAGCTCACACTCACTTAGCTTAGAGGGAGCACTGGTTGCAAAGTGTCCAGCCGTGCTTTCCAAAATCCGAGGCAACTGTCGGCTAAGCCGGATTTCGGATCTTGCGCTGCGGCGTCCCCGGGCCTCGGCGGGTGTGATCCGGAGGTGAGGCGTTCCCTGACGTCAGGGCTTGCGGCCCGTTCTTTCCCCCTTAAGACCGCTCTGCCCTCGTCCATCATGGCTGCCTCGGCATCGATTGCGCTTCCCTCTCCCGCCCTTCCGGCCAGCTGGAGCCTCGCTGTCCCGCTTCCAAAATGGCCGCCGCGCCACCTCGCGTCACGTAGAGCCCGGATCAAAGATGGCCGGCGGGACTCGCTCGGCTGGGCTTGACATTCAGAGTCAAAGGGGAGCCGGGAAAAAAATCGAACAGTTCGAACATCCGGTTAGCAACAGAACACGCCCGAGCGGCGGCCGCAATCCCCAAGCGGCGCTCGGCTGGGGCGCGGCGCCTTACCGTTTCCATGGGAACCGAGGAGACGGCGGAGTCCACGGAGGCGGGGCCGTTCCCGTTCCCGAAACTCCTGAAGGGAAAACCACTCACGGGTCAATTCAGGACCGGACGTGTACGTTCCCAAGGCTTAGCCGGTTTTTCCCCTTCGGCCGCCGGAAGTGACGCGCCCAGGAGGCCGCGGCGGGGCGGGGCGCCACCCCGGCGAGCGGCCGTTGCGAGCGTTGCTGGGCCGCGCGGCATGCCGGGAGCAAATGGGCTAAGTGGGCGGCCGTGTGGAGGGCAGCGGGGCTGGGCTGAGGCGCCGTCGGAGGAGGGAGGAGGAAGTGCGGGATGGAGTTGCCCTGACGGCCGCCGCCGCGGAAGGCCCCGAGTCGCCCCCTCTCTCCCGCCCCCCCCCGGCCCGCCTTGGCCATGCCCGGCCCCGCAGCAGCAGCAGCAGCAACGGCCCTGAGGTAAGAGGGGCGCCTCGGGCCGAGAAGGGGGAGACGGGGACTCCCAGCGGCCCTTGCGGGCACCCTCGAAAGAGGGAGGGGGGACCTGGGGGTGGGAAGGAAGGGGGACGGGGGACCTGGAGGAGACTTGGGGGTGGGAAGGAAGGGGGACCTGGGGGTGGGAAGGAAGGGGGACCTGGGGGAGACTTGGGGGTGGGAAGGAAGGGGGACCTGGGGGTGGGAAGGAAGGGGGACCTGGGGGAGACTTGGGGGTGGGAAGGAAGGGGGACCTGGGGGAGACTTGGGGGTGGGAAGGAAGGGGGACGGGGGACCTGGAGGAGACTTGGGGGTGGGAAGGAAGGGGGAAGAGGGGGATCAGGGGGTGGGAAGGAAGGGGGACCTGGGGGAGACTTGGGGGTGGGAAGGAAGGGGGACGGGGGGACCTGGAGGAGACTTGGGGGTGGGAAGGAAGGGGGACCTGGGGGAGACTTGAGGTGGGAAGGAAGGGGGAAGAGGGGGATCAGGGGGTGGGAAGGAAGGGGGACCTGGGGGAGACTTGGGGTGGGAAGGAAGGGGGAAGAGGGGGATCAGGGGATGGGAAGGAAGGAAAGGGGAAGAGGGGGATCAGGGGGTGAGAAGGAAGGAAAGGGGAAGAGGGGGATCGGGGTGAGAAGGAAGGGGGACCAGGGGGTGGGAAGGAAGGGGGAAGAGGGGAATCAGGGGGTGGGAAGGAAGGAAAGGGGAAGAGGAGGATCAGGGGGTGGGAAGGAAGGGAGACAGGGGGTGGGAAGGAGAGGGGGACAGGGGGTGGGAAGGAAGGAAAGGGGAAGAGGGGGATCAGGGGTTGGGAAGGAAGGGGGGCAGGGGGTGGGAAGGAAGGGGGAAGAGGGGAATCAGGGGGTGGGAAGGAAGGAAAGGGGAAGAGGAGGATCAGGGGGTGGGAAGGAAGGGAGACAGGGGGTGGGAAGGAGAGGGGGACAGGGGGTGGGAAGGAAGGAAAGGGGAAGAGGGGGATCAGGGGTTGGGAAGGAAGGGGGGCAGGGGGTGGGAAGGAAGGGGGGCAGGGGGTGGGAAGAAAGGGGGACGGAGGGACCTGGGGGAGGGAATGGATGGGGACATGGAGGTGGCCCCCAGTGGCCTGGCCCAGGCAGCCCCTCGGTCTCCATGGGAACAGGGGAACCCCCCTCACCTCCCAAAAGGACCCTCCAGTCTCTGCCCCATTAATGCAGAGGGAAGGGGGGAGAGTTTGGAGGGGAAGGACCTTAAGGCTGCGTTCCTAACAGGGTCTCTGAAGAAGTGGGCCTTGTGCAGGGAAAGCTCACATCTGGAATAAACCTTTTTTTGGTCTTCCGGACTCTCAGTGTCTTCTGCTGCAGTCCTATGGACACTTTCGTGGGGGTAGGGGCCACTGAACAAAAGGGGGCTTACTTCTGAGGAGGGGTGCTTTGGATTGTTCCCCTAATTTCTTTTTCCCTATGATAGGGAAACAATTTGTTTTAAAAAAACAAATACAGCGTCTTTTTTTGAGTTGCTTGTTTTGGGGGGGTGGTTTGAGCAAAGGTGGCTTTTTATATTACAGGTCTGTCCTTCCTTCCTTCCTTCCTTCCTTCCTTCCTTCCTTCCTTCCTTCCTTCCTTCCTTCCTTCCTTCCTTCCTTCCTTCCTTCCTTCCTTCCTTCCTTCCTTTCTTTCTTTCTTTCCCCGCTGGAGCAGGCTCATGGTGGCTTACACAAAATTGCAACAAGTAAATAACAGATAAAAACATCAATATAAATAGCCTCACAAAACATAATCGCTAAAACCAGTTCATATGAGGCTGGCGCGGTACAATAGTAGCAGTAAACATATAAATTACAGTCAGCAAATGATTTGTTTTTCCTGCTGGTAGGCTCAGGCTGGGATGGTGGCCTTGGGCACAGGGTCTTAGATTATTAGGTGCCAATTGGGGCTGGGATTAAACAGTTTTTGCCTCCCTCCCCCCCCCCCTTTCGTTCCCAGTTATCGGAGCGTCAACACAAAGGTGAGTTTAGGGAGGTCTGCAAGGTTTTTAAAAGTAATTGACATGTTGGTGTCTTTCTGGCAGGTGCCTCTTTCGCATTCCATTATATGGGTGGGTGGGTGGGAATTGAGTGTTTGGGGTGGGTCAAAGAGCCAGATAATATCAGGCCCCTTCAGGGCCTTCCTCTGATGTGCCTGCGTCTCTCTCTGGACTCTTTTTGTGAAGGAGTCACTTCCTCCTTTTGGAGAGGTTTAGGAGACGGACAAAAAAGGATGGAGGAGAATGAGGAGTGTCGTCAGGGAAGGGATCGAATGGCCTGGCCTGAGTAATCGGAGGGGGTTGGGTTTCTTCTGGGGTTGTCGCCAACCTACTTCTCTCCCTTTCTTGTGTAATCCAGTAGCTGGTACCTTGCTGTAACCTGTAAGTGTTAAAGGGCTTCAGATGGACTCTTTTTATATAGTGTTTGTATTTGCGGGTTTGCTGGAGAAAGGTGGGTTCGGAGGGCTGTGGCTTAGTGGCAGAGCCTCTGCTCGGCCTGCAGAAGTTGTCAGGTTCGGTTCCCGGCATCTCCAGTTAAAAGGATCTGGTGGCAAGTGCTGTGAAAGTCTGCTGCCTGAAACCCTGGAGAGCTGTGGATAGGGACTGTGGTCACGTGATAGAGCATCTGCTTGGCATGCAGAAGGTCCCAGGTTCAGTCCCTGGCATCTCCAGTTAAAGGACCAGGCAGTAGGTGACGTGAAAGACCTCCGCCTGAGACCCTGGAGAGCCGCTGTCAGTCTGAGTATGGTACTTGACCCGACGGACCAATGGCCTCGTTTAGCAGGGGGCAGTTTCGTGTGTGAGTAATGTTGGCTTTTAAATTACAGATCTGTTGTTTGTAATTAATATTGTTATAGATGCATTGCAAAGGGTTGTCACGCTGGCGGGTGACAACACCGAGTGAATTCCTGGAATGCGTCCGCAGAGCGCGTTGCTGAGAGCCCTTTAAACGTTTTGCGCACTCTTTGTGGAATAGAAACGAAAACTAAGCTTCGAACTAACTAGCAAGAGGATGGGCAGACACAAAAAAGGAACACATTTAAACACATTAGGCACTTTGGGGGGGAAAGAAGGAATTTCAGTTTTTATCAAGGTTGCTGTAAGGTCTTGTTTTGGCTTTTGGTACCTGGGAAATGGTCTTCGAGGGATGCTTATGGGTTCAGGGTGATCCCATGAAGCCCACCTCCTGGAGTACAGACACAGGTCTTCACGACATTCTTCTGTCTGAATTTGTGTGCATGTGACTGACTGACAGCTGTGCACAGCTGCTCCATTTGGGGCAGTAAGCAAAATAAACTTACTTCTCGATAGCTGTTTCAGTCTGTCCACCGGATATGCTAGAGCAGGGGTGTCAAATATGTGGCCCTGGGTCCAAATCAGGCTTCCATCAGACCCGCAGTGGAACTGGCCATCTCCTGCTGCTGCATCGTAGCTTGCTTCGCCCAACTCAGCTCTCTTAATCACTCAGCCATTTCATGTTTTCCCCTGGGTCCTAGACTCAGAACTCTGAGCATGAGATTCCTGTGATGAATGTCAATAAATCAAAAGTAGGTTTGCCGCTTACAGAGCTAATGTTTTGAGCATGTTTTTATTTTAAGTAAAAAAAAACAACACCTTTGTGTTTGTGTCCTTTATAAAGTTTATCTCTCCGCTGCCTGGCATTATACTTTATAAAGTTTATCTCTCCGCTGCCTGGCATACACATTGCACATGGCCCGGCCCGACAAGGTCCCATTTATGTCAGATCCAGCCCTCATAACAATTGAGTTCGACACCCCTGTCCTAGAGTGCAGACCTCCGTGAAATCAGTTCTGAAACAGATTGTAACAGAAATGAGGCCGTTTAAGGACACTTTGCCGTTGATAGAGGTACTGCCTGCCTCCCATTGGGCTGGGAGTCATAATTCTGGTACCTCTTACTTTGTATTGTCCCTATTTCATATTGTGAGTGGAGGAGCTGTTTGTATAACTTTGGGTGCACCCCCAAAACCACTTTTTGACCGTCCCAAACATTTTAACAGGCGGATATAAATTTACAAAGCTACAATGAGCAACTTTTCAGGGTAACGTTCTTTTCAGGGCAGAGTAGCTCATGGAATGGAAGATTTTCTCTTTACATCTTACTGAAGAAAACTCTTGGACTCCCTGAAAAGGAGTGCTGTTTGGGTCTAGAAATGGATTTTTACTTTCCTTGGTGAATAGGCTGTATTTCTCTTTAAGTAGAGAACTACCATACACAAAACCCCGGCTATCAAACGTGTTTAAGTTGGGTCGTCTGTTTATTGAAAAGTGAATGAGAGGAATCTAGGTTTTTTCTCTCACCCCACCCTGACTCACCACGTCCTCTTTTTCAGGTATATGGTTTCTACCATTGAAATGTACTCTGAGGAACTGCCTAAGTTGCTGCTTCAGCAGCAAGACGTTGTCTATGAGCTTGCCTTTTCCTTTATTTACTCTCAGTACTGTTTGTTTTTCAGCTCCGTAACTGTTGACCAAAGGGAGCCCAAAGAACATAGCAAATGCCACAGTCTTGTGCGGCAGAGCAATCCCATTGGACTATCTGCCTTACTAAATGTGACACAAATATATATATTTCTAGCATGCAAGCCAGGGAAAGTGAAATCGATACCTTCGGTTCCAGCCGCAGAACTGTCTCTGTATAAGTAACGGGAAAGTACACGTTAATATTTAATACGTGGTACGGAGGCTTTTGACTAACCGGGGTAGCTTAGGCTGGTCAGATCTCAGAAGCTAAGCGGTTGTTGTCGGATGGGAGCCCACCAAAGAAGTCCGGGGTCGCGACGCAGAGGCAGCCAATGGCAAACCACCTCTGAGTGACTCTTGTCTTGGGGTCGCCATAAGTCAGCTGTGACTTGATGGCACTTTATATGCATGTACACACATACACAGACTTCAGAGCCATTGGTGCTGGATTGTGAGGTTGAAATAATTTAGGCTACTGCACATGCATGACTTTTCAAGTCACCCAAAATGGTCCCTATTAGCCTGTGATCATTTTCATTAACAGAGCTGCTCCTACATAATAGAGTTTGCCCCACCTATATCTTTATGCGGCGTATTCATGGGAGGACTTTTGAACACATACCACCTCTTTATTAAGATTCATTTTCACAAGTATGCTGAGGATCCCCAGAAGGCATACCACAGCCAACACTTTAAAGGAAGGCGCTTGTTTCGTAGTAGTTCTTTGCACGATACTTCGTCTTGTGTTCCAGCGTAGCACGTATTAACTTGGCGGTGGGCAGGGCTGTAAAGGCACAGCTGACTTATGGAAATCCTGTGGGGTTTTCAGGGCAAGAGATGTTCAGGGGTAGCCTGCCATTGCCGGCCTCTGCGTTACGACCCCGGACTTCTTTGGCGGTCTCCCGTCGAAATACCAACCAGGGCTGACTCTGTGAGCTTCTGAGAGCCGATGAGGTTGGGCTAGTCTGGGTTGTCCAGGACAAGGCAAGGGGCGAACGGAGGTGGGTTGCCATTGCCCGCCTTTGCCCAGCAACCTTGGACTTCCTTGGTGGTCTCCCATCCAACTACTGACCAGAGCCGACCCTGCTTAGCTTCCAAGATTTGACACGATCAGGCTAGCCTGGGCCATCCAAGTCAGGGCGCATACTGAGTTAGAAAACTAAAAACAGATGTTCAGCATGCAAGGGGTGTATGTGTGCGTTTCCAGACAGTAGGCCGGTGGACGAAGGGACCAGCTTGATTTTTGTATTATAGCTTTACTGTTTGGCTGTCCGTTCATCCATGGATTCAGGAGGTTGTGGCTCTGTTGCATTTTGAGATACGTTTTTTTTTTTAATTTGCATGGTGGTAAAAAAAAATCCACAGTGGCTCAGAGGTTAAGACACTGAAGCTGCAGACTGGAAGGTGGGTAGCTCGGCGGTTTGAGATCTGAGTGCCGCGTGACGGGGAGAGCTCCCGTCTCCGGCCCCAGCTCCTGCCAACCTAGCAGTTCGAAAGCAAGAAATTGCAAGTAGATAAATAGGTACCACTTCGGTGGGAAAGTAACAGCGTTCCGTGCACCTCGGCATCTAGTCATGCCGGCCACATGACCACGGAAAAGGCTTCGGGCAGTGCTGGCTCTTTGGCTTGGAAACAGAAATGAGCACCACACCCTTAGAGTTGGATTCGACTAGCTTTTGAGCAAGGGAAGCCTTTACCCTTTACTAAAAATCGTGCTAGGGCAGGAAGGGAAGTTGGCATCCCGCAGTGCCATGGAGGTTTTGGAAAGGAAATATTAAAAGGAAGACAGGAGGAGAAAATCGAGTGGGTTTTGTGCTGCTCCAGAAGTGAGAGACTGATTGTAAGCTTTGCCAACTTATATGAATTTCAGTTCTGTTAAACCTGGGACCCCTACTTTGGTTTTAAATTTTTCATGGAGGCCTTAAGCCCTCCCCTCTGCCATTGCCGGCATCTGCCACTTGTCAGTTTAGCCACCTTTCGAAGTGTGAGGCGGGCCCCATATTTTCCCAGGGAGGCCTCCATCCTGTGGTGTCATCAAAAGAACCCCGGGAAGACTGTCGAGTCTATGTTAAAGCAACGTTAAGTAAAATATCTGTATTGTCTGTACGTCGCCTAAAAGGTTAAGTCTCGGAGAGTAGCTGATTCTGTGGGGGCCACTGCTCGAAAGGCCCCGACCTCAAGCATTAATCTGTCTCCCTCGATCGGAAGGGACCTTGTGCCAGAGATAGCAAGAAGCTGGAGTGGGGAGAGGTCTGTGAGCACTGTCTCACAGAAATAGAAGAAGGCCAGCATCACAAAGCTTCCATATTGGCTATGAACTTGCAGGCTGGCGTGGGGAGAGGTCTGTGAGCACTATCTCACAGAAATAGAAGAAGGCCAGCATCACAAAGCTTCCGTATTGGCTATGAACTTGCAGGCTGGCGTGGGGAGAGGTCCGTGAGCACTATCTCACAGAAATAGAAGAAGGCCAGCATCACAAAGCTTCCATATTGGCTATGAACTTGCAAGCTGGAGTGGGGAGAGGCCTGTGAGCACTATCTCACTGAAATAGAACAAGGCCAGCATCACAAACCACCTGATGCTCAGTAGAAAGCTGTTGCGGTCTGATCCTGCATAAATGTGGAGTAGTGTATTTTGAAATTTGCTGCACTGGAAAATAGCGAATGCCAGCTCAGTTTCGTGTTTGAAGTGATTGTGGAGACTGTATTGGTACTGTCCCTTTTGGTGCCACCCAGCCCAATTGGTGGTTCTAGGATTTTTTGGCTGGTTCTTTGAGCCGATGAGGAGAGGCTGCAGCTCAGTGGAAGAGCACCTGCTTGGCCGTGCAGAGGGTCCCAGGTTCAATCCCCGACATCTCTAGTTGAAAAGATCAGGTCATAGGCGGTCTGAAAGACCTCTGCCTGAGATCCTGGAGGGCCTCTGTCTGTCAAGAGTAGACCATTCAGACCCTATTGGACCAAGGGTCTGATTCGGTAGAACGCAGCTTCGTGTGTCCCTCCTGTGATTCAGAAACAAGGGGACTGGGGGCGATGGTGGTTGTGTGAGTGCCCGCCGTTTGAAAGAAGGGGAAGCCAGTTCCACCCCTTCCCTTTAGGCAGAGAGTCCCTGCCCCCTTTCTAGAAACCTTGGAAGGTCCTGCCTCTCTTTATCGGCTCACCTTCTGTCTTGACAAAGGATGTGTGGACCTCCCACCCGCTCCTGTTTCTCCATTTGGGGAGTGCCGCTCGTTTCGGTGGACTCGATTAAACATGAGGATGCTGATGAATAGTTGATTAAGCATTAGCCGCGTCTGTCTCCCTCGCAGATGAAAAGCGTGGTACAGCCCTTTGCTGGATTTCTCCTTGTCTCGGAGTTCTCCTTGTCTTGGCGTTCTCAGCAATGCCCCCTCTAAGCTGTGGAGTCTTGCGAGCAAAACTTCTACTTTGTGAGCTACCGGCATTGAAGTTGTGAGCAAGCGATTTGGTTGCTGCGTGAATGAGTTTGCTCTGGAGCCATCCTTCCTGAGCGAAGGCAAAAATGGGTGAGCCGGCGGCTAAAAAACTGTGAGCTAGCTCACACTAACTCAGCTTAGAGGGAACAGTGGTTATCAGCCACCCGGAGAAAACACATCCAGCTCCCTCGATAGAGGCTTAATGGGATGTTCTCTACAAGGTGATGGTTTTTACCTCCACTCCCAGAAAAGCCTCACTTGTCCATTTTCACATATTTAAATCTCTGTTAAAGGAGCAGGGCTTTTTTTCTCCAGGTGGTTGGCAACCCTGCCTGTTCTGTAGCAGCTGCATTGTACAGCCTGCACAGAGTGCGTGAGGCCAACATTCAGTGAGGTGCTGAATGCTGATCCCCTGTAAACTGGAACGTTAGTCAGCCGCATCAGGTGGCTAGAATGAAACCTGATAGCAGGAGTTCAGGTTTCCCTTGGTGAATGGAAGATGGTAGCCTTCATTCGAGCACTGACCGTATATAGGGACTATAGTGTTTCTGATAAAGCGGCCTGTTGCGATACAATCCAGTGAGATATGATAGATGATGTACGTTTACTCTGGCTAAGCCAAGCACAGTATGAAGTGTTTCTTTCTGTGTGTGTGTATCTCGGTTGTAAATCTGAATTTTAATATACTGGTAGGGAAGCGTTGGGCTAGGATATTGATTATTGCAGGACTTTGATTAGGACTGTATCTGAAGAAGAGTTGTTGTTGTTCAGTCGCACAGTCGAGTCCGACTCTTCACGACCCCATGAATTAGATCACTCCAGGCCCTCCTGTCTTCTGCTGTCCTCCGGAGTTTGCTCAATTGCATGTCTGTTGCATTGATAATCTTGTCTAACAATCTCATCCTTTGCCGTCCCCTTCTTCTTTGACCTTCAGTCTTCCCCAGCATCGGGGTCTTCTCCAGTGAGGGCTCCCTTCTCATTGGGTGGCCAAAGTATTTGAGCTTCAGCTTCAGGATCTGGCCTTCCAGGGAACAGTCAGGGTTGATTTTTTTTAGGATTGACTGATTTGATCTCCTTGCAGTCCAAGGGACTCTCAAGAGTCTTCTCCAGCACCATAGTTCAAAAGAATCTATTCTTCGGCGCTTGGCCTTCCTTATAGTCCAACTCTCGCAGCCATACATTGCTACTGGGAATACCATTGCTTTGACCATGTGGACTTTGGTTGGCAGGGTGATGTCTTCTACTTTTTATCATGCCGTTTAGTCTGTAGAAGAGTGCATGCACACAAAAGCTTATACTTCGAATAAAACTTTGTTGGCCTCAAAGCTGCCGCTGTTCTCAAAATTTGTTCTGCTGGTTCAGGCCAACACAGCTACCTACTCGAATCTGGATAGGTTGGTTGGCGTGTAAAGTGTCGATACATTTTGAGCCTTGGAGGTAATTCGTGCTGACTGTTTGGGATGAAGCATGAAGGGCGTGAATGTAATGACTGGGAAAGCATCTTGGAGGAGACCGCTGGTCTACTCAGCCTGGCAGTGCTCTCCAGGGTCTCAGATTGAGATCTTTCACATAACCTCCTGCCTGGTCCATTCAACTGGAGATGCCAGAGATTGAACCCGGGACCTTCTGCATGCCAGGCAGAGGCTCTGCCACTGAGCCATAGCCTCTCCCCTCTTATTCCTCTAGACGACTCTTTTTTTTAGCAAAATAACTTTATTAAAAAACAACAACACTATATATACAAAATAACATAAAATCTCTAGACAGTCACCGAAATAACATTTTCATATCTTTTGATTATCTACAAGTAAGCCAGAGATCTGTTAAAGGAATAACATATCTTGATACACGGTATTTTTGGAAGTCCTCTTGGGTGGTAATTGTTACTTACTTTCAAGCAAGCCCGCTTAAGATTGGCAGGTTGCGCCGGGAAGTCAGCGGTCGGGGCGTAATAACACAGGATGATTTTTGATCCCACACACTGAGAATCGGATTGTAAGTTGAAGCAGAACTGAATGAGGGCAGCCTCCCAGGGGCGTCGGGAGCGTTCCTCATGTGCATTTGGGCTTTTGAGCCACCCCGTTGTAGCCTCTCACTCCCACTTCTGAAAGCCGGGAATCCAGTGACATGAGGAACGGCGGCAGGAAGGGGAAACTGCTTGCTGTTGTGTTCCCCACCCTACCCCCGCATGGCGGCCTTTTTAGGCCAAGGCCTCTTTATTTTCCCCTTGCAAGGAATTTAGCTGTCCGTAATACATTATTGATAACTTCATCATGCTGGCCTTCCGGTGCCATCGATAAATGCTCTGTGAGTGACATTGCCGCCCGCTGTGCCAGGGGGAAAAAAAAAGATATTCTGCTTGTGCTGGTGGCTCATGCTGTGCTGAAGAAGTTGCCAACATTGTTGGCGTCTTGTACAAGCCGTGTTACCAACGTGTCGTTTTGGGATATTCCTCGGACCCAAGGCACCGATTTGCAGACGTGTTAACCTCAGCATGCTCTCAGTACGCTTCTTGAACAGGATTCCTATGAGACAACAAATAAGTTTTCAAACAAACTACGGTCGTCTGCTAAAATGAGGTTTGCTCTTTCTAATCTGTAGAAGGAAGAGTAAGGTTCTTCCAGAAGCACGTGGGCATCGCCTGCTCTGCAAAATTGAAAATGCCGTGAAGTTCTTGCCCTCTCTTTGCTTTCTTGTGAATAGTAGTGACCCAAACAGTTCAGTGTAGCTCATACTCAGTTAAGCATAAAAAAAGAGTGGATGCTAAGAAAACTTTTTTCCTTAGGAGTTTATGGTAGAGTTTTTAATGCTCAGTGAAGGGTCTTGGTCCTAAGGTAAGAGTAAGAGGTGAAAAGCGTCTCCCCAACATGGGGCCCCCCAGCACCTTTTTTGGCACCTGCCAAATCTTTTTAGAAAGTTTGTTGCTGTTGTTGTTTAGTTGCACAGTCGAGTCCAGCTCTTTGCCACCCCATGGACCAGATCACGCCAGGCCCTCCTGTCTTCCACCGTCCTCCGGAGTTTACTTAATTTCATGTTCGTTGCATCGATAACACTGTCTGATCATCTCATCCTCTGCTGTCCCCTTCTTTGACCTTCAGTTTTTCCCAGCATCAGGGTCTTCTTCTCCAGTGAGGGCTCCCTTCTCATTGGGTGGCCAAAATATTTGAGCTTCAGCTTCAGTCTCTGGCCTTCCAGGGAACAGTCAGGGTGGATTTCTTTTAGGATTGACTGATTCGATCTCCTTGCAGTCTAAGGGACTCTCAAGAGTCTTCTCCAGCACCATAATTCGAAAGCATCTATTCTTCGGCACTCGGCCTTCCTTATGGTCCAGCTCTCACAGCCATACATTGCTACTGGGAATACCATTGCTTTGACCATGCGGACTTTTCTTGGCAGGGTGACATCTCTACTTTTTATTATGCCGTCTAGGTTTGCCATCACTTTCCTCCCAAGGAGCAGGCGTCTTTTAATTTCATTGCTGCAGTCACCGTCTGCATTGATCTTGGTTCCCAGGAACGTGAAGTCTGTCACTACTTCCACGACTTCCCTTTCTGTTTGCCAAGGAGTGATGGGGATGCATGCCACGGTCTTAGGTTTTTTGATGTTGAGTTTCAAGCCAGCTTTTGCGCTCTCCTCTTTCAGTGTTAGCAAGAGGCTCTTTAGGTCCTCTTCACTTTAGGTCCTCTTCACTTTCTGCCACTAGGGTGATATCGTCTTTTAGAAAGTGGATGGGGCCAAATGTGGCTGTTGATCAGCAGTTGGAAATCTGATTGGCTGTGCAGATTTAATTTAGCAGTGGCTTCCACTAGAGCACATGGATCACAGCACAGACGTTGACAGCGATGCTGGTGTGGGCACACATCCACCCAGTGCTGCATGACCTGCACTGGCTGTCTATCGAGGTCCAGATCCTTTCCAAGGTGCTGGTGCTTACCTTTAAAGCCCTATATGGCCAGGGGCCAGCATACCTTCGAGACCACCTCTCTCCATGTGAGCCCCATAGAGCACTGAGGTCCATCGATCAACATCCTTTGGTGGTCCCCGGCCCCTGGGACATCTGACTTGCCTCAACCAGGGCCAGGGCTTTCTCGGCCCCGGCCCCTGCCTGGTGGAGTGAGCTCCTGTGTGCGATCAGGGCCCTGTGGGATTTATTACAATTCTGCAGGGCCTGCAAGATGGAGCTCTTCCACTGGGCTTTTGGTTGAGGCAGCAGGCATCCCCTTCCTTGGGTCCTGAGATCTTTTTTGTTGTTGTTGTTCAGTCACACAGTCGAGTCCGACTCTTCGCGACCCCATGGACCAGATCACGCCAGGCCCTCCTGTCTTCCGCTGTCCTCTGAAGTTTGCTCAATTTCATGTTTGTTGCATCGATGACACTGTCTAACCATCTCATCCTTTGCCGTCCCCTTCTTCTTTGACCTTCAGTCTTTCCCAGCATCAGGGTCTTCTTCTCCAGTGAGGGCTCCCTTCTCATTGGGTGGCCAAAGTATTTGAGCTTCAGCTTCAGTCTCTGGCCTTCCAGGGAACAGTCAGGGTTGATTTCTTTTAGGATTGACTGATTTGATCTCCTTGCAGTCCAGGGGACTCTCAAGAGTCTTCTCCAGCACCACAGTTCAAAAGGATCTATTCTTCGGCGCCCGGCTTTCCTTATAGTCCAACCCTCGCAGCCATACATCACTACTGGGAATACCATTACTTTGACCATGCAGACTTTTATCGGCAGGGTGATGTCTCTACTTTTTATCATGCTGTTTAGTTTTGCCATTGCTTTCCTCCCAAGCAAAGTCTTTTAATTTCATGGCTGAGATCTTAAAGATCTTTTTAAAAAAACTTTTAATCTTAATACCATCGACCACTGAGGTATCTGGTTTTTATTAGTGTTGTACGACACATACGAGTTATGTTACTTCTTTTGTGTTTTGATGTGGTTTTAATTGTATTATGTTTTAGGCTGTTGCAACCTGCCCCGAGCAGGGGAGGACGGGAGAGTAATCCAGATATGCCGGAACATATTTGAAAACAGCATGTTCATTTTAAAAGGTCTCTTTGTCAAACAGAGTTTCTGCCACCTGAAATGCTGAAGAGTTTACTGTCAGAGTTAGGCACGACCCCGCTCCCTGACAGCCGTTCGGTGGCTGCGCCCGCTATGATTTACCAGAAAGACCCCGCAGGCTCAGCAAGTTTGGCAGCCCCTGAGCCAGTGTCGTGCCGAATGGCCTTCATCATTCCCTCTCTGGGTTTCTCTTCTGTGGGCTGCACTGTTTATAAGCTGGAGAGCAAAGTTTGAGTCCGCGGGCGCCTCCAAGACCAACAAAGTTTACTTCTGGGGATGAGCTTTTGTGTGCACGCATGCCTCTTCTGAGACATTGAAACATACTTCCTCAAGCCTTGCATATAAGTAGAGGGAAGGGAGGGGGTTAGTCGCCGGGAAGGGATGGTCACGAGTCAAGATGTAACTGAGCGATAAGTATAGCTAAGATTGGATTAAAGCAATTGGTAAGACCTGTGAATAGCAGCAAATTAGCACACAGATAAGTGGCCGTGGTGGCTCAAAGGTTAAGACGCTGTGCTGCAGACCGGAAGGTCTGTAGCTTGTCAGTTCGAGACCCCAGTGCCGCATGATGGAGTGAGCTCCCGTCTCCGGTCCCAGCTCCTGCCACCCTAGCAGTTCGAAAACAAGAAATTGCAAGTAGATAGGTCCCACTTCGGTGGGAAGGTAACAGCATTCCATGCACCTTGGTGTTTAGACACACCGGCCACATGACCACGGAGAAGTCTTCGGACAGCGCTGGCTCTTCGGCCTGGAAACGGAAATGAGCACCGACTGGCTTTTTTACCTTTACTAGCATACAGATAACAAAAGACTTAACAAACAGATGTGAGAACTAAGCTTGAGTCCAGTGGCACCTTCAAGACTAACAAAGTTTAATTCTGGGGATAAGCGAGAACTGAGTGTCTTAGCATGTGTAGATTCACACTTCTTCAGATACATTGAAACCGACTTCCTCAAGCCTTACGTATTAGTTGCCAGTGAGGCTGTTTCATGTCCCTGCTTCTGACCCTTGGGTTGTTTTATTATTATTTTTTTTAAAAAACTTTCAGTGACAAATATAATCCCCAGGCGTCACTCTCCCGGCTTTCTGTCACAGTATATTTAGTCCTATAGCATGGATTCCACTTTCAGAAAGAAGGAAAAACTTGCTGTCTGCTGCCTTCCATCCTAGCAGCAGACAAGCAATCGGTGTTCCAGCCCCACCAGGCAACCCCCTAGTTACTTACCCCTACCCGGCTAGAAGGCGCTTGGCGAGGCAGCCTGTCTCTTGATCGGAAGGGAGTGGTGGACAGATGTCCTGGCTCACAGCACCCGACAAGTCCAGTTTCAGCAACGTTCCTTAGCATCTGTTCCATAAACTGTGCGCTTAGCACATGCGATCAAATCCTCCCTTCCTTTGCACCCTCTTGTCTTTCCTTCAGTCTGATTTTCCTGGAGTCACGCTGGTTGTCTGGTGGCGGACAGTGCCTTCAGGTCACAGGTGACTTACGCCGACCCCGCAGGCTTTTCATGGCCAGAAGCGTTCAGAGGTGGTTTGCATAAGTGACTCCGGACTTCCTCGATAGTCTCTCGTCTAAGTGCTAAACCAGGACTGGCCCTGTTTAGCTTCCATGATCTGACGAAATCAGGCTAGCCTGGTTATCGCGAAATGACAGAAAGCTGTACACAAGCACTACACAACGACTAGAATTATTATTGCATGATATTCTTACAACAAAGCAAATCAAGCGCGCGCAAAGTGTGAAAGCGGTCCGAGGACGTTCTCCGGAATAGCAGTTCGTTTCGAAAAGACTTCATCCGAACGGGGTCGTATGTAACAGTAATGTGTCTTCTTACTCCTTATTCATCGTTGAATAAATCAGCAATGGTCAAATCGCTTCATGGGAAATTCTCACTGATCGTATTGATGCATAATGTACTTCACATGGGCGATCTGGATGGAAATGCTCAAGCCTTGATCATTTGATCATCAGTACGATCAGTGAGGAGAATTTCCGATGGAGCAACTTGACCATTGCTAATTTATTCAACGATAAATGAGGAGTAAGAAGACACATTACTTTTATATACGATCCCGTTCGGATGAAGTCTTTTCGAAAGGAACTGTTATATCGGAGAACTTCGTTGGATCTCTTTCATACTTTTCACGTGCTTGATTTGCTTCATTGTAAGAACATGATGCAATAATAATTCTGGTTGTTGTGTAGCGCTTGTGTACAACTTTCTGTTTCGTGATTTTCATGTTTTTGAGCTGTGACTTTCACTTTAGATATTAGCTTGTTATCCAGCAGTGTAGATTTGACGATCCTTTCTTTTTCTGTTTCCATTTTTTTTTTTTTTTTAAATCTTCAGTGGCATTCGTGCACAATGGGCGAAGAAAGGGGTGGAAATAGGGAGAACATTGTGGCATGTTGCATTTCTGGCTTGTTTGACAGATCTGTTCAAGCAGGTTCTGTTTGTTGACACAACTTGAATGCCCCTGCTGCCACACTTTGGCACAGAGAAACTTGAATACAATAGCTTGTTTTATCTATCTGATCCATCCCCGGTCGTTCGGGAACACAAAGCAACACCTCTCCTTGAACTAGATCAGACCTCGCAGGTCAAGCTGAAAAGGGAAGAAAAATATGTACAATGAGGCAATTATGTACAACGGAAGAAAAGGGAAGAGAAATACATACAACGAGGCAAGATAACCTTGCTAGAGCTCAGATAAACTGGCGCTGAAATAGCACTTTCTCCAGCTCATTTCAGAATGTTTGTTCTGCATGTATAATTACGTTGAACACTGGTGTAAAATATAGCTGTCCTCCAAAACGGCATTAGAACTCGCCATCCTTAAACGGCTTGATTTTTGGAATTCAATATTTGACAGAGGTTGACAAGCGAGAGCGCTTGCAGTGCGATGTCTGAGATTTTGAGTTCACAGGATCGAGCGTCATTACCTGTACCAGTGCGGCGAGAAATCTTGTTTCTCTCATTTATTCAGCCCTTTGAGAAACACTTCGGCCATGCCATCCCCTGGGCAAAGTAAGTCTAGACGGGGGGGCGGCTGTCAAAGCACAGTGGATTTAGAAGAAGAGATTGAATTTATACCCCACCAGGCCTGTAGCCAGGATTTTGTAATTCGGGGGGCCTTTAAATAAGTCAGGGGGCACTGATGTCACAAAATAAAAAATAAAATTAAAAGAGAGCTGGGGTCCAGGGGCCTGAATGGAAGTCGGGGGGCGGGCCTGGGCAGGAAGTCAGGGGGCCAGGCCCCGAAATGCCCCACTGTAGCTACAGGCCTGTACCCCACCCTTCACTCAGAATCTCAGAGTGGCTTACAAACTCCTCCCCCTCCCCCTCCCCACAACAGACCCCCTGTAGGTAGGTGAGGCTGAGAGAACTCTTTCCCGAACTGTCCTTGAGATAACAGCTCTGACAGAACTATGGCTTGCCCAAGGTCATCCAGCAGGTGGAGGGGTGCGGACTGGTTCTCCTGGATTAAGAGTCCACGCAGTTAACCATGACACCAAGGTGGGGCTTTCAAGGCGAGAGACATTCAGAAGTGGTTTGCCATCGCCTGCCTCTGCACAGCAACCCTGGACTTCCTTGGTGGGTCTCCCATCCACATGCTAACCAGGACTGACCCTACTTAGTTTCCGAGATCTGACGAGAGGTGTGTAGCCTGGGCTACCCCGATCAGGACGCCTCCAGCCTGAGCACAGTGAAATTATTGCAGTACGTTTGCATGAGGTTGCCCTGTTAGTCTAGCTTTGATATTTGAAGTAATTTTTTGTCGTGGTGCTAACTAAATATGTTTTAGCCAGAGTGACGTAGGGGAGAGACTGTCAGGCTACAGTCTGGGAGAACCGGAGGTGGTGGCAGCTACAAGCATGGACAGTTTCAAGAGGGAATTAGATAAACATATGGAGCAGAAGTCCATCAGTGGCTATTAGCCACAGGGTATAGATGGGAACTCTCAGTCTGGGGCAGGTGATGCCCTCTATTCTTCGCGCTGGGGGGGGGGGGACAGCAGTGGGAGGGCTTCTAGTGTCCTGGCCCCACTGCTGGACCTCCTGATGGCACGTGGTATTTTTGGCCGCTGTGTGACAGAGTGTTGGACTAGATGGGCCATTGGCCTGATTCAACATTGGCTTCTCTTATGTCCTTATGTAACTGGGTTCGAATCCCCACTCTGCTACGGAAGGCTCACTGGATGACCTTGGGGCAGTCATACATTCTCAGCCTAACCTACCTCATAGGGTTGTTGCGAGGATAACATGGAGGAGAGGAGAATTGTGTAAACTACCTGGGGTATAAATGCAATAAATAAATTCTCCTTCTTATTTTCTCTTTTTGCGGAGACCTAGGTCCAGAGTAGTGTGATACAGTCAGCTCTGGGAATAATGTGTATCCTCTTGTGTGTGTCCCCCCACACCTACCCACCACCACCAATACTTGCTTTGGTGGGTCTTGGAAGTTCTTTGGAGGGTTCATTTCAGGGCAGCTCCTGTACGGGAAAGAACTAACAGAGAGTCAGAGAGCAAGAGGCAGTTGTTGTGTTTTGCTGGCACGGTCCGGCCTGTCAGCTAGGGTTGAAATCTGACCTTGGTGGCCCAAAACTACCCTCTAGCAACGCATTGTGCCAGTAAATGATTGAATCAATGGCTAACCCCCTGGTTAAAACCACCAGGTGAAACTTCGCCATGGGGGAGGGGGAGAAATGAAGCTTATCAGATTCTTAAAACATGGGTAGGGTTCACGGGCAATACCCTTTGCCTGAAATAAGAGCTCTCTTACGTTGGTATACTAATGCAGGAAGGCAAGACACGCAAACACTTCTCAGTTATGCACAACTGAAGTATTTGTGAAAACCCAGCCGAGGGCGGAAAGCAATTTACGGAAAGCAAGTTAACCTTTATTTACGCCGAGAGAAGCGATGCGCCCGAAGTTGTTTGTTATGCGCCCGAAGTTGTTTGTCCGTACCTGGTCTGGAAAGGAGTCAGTGCTGTAATTTCAGCACGAACCAGGGTAGTCATCCCCCAGTATGAAGGATCAAGAGTTATCCAGAACAGAAACATTTTAGGCACTTTAGAAAAAGCACCGTATCTGCTTTGTACGGCGTGTTTTCCTGTAAAATTCATCCCCCCCCCCCCGAAAAAAAAGTCCAAGCAAGCAGGTTAAGGCCGTGAACAGCCAAGGACAAATTCCATTAGTTTTCATTAAAGAGAAGCACACGGCTGCCAGAAGCCTAGATTAGTTCAAAATTCAAACCATAGCAACAGCTGCTTCGCACACCCGGTCCTTCCCAAATTTGGAACTTTAAAAAAGGTGATTAAGTCTAGTCTCTCTTTTTTAAAAAAAAATCCAGGTCTCCACAGTAGCCTGATTAAATTGTCTGAGTGCCCACCTTACACGCTGTCGGGTTGCCTGTTCTTTTTTGGTCTCCGAACCGTATTCCTCGGTGCTCGAGATCAAATATAGGTGCTTGAAAGAAAAGGCTTAAATCTGTTGGATGCTGTAGGCAAAGCCGCCCTCGTGAGCAGAATCCTGCAGAAAAGTAGATTAAATGCCGCTTTTATACAGATACATCAGCGGGCGACAGTAATGGCAATGTAGGGATTGAGCTCTGTTATGTGACTTAACGCAGCTGAAAGTTAAGGAGATCTGTGACCCTTTAGGTTAACAGTTTTCTTGTGTCCTGAGCATTCACGGGCTATAGCCTAAATAGAGCCAGTTTGGTGTGGTGGTTAGGAGCACGGACTCCAATCCGGGGGAACCAGGTTTGATTCCCCACGCCTCCACGTGCAGCTGCTGGTGTGACCTTAGGTCAGTCACAAGTTCTTTCAGCTGTTCTCTCAGGAGCAGTCCTTGAAAGAGCTCTCTCACCTGCCTCACAGGGTGTCTGTTGTGGGGAGGGGAAGGGAAAGGAGATTGTAAGCCACTTTGAGACTCCTTTGGGTAGTGAAGGGCGGGGTATAAATCCATTCTCCTCCTCTTCATTAAATATGTGCTCTTTCAAGGCCAAAGTAAGCAAGACGTGGGCTATCCACAGTGACTCCTCCTGATCCATCTTTCTGCATGCACCCCTTGAGTAGGGTCAGTAGCCTTGGAAGGGGAAAATTTTAACTTAGGATCATAGAGTTGGAAGGGTCCTCCAGGGTCACCTAGTCCAACCCCTTGCACAATGCAGGAAATTCACAAATACCTCCCTCTCCACACACCCAGTGTCTGCTGTTCCATGGCCAGAAGATGACAAAAAACCCTCCAGGATCCCCAGCCAAACTGGCCTGGCGAAAAACTGCTTCCTGACCCCAAAGTGGCGATCAGCATTTCCCTGGGCGTGTCAGAAAGGGCCACGAGAACGAACCAGTGATGCAACCTTTCCTGCTCTCCCTCTCATTATCAAGAAGATCTCATGATCTTCTTGTCCCTTGTGTTATTTCTGGTTCTAACTTGCTTCCTTCTCTTAGAACTGGCCTTACATGTGCAGGTCATAGTCATTGAGGCGGACTCAGCATGGGTTCTGTAAGGGCAGATCTTGTCTCACTAACCTGTTAGTGTTTTTTGAGGGAGTGAACAAACATGTGGACAAGGGGGACCCAGTAGATGTTGTTTACCTTGACTTCCGGAAAGCTTCTGTTACAGTTCCTCATCAAAGGCTCCTAAGTAAGCTCAATAGTCATGGGATAAAAGGACAAGTCCTCTTGTGGATCAAAAACTGGCTTACAAATAGGAAAGAGAGAGTGAGTATAAACGGGAAACTTTCTCAATGGAGGGTGGTAAGCAGTGGGGCACCACAGAGATCAGTACTCGGTCCGATGCTTTTTAGCTTGTTTATTAACGATTTGGAATTGGGACTAAGCAGTGAAGTGGCTAAATTTGTAGGTGATATGAAGTTGTTCAGTGTGATGAAAACCAGAGAGGATTGTGAGGCACTCCAAAGGGATCTGTCAAGGATGGGTGAATGGGCGTCAACGTGGCAAATGGGGTTCAGTGTGGCCAAGTGCAAAGTGATGCACATTGGAGCCAAAAATCCTAAATATAAATACACGTTGATGGGGTCTGAACTGGCAGAGACGGACCAAGAGAGAGATCTTGGAGTCATAGTAGATAACTCAATGAAAATGTCTAGACAGTGTGTAATTGCAATAAAGAAGGCCAACGCTATGCTGGGGATTATTAGGAAGGGAATTGAAAACAAATCAGCCAGTATCATAATGCCCCGGAATAAATCATTGGTGCAACCTCATTTGGAATCCTGTGTACAGTTCTGGTCGCCACACTTCAAAAAGGATATTATAGCATTGGAAAAAGTGCAGAGAAGGGCAGCTAGAATGATAACAGGGTTGGAACACCTTCTCTATGAAGAAAGGTTAAAACGCTTGGGGCTTCTTAGCTTGGAGAAACGACGGCTGAGGGGTGACATGATCGAGGTTTATAAGATTATGCATGGGATAGAGCAGGTAGAGAAAGAAGTACTTTTCTCCCTTTCTCACAATACAAGAACTCGTGGGCACTCTATGAAATTGCTGAGCAGTCGGGTTAGAACAGATAAAAGGAAGTCCTTCTTCACCCAAAGAGTGATTAACACATGGAATTCACTGCCACAGGAGGTGGTGGCAGCTACAAGCATGGACAGTTTCAAGGGGGAATTAGATAAGCAGATGGAGCAGAAGTCCATCAGTGGCTATTAGCCACAGGGTACAGATGGGAACTCTCAGTCTGGGGCAGGTGATGCACTCTATTCTTGGTGCTGGTGGGGGCAGCAGTGGGAGGGCTTCTAGTGTCCTGGCCCCACTCATGGACTTCCTGATGGCACCTGGTATTTTTGGGCACTGTGTGGCACAGAGTGTTGGACTAGATGGGCCATTGGCCTGATCCAACATTGGCTCCTCTTATGTTCTTATTCCCTTTGTGAGGACACACGCATGCCTACAGAGGAATCTCCACAAGGCTTTGTGTCCTTAAAAAACAAGAAGTTTGCTCTATGCACATGTCTGGCACCCTTAGAAGAAGAAGAAGAAAAAGAGTAGGTTTTTATGCCCTGCTTTTCTCTGCCTTCAGGAGACTCAAAGTGACTTACAGTCACCCTTCCTCTCCCCACAACAGGCACCTTGTGAGGTAGGCTGGGCTGAGAGAGTTCTGAGAGCAATGTGACCGGCCCAAGGTCACCCAGCAGGCCTCATGTGGAGGAAGAGTAGGGAACCAAACCCGGCTCTCCAGATTAGAGTCCGTTGCTCTTGACCGGTACACCATCCTGGATGGGGAGGATTGCGCTCTTGCGCTGCCCTTGTGTGGCGCCGATGAGTTAGTTTGGTGTCGTGGTTAAGTCGTGGGCGGACTCTAATCTGGGAGAACCGGGTTTGATCCCCCACTCCTGCACTTGCACCTGCTGGATGGCTTTGGGCAAGCCATAGTACTGGCACAGCTGTCCTTGAAAAAGAGCAGTTTCTGTCGAGAGCTCTCTCGGCCCCGCCTGCCTCACAGGGTGTCTGTTGTGGGGAGGGAAAGGAGTTTGTAAGCCACTCTGAGACACCTTTGGGTAGTGAAGGGCGGGGTATAAACCCAATCTCTTCTTCTGATGCTGCTGCTCTTTGGTCCGTCCATCCAGTACTGGCTTTGGTGCATCTGTGCAATTAGGGTTGTGTAGACTGGGCACATGCTGTCAATTAGGGGGAAAAAGAACCAGATTTGAGATCCAGCAAAAAGCTTCACTCTGGCTTACTCTCTAGTCAGGCCTTTTTAAAGAAGAAAGCAACATATGTTTGTCAAAACAAAACTTGCCCGGAGTAGAGTTTTTTTCCCCACCTAGTTGACGTAATCTGGTTCCTAAAATAGTCCATGTAATTACCGGAACAATCTGTGCCACTCTCGTTTTTCTTCTCAGTTTGATTTTTTGTGTGTGTGTATGTAAGGATCTCTTTAGGAACAGAGACTGCCTCAGTATCTGAATGCTGGGGAATGTTACATGTGTCTTCTGAAGCCATCTAAACAAGCCAGTTTGGGGTAGTGGTTAGGAGTGCGGACTCTAATCTGGGAGAACCGGGTTTAATTCCCCACTCCTCCTGGTGTGACCTTGGGTCGGTCACAAGTTCTTTCAGAGCTGTTCTCTCAAGGGCAGTTCTCAAGCGAGCTCTCTCAGCCCCACCTGCCTCATAGGGTGTCTGTTGTGGGGAGGGGAAAGAGATTGTAAGCCACCCTGAGACTCCTTCGGGTAGTGAAGGGTGGGGTATAAACCCAATCTCCTCCTCCTCCTCCTCCTCTTCTTCTTCTTCTTCTTCTTCTTCTTCTTGCGGGTATTTGGGAGTTTTCCATTTTTCTTAGGTACCCCTGGGTACATGCATGCCGGGCAGTTGGCAGTGGGTATCTGTTATTCCTGCTCCACAAGTTTGCTTTAGGAAAGTGTATCCCTGGTCAGAAATGGCTGACCTGATAGGAAGTCTGAAGCCACCACTAGCGAATGAAAAGGGGGCCACAGAAACATTAAGCCAAAAGGGATCTCAAGGGTCATCTAGTCCAACCCCCTGCACAATGCAGAAAATTCACAGCTACCTTCCCCCCCCCACACTCTCCCAGTGACCCCTGCTTTATGCCCAGATGCCCCAAAGCTCTCAGTACCTGGTGGTCAGAGGCAAGAGGCTGCCCAGTCATTGCCATGGAGTTGTGGTTAGCTAACAGTGCCTGGGACAGGTTGCCAACCTGATGTCTACACACTGGACTTTCCTAGCCAGTTATCAGCTGTGTGCCTCCAGCGTGCTGAGCTGACCATCCTTGTTCCTCTGGTTCCACATTGTGAAGCCGCCCTATGATGGCCTCCGGCTGTCCCGCCCCTCAACCGCCGCTCATTGGCCGTGCCTCTTAACTTCCCAGCTTAGTCTTCTTAGCCCTCCCTGTCCTTGACAGATGCTCTTGCTGCATGACATCTGGGGCAGTTGTGGATGTGCGTGGCCCGTATAAAAGGTCTGACCTGGGGTCAATCACAAGTTCTTTCAGAGTTGTTCTTTCAAGAGCAGTTCTCGAAAGAGCTCTCTCAGCCCTACCTACCTCACAGGAGGTATAAATCCAATCTCCTTCTTGCCTTCCTTCCTTCCTGTCTGTTTTCTGTCCATCTGTCTCTGTCTTCCTTTCTCTCCTTTCTCCCCATCCATTCCTCCCTCCCTATCATTTTCTAGTCCGTCTGTCTCTGTCTTCCTTTCTCTCCTTTCTCCCCATCCATTCCTCCCTCCCTATCATTTTCTAGTCCATCTGTCTCTGTCTTCCTTTCTCTCCTTTCTCCCCATCCATTCCTCCCTCCCTATCATTTTCTAGTCCATCTGTCTCTGTCTTCCTTTCTCTCCTTTCTCCCCATCTGTTCCTTCCTTCCTTCCCTCCCTCCTTCCTATCGTTTTTCTGACCGTCTGTTTCTGTCTTCTTTTCTTTCCTTTCTCCCAATCTATTCCTTCCTTCCTTCCTTCCTTCCTTCCTTCCTTCCTTCCTTCCTTCCTTCCTTCCTTCCTTCCTTCCGGTCCAGCAAACTGCATAAATGGCCTTCCGAACATGCAGCTCCCCACAGTACGTGAGATTTCTTGTCCATTGGAAACGGGCCAAGCAGTCTAGATACATCGAAGGTTGTCAGAATTTACGGATGGAGCTTTATAAGGAACTGTCGAGGGCAGATGTTGGTGGTTGTGAACATCTGAAATGCTTGTGTGATTTTTTTTCCCTTTTGCAAGTGAAACATCGCAGCAAACCAGAGAGTACTTTGTCATTACAACATCAGCTGGATCTTGATCCAGCAGGGTTGCTCCTCCAGTCCATCATCCTGGCTCTTGTAGTGTCTGGCCAGATGCATCCCTCAGAGAGCTCACGAGCAGGGGACAGAAAGGAACAGCTTCCCTCTGCTCTCGGCTGCAGCAGTCGCATTCACAAGATGCTCTGCCTCTAAGCAGAGAGGTTTCTTCAGCCATCATGGCTAATGATAATTGATAAATATATTGTCTGTGAATTTGCCTGTTTCTCCCTTGTAAAGCCATCTAAACTAGCGCTCATTACTAGAAGAAGAAGAGGAGGAGGAGGAGATTGGATTTATATCCCACCCTTCACTACCCAAAGGAGTCTCAGAGTGGCTTACAATCTCCTTTCCCTTCCCCTCCCCACAACAGACACCCTGTGAGGTAGGCGGGGCTGAGAGAGCTCTGACAGAGACTGCTCTTTTTCAAGGACAGCTGTGCCAGAACTACGGCTTGCCCAAGGTCATCCAGCAGGTGCAAATGAAGGAGTGGAGAATCAAACCCGGTTCTCCCAGATTAGAGTCCGTGCACTTGACCACTACACCAAACTGGCTCTCTACTACCTGAATTCCGCGTGCTGTTAATTACATAGTGTGTAAAGAGGCATTTCCTGTTGTCTGTCCTGAATCCACTCCCTATCAGCTTTACTGGGTGGCACTGAATTCTCTCTGCTTTATTCATATCAGGCTAGGCGTATCTCATCAGATCTTGGAAGCTAAGCAGGGTCAGGCCTGATCAGTATTTAGAGGAGAGACCACCAAGGAATACCAGGGTCGTAACACAGAGGCAGGCAATAGCAAACCATCTCTGACCGTCTCCTTCCTTGAAAACCCCACGGGGTCACCACAAGTCAGCTGCGATTTGACAGCATTTTGCCGTCAAGTTGCAGCCGACTTATGGAGACCCCATGGGTTTTCAAGGCAAGACAAGTTCAGAGATGGTTTGCCACCGCCTGCCTCTGTGGTGTTGTTGTTGTTCAGTCGCACAGTTGAGTCCGACTTTTCGCGACCCCATGGCCCAGATTACGCCAGGCCCGCTGTCCGCTGAAGTTTGCTCAATTTCATGTTCGTTGCATCGATGACACTGTCTAACCATCTTATCCTTTGCCGTCCCCTTCTTTTTTGACCTTCAATCTTTCCCAGCATCAGGGTCTTCTCCAGTGAGGGCTCCCGTCTCATTGGGTGGCCAAAGTATTTGAGCTTCAGCTTCAGGATCTGGCCTTCCAGGGAACAGTCAGGGTTGATTTCTTTTAGGATTGACTGCTTTGATCTCCTTGCAGTCTAAGGGACTCTCAAGAGTCTTCTCCAGCACCATAGTTCAAAAGAATCTATTCTTCGGCGCTCGGCCTTCCTTATAGTCCAACTCTCGCAGCCATACATTACTAAGGGGGAATACCATTGCTTTGGCCATGCGGACTTTTGTTGGCAGGGTGATGTCTCTGCTTTTTATCATGCTGTTTAGGTTTGCCATCGCTTTCCTCCCAAGGAGCAGGCGTCTTTTAATTTCATGGCTGCAGTCACCATCTGCAGTGATCTGGGATCCCGGGAAGTCTGTCACTACCTCTGTGTTATGACCCTGGTATTCCTTGCTGGTTTTTATTAACATTAAACAAGACTGCTAAAAATAAAAACAATACTGGTAATGATATTTATTTGTCCATTGATATTCATTTGTTTGATAATGATATTTATTCGTCTAATAGAGAGAAAGGTGGAAAAGAAAGAAAGAAAGAAAGAAAGAAAGAAAGAAAGAAAGAAAGAAAGAAAGAAAGAAAGAAAGAAAGAAAGAAAGAGAGTGGAAAGAGAGAGAGAAAAACGAAGAAAGCAAATAGATGGGGGAAGGAGGGGAAGGAAGGGAGACAGATAGAGAGAAAGAAACAAAGGAGGGAAATAGATGGGAAACCTGCCAGGAGCCGCACAATTTGTGTGAAAGAGCCACACGCGGCTCCCGAGCCACAATTTGGCCACCCCTGGTCTATAGCTTTGTTTTTTAACTGCTTTAAATATTTATTGTGAAACGTGTTCGTTCCTATTGTGGATTCGCTGCGGTCATCCGCTCTGAGCCCGCTCGCAGGGAGGGTGGAATACAAGCTGAAACTACTAAACAAATAAATAGTCTGGGCCCTGCGTACCTTCAGGGCTACCTGCTTTCGTGCATACTTACCTGTGTTTTGAGAGCCTCGTCAGAATACCTGCTCTCAGTGCGCGCGCACACACACACACACCACGCAACCAGAAATACGGTGAGTGGCTGCTCGACATGGTGCAGTCCCAGCTATTGTCGGACTCAAGGGAGGCCTACCTTGTTTTTTCCTGTCCGAGTCAGGAGCTTGGGAGGGAGGGGGGGCTCTCGAGATGCCTCTGCTGTCTTGCCACTGTTCTGGTTGGCTTCGGCCGCTTCCTTTTATTCGCCTGGATTTTTCACTAGTATTTCGGTGGCGGTTGAGCTTTTTGCCGAGCACCCTCGAAGCTTAATTGAAATGCGGGATATAAATACCTTAATAAAGAGCGGCTTGTTTAGAACAGCAGGAACTCCTTGTGGCAAAAGGGGCCAGAGATTAACCTTGGTTAGCAACCGTCCCGAGAGGGTTTCAGCTTTTCAGCACCTTTCCGGCGGGGATGCTCAAGTCGTGACTTCCCACGTCTGGATCATTTAAATGCGGCTTGGAGAGCGGACTGGGTGAGGTGTCTGAATGTTAAGCAGCTCTTTTTTGTCTAGCGCGCCGCTGAGAAGTTGGTGCGTTTTTGTTTTGGAGGACTGGCTCCCACTAGCCAACGTTTAAACGTAGAGCCTTTCTTATTAGGAACGCCGTGTACAGGCTGCATCTTGACGCTGGGCATCCTTTTCGGGCAGAGGAAGATAAATTCTTTGAGCTAAACGCCTTTGAAAGTTTGGGTTTGAAATAGGATCATGCTAGCAGCAAAAATTGAATAATGTTTCTATACAGATTCTTTGATAGTTTATTTTTTGTTAGTATTTGTCTTTGTGTGCACGTGCGTTCCTGGAAGTCATGGCTGACTTCTGCTGACCGCTAATTGGGCACAGACGTTCAGAGAGGTGGCTTGCTGCCTGCCTCTGCGTCCCAGCCCTGGTATTTCTTGGAGGTCTCCCATCCACAGACTTGCCAGGGTTGGCCCTGTTTAGCTTCCGAGATCGGGCTTGCCTGGGCTATCCAGGTCAGGGCCAGATCCTTTGATTTTTAGCACATCTCCCCAACCTCCATATATAAAAGCTTTTGGTATTTTATTTTCTTTCAAGGAAAGTAAGACATGAAAAAGATACTTTAGGCCACAACTGTCAATTCAGTTTTAGCTCTGCTGTGTTCCCTAGATCAGTGGTTCCCAACCTTTTTGGTATGGTGACCCACAAGTCCAAATCTACTGGGTACGGTGACCCATCCAAGGTTGGCCCAAGGCCTTTGGGCACCCCAGGCAGACTAGGACCTTGGCATCCATCCAGTTCAGCATTCTATTTTCTGCAGTGGCCAACCAGGTGTTTTGGAGAAGCCGACAGCCATCACTCAAAGGGTACACCTGCCCCCTATGAACCCCAAGGAAGGGGCATTCCGACCCACACAGCCTTTGCACACCATGGAGGTTCCATTCCAGCCTTTGACCACCCTCTCCTTCCATGTTACTCCCTCTAATCCCCTCTCCATAAGATTCTAAGAAACTCACTCTAGTAACCATCAGAACATGTTTTACTTGATCAACATATATATGTGCAGTGAAGATAATATACCAGCTAATGTATGACACAGAAGATACCACTTCCATGGTCAGGTCTTGGTTGTCAAAATACAAAAGAGAGTAATGGAAAGGGGCATGGGTGGCCATTGGGGGGGGATGGCCAGCAACCCACTTTTAGAGGCTTTGCAACCCACTCTGGGGTCCCACCTTCAGATTGGGATATAAGAATTCAGCTTACCAATCATACTGCAAAGTATAAGAGGAGTGTGCAAAAAAATGTTTTTTTTTTTGTTTTTTTTTTCTGGCTTAATTATAGCCTCTGGGGACCATTATAGTCAATGAGCCCCGTGGGCTATAATGGAGAATCAATCTGGGGGTTTCTGGGGGGCCGTTTTTGAGATAGCAGCACCAGATGTGCAGCATAGCTGCTGGTGCCTCTCCTCAAACCTCCCCGCCAAGTTTCAAAAAGATTGGACCGGGGGGTCCAATTCTGTGGGCCCCAGAAGGTGCCCCCATCCACCATTGTTTCCTATGGAAGCTTGGTTGTGAGCTGAGCAGAAATCCTCTGAGCTGGCCTCTGAAATGTTGCGCACCAGCGCCCCCTAGCACAGCTTAGAGGAAACTGTGCTCCCAATACTTGTTGGGCTCGAAGGGTGCTACTGGACTTAAATCTAGTTGTTCTACTGCAGACCATCATGGGTACTTTCCGATACTGCCCAACTGAGTATTTGTTACCACTTTTTCTTAACCCGTGTTAAAGGGTATTCTTAATGTACTGAATATATTCTTTTTTCTTTTCTTTTCATAGGTGCAAAGCGTTCTGCTTAGATAGGTGAACAATGGAACCTGAGATTATCCGAATGTACTCGTCTTCCCCTCCACCTCTGGATAACGGAGCTGACGAGGAGGAAGATGACGAGTTTGGTGATTTTGGTGGATTTTCCGGTGCTAGCAGTACCAGCGTAGGCTTCGACTTTGCACCAGATTATCCCAATTCAAAGGAAGACCATAGATCTCCATATAACGCCGATTATTCGAGCAGCGTGGACAGCATTATAGCCTTTACTACCATTAGATGCGTTAATGATGCAGACGGCATCACAGAACTTCCTAATTCTATTAAAGGACTTCCTGCCGGCACCAGCAAAGAAAAAATTGAGTGTCGACGTCTGGGCTCATCGTTTGATGACTCAAACTCAGTAGAGGTAAACAGAACTGAGAAATCGGAGGCACCGCCCTCTGACATTATCCGGACTGATAGGATAGCGCCAGGTCAGGACCAACAAATAGACAGCTGTAATGGCGAGAGACCGCAGTGTCCAGACGTGCTAACAAATGGATTTGCAGCACTGGACGCCACAAATCCTCCAGGGGTGGAAGATCTGGACAATATCGGTGACTCGAAGGCATTAAAAACAGTTAGCACTCATAGTCCTGACTTGAGTTCGGTGTCTGCGCCCAGCACGGTGGAGGACTTTGCAGATTTTACCACATTCTCACATCAGCAAACAGACCAGGCAGAAGAAGCAGGAAGTGAAATATGCAAAAATCTGAGCGACAGAGAAACACTAAGTGTGCATGATAGCAATATTATAAATAGCGCCGGGGAGGGGGAATCTATGAAGGAAGTGGCTTCAGGTGGAAGCTGTGAACATGAAGGGGAGACTTGCACTGAAGACGAACCGGTCTGCATTTCAAAAATTAATGTAGTGGTCCATGAAGGCTCCAAGGCCGAGCAGGAAAATACGGCACTGGGACATGCCGATGTTTTCTCTTCCACGCAAACAAATGTGAATCAAGGGGGCACGACGGACAGTATTGAAGGTGGCGGAGAGTGTGACGCTAGAAGTATCCAAGAAAGTGACTTCTCTTGGACCAGCGATGCTACAAGTCCACTAAACCTTAATGTAAATAGTGTTCAAGATCTTGGCAGTCTTCCCGCCGGAGAGCTCATGCCCGTCTCTGAAATGGTTAAAAACGGTGAAAGTGAACTTGGACCAGCCCCGTTTAGTGACTTGAATGAAGATGATTTTGGGGACTTTGGCACAGTAAGTAACGGGTCTCCTGCATTTGCTGTTGGTGTTCAAGTCTCCGTGAGCCAAGAAAACGCGGAACCCCCTTTTGAGGAAAAAACCAGTAAGCCAAGTAACGAATGCCGGGATTTCCCAGGCAGAACTGGCGTCCATCCGCAACCAGCTCCGGTAGCACCTTCTGAACCAAATGAGCTTTCTCGCTCTGGGTTGGAAGAAGTCCGGCGAGCCGATCTAGGTCCCAGTATGGCAATCCAACCTCTGGCGGAAATGGGAAATGGGAATGACCACGAGTTCGGAGACTTCGATTCGGTAACGAAACGGTCCCTGGAGGCGGATGAATTTTCCGACTTCAGCTCCGCTGGTTGCAACCAAGCGACGGAGTGGAACGCCTTTGAGTCGGAGCCGGAGGAGAGCTGTTCGTGGGCTGCTTTTGGAGATGAGCAGGTAACAAGGTCTCCTAAGGAAGACGTGTGGCTGGCACATAGGACAGATGCAGCCGTGGCCGCCGACGATTCAGCATCTCCTAAGACGGACAGTGTTTCCGGGACACCTTTCCGTGGAAGCGGGGGCAGGCAGCTGCAGGAATTGCCACCGTCGGCTCAGGTAACTACAGCGACTGTTCTATCAGTGTTTCAAAGAAGGGTTCTGATGTGTGAGGGGCATTTTCCTCCCCAGCTAGCTTTATTAGGGGGAAATTTACCCATGGTCTCTCCTTTTTTAAAAAATTGAGTTTATTACAACATATATACAAAACAAGATCACATCAGTATCGTACAACCTTGTGATGAGAAGGATATCGAACATATAAGATATACAGAAAGTCATACCAAAAGGCTTCTCTGCTACGTTGCACTAGAGAAGTGGTTCATGACCAGTGTTCCCTCTAAGCTGAGTTGGTGTGAGCTAGTTCACAGTTTTTTGGCCTCTAAGCTGAGTTGGTGTGAGCTAGTTCACAGTTTTTTGGCCTCTAAGCTGAGTTAGTGTGAGCTGGTCCACAGTTTTTTAGTCTTCGCTCAGGAAGGGATGGCTCCAGAGCAAATTAATTTATGCAGCCGCCAAATCGCTCGCCCACAACTTTAATGCCAGCAGCTCACAAAGTAGAATTTTTGCTCACAAGACTCCACAGCTTAGAGGGAGCATTAATCTTGACACTGAAATGTAAACCAACCAACCACCAAACATAGCATACAAACTTTTTAATGTCAGGTATTAAGTTCATATGATCCAGTTTTTTAAGAACCATTGTGGGAAGCCAGATAACCTAATATAAGAAACCACTTTTACCACAAGTTTGGAGTATGTATCCATATCCACATTACTTTGTGTTATTTGATCAGTGGTTTCCCCCCATTATCTATAGATTCCATATCTTCAGCTTCAGTTTAGTTTATTGTAATTAGCCACTGGCCGTAACAAGATTACAAAATGCAAGTTGTAAACAAACTATAGGTTAATATCAGAATATACAAAGGTACCAGGCATCAATAACAAAATCTGACAGTACAGTAGCCTGAATAATGCCCCTTCCCGTTGTCACTTTGGAACGTATATTCTTTGCAGCAAGGGCAAATAATGAAACTTTATATGAGACATATGCATCAATGTCAGATAACAAAAATGAATTTTGTATCCTCAACTGGGTAAGCACTAAGGCCAGATAAAATACCTGCTGAAAATTTAACCCTCGGACTAGAATACAGTGGCAGAAGAGGATATAGTGAGGTAAATCCTCAAGTTTATGGGTGCCACAAATACATAGACAATGGACCAATGGAGTTTGATTAAATTGGCCCTCCAAAATTGCCATCGGCATTGATCGAAACCGTAGAGAGGTAAAGGACGCTCTTAAGTACGTGTTTAGAGATACTCGAAAAGAATGGAAAATTCACAATCTGATTCCCCCAGTCACCAGTCTTTTAACCTGCTGTTAGCTAAAGATTCCATATCTTGTTATGCCACATATTTATGGAAGGCCCTGCCTCGTCTCTCCCATCTAGCAGCCATAGCTGTTTTTGCTGCAATCAGTAATGTGGCTATTCATTCTCTTGACTGGTTCTAGCTGCCCCAGTGTACAAGGTTACAGAAAAGCTGGATTTGTTGGCTAGAGGGCTTATTCCCACCAATATTGGGTAGAACCCCAGCATTAATAAAGCATGCTAATAATTCTGTTTTTTTTTAAGTACTCATTTGTTCTTGGATGCTGTGGAGGAAATGCTGTATAACGGGGGTTCCCGACCTTTTTTGAGCCTGCGGGTACCCTTGGAATTCTGACACAGTGTCACTGGTGCAGCCACAACATGGCGGCCGCGGGAGGTGGGGCTGGCCACAAAATGGTTGTCACGGCTTACCTTCAATCACACCACGGAAACCCTTGTGCTGTGGTAGCAGCTGTTGCCAAAGCAGTGTTTTTCTAAAAATCTGCATAGCCAGTCAAATCTCCAGTGGCTAAGAGCCCCACCTGGCCCCGCCCACTTTCTGAAAGCAGTTGGCAGGTACTAGGCAGAGTGTCGGCGAGCCCCATAGCCCCTGTGGGCACTTTGTTGGGGTCTCCTGGCATATAACTTCTCGGTCAGCATTGAGAAACCGTTGTGGTCACGATGTCTTTACGTAACTGTCCTGTAGAAACGCTTAATAGTTTGGGGATAAAAAGTTGAACTGAAACTGAATTGGCTCTTAGTGACGAAAAAGCAATGTCGCTTCCGAGGCCCTAGACTGCTCTTTGCTAATGATTCTTCCCTTTCGTCAGCGCAGAGGTTGAGCCATGGGGCTGTTGTCAGTGTAGTGGGTCCCCCCCCCCAAAATCAGAATTTCTGGAAAGCATATCCAGTACCCTAAACAGAACATGAACTAATTTGAATGTTTGTTTTGACATTCAATTAAAAACAATTAAAGTAACTTCTGTTAACTATATGTCTAAATTGCAACAAATATTTGAATTGAAATATTTGACTGGGGGGAGCGCAAATCAAGTGTAGTTTTAAACATTCAGGCAACATCAAACCTTTATGGAGCTATGCAGATAAAGCATATTTCAAAAATGTGAAGACTGTATAGCACATACTTCCCTTATGTTGTTCAAATTTAAGGAAAACCCAAAAAGTACTGAAGATGTTGACACACAGAAGCTGTGATCTTAAGCACACTAGGGAGTATAGAATCATAGGCTGAGTCCAGACTGGCAATTTGCCCCGGGAAGGGACCCGGGCCGACAACGATTCAATACCAGAGTAAATGGGACATTCACACAGGCACATCTGCCTGGCGTCCCCCACCCGTAGCCTACCGGTGCTGTTGCGCTTCACTGCCGGATTAAAAAACACCTGATAAAAGCCGTCGCAAATCCGAAAGTCCGCATATATCGCGCATTTCTCCGCTTCCGGGGAGTCTGAATGCGCAGCCAAAAAGCTGGGAGCAACCCATGTTGGGCACGAGGCAGCAGCGGTGTGATTGGCTGCGCTCCGCTCCACTGCCCAATGTGGTGCCGGTGTTGCAGGGCAAAAAAAAAATCAGCAAAATGCGCTTATGCGCATGAGCGCTCATGCGCACATACACCCATACACCCACAGCCGAATTAATGGGGAAACGGCGAATATAGCACGCCTCCGGCGCGGCAGTCTGAACGCTCCCTCGCGCCTCCGTCCCGTATCTTCCGGCAGAGGCCCCCGCTGTGTGGATGGGAAAACCCGGTATGGTTTAATCCGGGTTTTTTTTGCTGCGACTGGCTACCGGGGCAAACTGCCAGTCTGTCCTCGGCCATAGAGTTGGAAGAGACCTCATCTAGCCCAACCCCTGCACAGTGCAGGAAATTCACAAATACCCCCCCCACATACCCCGTGACCCCTCTTCTATGCCCAGAAGAGGGCAACCCCCCCACACACACCTTCTGGGATCTCCAGCCAAACTGGCCTGGAGAAAAATTGCTTCCTGATCCCAAAGTGGCGATCAGCAATGTGGATTATTACATGGGTATTTGTGGTTTTTATCCCCACCCTGATGCACAAATCGGTAAAACAGATTTATTTATTTAGCAGACTTTTACCCCGCCCTCCCGACAAAGCTGGTTCAGGGCGGCTCACAACAGTGTAAAACCATACAGTGTAAAACAAACATGCGTCCTCTCTCACAGTCTCACGGGATAATCACCCAAAAAACAATAATCGCCACTTTGGAGCTTCTGCAGTATGTTAAATAATCAGAAGCACTGAAATAAATATTTTGGGTTTCGACTGCTTCTTAAGAATTTGAGTTGGTACTTTCTGTTAGGAACCATACATTTGTAGTAAACCCAAGGTGCATTATTTGGACCTAGAAACTGTCTCCATTACAGTAATAGCACTGCGGACTAGCTACCTATAAACAGGGCTCTTTTTGTAGCAGGAACTCCTGCATATTAGGCGACACACCCCTAATGTAGCCAATCTTCCAAGAGCTTACAGTAGCCCCTGTAAGAAGAGCTCTGTAAGCTCTTAGAGGATTGGCTACATTAGGGGTGTGTCGGCTAATATGCAGAGGAGTTCCTGCTACAAAAAGAGCCCTGCCTATAAATATACATTGATGGGGTCCAAACTGGCAGTAACTGACCAGGTAAGAGATCTTGGAGTTGTGATAGAGAACTCACTGAAGATGTCAACTCAATGTGGGACTGCAATGAAAAAGGCAAGCGCTAGGGTGGGGGTTATTAGGAAGGGGACTGAAAACAAATCGGCCAGGATCATAATCCCGTCTAAATCTATGGTGCAACCTCATTTGGAATATCGTATACAGTTCTGGTCACCGCACCTCAGAAAAGATACCATAGCATTGGGAAAAGTGCAGAAAAGGGTAACTAAAATGATTGAGGGGATGGAATACCTTCCCTATGAAGAAAGATTGAAGAGGTTCGGGCTCTTTAGCTTGGAGATAACGATGATTGAGGGGTGACTTGATAGAGGTTTATAAAATTGTGCATGGAATAGAGAAGGCAGAGGAAGAGGTACTTTCCTCCCTTTCTCACAATACAAGGTGGGCACTCCATGAAATTAACAAGCAGTGGACTCTGAACAGATAAAAGGAAGTATTTCTTCAGCCAGGGAGTAATTAGCATGTGGAATTCACTGCTGCAAGAAGTGGTGGTGGCAGCTACAAGCATAGGCAGCTTCAAGAGGGGATTGGATAAACATATGGAGCAGAGATCCTTGAATGGCTATTAGCCACAAGGTATAGATGGAACACTCTGTCTAGGGCAGTGATATTCTGTATTCTTGGTGCTTGGGGGGGCAACAGTGGGAGGGCTTCTGGAGTTCTGGCCCTGCTATTGGGACTCATGATGGCACCTGGGTTTTGGCCACTGTGAGCCACCGAGTGTTGGACCGGGTGGGCCATTTGGCCTGATCCAGCATGGCTTCTCTTACGGTCTTAGGATGAAGAGGTAAATTGAACAGCTTTGGCTTGTAGCCAGCCATCTGCAGATTCTGTGCAGCAGAACTTCCCCTTCCTATTACCGCCTGCTAACCACTTCTTAGTTTTATCCCCCCTCAGGAACAGCTCCTGGGGCAAAGTCGAGGTCTAGAGTGGGAGGGGGGAAATTGGTAGAAATTCCTGCCTGTTCTTTGGCTGGCAGAAAGAAGGGTTGGTTTTTATGCCCTGCTTTTCTCTACCCTAATTAGTCTCAAAGTGGCTTAGAGTCTCCTTCCCTTCCTCTCCCCACAACAGACACCCCGTGAGGTAGGCGGGGCTGAGAGAGCGCTGAGAGAACAGCTCTCAGAGAACTTGTGACTGACCCAAGGTCACGCAGCTAGCTACATGTGGAGGAGTAGGGAATCAAAACCGGTTCTCCAGATTAGAGTCTGCCGCTCTTAACCACTACACCACAGTGGCTGTTCTGTCGGAGGAAATGCATGGTTGGAGACAGCGCTGTTGAAAACATTGACCTTTTTGAATAGTGTGTCCCTAATTACGGGCAAGATTTTTGTCACATTCAAACAGTAAACCTGTCCTTGAAAATGCAGTACATTGTTCACGGTATATATCGAAGTTATCGCTATCCTGCAGCAGATTCTTTATCCTGCGTATTTCTTCTAAGGCATTTGGGGTGAGTAAAGTCTTAAAACCTTTTATTCATTCTGAAAGAGCGTTTTCCAGTGGGCCGTTCCCTATTATCCCTGTCTTCCTGATGCCTTTTCATTCTTGCCGCAGTGGGAAGGCAGATGAGGAGGCAGGCATTAATGGAACGAAAGCATCCAGCTCGTTGTTAACTAAAACTTCCAGTTAGAAGAGGTGGTGGGTGAAGGTCTGCAGAAGAAAAACATGTTCTAACTGTTTCAAGTCTCCCCCCCCCCTCCCCCCGGTTTCACATTTTTAGGTGATGTTCTGCACTGGCATATTGCTAGATTTCCTTTTTAAAAACTTGGTTCCCAAGATTCCTGTGGGAGGACTGAACCGGATGTCACACAGCAGTTCTATGTATCAGTCTCCCAACTTTTTTTAAAAAAGTGAAAACCAGGTCTAATAGGCTGCATATTTGAGTAAATAGTTTGGGGAGGGGGAGGTAACTTTTAACTCTGTCCCCTCTACCCTTGTGGTCCCAAAAGCCACGTACTTCCATGTGCATGGCCGAAAGAGCCCCGTCTTCCCAAAAGGTGGAGAAACAGCTTGGTGGCGTGTGGGAATTTTGTCAAGAGGAAGGACTAAGCCTGAGGTGTCGAACTCATTCATTACGAGGGCCGGATCTGACATAAATGTCACTTTGTCAGGCCGAGCCACGTGTGCCATCAAATGTAATGCTAGGTAACAGAAATATGAACTACAAAGGACAGCAGCTAGTAAATTCTGAGTTGGTGTATCCTTACTGCAAGGCCTCATGGGCTGGGAGGGAGGTGGAAAGGAAAACCCATATGGGTGGACTGGAGAGTCAGTAGTGCTCCCACTTTGCTTGAGTGCTGCCGATGAGGTTGTTCTGGCATGCTGAAGCCAAAGCTGGAGTGGCTCTGCCCACTCCCCCCCGAATATTCTCCTGTTCTCTCCTTTGTACTCGTTGCTCACGGGCCTCATAAGAGCCCTGGACGGGCCCGGTTCTGGCCCCTTGACCTTCTGTTGAACACCCCCAGACTAAGCAGCCTCTCCCCGATTGCAGTGTTACCTCTCGGAGCAGCTGTTCAATTAAAGCACATATACAAGAGACTTGCACGCGCACATCTTCTATGGCACGTTCAAGGTGACATGAAGTTGACTTCTGATGGCCTGGGAATTGACAGCATGTGACCAGTTGTTCAGATTCAGTGAGACTCTAGTGGAAGCACACACAGACTTAGAGCAGTTCTGCTTGCAAAAGGTCTTGTGCAACGCCTAGCGCTTTTCTCCGGAGATGTGCATTCAGATAGATCTTGTCCGGCTATATCTGAAAAATTCCTTATCGGTATTTTCCAGATATATTCCGGTCTCCAGATAATATCCAGGGTTTTTCAGGATCCAGGGAAATGGGTCCCGAAAATATCCCAGAATTATTCGGGAGCAACCGAAATATCACGAGCCAGCATTTTAAGGCTTCCAGGACTGTTCCTTCCCCCTTAATTTTACCAAGAGGGTATTTGGAAACCGGAATTACCAATAGTTTTCAGCTCCCTGATATCTGGATCTGAAAAATACAGATTTTTTTTTAATATGCATATCCCTATTTTTTCCCTCTATATTACAGCATGTGGGCAAAACATTGTGTGCAAACGGGGGAGGTGCTTAACGTAGCACAAGCAGCTACCATCATCTTTTTGTTGTGTTTGCACTTGCACAAGCGGCAGTGTTGTACTGGACCTTGGAAAAAGTGCAGAGAAGGGCAACTAGAATGATAAAAGGGCTGGAACACCTTCCCTATGAAGAAAGGTTAAAACGCTTGGGGCTCTTCAGCTTGGAGAAACGACGGCTGAGGGGTGACATGATCGAGGTTTATAAGATTATGAATGGGATTGAGCAGGTTGAGAAAGAAGTACTTTTCTCCCTTTCTCACAATACAAGAATTTGTGGGCACTCCATGAAATTGCTGAGCAGTCGGGTTAGAACAGATAAAAAGAAATACTTCTTCACCCAAAGAGTGATTAACACGTGGAATTCACTGCCACAGGAGGTGGTGGCAGCTACAAGCATGGACAGTTTCAAGAGGGAATTAGATAAACATATGGAGCAGAAGTCCATCAGTGGCTATTAGCCACAGGGTATAGATGGGAATTCTCAGTCTGGGGCAGGTGATGGCACTCTAATCTTGGTGCTGGTGGGGGCAGCAGTGGGAGGGCTTCTAGTGTCCTGGCCCCACTGCTGGACCTCCTGATAGCACGTGGTATTTTTGGCCGCTGTGTGACAGAGTGTTGGACTAGATGGGCCATTGGCCTGATTCAACATTGGCTTCTCTTATGTTCTTATGACCTGACCCATTGTATGTCTGCTTGTTGCCTAATTACAGTTCTAAGGGTTTTTTTCCAAAATTTTACTCTATAATTCTGCAGGACCGTTTTTAAAGCCCCCCCCCCCCCCGAAAAAAAGATTTCTTATTTGGCATTTATCTGAAAATGGGGATTTATGTTGGAGTGGACCCAGTTTGTTCATACCCAATTGTTAGAAAGCTTAGAACCTTGTTGGTTTTGTGTGATTTTGTTCACTTTTGTAGTTATTCCCCTGATGAAGAGCAGCTAATTCTCAAAGTATGTTTTATTGTGTTGTTGGGATATGCCCATTGTACCTTTTGTGGATTCCCATTCCATTTTTTCCCTCCGAGTTTAATAGGTCTTTTTAGATTTGTCCAGGAGCTCAGGTCCCTACCGACACTGAAATTGTTTTCCCCTCATTGCGGGTTAGCAGAAGTGGACCTCCTCCTGAAGAAACCGTGGTACGCATGCTCGAAGGCTTGATTTGATTCCTGGGATAGAATGTTCCAAGTGTTGCACCTACTGATATTCAACCTGAAACATGGAAAATGAAATGGACTCCCCCCCCCCATACATCCCATTACCTCTCAGCCCTTATAAAGTTACTGACTCCAGTTCTGTATATTGTATAATGGGGTGTTAATTCAGCATTAAAGGTAGATACTTCATTACTTTTCCTTAGAGAAACAGTTTTCTCGACTTGGTCAAACTGTCTTCTGGTATTATCCATTGTTTAGCAGAGACCTTGTGCGTAAATCTCTGCCATCTAGTACTAACCATTGGAACATTGCATACTGTGTAGGGTGTGTTTGCTTGCTCACAATGTGCATTGATATCACAGGAGTTGACTGGGAGAAGAGGATACTGTGGAGATTCTTGTTGCAATTCAGTTTGTGTGGCATCACAAACTCTGATCTAGTATAGATTCGGGAGGGTAGCCATGTTGGTCTGAAGCAATGGGACAAAGTTTGAGTCCAATGTCCCCTTTAAGATCAACAAAGTTTAGTTCTGGGTATAAGCTGCGGTGGCTCAGTGATTAAGATGCTGAACTGCAGACCAGAAGGTCGGTAGTTCAGCAGTTCGAGACCTGAGTGCCGCATGACGGAGTGAGCTCCTGTCTCTGGTCCCAGCTCCTGCCAACCTAGCAGTTCGAAAGCAAGAAACTGCAAGTAGATAAATAGGTACCGCTTTGGTGGGAAGGTAACATTGTGTTCCGTGCACCTCGGTGTCTGGCATGGCTGGCATGGCTAAACGCCAAGGCACATGGAACGCTGTTACCTTCCCACTGAAGCAGGACCTATTTATCCACTTACAATGTCTTGCTTTCGAATTGCTAGGTTGGCAGGAGCTGGGGCCAGGGATGGGAACTCACTCCATCACGCAGCACTAGAGTCTCGGAGTACCAAGCTACAGACCTTCTGGTCTGCAGCTCAGCGTCTTAACCTCTGAGCCACCGTGGCCCTTAAAATATGCATCTACTCTCCCACAATTCCTAGGGATAATCACCTGATAAACAGTGGGTTGGACCAAGTAGATGATTTCAAGAAGCCCTTGTGGAAGTGTACGAAAAAGACCACGCTGGCACCTTGTGCTGTGTTAAACGTATCCCAGCTTGCATTTCCGCTTATAAAAGCCATGCAAGTACTTATTGGAATTGACGTGTTTTGCAGTCCATCTAGCACAGTTCCTTGCCCACGTGGGGCCACGCTGTGTTTACATTTCCATTCGCACACTTCTGGATCCAGCCCAGGAATTACCACTTTGAAACTGCCAGTCTTACGTAATACCGTATCAATCCATTTGTTGCTGTGTTGTGAAACAACGAATGTCTAGAAATGGGCAATCTTTCTGTTTTGGAAAGCTTCCCGCATCACATCTCCAGGTGCTCACAAAGGTTTGTGTTGTTTTTTTTAACACAACATCTCCCCAGTGGGGGCCCCGGAGTGGCTTCAGCAGTCTTTCCCCCTCCGTTTGACCCTCACAAACAACCCTTTGAGGTAGGTTAGGCTGAGAGCGTGGCACGGGCCCAGGTCGCCCAGTGGGCTTCTCTGACAGAGTTGGGGTCCCAACCCGGGTCTCTGAGATCTCAGGCCCGTATGCTAACCACTGTCACACTGGCTCTAACGTCAGAAAATGTTCAGAATTCAAGGTATTATATACTTCCTCACAACTCCAGCTTGTATTACTTGAGGCACGTTAATGCAGTATGACTGTTTCATTATGTCTTTTCGTGCTGTATGTGCCCACCCTGTCCTTATCAAAGGGAACCCGATGGAGAGCTTTCCAAAACTCCCTTCGATTTATAGTGGGGCGGGAGAATGCATAAAAGCTCTTGGGAATGGGGGCCACCGTGCAAAAAAGGGAAAACTTTTTTTTTTTTAAACATACGCTGTTCCCCTCTTAGCTGGGTTGTTACCAATGTTCCCTCTAAGCTGTGGAGTCTTGTGAGCAAAAATTCTACTTTGTGAGCTACTGGCATTAAAGTTGTGAGTGAGCGATTTGGCCACTGCATACATTAGTTTGTTCTGGAGCCATCCTTCCTGAGCGAAGACAAAAATGTGTGAGCCGGAGGCTAAAAAACTGTGAGCTAGCTCTCACTAACTCAGCTTAGAGGGAACACTGGTTGTTACTATTCTGAACCCACGCACCCTCCCTTCCCTTGCCATAGCCGGAGGGACTCAGCTAGCCACGGAAAGCACCACGGCATCCTCATCATGAAAGGCAGGGCTTTCCAGAGTCGGCCGAGTCCCCGTGATTATGGCTGAGGTGGTGGAGGAGGAACTGAAACTGTCAGGAGCAGCCGAAGTCAAAATCAAATCAGATCCTTTGTGGTGCGGTCAAAGGCCAGCATGGATAAAATACTGCAAGGCTAAAATTAATATGAGTTGTTTTTTTTTAAAGCACAAATTAAAATAGGCAGTAGTGGAATTAAACAGTTCGAGACCTGAGTGCCGCGTGACGGAGTGAGCTCCCGTCTCTGGCCCCAGCTTCGAACCTAGCAAGTTCGAAAGCAAGAAATTGCAAGTAAATAAATAGGTACCGTTTTGGTGGGAAGATAACAGCCTTCCATGTGCCTCAGCATTTAGTCACGCCGGCCACATGATCACGGACACGTCTTCGGACAGCGCTGGCTCTTTGGCTTGGAAACGGAGATGAGCACCGCAACCCTAGAGTTGAATTTGACTGGCTTTCGAGCAAGGGGAACCTTTACTATAATAGATGGTATTTATATAAACCCCGATAACGAAAGCAGCTGATGGATTTCATGGGCCGTTGCACAAAATTTTGCAACTGAGGCTGTAGTTGTTGGATTTCCGTCTTCTCGGAGTAAGCGAATGTATCCCAAGCTCATTCTTCCAGGTGTTCTGTTGATCGAAGGAGTGATGGTCTGGATGCAAGCATCTTGATAGAAGGGACAACATAGAAGGATTTGATCTACAGTCCCAATTTTTCCTTCTTTGGAGGGGCAGAGCCTTTTCCTATAGGGGATTCTATTAAACTGCCCCTCTAAAACAGCAGAGGGGAGTGCAGTGCACCTTGCAGGTGTAAAGGCCCTCCTGTGACTGTGTACCTCCAAGAGGGAAAACTGGGCAGCTGGCTTGGCTATATATCGGTGTTCGTAGGGGACAAGACAGTAGGGACCCTCCCTAAATCAAGCTGGCATTCAGTGTCTGACTCCAGTATCCTTTGTTTTATGGCCCGTTTTGCCTGGTCAAGGCCCATGGTTAAAATCATGGAAGGTGAACAGCCTAGGCTCGCAGGTTTGCAAATGCCATACAGATTGGTGCTCAAGAGGAAGGGAAGAAGCAGAGATTGGCTATATACCCCGCCCTTCACTCGGTGTCTCAGAGCGGCTGACAAACTCCGTTCCCTTCCCCTCCCCACAACAGACAACCTGTGAGGTAGGCGGGGCTCAGAGAGCTCTTTCAAGAACTGCTCTTTCAAGGACAGCTCTTCTCAGAACTACGGCTTGCCCAAGGTCATCCAGCAGCTGCGAGTGGCGGAGTGGGGAATCAAACCCGGTTCTCCCAGATTAGAGTCCGCGCACTTAACCACTACCCCAAACTGGCTCCAAATGTGCCTGCAAGCTCAAAAATGTTGGAGATGCCCGGAGTATTCAGCTGTTACTACAGCTGTGTTCTTTTTGTCCATACAGTTGGATTTTTTAATAGCCTTGTGTTCTTTTACCATTAATCGAATTGTTGTTGAAAACTAATACCCAGAACTCTTTGTTTTATGTGTCCCTCTCCCTTAACTCTGAAAAACATTTGCGTAATTGTCCACATTTCTTGGTTTTGACTGTCCTGATGCAGACAACGCTGTTAGGTCGCCTGGAACGAATATTTGAGGCCTGTTTCCCTGGCATACCCGTTTGTGAAATAGAAGAAGAAATCACTCCTCTAAATCTCTTACTAGAAGCTAGTGGTGCGCCTGGAAGGCCGGAGGAGACCCAGTCAGAAAGGTACAAACCCATTTTGTGTGACAAAGAGAGGTTTATATGTATATATATAGAGAGAGATTGTATGTCAAGTTCCCCCCCGTGTGCTCAATTTTAGCTGCATGCACACTGAAAAGACAAAATTATTCTTCACTGTGGTCCTTTACAGATTATGCATGGTGCCCCAGATTAATCTGTATGGTGGCTTCTTATGTACTTAAAAGTGATGTACAAATGATGGAGTTTAGTTAGGATGTGGCTCTATTACTTACGTTCACTTCCTGATTCCTTATTAATATGTTGAATTCCACGCAGCTACTGCGCCATCAGCTTACAGCCATCGTTTTCCAATTAAAAGGGGAGCACTAACGGTTGTAAGTGCACCCCAACTAGCACAATGCCCATAAAAATTTTGTGCCTGGGCATGAGTCTAACTGGAATTTCCCAGCTTGTCAGTCATCTAAAGGCCCAAAAGAAAATGGCCGAAGCTGCTGAGTCCTTGCGTCGTTCTCTCTCCATTTCACATGACTTCTGATTGGCTGTGTAGGGAACTGCTGGACGTGTGGGCGGAGCTTCAGGGCATCCACGATGCATACGGACTGCGATACCAGTGGGGCGGTTCTCACAGCAACAAGAAGCTCCTCTGCTCCTTGGGAATCGACACGAGAAACATAGTGAGTGATCTGGAAGCAGTTTCTTCCACTTAGGTGGTTGCCCGAGCCGTGTCCGACGCAAGTGGACTTATTGACGTGGGCATATTTGTTTGTTGTGAGCTTCTGGCAGAACCAAGTCGAAACAGCCCATTGCTTTATTCCCAAAAGTTCCATTATTAAACATCATGAATTGGATCCCCCCCGGATCCGTTCCTCTTAAAGCCGGAGACTCGAGGAGACCCTCTTGCATGGAGCAACGTTCTTTGCTCCCAAGGAAAGTCCACCACTAGCAGAATGACCCCCTGGAGGACCCAATCCTGTGAGGGATTTGAACTGAACAAAACCTTCACCATGAGTTTCAAAAGAGGGTTGTCTCTCTGGACAGAGAACAGGCAGGAAGAGGGAAGTCAATTCAGTTGCTTTCCAGCCCCTCACTTCAGCCACCCCTTTTAGAAGACCTAATAGGTCTCGCTAGGTACAGTGGGATGGTCCCGCCCCCGCTAGACAGGTAATCTTTAGAAGGGAACAGAGATTTGAAGGAATTAAGTACTAGAAAGACTCCAGGAAGAAACTCCTGGAGACTTCAGGAAAAGCTTCTTTGACCTGGCTTGACCCAGTTATTGGGAGGAGAAAGAGAAATGGTAAAACTCCTTTGAGCAAGGAGGAGGGCTCTTTTTTTTTTTTGCCCTGATTCCATCGAGGCAGACAGAACTCTTACCTGAGATCTATAGGAAGTAGCCATTGCCATGGGCTGGCCTGCACACCTGAAAGAGGCTTGAAGGGAACGGGAACTCCTGTAAAACATCTGTAAATTTCTAAGCTAAGGAGCCTGCCTTATACTTAACATCTGCCAGGGCGTGTATAGAGGGAGGGACAGAGGAATTGTATTTTACCCTTTTCTTTTGAATCCCTAACTCAGACTGGTGCTGTGCTAAAAGTATACTTGTGAACAGTTTCTTTTTAATACAGGGGTGGCCAAACTGTGGCTCGGGAGCCACATGTGGCTCTTTAACACATATTGTGCGGCTCCTGGAAGGGCGGCTGGGGAAGCAAAGGGGAGGCATGCTTCCATGATTGGTCTTCCCTTCCCCAGCCAGGGTTCCCCTTCTTGGGTAGGCTTGAGGTGGGAGGGGGGAAGCAGAGAAAGAAAGCAACTTTGATTTTAAATGCATTCTTAAAGGGCCCCCCTCCCCCCGCCTTAGAAAAGGCATTTGTCTCTTTAAATCCCTTCTTCAAGACAAGCAGCCTGGTGTGAGGGCATGGGGGGGGGTTGGGGAACACATTTAAAGTTGAAGTTGCTTTCTTTCCACCTCTCGTTCCTCCCACCCTCCCTCCCTATTTATTTGCTTTCTTTCCATCCCTCTCTCTCTTTCTCTCTTTTCCCCTTCCACCCTCCCCCTCCATTTGCTTTCTTTCCATCTCTTAGCAAACAATTAAATATCATTGGATAAATAAGTATCATTAATATCTGTTTTTACCCCTTTAGCTTTTATTTTTGGCCGTCTCATTTAACGTTAATAAAAAGCAAATTCGCATATTTCTCAATAAAAACTTGTGTGCAATATTTGTTCACGTCTTGTGGGCTCTCGAACGTCTTGACATCTATTCCACGTGGCTCTTACATTAAGCAAGTTTGGCCACCCCTGTCTTAATAGATGCTTTGTAACTTTTGATACGGGTAATGGTTCTCTGTACCACCTAGACCGCCACTGTCTTGGACGTGCTTTTTTAAAAGGAGCCCCAGGGAGGAGGAGGGGGGCAGCCAGTTGGCAATGTGGCCACTCCTCCAGTGGTGCACAGGGCAGGAAGCTGTCCCCATGGTAACCAGAAGCTGCGCAGTGCGGGGGGGGCGACAGAGGCAAAGCCTCAGACCTTGGAAGGGAAGCTAAGAGTCCTGGCCCTCCCAGTGGGCAATTCTTACAAAGGCCAGGTGTTGGTGGCAGTTGACCAGAGAGAGAGAGAGAGAGAGAGAGGCCCTTCCAGGTGTTGGGAAAACCCAGTTCAGAGCAGGACTGCCTCTACGAAACAGAAGAGAATGTTTAGCATCTCTGCTAATGTATTGCAGCGTAATCATAATGAAATATCTTATCAGCTCTTCACAGGCAACAAGAAGCAACCTGTGATAGTGCCCATGTACGCAGCAGGATTGGTAAGTGGAGATGCACTCTGCAGTAAGTCCCGTTCAGTTGCCCGAAGTCTCAGTTTGAACTCTCTAATTTCAGTTTGCAGACAGTAATCAATTGGATCGGTAATTGATGGAGTGGGTGACATAGACAGCGAGTGCCGTTCCTTTGCATTTTGGTGGGATATGTTCCGTAACTTAAAGCGCATTCTAACTCAGGGGTCCCATCAGGCCAAGAATTGCCACTCTTAAATAAATAAAATAAATATGCTCAGATTAGGTTCTCTAATCCTCAGTGCAGGAGAAACGATCAGAATCATTGTGATGGATGTAGATGGGTGTAGAGGATTATAAATGTAGTATACCCACCCAAGTCAAAGGCCCCCCCCTTTTAATGGGGCGAGTGCTGCCCTACAAGAGCGAGTAAGGAATTTCAGAGGGTTTTGTTTACAGCCACGTTGGGTCGTTCATACATATGTTAATCTATCAGATATGAAAGTGAGTTCAAAATTCACTGCTGAGGACCATCATTTACCCAGTTTTGTTTCCACGATCAGTTCCTGACATCAGCAGGAGAGAAGGGTGACAGTCAATGCTCCCTCTAAGCTGTGGAGTGTTGTGACTAAAAATTCTACTTTGTGAGCCACTGGCATTCAAGTTGCGAGCGAGCAATTTGGCTCCTGCATGAATAAGTTTGCTCTGGAGCCAGGCAAAAATCTGTGAGCTGGAGGCTAAACCACCGTGAGCTAGCTCACACTGACTCAGCTTAGAGGAAACACTGGTGGCAGTAGATAGAGACGAGATCCCTCACTTTACTACAGGAGCTTTTGCTCTTCTTAGTTGCTTAATTTTCTAGGTAAGCGACGCTGAACTGGGGTGAAGTGAGTTCAGAGGTAGTTTCTAGGGAAATGGATGATGTAGGGCCGTTACCATGGAAAGCCATCAAAACCATTCTCTTCCGTCATAGAGGCAGAGTAAAGCTTTCTCAAACTTCCTCCAGTTTTTGGGTGACCAGGGAGAGAGTGGTATGAGGCCCAAGTCTCGTTTCTTCACGTCAGAATCTGTCTTTCACCCAGAATTAGGCCCTCCACAGTAAGGTTCTTCTTACCGTGGGCACAAAGAATACGCTGCTTCAGTCAGTTGGTTTTTCTGTTAAATTCCCCAAGCCTTGAAGGATGAGGCCGGCTGAGAGTTTGTCCGGGATTCCTGGACATGGGCTACTTAGAACTTTGGTAGTTTGGTTCAGACATTACCAACTTCGATGGCCGCCCATGAAGAGAGGAAGAAGAAGGTGAGCCCAAAATTACCCCTGCTCATAGCCGCGATCCACAATTCAGCGCTGCGTCTGAACTGAAACAGTGTTTTCCTTTAAGTCGACTTAAAAACCACCCTTAGCTAGCTAAGATTTCCCAGATCAAATGACGCCAATCGCTGTCTCAAATTTTGGCATGAGCCTATAAGTGTTTGTGTGTGTACATACACACACATATGAAAACAAACATAGTATAAAGAAAACACAGAAAAGGGAAAATAACCATATGTCATAAACAAAAAACAAGAAATATTTCTTCCCAATATTTCTTCTTCATTACATTGAAGGATTTTTGAAACACTGTCTATAAAGGTACAATAAAGATTATTTCTGTTGAAGATTATTTATTTTCAATATTTTACACTCCAGATTTCGTTAACTAACCTGTTTCATCCTTGCTGCATATTCAGTACAATATAGTTTCACCATTGTTGCACACTCAACAATTCTTTTTGGCAAATAGGGTAGTATAACAAAAATACAGAACTTGGAGGGGAAGTGGGGAGTCCTGGCCCTCCCAGTGGGCAATTTTTACAAAGGCCGGGTGGTTTGTATTATATATCATAAAATAGTAAATATTTCTCGCTAACACCCCCTTCACTACGCAAAATTTTAGAACACTGTCTGTCGAATACAGTAAAAATGGCTTTGGTTAGGATGCATTTCTATTCAACATTTTACATTTAAAACTAATTCTCGTTCTGTTTCTTCATTGCAATACATTTGTAAACAGTATTTTAAACTACTTCCCATTCTAAGTTTGTCTCCTGCTTTCTTTGCACCAACACCTTTTGTATAAGGTGGTAACTTCTGTTGAGTGTGTGTAAATTAAAAAAAAAAATCCTGCATCTCAGACTTCCAGCAATTGTGTGTCTTGATCGTTTCGTCAGTAGCTGTCACAATACAACGCATTAAAATGAAAATATAAGCAAAAAAATAGGATCTTGGCTTAATGGGATCTGGTTGTGATTAACGCTTGTCGGTGTAAATTCAGATTAATGCAGTAACCAGCAAAAGCATTACTGTTAATCAAATATTATTAGTCATAATCAGCTTTGGAAAACGATACTTCGATTTATTTATTGTTCTGGTGAAGGTGTAGAAACTAGGGGTGTGCATTTGGGAATCCCAAAACGGAAAAAAACCCGAAAAAAAGCATTTTCGGGTTTTTTTCGGCTTTCGGGATCCCGGACAGGCTATTCACTGTAATCTTCGAATTCCAAAAAAAAAAACCCCGGAAAATTCGGGATTTTTTCGGCATTTTTCGGCATTGCCAAAAAAACGGCATTGTGGGGGGTTTTAGACTGTTAAAGGGCCCGGGAATTCCTTTTCCCGCCGTTTCCCCCTCTTTCCCGCCTTTTCCTCCTGTCTCCAGGAGGGGGGGGGAGGAGGCTCCAGACAGCCAATCACTGCAATGCATTTGCAAAATGCATTGCAGTTTGCAAGGCTGTTGTTACTGCCTGCAGCCCAACCACCAGTTTGCTCCTTTCCCAGGGAAGGAGCACTGTGGTGGCCAATAGGGTTCTGGCATATGCTCTCTGGCCAATCACAGAAGGTTTTTCCTTTTTGAAATCCTTCTGTGTATGCTCAGAGAACATAAAAGGAGCCAGTCTCTGGGCTGACTCTCATTGCTGTGTTCCTGGATCCTGCTGGCTGGTGAGAGAGAGCTGCCTGGCTTGGCTGTTGGAGATTGTGGCTGGCTGGCTTCTGCTGCCCCTGCTCCTGAGTCTGCCCTGCTTTCCTCCCTGCTCTTCGTGGACCTCGGATCAATACCTCAGAAGACTTCAGACTGTTTTGATTTATTAGGGCACTTTTAAATTTAATTTCTTTTCTCTTTATTTTATTCTTCCTAGGGTTTGTTTGGGAGAGACCTGGGGTTGGTGGGGTGGTGATTGCACATGGTCTGCTGCTGGCTTGGCAAACATGCCCCCTCACACCACTACCACACCTCTCAGGTTTTTTTACAGGGAGAATCTGCTTGCCTGATCCATTCCCATAGGAAACAATGGAGAACTGGGGGCACCCTATTTGGATGCCCCTAGAATTGGACCCCCTGGTCCAATCTTTTCAAAACTTGGGGGTCTTTTGGGGAGAGGCTCCAGCAGCTACAGTCCAAATTTGGAGTCTCTACCTCAAACCCCCCTCTCCAGCCCCCTGCAAACTTTCCAGAAAATTTTGCCATTGAAGTCAATGGCCCCATTGGATATAATGGACCCGAATTTTTCGGGAATCCCAAAAAATTTCGGATTTCAATGCTTTACCGGTATAGGTATTCGGGTTTTTTCGGGAATACCGAAAAAAATTGGGTCCAATATGCCCAAATCCGAATTTTACCGAATATTTTTTTTTTGCACACCCCTAGTAGAAACCTGCTTTTCTTTTTATGTTAAATAGTCGTCCAGGCGGTATCCTAAAATTTATCTGAAAGGCCATTGGGGAATATTATTCCTTGAACGTTTTGACTACGTGTCACTCCTAAAAGAATCAGATCCTGAACTGTGCGGTGTCTTAATTTCTAGGGTATGTTAGAGCCGACCAAGGAGCCACTGAAACCAATATCTGCTGCAGAGAAAATAGCTTCAATAGGACAGACCCCCCCTGTGTCGCCAGAGATGAATATATGTGCGCCTGATCAGTTCCAGGTAAAAAGAAAGCAAAATCAATTTCGGGTGTTTTGTGGTGCCGAAACCAAAAAGGCTTTGAGTTGTATGTGCAGCAGACATCTGCCTGGCAAAGGTTCGGGGAATTTTTTTGAGCGCTAGCTTCTCTGGCATGCCACCTTTCCCCACGCCACTCCCTTGGGATCCGGCCCGAGGTGACCGAGAGGGTGTCCCAGAACGAAGTCTCCGGCCACCAGCCAACAGGGAGAGGAACATCTGCTCAAGGCTGCTCTGAGCGCTCTTGCCCTAACTGTTCTCTGCTTTCTAATAACCGGCGAGCGAGCCACTCTGACCCCGAGCTCTGCCCTTAATAACAGACCGCCTAATACAAGCCTGAACTCTCCCTAGAAGCTAAAACAACTAAATTGAGGCTGGTCACATCGCGAGAATACGAGCGTCACTGAAAATGATAATACAACTGGGGAAGGGTGGTGGCAGCAGGAAAAGAGGAAGGCCCAGGATGAGGTGGAGTGACTCAATCGAGGAAGCCGCGGCCCTCAGTTTGATGTGAGGGGGGCGTACCTTCTGTAATCTGTTTGTTCCCCTTAAATTTGAAGGTTATCTAAAGGTGTAATGGTCCCTTGCTTATGTAGGTTACCTGATCTGGATGGCTCAAACTAGTTTAATCTCATCAGATTTTGGCAGCTAAGCAGGGCTGGCCTTGGTTAGTATGTGGATGGGGAGACCACTAAGGAAGTCCAGGGTTGCTACGCAGGGGCAGACAATGGCCAACCATCTCTGAACATACCTTGAGAACCGTACAGGGTCACCATAAGTTGGCTGCGCCTTGATATTATCTTCTACCTACTATGTAGGTTGGGAAAGTTATTTTGTACTCCCGTGTCCATTAGCACTGTGTGGCCTTTCTTAACTTGGGGTGGATCCATTCCAGTCATCCTCTAATTAGCCTTCCTCCAGCCTAAGGAGGCTTCCTCCATTGGGAGAGCCACTGAAGTTGGAAGAAGTCTCCTTAAGCGGAAGGGGGCTTCCGACTTTGCTTGGTGGAGCAGGATAATAAGGGTAGGGTGCTCCCCAGGATATCCGAATAGTAATAGGATAAGTAAAGGTGGCTTTGACCAACTGCTTTGCATAGGAGAACCTCAGCGTTTGAGTATACAGCCCTGGTCTAACAACAGCCTAGAGGCCTGTTTGGCATGTCTTCTTTCTGTAGTACACACGCCGTGCTGGCTTAATGTTAGGTTTAATTATAACAAGGTGCTATGCCAGCCCATAGCTAACGTGGGGCTCACGGGGCTTGGCCCCCGGGTCTTTCTTCTGGGCCTCCTCCTTCCCGGGCCCAAAGTGCCCCAACTCGCCACCTGCATTGTGCTTTGATTTAATTAGCTGGCGCCCCCCCTGCCCCGAGGCCCCCTCCCAAAAAATTCCCTAGCTACGGGGCTGTTGTGGCCAAACGGTTCCCCAGGCCAGCCACTTCCTCTGCATGCAAATCGCAGCCCGTGGCATGGATATTCTAGATAACCGTAGTCAGAGCCACCGACCCACACTTCCTGTCGCCACCAGATTTATTTTTTTCCGGGGAGGCACAGTTCTGCTGCGTAGCTAGATCAAGACGGGTAGCCTTGTTTGTTTGTAGCAGTAGGAAAGAGCAGGAGTCCAGGAGCACCTGTCTGAAGAAGTGAGCAGTGGCGCAGGAAAGCTCCTACCCCAGCCACAGATTTGTCAGTCTTTAGGGCGCTACTGGGCTCTTTCCCTTTTCCACGGCTGCCGTGTAGGTCACGGAATTGACCGGAGGGAGAAAAAGAACGGGATGCTAGGTAGAGCGGAGGGCGAATCAGATGGGAAGGGTTTCCAGTATACAGCAGCGGCTTACAGCCCTGCTCTCCGTGTGTTCCTACGCCCCTGTGAATAACGCCTTTTGCCAGGCCAAGGCCCTACAGAACTTAATAACGCCAGATCCTCCGACGCTGAACAAGCTCATCTTCACATTTTATACTTGGAGCGTATTGGGATGTGCATATTGGAAGAACTTGCAAACCGCTCCTCCTCCAGAGCCTCCCACCTGCAATCTTTGGATTGTTTCATTTAAATCTCTTTCCCCTCGACCATAAACATTGCAGCCCAGTCGGACAAACCGTTGGCGCTCTTTCACCCTTGCCCTGCCTGGTGACTGTGTCAGAGAGGGAGATTCTGTAGCATGCTGTAAATGTAGTAAAATAGAAATAGCCCGGGGGGGGTGCGGGGGCGTGTTTCAGGGTAAGGTAAAGGTAAAGGTTCCCTTGCTCGAAAGCCAGTCGAATCCGACTCTAGGGTTGCGGTGCTCAAAGCCGAAGAGCCAGCGCTGTCCGAAGACGTTTCCGTGGCCATGTGGCCGGCATGACTAAACACCAAGGTGCACGGAACACTGTTACCTTCCCACTGAAGTGGTAAGTGCCACCAAAAAGGAAAAGCGCAAGAGAGGCAAACTTCATACTGACACAAGATTTATTTAATTTGATTTCATATGTTTAGCTCCAAGGTTGTAGTTCTGCAAGCATAAGGGCAATTTGGGGAGATTTGGGGGGGGGACTGCTCTTCCCTCCCTTTGCAGATTTTGCCCCCCCCCATTTGCCCTTCATGCTCTTTGCTTAAAACCCCCCACACTAGTAGAATTTCAGGGAGCTCAATGGGTTGTATGAGCGGGGGCATCCTGCCCTGTCAGCTTTACTCAGCTTTCTGTGGCTTGGATCCAACTCATACAGATCCCTGTAGCGAAGTCCGGTGTGTTCTTTTTGCCTTGCAAGTTTGGCCTTTCTGGAGATCCAGAGGGGATCTTTTCAGAGGAAAACCTCAAAGATTTCTTTTCAGGATTTATTTCTTACAGGCAGAAGGGTTTTTTGTGTGTGTGTGGTGGCAGTACTTGCCGGTACTGAGTACTGGCACCTTTTGGGCGGACTCTCCCAAGCCCCGGGGGGGGGGGCTGGTAGAAATCGGAGCAACCTTATATGCAAGTACCAGCATGTAGAGAAAAAGAAGCACTGCCTATAGAGGTAAACCAACCTTGGGCTTTTCTCTTCCCCATTGTGTTTTTGAAGCAGGAAAGAACTGCGTTAAAATTACACGCGTCCCTCTCACTAGCCTAGCAGCCCTGGTCTTGGGTGGAGTTGTATGTGCCTTAGCTTGGGGAATTTCAGTTTCCCCTTCTTGAATTGTATCTAGATCTTACTACTAGGAGAAACTGACTAGTTAATTTGAAGAGCGCCCTCCGTTTCTGACTGAAGCTGCCTACCCTTCCTTGATTGCTTTATAGGCAGTCCTCTCAAAAGTTGTCAAAGATGGCAGCTCGTATCCTACAAAGGGTCAAAGGCATGTGGATTCCCAACCGCCACGTGCAATTCCATTTAGTTCTGGGGTCGCCAGACCTCTGCTCATGACAAGCTGCCGTGAGGAAGGGAGTAAGGGGTGAAATTGTCCCCCCTTCTCATCACAAAAAAGCAAAAGGGGAAGACATCACCCCCTTTGCTCATCCTCTCTGCAGCCCTTTGAACCCTCCCCCATCTCCCCCCCCCAACAGGCCCAGTAACCCCAGGGGTCGAAAGAGACTTGGGAGTGGGGAGAGTAATTGGGGGGGGGGGATTCTGTATTCTGTTGGTTCTTTGTAGGTACAAGTCCACAAATTTTTGAAAATGATAAATGGGGTGTTGGGCTGGGGCCAGAGAACAGTGGTTCTTTCTGCCACATTGACCTGAATTGTTTCTACTAGTGTCGTCTCCCTACTTTGCCAGAATAAGAGGTCCTGGAACGTTGGCCCGACAGTGTAGCTGGTCTCATGGAGTTTGGACACTGGGTACCTTGCTCGTTGTTACCTGTCCCGGCCCAGCACACACACACCCCTGCAAAAGTAGGCCTCGAGCCTCATCTAACATACTGGGTACCCGAGACACCGCTTGGCGACTTCGTGGTAAACCAAGAACATGCGGAGTCCCCGCTTTCCCCTCCTCGGGGGCTGCCTTTTGCTTGCATGCCAGAGAACTTCACGTGAGACGTTTTTGTTATGCTGTGACCTTCTTTTTTTTTTTTACCTGACTGTAAAAATCTGATTTCTGACTTTTCAACTCTAGGAATCTCTACCACCTGTCCAGTTTGACTGGAGTAGCAGTGGCCTTACTAACCCCTTAGATGGTACGTCTCTCCGTAGAGCCTCTAGCACCAGAGCTAGAGTTAAGAAAGCTACAAAGTTCAGACAAACATCTCTCTGCTGATTTATTTATTTATTTTTTAAAAAAAACCTCTCTTAACTTTGGAAATTCAGGCTTTCTTTCTGCTTAGCGGTGCCCAATTAAAGCAATGTGTATAGGCGTTAAAGAGCAAGGTAAGACATATGCTGACTTTTTGTGTTGCCTATGCAGACCTGTTAGGCATTCCGCGACTGGAGAAGTTTTAAGTGGTTTTTACCCCCAAAGACTTTTAACTCTCGTCCCAACAAACTCTTGGGAGAGTTCCACTTCCTTGTCAAACGCTGGACAACAAAAATCACGCCACAATGGTTCTGGCCAAACGTAGTTTTGAACAGATGTACACCTTCTAAAAGAGATTCCGTTTTCAGCCGTATGGAGATCGCGTATGTCAAAATATAAGCGCGCTTGATTTTTTAAAAAAAGAAATACTTTGTTCACGTTGCAAAATTTACTGCTTCTTGTGAATCACAAGACAGCTGATTTTTCTGTGGCGCAAATGCCAAGAAAGCCAGTGAGGACTTCCCAATCAAAACGCCCCTAAATGAAATGGGGGGGGCGCGGTTCGTGTTGCCACTTCTCTGCCTGTTGGGTTAAAATGCATTGGAAGATTGCCCTAATTCCTGGCTGTGCCCCTAACGCATGTTTGAGGACCTAAATCATTTTGTGATTCCTACCAAGAAAGAAAGCCTGGATGAACCGCCTTGCTTTTGTCTGGTGTCTTATTACTTCAGTCAATTCATCATGCTTTCTTCTAATGCTTCCTTTAAAAATGTATCTGTTTCCGATTCTTCTGTTTCTTTGACTTCCGAATTAAAGGGGAACGAGTTTTACCGCTGAGGAAGCTGAATACGTTTTGGAACCATTGTCGCCACGTTATTCGTGTTTTCGTGCTGAACTACGGACAGCCCGCTATTCGAAAGCTGGTCAATAGACCTTTCTCAGTTTCCCTTAAGCTCTGTGCTAGCCCAGAGAAGGGCGCGGCTTTAAAATTAAGGCATATGGTTCTGAATCTAAAAACGTTTCCCTTTAATTGGGTACCTCTCTTTGGGGATCTTTCTGGTTCTGTCCACTTTCCTCCGAAGAAATAAATAAATCACAAAACTGGGCTTAGCTCTAAGGTCACCAGTGTCGAATTCCTTGCTGCGTTTTGTACGTGACGGCATCCGCGGACTTGTTAACCTCTTTTAGAAACCTGCAAACTAATCTTGTAAGCGCTAATTGTGTTATTTTCTATTATTATTATTATTATTATTATTAAAAAAAACTGTGTAATGAGTACTAATTTTAACTGGCATGTTCAAGTGTGTGTCTTACCCCCTTTTTACACATAAATCCCTCCCTTGGCTTACCTTCTATATGGCTGCCTACCAATACGATCACTGAATTCCAAGCTAATGGAGGTTCCACTCTCCTGAACCTTGATTTCTTTGGACCTGTGGAGGACAGTAGCTCTAGCTTCACCACCACCATCCCAGGTCAGCCGAGTCCTAAAACACCGCAAATTTAATCTCTCTCTCTCTCTTTTTAACATTCTTTACTAAAAAGCATGAGCCGCGTTACATGACTTTCCTACAAACAAGAAGAATCTGCTATGATGTTTCTCTTTAAGATGCCTGGCCGCCGTTTTGATACGGTTTCTTCCTTTTGGGTTTGCTTCAAGTGGAAAGCAGGTGTTTTCTCTGCTGATCATTTACCGGGTGGGGTGGAAAACCTTTATGGGTGGGGGGAAAAACCAAAGATTGTGACAAGGTAACCCCAGCAGCTGAGGGTGGAGTTGAGTCTCGGTGAGAACACCGCCCCCCTGAAAACGCAAGATCTTTTGGCTTCAGTGAATTTCCTTGGAATAGGTTTCATCGGTCTCTGTACTTGAAGTGGACAGGAAATGGCAACAGTTAGCCATGAATTTCCTGTAGGAGAAACAAAGGTCCTCAGTGGATGGAACAAGTGCTGTTCTGGAGGACAGCTATGCCATTGACACGTAAGATGAGAAAAGGATTGTAGCTCTGTGTGGCAGTTGATACCTTTTGAAGACATCACTACAGAATAAGAAGCGCTAGTTTTTGAGAGAGCAGTCTGTGCATGCCTCAGTGCACAGATCTAGCCTGCATTCTCCCATCTAGCCTGCATTCCTCGACCCAGCAGAGAAGGCGAGATAGATAATCAGCAGCGCACACAGAGGCCTTCCTTCTGAGTAATAGTTTGGTACGGTGCCTGCAGTTTAGGTCAGATGTACCGTGCCAAGGTTGGGGGCAGAAACGGGGTTTTGTGCTCTACCAACGACTCTTGTTTTTGCACCGTACACGGACTCAAGGCAGAGATTACACATAGGGAGTGAGTACAATCAACCAAATATGTGTGCGAGAAGGTCTTTTTTTGTGTGTGTGTGTCTTTGACAATTTAAGTCTTGTGGCTCCAGCCTTCTAATATCCTCACGCATTAGTCATTGAATGTTCCGTTTTCTTGATGGTACTGGCTCACTATGTGTAATCCACCTTGAGTAAATAAAAATTTAATTAGGGCAGTCCCATCCCTGAATTCGGGCATCGGAACGAATTTTCAGGTTGATCAGATAGGAGAATATTGCTGGAAATCAGAACCGGAGAAGCTTGCTGAGTTGTATAGCACATCACAGTTATTGCTACGACGCTAATTTTAGATCCACCCAATCCATTTCGATTTCTGCAGCGTTGGTCATGGTTAATGGGCCTTTTTATTTTGGCATCTAGTAAGCTAATTTTACCCGAATTCTGAAGTGCTAATCTGAAAGGGTGACTTCACCCGCCTGTTCTAGGGCTACATGGGCAAATCCGTCAACAAATCCACAGATGTGACCATTGCCTGTCCCCCACCCCCGCCCGGCTTGTTTCTTGGAAAGTCATTTGCTTCTAGTCTGCAGCTCTGTGTGTGGGTAATGTGTAACAGTGTGTATGCGTGCATACTCTAGAAGCATTGGGCTAAAGTTGGTGGCTGTGAATTCACTCGATCTCATTAAGGTTTTAAAATCTCCCCGTTTCTCTGTTAACTCTGTAAAACCGTTCCTTATGGGAACAACCAGACATTTTGAGATGAATTTTTTTAAACGACCAACATGCACCTTTTAATAAATCAGCACCCACATTCTCTTTTTACACTGAAACGGTTGCAACCGCCTCGGTGTAAAGTTCAGCTTAATAGCGACGTAAGAACATGTCTTAATGGTAACTCGGTAAGCTAAGGTAATCCACCTTCAGCTAACGATTAAGGCTGTAATTAACAAATGTCATAAAGATATTAATTACAGCATCATACTGTCACCCTTTTCAAATATCAGAGGGCCTATTGCGATTATGTATTAAACTAATTGCAGCTTCACAAGTTGGTATACCTTAATGGGATTTCAGAAGCTTTTCTTAAGGTTTATTCTATATGCAATTTGACAGAAAAGATGTCGGCCATCTTTAAAGGTTCTGTAAACATCTGACAGTAGTTCAAATGCACGGTACCCTGACTGCGTATTTTATATTTGACCTTGGAACCTCCTCTGAGCTCATAATAATGATGGGATGCAAATATTGTCCCATTTCTTTGGCTTAACCAAAGGATATACTTGTTCAGTCTTATCAAAGAACAAGGTATGTGTACTTTTAGCTGTAATACGGTACACATTTATGAAATTGGAGTTCTGGACTTCTTGTCATGCCACTGAAACCATTCTAATACCTGTTCTTTTTTTACAAAAACCACAAGTCTTATTTATTCTTAGTTCATTTATACCAGGTCTTTTCCCCCAACGGGGTCTCATGTTGTCCTGTCCTCCATTTGATCCAAATTGTGCTATTTTTACCAGTCTCCAAATCTCCTTCTTTAACTTAAGGAGCATTTTGTTGGGTCCTGAAATCCCTTTGATAACAGCATCCTAATAGAATGTGAGAAACAGAACAAAACACTGTATTTACTTCGTATCAATTTAAAATAAACCAGCCTAAGGGATTCAAATACCACTTACGCGTGCGTTAGAGCCAATGGAATGGAAGTAGATGCAGTCCTGCCTAACATTTCGAAACCATTGTGCTTTCTGGCGTCAGAAGAAAGCGATGGTTCAAATGTACTAAATTCAAGTTTGTGATTCGTGTTGAGACCCTACGTGCCAATTGTGTCGCATTTACAGTTGGAAGCCTCAGTAGTTCAGATGTTTACAGAAGATGGGGAAATAGCATTCTAAAAGGGGGCTGGTCCGACCGTATCGGTCTGTCACTGACTGTAATTTTGTGCTGTAAGGTGTGGATCCGGAGCTGTACGAGTTGACAACGTCCAAGCTGGAAACGACCAGCGCGGCCAGTAAAGTGACGGATGCGTTTGCAAAGCTGATGTCCACGGTAGAGAAAGCGAGCTCGTCGGCCAGGTAAATCCGTGACCCGTTTGAAAGCCTCGTCCCTTTGGGGAGAAGGTCGAAGTCCGCGGGTGGCCCAATCTAGCCTGACGGACAACCACCGGTGAAGCCCAGGGGCACTATGCAGAGGCAGGCAGGGGCAAACTACCTCTGAATGTCCCTTGCCTGTAATAATTTTGTCCTAACGGACCCTTGTGGGGTTGCCATAAGTCAGCTGTGAATCGACAGCGCTTCCCGCCATCGCCCGCCACTGCCACCGTAAAAGCTTTGCTTGCAGAACAGACCGCTTTGATTTGTGTAGTCTGAAGGTCCTTGAATAGGTTCGTCTCCTGTTGTCTGGCACACGCATTTCAGAGTTTCACAGGGTGGCCATGCTGGTCTGCAGCAGAACCACTAGGTTCGATTCCAGTACCGCCTTAGAGACCAACAGAATGTTCAGGGTGTAGCCGGGGTATATCATCAAGGGAGCTTTGACTCTCGAAAGTGTATACCCTAGGGATCTTGTTCATCTCTAAGGTGCTACTGGGCTTGAATCTAGCTGTATTTCAGAGTAAATCTTCTGTACGGGATGCTATGGTTGCGGGGCCAGTTCTTCCATTCGGTTTGTTTATTTGATTCAGTTTCTGTCTCACCCTTCCCACAAGTGGGCTCGGGGCAGGTCGCAGCATTTCATACAAAACAATAAAATCAAGATTAAAACTATAAATTTAACCTTTAAACGATGGCGATCAGACGGCGTCACAACTATTACAATGGTGCCCTGGTGTTAGAAAATTAAAGGCAGGAGGGGCTAGACCCCATAAGGGATTGCAGATTATGAGTATCCTACCTTGGGTAAACCAGGGCGGTTATTAATCTGTGTCCTCAAAGATTAAAGGTGATGTTACAGATGGTAACAAAGAGGTAACAGGAGAGGCCAGATGATATTTGATGTCCGCTGTCTCACCCAAAAGCCTGGGCATCTTACAGGCCCTGTGGAACTTTAAGAGGTCCCACAGGGCCCTAACCTGTAGTTGGGAGCTCATTCCACCAGGTTGGGGCCTGGTTGAGACCAGACGGACGTCTTTTGGCCTTCTGGTCTGTGGCCTCCTGGTTCATCTACACCAAGGGTCTGTTGAGCCCGTGGGCATGATTAGAATCTGGAAAGCAGGCAGTGGGCGTCACCCTGAAATGACTGACGGGAGGGCGCAACCATCTACAGAATGGGCTGTGTTGGGGGGCTGGGCCAGTTGCAGAATGTTGGCAGCTTCCAAGCCAAGCATCCTTCTATGAATGGAGGCAGATGTTCCAGCCGGTGTCTTCCTCACAGACCCAAAGCAGATGGCTCCTGCTCTCTTCTGAAGCTCCTCCTACTCCAGTGAGCTGGGGGAAGGCCAGGACTGGTTCTCCGCTCTGGGGAATAGGTGCTTTGAGGAAGGAGGATGTGGGAACCAGGGAAGACATTGGTGGGCCCCAAGATGCCCAGGGGTACCACATTGAGGATCACGGCTCCACATTGCCGCGAGCTCACTGCTGCATGCACGCGGCTGACAATCTGCTCCCAAACATCCCCAAAATGTTCAGATCCCTGAATGTTCCAGCTGTGTGGGGTCCCAAAATCTGAAACGACGATGCTTTTATCCTACAGGCATGCCCGTTAACTGCATTCTCCTTTTGTACTTTGATGTCGCATTCATGGTGGCCCTGTTCCTTGAGAATTGCTCTGCCGAGAATCTGGGGAGCCGTTCAGAACTCTTATCTGCTCCCGGGTAGGCCTACGGGCACGCACGCAAGCCTGTTAACGCTCCGTCGTTTGGCTGGCTCGGTTCACACAGTCCCAAGCAAGTAGCTGCGAGGAGTGACATTGAAAGGATGTTTGAACTGCGGATAACGCCACCCTCAGATTGAAGCCACGTTTGTCCACATTGCTTTATACTCGATAACTTTATTTACTTAGTTTATAGCTTTCTTGCTAAGACTGGAAGCAGATTACAAGATATAAAAACGCAATGCAGCCAGACAGCGTAAGGCACCAGTGCTGTAGGACTCAGGGAGGGGCCGTGGCTCAGTGGTAGAGCATCTGCTTGGCAGGCAGGAGGTCCCCGGTTCAATCCCCGGCATCTCCAGTGAAAAAGACCGGTGACGTGAACGACCTCTGCCTGAGGCCCTGGAGAGGCACCACCGGTCTGAATAGACAAGATTGACTTTGATGGCCCAAGGGTCTTGATTCTGTATGAGGTGGAAGCTTCATGTGGTCATGTGATGTGACTAGGATTAGAAAACAATTCCAACAAAAAATGAGTATGATATGGCATCGCATAAACAATGCAGAAAATGGATTACAAAAGTAGAGAATGTAGTTAGGGCAAGAAATAGTGCAGTGGACTACACTCCATTTATAAAAGCACCTGCCTGAACCTCTCCACTATGCAACTGCTCCTCTTTGGTGTAGTGGTTAAGTGCGCGGACTCTAATCTGGGAGAACTGGGTTTGATTGCCCTCTCCTCCACTTGCACCTGCTGGATGACCTTGGGCAAGCCATAGTTCTGGCACAGCTGTCCTTGAAAAAGAGCAGTTTCTGAAGAGCTCTCTCAGCCCCACTGACCTCTCAGGGTGTCTTTTGTGGGGAGGGGAAGGGAAAGGAGATTGTAAGCCACTCTGAGACGCCTTCAGGTAGTGAAAGGCGGGGTATGAACCCAATCTCTTATTCTTCTTCTTTACACAAAATGGCAGAAAGGTGTGCATCTTCCTTATCTCCTCGGAGAGGCTCTTCCACGAGGCAGGCAGCCACCATGGTGAATGCTTGGGTAGTGGAGAGCCACAAATCTTAACCCTGCAGGGTCTTTTCTCCCCATCCATTTTTAAATGCACGTTTCCTTTGCCTGCTTCTGCAAACGTGTGATTTTGTGAGATGGCCTAGGGGCATCTAATCATACTTACTTAGAATTTCCCCCTTCCGGAGGAGTAAAGCTGCGGGTATTTTCGTTAGGGGAGCTGTTAGTCTCTTGTAGGAAGACCAAGATCAGCTGCGCCAGAGGTGGGAGAGCCACAAGGGCCCAGTGGCCTTCCCCCAGTTAGCGTCTGATTTTGGAGGGCCAGCAGCCCACACTTAGTTTTTATTTATTTATTAAAACATCTATATCCTGCTTTTCTTCATACTTCAAGGTGGCTTACGATAATAGCCCAAACATCCCCAGCTGAAAGTAATGATAAAATAGCAAGTCTCAAGTCTTCCCCCCCACCACCCAAGAAAGATGCCTACCTTTCAGACCCTCTCAAATGCCCTGGCAAGCAGGCCGGTCTTGCAGCGCCGCCTGAAGATCTTCGAGGAAGGGCCCCCTCTCACCTCTTCAGAGAGCCCATTCCACAGAGCTGGAGCCACGATGGAAAAAGCCCATGATCTCTGGTCGAAGCCAGACAGGCCACCCTGATGAGTGGTGGGATATCCACCGGTGTGGGGGTGAAAGGCACAGCTCTGACATCGGTGTCCCTTCAGACTCCATTATTCACATGCCCTCACCCCAGTTCCCAGATAAATTGATACCTAAGCGTTCATGGGCTGGAGCCACAATTCAGTTCCCAGATATTCTAGGCAGCGCGGGTCCAGTGCAAGCCTGGTCGTCCTCATTCATTGTCAACGGCTAGTTTCCGGAGGCTGGTTCTTGGAGTTCGAGTGATAACAGGTGTAGAGCCGTTACGAGAAACTTGTTGCGAGTTTTCTGAACGAATTTTTTTCTCACGTGCTCGAATATTCCGGGTGGGCACGAGCCCAGATCTGGATGGCTCAGGCTAGCTCTGTTTTGTCAGATCTCGAAAGCCAAGCAAAGTTGGGCCTGGGTCAGGACTTGGGGAGACTTGGATTTTGTCAGATCTCAGAAGCTCAGCGCGGTCAGCCTTGCTTAGTAGGATGGACAACCACAGAGGTAGTCTAGGGTCGCTACGCGGAGGCAGGCAATGGGAAACCACCTCTGTTAGTCTCTTACCTTGAAAACCCTAAGGCGGTGGTTCTCAACCTTCCTAATGCTGCAACCCTTTAATACAGTTCCTCATGTTGCGGTGACCCCCCAACCATAAAATTATTTTTGTTGCTACTTCATAACTGTAATTTTGCTACTGTTATGAATCGTAATGTAAATATCTGATATGCAGGATAGAGGAGCGGTGTCCAGTTCCTAAGACCATCGAAAATATGTGTTTTCTGATGGTCTTAGACGACCCCTGTGGAAGGGTCGTTCGACTGCCAAAGGGGTCGCAACTCACAGGTTGAGAACCGCTGCCCTAAGGGATCTCAGAAGCATCGGCCCTGGTTAGTACTTGGATGGAAGCCCCCCAAGGAAGTCCAGGGTTGCTTTGCAGAGGAAGACAATGGGAAACCACCTCTGTTTGTCTCTTGCCTTGAAGACCGTAGGGATCTCGGGAGCATTGGCCCTGGTTAGTACTTAGCCAGTTTGGTGCAGTGGTTAAGAGTGCAGACTCTAATCCGGGAGAACCGGGTTTGATTCCCCACTCCTCCACTTGCACCTGCTGATGTGACCTTGGGTCAGTCACAAGCTCTGGCACAGCTGTCCTTGAAAAAGAGCAGTTTCTGTCAGAGCTCTCTCAGCCCCACCTACCTCACAGGGTGTCTGTTGTGGGGAGGGGAAGAGAAAGGAGTTTGTGAGCCACTCTGAGACTCCTTTGGGTAGTGAAGGGCGGGGTATAAATCCAATCTCCTCCTCCTCCTCCTCCTCCTCCTCCTCTTCTTCTTCTTCTTCTTCTTCTTCTTCTTCGATGGGAGACCACCAAGGCAGTCCAGGGTTGCTCTGCAGAGGCAGGCGATGGCAACCCACTTCAGTTTGTCTCTTGCCTTGAAAACCCTCCTGGGGCTGCCACGAGTCGGCTGCAGCTTGACGGCACGCCAAAAAATAAAGTGAACGAAGCCACAAGTCGCTCTGACATTGTTTCAACTGTCTGCCACTGGAGGGCGCGCTAAACCTCAAAGATGAGCCGCTTGCATTAATTTTAGCTTGGCCGTTCAGCTGTTTCCAGGTATAAAAAAAAAGTAAAAATCCAGTGCAAATTTTTTTTAACTTCAGTTTTCAATATGACACAATGTTTTCTTGCCAGACGACTGTTTACCTTTGCTGCTACTGTACAAGAGCAGTGCAAGTATTACCCTAAAACACACCATTGGAGACACTTTTTTAAACCTGGGATTGATTTTTTGCTGACGTGTTGATATCTTTTCATATATTTACACTGTTTTGCTAGATTTGATGGGCGTCCTGTACTTTTCATTAAGCATTCTAATGTGCTGTGCCCAGTTCCCTGGTGCTGATATGTTATAAAGCAAGCTATAGAACTCCTGTCTTTATTTTATGGTTTTGGGTTTTTTTAAAAAAAAAATCTGACAAGCTGCCCAGGATGTTTCTTGCAGTGGAAGGATCAGGACTGTATTTACATATTTTATTTAAAACATTTTTAATGCCTTCTTACCAGTGTCCCCAAGGTGACCAACATAAAAACATTAACACACTTGAACAATTAACGGGAATGTTTAAAGTGATAAAATTCAATTAAGAAAACACAAACGACATGAGAGCCCGGGAGAAGGCCAATAACCTACTGGGGATATGTCAAACAGCCAAAAATTCTTCACTTGATGGTGGAAGACACCGATCGAGGGAGACGGACGAATCTCGGGGGGGGGGGGGCATTCCAGACTTTTCGTGCCTTTCTCAGGTTGCCCCCTGTCTAGCCTCAGAAGTCGGGGGCAACCAAAATAGGGTCTCCAGAGATGATTGGAGTGGATGGGTAAGTTCATATGGGAGAACCTGGTCCTTAAAGATATAAATCTTATAAATAAGTAGAGCATAACTTTGCCAAATCAGAGTGTTGCAGGAGTGGTTATTTTGTTTTATTTTGTTCCCCCCCCCCCAAAAAAAAGGATAAAAATCAAAAACACGATTGTGCAGAGATGAGGCAAGGAGGAATATCTGTAAGGAGAAACGTCAGTAAAGTAGCACGTGTGTGTTCAGGCGGGTGGGGGGGGGGCTGTGTGATGAGAGGGCATTTCAGGACACACACACAGAGAGAGAGAGAGAGAGAGAGTAAAATTCCCAGCAGTCAGGAATCGCTTAGAGCAGCACAGGAAGACTAGGTTTTTATACCCTGCTTTTCTCTACCTAAAGGAGTCTCAGAGCAGCTTACAATCTCCTTCCCTTCCCCTCCCCACAACAGGCACCTTGGTAGGTAGGGGGGCTGAGAGAGCTCTGAGAGAACCACGACTGGCCCAAGGTCACCCCTCAGGCTTCATGAGGGGGAGTGGGGAATCAAATCCGGTTCTCTATATTTGGAGTCCGCTGCTCTTAGCCACTGCATCAAAACTTGAGAAGTGCCTTGAGATTGTATCACTTGTGGTCTGTTACACCGCTGGTGTCTAGCCGTGGCTTGTGGGCATTACGGGTGCTGCAGGGGGCAAGAGCTGAAGACGTGGCCTCAATGGTCCTCGACCTTTCCTGGTAGCAGCTGTTGTAGGCAGTTCTGAAGGTGGGCTGGAACCTTTAATGGACTGGGCTGTGTGGGGTGGAGTCATTGGCAACAGTTGGGGCTCCCTACGAGTTCCCAGCATCGGGCACAACTCGGTAGCTCAAAAACAAAAATTCGCTTTGAACGAATGGTTATCTTTCCAGCCGCAAACGGTGCAGGGAGGAGAGTAGGATGAAGATTCAGTTGCAGGATCAGAAAAGTTGGCCTTGAGCAAAGGGGGAGGGAGCCTTCCCGTGCTCGACAGCCTCATTTCTGCTTCGGCGAAGGGTGAGCGAACTTTTGTAACGAAGGAGCCGAACTACATCCGAATTCAGAGCAAGCGATCAACAAAGAGGTAGCGTAGGAAATCCCGTTTGCATAAATGAAAAAAAAAAATGACTCAACGTTAGCAGTAATGGACAAGTTGGTTAATAATCCACAAAGTTCTCACAGCCCAAACACTGGATGTGATTTATTAGGAACTGGCACACTCGAGGTCTCACAATAAGTCACCAGTAGATAAAAGAGCACCCAGCTCGGTGGTTGTAGTGCAGAGGTGTCCCCTACCTTTTTTAGCCTGCGGGGCACATTTGGAATTTCGACACAGGATAGTGGGCACAGAAACAAAATGGCTGCCTCAGTAGGCGGAGCCAGCCGCAATAACTTCAGTAATGCAGTGCAGATCCTTGTGCTGTGATGGCAGCTGCTGCCAAAGCAATGTTTTAGAAATCTGCACATAGTAGCATACATATTTACTATGTCAAGAAATTTAATTGCTAAATATTGGAAAAAAGATACTGTACCCAACAATGAGGATTTAATGGATAAAATTTTGGAAATTGCTGAATTAGATAAATTAAACACAATACTCTCAGGAAAAGACGAGATAACATATCAAAACAGATGGAAAAAAGTTTACAATTGGATAAAGAAGTCAACGAGAAAACCTCCCATTTGTATTTCAAACTAATACTGTTATATTATATTTTCTAATTTAATGTATGGGTATTAATATTTCTAATTAATGTATATATTAATTTAATGTATTTGTATTATCATATTGCTATTTTCTTTTTTTCCCCTTTTTTCCTGTACACTAAAAATCTATAAATATATTTTAAAAAAAAAAGAAAGAAATCTGCACAGCCAATTAGAAGCCTTGCTGGGCAGAAGCCCTACCTGGCCCAGCCCAATTCATAAAAACACCTGGTAGGATTAAAAAAATGTCTTCAGCAGATGCCATGGTACCCTGGGCCCCCACATTGGGGACCCCTGTTTTACTGCCTTGGCATTAATCTGTGAATGGTTAGCCCCTTGGCATAGTGGCAGCAGTTCACCTCTGTCAGGTGCCAGTCTGCTCTTAAAGGGTCTATAGGCCAATGTTGTACAGTAAGTGCGCTGAGTCAGATAACAAGACTCGCCAGGAGTTTTATGTGACCTTAATTGGAGGTTTGATCTTGAGCCTGGATTTATTCCTAGTAAGTTGAATCCCAGGGATCTGTTCGGCTAATGGTGGGACTTCCTGGGAGAACCAAGGTGGGTCTCTTCCAGAAGCTGAAGGATCTGACCTAGTGTGTGTTTGGCCTTGAGAAAGCAGCTTGTCTTGATATCAAATGAGAGAGAGCCAATGATCAACAAGGAGCAACAGGAATGGGGAGGTGGACATCTAGCTTGAAATCAACATCTGTCTCTGCCGTCCACTTTTCTCTCCTTTAAAAAAATAAAAAATCACGTGCATGTAGGACTCTTATGTAGCATGCTGCTACAAGCAGTTTCCACTTCCAACTGAGGTGCCAGTCAGAATGTAACGGGTACGGTTGTGGGGGTTGCTATCCATGAACCCTTTAGGCTTTTTTGACCCTTGCCCCTACCTGGTGGAATGAGCTCCCATATGAGATTAGGGCCCTTTTTAGTTGAGGCAGTGGGTGTCCCTCCTCTCCCGGGCCTCCCCTTCAGTGGGTCAGATCTGTGTTACCATCTGGGAACCCCAATCTGAAATAGGCCTTATCTGTTGAGGCTTTGATGAGAAACACAGGAATATTGTTGTATTTCATCTGATGTGTTTTAATTGTTTTTAATTGTATGTTATATTTGATGGAACCCGCCCTGAGCCTGCTGTGGAGGGAGGGCGGGATACAAATCTAATAAATAAATAAAGGGCTTCAAAACCAGAGGCACAGAAGGCAGTGTTCACACAGCGTCCGTGTGCTCTTTCTCGTGTTCAGAGATTATCTTGCTGAGTATGTGTACCTGTTCTGTGCTGATGGAAAGTGCCGTCAAGTCACAGTTGACTTGTGGGGATCTCGTAGGATTTTCAAGGCAAGGAATGTTCAGAGGTGGGTCTCCATTACCTGCTTCTGCATAGTGACCCCGGGCTTCCTTGGTGGTCTCCCATCCAATAAACCAGGGCCGACCCTGCTTAGCTTCCAAGATCTGATGAGATCAGGCTAACCTGTTGGGATATCCAGTTAATACAGCAGAGTTTTGCCCAGTCATAGAAGTGTGATGCTGAGTGCAGTAAATAAATCTCCCAGGAAGTGTATTGCAAAAAAGGGTGAACTTACATTTATGCAGGTAGATCCAGTTCACATTCCGATTGCAGTCCAAAGGAGAGAAAGAAGCCTAATCCAAAGAGTCCTTTCCCTATCACAAATGGCCAGCTGGGCCAGCATCACATTTGTGGGAGTACGAGGGCATTGTATCTACACAAGAGACCTACAGAGACACATGTCTCCAGGGAAGGCCATGTAAGAGAGGGAGAGGACAAAGTAAGAGAGAAGAGGGGTCAGAGGGCAGCTCCCAGTTTAAGACAAAGAGAGGCATCCCATTCACGGAGATAACCACCTATACATGTTTAGAGTGATGTAGTGTCCCCCACTATCACCGTGTCCAGGCATTGCTGAGTCACTCACTCCAACAAACCCATGGTGAGCTTTTTCTCCCACTGCACAGGGCGACTCTTCTCTAACCCTTGTTCTTTTCTTTGTCTCGACAGAAAACCCAAAAAAGAGGAACGGCTCAGCGAAGAGGCCGCCCAGGTGATTGCTAGCCTTCCTGACTTAACTTTCATGCATGCCAAGGTGTTGATGTTCCCGGCCACGTTAACGCCTTCAGCGAGTTGCCAAGATCAGGTAGACTAAGCAAGGAGGGGATCTGACCATTTCTAGTGATTCCTGCCCCCCCCCCCCGGGCTCCTTTTTCTGGGTCCGCTAAAAGTGATCTTCTCTTTCCTTGAAAAAATTTCGAGTTCAGCTGATTTGTTGGTAAGCAGCACTAGAAAGGTATACATAGATATGTATATTTATTTACATACCGGAGTCCTAAATTTATATTAGAAAAAAAAAGTGTAAATAACTTGGGGAGGTTTGAATCTTTTTTGAAGATTTATCCTTTTTTTTGTGCTGGGGTGTAAACATTTACGTCTTTGTGGAATACACTGGTGGTGTCCTTCTTACAAAACTTTATAAACATTAAAAAAAAAAACCCTGGGAAACTTCCAGTCTCTTTGAACACCCCCCCCCCCGAGATGTTTTCTTTTCAGAATCAGTTATATTTCCCCACCCCCTTTTTCTGGAAACATTTTTGCTAAATGAGCCGAAATGGTTAGGGTGTTTTCAGCGGTTTCGTTCGATCCATCTATTGTTTTTCTTTCTGGGTGGGGGTGGGTGGGTGGATTGATTTTCTTTTTCTTCTTTTAGCCTTCCTGTCTCCCGGAAGCCTGGATTTCTCATTGCCTCTTATAAGGTTTACTGTCTTCTTTAGCTAAGTTATAGAGCACTGCCTAATTACTTGATTCTGGGGATCTACGTGTTTAAAAAAAAAAATCTATTTTGGTTTGGAACGCAAGGACCAAAAAGCTATCTGAATGTCTTACAATGAAATATACCTGTTACAGTTCCCCCCCCCCTCTGTTGTACCACTATTCCTTGTTTGATTTTTGCACAGTGTAAATTGACATAATCATAGATTGCTATGGTTTAAGCTGTATGTACAGTAAAACTATGGGTTGTAAATGTTCGGGGAAATTCCTATGGAAAAAAAAGAGAATGCTATGTAGAAAACAACCTCTGACAAGGTTTATGTGCATGCTCCAAGGTCTTTTTGAAATTTCAGTGTATAAATCTCCTCTTAGCTTACACAAAATAAAAAAAATAAAAATAAAATTATATATAGTCTGTTGATGCGCGTGGCAATGTTGTCATACTCCTCGCACCCCGTGGTGCTGCCCGTCGCCAAGTTGAGCGTCGTCTCTCGTTCTGAAAGAAAACCAGTCTTTGTCCAACGGCTTTACAACTAGAGACGCAGAGTTTCCAAAAATTTTGAAGCCATGGGGAAAAAGACAGACACACAAAACTTTGGGCTAGACCGTGATGGGCAGCCGTGTTAGTCTGTCCGTAGCCGTAGAAAAGAGCAAGAGTCCGTTGAAAGATCAACAAAATTTATGGCAGGGGATGCGCTTTCATGAGTGAAGTGGGCAGTGACTTGCAAAAGTTTATCCACAAATTTTGTTAGACTTTTAAAATTTTGAGGAAGATTTTGAGAAAGATTGAAATATATGCAACACTGACTTTCCTATCAAACTTATTTTTTTTTGCTTTAAATTCAAATGCATCATAAGAACATAAGAACATAAGAGAAGCCAATGTTGAATCAGGCCAATGGCCCATCTAGTCCAACACTCTGTCACACAGTGACCAAAATATACCAGGTGCCATCAGGAGGTCCAGCAGTGGGGCCAGGACACTAGAAGCCCTCCCACTGCTGCCCCCCCCAGCTCCAAGAATAGAGTGCATCACCTGCCCCAGACTGAGAGTTCCCATCTATACCCTGTGGCTAATAGCCACTGATGGACTTCTGCTCCATATGTTTATCTAATTCCCTCTTGAAACTGCCCATGCTTGTAGCTGCCACCACCTCCCGTGGCAGTGAATTCCATGTGTTAATCAATCTTTGGGTGAAGAAGTACTTCCTTTTATCTGTTCTAACCCGACTGCTCAGCAATTTCATGGAGTGCCCACGAGTTCTTGTCTTGTGAGAAAGGGAGAAAAGCACTTCTTTCTCAACCTGCTCAATCCCATTCATAATCTTATAAACCTCGATCATGTCACCCCTCAGCCGTCGTTTCTCCAAGCTAAAGAGCCCCGAGCATTTTAACCTTTCTTCATAGGGAAGGTGTTCCAACCCTTTTATCATTCTAGTTGCCCTTCTCTGCACTTTTTCCAATGCTAACATCATTTTATGTAGCATATATAACACAGTAGTGTTTGACATTCAACACGAGCCTGCAGTGTGATGCGGTCGTGAAGAAAGCTAATACAATCTTAGGATGCATTAGCAGAAGCATTGTGTCCAGATCATGGGAGGTGGTCGTTCCGCTCTATTCTGCTGTGGTCAGGCCTCACCTGGAGTCCTGTGTCCAGTTTTGGGCACCACACTTTAGGAAGGATGTGGACAAGCTCGAGCGTGTCCAGAAGAGGGCGACCAGGATGGTGGGAGGGTTGGAATCCAACCCTTATGAGGAAAGGCTGAAAGAGTTGGGTATGTTTAGCCTGGGAAAGAGAAACCTTAGAGGGGACATGATTGCAGTCTTCAAGTATTTGAAGGGCTGTCATGTAGAAGATGGAGCAGATCTATTCTCTCTCGCTCCAGACTGCAAGACTAGACCTAATGGGTGGAAATTACGAGGGAGTCGTTACCGGCTGAATATCAGGAGAAACTTCCTAACTGTAAGAGTGGCTGAGCAGTGGAACAGTCTGTCTCGGGAGGTGGTGGATGCTCCTTCCCTGGACATTTTCAAGTGGAGGCTGGACGACCATCTTTTGGGTATGTTGTAGGGCTCTCTTTCGGCTGTGTTCCTGCAGAGTGCAGGGGGTTGGACTAGATGACCTGCAAGGTGCCTTCCAACTCTAACGTTCTATGATTCTATGGGATGTAAAACGTACAAATGCCTTAGTTTTCTACAAGCAAAATTGTAAACATACCCAATACTTAAGAGCAAACTACAAGCTGATGTACCCTTTGCTACCTTAGCACATGTACTTCCATTTCAGCTTCAGTGTCGGCTTCTTCCTTCTGTGGCTACTCAGTTCTCAATGAGACTTTCAGCATTTACCTTGCACCTTTCGTTTCTGCTCCACCTCTTTCTGATCTTCTTTTCCCCCTCCAGCAAGGTAGGAGAATAAGATGGGGTTTATGTAGTTTAAAGGAGAGGTGAAAAGGTCAACCACAAGGGAAGGGGGTCAGGTCAAAAGGCTAACAGGAGGCAGGGAAAATCCCTCGTGCTCTTTTCTTGAAGATCAGGTGTCCCAGGTCCAGAAATGCTTGGGTTTAAGAGCGGTCCATGTCTACAGCATGCCTACCTTGCCTTTAAAAGCATTTCACTCCTTCTAAAAGGAAATATTTCACTCAAGTTTTTTTCAGTACTCCCTGAAACTTCCGGGGTTTCCCTTTGGAAAAAGGGGAAAGGGGACTAGAAAAACAAAATAAAAAAACCCACACATTTTCTTTCCCCCCGAAGTTTTCCAGTTTCTTTCTGGACCGTCACATCTCTGTTTATGACACACACCAACCTAAGAAATATTTTAGATGGGGGGGAGGGCAATGTGTGCGTTCTGCCCTCTTAACAAATTATGGGTCATCACCCCACCTCTCTGGAGCAAAGTGATTGCTGAAGTTGATCTGAAACGAGTTGAGCCGCAGCTGGTGTTCACACAGGAATACCCCAGGAGTGTCCTTTCCTAGGTGAGGTTGGCTTCCGGGGGACTTGGGAACTGCTCCGCTCAGCTTGCTCACCCATCAGCAATCAGCACAGCTTCCGGAAGAGCGGGGATAACTTAAACTGAAAAGCAGGGCAACAATTAACCCAGTTTGCTACAGTTCTTTCTCCTAGTGTGTAAGCATCACCCTTTGTGCCCATTCTGTGCATCTGTTCCTTTTTGCATGGTATAGCTGTTAGTACAGAGGCTTTCCAGTATGCGATTTTTGCATTTGCAAGCGAGAGAGCCACAGATCACAGTATGTTCCCTGGGATTACTCCTTTCCCCATGCACACATTCTTGTTCTTAATCGTGGTATTCGTTCCTTGGGGGGGGAAATGTTCCCCAGGGGAAAAAGGAAGAAGAGAAGAGGTTCTCTTTATACCTTGCCATTCACTACCCAAAGGAGTCTCAGCGGGGCTGAGAGAGCTCTTTCAAGGACTGCTCGTGGGAGAACAGCACTGAAATAACTTGTGACTGACCCAAGATCACACCAGCTGCATGTGGAGGAGTGGGGGAATCTAACCCAGTTCTCCCAAATTAGAGTCTGCGCTCTTTCTAACCACTACGCCAAACTGGCTCTCGAAGCTATCAGGATAGATTTTCTTCCTGCTATCCATTGGATCGTCACTTGTGGTTTATTGCCACAGTTATCTGTGGAAGATTAATTTTGTACTTTTGTGGAACCTTTTTGGTGGGCAGTCATTCTTGGTCTTTTGGCTTATGCCTTCTTGCCGATTCTGCTCAGCTGCTCCCCAGCACTCTTTGGGAAGAGGCCTTTGGCCTGGGATAAAATGTCGTTTGAGGGAAACGCTTTTAACGGGATGCCTTCCCCCTTTGATATGCGAGCAGGGCAAGAGAAGGCAGGGATCGGGCCAGATAAGATCAGTGATGGGTAAAAGACATTGGCAACTTAATGGGGTAGCTCCGAAATCACAGAAACAAACAACTCTGCCATTCTGCCAGTGAAGCCTTCTCAGGAAATTAAACATATTATCACCAGGGAAAAGATGCCAGGACAAGAAGATTCCATCTTAGGAGGAAGAACATCGGAACGAAAACGTATCAAGGCACTCCCCCGTCAGAAGGATCTGCAAGGAGTTTGTAAACAGGGTGGACAGTGGGTTGAACACACGTGGTCACTTCATCCCGTTGAAATACTTTTATTATATTTCATTTATGAATCGCCTGATCCCTCCTATTGTAGGGCTCTGGGTGATATGCAACATAGTAAAAACATTAAACCTATAAAATAAATACAAACAGTATTAATATGAATACATGAATTTTTTATGTGGCAAAGTGGCAAAAATTACAGTTTTCTCCCATTTCCGGCCTATGATTGCCTCGTGGGTGTGAGGGAGAAGGTAAAACGATCTGAGGAGAAGCGGCCTGTGATCGCCTCGTGGGTGTGGGGGAGAAGGTAAAATGGTCTGAGGAGAAGCGGCCTGTGATCGCCTCGTGGGTGTGGTGGGAAAGTAAAAAGGTCTGAGGAGAAGCGGCCTGTGATCGCCTCGTGGTGTGGGGGAGAAAGTAAAACAGTCTGAGGAGAAGCGGCCTGTGATCGCTTCATGGGTGTGGGGGAGAAAGTAAAACAGTCTGAGGAGAAGCGGCCTGGGATCGCCTCGTGGGTGTGGGGGAGAAAGTAAAACGGTCTGAGGAGAAGCGGCCTGTGATCGCCTCGTGGGTGTGGGGGAGAAAGTAAAACGGTCTGAGGAGAAGCGGCCTGTGATCGCCTCGTGGGTGTGGGGGAGAAAGTAAAACAGTCTGAGGAGAAGCGGCCTGTGATCGCCTTGTGGGTGTGGGAGAGAAAGTAAAACAGTCTGAGGAGAAGTTGCCTGTGATCGCCTCGTGGGTATAGGGGAGAAAGTAAAACAGTCTGAGGAGAAGCGGCCTGTGATCGCCTTGTGGGTGTGGGAGAGAAAGTAAAACAGTCTGAGGAAAAGCAGCCTGTGATCGCCTCATGTGTGGGGGGAGAAAGTAAAAACAGTCTGAGGAGAAGGAGAGTAGAGGGAGGAGGGTGCCAGCCAAGATTTAAACTGTTGCTGCCTTCAACCGAAAGCCTGGCGGAACATCTCTGCCTTACAGGCCCTGTGGAATTGCATGAGAATCCCGCAGGGCCCTGGTGGAAATTGGCAGAGAGTTCCACCAGTTTAGGGTGAGGACTGAAACAGTCCTGGCCCTGGTCGAGGACAGCCGGATGTCTTTAGCGTCGGGGATCACAAGCACATTATTATCCGAGGAGCATAATATGCTCTCCCAGGGACATATTGGAGGAGATGGTCCCACAAATACGTTGGGGACATATGACTGTCCCCATATAGTGGGCCGGCAGTAGGAGAATAAAGTAAACATCTATGTATCGTGTGGCAACGGTACCGTAATCTACACACATTCTATATTGTGTATTGCACAGAAGAGCAGACGTGGAACGGTAGCTGCAAAACAGGCAGCGAAGGTAAATAAATTTCAGACTGGCTTCTTGGTAGACCCAAATATATTAAGTTTCAGGGGGTAGTTCTGCCGCTGACCATGAAGTTGTTCCTGTTTTTAACATCTGCCAAGTTATTTCCCCACTCGATTTTTTGGAAACGATGGTAGTGAAGTTTCAACGATTAACTCTCAAAAGATGTAAGCTTGTTAAAAAAAAAAAATCTGCCAGGGATATTCCAGTTATGCAAAAAACAATGGTGATATTATTATGCAATCTGTTCAATAACTATTATTAAGCATTTACATTAATGGTACAAATTACAAAACACATTCGAATGCAAAACATACAAATACTTACTCGTGGCATGCTCTTGTACTGTTTTTATTTTCAAGTCTTTCCTTTGCAGAGTGCTTCTGCGTGCGGGTAGATTGGCTACTTTGCAGCCAGGTTTTGCGAGCCCCTTGCTACTTGACAGCGCTAAAGAAATTCGACGAACCCTGCTCAGTTCTGACCAGCGGGGGCTGCCTTATACGACGCCATCGATTCCCCCGCGTTGCTGAACCCGCTCTGTGAAAAGCCATCTGCTTGAACATGTCACAGGACATAACTTCCTTTTGTCCTCAGTTTGCTGGCAGTCTCTTCTTACAATAGCGCCTACCACCTCTGCATGCTGTCCTTGTACGTGCTCGCCTTCTAACACACTCGTGCTCCTTTTCTTCCTTTGCACTTGTAAATCAGACTGGTCGTCAATGCTCTTTTTGTCTGTTTTGCTTCCATCTCCTGTGCCTTTTCCGAGCCTGGCTAACAGCAGAGCTGCCGAAAAGAGCTACGTAGCTATTGTCCTCAGGAGATGGTTGAGTGTTGACTCATGATGATTCAAGGTCGGGCTCTGCTGTTGCAGGGAGGCTAGAGTGGGGGAAGCCAGCTGCCGGCTGAGCTTCCCTCCCTGCACAATTGCTGCTGGGGAGCAGCTGCCCGCTTGTCTTCGACCTTCACGAGTGGCACGGCTGGTGGCTTCGTAGAGAAGAAGGAAGGCGGCGAGGAGAAGGACGGCGCCGTCTGTGGCCTGATGCTCCTGGCCGGACAGCTAGCGGGTTGCCCGTCACTGGAAGCATCGAAAACCACTTGTTTGAATTTGACCCTTTCGAAAGGGTAAATATTTATCGTCCCGTATCATAGCCCCCCCATGTCCCTGTCCTGCTATCAGTTTCCCCTTCATTTCGGTAAGCTAACCTTTTTACACAATAAAAAAACAGAACACTGGTGAGTTTGTCCTTCCCCGCCCCAACTGGGTTTGAACATCCTCTCGCCTGATCTGTGCCCACATCAGGGATTGGCGGCTGCCAGCCGAAGGGCTCTGTCTCGCCAGCACAGATTTCCGCCGCAGCCCAGGCCAGAGGAAGGACTCTTTGTGTTATACGGCTCAGGCTCAGTCACTTTCCTCCCCGCAAGCAGGAGCGCAGGCCGGGGAAACCGGGCCCTCTGTAACCCCTCCTCCAATACGGCGAGAAACTGAGAACCAGAGATCCTGCTCATTATTTGCGCCCGCTTACCTACTCGTTCTGCGGCTCAGATGACACACGAAATTGAGAGGAACGGAGCCCTTTTTTGGCCAACAGTTGTTTTTGTGGGTTTCTTTAAAGTTGCAGAACAGTCTCTGGGGTTCAGAATGGGAAGGGGGCGGCTGCCACTGAACTCCCGTCCTGCCATTTGCTCGAAAGCCCTCGCCTCTTGATAGTGCAAGCGCTCATCATTGCGTGTGGTTCGAGACTGACTCGCGGGCTTCCCTTGCTTCCCTTGCAGTGCCGTCAGCAGCTCGCTGAATTTTTTTTTTTTTTGTTTCTCTTGGCCCAGAGCGGGCGAGCGTACTGCAAAATCTCTGCTGCCACTGCCTCTGAGGAAGAGAGGGCTGGGGAGCCATCTGCCCGTTTCGTAGTCTGTAAGGGAGTCGATCAGGGGAGGAACTGCTGTCACCGGCCCCTGCCTGGGGTTGAATGAGCTGCATGCTTCCTTCTGTCCCACCGCCTGCACGTCTTGCCTGCCGTCTAACAGAGGCTGTGGCCACACCGCGTCGTTCCGCTCTGGAAAAGTTCTATATTACAAACAGGGATGTGGCCGCGTGCCCAATGTTTACTCCAGAGCCTCTTGAGTTTGAATAGCTGGCGAGATCCTGCGTGTAGCTCCGACTGGAGGGGCGGAGGAAGAGCCGACCTTTGGGCCAAAAAATCCTAACTCGCACAGTTGCGTTTTCATCTCACTGAAAGCAGACCCCCAAGATCATTTAACGCTGCGGAAAGTGCCTCGAGATACTCGATAACATTTTTAAAAGACCTGGCCCCTGGTTCTAACGTTATCCCAAAGACAACACAGGCAGAAGTCTTGGCTGATACGCTGGAATTACTGCACACTTCAGGGAACGGCGACACCTACCACAGTACCCAGAGCAGACTTCTAGCCCCATAAGAGAAGAACGGTCTTTGAGGGCTGCATCCAGATGTATTGATGGAGGCCACCAGTGGAGAGTTTGTTAGCATCTTCCAATGAATTCACTTTTATCATATAGAGTAACTGCTATAACATTCCATGCTGTTTTGCTTATAAATCCATAATGTTTTATCTGGAGAGGCTATGGCTCCGTGGCAAGACATCTGCTTGGCATGCGGAAGGTCCTAGGTTCGATCCCTGGCATCACCAGTTAAAACGATCAAGTAGTAGGTGATGTGAAAGACCTCCACCTGAGACCCTGGAGAGCTGCTGCCAGTCTGAGTAGACAATACTGAATTTGATGGAACAGTGGTTTGATTAAGGCAGCTTCATGTGCATTATAATCTGAACAGCTACATCCTCACTATTGCTTTATTATTATTATATTTAACTTTAGATCCTGCCTTTCAACCCCATGGGGTCACAAACCAACTTATATCATTCTCCTCCATTTTATCCTCACAACAAACCCGTGAGGTAGGTTAGGCTGAGAGCGTGTGACCAGCCCAAGGTTACCGAGCAAGTTTCCATGGCGCAAGTGAGGATTCGAACCTGGGTTTCCCAATTCCTAGATTGACACTATAACCACTACACCACCCTGGCTCTAGTGAATAAAGGTATTGTGATACCCAGAAATACAGCATCCTGCCTTAATGTTCCAGAAGAAAGCACTGCCTCTTTCTTTTGCTTTAATTGACAAAATAAACTTTCTAAAACTGGGTTTTTTATTAATAATCTGCCTTTCTCCCTGAGGCTTAAGGCCGATTAGACAATGTAAGTCAATACAGTCAATGTGATGGGACTTCCAATAAGCAATCCAATTAAAATCATAAGCAATCCAATTAAAATCAAGATTCCGGAAAACTGAAACACAGCTGGAACAAAGCATAACACCATGTCTGGAGAAATGTATTTTATTTTGAGGTTTGGGCTTTGCAAAACCCCCGCGCTTGGTTTTTAAATTTGTTCTTGGTTAGCAAAAGACAGACAGGAAGGGGGAAGTCAGACGGCTTCCAAGCATCGCAGATCTTGCCAGTAGCTTTAGTAAGTGCTACCCATTAAAGCTTTGTGAATGAAAATGGCCCTCCTGCCTGAAGACAGCAAACTGGCCAGCTCACACCTTGGCTAGGATCAGACATCTAGAAGGGACCTGGAAACTTGTGGAGGGGGTGCACAGGGGCTAGAAAGGATCTTTCTGGCAACCCCAGAAAAAAGAGTTTTGACCCATGGAAGGGGTGGGCAGAGAGAGGAAAGAAAATCCTTTGGCACCGAAGGAGAGGTATCCATTTTGGATGTTTTATCTGGAGAAAGGAGCTCTCACACCAGGGCTTCATCTGGATGACAGCCATTACCACGTGGAGCGGACAAAGGGCTGGCTGCCCAGAAAAGACTCCAAGGTCGCAGGAAGCTTTTGGAAGCTTTTTTAGAATAAGATTGGCTAGGGCATGTATAGAGCTGAAGGACAGAGGAATGCATATTTTCTCATTTTTTTGTCCTTCTAGTTCAGTATGTTGCTGTGCTCAGTATGTATGCAAACTTTCCTTTTAATAAATCCTTCACTATTTTAAATGCTGGTAGTTTTTGTCCATACCACAAAGGTCTCCACTGTTGGAACAAGCTATTTGAAATGGGTGCCCTGGGAAGGGAAGTAGTTGGTTGATTGCTAATTCCTGGGAGTATGCGGGGGTGGTAAGCTGTCCCTCTGGTAACTGGTTGCTGGATAGAGGACTCTAGGACCATTTCCGCAGTAGAGAAATTCCCCACTTTGACATTTTGAAAACTGCAACGTTACGTGAAATTTTCTGCAGTAGATTTTTTCTCACCAGGCGCAAACTCAAAGTTTTCTCCTTCTTACCCCACATTTTCGGAACTCACTAGAACTGGGGATTCCAAAAACGCGGGGTAGTAAGGCGAAAACTTCAGGTTTGCATCTGCCGAGGAAAAATCTACTGCAGAAAATGTCACAACACGCAGTTTTAAAAATGTCAGTGTGAGGAATTTCGCCACTGCGGAAATGGTCTAGGTGGAGCTTTTAATAGGTAGTGCAGGAAGGGAAGCTGGGAGTACTGGCCCTCTTGGCAGGTAATTCTTACCATGACCAGTTGGTGGCAGTGTACCAAAAGAGAAGCAAGAAAGGAAACCCCCAAAGGAGTTGGGCGAGCCAAGAGGGTGGTGCCTTACCAGGCAGAGACTCAGGGTGGTTGCTAGTCACCTGCATACCTCGGAGGGCCGAATGGAGCTATGTTCACAGGTCAGCGGGGCTGTTCCTCCACAGCACGACAAAGTAAATGATGCGGAAATTACATAGTAGGATCACACAGCAACAAATAGTATGCGCTTTGTGCAGTAATATAGTTCACAGTCTCTAATAATTTATCCAAGTAACTTTGTAAAGTCTGAGTAGAAAAGCCTTCTTTAATAGCTCAGTTTTGCTTAGTTTGCAGGATGGGAGCCTTCCTGACCTCCTCAGGCAGGCCGTTCCACAAGTTTGGGGCCACAACCGAGAAGGCACACGCACGGGCAGTTGTTGATTTTGCCCATTTGCAGGTTGGCACTTGCCGAAGACCCTGCTCAGATGAGCGAAGCTGCCATGGCAGTGCATAGAGGGGAGAGGTGATCCTTTAAACAATTGTCTCCAGTTTATAAGCATAGTCTTACAATGGCATGAGAATGTATATTTTCTGCTAGGCTTTGCTTTTGAGTGTTTGGGTTCATAAAGGGGGTGAAGAGTCTTCCATGCATGAAACTGTTTGAGATTCAGAAAGTTGAGTTAGTATGTCTAACGAGGTTTACTGCCCTGACCTGGATAGCCCAGGCTAGCCTGATCTTGTCAGATCTCGGAAGCTAAGCAGGGTCGGCCCTGGCTAGTATTTGGATGGGAGACCTCCAAGGAATACCAGGGTTGTGATGCAGAGGCATGCAAAGGCAAACCACCTCTGAAACATCTCTTGCCTCCAGAACAAGTCTAGCTCACCACCTAGAGGTGCATTACACTGAAAGCTAGAATGTGTGGCTGCCAGACAGTCTTAGGATCTCCTGGCCATACTACACACAATGCCATACAGTAATTATTACTCACTAAGAATAAGACCCGTTGTGGAAATAAATACAACGAGCTCTAGAAAGAGGCTCTGGGAGAATGCCAAGGGCTTGGACACTCAGGGTCAATTTGCTGTGGTGACCTCAGCAAGGTATAATGACACAGAGTCCACCATTTTCTCCAGAGGAACTGATCTCTGCTACCTGAAGAGTGGTTGTAATTTTGAGTGATCTCCAGCCCTCATCTGGAGATTGGCAACAATTGCTACTCAGGAGGAAATGGCTGGTTTGGAGGGTGGAGTCTATGGTGTACCTGTCTGAGCTCCAAACCCTCCTCAAACCCTACCCTTTCCTGGCTTCACCCCTCAAATCCCCAGGAATTTCCCAACCTAGAATTGGCAACCCCATCTCCTTCCCAGCTAACCATCAACCTACCATTTTCTGCCCCTCTGACTACAGTTGACTTCTGCCCTCCCTCCTGGAAATCAGTTGTAATTCTGAGTGATCTCCACCCCTCATTTGGAGATTGGCAACAGTGGTTCCACAGGAGGGAATGGCTGGTTGGGAGGATGGAGTCTATGGCATTGTACGTGTCTCTCCAGGTTCCATCCCTCAAATCTCCAGGAATTTCCCAATCTGGAGTTGGCAACCCTATCTCCTTTTCAGCCAAGCATCAACGTACCTTTATTTCCCCCTCACTCTTCAGCTTTCCATCTCCCCCACCCACATGCAGCCTCTACAGTGCTCTGAAACCCTGACTGCCACATCATATTGGCTGTCATGGCATCTCAGCAGGGTATAAGAACACAAGAGTCCACCATGTTCTCCAGGGGAACTGATCTCTGCCATCTGGAGAGCAGTTGTAATTCTGAGTGATCTCCAGCTCTCATCTGGAGATTGGCAACAATGGTTTCTCAGGAGGAAAAATAGTCTTTCTCTGCAATGGAGACCAAAGCAGTTTACATCATTCTCCTCTCCGCCTTTTGATTAGCACAACAACTCTGTGAGGTAGGTTAGGCTGAAAGTCTGTGACTGGTCCAAAATCACCCACTCAGTTTCTACAGCAAGAACCTGGATCTAGCAGACCCTGCTCTGAAGCACTGAATGTGTTGCCTAGGGAAGCTAACCTCCAGGTGGAGCCTGAAGATCTCCAGGAGTCACAACTGAACTCCAGACAACAGATCCCCCCCCCCGAGAAAATAAATGCTTTGGAAGGTGGGCTTTATGGCATTCTGTTCAGCTGAGGCCTCTCCCCTCTCCAAACCCTGGCTTCTATAGACTCTACCAGAAAATCTCCAGGAATAACCCTACCTGGAGTTGGCAATCCTAGTAAGGACTGGCCCCAATGAGTTCTCCACAAAGGCCTGCAAAGGGTTTCCTTCCTTTGTATGAACCAAGCTTGGTTGCCTACTGTAGCGAAATGGGCTCCAGTTTACAACTCAGCTGTTCACCTCCCACCCTCATCCCCTGGGCGTATCTCACTCCTTAAGCTTGCTGCCACCACTCACTAAATCGTCACTGCCTTTTTAGAGGGACAGTGGGACCCCTCTGGCCGAATCTCCCTATTTGGAGATGGAATCCCCAGTCTTTGGGGGATCCCTGGAAAGTTGGCAACCCAAAGGTCTGGCCTTTCCTTGCTTCCCTGGGCTACCCTCTCCCTTTGGTATTGTGCAGAGCATGGGAGACTATGTGGTCAGAGCACAACACAGATTATTAGCCCAAATAAAAGAAACAATTATGGAGCGCGCGCACACTAAATAAATAAGGCACAACTGTAGGAGTAAGGGCATAAATCAACCGGGGTTAAATGCAGTCCTCTTTGCCTACACACAACACTCTTACTCTGGAGTTTGTGGGCTCAGGATAGGATCTCTCTTTGGACTGGCTCTGCTTCAGCCTCTCTCTCTCTCTCTCTTGCCCAAGAGAGCAGGGAAACTTCCATTCATTCCCCAGTCCTGACTGTGGAATGGCTGAATTTCTGCTGCCTCCCAGAATTCCCCCACGTCTCTGGCTTGTGGCCTAGCTGGAGTCTATATTGATGCTGCCCCGCCCCAAGGTCCCTCTTTTCCCCACGCTTTTTGGTGCAGCTGGGAAGTGTAGGCCAGCAGATGAGGAAGCCCCATTCAACCCAATGAGTGATACCCCTGCAGGCCCCTCTCTGGAACTACTGCTCAATTAAGCCTTCTGGGGGAACATTTTAACCACACAAGATGGCAGCCATCTCACAGATAACTGCCATTTCGTTACACCTACCAACAGCTACTGAGGGAAAAAGTTAGCCTCACAGAGGAGGCAAGTGTCTTTGTCAAGAGCGAAAGCTGTTTGCCAGAAATTCTGAGAGGGCCCAGAGGCTGAAGGAGCGGGTGGTGAAGAGGAGCAAACCCAGCACCCGGGCAATGGCATGCAAGTACTCTTGATTAGTAGCTGGGTGGGACTCAGGCAACGCAGCCAGTCGCTAGGGACACATTCTGAGTGACATATCATTCAGCCAACTGATATTGGAGTGCATGGAATCTTGCCAAACCAAAATGCTTTTATTGTATAGGAGAGATTAGTACTGCTAAGAGCCGTCACTAGGGAAGTATTCCTATGTGCCATCCTATGCACAGTTACTCCTAGAGACTGGAGTAACCCCACATAAGATCACACTGCAGGTGTCGAAGCATTCTGGCTGTCACCTGTAAAACAACCATGCAGTGCCAACTGCAAAAAAAAAACCCAAAACCTCCAAGGAATACTAGGGTCATGACTCAGGGACAGGCAATGGCCGACCACCTGTGAAACGTCTCTTGCCTTAAAAATAAGTCTAGCTCGCCACCTAGTGGTACATAATGCTAAAAGAGCTAGAACTTCTGTCTACCAGACAATCGTACGGTCTCCTGGCTATATTATACACACTGCCATATGATGACGATGATAATTATTAGATTTACTATTAATGTGCCCTTGCCATGTGATATCACACCTCCACTTGATTTTCCAAAGCAGTTTTCCCTATAGAGTTTGGGAGCTTTCGGGCATGTGGAATTAGTGGTTTGGATCCAGACATGGGTTTGCCTAATTGAGGCTCCCACAATTAAGTTCGTTAAGTTGAACTGTTAAAGAAATAAAGATAGTTGAGAGTGACCTGTGAGCACAGCTCTATTCGGCCCTCCAAGGCACGTAGGTGACTCCCGAATCTCTACCCAGTGAAGACATCTGTGTCGGTCTGCAGTAGAAAAGCAAGGCTTGAATCCAGACCAACAAGATTTTGTGGGGTAGGAGCTTTAGAGAGTCCAAGCCCCCTTCATCAGATACCGGGGAAAATGGAAGATCTACCATATGGCAGGCATGGAGAATTTGATCTTTTCGATATAGTTTTTGTTGCTGGTAAACTTTAACGTCTAACCCTTGCATTGTTTAAGGTCAAAGAAACCCATAAAGTCTTTGTATCCACAATACTGCCACAAGAAGTCTTCATATTAATATCTGTGGCCGTGGTTTTTTTTAAAATTTACAGATAAACTCAAAAAGATATGGTTCCTATCTGACAGAAAGGGGCAACGTCTTTTTTTTAATCAACAGCTTGTCCTCCCTGACGTTTTACAATTTTATTTCTGCAATTATTAAAAAAATTAGACCTGTAGTTGCCTTCAGCTGTATTACATTCTCGCTCATCCTCTGTTTCTCCTTTCTCACGTTCTGTCTGCACTAATCCTTCCCGGCCTTTGCACTGCAAGCCCTTGAACATCTAGACAAAGCGCAATGCAGATTTTTTAAAAAAAACAACGGATTGGGTGTTACGGTTCGAATCTGTTGGAAATATATGTGTTGCAAGGTCTAAATTCAGTCATTATAGGGGTAATGTGTTTACCTTGTGTGCTGTTGTTTAGACTGACCTGGAAGGTAACCTGGCACAAAGCCAATGTGGAGAAAGCCCGGGAAACTGGAGTCTATTTACTTACAATCATTGGTTGATGCATTCAGGTGATTTCCTTCTAGGGTCAAGAAGAAAGAAGAATCTCCATTAACAATCGTGTGGTCAGTCAGACTGTTGTTGTACTTGTAACAGTAAGGATGTATTCTTCAGTGTTTGTAGTTTTGTAGATTTCCCGTGCACCTTTCCCTTTAGAGATAAAGATTTCTTACACAGAAAGAATATGCCTCCTCTCCAGTGAACAAAGATCCATTGCAAGCTCCGAATATCTAACTACTTTTACCAAATTTTCCAACATATTCAAGTAATGGCAGAACTTCCACTGACGGAGAAGTAACGTTAAACCGAGGGCGTGCGCGCGCCTTGTTCTGCATAAGACAGTCCGGCCAAATATCACGTGCTTGGTCTATATACCAAACGACTTGGAACTAGGTCCAGTTCTCCCGAATTAGTTCCTCCATTCGTTTCTGCAACGGGTGCTGGAAAGGGCGGAAGTCACAGCGGAACTACGGCAACCCCTCATGGGGTCTTCGAGGCAAGAGACAAACAGATGCGGTATGCCATCGCCTGCCTCTGCGCAGCGACGCTGGAGCCAGTTCGGGGTAGTGGCGCGAAGAGCAGCGGACTCTGATCTGCAGAACCGGGTTTGATTCCCCACTCCTCCACCTGAAGCCAGCTGGGTGACCTCGGGCCAGGCACAGCTCTCTCAGAGCCTTCTCAGCCCCACCTGTCTCACAGCTAATGCTCCCTCTTAAGCCGTGGAGTTCTTCTGAGCAAAAATTCTACTTTGTGAGCTCCTGGCATGAAAGTTGTGAGCGGGCGATTTGGCTAGTCTGCCCTGGAGCCATCCGTCCTGAGCTAAGACAAAAATGTGTGCGCCGGAGGCTAAAAAACTGTGAGCTAGCTCACACTGGCTCAGCTTAGAGGGACCACGGCTCACAAAAATGTCTGTTGTGGGGAGAAGAGGAGAAGGCAATTGTAAGCTGCTCTGAGACTCTCTTCGGGTAGTGACGGGCGAGGTATAAAAACCAGCTCCTCTTCCTCGCTCATGGTCTCCCATCTAAGTACTAACCAGGGCAGAGCACAGACGAGCAGAGGAGGTTTGCCATTGCTTGCCTCTGTGTAGAGACCCCGGATTTCCTCGGTGGTCTCCCATCCAATTACTCCCCAGGGCCAACCCTGCTTAGTTTCTGTGATCTGATGAGATCGGGCTAGCCGGAGCCAACCCGCTGTAGTTAAACCACATAATTTTGATCTCCCAGAAATACCGTAACGTTCTTGGGTTAGACCAGGCATCCTTCGACTTCAGCATCTGGGTGTCTAATATTGTCCACTCGCCTATTCCTGGCTGCTTAGAAGCAGAGCGGGAGGGAGACCGCTCCCCCTCTTCATCCTCACCTTTCCAGCACTCAGAGCTATATGGCCTTGGCCTGCTGCACAAAGGGCAGAGGTAATTGCTACTCTGGCCAAGGCCGCAAGCAACCGCTTGAGTCAGGCAGCACAAATGGGGCGCTGATGTTCCTCAGGGGCGTGACTGGCTCTTCACTGTCAGCGGGAGGGCAAGGGACTAGCACCACCTCTGGGGCCTGCGCCAACCATGTCCATGCCAAGCCCCTCTGGGGTGGCTGGCAAAATATTCATGACCTGGTCCTGACAGAGTCCATGTAGCTATTACAGCCCCTTCCAGACCTATCCTTTCTATACAGAATAAAACGCAAGGCAATCATATTATATTAGCCAGTGAATTATGCATTAAGTCTAAGGTTGCAGAATTGGAAGATAGCACAAATAATGCAGATTACAGAATAAAAAAACTATTTTATCTATTTTACTTTACCTAAGCCAGGGTCTCCAACCTTTTTCAGCCTGCAGGCACCTTTGGAATTCTGATACAGCGTGGTGGGTGCAGCCACAAAATGGCTGCCACAGGAGGCGGGGCCAGCCGCAGCACAGCTGCCGCTGCTTAGTCACGCAGTGAAGATCTTTGTGCTGTGGTAGCAGCCGCTGCCCAAAGCAAGAGTTTCAAACTGAACAGCCAATCAGGAGCCTATTTATCTTCCAAAGCGCTTATCATTGTGGTCTGCCCACGCCAGGTTGGGAAATTTGAAGATGGAGCCTCGGGAGGGCGGGGTTTGGGGAAGGGATATCGGCAGCCATTCTCTCTGGGGCAGGGGCGGCCAAGCTGGCTTAACATAAGAGCCCCATAGGATAAACATCAGACGTCTGAGCCGCAAGACATGAACAAATATCACACACGGGGGTTTTATTGGAAAATATGCAAATTTGCTTTTTTATCAAGATTAAATGAGACTGCCAAAAATAAAAACAAAGGGGGTAAAAAGCAGATACCGGTAATGGTATTTATTTGCCCAATGATGTTTATTTGTTTGCTAATTATATTTATTTGTCTAAGAGCGTGACAACGCACTTGAGAATACATTTAAAGTTGCCTTCTTTCTTTGCCCCCTCCCACCATAATCCTACCCAGGGAGGGGAACACTGGCTGGGGAAAGCATCCGAGCCGCAGTTTGGCCAGCCCTGGTCTAGGGGAACTGATCTCTCCAGTCGGGGGGTAAGTTGTATTTCTGGGAGGTCCCACCTGGAAGTCGGCAACCCTAAGCAAAACCCATTGGATTATGGGATGGAGGCAGCAGCTTTTGAGACATCCAGAGGGGGGGAAATCACATCATCCTCAAGGATTGGGGCCAGGTTTGTGCTCATGCGGGCCGTGGTGGCTCAAGTGGTTAAGACGCTGAACTGCAGACCAGAAGGTCGGTAGTTCAGCAGTTCGAGACCCGAGTGCCGCATGACGGAGTGAGCTCCCGTCTCTGGCCCCAGCTTTTGCCAACCTAGCAGTTCGAAAGCAAGAAACTGCAAGTAGAGAAATAGGTCCTGCTTCGGTGGGAAGGGAACAGCATTCTGTGTGCCTCTGCGTTTAGTTGTGCTGGCCATATGACCACAGAAACGTCTTCAGACAGCGCTGGCTCTTCAGCTTGGAAACGGAGACGAGCACCACATCCCTAGAGTCGGATCCGACTGGCTTTCGAGCAAGAGAAACCGTTACCTTTACCTTGTGCTCATGCAAGATGAGGTGTCCTGTCTCAGACTGCTGGTTACTCCAAACTGCCAACTCTTTTGCTGTACGGTTTATTTATTGTATCCTATTGAACGTGATCTTCAGTAGAACAGCAGATCAATAGAACACAGCGAGCCTCTGAAAATATCTAAAGCGGGGGAACTGATTTCTAAGAATATTTCTACCACCCAAGGGTGAGCCGCTTTGGATTCCCCCCCCTTTGGCCAGCCAAATCTCTCTGGCCTTCTCTTTATGCCAATGGCATTTGTGTGCGTGCCTCCACCCCACAGCCTTACAACCGGTCAAGTAAGAGAACAAAAGATCTCCCTTACCATTTTCTCAGCCATTAATCTGGTCTCAGCTCTGGACTCTTTCCCCCAGTTGTACTATCGATACAGTACCTGTTATTATGTAATAAACTGGAATATTGATTTCCCTGCCCAGTCGGATGGTAACCCGACTGTTGGTCAGCCGTTGACTGGTCTCCCAACTGACCGGGCAGGACAGGTTCTGAGCTTGACATCACAATGGCTTCTGGATTTGTTCACTGGGGAAGAATCCGTCCCTGCTAGTGCTGCTTTAGTAGCCCACGAGACTGGAAGAGAACAGATTTCTACGCCTAACCCTTGAAGGGAATGGAGCTGGGTGTTTCACACGGCCTCATGTCAGTGGCAACTTGTCAGATCAGTTTTAATCGCTCCGTGGTTCACAGAGAACCATGTTTACCGTCAACTGAAAGAGCCATTAAAAATCCATTTTAAAAAAAAAGTTAAAATCACAATTAAGGGCTGCTTTGATCAAATGCAGTCCTAAATGAAACTGTTAACTCCCTCCTGAAGGTTAAAAGAGGGGGGGGCAGGCACATACCCCCTGGGGAGGTGGTTCTGGAATTGTGGGGCCACCATCCAAAAGGCCCCGTCCTGTGTACCCACCAAAGAAGCTCCTTGGATTGATGGGATCAATCAGAAATGCCTTCCCCTGCGATCTTAACTTAAGGGCTTTTGGAATTCAGAAGCCAGACTCAAATCGAGCATGTGGCAGTCAATGTTCCCTCTAAGCTGGGGAGCCTTGTGAGCAAAAATTCTACTTTGTGAGCTGCTGGCACTAAAGTTATGACCAAGCGATTTGGCTACTGCATAAATTAGTTTGCTCTGGAGCCACTTCCTGAGCTGAGACAAAAAGGTGTGAGCTGGAGGCTAAAAAACTGTGAGCTAACTCACGCTAACTCCGCTTAGAGGGAACACTGGTGGCTGTCACAAAAATTGGTGGTCCGCTTTCGTTCCAGATCTGCGCTGAGTATTCCAGCCGCCCATCTTACTACCGTCGTGTCCTGAAATACACTAATTGGCTCCCCTTCAAAGATTAGATCTCAGTGTATAAGAAAGGATGCCACCTAGTATGGCAGCACATGAGTCTAGCTAGCCGAATATGAAATTAGCACAAGAGAGGAAAAAAAAAGATGAAAGAAATCCAGGTCGTGTCTGAAAAGCAAGATCGTGCCTGTTATGTACAGAGACTGAACTAACTGACGAAGCTTGTTTCGCCCGAACAATAGACAGCCAGGGTCCTGGAAGGAACCTATAGAACAGGAGTTGTAATGTAAATAGCCTGTCACGGGGAGTGGATGCGTGTGGGGTGTGGTGTTTTGCGCGCATTTAAGCAGGGCTACAGCCCTGCTAGAGTTGTCTTAGAGTTAAGCTGAAATCACGAGTAAACTATGAGCTGATCACTGTACACGTCTCGAACCCAGTACATTTCAGTACCAGACCAAGGTGCCGGCCCGGATCCAAGCGTACCTGGAAAAACTGAACAGGGCCCCTGTTATGGCTATACTCCCCCTCCGGTAATTCAAACACAACGAACTGAAAACAAGCATAAATAAGATGTCAGTGCAAGCCAAAGTTCGGTTTTCGAGCTTTTTGTTAGGCATGTCCGGATGACCCAACTTAATCCTCGCAAGCCTGAGGGCTAGAAACTTAAAAAAAAAAAAATCCTAGAAAGCCATATTCTTCAGCAGACTGGCTTTGAAAGGTTTATTTACTTGTTTATCTATATATTTACTTCATTTATACCTTGCCTTTCTCCTCAGCGGAGAACCAGAGTGGCTTACTTTCTTCTCCTTTTTATCCTCACAACAAGCTATTTAATTAGGTTCAGGGCGGCTTACACAGTTGGTACAAGAATAACCAATAAAACCACATAAAATCATTTAAAACAGTTCAGATACATAACATCATAAGGTGCTAGTGATGGTTCATTAATTACTTGCGATGGCGTTCTAAAAATTTTTTGCAAACAGACAGTTCCCAGCTCGGTGGTCTGTCTGAGTCACGCGACGTCATAGGCCAGATGTTAAGGCTGAGGGCCAGGCTCATTGGTGGTAGTACTGAGGCTTGGTGGAAGAGCTCCATCTTGCAGTCCCCGCGGAACTGTAGAAGATCCCTCAGGGCCCTGGTCTCTTCCGGGAGCTTGTTCCACCAGTAAGGAGCCCCCACTGAGAAAACCCTGGCCCTGGTAGTATCGAGCCTGGCATCTTTGGGGCCCGGAAGGGTCAATTGATTCTGCGACCCCAACCGCAGTGCTCTCTGGGGTATATATGGGGAATGGTGGTCCCTCAGGTATGTGGTAGGTTAAGCTGAGAGTGTGTGACTAGCCAGTGAGCTTCCATGGTATGAGTGGGGATTCGAACCCGTGTCTCCTAGATACTAGTCCTAACACTCTTAACTATGCTGGTTTGTTGTGGGTTACAAAACAACTCCCCGTATTTGGTTCAACATGTAGCATCTCTGATTTATTTATTTTTTTATCATGGAACTGGGCTGCTTCAGAAGAGAAGAAGAGGAGATTGGATTTATACCCCGCCCCTTCACTCAGAGTCTCAGAGTGGCTTACAAACTCCTTTCCCTTCCCCTCCCTGCAACGGACACCCTGCTGAGGTTGGTGGGGCTGAGAGAGCTCTTTCAAGAACTGCCCTTTCAAGAACAGCTCTGACAGAACTATGGCTTGCCCAGGGTCATCCAGCAGCCGCAAGTGGAGGAGTGGGGAATCAAACCCAGTTCTCCTAGATTACAGTCCGCGCACTTAACCACTATACCAAACTGGCTTTATGCAGAGTTCGAGATTTTCCAAGTGCAGTCAGTCTGCATGTGATCCCTGAACCAGGAAAATCTGTCTGCACCCAGATAATGCAGCTGCTCATCTTAGGCCATCATGCCCAGAGCAAATGAGACAGAGGTGGCATCCGTGTTCAAGTTGCACAACAGGGTTGGCCCCCCCACACTAGTAAGCACCTCTGGATTCCAGTTCTAGTGCAAGTCCTAAATCTGCATTCCTGCCCACGCCCAGTGGTAGAACTAGTCTGCCTCCAATGCACAGATTTTCAGGAGGGAGAGATTTCCAAACTCTACTGATTTACAAGTTCAGACAGGTTACGTCTCCAGCTCGCTGTGTGACCAGTATCCAAAAAACAAAATTAGATCGACAAATGTCTGCTCTGGCCCACCTTTTATTGTGATAAGTAGATGAAGAGACAAAGAACACACACACCCCCGATGGTGCATTGGGGAGAAATTCTTTATTCCAGATATCAGTACCACTACGTGTTTCGCACTAGTTTCTTCCGGGGGTTCTATCTCTCCTTATATATAATTGAGTAGTGGGGTGGCACTTTCTGAACATTCCACACACTCCTAAATCAGTTGGGTCCATGATGTGTCACTCAGAAGCTGTCCCTATCCACTGGCTGTGTTCCCTGAATCTTGCCTCCAACATTATAAACATTTTGCTGTTCCTCTCCCACCCACCCACCCCGTAGCCAGTTGGAACACAGAGGTCATTTGCATAGGCGGCCTGATTGGCCTTTGCTGCCAACATTCTAAACAGTTTGCTTTTGCTGTTGGGAGTAATTGAATGTGTCCTGATATAAAATACTATCCCAGTCTTCCCTTAAACAGTCACTGGAGTTGCCAATCTCCCTGTGGGACCTGGAGATCTCCTAGAAATCACCGTGTTCCCCAGCCACAGCACATCATTTCCCCTACAGAAAATTTCCCAGCTATCAAAACTGATCTCCAGATGACCAAGACCAGTTCTGGAGACAATGGCTGCTTTGGGCAGTGGACTCTATGGCATTATACCCTGCTGAGGTCCCTCCCCACCCCAAATCCTGCCCCTCAAATCTACAGGTATTTCCCAACCCAGAGTTGGCAACCCTGTAACTGGCTATGGAACCGCCTTCCAGACCCTTGGAACCCAGAAGACATGGCATAGGAGGAGGTGCTTTTCTACCTTAGCTGCCACTGCATAACTCCAAATCAACCTAAGTCAGGGGTGGAGGGAACCATACCTGTGACCATGCAGCTCTCCTCCCACACTACACTTGGGGCAGCAAAATGACTTGAGACAGCCCTGCCTTTTTCCTTAAACTTCTGGCCTTCAAGCTTCCTGGGCTCCATAAACTCTTCGGATGAAATTAGATCTCCAGTTTGTCGCTTGCTATGCTCAACATCCCCTTCTACTGGCAGAGTATTCTCTTTTATAAAAGCGGAAAAAGAGAAAAGAAAGAAGAAGGATTTCATCTTTAAAATACAGAAACTTCTGAAGAGACACGCCAGCAGGGAGGAAGATGCAGTATTCAAAACTGGGACAAGCGAAGAAGACAGCAGCCCAGGGGAAAGTGGTGATGGAACGGAAGACTTCAAAGTTAAAATGGACTCAATCCATAACTGGAAGAGATTTAAAAGAAGATACTTTGAGGACTGTTCGTGTAACATCTGGAAGGAGCTGTTTAATTACTAACCCCAATGGACTTTACTAACTGCATTAACAGAGTGACTTTGGACTTCGCAATAGTTAAAAAGAAGATCTTCTAACCATGATAGATGCCAAAATTGGTATTGGTTATTAACCTAAACTAACCCTCACTAACAGGAAAAATTTCACTCCATCTTTTTCTTTCTCCATCTGTCTACCCTTCCCGTTTCTTATAAAAAGAATAAAATTCTCTCTTTTTTAAGAGAGTTTTACAAAAAAAAAAAAAAGAGAGACAGCCCTGCCTTAAAGCTAAGCAAAAGGAAATAAATATGGCTCACCTCCCTCTATTTTCCCCTTTCCCTCTGCCGCCCCACCAGGCACAGCCGGGACACTCACCTGGAGCTTCCTTCTAGAGCTCGTCGTATTTCTTCCCACAACGGGCCTTACTCCTAGTACATATATAAAAAGATTAACAAACTTTGCTGTTTCTAATGAATAATGGAGAGAAATAATGATATGTGTTAAAACTTTTTGTTTCCCTTTCGTTTTTTAATGTACGTATAGAAGTCCCTGAAGAAGGTGGCTTGAGACATGCAGGGGTATTGATACTTGGAATAAAGAATTTCTCCCCAGTGCACCATTGTTTTTTATTCATCTCCTGCTCCAGCTGCTGCGGCCCACTCCTCCAGATGCAACTGATGGGTGACCTTGGGCAAGCGACTGTTCTCTCAAGAGCAGTCCTCAAAAGAACTCTCTCAGCCCCACCTACCTCACAGGGTGTCTGTGGGGAGAGGAAGGGAAGGAGATTGTAAGCTGCTCTGAGATGCCCAAGTGAAGGGCGGGGTATAAATCCAATCTCCTCCTCCTCTTCCTCCATCATCTTCATCATCATCATCTTCTTTTTCTTCCTCTCGATACGAAGATGAGCCAGTTAAGTGGGATTTGACGTTTTCCCCCACCACGAACAGAGGAGTGGAAGCGGCAGTCCCCCGAGAGTTTCCTGAATATGATACCCGAGGATCGGGTTCTTATCTCACTACACATGCAAAATCACTCAGTTCGCACTTATCCCCAGAATTAAACTCCGTTGGTCTTAAAGGTGCCACCAGGCTCAAGCTGAGTCCTCACGTCTGTTTGCTCTTTTATTACCTGCATGCTAATTTGCGGCTGTTCACAGGTCTTCCCACCTGCTTGAATCTGATCTCAGCTGCATTTGTCACCCAGTGACTTACGCATCTTGACTTTAATTAGCCTTTCGTGGCAACTTAACCCCCTCCCCCAACCTTCTGTCCACCTATATGTAATGCTCAAGGAAGTCTGTTTCGATGTATCTGAAGAAGTGTGCCTGCTTATATCCAGAATTAAACTTTGTTGGTCTTCAAGGTGCCACTGGACTCAAACTTGGTTCACAAATGTGACAGCTACAGATGTCATCTTCGTGTGTGTCACGCTTGCAGAATGGATTATTCGTTCCCGATCTCCTAGCTCCAGAGGATTTGACGAAGACCGACAGTGCCAGGAGTCACGAAGAAATACTGAACCGGGAGACATGAAGGGTGGGGATGGGGGTTGTAATATTCAAAGAAAGAAAAAAGGTTTGCTGTTTTCATAATACACATGCTGAGACCAAACACTCCGGCGTTTTGCAGCACACACCACCAGCCTGGTGATAAACAAGGCGATTTGTATGTGGTGGCTCAAGTGGTTAAGACGCTGAACTGCAGGCTGTGGAAGGTCGGTAGTTCAGCAGTTCGAGACCCGGGTGCCGCAAGACAGAGTGAGCTCCCGTCTCTAGTTCCAGCTCCTGCCAACCTAGCAGTTCGAAAGCAAGAAATTGCATGTAGACAAATAGGTACCACTTCGGTGGGAAGGTAACAGCGTTCTGTGCGACTTGGTGTTTAGTCATGCCGGCCACATGACCATGGAAACGTCTTCAGACAGCGCTGGCTCTTCGGCTTTGAAACGGAGATGAGCACTGCAACCCTAGAGTCGGATTCAACTGGCTTTTGAGCAAGGGAACCTTTACCTTTAACAACACTTGCTTGATAATTTAAAACGGGAGATGAAACAGCGGCGTTTGTAACTTTTAATGAAAAGCAAAAGTGCAGCTATACAGTTTGGTGTAGCAGTTAGAAGCACGGACTCTAATCTGGGAGAACTGGGTTTGATTCCCCACTCCTCCACATGCAGCTGCTGGGTGGCCTTGGGCAAGCCATAGTTCTGTCAGAGCTGTTCTCTCAAGAGCAGTCCTCGAAAGAGCTCTCTCGGCTCCACCTACCTCACGGGGTGTCTGTTGTGGGGAAGGGAAGGGAAGGAGATTTTAAGCCACTCTGAGACTCGGAGTGAAGGGCGGGGGTATAAATCCAGTCTCCTCCCCGTATCTTCGATAGGTCCGAATTTCCCCTCAATGCGGAGCAAGTCCTGAAAGCTGTGTAATACAAAACCTTAATCGTACAAGCCTTCACCAGTGGTCAGCGATTTTTCAGCATCTGGTGCTCTTGGGCGATTCTCGGTGCATCGCCCAAAGAAACAACGCTGGCTGAAAACGCATCCAAAGGCTAAAAACTAAGGATGGCTGTGGTAGAGGACACTGGTCCCCAGCCTTTTAAAACCCACAAGCACCTTTGGGACGGTGTGGTGGGACACAGTGTGGTGGGTGTGGCCACAAAATGGCTGCCGAAGGAGGCGGAGCCGGGCACAAAATGGCCGCCACAGCTTCCCTCCATTGACACAGGGAAAGATCCTTGTGATGCCGCAGCAGCTGCCGCCGAAGCACCAATTTGTTAAAATGAGAAGCCTTGCTGGGCGAAAGCTCCTCAGGGACACACCCACTTTCTTAAAAAACTTGGCGGGCATCAGGAAAGGGGTCACACGGGACCCCTAGTAGAGCTCCACACAGTTTACTACTAAGAGCATCCTGACCGGGAGAGCCGAAGCGTGTACTCCTAAGGCAGTAATCCATATTGAATTTCCTCTTCTCATTCAGAGGGTGGCGTTACGTTCCTAGGGTTCTATACGATAGGAATAGATGGGAATTTAACACATTCGGATCCCTTGTAGGTATCCCAGAATTGGACTTCTTGTGTTTCCTGGCATACTTAGAAGATATACGACTCAGCCGGGGCGTATTAAGGCTCCCTGGTGCCCTAAGCAGCACTGACCAATCTCGGTGCCCCCCTCCTTTCCACACTGACCCCAGTCCATTTTAGTTGTTGACTGACCAGATATACAACACAGGTTGCAGCAACACAAAAATTTGGCTCCGTCATTTTACTTTCAAACACATGCATTTTACTTTTAAACATAGCCTAGATGCAGGGCTATTTTGGGGCAGGAACGCACAGGAACGGCGTTCCGGCTGGCTCCCGAGTTGGCCACGCCCAGCAGGAACTCATTAGCATAATAGGCCATATCCAACAGCAGAAACTCATTAGGATTGGCTACATGAGGGGTGTGTGGCCTAACATGCAAAGGAGTTCCTGCTCCAAAAAAAGCCCTGGGGTTTTGACAACAAACAAAGTAAACGGAATAAGAAGCAAAAGGTGGGTGTGGCTGGATGACCACATGTCTGGCAGCATGGGGGTGCCGTGCTGTCAGGGTGTGGCCTACTGTGCTAATGAGTTTCTGCTGTTAGGTGTTGCCTGTTACGCTAAGGAGTTCCTGCTGGGCTTTTTCTACAGAAAAAAACCCTGCCTTTATGACACTGCACCACAGCCAACAAAAATTAGAAGATAACCCTAGGGTGCACCATAATCAGTTTGCACCAGTTTTATCATTTCTTTTTTTTACAAATCTTCATTTGTTTTTGTTTTCCTTTTCACCCTTTCCCCAACTTTGTGGTGCCCCCTTTGGCCCTGGTGTCCTAAGGACGTGCTTAAGTCTGCTTAAGGGTTAATCTGCCACTGAACTCAGCAGATGCTCAGAAAGATCATAGAATCATAGAATGTTAGAGTTGGAAGGGACCCTGCAGGCCATCTAGTCCAACCCCCTGCACTCTGCAGGAACACAGCCGGAACCCCTACAAACCTACAACATCCCCGAAAGATGGTTGTCCAGTCTCCTCTTGAAAACGTCCAGCGAAGGAGCATCCACCACCTCCCGAGGCAGTCTGTTCCACTGCTCAACCACTCTGACAGTCAGGAAGTTTCTCCTGATATCTAGCCGGTAACGACTCCCTCGTAATTCCCACCCATTAGGTCTAGTCTTGCAATCCGGAACGAGAGAGAATAGATCCGCTCCATCTTCTACATGACAGCCCTTCAAATACTTGAAGACTGCAATCATGTCCCCTCTAAACCTTCCCTTTCCCAGGCTAAACAGACCCAACTCCCTCAGCCTTTCCTCATAAGACTTGGACTCCAACCCTCTCACCATCCTGGTCGCCCTCCTCTGGACCCGCTCGAGTTTGTCAACATCCTTCCGAAAATGTGGTGCCCAAAACTGGACACAGTACTCCAAGTGGGGCCTGACCATAGCAGGATACAGCAGAACTACCACCTCCCATGATCTGGACACAATGCTTCTGCTAATGCATCCTAAGATTGCATTAGCTTTCTTCACAGCCGCATCACACTGCAGGCTCATGTTTAGCTTGTGATCAACCATAACACCTAGATCCCTTTCACATGTGCTGCTGTCAAGCCAAGTCCCTCCCATTCTCTATCTGTGCCTTTGATGCTTTAATAAAGGACAAGAGACTATACATTGCTTCGCCAGCTCTGGGTTCGAAATACCTGGAGATTTTGGGGGTGGTGCCTGAGGTTTTGGGAGGGGAGGGTGAATGGATTTCTGTCACCTGGAGATCAGTTGTAATAGTGGTCTCCAGCCACAACCTGGGAACAAAAGAGATACACGGATGAAGTGAATTTTAAAAAAAGGAAAAATCCTCTGTGTAATTAAACCCTCCAAAGGTACTCAGTGACGCTAAACATAATGCTTACAAATTATTCACATACTCAGCAATAACAAACACACAAGACAATCTCAATGCAAACCTTGAAATCCATATGAATAAATTGTGCCAACCGGGGAAGATCCGAGTTCATGAGTCACGGAACAAAGTTCTGGTCACCACACCTCAAAAAGGATGTTATAGCATTGGGAAAAGGGCAGAAAAGGGCACTTGAATGATAAAAGGGTTGGAACACTTTCCCTAGGAAGGAAGGTTAAGGTGCTTGGGCCTCTTTAGCTTGGAGAAACGACAGCTGAGAGGTGACCTGATCGAGGTTTACAAGATTATGCATGGGACAGAGCAGGTCGAGAAAGAAGGACTTTTCTCCCTTTCTCACAATACAAGAACTTGTGGGCACTCCATGACGTTGCTGAGCAGTTTGGGTTAGAAATGGATAAAAGGAAGTCCTTCTTCACCCAAAGAGTGATTAACACGTGGAATTCACTGCCACAGGAGGTGGTGGCGGGCGGCTACAAGCATGGACGGCTTCAAGAGGGAATTGGATAAGCTGGAGCAGAGGTCCATCAGTGGCTATTAGCCACAAGGTATAGATAGAGACTCTCGGTCTGGGGCAAGGGATGCTCTGTATTCTTGGTGCTTGGGGGGGCCAACAGTGGGAGGGCTTCTAGTGTCCTGGCCCCACTGCTAGACCTCCTGAGGGCACCTGGTATTTTTGGCCACTGTGTGACACAGAGTGTTGGACTGGATGGGCCATCGGCCTGATCCAGCATTGGTTTCTCTTCTGTTCTTATGATTCAAATGTAAGATTGCACAATTTGTTTATACGGATTGCAAGATTCGTATCGAAATTGTATTGCATGTTTGTTACTGCTGATTCTGTCAATAATTTGTAAGCATTATATTTAGTGTCTTGGAATATTTGGGGGGGGGGTTAATTCTACGGAGGATTTCCCCCTTTTTTGTATTCACAACCCGGAGACCGGCCACTCCGACTATACTACTCAGGACTGTGTCACTGCCGTGTTATTCCGCTAGGCAGTTTCTGCATAGTTTTAACGGGACATGTTCTGCTCTGTTTCGGTTCCATCTGCCAGTTTTCGGATTTCTACAATCTAGGTCCTACTGCACAGCCGACGGTCCTATTTGACCTACACTGCCTAATCGGCAAGTCACAGGGGGGGAAAGGTGGACTTTACATAACATCAGTAAATCAACACAGGAGTCTCGGGGCTTGATGGAGTTTGCGGTTCGAAGCGTTTGTGGCGTAGAACCCACTGGGAGACTTGGTGCACATGCCAAGAGTTTGCCCAGTCGCAGAAGCGTGATGCTGAGTGCGGTAAATAAATCTCCCAAGAGGTACATCGCAAGAAAGGTAAACTGACATTTATTCAGGTAGATCCGGTTCCCGTTGAGGTTACAGTCAAAAGGGGAGAAGGAAACCTCATCTGAAGAGTACTTTCCCAGTCCCGTCAGATCTTGGAAGCTAAGCAGGGCCTACCCTGGCAAGTATTTGGGAGGGAGACCTCCAAGGAATACCGGGGCTGGGACCCAGAGGCAGGCTATTGAGCAACTTCTCTGGACGGCCTCCGTGCCCCGGTAGGAGTTGCCAGAAATCGCTATTACTTCTAGACACGGTCACACAGAAGAAGAAGAAGAAGAAGAAGAATTGGATTTATACCATACCCTTCACTCAGAGTCTCAGAGTGGTTTAGAAACTCCTTTCCCTTCCCCTCCCCACAACAGGCACCCTGTGAGGTAGAAGAAGAAGAAGAGATTGGATTTATACCCCGCCCTTCACTTGGAGTCTCAGAGCGGCTTACAATCTCCTTTCCCTTCCCCTCCCCACAACAGATAGACACCCTGTGAGGTAAGTGGGGCTGAGAGAGCTCTGACAGAAACGGTTCTTTTTCAAGGACAGCTCCGACAGAACTATGGCTTGCCCAAGGTCATCCAGCCGCTGCAAGGGGAGGAGTGGGGAAATCAAACCCGATTAGAGTCTGCGTAGTTAACACCAAACTGGTGTCGTGCCAATCCTCCCCCCCCACACACACACACACAAAAATTAAAAAGGCAGCACCTCTTGCGGTTTCACTTCTGCCCTGACCAGGGTTCCCTCTAAGCTGAGTTAGTGTGAGCTAGCTCACAGTTTTTTAGCCTGTGGCTCACACATTTTTGCCTCAGCTCAGGAAGGGATGGCTCCAGAGGAAACTAGTGTATGCAGGAGCCAAATCGCTCACAACTTTAATGCCCGTAGCTCTCAAAGTAGCATTTTTGCTCACAAGACTGCACAGCTTAGAGGGAGCATTGGCCCTGACAACAGCTCAGAGCTGTGATTATTCCTTGCAAATACAACCTTACCTGAGCTCTCTCAGCCCCACCTCCCTCACAGGGTGTCTGCTGTGGGGAGGGGAAGGGAAAGGAGATTGTGAGCCGCTCTGAGACTCCTTTGGGTAGTGAAGGGCAGGTTATAAATCCAATCTCTTCTTCTTCTTCTTCTTCTTCTTCTTCTTCTTCTTCTTCTTCTTCTTCTTCTTCTTCTTCTTCTTCTTCTTCTTCTTCTTCTTCTTCTTGGGGAGGGGAAGGGAAAGGAGTTTGTAAGCCGCTCTGAGACTCCTTTGGGTAGTGAAGGGCGGGGTATAAATCCAATCTCTTCTTCTTCTTCTTCTACCTCAGAGGGTGTCTGTTGTGGGGAGGGGAAGGGAAAGGAGTTTGTGAGCCGCTCTGAGACACCTTTGGGTAGTGAAGGGCGAGGTATAAATCCAATCTCCTCTTCTTCTTCTTCCAGAAACAAGTCTGTTTTCCATCGGGTTGCCAGCTCCAGGTTGGGACATGCCTGGAGATTTGGGGGGGGTGGAGCCTGGGGGACTGTGCGGTATGGGGAGGAGAAGGACTTCAGTGGGGTCTAATGCAATAGAGTCCACCATCCGTGGCAGCCATTTTCTCCAGGGGAACTGGTCCCTGTTGGCCAGAGACTGGTTGTAATCAATGCTCCCTCTAAGCTGTGGAGCCTTGTGAGCAAAAATTCTACTTTGCGAGCCATTGACATTAAAGTTGTGAGCGGGCGATTTGCCTGCTGCCTAAATTAGTTTGCTGTGGAGCCATCCCCCCCCGAGGTGAGACAAAAACGCGTGAGCCTGAGGCCAAAAACCTGTAAGCTGGCTCACACTAAGTCAGCTTAGAGGGAACGCTGGTTGTCATCGCCCCAGGAGATCTCCAGGCGCCACCCGGAGGTCGGCAACCTTGGTTTCCCAACATCTGCTTCCAGAGTTAGAAGAGGTTAAAGCTGGGAGGTGGTCTTTAGCCTTCCTCCGTTGCAGTTGCTTCTATGAGTCAAAAAACCAAAACCCTTTAAATGACAAATTATGTTTGTGACGTTCGCTTTGGAGCTTGGGGGGGTGAGCAACGTGTGTCTTGAGGCCCGGGGATCAGCTCGTGTGCCGTTTCTTCAGCTGGCCTGACAGCCACGAAAGAGCGTGCGGAGAGCAGAGCAGTATCAAACATAAGAACATAAGAGAAGCCAATGCTGGATCAGGCCAATGGCCCATCTAGTCCAACACAGCGGCCAAAAATACCAGGTGCCATCAGGAGGTCCAGCAGTGGGGCCAGGACACTAGAAGCCCTCCCACTGCTGCCCCCTCCAGCACCAAGAATAGCGTGCATCACCTGCCCCAGACTGAGAGTTCCCATCTATACCCTGTGGCTAATAGCCACTGACGGACTTCTGCTCCATATGTTTATCTAATTCCCTCTTGAAACTGCCCATGCTTGTAGCTGCCACCACCTCCCGTGGCAGTGAATTCCATGTGTTAATCGCTCTTTGGGTGAAGAAGGACTTCCTTTTATCTGTTCTAACCTGACTGCTCAGCAATTTCATGGAGTGCCCACGAGTTCTTGTATTGTGAGAAAGGGAGAAAAGTAAATCAAAATACCGGACGGGCAGGTTAGGCCTCTGGCACCCATCCGGCGGTGTCGATGGGGCTGCGGGAGGCGGAAGTCAACAGAGGCGTGAGACCGCAAAGGGAGCCCAAATTCCTGAGGTGCGCACTCCCACAGTGATGTGTGTAAACAGGACACACCTGAGCCTCTCTTGGCCCTGTCTCCTCACTCACAAAACGGGGGAGGGTGCAGGAGTTTTTGTCCTCACGGGGACGTGGCGAAGAAAGGAACAGTTGCCGTAGGTTTGCCGCTACTGTGGCAATGCAGGCCAGACGTTATCAGGAGAGTCCGGGACTCCAGACTGTGCCTGCTTGCAGAGAATGCATCGGTCCTTCCATGGATGTCTTGGTGGTCTCTGTGAAGGGGTGATAGCATCTACTGACCAGCTAAGGTTTATTATGTGTGGGATGGAGCAGGTTGAGAAAGAAGTCCTTTTCTCCCTTTCTCACAATACAAGAACTTGTGGGCACTCCATGAAATTGCTGAGCAGTCGGGTTAGAACAGATAAAAGGAAGTCCTTCTTCACCCAAAGAGTGATTAACAGATGGAATTCACTGCCACAGGAGGTGGCGGCGGCTACAAGCATGGACGGCTTCAAGAGGGAATTGGATAAACATATGGAGCAGAGGTCCATCGGTGGCTATTAGCCACAAGGTATAGATAGCGACCCTGGAGCAAGTGATGCTCTGTATTCTTGGTGCCTTGGGGGGGGGGTCAACAGTGGGAGGGCTTCTAGTGTTCTGGCCCCACTGGTAGACCTCCTGATGTCGCCTGGTATTCTTGGCCACTGTGTGACAGAGTGTTGGACTGGATGGGCCGTTGGCCTGATCCAACATTGGCTTCTCTTATGTCCTTATGCTTCTCACTTGCCTCGAAAGCCCTTTGCACCATGAAGTCGGTACTCGGATGGGAGACCACCAAGGAAGACTCTGCGGAGGAAGGCGATGGCCAACCACCTCTGCCTCTCCCTGGCCTTCAAAGCCCCTTGCTGAGGTCACCATAAAGTTGGTTGTGACTTGACAGTGGTTATGTCCGCACACAGGAGATGTCACCTGCACGGCCAACCGCTTTTATTCAGTCAGGGCTGTGTGTCTAGTCAGATGGACGTGTGGAAGCCAAGAGAGGAAGGGGGCCAGTGGGCACAAGCTCTCTTCTGTGCATGCCGCAGAAACACGACTATTCTTAGGGTTGCCAACCTCCAGGAAAGGCCTGGAGACCTCCCGCTGTTACAACTGATCTTCAGACCACAGCGATCGGTTCTCCTGGAGAAAATGGCTGCCTGGGAAGGCGGAGTCTACGGCATTCTAATCTGTTGAGGTCCCGCCCTTCTCCAAAACCCTTCTCCAAGGCTCCACCCCCAAATCTTCAGGAATTTCCCAACCTAGCGCTGGCAACCGTAGCTCCCGTTGGTACATTTTTTGGAGAGATAGCTATGTGGTGTTATTCGCAGCTGGGTTTAACCCACCAATCTCACCTCCATGCCTGCTTCGTAACAGAATGCTAGTCTTTGCCCCCAGTTTCTCAAGCAGGGGTGCCCAATGTAGTGCCCGTGGATGCCTGCTGGCACCTTTTCTGGTGCCCACCGTTTTTAGGAGGTGGGCGGGGCCAAGTACGGCTTTTGCCCAACAAGGCGTCTGATTGGCTGGGCAGATTTTTTTAAACACTGCTTTGTAAGTAGCTGCCACCACAGCAGAAAAACAGTAAGGGAAGACCAGCAAAGATTATCTACACTTGAAATGTCAAGACTATATGATATATTGAATAAGTGTTTAAATTATAAATAAACATCTATAATGAGTTGGTGGGCCGCAACCCAAAGCAAATACAGTGTTCCCAAATATAATCATATGTGCTCATGGCATATCGGACATCAGCACGGAGATACAAAAAACCAAAACAGTAATTGTGCTCACGGGCGCGGATAACAAGGTATGCACATAAACCCAACCAGTGGATTCTCCTTGCTTAAATGAAATAAAAGAGTCCAAAGACCTCCAACAGTCTATGATTCTATGACCTCCAAACTCTATGATTATATGAGTCATTAATACAGCAGAGGACGAACAGTGAAAATTCTCTTCTACCTTTCCTAGGTATATGGATGTTTCAATTTCTCTTCTTCCGATTAAGCGGCTAAATAATGGGTTCAGAAGAAGAGAAATTGAAACATCCATGTAATGATTTCATGTTTTGGTGTGCGTGTTTCTTTAAATGTTTAGTGTGGCTGCAGTAATGTAAGAAGAGTGATAGAGGGAGACAAGTGTGATGCGATTGGCTGATGACAGAGTGTGGGAGGAAGGGTGTCTATGAGAGTGATTCTGTGTGTGAAGTTTGAAGAGAGAGCATAGTCTGTGTAACTATGGGAGTTTTGAGTCTATTCTGTGTCTATAAGACAAAGAGTTTAGCCTGTGAGGCTATATAGATGAGATAGAGAGAGATTAGACTGAGTGTCTACGCCAGTCAGAGTGGAGTTTTGGGAATCTGAGAGACTGTGACAGCAAGCTTTGCCAGTAATGTTTACAAGTTCCTTTCATCAGCAACAGTTCAAAATAACCAGAATCCTATTTTGTTCTTTATTAAATATTAAATAAATCATTTTTTTGTTTAAACTTATCCCAGCAATCATAATAGTCCTTCCTCAGGGCCACATAGTCCTCTGAAGTGCCCAGACCCTAGGTCATTCTACCAAAAGAGAGAGATTTTTAATTCCTGGTGGCAGCAGAAATCTACCAAGTTTAGGTACACAGAGTGATCTAAAGATAAAACCGTCTCTCCGCTAAGCGAGGACGCCACAGTCCATATACCTAGGAAAGGTGTTTGGCTAGAGGAGATTTTTCACTGGTCGTCCCCTGCTGTATTTGTGATTGTTGGAGGTCTTTGGACTCTTTTATTGCATTTAAGCAAGGAGAATCCACTGGCTGGATTTACGTGCATACCTTGTTATCCATGCCTGTGAGCGCAATTACTGTTTTGTTTATTTGTATCTCAGTGCTGATGTATATGATTATATTTGGGAACGTTGTATTTGTTTTGGGTTGCGGACCACCAACTCATTAGAAACATTTTATTTGTAATTTAAACACGTATTCAATATATCATATACTCAGACATGTCAAGCATATATAATCTTAGATGGCCTTCCCTTAGCGTTTTTCTGCTGTTTTCTACTATTACACGCTAGGGATCCACGTTTCGTCTGCTACCTGGAGTTAAGCTGTGGCTGCCATTCTGTGGCTGGCTCCGCCCCCTGAGGCAGCCATTTTGTGACAGCCATTCTGTTGCTGCGCCCACCACACCTGTCTTAGAATTCCCAATGTGCCCACAGGCTCAAAAAGGTTGGGGATCTTATTGAAGAACGAGGCCAAGGACTGTGGCAATTCTTTTTTTAAAACTGTTTATTGTATAATATAAAACTACAAAAGTAAGACCGCGTCATTTCCATGTAATTTGCCCAACTGTTTTGATTACAGCCCATACCTACGAGTGAATACAGTAATCTGGTTTCAGTTGTATATGTCTGTAATATTGCATAGAAAGGCACAGCTCGAAGGTCTGTGGTTTGGGGAGGGGGAGGCAGCAAGGGGTTTCTTTTAGGGGGAGGGAGAAAATACAGCCTTTTTTTGGGGGGGGACAAATAAGAGCCCTGTTTAAAACATCCGCGCACAGACCATGTCAGAGTATTTACACCTTCTTTCTCCCCCCCCCATCTCTGCCTTTGGAGAGTAAGTACAGATTATACTGCTAAGCATCTACAAGGTTCTTTCATTTTTTCTTTAAATTTAAAACAAAAAAAACCAAAATTTTCCTATTAGGATTATTATTCCTTTTAGCGTAACACTGAAAACAAAAGAAAACCCCAAAGCTACAAAATGAGGAGCTAAAGTTTTTTTCCCAAAATAAAAATTCAGCCGGAAGATTATAAAGCACCGAAAGTGTCCGTAAAAGCAAGATACTGTTTGGAAAAAATATATATATATATATATATGTGTATTTTTTAAAAAAAAAAAAGAGAGAGAGAGAGAGACAAAACTACATTCTAGAGGCAAATAAAACAATTTCTCAGGGAAGGACATTAAATTTTCTTTTACTGTAAACTTTAGATCCACGAGTTAGGCTTTAGGAAACAGCGGGGGGGGGGGTAGAGAACCATGCAATACAAGTCTATTCTCTCACTGGTTCGTTCGGAAAGGGAGCGCTAACGCTGTAGGAGACGGTCAACGTGGGAGCAGCCGTGGGCAGCAAAGCCAACGTGTCTGAATGTCGGCGTCAGATGGGGTCGCACCGAAGAGGGCGCTGTGATGGAGAAGCCAACAAGATTTCCAGGCCGTAAGCGTTCCAGAGTCAAAACCTCCTTCGTCAGCGCCTCATACCAGGTGCCCCATACTCCAAAAATCATGTTGGCCTCAACTGGAGTTGCTCCTCTGCAGCAGTGTGTGTGTGTAGGATCCCAGAGTAAAAATGCACTTGCGGTTGGGGTGGATCGGGACCAATTTGGAGCATACCTATACTAACGACGTGTGTGAAGTATCGGTTCCAGTTCAGTACTCAGCACAGCCTGCCGAGCGTCTGGGAGCTCGGCAAGAGTCGGCCCTGGTGTATGGTGGGAGGGGAGGCCACCGGGGAAGACCGGGGTTGCTATGCAGAGGAAGGCAACGGCAAACCACCACCGCACTTCTGCCCTGACGTGGACGGCCCAAGTTAGCTTTGCTCTCGTCAGATCTTGGAAGCTAAGCAGGGTCAGCCCGAGTTAGGGCTTGGATGGAAGACCGCCGAGGAAGTCCAGGGTTGCTACGGAGAGGCAGGCAATGGCAAACCACCCCTGAAGGGCTCGTGCCTGGAACGCCCCGTGGATGGGGTTGCTGCGAGTCGGTTGCCGCTCCATGGCACCTCCGTGGCGTTCCCCAAAGAACAACAGAATACTGAGGTTTCCCCGCCACTGTCTTGCAGAGTTACGACAGCCTAGGAAAAGGAAATGACCGTCGATCCAGCAAGTTTATCCTCTCCTGTCTTTTGCCCGGCTGCTCAGCTGCCCTTTAAAAGACTGAATGGGGTTTTCTTTCGTGTCAAGCCAGGACGGGATACCTTTGTCAAGAAGGACACCTTAAGCAATGCCCACTAGCGCTGCTTTATCCAGGCTCGATGCAACCTTTTGCAGGCTCTGGGATAAAGCTTCGCTTCGTGCACCGACGTTAAACCCCAGAGCTCCGTCTCCCCCCATGCTTGCAAACCCTCCTAAAGATCGGCAAAAACGGGAAGACGGATGCTGGGGAGGCTTGGCATGCGGGCGCAGGTCGACTTGCGAGACAGCTTTTGGCCTAGGAGGTGAAGGTTTCCTTGAACAAGCCCTTCCACACTTGCTCAGGTCCGGGGCATGATAGTCCCACGAGGACACTGTATTCTCTTTCCCTCTGCTTCGCTAGGGGAGCTTCCCTGCGAGCATGCCAGGAGACAGGCGCACGAGCATGGAACGCAAACATTTGCCTAACGATAAGGCGTCTTTCAGGGTAGACAGCGGCAGAAGTTAGAATGTCAGTTTGCAAACAGTTAACAGTTTGCAAATCTCAAGTCCAGGAGCACCTTAGAGACCCACGAGATTTTCAGGAGAAAAGTGCAAGACTCCGGTAGTGGCACCTTAAAGACTAACCACATTTGTGACGGAGGAGGAGCTTTGGTGAGTCACTGTGGCTCACGGAAGCTCATCATGTGCCACAAATTTGGTTAGTCTTTCAGGTGCTACTGGACTCGTGCTCTTTCCTGCTACTGTAAGGCAGACTAACACGGGCTACCCAACTTGATCTGTCAAGGTTTTCAGGGTATAAACGTTTGCAAGTCAAAATCCCCTGCTGGATTGGGCCAGGGGTCCATTCAGTCCAGCATCCTATCTCAGGCAGTGGCCAACCAGTTCCTCTGGAGGGCCGACAACAGGGCAGAGAAGCCGAGGCCTTCCCCTGAGAAGAACATCAGAAGAGCCCTGCTGGATCAGACCAAAAGTACATCCAGTCCAGCATCCTGCCTCATATAGTAGCCAACCAGTTCCTCTGGAGGGCCAACCACAGGGCAAGGAGGCCGAGGCCTTCCCCTGATGTTGCCTCCTGGCTCTGGGATTCAGAGGTTGACTGCATCTGCGTGTGGAGGTTTCCCCTCAGTCTCTATGGTTAGTAGCCATTGATAGATTTACCCTTTTTGAATCCATTTAACTCCCCTTTTAAAGCCGTTTATCACTACATCCTCTGGCAGCAAATTCCACGTTTTAATCTCTCTCGAAAGCTTATACCCCGAAAATCTTGTTGGTCTGACTGGACTCAAATCTCCTCTCAGCGGTGTTCCATAAGCATCTGCACCACTGCCGGTATTGTGCGCAAGCACTTGAAATACAATCTTTCAAACTATTCTTTTTAAAAAAGGAATTTTGCAGCTCTACAAAATAGATGGGTTTTAAGGCAGCTGGCGACAGGCCCTTCTGACCAAAACGGGCAGACTCGTGTTAAGTAGAAATTGAACTTAGGCTGCTTAGTTAATTATGGCTTCCTTCCTTCCCTGCCCCCCCATCACCCCGTAAACGATTTAGCATCTCTTGATTAAAAACGAGTTGGGAAATGGAAGCAAAATCTCCAGGTCTTTAAAAGATTTAAAACATTACGGGAGGGTATAGCGAGGTGCAGTCATCGGAATCAGTGGTACGAGTCCCTGTTTTAAATAGATCAGGATGGGATACAGAGGTGATTTTGTCCTCAGGTGTAAGAGTCTTCAAAATGTCCACCTAGTGGCACACTCTGAAATCTACCTACCAACACTCTGCTCGGTACAGGCCAAATTCGTCCCCCGGTTGCATTCGCTTGGACAGACGGGTTATAATAGAAAAATTAATTCACGTGTCTTGAGTTGCAGTGCCGTGTCTATTTGGAGGAGTAAAGGGAAGCACGCCTCAGCAGGTCTGCTCAAAAGTAAGCCTAGTTTTTCTTCAACGGGCCTCACTCCCGAGAAAGTGCTCTCGGGATGGTCACCTTAGACGACGCTACCAGTGTGAGAATAGATTGTTTTAGGTCTCTAAAGGGGCTCAGGACCAAACCTCAACAAAACCCAAGATCAAAGGGTAGGATCTGGCCCTTTTAAATACTAACCAACAATGCAAAATAAGACTTAATCCCCCCGTCATTTCTGTAATTCTACCCAGTCAGATCTACCCATGGGAAATGGGCGGCGAGGAGAGGAGAAAGAGAGGCCTTGCGAATGACACGGATCTGGAGTGGGACCCAAACTGATCACCTCCAAACCACGCTTTTCAAGCCCCCTCGTATGGATTTTTTGTTTGTTTGTTTTACATTCCTAACAGGAGAATACATTCCTACCATACATTCTGTACACGTTACAATCCAGATGTTGTTAGCTTCACAATAAAATAAATATATTTACACAGGAAGAGAGAGAGAGAGAAATTAAAAGGAATAAATAACTTAGGAAAAAAACGAAACAAAAAAGGAGAAAAAAATCACTTCAAATTCCAAAAGCTCTTTCCAATTCTGCTCCTTTCTTGTCACTTTCATTGCACATCAGCGTTAATAAGAAGCACCCCAGAGTATTTTTGTTCTTTGAGGTGTGGGGGGGGGCAAAAACGTCAGGAGAAGAGAAACCTTTGCTGAACTTTGCACTTTGACCCTCAAAAAGGGGAGGGGCACAGAAGGAGATAGAGCCAGAATCACGCAGCAAGAGTCCTTCTGTGGTTAAGGACACCCAGACGGGCACATATGCACATTTGGGGCACATTGGGGAACAGCTGAAACCTGCAGGGAGCCCCAGTTGTTTCTCACTCCAGAAGCTCCAACTCACTCCAAACAACGTTTCCATAAGACCGAATTTAGCCATAAAGATTCAAGGAAGTAAAGCAGAGTTCTCGCTGAACAACGGCATATGGCTTTGCTCTTTTCTTTTTTTAAAAAAGTCTTCATCTGAACTCATGCCCAACATATGGTATTGCTTTAAATGCACAATTAGCTAGTCCAAAGAAAAGGGCAGTTGTTTCTAAGTTAGTATAAAATTTGATTTTAACAATGGGTATACCATCTGTTTTGTTTTTTTGGGGGGGTTAGCCATCCCCCACCCCCCTTAGTAATCCTATTTTGTTGTAGGGGTCCTAGCCTAACTTCTGCACCAGCAGAGAGGCGTTGTGAGATAAACTATGCTGGGCAATAACCAGATTATTACCTGGTATTGAAAATCCTGATTTTACCTTTTGTTATTGCGGTGGCTGTGTTTGAGCTTACAAATGGCCATTTGGCTGGTAGCCAGAGGCAGATGAAGCAAGACACACACACCCCAAATCCAGCAGGCCCTTTCTGGACCGATGATGTGCCCCAAACAGTTAGGAAACATTGGGGGTAAACGAGTCATTTGGGGGGGTTGAGTTGTACGCAGCTTGGGCCGCACTGCTATCAGGTTACTCATGTAGTGCCCCCAGTGCCAGATGGTGCTTTGGAGAGCAGGATGGGACCAGGAGGGAGCTTACTGTCTAAACAGGTATCTTCAGCTTGTGGTTAGAACACTCGGGCCCCCGAGACGTTCACAGCGGCCTTCCTTACAAGGACAATGAATTGCAAACAGTTCTTGCATGACTGCCGCTGAGTCTTTTTAAAAAATGAAAACACAAAAGAGTAATTCTGGAGGCACAAAAAGAATAATTCTGGAAGGATAAAAAAAAATAATAATTCTGGAGGGGTTGCCAGTGTAGTCTTTTGCAGAAAACACAAACAGGATTCTTAGGGCAGCCGAAAAACGAATACGAATTTTCTCCCAAGCAGATGGTTCAGTGGACTTCAGGTGCCGTGAGTAGACCCTCACTATGCCTGCTGTGTTAGGCAGAAAAGGGAAAAAAAAAATAGTGGATGAGGTCAAGGAGGCCAGGGAAACAGGAAGTACAGGGCGAAATATACTGTATTTACTCAGATGCGAGACTAAGTTTTTCTTCCCATGCATGCAATGAAAAGGGTATGCGTGTGTCTTATGTCCCTGTATAAATTACAGTTACCTCCAAGTGTAATTTTTGTGTGTGGGTAGAATGATTTTAGCAGGTTGTCGTTTTATGCTCGGAGTTGTCTTCCTTTTGAGTATATGCAGTGATGGTGTACAATTGAAATCCACGTATTGAATAACTTAGCAAAACACTCAACCCCGACCCATTAAAGGGGTACACAAGCTTAACGGGACCGCTGACTGATCCCTGTATTTTCCATTCGATTTCAGCTTTACATAATTACATCTCATCCTCTGCTTCCTGAATTTTGTGGACCTTTGACCCCGCCACTTTCCGCATACCTTCTGCATCTATGTGTCTAAACTTAATATGTACGTGCCATTTAATAAATATATACGTGGCCAGTTCTAAAGTGCCAGTTTTATACAGCCGCCTTCTTAAAGGCAGACGAGACCCAATCATTTTTTTTTAATCTGTGACAAGAAGCGAGCAGAACGCACTGAATATTGCCAAATTACATAAAAACATAATTTAAAAATTTCTTAAATAAATATAAAAAGTTATTCCTAAAGAAGCCATATGCACGTCAACAATATAGTTTGTAACCTGTACTCAATTAAGTACCATATTTTTTTTAAAAAAAAAAATTAATATGCCAGCACAGATTTCAGCAAGAGGCATGATAACATTGCAGTTTTCTTTTAAAAATAAATGTACATCATGATGAATACGGGTGCAGGGGAGACATCGTGACTTCAGTGGGAAGGGTGACATGCATAGAAAGTTGCATTTGTCTGTACATCAAACAGGCCTTTTATAAAGTGTAAAGCAGGTTAACACGGCTGATTGACAAAACCAGCCCTCCAGGAGATGCCCCAAGTGTTTGTAATCCAACTGGCTCCAGTTTCAACAGCGGTGGATGTCGGCACTAGTCCATCCAGTGCTGAGAAGAGATGAATTCACTGCAGTAATACTGAAGTTGATGTATGTGTGAGGTTGTTTTTTTCCCCCCTTCCAGCACTCTTCGACACAGTGAACAGCAAGAAAGGTTTCCCGAAAGGGCCGGGGGGAATCATAAAAACTCGATTCAGAAGGCATACGGGTAGAACAGGATGACTCCCAATGTAGACTTCCCTCCTAGCCCCTATGCAGATTTCCTTGGAAGGAAGTCCCTTGGATTTCAATGCAGCTTTCTTTCAAGGAACTGCAGCCAAAACCTGGCCCGAGCAGAAATGATTTCTCTGGGCCGGGAGGGGGGACGGGGACGGAGACAAGCGAACTTCGGCAGACTGCTTTTGTGGCGACGTTTCGATCAAAAAACGAACGTCGTTCTGCAAGGAGACACGCTGCAGAAATCCAGCACAGAGTTAAGCGGACTTAAGCCCACTGATATAAGTGGCCGGAAGCCAGCTTAACTCTCTGTGTTGTGGCTAAATCTCGTTATTAAAAGTTTCTTTTAATTGCTTCGTTTCTGGATTATTATTTTTAAAAAAACTGAACAGCGTTCATCTTCGATTGGGGGGCGGATTGTTTGTTTTGGAGCGGGAAGGGTGGAGAGAAGAGTTCTAATCTGAATGAAGTTTCACAGCTATTTCCTGCCAAAAAATTTTTTTTTGACATCAGTGTTGGAACATACATGGCTCTTAAGTTGTGTTTGTTAAATCACAGTTGTAGTCAGCAGGGTGTAAATATCTGTGAAACTTGTTCTTTAGGGGAAGATCTCTCTCTGCCTTTTCTTTCAAGCACGTGTGCCCGGAGGGAGGGCCAACTGCAGATCGGTTTGATCCAAATGTCTCTTTGCACCATCGACACCTCAAAAAAACAAACCAACCCCAAGTTCTGTCGAAAACTGCAAGCACATCCTGGATAACAGAAGGGGGAGAGGGGTGGATGCAGGAACCAGTGGGGCAATCCCTAACAAAATAGCAATTTCTTTCCATGTGCACGTTTTGTGTATATAAACATCATTTTTGTTTTCATTTTCCTTTTTTTTTTTTTTTTAGAAAAAGATTCCCGCCCACCCACCCCCGCCTCCAATATCATAAATTGCAGAATCTGTACAAAAATATAAAATAAATTTTGGGTCGCAGTTTTTCTAAAGAGCCGTGTAAATGCGACGTTTTAAAGAGGAATAGTCGATACCTCTAAAAAATAATACGGCTGAATGGCTAAATCAACCTAGAGAGGGCTAAAAATGCCAAGGAGGGTACTTGCAATTATCTAAATAATATTTTAAACCTCTCGCAATAAAACTTATAGAAAAAATAGACAGATATGCTCATGCAATTTACAGTTTCTCCCCAACATAAATCCTTGTGCTTAACTTTTACAATTCTTTTTTTTTTTATCAGACGTATCAATATTGTCTACAATTATGCATTTTTTAACCCTATTATCAGGATTTTCAGGTCTTCCTTGAAGAGCCACTTTTAAAAAAAAATCTTAAAAGTGGGCCATACATGGATGAAGGCACTCCAACTCTGCTTGAAGCAAAAACTAGTAGGATCCGTTTCTTTAAAAAAAAAAAAAGACAAGCAATTACCACATGCACAGTGTGTGTGTGTGTGTGTTTGTGTATGTGTGTTTGTATGCGTGTGTATCTGAGTAGACTCGGAAGGGGGGGGCCAGTTGAGTAAATACTACCAAGTGTTTATACTGGTACATTAAAAAAAGTTGCTATATATATATATATATATATATATATATATATATATATATTTTAAGACCCGACCAGCACCTCCATTATGTGATCCAGTTCTGTGAGGTCCATTTTGAAAGGCTGATTGGGCGTTACCGGTTGGCTACTGTAGGGGGCGAGAGTTTTTAAGAGGTCATCTGCGGAGACGGGAGCCATTTTGGAGGCAGCCCCCGCAGCGGACGTGCAAGGATCGAAATCGTACATAGAAGTGTCGATGTCGGCAAAGAGAATATCATCCAAGGTCAAGTCTGTGAGGAAACCTGTCGATGTCGTGATCTCAAAATTGCCCGGTAAAGAATCCATGAGCCGAGGTTCATTCACACGGCTCTCCTGTACCCCCTCAGGCTTCTGAAGGGCAGATTCGCTGGAGTCCTCTTTAGAGTTATCCGACGCCGTCGTTTCTGCTGCTGTTGCGGCTACTACTGCCTCAGCGGAGGTAGGTGATGGACAGAGCTCCTCGATTTCGTCCAAGGCTGAGGAGAAACTGTCCTTTACTGGCGGGGTTGTTGGAGGCGGTGGCTTCGTAGGCCCGTCTGGGGGAAGAGTCTGGGAAGTGCAAAAAGTGTCCTCCTCGAGGAGAGAGGCCGGGGTGAGGCAAGACTCCAGCGGCGTACTGCTCGCGGAGTCGGTGGGATGGACCGGCGGGGAGGCCAGGTGGCTAAAGGCGGGCTGGACCTCTCGGTAGTTGTCTCCCAGAGGATCTGACGGCTGTGAAGCGGTGATGAACACAGGCCTCAAACTGCCCTCCTGCTTGAGCTCCTCCTGGATTCGCCTCAGCATGTTGTTGATCAACACTGTCTTCTGCAGGCTGGGCTCCGTCAACGGCCGGTGACTGTAAAGTTTCATAACGGAAATGTTGAAGATAGTCTGGCGCTGTAAGGTGTACGACACCTTCGATGGACCGTCAGCAGGAGACACCTCTTTGCCTTCCAGCCCATCTTCATGCTCATCAAACTTCCGTTTTCCTCCTTTCCCCAACATATATCTGAAAACAAAGGGGGAGAGGGGGGAGACATTGCTTTAATACGTCATATTCTGACTCTAATCCGGGCCCCGAGAGCCATGCAGAAGCTTTAATAAGGGCAATTATGCAAGACTTCGTCTAGGGAAGGTAATGTGCTCCATGTCCTGACTTGGATGACCGAGGCTAGCCTGATCTCATCAGATCCGGGAAGCTAAGCAGGGTCGGCTCTGGTTAGTACCCGGATGAGAGACCACCTAGCAAGTCCAGGGTGGCTACGCAGAGGAAGGCGATGACAAAACATCTCTGCTCTTGCTTGGATAGCTCAGGCTAGACTGGATCTCATCAGGGAGACCACCAAGGGGGTTGCGACATAAGAGGCAGAAAATGGCAAACCGCCTCCGAATGTTTCATGCCTTGAAAACCCTGTAGGGTCGCCTAAGTTGGTTGCGCAACTTGACAGCGTTTTTGATCATCAGAACCCCATGTGTGTCCGGTCATAACTTTTGAGTTCATAAGATGCCTTGAAAAAACCCCAAGGGGTTGACATAAGATGGCCGTAACCCGACGGCACTTCCCGCCCCTCCCCGTATGTTCTCTGTTCGCCCCACGTACAAAAAGACCCTCCCCCTGCAAATGCTGATCTGGGTCCACTGGGGCTTTCTTATTTATTTTATTTATTTCAATTTCTTAACCGCCCTTCCCCACTTACGCGGGGGGCTCCGGGTGGCTGACAACGGCATCAATTCAGTACAATTTAGAAACCAATCAAAACTACAAAAACTCAATATTAAAACATTCAACATAAATATTGAAACACTTTGAAAACAAGATGGCATATCCAGCATTCAGATTTTTATAGGGGGAGGGGAGGGGAGGGTGCCGGGCAGATGTAAGGGAACCGTTGCTGGCCTCAGCCAAAGGCCTGGTGGGAACATCTCTGCCTCGCATGCCCTGCGGAACTTCAATCGACCAGAAGAAACCATTCCCTGCAGCTGCTGTGGGGCTGCTGGGGACCCAAAGTCAGGTCTGAGGCACCTGGACCCAACTGTTTAAAAAACGTGACCTTTAGTTTGACCCCGAGGAGCTGCGGTGGCTCAAGTGGTTGAGCTGCTGAACTGCAGGTTGTGAAAGGTCAGTAGTTCAGCAGTCCGAGACCCGAGAGTGCCGCGTGACGGAGTGAGCTCCCGTCTCTAGTTCCAGCTCCTGCCAACCTAGCAGTTCGAAAGCAAGAAATTGCAAGAAGATAAATAGGTACCACTTTGGTGTGAAGGAAACAGCATTCCGTGTGCCTTGGTGTTTAGTCATGCCAGCCACATGACCACGGAAACGTCTTCGGACAGTGCTGGCTCTTCGGCTTGGAAACGGAGATGAGCACCACAACCCTAGAGTCGGATTCGACTGGCTTTTGAGCAAGGCAAACCTTTACCTAAACCTTAGTTTGACCCCGTGCGTCTGTTCTTCAGGGGGAATTTTGATCGGCGCACAAAACAGGGATGCTTCGTCCCGTATGCCTGAAACTTGCAAGGAGTTCATTCCAATTGGGCATGTTAAGGGCGGGAAGATACCGGCTGGATATTAGGAGAAACTTTTTGACAGTCAGAGTTGTGCAACAGTGGAACGAGTTGTCTCGGGAGGTGGCGAGCTCCCCCTCCCTGGCAGTCTTCAAGCAGCGGCTGGACAAACCCTCGTCAGGCATGCTCTAGGCTGATCCTGCTCTGAGCAGGGGGTTGAACTAGATGGCCTCTAGGGCCCCTTCCAACGTGGTGGTTCTATTATTCTAAAGGTGGCCCCAGCTGAAGCTTGCCCGGTGCAAATTCTCCACACTCGGAAGATGGGAACCCCTTTAAGCACTTCCGTTGGACCTCCCCCTTCCAGATGTGGGGTATTTCTACACTGCGTACAGCTGTTGTTTTTTACCCAGCTTCTGCCATACTGCTCTGCTCAGCCACATTTAAACACGTCTCCCTGCCTCAGGAGGCTTCTTCTGATAGAACAAGGGGGACGAATTTCTCAAAAAAAAAAAAAAGTTGCTTCTTAACTGGGTTCCAGACACCTCTTTGACAGGAACAAACTTACACGCACTTTACAAACAAAACGGGGGACCAGTACTTGGGGTCTGAACCAGACGTTGAGCGTAAAGGCATTGAACATCATCTGGCAATCGTTCAGAGGATATTCAAAGGAAGACCTAGCTTACGCCGCACATGCATCGTTCATGGGTGCAGCGGAACACGTGAACAGGACTAGGTAAAAGCAAAGGTAAAGGTTCCCCCTTGCTCGAAAGCTAGTCGAATCCAATTCCAGAGATGTGGTGCTCATCTCGGTTTCCAAGCCGAAGACGTTTCCGTGGTCATGTGGCCAGCGTGACTAGATGCCGAGGCGCAAGGAACGCTATTCCCTTCCCACCGAAGCGGTGCCTATTTATCAACCTGCAATTTCTTGCTTTCGAACGGCTCGGTTGGCAGGAGCTGGGGCCAGAGACGGGAGCTCACTCCGTCTTGCGGCACTCGGGTCTCGAACTGCTGAATTACCGACCTTCCGGTCTGCAGTTCCAGGCCTTCAGCAGAGAACCACGTTTACAACCGAGACTCTTCACACTGGGCACTGCCAAAGATCACTGTATAGTCCAGGGGTGTCAAACAGAAGGCCCGGGAGCAGTGTTCCCTCTAAGCTGGGTTAGTGTGAGCTAGCTCACAGTTTTCTTAGCCTCCAGCTCACACATTTTTGGCCTTTGCTCAGGAAGGATGGCTCCAGAACAAACCAATTTATGCAGCGGCCAAATCGCTGGCTCACAACTTTCATGCCAGGCGCTCACAAAGTAGAATATTTGCTCACAAGACTCCACAGCTTAGAGGGAGAATTGCCCGGGAGCCGGAGCCGGTCCCTCCAGGGCACTTATGTGGCCTGCGAGCAAACAGTGCAAGGGACGGAACAGGAGATGGCTTAGGGAGGGGATGGGCAGAGCCCCTCTGACTGTGGCTTCGCCACGGCGGAACAACCTTGTCTGCAGCACTCAAAGCAGCATGGGAGTGTCTGCCCAGTGCTGCACCGCTGGCTCTCAGCCCGCCCGTATGGTTTTCCTCTGCACCCCCCTCCCAGCCCGTGGGGACTTGCAGTGAGGATACAACTTGGAGTTTAGCAGCTGCTGTCCTTTATACAGTTTATATCTCTGGTACCCGGTGGTATGTTTTATGGCACACCTGGCCTGGCCCGACAAAGTGATATTTATGTCAGATCTGGCCCTCGAAAGAAGAAGAAGAGGAACAGGAGGAGGAGGACGAAGAAGAAGAAGAAGAAGAAGAAGAAGAAGAAGAGGAGGAGATTGGATTTATATCCCGCCCTTCACTACCCAAAGGAGTCTCAGAGCGGCTTACAAACTCCTTCCCCTTCCCCTCCCCACAACAGACACCCTGTGAGGTAGGCGGGGCTGAGAGAGCTCTGACAGAAACGGCTCTTTTTCAAGAACGGCTCTGACAGAACTATGACTTGCCCAAGGTCATCCAGCAGCTGCAAGTGGAGGAGTGGGGGAATCACACCCGGTTCTCCCAGATTAGAGTCCATGCACTTACCATTACACCAAATTGGCTCTCAGAAGAGATTGGATTTACACCTCGCCCTTCACTCGGAGCAGCTTACAAACTCCTTTCCGTTCCCCTCCCCAGAACAGACACCCTGTGAGGTCGGTGGGGCTGAGAGAGCTCTGAGAGAACTGCCCTTGAGAGAACAGCTCTGAGAGAACTATGGCTTGCTTGCCCAAGGTCTTCCAGCAGCTGCAAGCGGAGGAGTGGGGGAATCAAACCCGGTTCTCCCAGATTAGAGTCCGCGCACTTAACCACGACACCAAGCTGGTAACAAGTGAGTTTGACATCTCTGGTATAGGCCTTTCAGCACAGGCCTTGAAACTTGAACAAATAACCATAAGGGAGGGCCCTATGCTGTGGCTACTGATACTGAGCAATTCATAAAAGTTTATCACTTTTAATACGGGAAGGATCCCGTCACACCTTAAAAAGAAGCTCCACACAAGAGTCACACGTGCATGAAGTTTCCTTATACTGAATCAGACCCCCGGTCCCTCGGGACCAGGCTTGTCTACTCAGACTGCCGGCGGCTCTCCAGGGTCTCAGGTCTTTCCCATCACCTACAGGCCTGGCCCTTTCCACTGGAGATGCCGGGGATTGAACCTGGGACCTTCGGCATGCCAAGCAGAGGCTCTGCCCCTGAGCCATGGCCCCTCCCATACGAATGAGAGAAAAGTCACAAAGCTGTCACTCTTTCACGCCAGTTACGCTCACATCTGAACCTGCGGTTTTCATTTGAAGTCACATGAGAGGAAACGCAAGACTGGGGAAGGCATTTACATCTCTGCGTTAGATACGCTATAAAAGAACCCCGCTCGGTTCTCTTTCCTCTCACTCGTCTCCTCTCGGCCTGCCCCGCACCAGTGCTCCCTCTAAGCTATGGAGTCCTGTGAGCAAAAATTCTATTTTGTGAGCTCCTGGCATTAAAGCTGTGAGCGAGCGATTGGGCTGCTGCATACATTCGTTTGCTCTGGAGCCATCCCTTCCTGAGCGGAGACAAAAACGTGTGAGCCGGAGGCTAAAAAGCTGTGAGCTAGCTCACATTAACTCAGCTTTAGAGGGAACGCTGCCCCACACCATCAAGTATCGAGAAAAATGCTTCTACCAGTCAGTTTTGGAGAGAGAGCTCAAACTGGTTTCTGTTCAACCGGTCTAGGACTCCAGACTGGTACGATCCAGTAATCAGGAGGGAGGGACTTTCATTATGTAGCAGAGTTCTTAGTTTTGACAAAGTTAACCTGTCATTTCTCCCATGTTCATCCACGAACCTGAATCATTCTCTGGTAAAGGTAAAGGTAAAGGTTCCCTTGCTCGAAAGCCAGTCGAATCCGACTCTAGGGTTGCGGTGCTCATCTCTGTTTCAAAGCCGAAGAGCCAGCGCTGTCCGAAGACGTCTCCGTGGTCATGTGGCCGGCAAGACTAAACACCAAGGCGCACGGAACGCTGTTCCCTTCCCACCGAAGCGGTACCTATTTATCTACTTGCAATTTCTTGCTTTCGAACTGCTAGGTTGGCGGGAGCTGGAACTAGAGACAGGAGCTCACTCCGTCTTGCGGCACCCAGGTCTCGAACTGCTGAACTACCGACCTTCCACAGCCTGCAGTTCAGCATCTTAACCACTTGAGCCACCGCAGCTCCTGATTCTCTGGTAGTCCACAGGTAAAACCATCAGAATGCGGTGCGGGGAAAAGATGGCAAAACCCCCTGGAACAAAGGGCACGTGGAACGCAAACGGCGCCCGGTCGTATTAACTGCACCCCAATTCTGTTGCGGTGGCTCAAGTGGTTAAGACGCTGAACTGCAGACCAGAATATCGGTAGTTCGGCAGTTCGAGACCCAAGAGTGCCGCGTGACGGAGTGAGCTCCCGTCTCTGGCCCCAGCTCCTGCCAACCTAGCAGTTCGAAAGCAAGAAAATTGCAAGCAGATAAATAGGTACCGCTTCGGCGGGAAGGGAACAGCATCCCGTGCGCCTCCGCGCCTAGTCGTGCCGGCCACATGACCACGGAACCGTCTTCATGAGCACCAGATCTCTAGAGTCGGATTCGACTGGCTTTCGAGCAAGAGAAACCTTTACACTTACTCTAATTCAATGAGACGAACGGCTTCGCAAAGTAGAAGTTCACCATTTTAGGTCCCCCTGCTCTTTTGGGAGCCCGTCCGTGGCAGATTAACCCTTAAGCAGACTAAGCACGTGCTCAGGGCATCAGGGCCAAAGGGGGCACCACAAAGTCGGGGGAAAGGGTGAAAAGAAAGACTCAGCTCACTGCCTATATTGACAACTGAAGCAGACGTTCTCAGAAGTATTAATTTCGAGGACGTTATCAGTGATCTTGCGAAAATGAAATGTAGGGAAAATGCCTTTCGGGTCATGAAGGTTGGGAACTTGGATACATTTAACTCGTGAAATATTAAAATAGATGTCGTGTTGCGTTTTCGTAGAACTTTTATGTAGCCAAAGCTTGGCTCCGTTTGTACAGGATATTGTGTTATCATGTGAATAAATGTTTGTATTGCTGCAACCTGCCTTGTGTATCTGGTCAGACGGGTCAACGACTAAAATGGACCGGGTCAGTGTGGAAAGGAGGGGGGGCACCGAGATGGGTCAGTGCTCAGGGCACCTGGAGCCCGTGATTTCCGGATGGAGAGAGCCACTGGGGCTTAGTGGTTCGAGCATCCGACTAGGAATTGGGAGACCCAGGTTCCAGTCCTCCACTCTGCCATGGAAGCTTGCTGCCAGCCACACACCCTCACCCTTTGCCTTCCGCCCAGGGCTGTCGCGACATAAACTGGAGGAGAGGAGACCGACATAAGCTGCACTGGGTCCCCACTGGAAGGGGGGGAATAAATGAATAAGATAGTGATCGGGAGGCATACGACGGACTGCGTTTCGCTCAACAAGCGGGAACAGGGTTTCAAGCGGACCGGCTACATCAGAGGTGTCGAACACATTTGTTACCGAGGGCCAGATTTGGCATAAATTGGACTTTGTCGGGCCGGGCCATGTGTGTCATAAAATGTAATGCCAGGTAGTGGAGATATAAACTTTATAAAGCCAAAAAATCCTAAATATAAAGACACATTGATGGGGTCCGAACTGGCAGAGACTGACTAAGAGAGAGATCTTGGAGTCGGAGTAGATAACGCAATGAAAATGTCAAGACGGTATGGAACTGCAATAAAAAAGGCCAACGCTATGCTGGGGATTATTAGGAAGGGAATTGAAAACAAATCAGCCAGGATCATTATGCCTCCTGTATAAATCGATGGTGTGACCTCATTTGGAGTACCGCGTACAGTTCTGGTCACCACACCTCAAAAAAGGATATTATAGCATTGGGAAAAGTGCAGAGAAGGGCAACTAGAATGATAAAAGGGTTGGGACACTTCCCCTATGAAGAAAGGTTAAGGCGCTTGGGGCTCTTCAGCTTGGAGAAACGAGGGGTGAGGGGTGACACGATCGAGGTTTATAAGATTATTTATTTATTTAGATTTATATCCCACCCTCCCCAAATGCATGGGATAGAGCAGGTAGAGAAAGAAGTACTTTCCTCCCTTTCTCACAATACAAGAACTCGTGGGCTCTCAAGGAAATTGCTGAGCAGTCAGGTTAAAACAGATAAAAGGAAGTCCTTCTTCACCCAAAGAGTGATTAACACATGGAATTCACTGCCACAGGAGGTGGTGGCAGCTACAAGCATGGACGGCTTCAAGGGGGAATTAGATAAACATCTGGAGCCGAAGTCCATCAGTGGCTGTTAGCTACACGGTATAGATAGGAACTCTCAGTCTGGAGCAAGTGATGCTCTGTATTCTTGGTGCTTGGGGGGGGCAGCAGTGGGAGGGCTTCTAGTGTCCTGGCCCCACTGGTGGACCTCCTGATGGCACTTGGTATTTTGGCCACTGTGTGACAGAGTGTTGGACTAGATGGGCTATTGGCTTGATCCAGCATTGGCTTCTCTTATGTTCTTATAGGAACTCTCAGTCTGGGGCAAGAGATGCTCTGTATTCTTGGTGCTTGGGGGGGGGGGGGCAGCAGTGGGAGGGCTTCTAGGGTCCTGGACCCACTGCTGGACCTCCTGATGTCACCTGGTATTTTTGGCCACTTTGTGACACAGAGTGTTGACCTGGACGGGCCGTTGGCCTGATCCAACATTGGCTTCTCTGATGTTCTTATGACACAAACACAAAGATTTTTTTTTAATTTAAAATAAAAACATGCCTGAAACATCAGCATTCCTGCAATATTTTGTTTATTTACCAGTCTCTGATAACTGACACTTCTTGCTCTGAATTATTGTATCGAAATGTCTGTGCTGTAGCAATCTGGGAGGGGGAGGAGCCTCAGCTCAGTGCGGGGAGCAGATGCTTGCCTATCTATCTCTCCTGAGCGATTGAGAGAGTCTGGGGAAGCAAGCTATGATGACGCAGCAGCAGCAGAACTGGAGGAAGAAGCAGGAGACAGCCAGTCCCTTTTGGGCCTGATAGAAGCCCTCTGCCTCTGGGGGCCTGATACAGGCCCTGGGCCACATGTTTGATACCCCTGGGCTACATGGTTCATGTCTGAAGGGGGGAGGGGATGAAAAAGGATTTTCTAGTCTGTTTTTATCAGCAGGCTGAAGTCAGAACCAAAGGTGCCGGGTTCTGAAAAAGAAAAGCTAGTTTTGGTATAGCAGTTAAGAGTGTTCGACTAGTATCTGGAAGGCTCAGGTTCGAATCTCCACTTGTGCCACGGAAGCTGTCTGGGTGACGTTGGGCCAGTCACACTCTCTCAGCCTAACCCGCCTCACAGGGTTGTTGTGAAGATGAAACGGAGAAGAGAAGGGAGGAAGGCGCTTTTGGGTCTCCACTAGGCAGAAAGGAGACAAATGGTGTAAATAAATATAGCCTCGCCACAGGCTCTCACATCCCACATCTCTGGGGCACGGCCCACACCTCTGGCCCGTCCTATCATCGGCCTGTCCCTTAAACACAGAGTTTCTGTTCTTCATCCAAAGTCCGTTGACGACTTCATACGGGAAGGAGTTTCCCCCTCTAGGCTTTAACTGCCGGAACAACTGCAGTGGCAAATGCCCCGGGGGCTGTAAAGTTCATTCGTTTTTCTCTCTCTCGCTCAATCTTTTTAAAAAAATACTTAAAACCTTAATGAATAAGGTACACCGTTCTTGGAAGTGCAGCTGCAGAAGTTCTCGTTGGAGTGATTCCAGTTTCAAAACACCAGGCACGCACAAAGCATTCCCTCTCCCGCCGTACACACCCTCGTGGAAATTAGAACGGGAATATTTATCAAGACGCTAAGCCAGAGCGGTGGATTTGTGAAAGAAAAACACAAAAAAACCCGACATGGGCTTTGAGAGAAGGCTGCTGTTGAGCACGAACCCGACCGGTCCTTTAAAATTCCCAAAGGTTCGTTTAATTTCAACACGCATTTGAATTTTCACCTGCCCGGTAGATGAGGCTGGACCGCTTCAGGCTCAGGGGGAAGGGGCCACAGTTTCAAAGCTTCCTAATATAAAACTTCCTTGCAAATTAGAAATAAAAACAGCACATCGGAGGAAAGGGGTGTATCCTAACATTTCATGTGCTGGGTTTGGGAACCCTAAAGTCTGAACGCTTTGCCACCTCATTATTGCCACACCGTAACCCAAGTACACTAGAGTCCAGTAGCACCTTTAGAACGTAAGAGGAGCCCTGCTGGATCAGACCACGGGTTCATCTAATCCAGCATCCTGTCTCACACAGTGGCCAATCAGTTCCTCTGGAGGGCCAACAACAGGGCAGAGAGTCTCGAGGCCTTCATAAGGACATCAGAAGAGCCCTGCTGGATCAGACCAGGGGTCCATCTAGTCCAGCATCCTGTCTCACACAGTGGCCAACCAGTTCTTCTGGAGGGCCAACAACAGGGCAGAGAGGCCGAGGCCTTCATAAGAACCTAAAAAGAGCCCTGCTGGGTCAGACCAGGGAGGGTCCTTCCAGTCCAGCACCCTGTCTCACACAGTGGCCAACCAGTTCCTCTGGAGGGCCAACAACAGGGCAGAGAGGCCGAGGCCTTCAGAAGAACATAAGAAGAGCCCTGCTGGATCAGACCCGGGGTCTATCTAGTCCTGCATCCTGTCTCACACAGTGGCCAACCAGCTCCTCTGGAGGGCCAACAACAGGGCAGAGAGGCCGAGGTCTTCCCCTAAGGTTGACTCCTGGCTCTGGGATCAAGAGGATTAATGCCTCTGAACGTGGAGGTTCCCCTCGGTCACCATGGCTAGGAGCCACCAATAGACCTGCCCTCACGAGTCTGTCTAATCCCCGTTGGAAGCTGTTTATTCCCATGACAATCATAACATCCTCCGGCAGCGAATTCCCCATTGTAACCACTCGCTACGATCAGCTCAAGAGACCAACAAGGAAGTTCAGGGTATGAGTTTTCGAGCGTCAAAGCTTCCCTCCGTCAGAGGCCCTTGACTCTCAGAAGCTCCTACTCCAAGAATTCTCCTTGGTCTCTAGGGTGCTACTGGTCTCGAATCTAGGTCTTCTTCTGGAGACCAATATTGCTGCCCTCTGAATCGATTACTCTAGCCTGGTGCACGTGTTATGGGAGCGCCTAGGCGTCCTGCATGTATGCACCTCTGTCTCGTTGTATGTGTTCAATTTTAAAACAAAACACCAGGACCTGGATAAATGGGTGGTGGCCGTGGTGGTTAAGTGGAACATTCAGCCCATACGCCCACCGAACGTAATTGCAAGAGCGACATGTCAATGAATGCAAAAAGAAAAATGAACGTGAACAGCTTAGCTCATGTTCACCGCAACACAGATAGGAAGCCTGCACTGCGTTTGCAGACCAGGGCAAGCTGTTCTGGGAGAAGGAAGCTGTGGGTTCGAGAGCTACGTGTTTGCACTGCGGACAGCTGAACTCGAGGTCTGAAATCCAGCGATCTGTGGTTAGGTCCCTTCATAGTTTTGCATTTATTTGGAGAGGGAGAGACACCCTGTATCTTCCCTCCTAACAAGCCATCCGTCAGAAACCTCATGTTTCCAAAGGGAGGAGGAGGCGGAGGAGGAGAATGGATCCTTCACTTGGAGTCTCAGAGCCGCTTACAAACTCCTTTCCCTTCCCCTCCCCACAACAGACACCCTGTGAGGTCGGTGGGGCTGAGAGAGCTCTGAGAGAACTGTCCTTGAGAGAACAGCTCTGACAGAACTGTGGCTTGCCCAAGGTCATCCAGCAGGTGCAAGTGGAGGAGTGGGGGAATCGAACCCGGTCCTCCCAGATTAGAGTCCACACACTTAACTGCTACACCAAACTGGCTCTCTGATAGAGGACAGAGGCTTTGATCTTTAAAGGTAACGTGTCTCCGCTGAAAGAAAACTATTGGTGGGATAACGGACCTCAACATCAAATGATATCTCCAAGACTTTTTAACAAGTGTGTGTTAGTAATAATAACTAAAACAGGCTTCCCCAACACGGTGCCCTTCCAACACTTCCCCTGATGTCCACAAATCTTTTCAGAAAGTGGGAAAGCCTTTGTTAAAGCCATCACTCAAAGGCAGGGATGCCAGACCCCCCCGGTCTGGGTGGGGTTTCCAGAGCTCCAGCCCACCGCTGGCCCCATCCCTGCTTGGGCACGTTGCCGTACAACATCCCTGTCACAATGACGTCACCCAGAAGTGACATCATCGCGTTGCTGCTGTTGGGGAGATGACACATCAGTTTTTGGGTAAACCCTATGGTTTTGAAGGGGCTGCAGTGGCTCAGAGGTTAAAATGCTGAGCTGCAGACCAGAAGGTCTGAAGTTCGGCGGTTCGAGACCCAAGTGCTGCATGACGGAGTGAGCTCCTGTCTCCGGCCCCAGTTTCTGCCATCCTAGCAGTTCAAAAGCAAGAAACTGCAAGTCGATAAATAGGTTCCGCTTTGGTGGGAAGGCAACAGCGTTCCGTGTGCCTTGGCATCTAGTTATGCTGGCCACATGACCATAGAAATGTCTTCGGACAGCGCTGGCTCTTTGGCTTGGAAACGGAGATGAGCACCGCCCCCTAGAGTCGGATTCAACTGGCTTTCGAGCAAGGGAAACATTTTACCTTTACTGTCCCCCCCCCCGGGGGGACCCAAAGTGGCATCCATCATTCTCCTCTCCTCCGTTTTATCCTTACAACGATCCTGTGAGGTAGGTTAGGCCGAGAGTCTGTGACTGGCCCAATGTCACCCAGTCAGCTTCCAAGGCAGAGTGGGGACTCGAACCCGGGTCCCCCAGATCTTAGCCAAACACTTTAGCCACTGCACCACACCACACCGGCTCTCAGCATACTCCCCTCACAGCTGTTAAAAGGAGGGCAGAGAGTCTGGTGTCTCGATGCATCTCTCTCTCTCCATCCACCGTTCTTTTGACTCTGGTTTCTGCTAGCCCAATGCCGCCATTCTTCCCCCATTCACTCCTCTAAACTCTGGGGAAGGGCCGTGGCTCAGTGGTAGAGCATCTGCTTGGCATACAGAAGGTCCCAGGTTCAGTGAAAAGGATCAAGCAGTCTGGTGATGTCAAAGACCTCTGCCCAAGGCCCTGGAGAGCCACTACGCCAGCTTGGTGTAGTGGTTAAGTGCGCCGACTCTAATCTGGGAGAACCGGGTTTGATTCCCCGCTCCTGCACTTGCACCTGCTGATGTGACCTTGGGTCAGTCACAAGCTCTGGCACAGCTGTTCTCTCAAGGACAGTTTCTGTCAGAAGTTCTCTCAGCCCCACCTACCTCACAGGGTGTCTGTTGTGGGGAGGGGAAGGGAAAGGAGTTTGTCAGCCGCTCTGAGACGCCTTTGGGCAGTGAAGGGCGGGGTATAAATCCAAACTCTTCTCTTCTTCTTCTTCTTCTTCTGAGCAGATGGACAATATCGTCTACTCAGTCTCAGAGCAGCTTACAGATTCCTTTCCCTTCCCCTCCCCACAACAGACACCCTGTGAGGTAGGTGGGGCTGAGAGAGCTCTGACGGAAACTGCTCCTTTCAAAAACAGCTCTGACAGGCTTGCCCAAGGTCATCCAGCAGTCGCGAGTGGATGGAGTGGGGAATCAAACCTGGTTCTCCCAGATTAGAGTCCACACACTTAATCACTAAACCCAACTGGCTCTGAGAAGGGAGCCCTCACTGGAGAAGACCCCGATGCTGGGAAAGACTAAAGGTCAAAGAAGAAAGGATGAGATGGTTAGACAGTGTTATCGATGCAACGAACGTGAAGATGAGCAAACGACGGAGCACGACGGAGGACAGGAGGGCCTGGCGTGATGTGGTCCATGGGGTCGCAAAGAGTCGGACCCGACTGTGCGACTGAACAACAACAGTGCCTGTAAACCAGAGCTGTTCGGCCAGGCCTTTGGCTGAGGGGGCAGGTGTCCATCTCAGTCGGCCTCCCTGCTTTCCCCCCAATCTACTGAAATGTCCTGATGCCACCTATAGGAGCCCACAGTCTTTTTAATGTAATTTGCTGCTACCTCTACATTTTACTGCTTCCATGATTTTAATGTAATGTAATGTAATTCAATCCTAAAGGAAATCCACCCTGACTGTTCCCTGGAAGGCCAGAGACTGAAGCTGAAGCTCAAATACTTTGACTACCGAATGAGAAGGGAGCCCTCACTGGAGAAGACCCTGATGCTGGGAAAGACTGAAGGCCAAAGAAGAAGGGGACGGCAAAGGATGAGATGGTCAGGCAGTGTCATCGAAGCAACTAACATGAAATTTAGCAAACTTCAGCGGACAGCGGAAGACAGGAGGGCCTGGCGTGATCTGGTCCATGGGGTCACAAAGAGTCGGACTCGACTGTGCGACTGAACAACAACAAAAAATTATCGCAATGAGTCTTTTGACTCTGCTTGTGGTGATCTCCCCTGAGCCCGCTTTGGGGCGATCGGAATAAAAATCCGAAAAATAAACAAAATAAACCAGGATCCAGCCACGCCATGTTTCCGAGCGCTGTGCAACGTGACTCTGCTCAGGAGAGGGGGGCTCCGAGCTCTTTGAACCTGCAGGCACAGTTGGGATTCTGACATGGTTCTGTTGGGCGCAGCGACCCGATGCAAGAGGCGGAGTCGGCCACAAAACGACGGCCGCGGCTCAACTCTAGTCGCACAGTGAAGGTCTTTGTGCGGCGTCAGTGGCCGCCAAAGCAATGATTTTTTTAAAAATCTGCACTGCCAATCAGCTCTCCAACAGTCAGTCAGAAGCAGTGTTCCCTCCAAGCTGAGGTAAGTGTGAGGTGGCTTATAGTTTTTTAGCCTCCAGCTCACCCATTTTTGTCTCAGCTCAGGAAGGGATGACTCCGGAGCAAACTAATCTGTGCAGTAGCCAAATTGAACCAGTAGCTCATAAAGTAGAGACTCCTGGGTTATGGTCAGTGTTCCCTCTAAGCTGAGTCAGTGTGAGCTAGCTCACCATTTTTTTAGCCTCCAGGCCTTCAGCAGAGAACCACGTTTACAATGGGGACTCTTCACACTGGTCACCGCCAAACATCACTGTATAGTCCAGGGGCGATGTTCCCTCTAAGCTGAGTCAGTGTGAGCTGGCTCACAGTTTTTTTAGCCTCCAGCTCGCACATTTTTGTCCTAGCTCAGGAAGGGATGGCTCCAGAGCAAACTAATTGATGCAGCAGCCAAATCGCTCGCTCACAACTTCAATGCCAGTAGCTCACAAAGGAGAATTTTTGCTCACAAGGCTCCACAGCTTAGAGGGAGCACTGCTTCCTCCCTCCCTCCTTCCCTCCCTTCTGGTGTTCCCTCTAAGCTGAGTCAGTGTGAGCTAGCTCACAGTTTTTTTAGCCTCCAGCTCACACATTTTTGTCTTGGCTCAGGAAGGAGGACTCCGGAGCAAACTAATTCATGCAGCAGCCAAATCGCTCGCTCACAACTTTCATGCAAAAGTCAAATTTTTGCTCACAAGACTCCACAGCTTAGCGGGAGTGTTGGTCACAAGCCTGGCTGGGTAAAAGCCCCCCCCCCCGCCCTCGGCCGGCCCTGCCCACGTCCTACAAACAGTTGGTGAGCATCAGAAAAAGTGCTGGTACGTGCCACAGTGGCCCATGGATACCACATTGGGGTTCCCCTGCCTCCCCGTATGGAAGCTACGGCCTAGGTGAGGGAGATAAGAAGAGAGAGAAAACTCAGTCCCACTGAACTCCCGAGTACGGAGAGGATCACGCCACAAATCTTCGGGGGGGGGGAACCCGAACAAAACAAAGCCGGGCAAGCCTAGAGTGTCTCTTGAGTAGTGTTCTTTATATAGAGCCTGAAAAGTGCCAGAGTGCACACACGTTTTAAAATCCAAACGCCTTGGCCGCTTTCCCAGAATCCAGGGTGAATGACCAGGGAGAGGGAAGAGAGAGAAAAAAAAGAGGCCAAGATTTTAGTGCTGTGACTTGGAAGCGTGCACGAGTTCTCTCCCTTCCCAGTACCGAATGCGAGGAATGTCCCCTCGCTTCTCCCCCCCCCCAGCACGCTGCTGCTTCCTTTGGCTTCGGATGGGCGCCCCCGTGAGCGAGAAAACGCTCAGGCGGGCCGGATCCGGAGCGGAACAGTTCGAGGAGCTTTGTGCCGGAGTGGAAACCTGGCAGCTCTACCAGAGAGGCGGGGGAGAGCTCAATGAGGAAGGTTATTTAAATGCTTTTCTCGAAGGGGAGGGAGGGGGAATCACTTTCTTTTTCTTTTGCGCCACCAAAGTACTTATCAGTGCAGATTTGGGGTTTGGGGGGGGGGAACAGGGACAAAGAAAAGCCCCGATCTGTAGATTCGGTCTGGTGACTGAAAGGGACTGCCCTGGTGGCAGGCACAGATACTAACGATTCACGTACTTTAGAAAAGAACGACAGCCGTCTTTGCCTTTGTGCAGAAACGAACCGCCTCAGCTGCTTTCTCAAGCGGCCAAAATGAGGCCTGTGTTCCTGAGAAGTCAGTAGGGTGTCCGTAACCACCACCACCACCCCGCCACCGCCGCCTGCCTTAAAACTCAAGTTTCAGTAGCTGACCGAAAAAGCATAACAGATTCGCTCGATGATTTCGGAGGAAGCTCTGCGAGATGACTCACGCCTTTTCCTGTACAACCGGGCGGCTGACTTTCCAGTCGGCGTTCACCCTGCGTGCAATTCGGCGTTTATAAAAAACAAAAATTCAGTTTGCGCTGAGAATTCGCCGTATCGGGAAAAGTCACAAGTCCGAACCTGGTTTTCCACTGTAGTGATAGTGGCAGTGCTTGTGGGTGTAGAAGGTGCCACCAAGTCGCCGCTGACTTGCAGTGACCCTGGAGGGTTTCCAAGACATGTTCGGCCATTGCCTGCCTCTGCATAACAACCCTGGATTTCTTCAGTGGTCCCACATCCATGTACTAAACAGGGCAGACCCTACTTAGCTTCCAAGAACTGATGAGATGGGGCTAGCTTGGGACATCCAGGCCAGGGAATGTAGTGAATTACATGTGTTTAAATGCTTCCAGTTCCATATCTCGGTTACTCTTACAAACCAATCTTGTAAGAACATCAGAAGAGCTCTGCTGGCTCAGACCAGGGGTCCATCTAGTCCACCCTCCTGTCTCACACAGTGGCCAACCTGTTCCTCTGGAGGGCCAACAACAGGGCAGAGAGGCCGAGGCCTTCATAAGAACCTAAGAAGAGCCCTGCTGGATCAGACCAGTGGTCCATCTAGTCCAGCATCCTGTCTCACACAGTGGCCAACCAGTTCCTCTGGAGGGCCAACAATGGGGCAGAGAGGCCAAGGCCTTCCCCTGATGTTGCCTCCTGGCTCAGGGATTCAGAGGCTTAGTGCCTCTGAATGTGGAGGTTCCCCTCAGTCACCATGGCTAGTAGCCACTGACAGGCTTACCCTGCACGAATCTATCTAATCCCCTTTTGAAGCTGTTTATCCCTGTGGCCATCACTCATGCTTATCATTCCCCAGGTCCAGGCGGGGGATTCTCTGAATTCATGTGCTACTCCCCGCCCCAAACAGTGAGTCCTCATGTGACGCTTGCAACACGTTGACATAACATGGAAGTGACGTCATCACGTCAGCGATGACAGCCTGATTTTTGGGCAAAACTCTATGGTTTGATGCCGTTTTAACCATAGAGTTTTGCCCCAAAAGCAGAGTGTCGCTGACGTGGTGACATCAGTGCATTGATGGCGCCCTTGCCCATTCTTGGAATGCCCCCCCCCCCCCAAATCCCTCTGCTGGCACTCCAACTCCACCTGGCAACCCAGAAGATACTGCATTCAGGGTCCCAAAATTGACCGGCCTTCCTGGTCCCAAAGATGCCAGACTGGCTGTAACCAGAGCCAGGGCCTTCTTGGTGGCGACCCCGTACTGGTGGAATGAGCTCCCGGAAGAGATCAGGGCCCTGAGGGACCTTTTACAGTTCCTCAGGGCCTGTAAGACGGAGCTCTTCTGCCAGGCCTTTAGTTTGGTGTAGTGGTTAAGACTCTTATCTGGGAGAACCGGGTTTGATTCCCCACTCCTCCACTTGCACCTGCTGATGTGACCTTGGGTCAGTCACAAGCTCTGGCACAGCTGTTCCTGAAAGAGCAGTCCTCGAAAGAGCTCTCTCAGCCCCACCTACCTCACAGGGTGTCTGTTGTGGGGAGGGGAAGGGAAAGGAGTTTGTAAGCCGCTCTGAGACGCCTTTGGGCAGTGAAAGGTGGGGTATAAATCCAATCTCTTCTCCTCTTCTTCTTCTTCTTCTTTAGTTAAGGAGCTGCATCCAACAACCAAGACCCTGTGCCCAAATGCCACCATCAACAGCCTGCGCTTCGCCAAACTGTAATAACAACCGCTGACTGTATTTGTTGAGTACGTCTGCTGCTATTACTACCTCGCCATCGCCGTATAAGCTGATAACTAGCAATTTTAAGCCTTGTTTTATGGCTATATTTATAATTGTTGTTTCATTTGTCGGATTTTTATGTAAGCCGCCCTGAGCCTGCCCCAGGGAGAAGGGCGGGGTATAAATCAATCAATCAAATAAATAAATAAATAAATAACCCTACCATCACTATATCCTCTAGCAGCAAATTCCACATTTTAATCAGTCAGTACTATTCCTCCGTATACTTCAGAAGAAGAGAAAATAAGGGTTTTGTTTTTTGTTTTTTAAAAGTAATTGGCCAAAATGAGGTTATAGCTGAGAGCTACCCAGATATATTTATTTGGATGTTTATACCCTCCTTTTCTCGGGGAGAGGTCGTGTATGGCTCGGGGGTACAGCCTCTCCTTGCCACGCAGAAGGTCCCAGGTTCAACCCCTGGCATCTCCAGTTAAAAGGACTAAGCAGTAGGCGATATGAAAAACCTCGACCTAGGAGAGTTCCCCCATCCTTTTTGAGCCTGTGGGTACCTATGGGATTCTTATATGGGGGGCGGGGTGCAGCCACAAAACAACCACTACGGGAGTGATAGCCACATGCCCAGACACACTTTGTTATCGTCATTCGGTCGCACAGTCGAGTCCGACTCTTCGCGGCCCCATGGACCACATCACGCCAGGCCCCTCCTGTCTCCCGCCGTCCTCCACAGTCTGCTCAATTTCATGTTCACTGCATCGGTAATACTGTCTAACCATCTCATCCTTTGCCGTCCCTTTCTTCTTTGACCTTCGCCAGTTTGGTGAAGTGGTTAAGTGTGCGGACTCTAATCTGGGAGAACCGGGTTTGATTCCCCACTCCTCCACTTGCACCTGCTGGTGTGACCTTGGGTCAGTTACAAGCTCTGGCACAGCTGTTCCTGAAAGAGCAGTCCTCGAAAGAGCTCTCTCAGCCCCACCTACCTCACAGGGTGTCTGTTGTGGGGAGGGGAAGGGAAAGGAGTTTGTAAGCCGCTCTGAGACTCCAAGTGAAGGGCGATGTATGAATCCAATCTCTTCTTCTTCTTCTTCTTCACACACAGAGGAATAAAGTTTGAGTCCGGTGGCACCTTGAAGACCAACAAAGGTTTATTCAAGGTAGGAGCTCGTATGAAAGCTCTTAAAGGTACCCCTGGACTCTCAACATGGCCGACCACCTGGAACACGCAGAGGAAGCCCCAACTACAGGGGAGAAGGGAGGTGACCTTTAAAAATACACTGGAAAAGAGGAGCGAGGGGAAAGAAAACTGACACCGAAACAACGCCCCCTTTTAATCTGGACAGTTCTCCAATGGCCAATCAGAAGCCCCGATAGGCGAGAAGAAGAAAAAGAGAAGAAATTGGATTGATACCCCGCCCGTCACTCGGAGTCGCAGAGCGGCTTACAATCTCCTTTCCCTTCCCCTCAAAATGGCTTACAAACTCCTTTCCCTTCCCCTCAAAATGGCTTACAAACTCCTTTCCCTTCCCCTCAAAATGGCATACAAACTCCTTTCCCTTCCCCGCCCCACAACAGACACCCTGTGAGGTAAGCAAGGCTGAGAGAGCTCTTTCGAGGACTGCTCTTCAGAGAACGGCTCCGAGAGAACTTGTGACTGACCCGAGGTCACCCAGCTGGCTGCATGCGGAGAAGTGAGCAGCGACGCACAAAAGCTCCTCCCCTGCCACAAATTTTGTGACTCTTTAAGGTGCTCCTGGGCTCTGGCACTTTTCTATTGCCTCTTGCATAGCAACCCTGGACTACCTTGTTGGTCTCCCATCCAAATACCAACCAGGGTTGACCCTGCTTAGCATCCGAGGTCTGATGAGATTGGGCCAGCCTGGGCCGTCCAGGTCAGGGTACACTGGCTCTTACTCCATAAATACAAAGAATGAGGAAGTACCGTTCTGTTTCCAGCTCGGAGAAGAGACGTCCAAAGAGGAACGTGCAGGGGGAAATTCGGGACGGATTAAAGGTCTTTCCACACAACCAATATTACTAACTCGTGATAGAGACTGCACAGCTTCCCCAAAGGAGAGTCAGTATGGCGTCGTGGTTAAGAGTGTCAGACTAGTTATCTGGGAGACCTCGGTTTGAATCCCGACTCGTGCCTTGGAAGCTCGCTGGGTGACCTTGGGCTGGTCACGCTCTCTCAGCCTGTCGTATCCCACAGGATTGTTCATAGGATAACAAAATGGAGGCGTAAGGATTAAATACAGAGGAGAGGCAAACAATGTTAAGTCACTTGGGGTCCCCCCGTGGGGGAGGAAGGTGAGGTACAAAAGAATTAAATCAATAATTTAAAAAAACGGAGACGCATCTACCACAATACTGCATGAATTCGCACTCGGAAGCAACAGGCTGGTGTGTTCGTTACCTCAGTGACAGGTGGGGAACTGTAAGACTGTAAGTCTGAACGTCCGCCCCAGATCAAAACTCCCTACACATGAAAACACAGCCAATTACAAGGTCTCTAGTCTCAGTTTTCTCCCCGGTGTCCTTAGCCTTTCACGTGCAAGGAGTGTTGGAAGCAGGAGAGAAATCCAACACGCGTGAGCCCGCCTGAATTTGAAGAGGGACCAAACTACGGAACAGTGTTCCCTGCACTGCAACAGAATACTGAAGACCGGCCCCGATCTGAACGGCGCTTCCTTCCAAGAAACTTCTGTTTACGAGTTCAGTCTCAAGAACTCGGGGGCTCTTGGGACAGTCTTTATTAATTCCTAACGCGCACTTTCGTTCAGGTGCTAATTTATCTCCGGCTTAATTATCCGGCCTGTGGTGGCGTCTCTATCGTTGGAATTACAACCTGTTGAAATAAGGAAGCCAGGCTGGGCTCCCCCCTCCCCACACACTTGTAAACTTCCAAGAACAACAGATTTCACTGGGATATTTAGGCCCTTTCTGCATTTGCCTGCCACTCTGGATTTTCTCAGTGTTCGAGTCAAGGCAATTTATGTCCACGGCAAAACAACATCCAAATAACCCGGAGTAGAAAGAATGGGGGTAAAAATCTGGATTAAAAAGAAGGTTGGATTCGATTTCAGTGCAGAATGGCTTAGAGGACACTGCGGTGAATATGGATTAAAAGGAGAGTACAGAAAGAGCCTTAGGTAGTGGGAAATTGGGGGAGGGGCAGAAGGCAGGATTCACACAACACCTGAGTCAAGGGATGGTTGCATCCCTTTTTGCATCCCTTTTAGTAGCTCTGCGGGCAAACCGTGAACCTATGTTATTGTTCGGGATTTAGACTGACTTCTGGCACACACCGGGTGCGTTCAGACGCTCCGTTTGAACCGCTTTCGGGACGCTTCAGGAACAGGTTTCATGTGCACGTTCACACACCCAACATCTGCGCACCTCCCTAGCCATCGCTTTCCAGATCAAACCCCTTTAAAATGGAGTATTTTGATACCACTTACCCAAGTGGTGTTTTCCTGATTCTCCAGTTCTAGCCACACTTTTCTGACGTCTGATCGTTCCTGCGGTGTCGAACCACTTCCGGGTCCCTCAACTCCCTCCCCTCTGGAAAGCCGCCGCAGAAGCCCCAGGCTTCTGCTTTTCATCCGCCGTTTTTTTTTTATGCCTTGGCGGTGTGCGCATAGGCGGAGCTCCGCTCCTAAGTTAATAAAAGCAAAGTTTAAACACTGCCTAGTTTTAGCATTTAGACGAGTTCGGGATCTCACAGAGGCCAGTTTCGGGGTAAAAGTTTAAAGGGAAGTGTTCATTTAAAGTTTAAAGGGAAGTGTGGAAATCGCACACGTGAAAATTTTAGTTCTACAGATGGCTGCCTGTGCGCATGTTCAAACTGAGAGAGGGAAAAAACCCACCGATGCACGCTTCCGCATGTGGACGGTGGGGAGCGATGTGGCTGCACAGCGATCCGGAACAAGGAGGTGAGTGTGATTGCAATTCTCCGGTTTAAAAAACAAACAAAAACGCATCGGGACTGGAGCAATTTACACCGTTCCCAGCACCCAGTGCCTAACATTCCTGTCCCAGTCTTCAGATTACTAAATGACAGGAAAGATTCCAGAGGAAGGCTCGGAACTTTTGGAAAAACGAACAACAACAACGCAGTGAACTCTGAGAGACCTTCGTGCTCCTCCTCTCCCCCTGGGTCACGGGGACAGCTTTGCAAAATTATCAGATGTGTGCTCCAATTACACTTCAGCCTATATATATTCCCCCCAGTCCCTTCCCTATGGCAGGAATCCAAACATCTACTTTAGGGGTACCCAAGGGCTTTGGCGTGCCCCGGAGAGCCTTAACTCTTCCCGCTTTCAACAGCAGACGCGGAAGCCCTGCCACACCCTGCTTTTTAAGGGTCCCTCAATTTCAAAACGTGGTGGTCTATGATTATTCACATTGTTAAGCCGCCTTGAGTTCCTGTGAGAGACAAAGGCAGTGAAGAAGTGATATAAATAATAAACGAATAAGTAATTTAGGTAGTGGGAAACTGAGCAAACTTCAGCGGTCAGCGGACAGCGGAAGACAGGAGGGCCTGGCGTAATCTGGTCCATGGGGTCACAAAGAGTCGGACTCGACTGTGCGACTGAACAACAACAAGTAATATGTTTGTTGTATCATTTGGTGTGTGTGTGTGTGTCAAGAAACACAAAACCGAAGATGCTTCGGGAGCACAGAGTTAGTTGGGCTGGTCAGAGAAGTGATTAAAATGTGGAATTTGCTGATGGCCACAGGAAAAGACAGCTTTAAAAGGGGATTAAAAAGATTCATGGAGGAGAGATCTATCATTGGCTCCTAGCTATGGTGACTGAGGGGAACCTCCACATTCAGAGGAACTAATCCTCTGGATCCCAGAGCCAGGAGGCAACCTCAGGGGAAGGCCTCAGCCTCTCTGCCCTGTTGTTGGCCCTCCAGAGGAACTGGTTGGCCACTGTCTGAGACAGGATGCTGGACCAGATGGACCACTGGTCTGATCCAGCAAGGTTCTTCTGATGGTCTTATGAAGGCCTCAGCCTCTATGCCCTGTTGTTGGCCCTCCAGAGGAACTGGTTGGCCCCTGTGTGAGACAGGATGCTGGACTAGATGGACCCCTGGTCTGATCCAGCAGGGCTCTTCTGATGTTCTTATGAAGGCCTTGTTCTCTAATGCCCTGTTGTTGGCTCTCCAGAGGAACTGGTTGGCCATTCTGAAAGACAGGATGCTGGGCTAGGTGGACCCCTGGTCTGATCCAGCAGGGCTCTTCTTATGTTCTTGTGAAGGCCTCAGCCTCTCTGCCCTGTTCTTGGCCCTCCAGAGGAACTGGTTGGCCACTGCATGGGACAGGATGCTGGGCTAGATGAGAGCACTTCTTCTGTTCTTACATTCACTGGATGCCAACCAGTTACAAAGAAGCACAACACTGTCCCTTTGCAACTGCGCATAGATTGGCGGAATAAACCAGGAACGGGCACCTGTGGCTAACTGATGTTTTTGCAAAGTTGGTAAAATTATATATGTATGTGCACAGACACTCACAGGTGACAAGAAACTCTAGCATTTTGCAATGCAGCAAAGGGCACTGTTCTGCCACAATTAAAATCGAATAAAATTGCAAGAGGAGTGTGCTGAGACACAGGTGGAGAACAGCCTTTGAGGGATTTCCTTATTCTTATTTTTGCTGGTGAAAATAAAAGCTATGGGGGGAAAAAAGAGAAAATAGCTGGGGCACCTGGAGGGACCCTGGTTCATCCCTGGTTATAAAAGACAAGACAAAGAAATGTACTGTTGAATGCTGCCCTCCTAAACAAGTGCAAGAGTGAAAAAACTGAACAATAAAAATAGGTATCCCAGCATCCTGGTCCGGGCGGGGGATCCCTCGATTTGGAGCGAGCTTCCGTGCCACTGGGAAAATCCAGTCCCCCAAATGGCATTTTGGGCCACTTTAAAACCAGAACTACCACTCCCAATGCGATGACATCATCCAGGAGTGACATCATCATGCCAGAAACATTATGAGGCGGGACGCTCTGGTATTTGGATAAACTCTATGGTTTTGAGGGCAAAAAAACCATAGAGCTTCACCCAAATACCAGAGTGTCTCCTCATGACGTTTCTGGCGTGATGACGTCACTTCGGGGTGATGTCATCAGGTTGGGGACACCACCCGATATTTCCCCACTTCCCGGAACGCCCCCGAAAGCCCCCCACCAGCAGAGGTAAGGGACCTGGCCACCCTAAATAAAAGTATAAATAATGAAAACAGAGATAATTCATAATAAGCGTTTCCGGACTTGTACAAGCGGCATTTTAATTCTCTCCCCCCCCCGCAAAACCCTCACCAAGAGCCAAACTGCACGCAGTGACACAGAAGCAGGAGCAGTCTACTCCAAGTTTGCTTTTTAAACTGAAACGCATTTTCGTGAGGCTGCAAATCGTGACAAACACATCCCGTTACCTTTCCCCGGCGGGTGTGAAAAACCTCTGGGATGATTCTGATTGAGGTAGGAAAGGGCCAGTGGGGAAAGGGTTAACCGCCTCTCCGCTCCAAGCATTGGAGGCGGTGGGCTCCGACTCACAAAAACTTGGACTAAATCACGTTATTTTTTAAGGTGCCCCTGGACTTGCATGTGTGCGTTTATGAATCAGGGTCCCCGTTTTTGAACGCAGGGGCACCTTTGGATTTCTGAGACGGGGCGGTGGGTGCAGCCATGAAAGGGCTGCCACGGGAAGTGTGGCCACATATGCAAAGGGAGCCCCCCTGCATGGGAGAAGGAGGGATGTAATAAAAATAACCCCACTGGGAAAAAGGGGAGAGAGAGAATTTAAGCATTTCAGACAGAATGTCCTGTTTAACAGAGCACCTTTTTAATATGCGCGTATTATTGAAGAAGTATTTTTCTGGCGTACCAGCCGCTTATCTACATGTATAGACGGGTAACTTCCATTTCAGTGTATCTGAAGAAACGTGCGCAGACGAAAGCTTATACCTTGAATCAGGGCTTTTTTTTTTGTAGAAAAAGCCTAGCAGGAACTCCTTAGCATAATAGGCCACACCCAACAGCAGAAACTAATTAGCACATTAGGCCACACCCTGACAGCACCACTCACTAGCATATTAGGCCACACCCCCATGTTACCAGAAGTGTGGTCATCCAGCCACACCCACCTTTTGCGTTTTATTCCGTTTACCTTGTTTGTTGTCAAGACCCAGGGCTTTTTTTGGAGCAGGAACTCCTTTGCATGTTAGGCCACACACCCCATAATATAGCCAATCCTAATGATTTTCTGCTGTTGGGTGTGGCCTGTTATGCTAATGAGTTCCTGCTGGGCGTGGCCAACTCAAGAGCCAGCCAGAACTCCGTTCCTGTGCGTTCCTGCCCCAAAATAGCTCGGTCTTGAATAAAACTTTGCTGGCCTTAAAAGGTGCCACCGGACCTGAACTTTGTTCTGCTTAATCTACAGTCGTACAGTGAAAATCCTTGCACCGTGGTGGCAGCTGCCACCGAAGCAACTTCTTAAGAATTCTACACAGCCGATCAGGACCAGTGTTCCCTCTAAGTTGGGTTAGTGTGAGTCAGCTCACAGTTTTTTAGCCTCCGGCTCACACATTTTCGTCTTAGCTCAGGAAGGATGGCTCTAGAGAGCAAACTAACTTACGCAGTAGCCAAACCACTCGCTCACAACTTTCATGCCAGCAGCTCACAAAGTTGACTTCTTGCTCACAAGACTCCACAGCTTAGAGGGAGCATCGATCAGAAACTCCAACGGCCAATCAGAGGCCCTTGGGGGCAAAAACCTCACCAGGCCACACCCACTTTCTAAAAACACTTTGTGGGCACCAAGGAAGGTGTAAGCGGGTGCCCTGGGGCACTACGTTGGGGACCCCTGATTCAGGGCACATTTCTAATGACCAGGAATCCTTCCCACTGAAGAAACAAAGTATAATATTCATCCTGCCAAGCTGAACTAGGAAGCCCTTCCTGAAACACGCCGCAACAACACTTACTGTTAGATTTCCCCAAATGTTTTAAGATTCAGGGTGCTTTCGCATAAGCAAAATCACACCCTTCCAATTCATTTTCAATACACTCTGCAAACGGTTGCTGAAGTGGACTGGAATTGCACGTGCGAAAGAGCCCTTCCTCTCAGAGGCAATTCTGCACAGCTTCAGGAAAGCCTCAACCACTCCAGCTGTTCCTCAGCAGCAATCCGTCCCTACGAGTTAAAACACTCAGAAGGGAAGAGAGGGGGAAATGCCTCCTCCTGAAGAGGGGCTCGTGGGCGAAGTATTATTGGAAGCAACAGCTGCCCGCGGCGATTTCCTGTGCAGCAAGACCCGCCGGGCAGAAAAAGTCACGAGGAAAGCGACGTTCATTCTTTCACTTTCTGTGGTCTCCCCCCCACAACCTACGGCCCTTGAGTTCCGCAGGGCAAAGGTCGCGTTGTCCCGTCTCCAAAACACAAAGTGATCTAACCACAATAACAAGGCAAGAATGTGCCGCAGTGACTGAGACCTCGCTACACCAAATGCAGCCAACTGGCGGCTCAAGAACCCTCCCGTTATTCTTCGGTAGTGTGGTTGGGGTTATCGAACACGGCTGTCCACAACGCATCGGGGGGGGGGAGACGGGACTTAGGGTTGCCAACTTTGAGTTGGGAAATTCCTGGAGATTTTGAGGTTGACCCTGGGGAGGGCGGGGTTTGGCAAGACGAGGGACTTTGGCAGGGTATAACGCTGTAGATTCCACCTTCTTAAAGCAGCCATTTTCTCCAAGGGAACTGATCTCTGTCGTCTGGAGATGAGCTGTCATGCTGGAAGATCTCCAGATCCCACTTGAAGGTTGGTAACCCCCCCCTGGGGGGACGACAATTCTCTGAAAAGGCGGTAGGGTCATTTGCACAGGCCTCATTTTGAGCCAACAAGCGTGATCATCCCATGGAAATGTAAAAACTGACACTGTTCTCCCCCAGAGTTCGGGAGATCTCTTCAGCTGCGATCACGCACACTAAAGAATCCGTTTTCAATCCATTTTCAATGCACTTTCCAACTGAATTTTTTTTACTGTGTGAACCGGCAAAATCCGATTCAAAAGTGGATGGAAAGTGAATTATTTAGTGTGTGTGTGACCGCAGCCTTCATGGCTTTCGTAGAAGAAGAGACGAAGAGATTGGATTTACACCCCGCCCTTCACTACCCAAAGGAGTCTCAGCAATTTACAATCTCCTTTCCCTTCCCCTCCCCACAACAGACACTCTGTGAGGCAGGTGGGGCTGAGAGAGTTCTGACAGAAACTGCTCTTTTCCAAGGACAGCTGTGCCAGAACTATGGCTTGCCTAAGGTCATCCAGCAGGTCCGAGTGGAGGAGTGGGGGAATCCAACCCGGTTCTCCCAGATTAGAGTCCACGCACTTAACCACTACACCAAAGTAGCACATGTGCGAAGCACGGCCCTTTCGCTGTATCCCCACTCCCTCTCGGACAAAGAACTTCCCCATTAAAAATCAACGAAACCACCACATCACCACACCGGCATAACGTGCACTTGAGTTTGCCGTAAAAAAGTATTCCCTGCAAGACGGTACGCGATACATGCCGAATCTCTCAGATCAGGTTATGCTCAGCCAAGGTGTAGACCGGGGTGTCAAACATGCGGCTCGGGGGGTGGATCAGGCCCTCGGAGGGCTGCAATCCGGCCCACGAGGCCCTGGCTGTTTCCTGCTTCCTTTTCCAGTTCTGCTGCTGTGGCTACCTCACAGCTTACTTTACCAGACTCAGTCACACAGGAGAGACAGATAGGCAATCCTCTCCTGTGTGATTGAGCCTGGTAAAGAATTGGCTGAGGCTCCTCCCCCTCCTCCTCCCAGGAGGATGGAGGGAACCAGCCAGAGCTCACTTCCTGGCTAGGCTGCCTCAATCGTATACCGGAGACATGTTTTATTTAAAGTTTTAAAAAAATCTTTAGCTGTGTTTGTCTGTGTCCTTTATAAGGTTTGTATCTCCGCTCCCTGGCATTACCTTTTATGACACACGTGGCCCGGCCCGACAAGGTCTCATTTATGTCACATCCGGCCCTCAAAACAAATGAGTTCGACACCCCTGCTGTAGACTCTTCACTCCAGCAAAACAGTCCAGGGACGTCCAAACGACTGCGGAGTCGGAAGGGAGATCGTTTTTTTCCCTGCCTCCGACACCCTTCTTCCGACATCTGTAGCATCACGCGCACGGATACACGCGCCAGTCCCGTGCCACAGCTGGAACCAAAGGGGAACGGCTTGCCAGTTTTATGGGGCAAAGAGAATGCCCAGTAACTTCCTCCTACAAACTGCTGGCTGGTTAGAGGCCCAAAGAGGGTGGAAGTGGAAAGATTAATCCTTGGAAGAAGAAGAAGAAGAAGAAGAAGAAGAAGAAGAAGAAGAAGAAGAAGAAGAAGAAGAAGAAGAAGAAGAAGAAGAAGAAGAAGAGAGGAGGAGGAGGAGGAGGAGGAGGAGGAGGAGGAGGAGGAGGAGGAGGAGGAGGAGGAGGAGGAGGAGGAGGAGGAGGAGGAGGAGGAGTTTGTATTTATACCCCGCCCTTCACTGCCCAAAGGCGTCTCAGAGCGGCTTACAAACTCCTTTCCCTTCCCCTCCCCACAACAGGCACCCGGTGAGGTAGGTGGGGCTGAGAGAACTTCTGACAGAAACTGTCCTTGAGAGAACAGCTGTGCCAGAGCTTGTGACTGACCCAAGGTCACACCATCAGCTGCATGTGGAGGAGTGGGGAATCAAACCCAGTTCTCCCAGATAAGAGCCTGCGCACTTAACTACGAAACCAAACATAAAATGAACAAGCGGGGCAGCAGGGTACCCCTTTCACATGTTGTGTTTTAAGCGAACGAATGTTGTTGTTCAGCCAGGCGAAGTCCGAACAAAACCTCGATTTTGTTTCCATTGCGAAGACAGTTTCAGAGGGTAGACCTGTTGGTCTTCAGTAGAACAAGTTAGATTCCAGTTGAGTAGTGCATTAGAGACTAGCAAAAGGCTCAGAGAGAGAGAGGGAGAGAGAGAGGGAGAGAGCGTGGTGTAGTGGTTAGGAGCGACGGACTCATCTGGAGGACCAGGTTTGATTCCCGGTCCTCCACATGCAGCCGGCTGGGTGACCTCAGGCCAGTCACAGTTCTCTCAGGGCTCCCTGAGCCCCACCAACTTGAAAATTCCTAGTTTGGTGTAGTGCTTAAGAGCGATGGGCTCTCATCTGGAGAACTGGGTTCGATTCTGCACTCCTCCACGTGAAGCCAGCCAGGTGATCTTGGGTCAGTCACAGCTCTTTCTGAGCTCACTTAACCCCTCAAAATAAGTTTAGCTCACCACCTAGGGGTAAGGTAAAGGTAAAGGTTTCCCTTGCTTGAAAGCCAGTGGAATCCGACTCTAGGGGTTGCGGTGCTCATCTCCGTTTCAAAGCCGAAGAGCCAGCGCTGTCCGAAGACGTTTCCGTGGTCATGTGGCCGGCATGACTAAACGCCAAGGTGCATGGAATGCTGCTACCTTCCCACCAAAGTTGTATTTATTTATCTCCTTGCAATTTCTTGCCTTCGAACTGCTAGGTTGGCAGGAGCTGGGGCCAGAAATGGAACCTCACTCCGTCACGCGGCACTCGGGTCTCGAACTGCCGAACTACCGACCTTCCAGTCTGCAGCTCAGCGTCTTAACCACCAAACCACCGCAGCCCTTACCTAGTGGTACATAACATTAAAGAGTTAGAACTTAAGGCTGCCAGACAATTTTCAGCTCTCCTGGATTTCCTACACACACTGCCATATAATTATTATTATTATTATTTATTATTATTCAAGGTACAAGCTTTTGAGAGTCAAAGCTACTCGTGTCTGGCAAAGGGAGCTTTCACTCTCAAATGTTTATACTCTGCAAGTCTTGCTGGTCTCGAAGGCATTGCTGGACATGACTCTTTCTATTCTGAGGTCTCTTTTAAGATTCTTTAGGCGCATAAACTGTGTGGATTCCACAAACTGAAAAGATACCCCCCCCTGCACTGCAGTTGCCATTAAAAAGGTGTCTGTAAATATTGGCATAGCATCGCTCCACTAGTACAGTACGGAGCGCGCGCTCATGTGCTGCAAAAGTTTAACGCGCTGCGGCTGGCGTACAATTAGCGCACTGGCCGCTGCACGCGATCCACTCCGTTCACGTGTGCTGTTTGTGACTTCCGCCAACAGCTCTGTTGTTTTGCGCTCAGAAACTTTCCCAGTGAAAGATGAGATTCTCTGGTCGTCACCAGTGACGAACCCAGCGCCGCATTATTCTATGTTATCACATCCTTTGCACTTTTCTTGAATGGGTGGCTTTTCTCTGGCTCTGTGGCAGGGCCTCGGCTTGGCATGCAGAAGGTCCCCGGGTTCAATCCCCGGTATCTCCAGTTAAAAGGACCAGGCAAGAGGTGATGTGACAGACCTCTCTGCCAGAGACCCTGGAGAGACAGAGACAGGGGCCATGGCTCAGTGGCACAGCTTCTGTTTGGCATGCAGAAGGTCCCAGGTTCAATGCCTGGCATCTCCAGTTAAAAGGACCAGGCAGGAGGTGATGTGACAGACCTCTCTGCCTGAGACCCTGGAGAGTTGCTGCCAGTCTGAATAGAGCCAGCGCTGTCCGAAGACGTTTCCATGGTCATGTGGCCGGCATGACTAAACACCAAGGCTCATGGAACACTGTTACCTTCCCACCGAAGTGGCACCTATTTATCTCCTTGCAATTTCTTGCTTTCGAACTGCTAGGTTGGCGGGAGCTGGAACTAGAGACGGGAGCTCACTCCGTCATGCGGCACGCTCGGGTCTTGAACTGCTGAACTACTGACCTTCCACAGCCTGCAGTTCAGTGTCTTAACCACTTGAGCCACCGCAGCTATCTATATCTTCTGGCTAATAGCCACCGATGGACCTCTGCTCCATATGTTTATCTAATTCCCTCTTGAAGCCATCCAAGCTTGTAGCTGCCACCACCTCCTGTGGCAGTGAATTCCATGTGTTAATCAGAGCTAATAACTGTGCATTGTCAAGTTGCAACCAACCGATGGCACCCTTTCATGGGGTTTTCAAGGCAAGAGAGGTGCAGAGGTGGGTTTGCCATTGCCTGCCTCTGCATAGCAAACCCTGGGGTTCGTTGGTGGTCTCCCATCCAAGTACAGACCAGGGCCGACCCTGCTTAGCTTCCGAGATCCGAGAAGGTCAGTGAGATGACCACGTAAACAAATCAAGAGATTCAGGGGGGATGTCAAAGTGGGATATTCGTTCAAGTAAGCAGGCCCCGAGTACAATATCTCGGCAAACGTGTCTCTTTTTACGGCCGCTCTATTGCTTTCCCAGAGCAAACTTACCCCCCAAAAAACAGGTATCCGTTTATTAATTCAAAACATTCATTAGCCACCTTGCAGAACTCACGGTGGCTCACCGTTTAAATAAAATGGATGACATAGAAAAAATACACAACACCGAAATTTAAAAATCACAATTTAGGGCTGCTGTAATCCAATGCGGTCCTCGGTCAAACCATCTTCAGCTGCCTCCTGAAGATCGGAAGTGGAGGGGCCAGTGCACTTCACTGGGGAGGCCATTCTACAATTGCGGGGCCACCGCCAAAAGGCCCTGTCCCCACCAGACAAGCTTCTTTGATTGACGGGAGACTGAGACAGGCCTCTCCCTGAGATCTTATTTCCTGGGCAAGAACATATGGGAGTAGACGGTCTTTCAGGTTCCCTAAACCACACTTCAAAGATGGGTGTATAGGCGATCCACAACCCCAATTCTATAAAAATCCCTTCCGATTGGGGCTCTTTAGCTTGGAGAAACGACGGCTGAGGGGGTGACATGATCGAGGTTTATAAGATTATGCATGGGATAGAGCAGGTTGAGAAAGAAGTACTTTTCTCCCTTTCTCATAATACAAGAACTCGTGGACACTCCATGAAATTGCTGAGCAGTTGGGTTAGAACAGATAAAAGAAAGTACTTCTTTACCCAAAGAGTGATTAGCACATGGAATTCACTGCCACAGGAGGTGGTGGCAGCTACAAGCATGGACAGTTTCAAGAGGAAATTAGATAAACATATGGAGCAGAAGTCCATCAGTGGCTATTAGCTACAAGGTATAGATAGGAACTCTCAGTCTGGGGCAGGTGGTGCACTCTATTCTTGGTGCTGGGGGGGGCAGCAGTGGGAGGGCTTCTAGTGTCCGGGCCCCACTGCTGGACCTCCTGATGGCACCTGGTATTTTTGGCCACTGTGAGTGACAGAGTGTTGGACTAGATGAGCCATTGGCCTGATTCAACATTGGCTTCTCTTATGTTCTTATGATTTGCTCTGCTGAGTCTCCATATTATATTCCACAAACAAACTAAACTTAGGAAAAAGTCAGGCAGGGAGAGAAGCCAACATTAAGTTAAGCCCCCCCCTTCCAATCCTGCAATAAATACTAATTCAAACCCCCCACACACAATTTTCAGTTATCCCCCCCACCCCCGGTCTGCAGAACTCGATTCTACATCAACCGCGGCCTTCTCTTTCCTCGACAAGGGAATTTTGTTATTTATTAAGAATCCATTATTTTGAATTACATCAAAATTGGCTCCTTTTCAGTTCTGGGAGAACAGCTCGGCGGCCGGAGAACAAAGGCTTGTTTAGTGCTCACTGCAAAGATTCCGGCCCTGCCAAAAACCACACATTGGAAAGATCTGCTGGTTTACATTTTCAGCACAGATCCATTCTCCCCCCCCCTCCAATTCTGCACCATGTGTGGACGGTTGGTGGACGGAGCCCGCCAACAAGTCAATCTGATCGAACACTCCCCGATGCGACAGGGCAAGGTTTTCGATTCCCAGAAGCGCGTTTTATGTCGAGCCAGGGCGTGCATAATCCCAAAGTTGTTTTCGGAAACTTTCGGAGGACTAGGCCGTCGCTGCTGAAGCTAACACAGCCAGAGTACACCCACGACTATTTATCAATATAAAATTGGGAATGCTCAAAGCCGATGGGGGGAGGGAAATTTCTGACAGCTTTAAATTAAGCGACAAGATAGGTTTTATTGGCCAAAAACTGGATACCTGGTTTTTAGAGAGATACAAGAAGAGGGACCCGCGATACTCGCGGGGGGGGGGCCCTTCAGGGCTGAGGAAGCGGGAGAGGCATGCACATGTGAAGTGGGGCTGCCGCACACGGGGAGAAGCATGCCCGTGTGTGAGGGAGCCAGCGAAGCGGACCGCCGGGAGACCGGGGAGTGCCAGGCGCAGAGAAGGCAGCTGCAGAGGGAAGGGAGAGAGCCGTGACGCGATGGGCAGGCACAGGGACTCCGCCGCGCCGGCCGGCCCCCCAACCCAGCCGGCAAGTGGGTGCTGGGGCAGCAGTAGCTGCCGGGGAGCCTGGCGTTGGCTGCAGGCGGGCGGGCTGGTGTTGGCGGCGAGAGCAGGGGGAGGCTCTGCGACAGCCTGCTCTTCCACATCGCCAAACCAGCACTGTTGCAACCCAACTACACACTTGTGGGGGGGATTTAAATACTTGCAGACAAACCTTCTCCCCCACCCCCACAGCAGCGACAGAGAGGCCCGTGCAGCTGTAGGCCTGCCAAGCCCCCCCTTGCAATGGCTGCAAGGCACTGTTTCCAGTGCATTACCTGCGCATGCGCAGGGAACACTTTTCTACTTTGGGGGGGATTTAAATATCCCCCATATACTTTTTCCAACTTTTAAAATTTTTCTGCACATCTGGAAATTGCCCCAAATGTGCAGGGAAATCTCCTTAGCCTCCAGGAGCCCCCGATGTGCGGATTTAGATATCCACACGCTGGGGGCATGTTGGGAATTAGATATACAGATATTTATTTTATTTATTTATTCGTTCGATTTATACCCCGCCATTCCCGCCAAGGCAGGCTCAGGGCGGCTTACATAAAATGCATGTATAAATGCAATTAAAAATATATATAAAACACCCATAAACAATCAGTATCCATTTTCGAAAGTGCCGGAAGCAATTAAAGTGCAGAGCAGAGATTCCTAAATCCAACCGTAACGCTATTTAGGTAATAGTCCTGGTGGTATTCTCAAATTGGCTCAGTTTGATTAATTTATGCAGCAAGATGGACTGAATGTGGTAAAACCAGAGCACGGGGTCACTCCTCAGTGTTTAAGGGGGCTCCTAATCGAAAGCCTGTTGGAAGAGCTCTGTCTTACAGGCCCTGCGGAACTGTAAAAGGTCCCGCAGAGTCCTGATCTCCTCCGGGAGCTCATTCCACCAATATGGAGCCGCCATCGAGAAGGCCCTGGTCCTGGTTATCAGCAGTATAGCATCTTTGGGGCCTGGGAGGGTCAGGCAGTTTTGGACCCCTGAGCGCAGTGCTCTCTGGGGAACATATGGGAAGGTGGAAAACTGACATACTGTAAATGAATTAATAATAGTTCATCTATGTCAGGGGTCTCCAACATGGCGCCCACGGGCGCCAACCAAGTATTTTTAAAAATGCGGGTGTGGCCGGGTGGGGCTTTTGCCCAGCTAGGCTTTTGATTGGCCACTGGAGATTTCCTGGCTACACAGATTTCTAAGAAAACATTGCTTTGGCAACGGCTGCCACCACAACACAAGGATCCTCAGCGTGTGACTGGAGGTAATCAGTGGCTGTTCCTTTGTGGCTGGCTCCATCCCCTGCGGCAGCCACTTTGTAGCTGTGTCAGCATTCCAAAGGTGCCTGCAGATTCCAAAAGGCCGGGGACCCCGGATCTAAGCATATTCTACAAAAAAAATTATCAAATGCCCACGTGGAACACGGTTTGGAGAAGGAGACATCCTGGCGCTTAAGGGGACGAATGAGACTCACACGAGACTAACTGCCCTTTTTAAAAAAAACCTTCCTTTGGCACTGCTCACACAATAAAGCAGGGCTCTTTTTGTAGAAAAAGCTAGCAGGGACTCATTAGCATAATAGGCCACACCCCTGACAGCACAGCTCATTTGCATAGTAGGCCACACCCCCGTGCTACCAGAAGTGTGGTCATCCAGCCACACCCACCTCTTGCTTCTTATTCTATTCACCTTGTTTGTTGTCAAGACCCAGGGCTTTTTTTGGTAGCAGGAACTCCTTTGCATGTTAGGCCACACACCCCTAATGCAGCCAATCCGAATGAGTTTCTGCTGTTGGGTGTGGCCTGTTATGCAAATGAGTTCCTGCTGGGCGTGGCCAACTCAGGAGCCAGCCGGAACTCCGTTCTTGTGCGTTCCTGCCCCGAAATAGCCCTGCAATAAAGTATTCCGGAATACAAAAGAGCAAGAGCCCAGGAGCACCTTAAAGACTAACAAAATTTGTGGCAGGGGAGGAGCTTTGATGAGTCTCACCTCTCACTTCCTCAGATCCCAGAATAGCTCCGGAACAGTTTTTCAGAATAGTTCATTTTGTTTGCACACGCTATCCACTGCTTAGGACTGTGAGGCTAGCAGTGAATCCAGGCTTTCCTAAAAAGGTCTGAAGCAGCAGAAGAAAGTTTGAGTTCCGTGGCACCTTTAAGACCAACAAAGTTTTATTCTGGGCAGAAGTTTTCGTGTGCATGCGTACTTCTTCAAATACGTTGAACCTGAACAAAGTTTGAGTCCAGCGGCACTTTTCAGACCCGCAAAGTTTAATTCTGGGTATGAGCTTCTGTGTGCATGCGCGCTTCTTCAGATACATGGAATCTGAAAGAAGTCTGAGTCCGGGATTAAGTGCTCATGCGCATGCACACGTCTTCAGGTACATTGAAACAGATTTTGCCAACTATTACATATCGGGGTGGGGGGCAGCTTTCAGGAAGGGCTAGTTGGAATCAGGATGCATAAGTTAACTGAGCAATAAGTATAGCTGAGATTGGATTAAAGCAGTCAGTAAAGCCTGTGAATATTTTTATTTTTTTAATCAATTCAATTTATACCCCGCCCTCCCCGCGAGCAGGCTCAGGGCAGCAAACTAGCGGCAAACCAGCCTACAGATAACCAGAGAGCTAACAAACAGATGCGAGAACTGAGCGACTTGGCACGTGTAGTGAGATAAGAACCCGATATCTCTGTTAAGCCTTTATAATCTCTCTACATATATGTAGTGGTTGGTGAAGCCTGTTCCAGTGTATCTGAAGAAGCGTGCATGTGCATAAATGCTTATACCTAGAATCAGGGCTTTTTTTGTAGAAAAAGCCCAACAGGAACTCATTAGCATAACAGGCCACACCCAACAGCAGGAACTCATTAGCATATTAGGCCACACACCTGACAGGGCAGCTCATTAGCATATTAGGCCACAACCCCATGTCTTCCCTTGGCTTGCCCGGGCAAGCTGGCCGTTGGACAGGCTGGGGAAGGCACAGGGAGGCATTTAAATGCCTCCCTGATTCTTCCAGGGCCCCCCCTGGCCCGTCCACCTCAGAGTCGCCTTCCCTCTGTAGCCATGTACGCAGAGGTTTTGGCTGTAGTGGGTGTGGCCAACTCTGTAGCCAGCCGGAACTCCGTTCCTGTGCGTTCCCGCCCCAAAATAGCCCTGCCTAGAATGAAACTTTATGGGTCTTAAAGGTGCCCACAGGACTCAAATTTTGTTCAGACTCAATGTATCTGGAGAAGTTTGCCTGCACACGAAAGCTTATGTCCAAAATTAAACTTTGTGGGTCTTAAAGGTACCACTGGACTCAAACTCTGTTCTAAAAGGGCACGTGACTGCAATCCGTGCATGCAGCATGCACCCCTAACAACACATGCACCTTTTATGTGTGTGAGAACACATGCTTTGCCGGATGAGAGTCACATTCCGCAACATTTAGAAGCCTGCACCAAGTGGCGGGAAAATACCCGCGACTGGCCCTAATGCAGCCAAGTGCGAACATTTGAGCTGTACAAAAGATTCTTTTTTCGGGGGAACTGCAGATCCTCTATATGCCTGGTTGCACAAAAAAAAAACCCCTGCAGCACGGCAGCGTGCTTTTATTCTAAAAAGCATTTTAAAAAACAAAACAAAACCAGCCCCCAGTTTACAAAAGCACGACAGGAGAAGTTCCATTTCGAACCACTGTTGGCACGCACGAATTATAGAACGAAGGTTCAGTCACGCTTCGCGGAAACTTCTCTACGAGACACACACACACACAACGCCAAATCCGAGATTCGTTGAACACTCGCATTAATTGGGGGGGAGGGGGAAGGCCTTCCCTTCACAAATAAGCCACGCAATTATCCGCGCCGAGTCGATCGGGCGAGCCAGCTAACGTGCTCCGGCGATATTTTGAAACTGTAACCCGATACTACTGTTTCCAGCTTCCCTCCGCGGACGCATACTGTACTATTTGAGGCCCAGGGGGCAGAGCCTGGGCTTGCTGTTTATTAATGATCAGACGCTGTGCTGAAAAGGGAAAGGGGGGGGAGAGAAACGTGCTCAAACGCTCCCCCGCATTACATCCCCCCCCGGAGTTTAAAACCACAGGCTACCAAAGCCCCGATTATAAACCAAAAAGCAGCCCCCCCCCCAGTGTGTTTCGCTTGCTACCGGGAAGGTATCGCTGTGCCAAAAAAATAATAAGAGAAGAGTCCGGGTTTTGATAGGCCTGTAATTCAGGCGGTGCGGGCTTCTATCAAATTACAGTATTTACTCCAGTGCAAGATTAAGGGGTCTCCCCTCCCCCCGGCATGCCATAAAAAAACTCTGACTCGGCTGGCCCAGGCTAGCCTGATCTCCTAAGATCTCCAACATGAAGGAGGGTCGGCCTTGGTTAGTGCTTGGATGGGAGACCACCGAGGAAGTCCTGGGTTGCTATGCAGAGGTAGGCAATGGCAAACCGCCTCTGTTGGTCTCTCGCCTTGACCTGGATGACCCAGGCTAGCCCAGTGTCATCAGATCTTGAAAACAAAGCATGGTGGGCCCTGGGTCAGCGCTTGGGTGGGAGACCACCGAGGAAGTCCAGGGTTGCTATGCAGAGGCAGGCATCAGCAAATCACCTCTGCCTTTTGCCTTGACCTGGTCGGCCCAGACTACCCCAATATCGTCAGCTCTCAGAAAATAAGCAGGGTGGGCCCTTGGTCAGTGCTTGGATGAGAGATCACTGAGGAAGTCCAGGGTTGCTACGCAGAAGTGGGCATCGGCAAATCACCTCTGAACATCTCTCATCTCGAAAACCCTACGGGGTTGCCAGAAGTCGGCCGCGACTGAGTGGCGAGAAAACCAAATGAACGACAAATCCATTTAAAAAAAAAAAAAAAAGCTCAAGGGGAGACAGTCTCAGATTCGCACACAAGTTACAGTTACGTCCAATAATAAAAACTTTCTGTTAATATTTTATTATTGTATTTACTTACCCCACCTTTCGCCCCAAAGGGGGCCCAACGTGACTTACATCGTTCGGTTCTTTCGGGTGGCTCCAGACTTCTAATCTCTTAATGCACCGGTTAGTGGGTGTCCCATTTTGTTGACTGTACTCAATCCGCTTTGAGTGCCTGTGAGAAAGGCAGACTGTGAGTGACGTAAACAAAACAAAAATTGTTTTCCTCTCCTCTGTATACCCTCACAACGACCCTGTCAGGTAGGCCAGGCAGAGCTTGCGACTGGTCCAAGGTCACCCCACAAGCTTCCATGTGTCAGAGTGGGGTTTCAAACCTGAGTCTCCCCACATATTTGTCCACTACACCACGCTGGCCATCATTTCATGGTGGCTGTCTCATATTCAGGATCTTCTTTCTTTCTCTTAAATTTAGCAGAAGCGGTTTCTAGACCTGTCAGTGGGTTATGGTTAGCCTTCTTTCTTGGTTAACGGACTACAAATTTGTGCTCGCCTGACATCACCTACGGCTGAGAAGCCCTCCGCTAAATATTATCCTTTCAAATCAATTGCGGCCTCGTTAGCTTATCCTCTGAAAGGAGGACCGAGTCTTGTTAACGAAAAAGATACCACGGTTATTAAACGCGTTTGTAATATTAACAGCAAATCTTACGGCTACAAAGTTGTAACCAGAGCCACCGCTTGTTAGCTTGTTAAACTATCGGCAATGGCACTGAGAGAATTCGGAAGGTTTACTGGTCCTCACCGGGCCGAGAGGATTAAGACATTTCAAAATGCAAAGCCTGAAATCAAGAACGGGTAACTCCCAAGCTAAGGAAGAACTGATGCATTAAAAGGGCTCCCGCTAAAAATCCGTGTCAGTCTGCTAAAAATCCATGTCAGTCCGTTGACACACAACACATGGAGCTAAGTCATCCTGCGTGGTAAGAGCAAACTAGTCCAGATCGCTGTTTTAAAAATCAGACTCTCATCAAGGGCTTCCTTTTACATAATTTTCTACCTAGCAGCTGCCTGATAATGTCTGTGATCTGACTGGAAACAGTGCAATAAATGCAATAAAGGCGAGAGTCCAGTAGCGCCTCAAAGACTAACAACATTTGTGGCACGGCACGAGTTTTCGTGAGTCAGTGCTCAATTCTTCAGATACCTGAAGTGTCTGAGGACATGAGCAGTGACACATGAAAGCTCATACCTGAAGTATCTGAAGAAGTTCATACTTGAAGTACCTGAAGAACTGAGCAGTGACTCATGAAAGCTCATCCCCTGCCACAAATTTCAGTCCTTTCCGCACTTGGATCTCATCCCTGGTTTTACCAGAGTTCAACTCATGACACAACACCTGGCATTTATCCCTGGTTATGACAGCATCCGTTTATCCTGGGACAAGTGTGGGGCAAAACCGAGGTAACCCCCTTGTAATATGGAAACAAAAAATACCCCAAGATAATTACAGGGATGAACTCAAGTGTAGTGCAGAATGTAAAAATACCCTGAGGTAATTACAGGGGTGAACTCGCGTGTAGTGTAGAATGTAAGTTTGGGGACAGCATTCAACCAGGATTTAAGGTCTAGTGTAGAAAGAACCAATACCTTGCATTTATCCCTGGTTATAACTGCATCCCTTTATCCCGGGATAAGTGTGGGGCAAAAATGGGGTGACCTCAATGTAATGTGGAAACAAAAAATACCCTGAGATAATTACAGGGGTGAACTCATGTGTAGTGTAGAATGTAAAAATACCCTGAGGTAATTACAGGGGTGAACTCGTGTGTAGTGTAGAATGTAAGTTCAGGGACAGGGTTGAACCAGGATTTAAGGTCTAGTGTAGAAAGAACCAATACCTTGCATTTATCCCTGGTTATAACTGCATCCATTTATCCCGGGACAAGTGTGGGGCAAAACTGGGGTGACCTCAATGTAATGTGGAAACAAAAAATACCCCAAGATAATTACAGGGATGAACTCACGTGTAGTGTAGAATGTAAAAATACCCCGAGATAATTACAGGGGTGAACTCACATGTAGTGTAGAATGTAAGTTCGGGGATAGGGTTGAACCAGGATTTAAGGTGTAGTGCGGAAAGGATCTTCATGTGTCTTTAAGGTGCTTCTGTACTCTTGCTCTTTTCTACTGCTACTGACAGACTAACATGGATAACCATCTTTATCTGTGGAAGCAGGTTCTAGATCAAATCGAGCCTGAACTCTCCCTAGAAGATAAAATTTGACCAAACTGAGGCTATTGTACTTCGGTCACCTTACGAGAAGACGAGACTCACTGGAAAAAACAATAATACTAGACAAAGTCGAAGGCAGCAGGAAAAGAGGACGATCCCTCATGGGATGGATTGGCTCCATCAAGGAAGCCACGGCCCAACGATTTGCAAGACCCAAGCAAGGCTCTTAACGGGAGGACGTTCTGGAGGTCATTCATTCATAGGATTGTCACGTGTCGGAAGTGACTTGACGACACTTACACATGGTGGTGGGCGGGAACGTAACTTTCAAAACCACGCCCCCTCCGCTGTTCTTAAAAGTGTGCAATGTGCGGTCGCTGAACCGATTTGCACCTCATCCTAGCCGGCCCTGGAATTAGTCAAACCCACGTGGAATCGACTCTGCAAAGCTGGTCTTTTATCTCGCACCTTAGGAGGAGAGGCAATCGACGGCAAGAGTAAACTCTCTGAACAGCCAGCCTGATTTTATTCTAAAATCCACCTAGCCTTCTCCACGCTGTAGCTCACAGGAACCTACCGACTGTGAATTATATACCACAGTGCATTTACGCAGGCCTCAGGCCCACAGCTACAGTGGGGCATCTCGGGGCCAAGCCCCCCGACTTACTGGCAAGGCCCCCCCTGACTTCCCATCCAGCCCAGGGCCCCCAAGTGGGGGCAGATGTGGGGAAGGAGCCAGGTATTCCTTTAATTTGATTAGCCAGTGCCCCCTAAGAAATTTAAATGCCCCCCGGCTAAAAAATAATCCTGGCCTAGTATTGGCCTAGCCAGTACTAACCAGGGCTGACCCTACTTAGCTCCCGAGATCTGAGGAGACCCGACCAGCCTAGGCTATCCTATTCAGGGCAGAGGTGGCTCGCCATTGCCAGCCTCTGCATAGCAACCCTGGACTTCTTTGGTGGTCTCCTATCCAAGTATTAACGAGGGCCAGCCCTGCTTAGCTCCTGAGATCTGAGGAGATCAGACTAGCCTGGGCTATCCAGCGCAGGGCAGAGGTGGCTCGCCATTGCCTGCCTCTGTGTAGCGACCCCGGACTTCCTTGGTGGTCTCCCACCCGAACACTGACGGGGGCGGACTCTGCTTAGTTTCCAAGATCTGATGAGATCAAGCTATCTGATGAGAGCCAGTTTGGTGTAGTGGTTAACTGCGCGGACTCTAATCCGGGAGAACCGGGTTTGATTCCCCACTCCTCCACGTGCAGCTGCTGGATGACCTTGGGCAAGCCATAGTTCTGTCAGAGCTGTTCTCTCCAGAGTAGTTCTCAAAAGAGCTCTGTCAGCCCCGCCTACCTCACAGGGTGTCTGCTGTGGGGAGGGGAAGGGAAAGGAGATTGTAAGCTGCTCTGAGACTCCTTTAGATAGTGAAGGGTGGAGTATAAATCTAATCTCCTCCTCCTCCTCCTCCTCTTCTTCCCAGGGCCATCCAGGCCTGGGTCAGAAGTCTTAGACCAGACTAACTCTGCATAGAATCGCACTGTAACTATCCCTATCTAGACACTTTGACCCAACACACTATGCATGCATAATCAGGAAGCACGAAAACAAACTATGAATACTTTCATGCCATGATCAAAGTTGTGTCTAAGATACCTTCCCCCCCTCCCGCCCCGTGTTCTGTCATCCCGCTGCTATGGGTTAATACAGCCATTCCTCCAGGCCATCAGGGAAACGGGAAAGGCCAATCCAGCAGCCTTTCTTGAAAGCATCTAGGCATAAAAGTCCACAGCTAAAGATGTCTTCTCCACTACACGGACAGGTGACCATTGACAGACCTGCAGGTAAGGATGGTGGAAACGGCCGCTGAAATCGAGACCACTTCACAATACAGAAAAAAAGAAGAGTTGGTATTTATATCCCACCCTTCAATACCTGAAGGAGTCTCAGAGCGGCTTACAATCTCTTTCCCTCCCTCTCCCCACAACAGACACCCCGTTGAGGTAGATGGGGCTGAGAGAGCTCTTTCGAGGACTGCTCTTGAGAGAACAGCTCCGAGAGAACTTGTGCCTGAACCAAGGTCACACCAGCAGCTGCATGTGGAGAAGTGGGGAATCAGACCCGGTTCTCCCAGATTAGAGTCCACCGCTCTTAACCACGACACTAAAACTAGAGAAGTGAAAAGGCCACGAGACGCGCTCTTCCTAAGCGAGCCACAAAACTGAGCAGGATGGGAGCAGCTGGATCACAAAGTTAGGTGTAAAATAGTCCTGGAAGGCGTACAAAGCCGCACACGCACTAAAGTCCTTCTAAAGTTGCTCGCCCGCTCTGAAAACATTCCTGGATGCGCCGTGTGCAGAAAAGCATTCTAATCTGCCTCGCTGCCGCCGCCCCCCCATTACAATTTTGCTAGCATACAAACTGACGGTGCCACCAAACCATCCTCAGCCAGTTGAACAAGATGTCATCGCCAACTAAGCAGTTTAAAAGTCTCCGACTCGTCACACTCCCCCGATTCTCCTCTGAAGAGATCTGCATGACGTAAAGATTAATGACAGTTTTCAAGGCACAGGAGGGAAACTCGACACCCCCCCCCCAAGCCCCCCGGCCTGTGTTTTTTTCCGTCCCTCCCCCTAGGCATTTATAATTACTCGGATGGAGTCTTCCCTTTCAACCTTGCTATAAAACCTTTTCCCCAAAGATACCTTGTTATTTCCCACCCCCCACATTGTAGACCCTTAATAAAGTTCACTGGGGTGGAGGGGGCAGGAAAGCAGGACTTTGAAAACACGCTGGAAGCTCTGCCCATCGGCAGGCTAGAACGTGGAAAGTAGTAGCTAGACCAGAGTGGCCAAACTGTGGCTCGGGAGCCACATGCGGCTATTTCACACATATTGCGTGGCTCCCAGTAGGGCAGCTGGGGAAGCGAAGGGGAGGCATACCTCCCTGATCGGTCTTCCCCACCCTAGGGAGGCTTGAGGTGGTGACTTTAACTATAAATGTGTTCTCAACACCACCACGCCCGGTTGGTCAGCTTGGAGAAGGTGATTGTCTCTTTAAATCCCTCCTCCAAGCCAAGCCGGCTAAGCATGAGGGTGTGGGGGGGGGTTTTGGAGAACACGTTTGAAGCTGAAGTTGATTTCTTTCCACCTCTCTCTTTCCCCCTTCCTTCCTCCCTCCCTCCCCCCATCTATTTGCTTTCTTTCAACTTCTTTCTTTCTACTTTTCTCATTCTCTCTCCCTTCCTTCCTTCCCCTCCCCATCTATATACTTTCTTTGTTTCTCTCTCTCGTCTCTCTTTCTTCCCACCTTTCTTTCCACCATTCTCTCTTTCCTTTCTCTCTCTCTCCCTCCCCATGTATTTACTTTCTTTGTTTCTCTCTCTCTCTTTTCTCTTTCTTTCCACCTCTTTCATTCTTTCAACCTCTCTCTCTCTCAGACAAATAAATATCATTGGACAAATAAATATCATTACCAATATCTGTTTTTACCCCCTCTTGTTTTTATTTTTGGCAGTCTCCTTTAATGTTAATAAAAAGCGAATTTGCATATTTTCCACTAAAAACGTGCATGTAGTATTTGTTCATGCCTTGCGGCTCTCAAACATCTGACGTTTATTCTATGTGGCTCTTACATGAAGAAAGTTTGGCCACCCCTGAGCTAGACCAAGAATGTAACATTCAACCAAATTCTTGCAATCAAAACGTCCTCTGAAAAGTTATGGGGGGGTTACTTCTAAGTAAATGCACTCAAGGACCAGGCCACCAGTTAACCATCATTCCAACAAAGGGAGCAGAAATTTAGTTTTTCGCTTAGCCTGAGCTGAGCTGAACCAGCCAAAAGCTGCCTGGGAAGTTATTACTCGTATCAATTTTGTATTGATTTCTGAGGATGCTTACAGACTTCGAAAAGTACCTGCCCATCTCTTGGAGGCTAACCGATGGTCAACAAAAAACACACCCACCGTCGGTGCCCTGACTACAGCTAAAAGACTCGTATTACAACATCTGAGAGATAAATGCCCACTTCCGGTAAATGGATGGATTGAGGACTACACGGCTTTTGTTTCTACTTTGCATATTCCCCCCCCCCTTTTTATTAGTTTTTGGGTTTTGAGGGTTTTTTCCTGGTGGTTGTTTTTTTAACAAAATATTCTTTTATATAAATTTAAAAAATAGATACGTAAAGGTAAAGGTTTCCCTTGCTCAGAAGCTAGTTGAATCCGACTCTAGGGGGCGGTGCTCGTCTCTGTTTCCAAGCCGAAGAGCCAGCACTGTCCAAAGATGTTTCTGTGGTTATGTGGTCGGCGTGACTAAACACCGAAGCACACGGAACGCTGTTACCTTCCCACCGAAGCGGCACTGATTTATCTGCTTGCAATTTCTTGCTTTCCGAGCTGCTAGGTTGGTGGGAGTTGGGGCCAGAGATGGGAGCTCGCTCCGTCACAAAGCTGCCTGGTTTGACTGCAAAATAATCACACTAAACTTTACCTCCCCTCCCCAGAAAGAGACTGTAACAAGGAACGAGTTTCCAAAATCAAATACGAGCCCAGCGGCTCCAACTGAAAGACTCGAGGACGCTTTCACACACACTAAATAACACCCTTTTTTAAAGAACAAATTTATCCAAGGTATAAGCTTTCGTGAGCAGGGACTCTAAATTTGTTCTATTGCTTCGGACCAAACATGGCTGACAACCTGGATCTATCTTCATGTAAAGCAACACTTTTTTAAGTATGTTGTCAAAGGCTTTCACGGCCCGAGTTCATTAGCTGCTGTAGATTTTCCGGGTTGTATGGCCATGGTCTTGGCATTGTAGGACCTGACGTTTCGCCAGTAGCTGTGACTGGCATCCTCAGAGGTAGAACACAGAAAGATAACACAGGGAGCACTCCATCTTAGCACTACAGATAAGATTAGAATTTCAACAGCCAATCCACATACAAAAGAACCTCCTCAGGAAAACCTCCTCAGGAAACAATCCATAGGCAAAAGAACCTCCTCAGGAAAGCTCCTCCGTTAGCATGTTCATAGCCTGGGGAACTCCTGCAAGATAATGACTCGGCCCTACCCCACCTTCCTGAGTAGATATAAATTACCTGCCTAGCATTTTTCTGCTCACCTTGACACAGAGAGTACCCCATCTTTCTGTGTTCTACCTCTGAGGATGCCAGTCACAGCTACTGGCGAAATGTCAGGTCCTACAATGCCAAGACCACGGACAGACAACCTGGAAAATCTATAGCAGCGAACTTTTTTTGGGGGGGTGTATATGTGCGTGCCTGGAAGTCATGGTTGACTTCTGGCAACGCGTAGTAGGGCTTGGATGTTTCAGAGAAGTGGCTTGCCATTGCCTGCCTCTGCGTCCCAGCCCTGGTATTCCTTGAAGGTCTCCCATCCAAGTACTAGCCAGGGTTGGCCCTGCTCAGCTTCTGAGATCTGACAAGATTGAGCTTGCCTGGGCTATCCAGGGTCAGGGCTAAATAACCCAATTTCCTTTCAAAGCACTTTGCAACCGAATTTTAGGCTGCGGTCACATGCACTAAACAATCCCCTTCCAATCCACTTTCAGTGTACTTTCCAACTGGATTTTACTGTGTGAACTGGCAAACGCCCCTTGCAAATGGTCGCTGGAGCGGATTTGCAACGGCATTATTTAGCATGTGTGAAAGTGCCCTATTATAAGACAATTCATTTCAGCAGGGCTATTTTTGGGCGGGAACGCACAGAAACGGAATTCCGGCTGGCTCTTGAGTTGGCCACGCCCAGCAGGAACTCATTCGCATAATTGGCCACACCCAACAGCAGAAACTCATTAGGATTGGCTACATTCGGGGTGTGTTGTGGCCTAACATGCAAAGGCGTTCCTGCTACAAAAAAAGCCCTGGGTCTTGACAACAAACAAGGTAAATGGAATAAAACGCAAAAGGTGGGTGTGGCTGGATGGCCACACTTCTGGTTACATGGGGGTGTGGCCTAACATGCTAATGAGCTGTGCTGTCAGGGGTGTGGCCTGTTATTCTAATGAGTTTCTGCTGTTGGGTGTGGCCTATTATGCTAATGAGTCCCTGATGGGCTTTTTCTACAAGAAAAGCCCGGCATTTCAGTATGGAGGAAGGATTTATCGAACTGAAGTATATTTCTTAAGCTCTCGCGAGTTGGAGACTCAGTTTGTCAGAGGCACTGGAGCGTACATCCGTCAAGTCGAAGCTTTTATATTCACAGCACAGAGTTAGGGTGTGTGTACGTTTCTTTTCACGGGACTAATCCTTGTCATTTCACGAAACTGTTTTGAACGTGGCCTTCCTTTAGATGTGGACAGAAAGGCAGCATAAAAAGAAAACCCATCTCTCCTGATCATCAACTTCGGACGATGATCATTGTAGCAGTTTTAAAATATGCTGTCGAAGGCTTTCACGGCCGGAGTTCATTGGCTGTTGTTGATTTTCCGGGCTGTGTGGCCGTGGGCTGTATGGCCGTGTCCCTACAATGCCAAGACCACGGCCATGCAGCCCAGAAAACCTACAACTAGTTCTAAAACATCCAAAACATTTCCCGCATATTATTTTATAACCTTCACAACAACCTGGAAAGGCCTTAAAACACCCACACGGGGGAGGCAGTGCTGAAATCGCTACGCAACACCGACTCACTCACACACCTCATTGACAGCCTGTTCTGGTGTTAAGAGAAAATCCATACTTGCTGAGGCTCTGCAGTAAACGAAAACCATTTCGGGGGCATTCAGTGTACTTAAACATAAATTCGGGGTGTTGGCGGGGATTAGGGGAAATTAGATGTCTTTTGCTCAGCGAGGTTTCTGATTGGCCACTGGAGATTTGATTGGCAGTGTTGATTTTTTTGAAAACATTGCTTCGGCAGCAGCTGTCGCCACAGCACAAAGATCTTCGCTGTGTGACCAAAGACGAGCAGCGGCAGCCATTTTGTGACTGGCTCCGCCACCTGAGGCAACCATTTTTTGCCAGCCATTTTGCGGCTGCGGTCCCACGACACCATGTCAGAAATCCAAAGGCATCCGCAGCCTCAAAAAAGGTCAGCGGCCCCTCGAGTACACTCTCCAAAGTAGCCATTTTCTCCAGGAGAACTTAACTCTGTCATCTGGAGATCCGTTGTAACTTCGGGAGGCCTTCAGCCCACACCTGGAGGTTGGCCACACTACGCCACATCCAAACGAGGGCGCCTTAATAAATGGGGGCTCATTTCTTTCCCAGAGGACCAGATTTTAAAATCACGGTTCAGAATCTTGGTTTTGCCACAAGGTTGCCAATCTCCAGGGGGGTGGCTGGAGATCCCCCACGATTACAACCAGTCTCCAGGTGGCAGAAACCAGTTCCCCTGGAGAAAATGGCCGCTTTGGAAGGTGCTCTACCCCACTGAAGCCCCTCCCCCTCCCCAAACCCCACCTTCCTCAGGCTCCACCCCCAAAATCGCCAGGTGTTTCCCAACCCGGAGCTGGCAACCCGACAGAGGGCCTAGGGTTGCCAACCTCCAGGAGGGGACTGGATAGAGCACTGATTCCACTTCTGGAGAAAATGGCTGTTTTGGAGGAGGGGGAAATGGAGGACAAGCAAGAGGATGATATGGGATTTGTACCCCGCCCTTCATTACCCAACAATGCCCCCTCTAAGCTGTGGAGTCTTATGAGCAAAAATTCTCCTTGGTGAGCTACTGGCATTAAAGTTGTGAGCCAGCGATTTGGCTACTGCGCAGATTAGTTTGCCCCGGAGCCGTCCCTTCCTGAGCTAAGAAAAAAAATGTGTGAGCTGGAGGCTAAAAAAACTGTGAGTTGGCTCACACTAAGTCAGCTTAGAGGGAACACTGCTACCCAAAGGAGTCTCAGAGCGGCTTACAATCTTCCTTTCTCTTCCCCTACCGAGGTTCCTCCCCTCCCTACACCCCACCCTCCCCAGGCTCCGCCCTCAAAACTCCAGGTAGTTCCAAACCCGGATTTGGCCTCCCTACCTCCGCACGTCTTCATCTGGCCCTGACCAAGGAACACACATTTGTTGCGGAAATACACAGCTGCATGCAGATTTCTTCCGTCCAGTCATGATTCCCATTGAAGAAAAACCCAGTTTGGCACGACCTGCTCTCCCCCAATCCTACAGAAGCAGGAAAGCTTCCATACGAGGAAGGGAGACGAGGCCCGATCCGTTCTGGGGTCCCTCATCTCGTCAGGAACACCGCTGGTGCCTCTCAGACGACACACCAGAAGAGAGGAAACACCGAGTCTCTTCTCAGAGGCGGTCGTATCAAGCCCTCCACCTCCGGCGGAGGAATATAATCAGTCCAGGATCCATCTTGGCCTTTCTCCCAAGCAGATTTGGCCGGTTAACTCAAAGTGGTTCGTTAAACACATCTTCTTTGTCCATTCAGTTTTTTTACAATTCTGATATTTATACCCTGCTTTGCTCCTCAGTGGGCAGCCAAAGTGGCGTACAACACTGTTCCCCCCGCCTCCATTTTACCCTCAAAAACAACCACCCCACAAGGTAGATTAGGCTGGGAGTGTGAGTGGCGCCACACCGCCTCCCGAGAGCTTCCACGGCCGCGTGGGGTGTCCCCAGTATCCTAGTCCGACACTCGAAACGCTAAGCCACCCTGGCTTAACGACAGACCCTGCCAGGACTTGCAAAACATCGAGATGGAGAATAACAAAAAGGGGTGACTCGCTCTCCCCAAAACAGCCAAATGTTTGATAGAGACCTGAAAGCCCGAGAACCCCCAGCTCTCTGACCCCCACAGGACTCTGACAAGAAGAAAAATTAACAGGCAGCCTTGTTTTAATTTCCCCTCACTGGGCTACTGTTAAAGGAGTAGCGCGGGGCCTAACCAAAGACTAGCCCTGTCCGCGCAGCCCCTCGTGGTCATGAGGATTAGCCCCGTCCACACAGACTGGAGCAGCCAGGTCCCCCCAGCCACTGGCAGGGACTGGGGGAGAAGGTGGAGGACAAGAAAGAGGACGATATTGGATTCATACCCCGCCCTTCACTACCCAACAATGCTCCCTCTAAGCTTATGAGCAAAAATTCTTCTTTGTGAGCTACCGGCATTAAAGTTGTGAGCCGGCGATTTGTCTGCTGCCTACATTAATTTCCTCTGGAGCCCTCCTTCCTGAGCCAAGACAAAAATGTGTGAGCCGGAGGCTAAAAAACTGCGAGCTAGCTGACACCGATTCAGCTTAGGGGGAACACTGGCGTCCACAGCGTCCGTCTTCTCCAGGAGAACTGACCTCTGTAGGCTGGAGACGACCCATAACTCACAACTTTAATGCCAGTAGCTCACGAAGTAGAGATGACCCCCAGGCCCCACCTGGAGGCTGGCATCCCTAGCACAGACCCTTCGTGCTCAGAGGGGACTAGGCCCAACCACACGAACCCTCGTGGGCACAAGCCCCATACGGTTATCGCCCTCAGTTCAGTTTCGGGAAGGGGGCCGGACTCTTTGCGTTATTAAAAGCTGACTGAAAAGGAGAACTAGATGATGGCCTTTAAAGACACAGTAGCCACATTTGGGGGGGGGCGGAGACAGTGGCAAATCTCCCCTTGCGTGAAGCGTGTCCCCCGTGTTTTCCTTCAGCCCTTCAAACTCTCCACCCCTCCTCCATTTCCTTCCTTCTCCATGACTAGCTCTGCTTCCTTCAGTCAGCCTGGCTTCTAGCCAGCATCCTTTACTGCCTCAGCAATCGTTTCTCCCTCCCCTCCTCTCTCTCTCTCTCTCTCTCTGCCAGCAACGCACAGAAGCTTGTCCAAAGACATCCACCTCTCTCTCCATCGGCTCCTCCTTCCCTCAATCCTCTTGCCGGCCGGGTTCCGTAGGACTTCGGCGCACCTTTTCGCTCCGGCCTCTGCATTTCAGGCCTCGGCTGAGTCAAACCCCCCCTTTTCCTCCCTGCCTCTGCATTCCCTTCCCCGTAGCTGTCCTGTCTCCTCTTGTCACCCAGCCTGTTTGTCTAGCCGACATAGTTCTTCCTGTTCCTGCCGCCATTGCGCAAGTTGAGTTCCAAGCCCAGGTGCCCTCGCACTTCCACTCCTCAGAAAGCTGCCTGCAAACATTCCGTGTGTGTCAGCCTCTTCCGGGAGATTCGCCCGAAGAATACGGACTCCTTTGCCACCACCAAAAAAATAGCTTTCTCTATAAGGCAGCTGGTGGGGAGCAGTAGGGAAATGGGGTGGGGTGTGGGGTGAAGGAATAGGTTCGAGATCTGGGGCCTGAGGGAAAGACAGAGTAGAAAAGGAAAATGGCAGGAAGCTGAGGTACTTGGGAGGAGAATCAGGCCTCCCGGAGGAAAGGGAGGCCTGAGAGGTATTCGAGTGTTGTTGGTGGACACTGTCATTTTAACATTGTTTTAATTGTACTATACTAATTGATGTAAAGGGGGCTGTGTGGCTCAAGTGGTTAAGACGCTGAGCTGTAGACCGGAAGGTCGGTAGTTCAGCAGTTCGAGACCCGAGTGCCGCGTGACAGAGTGAGCTCCCGTCTCTGGCCCCAGCCCCTGCCAACCCAGTTCGAAAGCAAGAAATTGCAAGTAGATAAATAGATACTGCTTCGGTGGGAATGTAACAGCGTTCCGTGCGCCTCGGCGTCTAGTCATGCTGGCCACATGACGACAGAAACGTCTTCGGACAGCGCTGGCTCTTCGGCTTGGAAACTGAGATGAGCACCGCCCCCTAGAGTCATATTCGACTGGCTTTCAAGCAAGGGAAACCTTTACCTATACCTAATTGATGTAAACCATCCTGAGCTCATTTACAAGCAGGGTGGTATATAAATCAATAAAATAAAATAAAATAAAAATACCGTCCAGTCACAGCCAACTTATGGTGACCCCATAGGATTTTCAAGGCAAGTGGTGTTCAGAGGTGGGTTTGCCATTGCCTGCCTCTGCCTAGCAACCCTGGACTTCCTTGGCGGTCTCCCATCCAAGTACTCACCAGGGCCAACCCTGCTTAGCTTCCGAGACCTGATGAGATCAGGCTAGGTTGGGCCGTCCAAGGTCAGGGTGAGTGTTAACACGCTGCCTAACAGTAGCCAGACGGAAGGGGTTGGACGGGGAGCCAGATGACCTCAGCTGAGCACCCAAGACAGACATGAACACAAGAAGTCTGCTTTCATAATGAATCTGATCCTTGGTCTCTCAAGGTCATTCTTCTCAATTCAGACTAGCAGCAGCTCTCCAGGGTCTTGGGCGGAGGTCTTTCCCATCACCTGCTACTTGGTTCTTTTAAGCGGAGATGCCGGGGATTGAACCGGGGACCTTCTGCATGCCTAGCAGATGCTCTGCCACTGAGCTACAGCCCCAGTTCATGGCTCTCCAGGGCCTCAGGCAGAGGTCTTTCCCACCACCTCCAGCCTGGTCCTTTCAACTGGAGAGGCCGGGGACTGAACCTGGGACCTTCGGCGTGCCAAGCAGATGCTCTGCCACTGAGCTACAGCCCCAGATCATGGCTCTCCAGGGTCTCAGGCCGAGGCCTTTCACATCACATGAGAACTTAAGAGAAGCCGATGTTGGATCAGGCCAGTGGCCCATCCAGTCCATCACTCTGTCACACAGTGCCCAAAAATACCAGGTGCCATCAGGAGGTCCACCAGTGGGACACTAGATGCCCTCCCACTGCTGCCCCCCCCAAGCACCAAGAATAGAGTGCATCACCTGCCCCAGACTGAGACTTCCTATCTAAACCTTGTGGCTAATAGCCACTGATGAACTTCTTCTCCAGATGTTTGTCTAATTCCCTCTTGAAACTGTCCATGCTTGTAGCTGCCACCACCTCCTGTGGCAGTGAACTCCATGTGTTCCACTTGCTACCTGGTTCTTTTAAGCGGAGATGCTGGGGATTGGACCTGAGACCTTCTGCATGTAAAGCCGGTGCTCTGCCACTGAGCTACAGCCCCAGTTCGTGGCTCTCCAGGGTCTCGGGCAGAGGCATTTCACATCACCTGCTACTTGGTTCTTTTAAGCGGAGCTGCTGGGGATTGAACCTGGGACCTTCTGCAGGCCAAGCAGATGCTCTGCCACTGAGCTACAGCCCCAGTTCATGGCTCTGCAGGGTCTCAGGCTGAGGTCTTTCCCATCACCTCCTGCCTGGTTCTTTTAACCAGAGATGCCGGGGATTGAAGCTGGGACCTTCTGCAGGCCAAGCAGAGGCTCCACCACTGAGCCACGGCCCCTCCCAAAACATGACACCTGAAGACACCAAGCTGCCTTCTACCAAAATCAGACCTTTGGTCCATCAAAGTCAACATTGTCTACTCAGACTGGCAGCGGTTCTCCGGGGCCTCAAGTGGGGCTCTTTCACATCACCGGCTACTTGGTCCTTTTAACTGGAGATGCCGGGGATTGAACCTGGGACCTTCGGCACGCCAAGCAGAGGCTCTGCCACACTAAGCCATGCCCATAGCCACTCAAAACCACAGCGACGCAGCTCTGTGGACAAAACCATAACAAACCCGCCCGACTTCGTTCTTACTTCATTACAAGACTGAAGGTCTTAACATGTCCTGTGAGACCAAGTCCTACGAAGAAAGGTTGGAGGAGCTGGGTAGGTTTAGCCTGAAGAGGAGACGACTGAGAGGTGATACGAGAACCAACTTCCAAGTACTTGAAGGGCTGTCATCTAGAGAATGGTGTGGAGTTGGAGGTCCCTTCCAACTCTATGATTCTATGTGACGTTTAAAGCCAGTTTGGTGTCGTGGTTAAGCGCACAGACTCTGATCTGGGAGAGCCGGGTTTGATTCCCCACTCCTCTAATCACAGCTGCTGGATGACCTTGGGCAAGCCATAGTTCTGACAAGAGCTGTCCTTGAAAAGAGCCGTTTCTGCCAGAGCTCTCTCAGCCCCACCTGCCTCCCAGGGTGTCTGCTGTGGGGAGGGGAAGGGAAAGGAGTTTGTAAGCCGCTCTGAGACTCCGAGGGAAGGGCAGGGTATAAATCCAATCTGTTTGCCGTCTTCTTCAAGCAGCACAGGAACGTCTGCCCAGTGCTGTGCTGCTGACTCTTCACCCATGCGTGTTTTCCCCTCCACCCCCCTCCCAGCCCACAGGGCCTTGCAGTGAGGGTACGCTCACAATACAAGAACTCGTGGGCACTCCATGAAATTGCTGAGCAGTCGGGTTAGAACAGATAAAAGGAAGTCCTTCTTCACCCAAAGAGTGATTAACACATGGAATTCACTGCCACAGGAGGTGGTGGCAGCTGCAAGCATGGACAGTTTCAAGAGGGAATTAGATAAACATCTGGAGCAGAAGTCCATCAGTGGCTATTAGCCACAGGGTACAGATGGGAACTCTCAGTCTGGGGCAGGTGATGCACTCTATTCTTGGTGCTGGAGGGGGCAGCAGTGGGAGGGCTTCTGGTGCCCTGGCCCCACTGCTGGACCTCCTGATGGCACCTGGTATATTTTGGCCGCTGTGTGACAGAGTGTTGGACTAGATGGGCCATTGGCCTGATTCAACATTGGCTTCTCTTATGTTCTTATAACTCGAAGCTTACTAGCTGCTGTCCTTTATACAGTTTATAGCTCCGGTACCTGGCATTACATTTTATGGTGCAACAGGGCCCTGTCTAACAAAGTGTCAGGACTGGCCCTCGTACCAAATGATTTCAATACCTCCATTCTAGGAAGATTGTGTCATGGAAGTTGAATCCAGCAAACCGGACGGGGCATCCAGTGAATGGTGGCAGTCAGTGTTCCCTCTAAGCTGAGTTAGTGTGAGCTAGCTTGCCGTTTTTTAGCCTCCAGCTGAAACATTTCTGCCTCAGCTCAGGAAGGAGGGCTCCGGAGCAAACTAATGGATGCAGTCGCCAGATCGCTTGCTCACAACTTTAATGCCAGGAGCTCGCAAAGTAGAATTTTTGCTCACAAGACTCCACGGCTTAGAGGGAGCACTGGTGGCAGTGGGGTTTGGATTGCAGAAATCTGAAAACGGGGCTGAAACAAAGTGTGAGCATTCCGGAGGGGTCTGTGGCTCAGTGGTAGAGCATCTGCTTGGCATGCAGAAGGTCCCAGGTTCAATCCCCAATATCTCCAGTTAAAAGATCTGGCAATAGGTGATGGGAAAGACCTCTGCCTGAGAGGGGACTGAGAGAGCTCTGAGGGAACTGCCCTTGAGAGAACAGCTCTGACAGAGCTATGGCTCGCCCAAGGTCATCCAGCAGCTGCAAGTGGAGGAGTGGGGAATCAAACCCGGTTCTCCCAGATTAGAGTCCGCCCACTTGACCACTACACCAAACCGGTGGTGGACAAGGTTGTTCTGCCATGTTGAAGCCACAACCAGCGTCCACTCCTCCCCAAGCAGTCTCTTGCTCCCTCCCAGAGAGCCAGTTTGGTGTAGTGGTTAAGTGCATGGACTCTAATCTGGGAGAACCGGGTTTGATTCCCCACTCCTCCACTTGCAGCTGCTGATGTGACCTTGGGTCAGTCACAAGCTCTGGCACAGCTGTTCCCTCAAGGACAGTTTCTGTCAGAAGTTCTCTCAGCCCCACCCACCTCACAGGGTGTCTGTTGTGGGGAGGGGAAGGGAAAGGAGTTTGTAAGCCGCTCTGAGACGCCTTTGGGCAGTGAAGGGCGGGGTATAAATCCAAACTCCTCCTCCTCCTCCTTCTGGGCCGCATAAGAGACCCGGATGGGCCGATTCCGGCCCCCCAGGCCTTACGTTTGACACCCCTGCCCTAGATTCTCAGTGAGCAAGGGGAGCTGCAAATAAGTAAACAGGAAAATTCGCAACAGTATTCACGGGAGCCGTTCTCTAATCCGGCTACCCTCTCCCGTCACTCATTTTAAATACCTTTTGTAAACGAATCCAACCTTTGCGCACAAACTTACTTAAAAAAAACAAAACACAGCACAATTATATGCTGACGGATGTGTGACGGGGAAAACATGGCTGTATTTTTACCACGGGGGGGGGGTAAAGTTTTGAAGGCGGAAGCGCGGAGAAAAGCTTTCCTAATGACCATTTCTCCCGTAAGGAATATGCAAATCTTCCCCATCAAATTCTTTCTCGCTGTAAAGTCGCGAGGAGAGAAACAGGAGTGGCTCACACACACACACCCTTCTGCATTTTGCAGAATGTAAATCAATGTTTACTTTTTACTGCAGCGGTAAGGAGACCAGGAAGAACACAGAGTTCCCCCTAAGCTGAGTTAGTGTGAGCCAGCTCGCAGTTTTTTAGCCTCCGGCTCACCCATTTTTGTCTCAGCTCTGGACAGGCGGCTCCAGAGCAAACTAACTTACGCACCGGGCAAATCGCTCGCTCACAACTTTAACACCAGCAGCTCACAAAGTAAAATTTTTGCTCACAAGACTCCACCGCTCCGAGGGGGCACTGCGTCCAATACCGTCTGTCAAAAGTCTGCACGCTGCAAACCCGGTCATGTTCATATTTAGCACACGGGACAGCTTAGACTGCACACACACGCACGGAATATATCCTTCATAAAGAATACGTGCAGCAAGACGATCTGGAAGGCGACCAGAAATATCTGCTTCGTGAGCATATGAGAGAGAAGAGTGCGAGGCAGGCCTCATTTTTTTTTTTCAGTCACAGCTGAAGAATTATTGGCCTCCCCGGAGGACAAAATACCAAACCGCTTTCTTGACCACCACTACAAAGTGATAAGACACACCTCCCGAACAAAAAGTTCAAAAAAGCAGGGCCTCGCTAATAAATATTCAAATATTGCAGAGTGTTAACCGAGACACTGCAAACACCCGTGGGTCCCACATTGTGGATTTCAAACGTCCCCCCCCACCAATGTTTTGCAACGACTGTGTAAATATAAGCGAGGCCAGATTATCGAATTTTGACTACCCAACGTCCAGGCTCCTTGGGAAGAAGTGAAGAAACAGCCCCACCGTTCTGGAGTCACCAACCAACCTCAACAAAAAAAAACAATTAACGAAGAAAGCTGTCACAGCTACTGGTGAAACGTCAGGTCCACGGGCACACAACCCGGGAAATCTGCAGCAACGAATGGACTCCGGCCGTGAAAGCCTTCGACAACATATTGAAGAAAGCTGTGTTTCTCGAAAGCTTACGTTACAATAAAGTTTATTAAGTCTTAAGTTTATTCATCTTGAAGGTGCTACTGAGCTTTATACTATCAAAAGTAAGTATTGAGGCAAATCCAAGCAGGGGATTTAAAAAAAGAGAGAGAGAGACGTGGAGAGAAGGAAAACCCTTTTTAAAAACCAGTCAGCCTCCTAGGCCTTATGATGAGATGATATCACGGTGGCACTATCCTGGCAAATACGAACGGAAGAACCTTTGCAGAGCTCCGTGCGCTTTTAATAAGACAAACCTGCCCGGAGGCATTTTGAAAACTAGTCGGACCTGTTGACTGACTGAGTTCTACGGCTCGCTTCAAATATGTCCTTCTCCCCAACATGTTTACCTCCCGTCAGGGGCCTTTTCTTCCCATACTACTGTTCTGTTTCTACCGCCTCGTACTAGGAGGGAAGTAAAAGATTTTAAACGACGATGCCAGAAACGGAAGCAGGCTGAGGGAAGAAACGACACCGTTCGCAAACCGGAACCCTCCTCGGCCTCGCGACCGGTGTTCCCCCTGAGCTGAGTTAAGTGTGCGCTAGCTCACAGGTTTTTCGGCCTCCGGCTCGCACATTTTCGTCTCCGCTCTGGAAGGAGGGCTCCAGAGCAAACTCATTGACGCAGCAGCCAAATCGCCTGCTCATAAGAACGTAAGAGAAGCCAATGTTGAATCAGGCCAATGGCCCATCTAGTCCAACACTCTGTCACACAGCGGCCAAAATATACCAGGTGCCCTCAGGAAGTCCAGCAGTGGGGCCAGGACACCAGAAGCCCTCCCACTGCTGCCCCCTCCAGCACCAAGAATAGAGTGCATCACCTGCCCCAGACTGAGAGTTCCCATCTATACCCTGTGGCTAATAGCCACTGATGGACTTCTGCTCCATATGTTTATCCAATTCCTTCTTGAAACTGTCCATGCTTATAGCTGCCACCACCTCCTGTGGCAGTGAATTCCACATGTTAATCACTCTTTGGGTGAAGAAGGACTTCCTTTTATCTGTTCTAACCCAACTGCTCAGCAATTTCATGGAGTGCCCACGAGTTCTTGTATTGTGAGAAAGGGAGAAAAGTACTTCTTTCTCAACCTGCTCAATCCCATTCATAATCTTATAAACCTCGATCATGTCACCCCTCAGCCGTCATTTCTCCAGGAGCTCGCGACTTTCATGCCAGGAGCTCACGAAGTAGAAGTTTTGCTCACAAGACGCCGCAGCTCAGAGGGAGCGTTGCTTGCGACACAAACTACTTTGCGGCACATGCGCACCCACTCACGCCTCGGAGACTTCACCAGAAATCTTGCGGAGGGAAAAGCGGAGCAGTATTTTATAGCAGTGGGCGGGAAATGCTTGTGAAGCGGAAGGACCCATGAATGCACATGAATCTGCCTTCTACTGGGTCGGGCCCTCGGTCCATCGAAGTCAGCACTGCCTACTTAGACTGGCAAGCGGCTCTCCAGGGTCTCAGGCTGAGGTCTTTCACGTCACCTACTGCCTGGTCTCTTTAACTGGAGATGCCGGGGATTGAACCTGGGACCTTCCGCATGCCTAGCAGACGCTCTACCCCAGAGCCACAACCCCTCTTATTCAATTTGTTTAGTACGAGCATATCTGATACAATTCCAGAGAAACAACCATGCTAGCCTGTATCATGAACCTTCTCCGTGTCTGAATACCTCCAGCTATCCACAAGCTTTAGGTATCACAAAGAACCAGAAAGCCAGTGCGGTGTAGTGGTTAAAGTGTCGGACTAGGATCTGGGAAACCCAGGTTCGAATCTCCGCTCGTGCCACGGAAGCTTGGTGGGTGACCTGGGGCCAGTCACATACTTTCAGAGTGACCAACCTCACAGGGTTGTTGTGAGGATAAAATGGAGGAGAGGGGAATGAGGCAAGAAGAAGAGGCAGGAAAGAAGAAGAGGAGGAAGAAGAGGAGATTGGATTTATACTCTGCCCTTCACTACCCAAAGGAGTCTCAGAGCGGCTTACAATCTCCTTCCCCTTCCCCTCCCCACAACGGATACTCTGTGGAGTAGGTGGGGCTGAGAGAGCTCTGACAGAAACTGCTCTTTTTTCAAGAACAGCTGTGCCAGAACTATGGCTTGCCCAAGGTCATCCAGCAGGTGCAAGTGGAGGAGTAGGGAAACGAACCCGGTTCTCCCAGATTAGAGTCCGCACACTTAACCACTACACCAAACTGGCTCTCAATAAATATATAAATAACTGGATAAAGTAGATAAATAACTGGATAAATAACCAAGCGCATGCCCCCTTCCACCACCACTGCAGAGGTAAAAGACCTTTGCCATTTCCACTCCTCCTTCGCCAAACCTTTGGCAATCCAATGCCCTGCGATACTCTTTCAGTTTCATTACAGAAGACGCCCGGCAGTTCCAGTAAACGTCCCTTAGACTAAAAGCCATACTCAGAAAGGAAAACAAGCGGGAGAACTCCTTCCTCATTTCGCTAAGACGCAGGACAGGAAGAGATTTCCAGATTGCGCCGCGCGCAGCTCGCTAGACGACGTCGAGTGTCAGCTGAACTCTGAAGTTCCTCCGCCGCTGTGCTAAAGGAGCACTCGCTCAACCCACCGGAACACCTCACCTTCCTCAAATACATACCACCAAACACCCTTTTTAACTACACACCGTCACGCACTGACTTAGGACCACAGGGCCAAACGTCTTGCAAATAAATGTTACAGGTAGGCCTCATACAAGGTTCCCTCTAAGTTGAGTTAGTGTGAGCTAGCTCAGTTTTTTTAGCCTCCGGCTCACACATTTTTTTGTCTTCGCCCAGGAAGGAGGGCTCCAGAGCAAACTAACTGATGCAGCGGCCAAATCGCTCGCTCACAACTTTAATGCCAGGAGCTCACAAAGTAGAATCTTCGCACACACGATTCTACAACTTAGAGGGAGCACTATGCCGGTCAGTCTGGATTTTCCTCCAGCATTCGAAGGAAAAGAAGACAGTTTTGCAGCCCCCGTTTGCCTTTTTAGCAGCAACGCACAGCCGCTGAAATTCACACGCCGGCTCATCTCCCTCCGCCCCATCTTAAATAAGCACCAGGCTTTACGGTGTGCAACCTTGACAGGTCAACTTCATGTTCCTGGTGCTTGGAGGGGGCAACAGTGGGAGGGCTTCTAGTGTCCTGGCCCCACTGGTGGACCTCCTGATGGCACCTGGTATTTGTGGCCACTGTGTGACACAGAGTGTTAGACTGGATGGGCCATTGGCCTGATCCAACATGGGCTTCTCTTATGTTCACTTATGTTCGTCTTGTGGAGGTGAAATGGGCAAGGGGCACAGAAGGAACACAACCTCCCCGACACACGTAAAACTTCTAAGAACTGGTTCGCAAGGTCAGGTCATCGGAACATGTCCATAAGACCATAACAGAAGCCAATGTTGGATCAGGCCAATGGCCCATCCAGTCCAACACTCTGTCAAACAGTGGCCAAAAATACCAGGTGCCATCAGGAGGTCCACCAGCGGGGCCAGGACACTAGAAGCTGTCCCACTGCTGCGCCCCCCAGTACCAAGAATAGAGTGCATCACCTGCCCCAGACCAAGAGCTCCTATCTATAACTTGTGGCTAATAGCCACTGATGGACCTCTGCTCCATATGCTTATCCAATTACCTCTTGAAGCCATCCATGCTTGTAGCTGCCACCACCTCCTATGGCAGTGAATCCCATGTGTTAATCACTCTTTCACACAGCACTTTTCACAGCTGTTCAAAGGCTACCGGCTGAACACATGAAGATGCATGAAAACTACCTTATACCAAATCAGACCTCTGGCCCATCAAAGTCTAGATCATTGACTCAGACGGGCAGTGGCTCTCCAAGGTCTTTCACGTCACGTACGGCCTGGACCCTTAACTGGAGATGCCGGGGATTGAACCTGGGACCTTCTGCATGCCAAGCAGATGCTCTCCCACTGATCCACAGCCCCATCCCATAATGAACACCTGAAGTTGCCTTATACTGAATGAGACCATCAGTCCATCAAGATCAGTAGTGTCCACTCAAACTGGTGGCAGCTCTCCAGGGTCTCAGACAGTCCTGCACATCACCAAATGCCAGATCCTCTAACTGGAGATGCCGGGGACTGAACCTGGGACCTTCTGTGTGACGAGCAGATCCCCTGCCGCCAAGCCACAGTTCCTCCTATCGAGGGACTCTCCAAGTATCAATGAAATTCCCCCAACAGCTGATCGGTCTCGCTCTTACCCAGCGCACTCAATGTGAAAGAGAAGCAACATCAGATGACCGAAAACATAGTCATATACAGTAAAATGGGGACTGGGTTGATCCGACACATAAACGGCCTCCACCCCCCCCCCCAAAGTCCATGGGACGCTGCCCGAGGCAAGACAACTTTACATTGTTATGCACCGAAAAGGATCCTAACAGTGCAAGAACATGACTGCTCTGCCACATGAACACATGACTCGGCCTTGTACTGAATCAGACCCTTGGTATTGTCTACTCAGACCGGCAGCTGCTCTGCAGAGTCTCAGGCTGTGGCCTTTCACATCACCTCCGACCTCATCCTTTAACTGGGTCTCAGGCAGAGGTCTTTCCCACTACCTCCAGCCTGGTCCTTTTAACTGGAGAGGCCAGGGACTGAACCTGGGACCTTCTGCATGCCAAGCAGAGGCTCCACCACTGAGCCACAGGCCCCCTAAATTGGAAAAGGGGTCCCTCAAGGTCAGGATTCTCTACTCAGATCGGCAACGGCTCTCCAGGGTCTCAGGCGGAGGTCTTCCGCAGCATCTTCTACCTGTGCGCTGAATCCATCAAACAGCCATATCCGATCTTCAGCCACGCAAAACAGTGGGTGAGTTTTCAGAAGAAAACGAAGACACCCCATAAACGTTAGGGAAGATTTGTCCGCATACACCGTCGGGTAGGATCAAACGCCGCATTCCCACAAAGCAGAAGAAGGGAAGAAGAAGAGATTGGATTCATACCCCGCCCTTCACTCGGAGTCCCAGAGCGGCTTACAATCTCCTTTCCCTCCCCACAACAGACACTCTCTGAGGCAGGCGGGGCTGAGAACCGCTCTTGAGAGAACAGCTCTGAGAGAACTTGTGACTGACCCAAGGTCACCCGGCAGCTGCGTGTGGAAGAGCGGGGAATCAAACCCGGTTCTCCCAGATTAGAGTCTGCACTCGTAAACACAACACCAAACTGGTTAGTAGCTGGATGAGAGTCTGCCAAGACAATTCAGAGTTGCGACACAGAGGAAGGCAACGGCAAACCACCTTTGTTTTCCGGGCGCTTTCAAACACCCTAAATAATGCATTTCCAATGCGCTTTGCAGCTGGATTTGCAATGGCAAAACCCACCTGCAAACGTATTGAAACCACATTATTTAGCACGTGTGAAAGCACCGGCTGTGACTTGATAGTGGTTTTTTTAAATATCTCCCTCTGGTAAACGGGGTTTCGTGCTTCCGCCCCCCAAAGCCCTGCAAACTTGTTTGCCCAGAAGGAACACAAAAGGGGGGCGAAATGCAGACGACCCAGAGGCGGCGAAAACCCCTTATTCGCTATCCCCAACCTCTGAGGCTACTGGGGGGGCAATGCCCCCTCTGAGCTGTGGAGTCACGTGAGCAAAAATCCTACTTTGTGAGCTGCTGGCATTAAAGTTGTGAGCGAGCCATTTGGCCGCTGCATAAATTAGTCGGCTCGGGAGCCCTCCATCCTGAGCCAAGACAAAAATCTGAGAGCCGGAGGCTAAAAATCTGTGAGCTAGCTCACACTAACTCAGCTTAGAGGGAACACTGCTTGGCCGGGGGGGAGAAATCCTGCTGTGGGTGGTCCGTCAAACCCCATCAGCTTCAGCTACACATTTTAAGTCCAGGTCGGGGGACTGAAACCCACAAGCAGTGTGTCCCTCTAAGCCGTGGAGTCTTGTGAGCAAAAATTCTACTTGGTGAGCTACCGGCCTTAAAGTCGTGAGCCAACGCTTGGACGACTGCATACATCAGTTCGCTCCAGAGCCCTCCTTCCTGGGCGAAGACAAAAAAACCCCGTGTGAGCTGGAGGCTAAAAAGCTGTGAGCCAGCTCACGCTAACTCAGCTCAGAGGGAACACCGTCCACAAGTCGCTCGCAGAGAGCAGATTCCGGTCGATGGGTTCTTCCCGCCCGCCCCCCCCCCCCCGGCCTTCGAGACCCTGCACAAAAGCACACAGGGCCCCGTGCCCGGCCTGCACAGATCCCCCGAGCACCTGCGCTGCAAAAAAAACAACAAGGGGTTGGGGGAGAGAGAGGAGGCGGTGGGGGGAGGTTATGGGTGAGCACCGTCCGTCCGCACAAGAGGGAACGGCAGAACTTCACAACATATGGTGCCCTGCCCCCCTCCACCCCCTCCCCCTCCCGCTCTCCCACCAAAGTGTCAAAGTAAAAGTTGTTCCCCACACCCCTTTGGCTGTCAAAAAGGAAAAGCTCATTTTTAATTTTTTGTATTATTAGTTTAGAAAAAGGAAGATCAGACTGGCTCTCCTGGGCCTTTTGGACTTTCTCTTACCGGCCCGCAGCCCTTTAAACTGGACTTTGCACGCTCTCTCCCTCTGCCCCCCCCTCTTCCCTTTACTGCATTAAACAGTCTTTGGACTCTGTAACCAGAGCCTTCAGCTTCTCTAGCACAGTTTCTTTTTCTCCCCGGCGCTTTCTTTTTCTTTTTTTTTTTGCCAAGAAGCCCGTTGCAACTGGAGCTGTCTCCATTTGTCCCTATCTTTTCGAGACAGAAGACGGCATTTCCAAAGAAGGCACGGGGGAGAGAGAGGCCGTCTGAAGTGGGTCAACGGAACACTGTTGGCCGTTTTTTTGCAAAAAGAATATATTCCTCCCTGCCACCGCTGCCACCACCCTCGGCCTGTGATATTCTGCACTCTCCGATGTAGGTTATGTAAATGCAACTCTCCCCCCCCCACTACTAAATACCGCCTACCGTATAGCGCCTCTCCTACTTCCGAAATGTGCAAGATATAAAATGAAGTGCTCTCTCTCTCTCTCTCTCTTTTTGCACCAGTGATTCATACCGAAGGATGAAAAAAAGAAAGAAGAGTAGCTGTTACCAAAGGCAGTTCAGTAAGACATGCTGGAGGGGGAAAACTTCAGATTTTTTTCACCCCCAGGGCTGTGAGTCCTAAAGTTTAAGGACCAACTGCTTTTAGTGCGTGAAAGAATTTTCAGTGACCATACTGCAGAGAGAGAGAGAGAGAGGTTTTAATTAATCTGATTTCATGATGCTTACATTTATTTGTTGGAGACATCCATCCACCGTCTTAGCTTGTGGAACTCCAGGTGCCTTACAAAATCAATGAAAGGACTGTTATTTAAAAAAAAAAACACGGACGACGATTTATGTATCACAGAGTTAAGCGTCCACAGTGGCACTTTTAAGACCAACGAAGTTTTATTCAAGTTAGTGATGCCTCTAAGCCGAGTGAGTGTGAGCCAGCTCACTGTTTTTTAGCCTCCGGCTCACACATTTTTGTCAACTCGGGAAGGATGGCTCCAGAGCAAACTAACTTATGCAGCAGCCCAATCGCTCGCTCACAACTTTCACGCCGGTAGCTCACAAAGCAGAATTTTTGCTCGCAAGGCTCCGCAGCTTAGAGGGAGCGTTGGTTATGAGACCCAGAATTAAACTTGGTTGGCCTTAAACGTGCCACTATGGACTCTTAACTTTGTTCCAGGGCTTCAGAGCAACAGGGCTACCCACCTGAATTTATGTATTAAATTCGCATCTCTGCATCTTTGGGGTAAGCCACGGTTGAAAAACAACAACAAAGACCACAGATAATTTCATTTTTGCAAGCCAATGCCGAGACCAGGCAGGAAGCGAACTAGCAAAGAATTCTGGGACACACCACTACATGCGTGTAAGAAGTCAGAGTAAGTCTCGCCACCTTGATAGCCACAAATTCAAGTTTGCCTTAAAAAAAATCACACCTAAAGATCATTAGATTCCCCCCCTTTAAAACAGGGAAACCATTCAACATAGGGGCAGAGCTTACATTAATTTTTTTTTCAACATGATGTCGGGGGGGGAAACAGTTAACTCTTTGTTTTCCAAAAATGCTCTGGAGCAAAGCGGGATCGGGGCCCCAAGAGGAAGAGGAAACTCTGTGCCTGCTGTTTTGACGTGGGATGCTACAATACCTGTTTGGACAATGGAAGCATTCCCCTAGGACACATTACAGACTCGGGTACTTGTCTAGCACCCCACGCTGCTGATCCACCCCTCACCCACCCCCGTCTCTGGCACACAGCATCTGTGAGAAACGCCAGCTCTTAAAACTTAAAAACTGGTTTTCTTCGAAGGACTCTAGAGTTTGCTTTTATCTGAGACAAGAGGAAGAAAACCAGGCCACCAATCTCCAGGCGCTTTCCATCCAAAGAGTTACTTGAAAACACAACAGGCTATCAAGCCCTTTGCTTCTTAATATTTCCTTACACAATACATTCAAATGTCTATTTCGCCACCAAAAAAGCACTGTTATTAAATATACAGCCTTCTCACACATACGATAGGCCCCCGCAGTTCTTGAGTCTTAACTTTTTAGTGTCTTCTGAACGGGGCAATCCCGTTCTTTTCTTCACAACAAGCCCCACGATAAAAGAAGGCGCACCTTGTTTTTTTTAAGAAACACAACCCCAAAAATTAATTGTTGTGAATTCGACGTCACCGTGGCCAAGTAAGTAACCAGAACCTCACCACTGGACCAGATATTAATTCCAGGCCTTCACGCATTTAGGAACACTTCTCAGAAGTCGACTGCAAAACTTTCCTGGGACAGCTTCTCAGAAACCTGAAAGAGCTGGACCAATCTTTCAACTTGTTTTTTCAAAAAAGAGGAAGTCACTGGACCAGCACTCCCAAAAATTTAAGAAATTAAGTTCTCACAGACCTCTGAACGAGTCGAGGGATGCACCCTGGATCTGGCTTCCCTCGTTTTAGAGGGGCACAGGTCAGGGCTAAACCTCTTATAACAAGAAAAGCGGCCATAAACAAAGATCTCCGATAGGGACGACAGCGTAGGGTATCTTGCAAGTACACACTGCAAAAAAAAAAAAGTGGAACTCAATCTCCTTCGGGCTTCGTTACGAGCACAGTAATTCAGAATCCACAGGAAAGTGTAGGAAAGAGAGGAAGTTTGCCAGCTCCACCTCCGGAAAGTGACTTTGTTTTGGGGGGGTTTTTTTGCATTCAGCCTTACAATTCGGTGAAGATCAACCCCGCTACACGCAGGGCTTCTCCACGGAGGAGACAAACACCCTCTCTGTCAAAAGCAACCACCAAGCAGGCGCACCAGAGCACGGAAAAGCCAAGTCGCCCAGCGGAACATGGACACTTGCAGAGAGGTTGGACAACTCTATGTCCCTAGACCGATTCCACTGGGCCCCAAATGCACACAGATAAGGGGGGGCGGCTTTGGCACCTTTCCTTCAAAAGAAGACCCTCCAGAACCAAAACCAGTCCTCCCCCCCTCCTCCCAAGAGCAAAACATTGCAGGTTACTGCTTGGGGATTCTCTAGTCTGAAACTTATCAGAGTTTTTTCCCCTCTCTCTTTTAAAGCCAAGTTGTAAACAGGGCTGGGGACGGGAAGGGGGCTCTTTTCGCGGCAAGGGGCAGCCGGCGGAGCGACAGTGCGTGTGCAGAAGTTCACAAGACACACACGCACACCAAACCCCCCCCCACGCACACACCTGCTTCAGAGCAACCCTGGAGCCCATCTGCTGCCTTTGGAAAGGGGGGGGGGCGTGTGTGAGAAAGTAACTCCAGCCACCCGTCCTAAAAGGCGCTCGGCTGGGAGCGACTCCCGTAGCACGGGGCTTACTCCCGAGTAGACCCATCCACAGGCTCGCTCCCTCCATCACCCTCCCCTTTGCATGCCCCCCTCTCTCTCGGGAAGGGGGGTAGGGGGAAGGTTACAAGGTGGAGGAGGTAGGGGGGAGCCAAGCGTGCAAGGAGAAGACCAGAGAATCTTTAGAGCCCCCCACCCCCAATCTCCCAACCAAAGTGCCTGTGCATTTGCAGGGGGAGGCATTGAAAGCTCCTATCCCCTCCATGCACGGGGGGGGGAGAAGAGGTATTCATTCAAACCTCCCCCTCCGGCTTCTCTCCTCTCCCCCCTCCAGACACACATCGCTGAAAGCACCACCAAAACCAAAGAATCTCCCCCCCCGCAACTCCACCAAAAACCAAAGAATCGCCGCACCCCGCAACTCCACCAAAACCAAAGAATCGCCCCCCGTTTGAAACTCCACCAAAACCAAAGAATCTCTCCGTCCTCCCCCCCCAAGCTCCAGATCCCGATGCAGGACAGCAATAAAGACACCCCCCTCCCCTTTGTAAGAAAAATCTGCCAGGCCACCGACTTGCAACTTACCAGTCCCTTCTCCCCCTGTGGACTAAAGCATCGGGGGTGTCCGTGGGGGGGGGGGAGTCGTCTCTCTCCCTCTCTCTCTCCTGCAGCGGCGGCGGCGGCGGCGGCTGCCTGCCTGCCTGCCTGCTCGCTGGCTTCTCCCCCCCTAAGCTTCCACCACCCGCTCCATATGTCGCTCTCCTCCTCCTCCTCCTCCTCGCCCGGGGAAGGGAAGGGAAGGGGAGGGGAGGGCGGGGATGGAGGGGAGGGGTGGGTGGGGGAAATCGGGCGGCTTGCTGGCGCGGCGGCGGCGGCGGCGAGGAAGGGGGGGGCGGCCGAGAGGCGAATGCAGCTTGAGGAGGGGGGCAGAAGGAGGAGGAGGCAGAGGAGGCGGAGGAAGGAGGAGGATTTAAGCCTCCGCGGCGCTGGAGCTGCGGCGGTCACGAAGCATTATACAATGGAGGAGGCAGGGAGGCGGAGACGGCGGGCGGGCGGGCAGCGCTTTTGCAGCGCTCTCTCCCTCTCCCTCTCCCTCTCCCTCTCCGGCCAGGCGGGGAGAGCGAGCGAGTGACGCCAAGGCGAGGCTCCGGCGAGCGCCTTGCCCTTTGGCTCACGTCGGAAGCCCCGCCTCGGTGCCTGCCCTGCCGCCGCCTCCTCCTCCGCCTCCTCCTCCTCCTGGCGGCCGCGGCTACTGCTCGGCGGCTGCTCCCGGCTCCTGCAGAAGGCGGCCAGGCCGGCCGGGGAGGCAGCGAGCGAGCCAGCCAGCCTCCCTTCCCTTCCACCCCACCCCACCCCACCCCACCCCACCCGGGGTCAGCCCCGACCGAGGGAAGGCGGAGCCGCTCCGGAGGTCTCGCCCGGCGCCTTTTGTCCCGGGAGGGCGGCGGGGGCTGCCGGAGGGACGCCCCGGGAAGGGGAGGCGTGGGGGGTGGGGGGCGCAGAGGCTTTGGGGGAAGCCCGGGGAGGCCTGGGGGGGGGTTGGACTCAGGAGTTCGCGGAGGGGGGACGACGCAGAGGCTTTTGCGGGGAAGCCCGGGGAGAGGTGGGGGTACAGAGACTTTGAAGGGGGGGCACGCAGAGACTTCGGGGGAGCTTTGGGGGGGGGAGCTTTGGGGGAAGCCCGGGGAGGCGTGGGGGGGGATCGAGGGGGAGGGACGCAGAGACTTTGGGGGAGACGCTGAGACTTTGGGGGAAGCCAGAGGAGGTGTGGGGTAGGATAGAGACTTCGAAGGGGGGGTGTAGATACTTGGGGGGGGATGCAGAGACTTTGGGGGAAGCCAGGAGAGGGGTGGGGGTGGGAAACAGAGACTTTGGGGGGTGGTCGGAGAGGTTTCGGTGGAGCCAGGGAGGCCTGGGGGTGGGATACAGAGACTTTGGAAGGGGAGCCAGGAGAGGGGTGGGGGGGCTGAGATAGCAGAGACTTTGGGGGGGGAGCACAGAGACTTCGGGGGAGACAGGGTGGGACACAGAGAGTTTGGAGGGAGGCATGGGGGTGGGACACAGGGACACAGAGACTTCGGCGGAGGCAGAGGAGTGGGACACAGAGACTTCGGAGGGAGATGGGGTGGGACACACAGGGAGTTTGAGGGAGACATGGGGCTGAGAGAGCTCTGAGAGAACCGTCGGTTAGAGAACAGCTCTGACAGAACTATGCCTTGCCCAAGGTCACCCAGCAGCTGCAAGTGGAGGAGTGGGGGAATCAAACCCCGTTCTCCCAGACTAGAGTCCGCCCACTTAACCACGACACCAAACTGGCCCTAAACAGTCAAAGCCGGGAGGTAACAAGGTGCCCCAAAGTGAAGGTTAAAATGAAAAGCCCCCATCGGAATGGAAAGTGCTGGGGGGGGGGTCCCTAATGTGCCTGTAGGGGTCTTGTTAAGGCCCACCGAGTCGCTTCCAACTTATGGCGAGCCTTGGAATGATAGAACAAATGGAGAGTCCAGTGGCACCTTTTAAAACCGACCGAAGTTTTATTCAAGGTGTGAGATTTCGTGTGCAGGCCCACTTTTCAAATACATTGGGATGGGAAGGTCAGGTTCAAACTCATAGACAGGGTCCGAGTGGCAAATTAACATGTCACATGATGAAGATATTTTTGAGATACGCAAGACAAAACCTTATAACCTGAGCTCGTTATTTAGTTTTGTCTTGCGTATCTTAAAATATCTCCATCACATCAGGGCTGTTTTTGGGCCGGAACGCACAGGAACGGAGTTCCGGCTGGCTCCCGAGTTGGCCACACCCAGCAGGAACTCATCAGCACAATAGGCCACACCCAACAGCAGAAACTCATTAGGATTGGCTGCATTAGGGGTATGTGGCCTAACATGAAAAGGAGTTCCTGCTACAAAAAAAGCCCTGGGTTTTGACAAGGAACAAGGTAAACAGATTAAGAAGCAAAAAGTGGGTGTGGCTGGATGGCCACACTTCTGGTAACATGGGGCCGTGGCCTAATATGCTAATGAGCTGCACTGTCAGGGATGTGGCCTAATATGCTAATATGTTTCTGCTGATGGGTGTGGCCTATTATGCTAATGAGTTCCTGCTGGGCTTTTTCTACAAAAAAAGCCCTGCACTACGTTATACCATAATTCGCTGTCCGGCCCCTGTCTATAAGTCTGAACCTTCCATTCCAATGTATCTGAAGAACACGGAAGCTCATGCCTTGAATAAAATTTTTGTTGGTCTTAAAAGGTGCCAGTGGACTCTTAAATTTGTTCCACGAATTAATGTCCGTGTCGTCTGTGTGTAGGAGGAACTGCACTTTTCACATGCCCAGTGGCCCGCTTTAAAAAAAATTAACTTGGGAGCTTCGCTTTCCCGTACCCCATGCTACACTTAAAAAAAATTAACTTACCTTCCAAATAGATTCAGGCGTGGTAGCCGTCTTGGTCCAAAGCAGCAGGACAGAGTTGGAGCCCACAGTGGCACCTTGAACACCCACAACATTTTTGTTCTGGCTCTGTGCTTTTGTGTGCACACTTTGTTGATGTTAACAGTGCCACCGGACTCAAAACTTTGTTCTTGCCTCCCAAGTGTTATTCAGATGAGGGGCGGTATTGCATTCTTCCCATGCCTAGTTACGAGCCAGTTTGGTGTAGTGGTTCAGTGCACGGACTCTTATCTGGGAGAACCGGGTGTGATTCCCCCACTCCTCCACTTGCACCTGCTGATGTGACCTTGGGTCAGTCACAAGCTCTGACACAGCTGTTCTCTCCAGGACAGTTTCTGTCAGAAGCTCTCTCAGCCCCACCTACCTCACAGGGTGTCTGTTGTGGGGAGGGGAAGGGAAAGGAGTTTGTAAGCCGCTCTGAGACGCCTTTGGGCAGTGAAGGGAAGGGTATAATTCCAATCTCTTCTTCTTCTTCTGCTACCTCACAGGGTGTCTGTTGTGGGGAGGGGAAGGGAAAGGAGATTGTCAGCCGCTCTGAGACTCCTTCGGGCAGTGAAGGGCGGGGTATAAATCCAATCTCTTCTTCTTCTTCTACCTCACAGCGTCTCTGTTGTGGGGAGGGGAAGGGAGAGGAGTTTGTAAGCCGCTCTGAGACTCCTTCAGGTAGTGAAGGGCGGGATATAAATCCAATCTCCTCTTCTTCTTCTACCTCACAGGGTATCTGTCTGTTGTGGGGAGGGGAAGGGAAAGGAGGTTGTAAGCCGCTCTGAGACTCCTTCGGGTAGTGAAGGGCGGGGTATAAATCCAATCTCTTCTTCTTCTTTGACCTCACAGGGTATCTGTCTGTTGTGGGGAGGGGAAGGGAAAGGAGTTTGTAAGCCGCTCTGAGACGCCTTTGGGCAGTGAAGGGCAGGGTATAAATCCAATCTCCTCTTCTTCTTCTACCTCACAGGGTATCTGTCTGTTGTGGGGAGGGGAAGGGAAAGGAGTTTGTAAGCCGCTCTGAGACTCCTTCGGGTAGTGAAGGGCGGGATATAAATCCAATCTCCTCTTCTTCTTCTACCTCACAGGGTATCTGTCTGTTGTGGGGAGGGGAAGGGAAAGGGAGTTTGTAAGCCGCTCTGAGACTCCTTCGGGTAGTGAAGGGCGGGGCATAAATCCAATCTCTTCTTCTTCTTTTACCTCACAGGGTGTCTGTTGTGGGGAGGGGAAGGGAGAGGAGTTTGTAAGCCACTCTGGGACTCCAAGTGAAGGGCGGGGTATAAATCCAATCTCTTCTTCTAGTGAGATGCTTTTTAAAATGAACTCCCCCCCCCCCCAAATATCTGAAGAAGTCTGTGTGGTCACAGGGAAGCTCATACCCAGAATAAAACTGTCGGTCTTAAAAGGTCCAGAGCAGGGGTGTCGAACTCATTGGTAATGTAGGTCGGATCTGACATAGATGAGACCTTGTCGGGCCGGGCCACGTGTGCCATAAAAGGTAACGCCAGGTAGTGGAGAGATAAACTTCATAAAGGACACAAACACAAAGCTTTTTTTTTTTTTTTACTTAAAAACATGCTTAAAACATTAGCTCTGTAAGCAGCAAATCTACTTTTGATTTATTGACATTCGCCACAGAAATCTCATGCTCGGAGTTCTGAATCGAGGACCTCACTGCTGGTGGACCTCCTGATGGCGCCTGGTGTTTTTGGCCGCTGTGTGACACAGAGTGTTGGACTGGATGGGCCATTGGCCTGATCCAAACATTGGCTTCTCTTATGTTTTTATAGGAACTCTCAGTCTGGGGCAAGGGATGCTCTGTATTCTTGGTGCTTGGGGGGGCAGCAGTGGGAGGGCTTCCAGTGTCCTGGCCCCACTGCTGGACCTCCTGATGGCACCTGGTATTTTTGGCCACTGTGTGACACAGAGAGTGTTGGACTGGATGGGCCACTGGCCTGATCCAACATGGGCTTCTCTTATGTTCCTATGTTACAAGGTTAAAACATGAAATGGCTGAGCGACAGAGAGTCCGGCAAAACAAGCTATGACGCCGCAGCAGAACTGGAAGCAGGAGATGGCCAGTCACACCGCGGGCCTGATGGAAGCCCTCCGGGGGCATGTTTGACACCCCTGGTCTAGAGGAGTTAGCAGCATCACGTCTGTTGCTGCAAAACAGTAAAAATCCCAGTCGCCCCCTTTAAGACCAACAAACTTGATCGGAGCAGAAGCCTTCGAGAAACACCGCTCTCTTCGTCAGGTGCAGGTCTTAAAGGCGTCACTGAACTCAAGCGACGTTTTATTCGCGGCGTAAGCTCTCGTGAGCCTCTCTGAAGAAAGCGTGCGTGCACGCAAAAGCCTATGCCCTAGAATAAAACTGTCGGGTCTTAAAAAGCACTTTTGTTTTACCTCCCCAAGGGTAAGTTAACTTACCTCCCGGGGGACGTAAAGGAGCTTCGACTCTGAACAGCTCACAAAAAAGAACAAGTGCAGAGAAGGGCAACTCGAATGACAAAAGGGTCGGAACACCTTCCCTATGAAGAAAGGTTAAAACGCTGGGGGCTCTTCAGCTTGGAGAAATGACGGCTGAGGGGTGACATGATCGAGGTTTATAAGATCATGAATGGGATTGAGCAGGTTGAGAAAGAAGTACTTTTCTTCCTTTCTCACAATACAAGAACTCGTGGGCACTCCATGAAATTGCTGAGCAGTCGGGTTAGAACGGATAAAAGGAAGTCCTTCTTCACCCAAAGAGTGATTAACACGTGGAACTCACTGCCACAGAAGGTGGTGGCAGCTACAAGCATGGACAGTTTCAAGAGGGAATTGGATAAACATCTGGAGCAGAAGTCCATCAGGGGCTATTAGCCACAGGGTATAGATGGGAACTCTCAGTCTGGGGCAGGTGATGCACTCTGTTCTTGGTGCTGGAGGGGGCAGCAGTGGGAGGGCTTCTGGTGTCCTGGCCCCACTGCTGGACCTCCTGATGGCTCCTGGTATTTTTGGGCCGCTGTGTGACAGAGTGTTGGACTAGATGGGCCATTGGCCTGATTCAACATTGGCTTCTCTTATGTTCTTATCCCGAAAATCTTGATGGTTTCTGAAGTGCGACTGGACTCGAAACTGGCTGATTTTGCCTCCCAAATGTTTGCGTGTGGGGGGAGCGGGTTGCGTTCTTCACATGCCCAGTGCCGTGCCTTTTAAAAATTATCTTACCTGCTAAATGTTATTTATTATTTCATTAACTTACACCTCACCTTCCTCCCCGACGGAGACCCAAGGCGGCCTACATCATTCTCCTCTCCATTCATTTTATCCTCACAGCGACCCTGCAAGGTCGGTTGGGCCGAGCAGGTGTGACCGGCCCGAGGTCAACCAGCAGGCTTCCCGTGGCGCGAGCGGGGATTCGAATTTAGGTCTCCCAGATACTAGGCTGACACTCTCGATCAGCACGATACATTTACCCATCATTATAGAATGTTTTGTACCTAGATTATTAAATCTACGCACGTCTGAGTCGAATCTAGCAACTATATTTGGATGTGTATATTTAGTGTTGAGTGTTGTTGGTCCCTTTTGTATACTCTCAACCCCTACGCCGTGTGGGCTCTCAGATTCAGTCGTGTACGGGGGAATTGCAGTTTTCACAGGGCCAGTGACGAGTTCTAATTAAATTATCTCCCAAATGTCACCCCAAAGTAGTTAGACACGCAGGGATCTCCTGCTGCGTTAAGCAGAAAGGCATCCTTTTGAGTTGTATATATTGTTGGTGGTGTGAGTGGTGGAATTGTGCTCGGAGTTTGTCCAGTGGCACGCCGTTATGTTTAATTGATACCCTCCTTCCTCTCCCCCCCCCCATGAGGACCCAAAGCAGCTTCTCTGGTTCTCTCCTCTGTTTTTATCCTCAAAAGAGCCCGTGATGTAGGTGAGGCTTAAACGGGGCAGCTGGCCCAAGGATACCCAGCAAACTTCCAGGCCAACACCAGGACTCGAACCCGGGTCTCCTTGTCTGACTTTCTAACCACCAATATTCACCGTCACACACCAACTTTAGGACCACAGAGCCAAACGTCTTCTAAATCAATGTTGCACGTAGGCCTCGCGCAAGGTTCCCTCTAAGTTGAATTAGTGTGAGCTAGCTCACAGTTTTTTAGCCTCCGGCTCGCAGGTTTTTGCCTTGGCTCCGTAAGGAGGGCTCCAGAGCAAACTAACTGATGCAGCAGCCAAATCGCTCGCTCACAACTTGAATGCCAGTGAGCTCACGGAGTAGAATTCTTTGCTCACAAGGCTCCACCGCTTAAGAGGTAAGCGTTGCTAACCACTACACCGCACTGGCTCTGTTACTGATGGCCAGTAAGGGAGGGCTCGTGGATCAGTGGCCGAGCCTCTGCTTGGCAGGCAGAAGGTCCCCGGTTCGATCCCCAGCATCTCCAGTTGAAAGGACCAGACGGTAGGTGATGGGAAAGACCTCAGCCTGAGACCCTGGAGAGCTGCTGCCGGTTTGAGTCGGCAATACCGTGATGGACCAAGGGTCTGATTCAATATAAGGCAGCCTCATGTATATATCTGCTTGGCAGGCAGAAGGCCCCAGGTTCGATCCCCGGCATCTCCGGTTGAAAGGACCAGACAGCAGGTGATGGGAAAGACCTCTGCCCGAGACCCTGGAGAGCCATGAACTGGGGCTGTAGCTCAGGGGCAGAGCTTCTGCTTGGCATGCAGAAGGTCCCAGGTTCAGTCCCCAGCATCTCCAGTTGAAAGGACCAGGCAGCAGGTGATGGGAAAGACCTCTGCCTGAGACCCTGGAGAGCCATAAAGTGGGGCTGTAGCTCAGTGGCAGAGCATCTGCTTGGCATGCAGAAGGTCCCAGGTTCAGTCCCCAGCCTCTCCAGTTGAAAGGACCAGGTAAGAGGTGATGGGAAAAACCTCTGCCTGAGACCCTGGAGAGCCATGAAGTGGGGCTGTAGCTCAGTGGCAGAGCATCTGCTCGGCATGCAGAAGGTTCTAGGTTCAGTCCCCGGCCTCTCCAGTTGAAAGGACCAGGTAAGAGGTGATAGGAAAGACCTCTGCCTGAGACCCTGGAGAGCCACGAACTGGGGCTGTAGCTCAGTGGCAGAGCCTCTGCTTGGCATGCAGAAGGTCCCAGGTTCAGTCCCCGGCCTCTCCAGTTGAAAGGACCAGGCAGCAGGTGATGGGAAATACCTCTGCCTGAGACCCTGCAGAGCCATGAAGTGGGGCTGTAGCTCAGTGGCAGAGCATCTGCTCGGCATGCAGAAGGTCCTAGGTTCAGTCCCCGGCCTCTCCAGTTGAAAGGACCAGGTAAGAGGTGATGGGAAAGACCTCTGCCTGAGACCCTGGAGAGCCACGAACTGGGGCTGTAGCTCAGTGGCAGAACCTCTGCTTGGCATGCAGAAGGTCCCAGGTTCAGTCCCTGGCCTCTCCAGTTGAAAGGACCAGGCAGCAGGTGATGGGAAATACCTCTGCCTGAGACCCTGGAGAGCCATGAAGTGGGGCTGTAGCTCAGTGGCAGAGCATCTGCTTGGCAGACAGAAGGTCCCAGGTTCAATCCCCGGCATCTCCAGTTAGAAGGACCAGGCTGGAGGTGAAGAGAAAGACCTCTGCCTGAGACCCTGGAGAACCAAGACCTGGGGCTGTAGCTCAGTGGCAGAGCATCTGCTTGGCATGCAGAAGGTCCCAGGTTCAGTCCCCGGCCTCTCCAGTTGAAAGGACCAGGCTGGAGGTGATGGGAAAGACCTCTGCCTGAGACCCTGGAGAGCCATGAAGTGGGGCTGTAGCTCAGTGGCAGAGCATCTGCTCGGCATGCAGAAGGTTCTAGGTTCACTCCCCGGCCTCTCCAGTTGAAAGGACCAGGTAAGAGGTGATAGGAAAGACCTCTGCCTGAGACCCTGGAGAGCCACGAACTGGGGCTGTAGCTCAGTGGCAGAGCCTCTGCTTGGCATGCAGAAGGTCCCAGGTTCAGTCCCCGGCCTCTCCAGTTGAAAGGACCAGGCAGCAGGTGATGGGAAATACCTCTGCCTGAGACCCTGGAGAGCCATGAAGTGGGGCTGTAGCTCAGTGGCAGAGCATCTGCTCGGCATGCAGAAGGTCCTAGGTTCAGTCCCCGGCCTCTCCAGTTGAAAGGACCAGGTAAGAGGTGATGGGAAATACCTCTGCCTGAGACCCTGGAGAGCCATGAAGTGGGGCTGTAGCTCAGTGGCAGAGCATCTGCTCGGCATGCAGAAGGTCCTAGGTTCAGTCCCCGGCCTCTCCAGTTGAAAGGACCAGGTAAGAGGTGATGGGAAAGACCTCTGCCTGAGACCCTGGAGAGCCACGAACTGGGGCTGTAGCTCAGTGGCAGAGCCTCTGCTTGGCATGCAGAAGGTCCCAGGTTCAGTCCCCGGCCTCTCCAGTTGAAAGGACCAGGCAGCAGGTGATGGGAAATACCTCTGCCTGAGACCCTGGAGAGCCATGAAGTGGGGCTGTAGCTCAGTGGCAGAGCATCTGCTCGGCATGCAGAAGGTCCCAGGTTCAGTCCCTGGCCTCTCCAGTTGAAAGGACCAGGCAGCAGGTGATGGGAAATACCTCTGCCTGAGACCCTGGAGAGCCATGAAGTGGGGCTGTAGCTCAGTGGCAGAGCATTTGCTCGGCATGCAGAAGGTCCTAGGTTCAGTCCCCGGCCTCTCCAGTTGAAAGGACCAGGTAAGAGGTGATGGGAAAGACCTCTGCCTGAGACCCTGGAGAGCCACGAACTGGGGCTGTAGCTCAGTGGCAGAGCCTCTGCTTGGCATGCAGAAGGTCCCAGGTTCAGTCCCCGGCCTCTCCAGTTGAAAGGACCAGGCAGCAGGTGATGGGAAATACCTCTGCCTGAGACCCTGGAGAGCCATGAAGTGGGGCTGTAGCTCAGTGGCAGAGCATCTGCTCGGCATGCACAAGGTCCTAGGTTCAGTCCCCGGCCTCTCCAGTTGAAAGGACCAGGTAAGAGGTGATGGGAAAGACCTCTGCCTGAGACCCTGGAGAGCCATGAAGTGGGGCTGTAGCTCAGTGGCAGAGCATCTGCTCGGCATGCAGAAGGTCCTAGGTTCAGTCCCCGGCCTCTCCAGTTGAAAGGACCAGGTAAGAGGTGATGGGAAATACCTCTGCCTGAGACCCGGAGAGCCATGAAGTGGGGCTGTAGCTCAGTGGCAGAGCATCTGCTCGGCATGCAGAAGGTCCTAGGTTCAGTCCCCGGCCTCTCCAGTTGAAAGGACCAGGTAAGAGGTGATGGGAAAGACCTCTGCCTGAGACCCTGGAGAGCCATGAAGTGGGGCTGTAGCTCAGTGGCAGAGCATCTGCTCGGCATGCAGAAGGTCCTAGGTTCAGTCCCCGGCCTCTCCAGTTGAAAGGACCAGGTAAGAGGTGATGGGAAATACCTCTGCCTGAGACCCTGGAGAGCCATGAAGTGGGGCTGTAGCTCAGTGGCAGAGCATCTGCTCGGCATGCAGAAGGTCCTAGGTTCAGTCCCCGGCCTCTCCAGTTGAAAGGACCAGGTAAGAGGTGATGGGAAATACCTCTGCCTGAGACCCTGGAGAGCCATGAAGTGGGGCTGTAGCTCAGTGGCAGAGCATCTGCTCGGCATGCAGAAGGTCCTAGGTTCAGTCCCCGGCCTCTCCAGTTGAAAGGACCAGGTAAGAGGTGATGGGAAATACCTCTGCCTGAGACCCTGGAGAGCCATGAAGTGGGGCTGTAGCTCAGTGGCAGAGCATCTGCTCGGCATGCAGAAGGTCCTAGGTTCAGTCCCCGGCCTCTCCAGTTGAAAGGACCAGGTAAGAGGTGATGGGAAATACCTCTGCCTGAGACCCTGGAGAGCCATGAAGTGGGGCTGTAGCTCAGTGGCAGAGCATCTGCTCGACATACAGAAGGTCCTAGGTTCAGTCCCCGGCCTCTCCAGTTGAAAGGACCAGGTAAGAGGTGATGGGAAATACCTCTGCCTGAGACCCTGGAGAGCCATGAAGTGGGGCTGTAGCTCAGTGGCAGAGCATCTGCTCGGCATGCAGAAGGTCCTAGGTTCAGTCCCCGGCCTCTCCAGTTGAAAGGACCAGGTAAGAGGTGATGGGAAAGACCTCTGCCTGAGACCCTGGAGAGCCATGAAGTGGGGCTGTAGCTCAGTGGCAGAGCATCTGCTCGGCATGCAGAAGGTCCTAGGTTCAGTCCCCGGCCTCTCCAGTTGAAAGGACCAGGTAAGAGGTGATGGGAAAGACCTCTGCCTGAGACCCTGGAGAGCCACGAACTGGGGCTGTAGCTCAGTGGCAGAGCCTCTGCTTGGCATGCAGAAGGTCCCAGGTTCAGTCCCCGGCCTCTCCAGTTGAAAGGACCAGGCAGCAGGTGATGGGAAATACCTCTGCCTGAGACCCTGGAGAGCCATGAAGTGGGGCTGTAGCTCAGTGGCAGAGCATCTGCTCGGCATGCAGAAGGTCCCAGGTTCAGTCCCCGGCCTCTCCAGTTGAAAGGACCAGGCAGCAGGTGATGGGAAATACCTCTGCCTGAGACCCTGGAGAGCCATGAAGTGGGGCTGTAGCTCAGTGGCAGAGCATCTGCTCGGCATGCAGAAGGTCCTAGGTTCAGTCCCCGGCCTCTCCAGTTGAAAGGACCAGGTAAGAGGTGATGGGAAAGACCTCTGCCTGAGACCCTGGAGAGCCACGAACTGGGGCTGTAGCTCAGTGGCAGAGCCTCTGCTTGGCATGCAGAAGGTCCCAGGTTCAGTCCCCGGCCTCTCCAGTTGAAAGGACCAGGCAGCAGGTGATGGGAAATACCTCTGCCTGAGACCCTGGAGAGCCATGAAGTGGGGCTGTAGCTCAGTGGCAGAGCATCTGCTCAGCATGCACAAGGTCCTAGGTTCAGTCCCCGGCCTCTCCAGTTGAAAGGACCAGGTAAGAGGTGATGGGAAAGACCTCTGCCTGAGACCCTGGAGAGCCATGAAGTGGGGCTGTAGCTCAGTGGCAGAGCATCTGCTCGGCATGCAGAAGGTCCTAGGTTCAGTCCCCGGCCTCTCCAGTTGAAAGGACCAGGTAAGAGGTGATGGGAAATACCTCTGCCTGAGACCCTGGAGAGCCATGAAGTGGGGCTGTAGCTCAGTGGCAGAGCATCTGCTCGGCATGCAGAAGGTCCTAGGTTCAGTCCCCGGCCTCTCCAGTTGAAAGGACCAGGTAAGAGGTGATGGGAAAGACCTCTGCCTGAGACCCTGGAGAGCCATGAAGTGGGGCTGTAGCTCAGTGGCAGAGCATCTGCTCGGCATGCAGAAGGTCCTAGGTTCAGTCCCCGGCCTCTCCAGTTGAAAGGACCAGGTAAGAGGTGATGGGAAATACCTCTGCCTGAGACCCTGGAGAGCCATGAAGTGGGGCTGTAGCTCAGTGGCAGAGCATCTGCTCGGCATGCAGAAGGTCCTAGGTTCAGTCCCCGGCCTCTCCAGTTGAAAGGACCAGGTAAGAGGTGATGGGAAATACCTCTGCCTGAGACCCTGGAGAGCCATGAAGTGGGGCTGTAGCTCAGTGGCAGAGCATCTGCTCGGCATGCAGAAGGTCCCAGGTTCAGTCCCCAGCCTCTCCAGTTGAAAGGACCAGGTAAGAGGTAATGGGAAAAACCTCTGCCTGAGACCCTGGAGAGCCATGAACTGGGGCTGTGGCTCAGTGGCAGAGCATCTGCTTGGCATGCAGAAGGTCCCAGGTTCAGTCCCCGGCCTCTCCAGTTGAAAGGACCAGGCTGGAGGTGAAGTGAAAGACCTCTGCCTGAGACCCTGGAGAGCCATGAACTGGGGCTGTAGCTCAGGGGCAGAGCTTCTGCTTGGCAGGCAGAAGGTCCCAGGTTCAGTCCCCGGCCTCTCCAGTTAAAAGGACCAGGCAGGAGGTGGTGGGAAAGACCTCTGCCTGAGACCCTGGAGAGCCATGAAGTGGGGCTGTAGCTCAGTGGCAGAGCATCTGCTCGGCATGCAGAAGGTCCTAGGTTCAGTCCCCGGCCTCTCCAGTTGAAAGGACCAGGTAAGAGGTGATGGGAAATACCTCTGCCTGAGACCCTGGAGAGCCATGAAGTGGGGCTGTAGCTCAGTGGCAGAGCATCTGCTCGGCATGCAGAAGGTCCTAGGTTCAGTCCCCGGCCTCTCCAGTTGAAAGGACCAGGTAAGAGGTGATGGGAAATACCTCTGCCTGAGACCCTGGAGAGCCATGAAGTGGGGCTGTAGCTCAGTGGCAGAGCATCTGCTCGGCATGCAGAAGGTCCTAGGTTCAGTCCCCGGCCTCTCCAGTTGAAAGGACCAGGTAAGAGGTGATGGGAAATACCTCTGCCTGAGACCCTGGAGAGCCATGAAGTGGGGCTGTAGCTCAGTGGCAGAGCATCTGCTCGGCATGCAGAAGGTCCTAGGTTCAGTCCCCGGCCTCTCCAGTTGAAAGGACCAGGTAAGAGGTGATGGGAAATACCTCTGCCTGAGACCCTGGAGAGCCATGAAGTGGGGCTGTAGCTCAGTGGCAGAGCATCTGCTCGACATACAGAAGGTCCTAGGTTCAGTCCCCGGCCTCTCCAGTTGAAAGGACCAGGTAAGAGGTGATGGGAAATACCTCTGCCTGAGACCCTGGAGAGCCATGAAGTGGGGCTGTAGCTCAGTGGCAGAGCATCTGCTCGGCATGCAGAAGGTCCTAGGTTCAGTCCCCGGCCTCTCCAGTTGAAAGGACCAGGTAAGAGGTGATGGGAAAGACCTCTGCCTGAGACCCTGGAGAGCCATGAAGTGGGGCTGTAGCTCAGTGGCAGAGCATCTGCTCGGCATGCAGAAGGTCCTAGGTTCAGTCCCCGGCCTCTCCAGTTGAAAGGACCAGGTAAGAGGTGATGGGAAAGACCTCTGCCTGAGACCCTGGAGAGCCACGAACTGGGGCTGTAGCTCAGTGGCAGAGCCTCTGCTTGGCATGCAGAAGGTCCCAGGTTCAGTCCCCGGCCTCTCCAGTTGAAAGGACCAGGCAGCAGGTGATGGGAAATACCTCTGCCTGAGACCCTGGAGAGCCATGAAGTGGGGCTGTAGCTCAGTGGCAGAGCATCTGCTCGGCATGCAGAAGGTCCCAGGTTCAGTCCCCGGCCTCTCCAGTTGAAAGGACCAGGCAGCAGGTGATGGGAAATACCTCTGCCTGAGACCCTGGAGAGCCATGAAGTGGGGCTGTAGCTCAGTGGCAGAGCATCTGCTCGGCATGCAGAAGGTCCTAGGTTCAGTCCCCGGCCTCTCCAGTTGAAAGGACCAGGTAAGAGGTGATGGGAAAGACCTCTGCCTGAGACCCTGGAGAGCCACGAACTGGGGCTGTAGCTCAGTGGCAGAGCCTCTGCTTGGCATGCAGAAGGTCCCAGGTTCAGTCCCCGGCCTCTCCAGTTGAAAGGACCAGGCAGCAGGTGATGGGAAATACCTCTGCCTGAGACCCTGGAGAGCCATGAAGTGGGGCTGTAGCTCAGTGGCAGAGCATCTGCTCAGCATGCACAAGGTCCTAGGTTCAGTCCCCGGCCTCTCCAGTTGAAAGGACCAGGTAAGAGGTGATGGGAAAGACCTCTGCCTGAGACCCTGGAGAGCCATGAAGTGGGGCTGTAGCTCAGTGGCAGAGCATCTGCTCGGCATGCAGAAGGTCCTAGGTTCAGTCCCCGGCCTCTCCAGTTGAAAGGACCAGGTAAGAGGTGATGGGAAATACCTCTGCCTGAGACCCTGGAGAGCCATGAAGTGGGGCTGTAGCTCAGTGGCAGAGCATCTGCTCGGCATGCAGAAGGTCCTAGGTTCAGTCCCCGGCCTCTCCAGTTGAAAGGACCAGGTAAGAGGTGATGGGAAAGACCTCTGCCTGAGACCCTGGAGAGCCATGAAGTGGGGCTGTAGCTCAGTGGCAGAGCATCTGCTCGGCATGCAGAAGGTCCTAGGTTCAGTCCCCGGCCTCTCCAGTTGAAAGGACCAGGTAAGAGGTGATGGGAAATACCTCTGCCTGAGACCCTGGAGAGCCATGAAGTGGGGCTGTAGCTCAGTGGCAGAGCATCTGCTCGGCATGCAGAAGGTCCTAGGTTCAGTCCCCGGCCTCTCCAGTTGAAAGGACCAGGTAAGAGGTGATGGGAAATACCTCTGCCTGAGACCCTGGAGAGCCATGAAGTGGGGCTGTAGCTCAGTGGCAGAGCATCTGCTCGGCATGCAGAAGGTCCCAGGTTCAGTCCCCAGCCTCTCCAGTTGAAAGGACCAGGTAAGAGGTAATGGGAAAAACCTCTGCCTGAGACCCTGGAGAGCCATGAACTGGGGCTGTGGCTCAGTGGCAGAGCATCTGCTTGGCATGCAGAAGGTCCCAGGTTCAGTCCCCGGCCTCTCCAGTTGAAAGGACCAGGCTGGAGGTGAAGTGAAAGACCTCTGCCTGAGACCCTGGAGAGCCATGAACTGGGGCTGTAGCTCAGGGGCAGAGCTTCTGCTTGGCAGGCAGAAGGTCCCAGGTTCAGTCCCCGGCCTCTCCAGTTAAAAGGACCAGGCAGGAGGTGGTGGGAAAGACCTCTGCCTGAGACCCTGCAGAGCCATGAACTGGGGCTGTAGCTCAGTGGCAGAGCATCTGCTTGGCATGCAGAAGGTCCCAGGTTCAGTCCCCAGCCTCTCCAGTTGAAAGGACCAGGTAAGAGGTGATGGGAAAAACCTCTGCCTGAGACCCTGGAGAGCCATGAACTGGGGCTGTAGCTCAGTGGCAGAGCATCTGCTTGGCATGCAGAAGGTCCCAGGTTCAGTCCCCGGCCTCTCCAGTTGAAAGGACCAGGCAGCAGGTGATGGGAAAGACCTCTGCCTGAGACCCTGCAGAGCCATGAACTGGGGCTGTAGCTCAGTGGCAGAGCATCTGCTTGGCATGCAGAAGGTCCCAGGTTCAGTCCCCAGCCTCTCCAGTTGAAAGGACCAGGTAAGAGGTGATGGGAAAAACCTCTGCCTGAGACCCTGGAGAGCCATGAACTGGGGCTGTGGCTCAGTGGCAGAGCATCTGCTTGGCATGCAGAAGGTCCCAGGTTCAGTCCCCGGCCTCTCCAGTTGAAAGGACCAGGCTGGAGGTGAAGTGAAAGACCTCTGCCTGAGACCCTGGAGAGCCATGAACTGGGGCTGTAGCTCAGGGGCAGAGCTTCTGCTTGGCAGGCAGAAGGTCCCAGGTTCAGTCCCCGGCCTCTCCAGTTAAAAGGACCAGGCAGGAGGTGGTGGGAAAGACCTCTGCCTGAGACCCTGCAGAGCCATGAACTGGGGCTGGGGCTCAGGGGCAGAGCATCTGCTTGGCAGGCAGAAGGCCCCAGGTTCAGTCCCCGCCATCTCCAGTTGAAAGGACCAGGCAGGAGGTGGTGGGAAAGACCTCTGCCTGAGACCCTGCAGAGCCATGAACTGGGGCTGGGGCTCAGGGGCAGAGCATCTGCTTGGCAGGCAGAAGGCCCCAGGTTCAGTCCCCGCCATCTCCAGTTGAAAGGACCAGGCAGCAGGTGATGGGAAAGACCTCTGCCCGAGACCCTGGAGAGCCATGAACTGGGGTTGTAGCTCAGGGGCAGAGCTTCTGCTTGGCATGCAGAAGGTCCCAGGTTCAGTCCCCAGCATCTCAAGTTGAAAGGACCAGGCAGCAGGTGATGGGAAAGACCTCTGCCTGAGACCCTGCAGAGCCATGAACTGGGGCTGGGGCTCAGGGGCAGAGCATCTGCTTGGCAGGCAGAAGGCCCCAGGTTCAGTCCCCGGCATCTCCAGTTGAAAGGACCAGGCAGGAGATGATGGGAAAGACCTCTGCCTGAGGCCCTGGAGAGCCATGATCTGGGGCTGTAGCTCAGGGGCAGAGCATCTGCTTGGCATGCAGAAGGTCCCAGGTTCAATCCCCGGCCTCTCCAGTTAAAAGGACCAGGCAGGAGGTGGTGGGAAAGACCTCTGCCTGAGACCCTGCAGAGCCATGAACTGGGGCTGGGGCTCAGGGGCAGAGCATCTGCTTGGCAGGCAGAAGGCCCCAGGTTCAGTCCCCGCCATCTCCAGTTGAAAGGACCAGGCAGCAGGTGATGGGAAAGACCTCTGCCCGAGACCCTGGAGAGCCATGAAGTGGGGCTGTAGCTCAGGGGCAGAGCTTCTGCTTGGCATGCAGAAGGTCCCCAGCATCTCCAGTTGAAAGGACCAGGCAGCAGGTGATGGGAAAGACCTCTGCCTGAGACCCTGCAGAGCCATGAACTGGGGCTGTAGCTCAGTGGCAGAGCATCTGCTTGGCATGCAGAAGGTCCCAGGTTCAGTCCCCAGCCTCTCCAGTTGAAAGGACCAGGTAAGAGGTGATGGGAAAAACCTCTGCCTGAGACCCTGGAGAGCCATGAAGTGGGGCTGTAGCTCAGTGGCAGAGCCTCTGCTTGGCATGCAGAAGGTCCCAGGTTCAGTCCCCAGCATCTCCAGTTGAAAGGACCAGGCAGCAGGTGATGGGAAAGACCTCTGCCTGAGACCCTGGAGAACCATGAACTGGGGCTGTAGCTCAGTGGCAGAGCATCTGCTCGGCATGCAGAAGGTCCCAGGTTCAGTCCCCGGCCTCTCCAGTTGAAAGGACCAGGCAGCAGGTGATGGGAAAGACCTCTGCCTGAGACCCTGGAGAGCCATGAACTGGGGCTGTAGCTCAGTGGCAGAGCATCTGCTTGGCATGCAGAAGGTCCCAGGTTCAGTCCCCGGCCTCTCCAGTTGAAAGGACCAGGCAGCAGGTGATGGGAAAGACCTCTGCCTGAGACCCTGCAGAGCCATGAACTGGGGCTGTAGCTCAGTGGCAGAGCATCTGCTTGGCATGCAGAAGGTCCCAGGTTCAGTCCCCAGCCTCTCCAGTTGAAAGGACCAGGTAAGAGGTGATGGGAAAAACCTCTGCCTGAGACCCTGGAGAGCCATGAACTGGGGCTGTGGCTCAGTGGCAGAGCATCTGCTTGGCATGCAGAAGGTCCCAGGTTCAGTCCCCGGCCTCTCCAGTTGAAAGGACCAGGCAGCAGGTGATGGGAAAGACCTCTGCCTGAGACCCTGGAGAGCCATGAAGTGGGGCTATAGCTCAGGGGCCGAGCTTCTGCTTGGCATGCAGAAGGTCCCAGGTTCAGTCCCCAGCCTCTCCAGTTGAAAGGACCAGGTAAGAGGTGATGGGAAAAACCTCTGCCTGAGACCCTGGAGAGCCATGAACTGGGGCTGTAGCTCAGTGGCAGAGCATCTGCTTGGCGTGCAGAAGGTCCCAGGTTCAGTCCCCAGCCTCTCCAGTTGAAAGGACCAGGTAAGAGGTGATGGGAAAAACCTCTGCCTGAGACCCTGGAGAGCCATGAACTGGGGCTGTGGCTCAGTGGCAGAGCATCTGCTTGGCATGCAGAAGGTCCCAGGTTCAGTCCCCGGCCTCTCCAGTTGAAAGGACCAGGCAGCAGGTGATGGGAAAGACCTCTGCCTGAGACCCTGGAGAGCCATGAAGTGGGGCTGTAGCTCAGTGGCAGAGCATCTGCTCGGCATGCAGAAGTTTCTAGGTTCACTCCCCGGCCTCTCCAGTTAGAAAGGACCAGGTAAGAGGTGATAGGAAAGACCTCTGCCTGAGACCCTGGAGAGCCATGAAGTGGGGCTGTAGCTCAGTGGCAGAGCATCTGCTTGGCATGCAGAAGGCCCCAGGTTCAGTCCCCGGCCTCTCCAGTTGAAAGGACCAGGCAGGAGGTGGTGGGAAAGACCTCTGCCTGAGACCCTGGAGAGCCATGAACTGGGGCTGTAGCTCAGGGGCAGAGCCTCTGCTTGGCAGGCAGAAGGTCCCAGGTTCAGTCCCCGGCCTCTCCAATTGAAAGGACCAGGCAGCAGGTGATGGGAAATACCTCTGCCTGAGACCCTGGAGAGCCATGAAGTGGGGCTGTAGCTCAGGGGCAGAGCCTCTGCTTGGCATGCAGAAGGTCCCAGGTTCAGTCCCCGGCCTCTCCAATTGAAAAGGACCAGGCAGCAGGTGATGGGAAATACCTCTGCCTGAGACCCTGGAGAGCCATGAAGTGGGGCTGTAGCTCAGGGGCAGAGCCTCTGCTTGGCATGCAGAAGGTCCCAGGTTCAGTCCCCGGCATCTCCAGTTGAAAGGACCAGGCAGGAGATGATGGGAAAGACCTCTGCCTGAGGCCCTGGAGAGCCATGATCTGGGGCTGTAGCTCAGGGGCAGAGCATCTGCTTGGCATGCAGAAGGTCCCAGGTTCAATCCCCGGCCTCTCCAGTTAAAAGGACCAGGCAGGAGGTGGTGGGAAAGACCTCTGCCTGAGACCCTGCAGAGCCATGAACTGGGGCTGGGGCTCAGGGGCAGAGCATCTGCTTGGCAGGCAGAAGGCCCCAGGTTCAGTCCCCGCCATCTCCAGTTGAAAGGACCAGGCAGCAGGTGATGGGAAAGACCTCTGCCCGAGACCCTGGAGAGCCATGAAGTGGGGCTGTAGCTCAGGGGCAGAGCTTCTGCTTGGCATGCAGAAGGTCCCCAGCATCTCCAGTTGAAAGGACCAGGCAGCAGGTGATGGGAAAGACCTCTGCCTGAGACCCTGCAGAGCCATGAACTGGGGCTGTAGCTCAGTGGCAGAGCATCTGCTTGGCATGCAGAAGGTCCCAGGTTCAGTCCCCAGCCTCTCCAGTTGAAAGGACCAGGTAAGAGGTGATGGGAAAAACCTCTGCCTGAGACCCTGGAGAGCCATGAAGTGGGGCTGTAGCTCAGTGGCAGAGCCTCTGCTTGGCATGCAGAAGGTCCCAGGTTCAGTCCCCAGCATCTCCAGTTGAAAGGACCAGGCAGCAGGTGATGGGAAAGACCTCTGCCTGAGACCCTGGAGAACCACGAACTGGGGCTGTAGCTCAGTGGCAGAGCATCTGCTTGGCATGCAGAAGGTCCCAGGTTCAGTCCCCGGCCTCTCCAGTTGAAAGGACCAGGCAGCAGGTGATGGGAAAGACCTCTGCCTGAGACCCTGGAGAGCCATGAACTGGGGCTGTAGCTCAGTGGCAGAGCATCTGCTTGGCATGCAGAAGGTCCCAGGTTCAGTCCCCGGCCTCTCCAGTTGAAAGGACCAGGCAGCAGGTGATGGGAAAGACCTCTGCCTGAGACCCTGCAGAGCCATGAACTGGGGCTGTAGCTCAGTGGCAGAGCATCTGCTTGGCATGCAGAAGGTCCCAGGTTCAGTCCCCAGCCTCTCCAGTTGAAAGGACCAGGTAAGAGGTGATGGGAAAAACCTCTGCCTGAGACCCTGGAGAGCCATGAACTGGGGCTGTAGCTCAGTGGCAGAGCATCTGCTTGGCATGCAGAAGGTCCCAGGTTCGAGTCCCCGGCCTCTCCAGTTGAAAGGACCAGGCAGCAGGTGATGGGAAAGACCTCTGCCTGAGACCCTGCAGAGCCATGAACTGGGGCTGTAGCTCAGTGGCAGAGCATCTGCTTGGCATGCAGAAGGTCCCAGGTTCGAGTCCCCAGCCTCTCCAGTTAGAAAGGACCAGGTAAGAGGTGATGGGAAAAACCTCTGCCTGAGACCCTGGAGAGCCATGAACTGGGGCTGTGGCTCAGTGGCAGAGCATCTGCTTGGCATGCAGAAGGTCCCAGGTTCAGTCCCCGGCCTCTCCAGTTGAAAGGACCAGGCTGGAGGTGAAGTGAAAGACCTCTGCCTGAGACCCTGGAGAGCCATGAACTGGGGCTGTAGCTCAGGGGCAGAGCTTCTGCTTGGCAGGCAGAAGGTCCCAGGTTCGAGTCCCCGGCCTCTCCAGTTAAAAGGACCAGGCAGGAGGTGGTGGGAAAGACCTCTGCCTGAGACCCTGCAGAGCCATGAACTGGGGCTGGGGCTCAGGGGCAGAGCATCTGCTTGGCAGGCAGAAGGCCCCAGGTTCGAGTCCCCGCCATCTCCAGTTGAAAGGACCAGGCAGGAGGTGGTGGGAAAGACCTCTGCCTGAGACCCTGCAGAGCCATGAACTGGGGCTGGGGCTCAGGGGCAGAGCATCTGCTTGGCAGGCAGAAGGCCCCAGGTTCAGTCCCCGCCATCTCCAGTTGAAAGGACCAGGCAGCAGGTGATGGGAAAGACCTCTGCCCGAGACCCTGGAGAGCCATGAACTGGGGTTGTAGCTCAGTGGCAGAGCTTCTGCTTGGCATGCAGAAGGTCCCAGGTTCAGTCCCCAGCATCTCAAGTTGAAAAGGACCAGGCAGCAGGTGATGGGAAAGACCTCTGCCTGAGACCCTGCAGAGCCATGAACTGGGGCTGGGGCTCAGGGGCAGAGCATCTGCTTGGCAGGCAGAAGGCCCCAGGTTCAGTCCCCGGCATCTCCAGTTGAAAGGACCAGGCAGGAGATGATGGGAAAGACCTCTGCCTGAGGCCCTGGAGAGCCATGATCTGGGGCTGTAGCTCAGGGGCAGAGCATCTGCTTGGCATGCAGAAGGTCCCAGGTTCGAATCCCCGGCCTCTCCAGTTAAAAGGACCAGGCAGGAGGTGATGGGAAAGACCTCTGCCTGAGACCCTGCAGAGGCATGAACTGGGGCTGGGGCTCAGGGGCAGAGCATCTGCTTGGCAGGCAGAAGGCCCCAGGTTCGAGTCCCCGCCATCTCCAGTTGAAAGGACCAGGCAGCAGGTGATGGGAAAGACCTCTGCCCGAGACCCTGGAGAGCCATGAAGTGGGGCTGTAGCTCAGGGGCAGAGCTTCTGCTTGGCATGCAGAAGGTCGCAGGTTCAACCCAGCATCTCCAGTTGAAAGGACCAGGCAGCAGGTGATGGGAAAGACCTCTGCCTGAGACCCTGCAGAGCCATGAACTGGGGCTGTAGCTCAGTGGCAGAGCATCTGCTTGGCATGCAGAAGGTCCCAGGTTCAGTCCCCAGCCTCTCCAGTTGAAAGGACCAGGTAGGAGGTGATGGGAAAGACCTCTGCCTGAGACCCTGGAGAGCCATGAAGTGGGGCTGTAGCTCAGTGGCAGAGCCTCTGCTTGGCATGCAGAAGGTCCCAGGTTCAGTCCCCAGCATCTCCAGTTGAAAGGACCAGGCAGCAGGTGATGGGAAAGACCTCTGCCTGAGACCCTGGAGAACCACGAACTGGGGCTGTAGCTCAGTGGCAGAGCATCTGCTTGGCATGCAGAAGGTCCCAGGTTCGAGTCTCCGGCCTCTCCAGTTGAAAGGACCAGGCAGCAGGTGATGGGAAAGACCTCTGCCTGAGACCCTGCAGAGCCATGAACTGGGGCTGTAGCTCAGTGGCAGAGCATCTGCTTGGCATGCAGAAGGTCCCAGGTTCGATCCCCGGCCTCTCCAGTTAAAAAGGACCAGGCGGGAGGTGATGGGAAAGACCTCTGCCTGAGACCCTGCAGAGCCATGAACTGGGGCTGTAGCTCAGTGGCAGAGCATCTGCTTGGCATGCAGAAGGTCGCAGGTTCGAGTCTCCAGCCTCTCCAGTTGAAAGGACCAGGCAGGAGGTGATGGGAAAGACCTCTGCCTGAGACCCTGCAGAGCCATGAACTGGGGCTGTAGCTCAGTGGCAGAGCATCTGCTTGGCATGCAGAAGGTCGCAGGTTCGAACTCCGGCATCTCCAGTTAAAAAGGACCAGGCAGGAGGTGATGGGAAAGACCTCTGCCTGAGACCCTGCAGAGCCATGAACTGGGGCTGTAGCTCAGTGGCAGAGCATCTGCTTGGCATGCAGAAGGTCCCAGGTTCAGTCCCCAGCCTCTCCAGTTGAAAGGACCAGGTAAGAGGTGATGGGAAAGACCTCTGCCTGAGACCCTGGAGAGCCATGAACTGGGGCTGTGGCTCAGTGGCAGAGCATCTGCTTGGCATGCAGAAGGTCCCAGGTTCAGTCCCCGGCCTCTCCAGTTGAAAGGACCAGGCAGCAGGTGATGGGAAAGACCTCTGCCTGAGACCCTGGAGAGCCATGAAGTGGGGCTATAGCTCAGGGGCCGAGCTTCTGCTTGGCATGCAGAAGGTCCCAGGTTCAGTCCCCAGCCTCTCCAGTTGAAAGGACCAGGTAAGAGGTGATGGGAAAAACCTCTGCCTGAGACCCTGGAGAGCCATGAACTGGGGCTGTAGCTCAGTGGCAGAGCATCTGCTTGGCGTGCAGAAGGTCCCAGGTTCAGTCCCCAGCCTCTCCAGTTGAAAGGACCAGGTAAGAGGTGATGGGAAAAACCTCTGCCTGAGACCCTGGAGAGCCATGAACTGGGGCTGTGGCTCAGTGGCAGAGCATCTGCTTGGCATGCAGAAGGTCCCAGGTTCAGTCCCCGGCCTCTCCAGTTGAAAGGACCAGGCAGCAGGTGATGGGAAAGACCTCTGCCTGAGACCCTGGAGAGCCATGAAGTGGGGCTGTAGCTCAGTGGCAGAGCATCTGCTCGGCATGCAGAAGTTTCTAGGTTCACTCCCCGGCCTCTCCAGTTGAAAGGACCAGGTAAGAGGTGATAGGAAAGACCTCTGCCTGAGACCCTGGAGAGCCATGAAGTGGGGCTGTAGCTCAGTGGCAGAGCATCTGCTTGGCATGCAGAAGGCCCCAGGTTCAGTCCCCGGCCTCTCCAGTTGAAAGGACCAGGCAGGAGGTGGTGGGAAAGACCTCTGCCTGAGACCCTGGAGAGCCATGAACTGGGGCTGTAGCTCAGGGGCAGAGCCTCTGCTTGGCAGGCAGAAGGTCCCAGGTTCAGTCCCCGGCCTCTCCAATTGAAAGGACCAGGCAGCAGGTGATGGGAAATACCTCTGCCTGAGACCCTGGAGAGCCATGAAGTGGGGCTGTAGCTCAGGGGCAGAGCCTCTGCTTGGCATGCAGAAGGTCCCAGGTTCAGTCCCCGGCCTCTCCAATTGAAAGGACCAGGCAGCAGGTGATGGGAAATACCTCTGCCTGAGACCCTGGAGAGCCATGAAGTGGGGCTGTAGCTCAGGGGCAGAGCCTCTGCTTGGCATGCAGAAGGTCCCAGGTTCAGTCCCCGGCCTCTCCAATTGAAAGGACCAGGCAGCAGGTGATGGGAAATACCTCTGCCTGAGACCCTGGAGAGCCATGAAGTGGGGCTGTAGCTCCGTGGCAGAGCATCTGCTTGGCATGCAGAAGGTCCCAGGTTCAATCCCTGGCATCTCCAGTTAGAAGGACCAGGCTGGAGGTGAAGTGAAAGACCTCTGCCTGAGACCCTGGAGAGCCATGAAGTGGGGCTGTAGCTCAGTGGCAGAGCATCTGCTCGGCATGCAGAAGGTCCTAGGTTCAGTCCCCGGCCTCTCCAGTTGAAAGGACCAGGTAAGAGGTGATGGGAAATACCTCTGCCTGAGACCCTGCAGAGCCCGTTGCCAGTCTGAGTAGACAATACTGACTTTGATAGACTGAGGATCTGCCTCAGTATAAGGCAGCTCGACGGGAGAAAGCGCAACATCCTCTGAGAGACTTCCTCAGGTGTCACTGCTTGGCACCCAGATCCCTTTCTGAACCAGCTCCGAGCTCGGAGGGATCCGGCCTCATCTAGACAACTGCGGGGTAGTGAAGGAAAGGGTGTCTGCCCCGATGTCTGCTAGGATATCCGAGGACCAGAAGCCGCGTCACACGGAGGGAGGCCCGTGGTCAAATCCTGTTAACTCGAACCAGCGGCGGCTCCGCCAAAGGCAGCAACAGTGGCTTCTCAGTTCAGAGCTGCCGGGACTCGAACCCACAGCCTGGCACGGCCATTTCCAAGGAGGAAAGGGCAGCAACCGGGCCAGGGAAGAGAGCGATCTCCGGGCAGGCCAGCCGAGAAGCTCACTTAGGCCGTAACCCAGAGCGGCTAACGCCCGACACACATGTTCCTTCTCCTTTTCACACACGTTCCCCTTTTCACACGTGCACCTGTCGAGTCGTAGTTTGGGGGAAGGGCCGGGGACCAACGCGCCCCTCAGCTGCAGAGTCTTGTGAGCAAAAATCCGACTTTGTTGAGCCTACTGCCATTTAAGTCGTGAGCGGGTGATTTGGCTTCTGCATAAATGAGTTTGCTCCGGATCCGTCCTTCCTGAGCGGAGGCAAAAAATGTGCGAGCCGGAGGCTAAAAATTGTGAGCTAGCTCACACTAACTCAGGTTAGAGGGAGCACTGCCGGGGACGCTGGCATGCGGGCGCCGGGTCTGCGGGCAGGAGCGGAGCGGGAAAAACTATGCCAGGCACGCCGACGGATCGACAGCTTGAAACTGGTCAACAAGTCCAAAGCGGACCAGGCCTGCCGGCTGGAGGAACAACAGCCGGAGAACTCCCCCCACCCGGCACCCCACCAGGGGAGGGGAGGGAGAGAGGACCTTCCTGCCTGGCATGTGTGTGGCCCAGGGGGAGGGGAGAGCTTGTGTCTGTCACTCAACTGGCCTGCTGGACTCTCCCCTCCCCCTGCCTGGCCTTCTCTTTCTTCCTCCTCCTCCTCCTCCCAGGGAGGTGAGCGGTGCCCAATTGCATAACAGAGGGAAAGCATGCAATGGCGCTGTGCGCTCTCTCTCTCTCCCTCTCTCTCTCTCTGTGTGTGCATTGGCTCTGCATGAATCTGCCTCGTCCTCTGGAAAGAAAGAAAATTATTTGTTCACTGACTTTATTCCTATCCCATCTTTCTGCTCAACGGGACCAGCGTTGTTAACAAGAGAGCCAGTTTGGTGTAGTGGTTAAGTGTGCGGACTCTAATCCGGGAGAACCGGGTTTGATTCCCCCACTCCTCCACTTGCACCTGCTGGTGTGACCTTGGGTCAGTCACAAGCTCTGGCACAGCCGTTCTCTCAAGGACAGTTTCTGTCAGAAGTTCTCTCAGCCCCACCTACCTCACAGGGTCTCTGTTGTGGGGCGGGGAAGGGAAAGGCGTCTGTGAGCCGCTCTGAGACTCCAAGTGAAGGGCAGGGTATAAATCCAATCTCCACCTCCTTCTCCTCCTCCTCCTCCTCTTCTTCTTCTTCTTCTTCTTCTTCTTCTTCTTCTTCTTCTTCTTCTTCTTCTTCTTCTTCTTCTTCTTCTTCTTCTTCTTCTTCTTCTTCTCTCTCTGTCTCTGTGTGTGCTGGACACGCATTAATCTGGTTTATCCTTTGGGAATTAGATAAACATATGGAGCAGAAGTCCATCAGTGGCTATTAGCCACAGGGTATAGATGGGAACTCTCAGTCTGGGGCAGGTGATGCACTCTACTCTTGGTGCTGGAGGGGGCAGCAGTGGGAGGGCTTCTGGTGTCCTGGCCCCACGGCTGGACCTCCTGAAGGCACCTGGTATTTTTGGCCACTGTGTGACAGAGTGTTGGACTAGATGGGCCATTGGCCTGATTCAACATTGGCTTCTCTTCTGTTCTTATGTTCTTAACATTACCAAACTTTTTACACTTTTTAAAAACTTATTTCCATAAAAATTTACAACACAAAGCGATTTCAACTAAGTCCGATAAGAATAAAGAATTACGTCATGTCTTGCAATTATCAAAATCAACTTGCATTAAAAAAAGCAACAACAACAACACAACCCCATCAAACTTACAAAAAAGTAACACAACCAACTCATAAGACATCAACATCGAGGCTGAGTTCAGACTGGCAGTTTGCCCCACTATAACCACGTTTCAGCCACGTTTTACAAACAGATTAAAGGGGGTTCACACAGGCACATCTGCCTGGCCTTCCTCACCCGTAGTCAACCCGTGCTGTTCTGCTTTGTTCCCGCATTTTAAAGATACCTGGTGAAAGCGGTAGCAAATCCCTGAGACCCCATTTATCCTGCTTCATTCCGCTTCCCGGAAGTGTGAACGCCAACCCGAAAAGCCGGGAGCAACTCGCGTTGCGCATAAGGCAGCAGCGATATGATTGGCTGTGCTCCGCTCTACCGCCCAATGTGTTGCCAGCACAATGGGATCCCCCCAAATCAGTCAGATGTGCTTATGCGCAGATAGCCGAATTACCAGGGAAAAGCCGTTTACAACTGCGCCTCCGGGCCAACAGTCTGAATGCTCCCGCATGCCTCCTCCTGGTATGCTCCCACATCAGTCCACGCAGTGTGACCAGGAAAACCCAGAGCAGTTTGTTCCGGGGCTTTTTTGCCACGACTGGCTACCGCTTCAAACTGCCAGTCTGAACTCAGCCCAAGACACGACAAAATATGGGTCAGTTGCAATTTACGTGTCAATAACCGCATTAAGGAGCTGCGGTGGCTCAAGTGGTTAGGACGCTGAACTGCAGGCTGTGGAAGGTCAGTAGTTCAGCAGCTCTAGACCCGTGAGTGCCGCCTGACGGGGTGAGCTCCCGTCTCTAGTTCCAGCTCCTGCCAGCTCTAGCAGTTCCAAAGCAAGAAATTGCAAGTAGATAAATAGGTACCACTTCAGTGGGAAGGTAACAGCGTTCCGTGCGCCTTGGTGCTTAGTCATGCTGGCCACATGACCACAGAAATGTCTTCGGACAGCGCTGGCTCTTCGGCTTTGAAACGGAGATGAGCACCGCAACCCTAGAGTCGGATTCGACTGGCTTTCGAGCAAGGGAACCTTTACCTTTACTCTAACCGCATTAAACTTTACACTATAGCCAAGCTAAATTAACCAACTCGTCTTTAAGGAACTGAAGTAGCGGTAGCCTTGCGCATTCTTTTGTTTTTCAAGTATCACATCTAGATTTTCCAAGACTGGGAACCATCCCTCTAAATAACTGGAAGGACCCAAGGAGGGGGCACTACAAGATACGGAATCCAAGATCTTGTCCATTATGAGGTGGTCCCGTATCTTAAAACACCGTTTCTTTATTGAAGGAGCATCTATAGTTGGGGTGTCGAACCCATTTGTTACGCGGGCCGGATCTGACATAAAGGAGACCTTGTCGGGCCGGGCCACGTGTGTCATAAAATGCAATGCCAGGTAGGAGAGATATAAACTTAATAAAGGATAAAAGAAGAAGGGGACGGCAAAGGATGAGATGGTTAGACAGTGTCATCGATGCAACAAACATGAAACTGAGCAAACTTCAGCGGACAGCGGAAGACAGGAGGGCCTGGCGTAATCTGGTCCATGGGGTCGCGAAGAGTCGGACTCGACTGTGCGACTGAACAACAACAACAAAGGATAAAAACACAACGTTTTTTTTAACAAAATAAAAACACGCCTAAAACATTAGCTTTGTAAGCTGCAAACGACCTACTCTTGATTTATTGACATTCACCACCGGAATCTCATGCTCAGAGTTCTGAGTCTAGGACCCAGGGGGAAACATGAAACGGCTGAGTGATTGAGAGAGTTTGACAAAGCAAGCTACGATGCAGCAGCAGAACTGGAAGCAGGAGATGGCCAGTTCCACTGTGGGTCCGATGGAAGCCCTCTGGGGGCCTCTGATCCAGTCCCTGGGCTGCATGTCTGACACGCCTGATCTATAGTCTTCCAACATGAAGCTATGGCGGTGTTGGCAGCAGTGAGAAGAATCTTTACCAGGTCTTTTCTGATTTGTGGCATGCCAAACTTCAAATATATAAAAAATATGGGGTGGGGATGTTGGCCCAGTAGTGTAACAAGTTACAAATGATCCAGGTTTATAAGATTATGAATGGGATTGAGCAGGTTGAGAAAGAAGTCCTTTTCTCCCTTTCTCACAATACAAGAACTCGTGGGCACTCCATGGAATTGCTGAGCAGTCGGGTTAGAACAGATAAAAGGAAGTCCTTCTTCACCCAAAGAGTGATTAACATATGGAATTCACTGCCACAGGAGGTGGTGGCAGCTGCAAGCATGGACAGTTTCAAGAGGGAATTAGATAAACATATGGAGCAGAAGTCCATCAGTGGCTATTAGCCACAGGGTATAGATGGGAACTCTCAGTCTGGGGCAGGTGATGCTGCTCTATTCTTGGTGCTGGAGGGGGCAGCAGTGGGAGGGCTTCTGGTGCCCTGGCCCCACTGCTGGACCTCCTGATGGCACCTGGTATATTTTGGCCGCTGTGTGACAGAGTGTTGGACTAGATGGGCCGTTGGCCTGATTCAACATTGGCTTCTCTTATGTTCCTATGTTCATAACTGTAGAATAAAGGAATGCATGCACCCCAAATTCTCGGCTGTGAGCAGTGATCCCTCTAAGCTGAGTTAGCGCGAGCCAGCTCACAGTTTTTTAGCCTCCGGCTCACACATTTTGTCTTCGCTCAGGAAGGAGGGCTCCAGAGCAAACTAATTTTTGCAGCAGCCAAATTGCTTGCTCACAACTTCATAAGAACATAAGAACATAAGAGAAGCCAATGTTGAATCAGGCCAAATGGCCCATCCAGTCCAACACTCTGTCACACAGCGGCCAAAATATACCAGGTGCCCTCAGGAGGTCCAGCAGTGGGGCCAGGACACCAGAAGCCCTCCCACTGCTGCCCCCCCCAGCACCAAGAATAGAGTGCATCACCTGCCCCAGACTGAGAGTTCCCATCTATACCCTGTGGCTAATAGCCACTGATGGACTTCTGCTCCAGATGTTTATCTAATTCCCTCTTGAAACTGTCCATGCTTGCAGCTGCCACCACCTCCTGTGGCAGTGAATTCCATATGTTAATCACTCTTTGGGTGAAGAAGTATTTCCTTTTATCTGTTCTAACCCGACTGCTCAGCCATTTCATGGAGTGCCCACGAGTTCTTGTATTGAACTTCAATGCCAGTAGCTCACAAAGTAGATTTTTTGCTCACAATGCTCCTTAGAGGGAGCATTGGCTGTGACCCCCAAAAAAACTCTCTTGTAATGTCTGGCCCTTAATTTTCCACGAAACCCCAGGTGCCTTAGGACCATAAAGCTTTAAGACCTCCCATAAAGTCGATTATTGGTCATTAATATCGAGACAAGTTGGAGAGCTCTTTCGCCGAACGGTCCAGTAATGATTTTTTCATCCATCAAACAGACAATCTTCTTGCAATTAAACTCCCATTTTTCAGGGAGAACGCGCGCGAGAGAGAGAAGGGAGAGCGGGAAAAAGCTTTAAAAAAATGGAATTCGGCCAGAAGTTAGTACGGTTTTTTAGAAACTCGCAAAAAGAAGCTGTCTCAGTCGGCGATTAAGTAACGACACACAAAGAAGCAACGCAGTAGCGTTTGTTCTTCTTAACCGAATTAGATTCGCTGCATGGTTATTTAAGGTGACAGTAAATTCTGCTTTGTTCGGGGAGACCTACTCCTGTGTAAAGGCACCCAATAGTGCTACGGTCCTAGTAATGGTAAATTTCAATTTTCTAGGCTGAGGTTTTTCATATCACCGACTACCTTACCTTTCTTGGGGTACCTATTTTTGCCTGACATGAGGAATGGGCTTTTGTTATTGTTCACTGCACTATCTATTGTTTTATGGCTTTATTGTTAAGGGTTTTATATTGTAAGCCGCCCTGAGCCCAGTTGTGGGATAGGGCGGGGTATAAATTAGAAGAAGAAGAAGAAGAAGAAGAAGAAGAAGAAGAAGAAGAAGAAGAAGAAGAAGAAGAAGAAGAAGAAGAAGAAGAAGAAGAGGAGATTGGATTTATATCCCACCCTTCACTACCCAAAGGAGTCTCAGAGAGGCTCACAATCTCCTTTCCCTTCCCCTCCCCACAACAGGCACCCTGTGAGGTCGGTGAGGCTGAGAGAGCTCTGACAGAAACAGCTCTTTTTCAAGGACAGCTGTGCCAGAACTGTGGCTTGCCCAAGGTCATCCAGCAGCTGCAAGTGGAGGAGTGGGGGATCAAACCCAGTTCTCCCAGATTAGAGTCCGCACACTTAACCACTACACCAAACTGGCTCTCTAACTAACTAAATAAATAAAATTGGAGGTGCCGGGGATTGAACAGCTCTGAGAGAACTTGAAAGACAGACAGACAGACCTTTATTGGCGTATCAGAGATAAAAGTACATTAAAATTTAGGAATACATCAAAAATGTGGCTGTCATACAAACAAACAAACAAATAAACAAATAGCAAGGAATAAAGAACTGATCGATTTATAGTTTCCCTGAAATTGAATTGCAGGTTGAAGAAAACAGGCCACATTAAAAGTTATAGAAGAGTTTTGCCCCGAGACTTTGACACTCTGGACTTTGACACTCTGAGAGAACTTGTGACCGACCCAAGGTCACACCGGTGGCTCCATGTGGAGGAGTGCGGAATCAAACCCGGTTCTCTCAGATTAGAGTTCACTGCTCTTAACCACCACACCAAACTGGCTCCCCGAAGCCCCTTCCCCTCCCCCAACCCCGCCCTCCTCAGGCTCCACCCCCAAATCTCCAGCTATTTCCCAACCTGGAGCTGGCAACCCTAGCTAAGAGACCAAACCTCTTCGTTAAAATCAGTTCCCCTGCGAGAAACGGCCACTCCGGAGGGTAGACTGGATGGCGTCGCATCCTAGCTGAGTCCCCCACCCAAATGTGCAGTTTCCAACCCAGTGTTCCCTCTACGCTGAATGAGTGTGGGCTCACTCACAGTTTTTTAGCCTCCAGCGCATAGATTTTTGCGCTAGCCCAGGGAGGACGGCGCCAGAGCAAACTCATTTATCCAGTAACCCGATCGCTCGCTCACAACTGTAATGCCAGGCGCTCACAAAGTAGAATTTTTGCTCACAAGACCCCACAGCTTAGAGGGAACATTCGAGGAACGTCCCAAACGGGACTTGGTAACCCCTAGACCTGGGGCAGGGCGGGTGGGAGTGGCTTGAGGGCAAAGGGGTGGAGCCTGACACCACTGGTGGCAGAAGTTTGAGACCGGTTATTTGGGAAGGCCATGAGGTTTCCCCTGTGCAAAAGCCAGGTTGGGTGGCTTTTGGAACGTCAAGACCCGTTTCCTGCAAAACCATGGTGTGTGTGTGTGTTTTAATGCAGTGTGTACAGAACAAAAAGCTCGTTGTCAGCTGTGTACAAGAGTCGGTGAGAGTTTTATTCCGTTCCTTTTTTTTTTTTCCTGTGGGAGTTATTTCCTGTTGTCGACTCCAGTTCTTTATTTAGATCCACCTTAGCTACTCAGCAACTGCTAGTTCGGGGGGGGAGAGAGTAAAAGAAAAGGGGTAACCCAATTAGGACTTCCAAAGTCTCCTTTTCAAACAGATATCCAGATCTCTGGGCTTTATTTGGGGAGGTGGGGGGAGTAGAGAGAGAAACACAAGAGAGAACTTTTAACTTCCAACTGCAGGGAGGAAAAAAACGTTTTGCATTGGACAGCAAACGCTGTTGCCTTCTGAGCCCGCCACCCACGCCGGGCGAGGACTCGGGCGAGCGAGCCCTGTGATGTTTGAGAAGGGTGCCCGTTCGCTGCTGCAAGAAGAATCTGGGTGTTTTTTCTCCAAAGTGAAAAAGAATCTGGTTTTTTAAAAAGAATCTGTTTTTTTTAAAAAATGGGTCTTTCTTGTTCTTCTAAAAAAAAAAATGGCACAAAAGCCAAAAAAACCCCAACGAAACAAAAACAAACCCTTGGGTTTCCCTAGCTGTTATAAATAAGCTGTCTGGAAAAAGAGAAGGGGGGGAAAAAGGACTGTCAAAGTATGCATTTGCTGATTGTGGAGGCAGCAGTGCTTTTCAGCTGATGCCGGGGCTTTCTTCGGCTGCAAATATCTCCAGCACTTTCAGCCTCCGAACAAGGGGCGGAGGGGTTGGAGGGTTTCCTTTGGCGCCAGCTGCCAGCAGGCAGAGGGATTTCCAGAAAGGGGGCCAAAGAGAATGGGCAAACTTAACCCCAGCTGGGAAAATGAACTCCTTTCGCTTCTCCCCGTGGTTTACCCAGAGTTAAATCCTTGTGATGGAAGGGTTTAAAGACCCTTCCGAAGGACCTGTCCGCCCAGGCAGGAAGCCACTTTTCGTTTCTATCGATTTACTTTTCTTTCCATCCCGCCTTTGTCCTCAAAGTGGCTGACGATGTTCTCTTCTTGTCCGTTTTATCCACACAACAACCCTGCGAGGTAGCTTAGGCTGAGAGTGTGTCACTGGCCTGAAGTCACCCAGCGAGCTTCCACGTGGCAGAGTGGGGATTCGAACCTGGGTCCCCCACTTTTAATCACCACACCAAGCTGGTTCACTGCCGAATTGGGCAGCTACAGCTGGGAAGTGTCGCATTTTCTGAAGGAGACAGACCTTAGAATTCTCATCTGTGGTATTGTTTAGGGTTGCCAGACACCAAGAGGGTCCTGGTCGTCTACTGGGATTACAACTCATCTTCAGACCACACAGATCAGTTCCCCTGGGGAAAATGGCTGCTTTGGAGGGTGGACTCTATGATATTGTACCCCACTGAGGTCCTTGTCCTGCCCAAATCCAAAAGGAGGAGGAGGAGGAGACTGGATTTATACCCCCTCCCGTCAGTACCTGAAGGAGTCTCAGAGCCGCTTACAATGTCCTTTCCCTTCCCCTCCACACAACAGACACCCTGTGAGGTAGGCGGGGCCGAGAGAGCTCTCCCGAGAACTGCCCTTGAGAGAACAGCTCTGAGAGAACTTGTGACTGACTCAAGGTCACACCGGCAGCTGCCATGTGGAGAAGTGGGGAATCAGACCTGGTTCTCCCAAATTAGAGTCTGCAGACCTAACTACTGCACCAAACCTACACTCCCCAGGCTCCATCCCCAAGTCTCCATGAATTTCCCAAACTAGACTTTGCAACCCATGATCTGGGATGACTCTCACATAAGGAACAAGAAAAACTGTGGTTGAATCTTCCCAACCTTTCAGCTGGAGGAAGAGGGAAGAAGAGGCCCTAGGGCAATGCTCCCTCTAAGCTGTGGAGCCTGGTAAGCAAGAATTCTACTCTGTGAGCTCCTGGCATTAAAGTTGTGAGCGAGCGATTTGGCTACCACATAAATTAGTTTGCCCTGGAGCCCTCCTTCCTAAGCTAAGGTGAAAATGTGTGTGAGCCAGAGGCTAAAAAACTGTGAGCTAGCTCACACTAACTCAGCTTAGAGGGAACATTGCCCTAGGGTTGCCAGTTACAGGTTAGGGGATTCCTGGAGATTTCGGGGGTGGATACTGAGAAGAGAGGGTTTGAGGGTGGAGAGAGGGACCTCAGCAGGTTATGAGGTCATAAATTGCACCTTCCAAAACGGCCATTTACTCCAGGGGAATGGAACACTGGTCACTAGAGATCAGTTGGAGATCTCTCCAGCCACCACCCGGAGGACATTATAGTAGAAGCACTGTCGACAGAAAGAACAACATGTTAGTTCCAAACTGGGTTTGGAAAACTGGTCTAAGGAGATTTGTTAAATTATCTTTTGACAGCTAAAAGAGTATCAGCTATCTGAAGAAGCAGGAAGCGAACGCGGCACTGAAGCCAGCCGTGTATAGCTGCTACTCACATTACATGGAACTTTTGTTTTCCTGTGGAACTTTCACTTTTTTGAAGCATCTGCTCTCCTGAAGCATCTTATACAGAAGATTAGTGGACTTTACTCTGGATTTTGTATTTTGTATTAAGCACTGTTGGATCCTAACCCTTTAAGAAATCATAAGAATGTTTGCATTGCAGAAATATTTGAACTGTTAAGAATTGCTAACATTGTTGTGGATAATATATTCTTTCTGCTTCTATTTGTAAGTTATTCATGGAGTGTTTGTGTTTTGATATAACCACCTGGAGATTGGCAACCCGAGGAGGCCCATTGGGACTACTCAGAAGGCTACGGTGGGAAGCTGGAGTCCCACAAGAATGGAGGTAACAGGGCCCACAACAAGGAAGAGTGGCTAGGCCCAACTCTTTATGTCGCAGCCAATCAGGTGACGAACACGCATGGGTGACAGTGTTCCCTCTAAGCTGAGTTAGTGTGAGCTAGCTCACAGTTTTTTAGCCTCCGGCTCATACATTTTTGTCTTAGCTCAGGAAGGATGGTTTCAGAGCAAACTAATTTATGCAGTAGCCAAATAGCTTGCTCACAGCTTTAATGCCAGTAGCTCACAAAGTAGAATTTTTGCTCACAAGTCTTCACAGCTTAGAGGGAATAATGATGGGTGACCTGGCTCTCTCGAGCTCTTCACAAAGAAAGCACTTCTGGACAAATGGTAAGCCCCTTTCATTTGGATCGCAGCTGTGACACAAGCCCAGGTCCTGCGGATTTCGGAAGTATTTCGGGTTTTAGGTTTGGTGCGTTCGCATGACACTCTGGGCTAGATCACGACAAAACCCCTCGGTGAATTTTGTCCAGAGGTTCCCTCATTAAACATTATCTGCTACCTGCAAATAATTGTGATTTATTTTTATTTTTTATTTTTGCATTCTGCGCGACAAGATGAAGACTGCCAAATCTGGGTTGCAAATGTCTTCAGAGATTTTTTTTTTTAATTAACAGTTGATTGAAAATCAACCAGTAACAATATAGATACATTAGAATAATACTGAGTAATAAAAATACGATTCACAATCCAGAACAAGGATATGATGTATTAACATTATATTGAATCCACAGTCAATATTCATTAACACTTAACAATTTAACTATTGTTGAGGGGTAACTCAAATTATAAGGATCAAACTTTAAAATCCATCCTAATCCAAGACGAGTAGCTAGTTAAGGAATTTCATTTTGAGAAGATAAGTATTCAAGTAAGGTAAAGGTAAAGGTTCCCTTGCTCGAAAGCCAGTCGAATCCGACTCTAGGGTTGCGGTGCTCATCTCCGTTTCAAAGCCGAAGAGCCAGCGCTGTCTGAAGACGTTTCCATGGTCATGTGGCCGGCATGACTAGATGCCAAGGCGCACAGAATGCTGTTACCTTCCCACTGAAGTGGTACCTATTTATCGACTTGCAATTTCTTGCTTTCGAACTGCTAGGTTGGCAGGAGCTGGGACCGGAGACGGGAGCTCACTCCGTCATGCGGCACTCTCGGGTCTCAAACTGCTGAACTACTGACCTTCCACAGCCTGCCGTTCAGCGTCTTAACCACTTGAGCCACCGCAGCTCCCTGGTATTCAAGTACAGGAAACCATATATGAGTGTTGAGAAGGCCTAAGTATTGTATCTAGATTACCTGTGAGTTTCGCCAGTGGCAGATTAATGATTAAGTGGACTGAGCACGTGGTTAGGGCACCAGGGCCAAAGGGGGCACCACAAAGTTGGGGAAAGGGTGAAAAGAAAAAAAAATGAAGATTTGAAATAAAAATTGATAAAACTAGTGCAAATCGATCATGGTGCACCCTAAGGGTTATCTTCTATCTTTTGTTGGCGAGATGCAGTGTCATAGGGCTATGTTGAAAAGTAAAATGCATGTGTTTAAAAGTAAAATGATGGAGCCAGATTCAGTTGCCGTGACAGTCATTTCAATGAGGGGGGCACCAAGACTGGTCAGTGCCTAGGGCACCAGCGACCCTTAATCCGCCCCTGAGTTTCGCCATAACACAGAAGTTCCATAGCTCCTGATGCCATTGTGAGAGGGTTGAGGGGGGGCTGTGTTGACTTCCACGTTAGTGCAATAGTGTTTCTAGCTGCATAGAGAAGTGAAGAGATTCTTTCTTTAACGGAACAGGAACTTGAGAGAATTTCTAACAACTTTTTCTTTTCTTTTTCTTACAAAATGCTGTGGAGTTGGGAAGGGCAGTTGAATTGCCCATACCCACTTAACGGCACACACACACAGAATATCCAGTTGTTCCTGCCAGGGTTATTTTGGGGCGGGAACGCACAGGAATGGAGTTCCGGCTGGCTTCTGAGTTAGCCACGCCTACAGCCTCCCCCCCACGGTGTTCCCCAGGTGCCTCATAAGCCGCAGGGCGCTTGGGGAAGCCAAGCCAATCCAGGGTGGGAAGGCAGTATAAACTGCCCCCGTTCTTTGGGTTCCCCAGGCGCCCCACAGCTGTGGGGCGCCTGGGGAAACCGATCCAGAAACTGCCTTCCTCCCCTCGGGTTCCCCATGCACCCCGTAAACTGCAGGGCACCCAGTGAACCCAATCCTGGGAGGGAGCTACACTGTCAGGGGTGTGGCCTAATATGCTAATGAGTTTCTGCTGTTGGGTGTGGCCTATTATACTAATGAGTTCCTGCTGGGCTTTTTCTACAAAAAAAAAAAGCCCTGGACGCCTGTATAACCACATAGTAAAGTAAAGGTAAAGGTTCCCTTGCTCGAAAGCCAGTCGAATCCGACTCTAGGGTTGCGGTGCTCATCTCCGTTTCAAAGCCGAAGAGCCAGCGCTGTCCGAAGACGTTTCCGTGGTCATGTGGCCGGCATGACTAAACACCAAGGCACACGGAACGCTGTTCCCTTCCCACCGAAGTGGTACCTATTTATCTACTTGCAATTTCTTGCTTTTGAACTGCTAGGTTGGCAGGAGCTGGAACTAGAGACAGGAGCTCACTCCGCCATGCGGCACTCTCGGGTCTCGAACTGCTGAACTACTGACCTTCCACAGCCTGCAGTTCAGCATCTTAACCACTTGAGCCACCGCACATAACACATTGGTTATTCTTCAGTGGGGTTGCCAGCTCCGAACTGAGAAATACCTGGAGGTTTTGGGGGTGGGGCTGGAGGAGGGTGGGGTCTGGGAAGGGGAGGGACTTCAGTGGGGTATTAATGCCATAGAGTCCACCTTCCAGATCGGCCATTTTCTCCAGGGGAGCCAATCTCTGTCGCCTGGAAATCAGCTGTAATCCCTGGGGATCTCTAACAGCCACCTGGAGGTTCTTCAAGCGGGCCTCCCCGCTATAAATGGAAAAGTCTTGAAACATATTTTCAAAGTAAATCCTACCCCCCACACATACCTTAGAAAACAAATTTACATTCCGCCATACGAAGGCGCTCATTTTATTATTGTCCCAAACACGAACGGCAAGGGCAACCCGTTCCCAAATATTTGGAGCACGATGACAAAAGAAAACCCTCAAACCTTGCTCTGAGGTAACAAAATGCCGTAGCGAGTAGATGTGAGAGAAGGGATTTGCCGCGTGGTGGATGTCTGTATGAGGAATGATTTCTGTCCCTCAGGGCAAGCAGTTCTATTAACTGCTTATTTCACGGCGGCCGGTATCTTCACTATAAACCATACGGAAAAGGGAATTGGGGGGGAACCAAACCGGCTTTCTCTTCTATGAACCGCTTCAGTGGCTTTTTACTTGGTGCACCAGTGGAGAAACCGTCTTCTACCCAAGTCCCAGTGCAAACGTTTGTGAGCTGATGAAAGGGAGATTTTGAAACCCACTCATCTTTGGCTTGGGGAAGGAGGTGGTTACTATGGAGGGACAACAACAGTGCATAAAGGCCGAGGCCTTCATATGTGTTAAGTATGCATGTCGCGAAGACGGTGGCGATTTCCTGGCCACTCGACAAACTCGGGCCAGATGACCTCTCTTTCCACAGGAGTGACAGATCAGCTCCTTTGCCCAACAGAGGTCTCTGTCATGCTTACCGCCGCAGCTGGCGCAGGGACGGGTCGTTGTAGTTCCCGGTCTAGTCCATCGGGGCTGACGGTGCTGCCACTACTGCTCGCGGAGCCTCAGCCGGCTTGGCCGTGTGTGTGTCCTCGTCTGCCGTTACAGTCTTGGTTCAGCAGGGCTGCCTACCCATTCTAGTATCCCATCCTCGTCGCCAATTGTTAAGTATGAGACTCAACAACGGAATAAGCTTAACAAGTGAATTCAGCTTTATTGAACGGCAACACCAACTCAGGAACACACAACAACAAGGGGAGCACAGCTCCTTCTTTTAAACTCTCCCGGGCTGTCAAAGCCACACCCATAACATGTTAAAGACCAATCAGAATACAGGGATAAAGGCCAATCAGGACTGTTCCCTCTTTGCAACAATATCACTCAGTGATTGGATAATTACAAAGGTTTCGCAGAAACTGACCAATAGCAATGCGACATCTGAAGAGCCACATACAGACTCAAGCTTAACATGTGAATAGATAGGAGCGATTCACATTCAGTACATAACAGTATGAACATCAGAAGAGCCCTGCTGGATCGGACCAGTGGTCCATCACACACAGTGGCCAACCAGTTCCTCTGGAGGGCCACCATCAGGGCAGAGAGGCTGGGGCCTTCAAAAGAACATAAGAAGAGCCCTGCTGGATCAGGCCACTGGTCCATCTAGTCCACCATCCTGTCTCACACAGTGGCTGACCAGTTCTTCTGGATGGCCAACACCAGGACATAGAGGCCGAGGCCTTCCCCTGATGTTGCCTTCTGGCTCTGGGATTCAAAGATTTATAAGAACACAAGTGGAGACCCGCAAGAAACTTGCGGGATGGTCATCCCATTCCTCACACCTTTGCTTCCTCCCCTCTACCCTTACCTGTCTCACACTCTTTCTCCCTTCTGGGGGTGGAGCCATAGACTCAACCCTCCAAAGCAGCTATTTTATCCAGGGGAACTGATCTCTGTCACCCGGACAACAGTTGTAATTCTGGGTGATCTCCAGCCCTCACCCAGAGGCTGGCAATGGTAGTTCTCATGGAGGAAATGACTGGTTTGGAGGGTGGAGTCTATGGCATTATACTGGTCTGAAGTTCCTCCCCTCCTCAAACCCCACCATCCCCAGGATCCACCCCTTAAATGTCCAGGAGTTTCCCAATCCAGAGTTGGCAACCCTATTTCCTTCCCACCCAACAGCCAACTTAACCTTTATCTGCCTTTATCTGTCTTCAGCTTTTTGTCTCCACCCCCTCCCCCACAGTTTCTACCAAGGAAAATTATAGTCTTTCTCCACAGTGGGGCCCAAAGCAGCTTACATTATTCTCACCTCCTTTTTATCTGCACAACAACCCTGTGAGGTTGGTTAGGCTGAAAGTATGTGACTGGTCCAAAATCACCCAGTCAGCTTCCACCGCAATATGGGGATCTGAACCTGGGTCTTGCAGACCTATTCTGAGGCTCTAACTGCTGCATCACTGCTGGCTTTCATAGGGTGGCTGCTGAACAGCAGCAAGCAGCCAGGCCAAGTTGAGACATTCAAATTAGGTGGTATCAAGTCACCCAGAGGGTGCTGCCTAGGGATGCCAGCCTCCAGGTGGGATCTGGGGATCCCCTGGAATTACTGCTCAGCTCCAGACTACTGAGATAACTTCCCCTGGAGAAAATTGATGCTTTGGAGGGTGGACTCTAGGGCATTGTACCCCACTGAGGTCCCTGTCCTCCCCAGGCTCCATCCCCAAATCTCCAGGAGTTTCCAGACCTGGAGCTGGCAACCCCACTACCCCATCCCCTGCCAGTGCCGTGGGCTGGCAACCCTATACTGCTGCCAGGCCTAGGATTGGCAACCTCCAAGTGGGGCCTGGAGAGTGAACTCCAGAGATCTGTGAACAACAGAGATCTGTCTCCCTGGAGAAAATGGCTGCTTTGGAGGGTGGATTCTGTGGCATGATGCCCAGCTGAGGCCTCTCCCTTCCCCAAATCCTGCCCTCCTTGCACTCCACCCCAAAACCTCTAGGAATCCCCCAGCCTGGCCCCAAGGCCCCCTCCCCCCTCCCTCCCTCCCTCCAAGGCCGAAAGAGGCCTGGAAAGAAAGGGCCCTTCCCCCCACCCTTGACTGACAGAGCCAGTCAGAAGCCTCCCCTCCCCCCCCCCAACGTTCTAATCTCTCACCGTTGCTGCCTGGAGTCAGGTCCCTGCAGAGGCCATTTCAAAAGGCTTTTGGGGGGAATTCAACTGTCCCTGAAGGGATTTCCTCACTGTTTGGATTTTTCTACAAATCCAGGAAGTCTACTGACTATGTAGGAAAAGCTGTTGGGGGAGAGTGAGGCCCCTGTTGGAGGGAATAGGTATCCGCACAGAAAAAAAAAAGTCTGGAATTAGAATAAGGATAAGAAGAGCCCTGCTGGATCAGACCAGTGGTCCATCTAGTCCACCATCCTGTCTCATACAGCGGCCGACCAGTTCTTCTGGAGGGCCAACAACAGGGCAGAGAGGCTGAGGCCTTCATAAGGACATAAGAAGAGCACTGCTGGACCAGACCAGTGGTCCATCTAGTCCAGCATCTTGTCCCACGCAACAGTTGACCAGTTCTTTTGGACGGCTAACAACAGGGCAGAGAGGCCAAGGACTTCCCCTGATGTTGCCTCCTGGCTCTGGGATTCAGAGGTTTATAAGAATATAAGAAGAGCCCTGCTGGATCAGACCAGTGGTCCACCTAGTCCAGCATCCTGTCTCACACAGTGGCCAACCAGTTCCTCTGGAGGGCCAACACCAGGTTATTAGAGGCTGAGGCCTTCTTAGAACATCAGAAGAGCCCTGCTGGATCAGACCAGGGGTCCATCTAGACCAGCACCCTGTTTCATATAGTGGCCAACCAGTTCCTCTGGACGGCCAAAAACAGGGCAGAGAGGCCGAGGCCTTCCCCTGATGTTGCCTCCTGGCTCTGGGATTCAGAGGGTTAGTCACCCAGCAAGCTTCCACGGCAGAGTGGGGATTCGAACTTGGGTCTCCCAGATCTTAGTCCAGCCGACACTCTGACCCCTAAACCATGCCGGCTGGCTGGCAACCGTAATCAACAATGTAATCCCAAACAGAGTTTGGATTCTAAGCCCACTGACTTCTGAGCCGTTGACTTCAGTGGCCTTACGCCCTTTTGACTCTGTTAACGGTTACACAGTGAAACACAAAAAATTCCTACGTGCATTTTCTCCATCTTTCAGGTACAAGATTCTGCATCTGCTATGAATCCAGAATTATTACACAGACGAGAGACAGGGAAGCTACCCAAAGTATATTGTTATGTGCCAGGAATGTTTCTCTTATCGATAACGTTTCTCTTTCCTTCCCTGTCAGTTAAGCTTCCTCGTTGCAAGTGTTCTTTTTCTGTTGTTTCTCTTTTTACTATTATTATTCTTATTGTTATTACTACTACTACTACTACTATTATTGTCATTCATAAAAACATAAGAGAAGCCAATGTTGAATCAGGCCAGTGGCCCATCTAGTCCAACTCTCTGTCACACAGCGGCCCAAATATACCAGGTGCCATCAGGAGGTCCAGCAGTGGGGCCAGGACACTAGAAGCCCTCCCACTGCTGCCCCCCCCCCCAACACCAAGAATAGAGTGCATCACCTGCCCCAGACTGAGAGTTCCCATCTATACCCTGTGGCTAATAGCCACTGATGGACTTCTGCTCCAGATGTTTATTCGACACTACAGTTACTCGTATTTTTAATTGCTGTTATCTTGGCTTCTTGGTGATTTGACAAACTGTATTCTTAGTTCTCCTCTGATGCTATAGGTATGGCCAATAAAGGTTGTGACGATGACGATGACCAGCGTTTGGGGTTTTTTGTAGAAAAAGCTCAGCAGGAACTCATTAGCATATTAGGCCACACCCCTGTATTACCAGACGTGTGGTCATCTGGCCACACCCACCTTTTGCTTCTGTTGACCTTGTTTGTTGTCAAAACCCAGGGCTTTTTTTTTGGAGCGGGAACTCCTTTGCATGTTAGGCCACACACCCCTCATGTAGCCAGTCCTAATGCTGTTGGGTGTGGCCTGTTATGCTAATGAGTTCCTGCTGGGTGTGGCCAACTCAGGAGCCAGCCGGAACTCCGTTCCTGCCCCAAAATAACCCTGACGATGACGACATGGTTGTGTGCCATATTGTGGCCAAAAATCTAAGCCATGTTTCATTCAGAAATCAAAGACTTTCTTGAGCCACTAAGAGAAGGCAGTTCTCTGTTAGTAAATTTGCTCTTCCGTGCTTGGAATTCTGGCCCAGGGTGTGGGGGGGGAATTTCAGCTTTATTTAGTAAACAGGAACCTGGTGCCAGGATCTAAAAAAGGCATGAAGGGAAAAAAAAAACCCTCGGGAGTGAATCTTGGTAGCTGTCCTTGCAAACTCCCTGGAATTCTCAGTTTTACAAATGCAAACACGGATTCGATCTTTGTCAGAGTGGCAGGACTCGGATTGGCTGCTGCAGAGAGCAGCGCTGTTACGGAAAGTGCAGCGTAGCCGTCAGAGTGTCGGACTAGAATCCGGAAGGCCCAGGTTCGAATTCCCCACTCTTCTACGGAGGCTTGCTGGGTGACTTTATAGTTGTTAAAGTGTTAGACTAGGAGCTGGGAAATCCGGGTTCGAACCCCCCCCCCCCGGCCATGGAAGCTCGCTGGGTGACTGCGGGCCAGTTTTGGTGTAGTGGTTAGGAGCGTGGACTCTGATATGGGAGAACTGGGTTTGATTCCCCCACTCCTCCACTCGCAGCTGCTGGAGTGACCTTGGGTCAGTTACCAGTTCTCTCAGAGCTGTTCTCTCAAGGGCAGTTTTTGAGAGAGCTCTCTCAGCCCTACCCATCTCACAGGGTGTCTGCTGTGGGGAGGGGAAGGGAAAAGAGATTATAAGCTGCTCTGAGACTCCTTTGGGTAGTGAAGGGCAGAGTATACATTCAATCTCTTCTTCCTCCTCTTCTTGGTATAACACCCTTGAGCCCACCCTCTAAAGCAGCCATTTAGTGAAGGGCAGGGTATAAATCCAATCTCCTCCTCCTCCTCCTCTTCTTCTTCTTCCTCCTCAGCCCCATCTACCTCACAGGCAGTGTTCCCTCTAAGCTGAGTTACTGTGGACACAGTTGTTTAGACTTAAGCTCACACAGTTTTGTCTTAGCTCAGGAAGGATGGCTGGAGAGCAAACTGATTTATGCAGCAGCCAAATCGCTTGCTCCCCACTTTAATGCCAGGAGCTCACAAAGTTCAATTTTTTCTCACAAGTCTCCACCGCTTAGAGGGAGCATTCCTCACAGGGTGTCTGTAGCGGGGAAGGGAAGGGAATGGAAAGGAGATTGTGAGCTGCTCTGAGAGTCCTTTGGGTAGTGAAGGGAGGGGTACAAATCCAATCTCCTCCTCCTCCTCTTCTTCCCTACCTCACAGGGGTGTTGTGAGCTGAAAACGGAGAAAAAGAGAACGTGGCAAGACATTTTGGGTTCCCCCGCTGGGGAGAAAGGCTGGCTGCGAAGCAAAGCAAATAAACACACAAATAAATATATTCGTTGCTGTAGATTTTCCGGGTTGCGTGGCCGTGGTCCTGGCCAAGACCACGGCCACACAGCCCAGAAAATCTACAGCAACTAGTGAACTCCAGCCATGAAGGCCTTCGACAAAATGAACAGAAGTCTCTGAGTTTGGTCGCTCTTAAAATTTAACTCCCCTCTCCCCCCCCCCAAGCTAAGATGCACCCTGAATCCTCACTTCGGAGTTGCAGGCCTTGACAACTGGCACTTTCCCAAAGAGGGAGAGAGAAGTGCCGGAACAAAACAGCAACCTGATGTGACGCTGCGATGCTTACAAGTTCACAGCTTGTTAGCTCTCTTACATTGTGTGTGTGTGGGGGGAATTATGTTCCAGCCCACTTGCGCTGACACAGAGAGAGAGAGAGAGAGAGAGAAAGAGAGAGAGCGCCTTTAACAACAGTCGTGATTCACGGCTGGCTCCGCTCGGTCCTCGCCAAGTAATGTGGCACATTCGCGGCGCCTCCAGCGTTTGCGTAACCGAGCCTCCTTCGCTCTGCGCACCACTCCTACCTGCCCGACGGATACAGCCGGCAGCACGACACAGCAGGGTGAATAAGGGAGAGAGAGCAGGCATGACAGGGAAGAAAGGAGGCGTTCGGGTGTGGGGAGAGATCTCTGAGCTACCCACCCGAACCGAAAGGGGGTGGGTGGGCCAAGAATGAAAGGCTGGGAAGAGTCATTCATGCACAAACACGTTCTGAATTAGTGGCGATGGTCCCTGTGTTGCTGGCAGATCCTATGCTTGTTTACTCCACAGTCAGGCGATGGAGTTCAGTGGGGCTTGTGCCCAAGTAAGTGTGAGCGGGATTGCCACGTCGGCCTTGTGTTTCTATAGAAGAAGAAGTAGAAGAAGAAGAGGAGGAGGAGGAGGAGGATTGGATTTATACCCCGCCCTTCACTACCCGAAGGAGTCTCAGAGTGGCTTACAATCCCTTTCCCTTCCCCGCCCCACAGCAGACACTTTGTGAGGTAGATGTCAAAGTCCTACAGCAATCAGTCTCTTCGGTCCAAAAGGATCAAGTTTATTGAGTACAGTAAAGGCAGGTCATCTTTGCACACACCCTGTGTTAGAACTAACTCTAAAGGCGGGAGAGGGGAAGATATACAGGATCCAAAACGGGGACCCCGATGGATCTAAGCCAATCAGGAAATAAACTGAAGCGCGCCTAAACTAACGGGTTCACATTCCCAGCAAAGCAGAAGGAGAGAGGTATCAAGGTCACAAGCCTAGGCCAGGAGATAAGACACAGTGAATGAAATGAAAGTTAACATCCCAGCATAATAAGAAGTTGACCCAGCAACCTCCTTTCCCCCCCCACCACCACATGCAATGGCAGCGTAGCTGACATTAGGTGGGGCTGAGAGAGCTCTCCCGAGAACTGCCCTTAAGAGAACAGCTCTGAGAGAACTTGTGACTGACCCAAGGTCACCCCAGCAGCTGTATGTGGAAGAGTGGGGAATCAAACCCGGTTCTCCCAGATTAGTCTATACTCCGAACCACTACACCAAACTGGCTCTCAGAGCAGGGATTCGAACCTGGGTCTCCCAAATCCTAGTCCAACACTTTCAGAACCACACCACCCTGCCTGATTTCTATAATCTCAAAGAGTTGGAAGGGACCACCTGGGTCATCTAGTCCAACCCCCTGCCAATAGAGGGACAACAGCTATAATATCCCCGGCAAGGAGGTATCCAATCAATACCTGAACACCTCCAAGGACAAAGACTACATTGCCTCAGGAGAGAGAGTCCTCCAGTGTCGAATGGACCTCACCGTCAGGACGTTCCTCCTCAAATTTAGATGAAGTCTACTTTGCTGTAGGTTATATCTATTAGTCCGAATCCTGTCGTCCAAAATGATTGAAAACTTGTCCACTCCATCCTCTACACGGCATCCCTTTAGGTATCAGAAGGTGGCCCTCGTATCACTTCACAAGCATCTCTTCTCAAACACAGAAATTCCTAGCTTCTTCAGCCTCTCCTCAAATGGATTGCCTAGTCCCGAGGACTTGACAGCCCGACAGACGCCACAGGAGAAAGCAGTTCTTTAACAGCTCCTAATATTTCCATTATTTATCTCTTAGCAAGCCATTTCTCTAATAGAAGGATTTTAGGGTCCTTGAACAAAAGACCCATCGGTCGCTTCCCTTAAGGGGTGAGAGAAACAGGAAAGAGGAACTCATAGCGTTTGTGGGTCCCTACTCCAATGTACACCTCATCATCTACTCCACACACCGTAGAGGTCTCCAGGGCTATGCAATCTCCTCATTTTCCACCAGGCCTCTATGCTTGGAAGAAGCCCTGTTCAAACAAGAGAATCACCCCTATCCCACTTCAGGAAATTCTCGGGAAGACGGCAGGTAAACGAAGAGACTCGCACCAACCTCTGACCTTTGCAGACCAGAGAGAGAGAGAGAGAGTGGGAGAGACAGGAAGGACATCAGTGTGCTTCACAAAAAGATTGTATGGCCCTCGGGTCCTTGGCATTGGCACAAGTCTGCCAACTCTTCCCAAACATGTCTCCTGTGACAAAGCTGTTCTCTGATACCCACGCAAGGGGTGCTTAACCCCACAGGCTGTTTGAGCGTGGGCACCACCTCCAGCATGCCCCAAGTCCTGAGAAAGGCACTACCACATCCACTGCACAGATGGTATGCTAACCAACCACGGGATGCCAATCTGGGGTTGCCAATCTCCAGGCAATGTTCCCTCTAAGCTGAGTTAGTGTGAGCCAGCTCACAGGTTTTTAGCCTCCAGCTCACCGATTCTTCTCCTAGCTCAGGAAGGAGGGCTCCAGAGCAAACTAATTTATGCAGCAGCCAAATCGCTCCCTCACAACTTTAATGAAAGCCAGTTTGGTGTAGTGATTAAGTGCGCGGACTCTAATCTAGGAGAACCGGGTTGGATCCCCCACTCCTCCACTTGCACCTGCTGATGTGACCTTGGGTCAGTCACAAGCTCTGGCACAGCTGTCCTTGAAAAAGAGCAGTTGCTGTCAGAGCTCTCTCAGCCCTACCTACCTCACAGGGTGTCTGTTGTGGGGAGAGGAAGGGAAAGGAGTTTGTCAGCCACTCTGAGACTCCATTGGGTAGCGAAGGGCGGTGTATAAATCCCATCTCTTCTTCTCTTCTTCTTAATGCCAGTAGCTCACAAAGCAGTATTTGTCCTTACAAGACCCACAGCTTAGAGGGAGCATTGGTCGGGGTTATAGACTCTGATGTCACATTATTAACTGCTGCAAAGACAGCGATAGCTTCCAAGTGGGAGAACAAATCGGCGCCTGCGATATCCTTGCGGATGTCGAAGATACGGGTCTGTTATATTTTAGAAAAGAATTACAAATAGACTGTTACAACTGGAATGTCAAAACCAGGGTTCATTTCCTGCAGGAGCGCACAGGAGCGGAGCTCCGGCAATAAGGAGCCCAGGGGGAGGGCACATGCAGAAAGCCCCACCCCCTGCTCCCAGCATCCCCCCACCTTTCCTGGCCAACCCAGCGGAGTGCTGCCACGAACTGGCCCTCGAGCTGCTCTGTCACTGCCTGGACCCAGGCACCTTTAAGACCAAGGTTTATTCAGGTACAAGGTCTCCCTCCTCTGTGAGGCCAGATCCCCCCCAATAGCTAGCAATCCAAAACAGCCCAGTGGAGCCTGAGCGGTGGGTGTTGCCTTCTGTCACACTTCCGGTGATGTCAGGGGGTGTGGCATATGCAAATGAGTTATGCTAATGAGCTCCTGCACCTCTTTTTCTACTGTTGTCGGAAAATGGTTTCCAGTTATAACTGACGTGGCACAGAATGGCATTGTCCCTTGCTTGCTTAGTTTCATCTGAAGTGTCCGTCCTATAAACCCCAGACTTAGAGCACGTTTTAATTTTGATCAGTAAATAGCGGCAAGCGGAACTCAGATCCTTTCATTCATATATAAGATGGTTGCTAACCGAACTGTTATTATTAGAAAACATGTTAATGAGTTTTAAATAGTTAAGTTTTAGATAGCTATACGGAGTAGACTATCAAGAATATTGTTAACTAGGAGCAAGGCCCGTTGCGGCAACAATGCAATGGGCTTTAGAAAGGCGGGAGGGGTCTTCCCCCCCCGGGCCCCCCACTCTCCACCTGGCCCTCAGAACCTGGGGGGTTGGCATGACGAAGGGACACCCCAGCAGCCGCTCCCTGCCCAGGCTGTCTCCAAGCACATAGAGGCCCAGGTCAGCATCTCCTGCCCCCTCCAGAGACCCTGGTGTCGACTGCACGGGCCGTCAGTGGCTCCCTGGCTGGCCACGTCCAGTGGGCTGTGGGGCACCTCCACCGCGGCCAGCCCCTCATTCCGCGGAGCCTTTTGTGTCGAGATTCTCACCTTGCACCCAGGACCCTCTCCCCTGCTCTCAGCGCAGCCTGGTCATTCCGCTGGCCTGCTCCCCTCGGTGGCATCCCTGACTGGCATGTGGCGTCCCCAGGGCAGCAGCGCTGGCTGGTTCCCTCCTGACTGTCCGCCGCCCCTCCCGTCCTGACAGCGGGCCGTGTGGAGGCGACGTCTGTGCCGGCAGAGAGGAGGCCAGAGCAAGGTAGGGCGGGGAGCTGCCGTCTTGTCTCCCTGACCCACCCTCTGGCCAGGGCCCGGCTCTTCGCTGGCCTTGCTCGATCAGCTGGGCGCAGGAGGGAGCCACGAGGAGGCCATGTCCAGAGTGTGGCGAGGAAGAAGGCGGTGGTGCAGGCCAGGACTGTCCTGCCTCTCCACCGCAATTGGGCGCATAGGGAGTAAAGACATGGATGCCTTGCTGCCTCCGCCCAGCGGAGGTTCCATCCCATCCGGCGGCTCCCTGTAGACTGAGGGTGAGAGGCTGGACAGGGCTTCTGTGGGCGGGACCGCACCACGCACCAGCCAATGGCGGCAGTGGCTTCTGAGTGGCAGTTCAGGCCGCCCACTGATTTTGCCACAGATCGAGCTTGGCCACCCCGTAACGCAGCACCCAGCCAATGGCACGCGAGTAGTGTTGACTGGCAGCTGATGGGCCAATGGCTGAGGGAGCGCATGGAATCTTGCCACTCCAAATTGCTTTTATATAATAGGAGAGATGCTGAATAGTTTGTATTGTTTGGGATTCTCTGTATCTATTGTTTTATATTTAATAAAAAATATTATTTTTTAAAAAAAAGGTTGGGGACCCCTGCTATAGATATTTTCTTTATGTGGCTGGTTTTTGTTCCATATCTCCTTAATGGGCCTACCTCAAAATTGCCAGGAGAACAAGCCAGAGATTGCAAAGTGCTTTCGTATGCTGGAGGGGCCACATAAACGACATAATATCAGTCCTGTTGCAGGCGTGACAAACCTTTTCATTTCAAACGTGCCTCACGGCTTTTATGCATTGGGGCATTTCTCCTGAGCCCTTCCCTCCATATGATGTTGTTCGGTCTGAAGCATCTTTTAATGTCAGGAAGTTAACCCGTCTCCTCTTACTTTTGGCCTCCGCTTCGAAGCTCACGGCCTCTGGCTTTAGAACACAGTTTAGCTCAATCGCCAGTTTACCATACCGTGTTTCATGAGTTCCCATCACGCCCGACCTCTTAATGTCAGGCAGCAAAAGGTCGGGAACTCTCTGAGCATGGAAATTTGTACCGTCCCTTTGCGCTCTGTGCTTTGACCTGTGCGCAGTGATGCACGAAACAAGCGCCAGTTGTGGCTCTGCGGTGTGTGAGTGTGGAGAAAATTGACGGCGTATCTGCTGAATTGTTCAAGCTTCTCTGACAGAATGGCCGACGTTGGTAAAGTCGTAGCTGCTTTGGCAACCTAAGGGATCCAGGTTGGGAAATACCTGGAGATTTTGGAGGCGGAGCCTGGGGAAGGCAGGGTTTGGGGAGAGGCGGGACGTCAGCAGTGTACAATAACATACAGTCCACCCTCCAAAGCAGCCATTTTCTCTAGGGGAACTGAACTCTGTTGTCTGAAGATCAGTTGTAACAGCAGGAGTTCTACAGGTCCTACCTGGAGGCAATGCTCAATCTAAGCTGTGGAGTCTTGTGAGCAAAAATTCTACTTTGTGAGCCACTGGCATTAAAGTTGTGAGCGAGCGATTTGGCTGCTGCATAAATTAGTTTACTCACGTTAAGCTGTACATGCATAGGAGGAGGAGGAGGAGGAGGAAGAGGAGGAGGAAGAGAAGAAGAAGAAGAAGAAGAAGAAGAAGAAGAAGAAGAAGAAGAAGAAGAAGAAGAAGAAGAAGAAGAAGAAGAAGAAGAAGAAGAGGAGGAGGAGGAGGAGGGAGGAGGAGGAGATTGGATTTATACCCCGCCCTTCACTCAGAGTCTCAGAGCGGCTTACAAACTCCTTTCCCTTCCCCTCCCCACAACAGACACCCTGTGAGGTAGGTGGGACTGAGAGAGCTCTGACAGAAACTGCTCTTTTCCAAGGACAGCTGTGCCAGAGCTTGTGACTGACCCGAAGTCACATCAGCAGGTGCAAGTGGAGGAAATGGGGAATCAAACCCAGTTCTCCCAGATTAGAGCCCGCACACTTAACCACTACACCAAACTGGTGTAACATAAGAATTACTCAGGGCACACAGAAAGAAAAATCAAGTGTACCCTGTACACCAGGGGTCCCCAATCTTTTTGTATCTGAGGGCACATTTGAAATTCTGACATGGAAAATGGAATAATGTTAGATGAGTCAGATTTCTGTATACAAAAAACATGTTACCTGGTTTATCGATTGTTATAAGTTTAAACTTGATTACTGTTAAATTTTTTTTGTTATTGGCAATAGCAGTGTTGGAAGCCTATTAGGGGGGAAGGGGGAAGGGATATAGTTTATAAGTGGATTTGGAAATTGTGTTTAACAATGTTGAATATATTCCAATAAAAATCTTTGTTATGAAATCCTGACACGGCATGGTAGGCACAGCAACAAAATGGCTGCCGCAAAATGGCTGCCACGGGAGGTGCAGCCGGCCACAAAATGGCCGCCCCAGCCTAACTTCAGTCACACACTGAAGATCCTTGTGTTGCGGTGGAGCTCTCTGTACCGACACCCTCCATAGCTTGTGAACTGTAAAGTACCGAGCAGGAGGCATTGGTAGTGATATCAGCTCATATTTTACTGGAAGTGAAGAACAAGAGAGAGGATGTATCCCTAAGGCAACCCACACCCAAACACGCATCCCACACCCGTGATAAGATTATTTGCAGTGGCAAGAGTTCCATAGGTCCTTTCTCGGATCCCAGCCCTCTGATAGGAGCGGGCTAAGATCCGCTCTGGCTATTGTTTCTCGAAGCGGAACTAGGGCTCTTCGCCTGACCGAGTGCGGACCTGACCTCGCACGTGGTCGAACTCAGTACGCAACATGAACAGGGCTTTTTGTCTTGGGAGTATTCGGGAGCTGGTGTAACACCGTGGCTGAGAAAACGACCTGCGATCCGGGGAAGTCACTAGTTTGGTGTAAGTGGGGAGGAACGTGGACTCTAATCTGGGAGAACCAGGTTGGATTCCCCCACTCTTCCACATGCAGCTGCTGGTGTGACCTTGGGTCAGTCACAAGTTCTCTCAGAGCTCTTCTCCCAGGAGCAGTTCCCAAATAGCTCTCTCAAGAGATTGTAAGCTGCTCTGAGACTCCGGGTAGTGAAGGGCAGGGTATAAATCAAATCTCTTCACCACCGCCTCTTCTTCTTCTTCTTCTTCTTCTTCTTCTTCTTCTTCTTCTTCTTCTTCTTCTTCTTCTTCTTCTTCTTCTTCTTCTTCTTCTTCTCCTCGCATACTAGGTGGTCATAAGCGACCTGCTCTCTCTCATCTTTCTGATCTGCAAAACTGGGGGACATGATACTATCAGCTTACCTTACAGAAGAGCTCCCCCACCCGCCAAGTTTCTCGAGCTTGAAGGCACCTTTGGAATAGAACCTAAGAACACAAGAGAAGCCAATGGTGAATCAGGCCAACGGCCCATCCAGTCCAACACTCTGTGTCACACAGTGGCCAAAAGCACCCGGTGCCATCAGGAGGTCCAGCGGTGAAACAGGGTGGCAGATGCAAACATAACATGGCTGCCAGATGAGGCAGAGCCAACCACAAATAGTGAGCGACTGAGGTCACGCATAAATGTAATCGTAACTCTTTGAAGTGTCCGGTAGAAGCTCTGCTTAACAGGACGCTTTTCTAAATGGATGTTATCGTTTAAAAATATCTTCTTGCTTACACTCAGCAAATGCCCCACCAGGCCTCGCCCACCTCCATAGCACTCACGGGCACCATGTTGGAGATCCCTGCCACGCAGACCTGTTGTTAGGATGACTAGGTAATGTGTATGGAACAAGGAGAGTGGTACACCAGGGCTAAATATTATGAATATTATTCCTCACCCTGTCTCACGACGAGCGTCTCCCACAGTCGGAGAGAGGCCGAAACACATGCTTTGGAGGCCCTTCTGAAAACAAAGTCCATTCTCATTTCCGGACAAACACCTGCTGTTATTACAAAGAGCTGGGGGTTCGTGCACACCAGTGCAAGCAACCCATAAAATGCAGTATTATTCACCCCAAAAGAAGTGTAACCCTGAAACGAAGAAGACACCCCTAAAAATGTTGTAGACCAGGGCTATTTTGGGGCAGGAACGCACAGGAACGGCGTTCTGGCTGGCTCCCAAGTTGGCCATGCCCAGCAGGAACTCATTAGCGTAACAGGCCACACACAGCAGCAGAAACTCATTAGGACTGGCTACACTAGGGCCTAACACGCAAAGGAGTTCCTGCTACCAAAAGAAGCCCTGGGTTTTGACAACAAACCAGGTAAACAGAATAAGAAGCAAAAGGTGGGTGTGGCTGGATGACCACGCTTCTGGAAACATGGGGGTGTGGCCTGATATGCTAATGAGCTGCCCTATCAGGGGTGTGGCCTAATGTGCTGATGAGTCCCTGCTGGGCTTTTTCTAACAAAAAAAAGGCCTGTTGTCCACAGAAAGTTGTTTTAAATTACCGTACATCCTTTGTCACCTGTATGCAAATGTAAGACGGTCCCCTCTTTTCCTTGATGTCACATTTGGGGGTTGGAGGACCTAGCCTTCCTTTCAGGTGAATACAGTTACTGCAATGACTCAACCGAACCGAACTGATGGCAGCGCACAATGTTGTTCCTAGTTCCAGGATGCACGTGTTATTTTTCCTTTAAAAGGATCCAATTTGTTGTTGTTCAGTCGCACAGTCCAGTCCAACTCTTCGCGACCCCACAGACCAGATTACGCCAGGCCCTCCTGTCTTCCGCTGTCCGCTGAAGTTTGCTCAATTTCATGTTCGTTGCATCGATGACACTGTCTGACCATCTCATCCTTTGCCGTCCCCTTCTTCTTTGACCTTCAATCTTTCCCAGCATCGGGGTCTTCTCCAGTGAATGCCCCCTTCTCATTTGGTGGCTAAACTATTTGAGCTTCAGCTTCAGTCTCTTGCCTTCCAGGGAACAGTCAGGGTTGATTTCTTTGAGGACTGTCTGATTTGATCTCCTTGCAGTCCAAGGGACTCTCAAGAGTCTTCTCCAGCACCATAGTTCAAAGGAATCTATTCTTCGGCGCTCAGCCTTCCTTATAGTCCAACTCTCGCAGCCATACATTACTATGGGGATCCAATAGAGAAAGTCAAAATTCCTGAATGCTTCCTGACACTTGTGAAAGTGTATTCTAACTAACCAGCTCCTTCAGGGGGGAGGGGGAATTCCACACAGCAATCCCGCCTCCCCTCCCATCCCAAAATTTGCTGCTCACGGAACGGCTTACATCTCTAGATGATGAGATCATGACCTATTCGTCCACCAACTGATGTAACGGGGATATGTTTAACACGCTAAATAAAGCGGCGGACTCCTCGATATAGAATGAACCTTCCCTGGTCTCTCCTGAAGAGCAGAAGGTGTTCTTACTGGAATCTACGAGCACGGAAGTCTACGGATGCAGAATCCTACAATTAAACGCGAGCACTTAACAAAGAAGACCATTAACACAGCATCATTTATTTAAAATCCATAGTACATATCTTGCATGCGTCCTAGCTAGAGGTTGAATGCCTCTTCAAGAGTGACTGTTGTTTATTCCCGAGCGGAGTTGTATTTATGGAAGGGCACGCAGGAGGCTGTTGGTAATGGTTTCTTTAAAAAGTGGCATTCCACAAATCTCGAATCAACTGGTAAGGTCAAAATAAAATGCCACACGGAAAAAGCATTAATGAACGCACGAGGAATAGAACAGCAATACAGGATAAGCCAGCTAGATAGCGTATTTTCAAGGCCGGTGTTGGCATCTGATGATGTCAGGCAGTCATTTGCCCAGCACTTGGGGAAAGTCCAACCTTAAATTCTGCACAGCTCACCGGGTGCTTGAAAGGCAGCAAGCAGAGCTTAGCTGTCAGTATAAGTACAGAGGATAGTCTGTCAGATAAGGACGGGGAAATTCCAGGTTTAGATCACCGGACCCTGCCAAAAAGTTGACTGGGTGACTCTCTCTCACCTACCTTGCAAGATTGTTGTTAGGATGAAGGGCTTTCCTGCATGTTTTGTTTTAATCGCTTCTGGCCCCATCCTGCTTTGGTTTATCCCAATTCCCGCATGCATTTTTTGTACCTTTACATTTCACGTTGTTGGGGAGGGGGTTGTTTTGCCACTCAAAGGGGCTTTTCACCACCACCAAGCCTTCTAGAGCTCCAGAAGGAAGAAAGGCAGCTAATACAAGTGACAGACAGACAGACAGATGATAGAGACAGACAGACAGATGATAGATAGACAGATGATAGATAGACAGATGATAGATGATAGATAGATAGATGATAGATAGATAGATAGATAGATAGATAGATAGATAGATGATAGATAGATAGATAGATAGATGATAGATAGATAGATAGATAGATAGATAGATAGATAGATAGATAGATAGATGATAGACAGACAGACAGACAGACAGACAGACAGATGATAGATAGATAGATAGATAGATAGATAGATAGATAGATAGATAGATAGATAGATAGATAGACAGACAGACAGACAGACAGACAGACAGACAGACAGATAGATAGATAGATAGATGGACGGACGGACGGACGGACGGACGAGAGAGAGAGAGAGATGGCATTTATTCTCCATCCTTAACTGAGCCAGTGTGGTATAATGAAGAAGAAGAAAAGGAGGAGGAGGAGATTGGATTTATACCCCGCCAGTTTGGTGTAGTGGTTAAAAGCACGGACTCTAATCTGGGAGAACTGGGTTTGATTCCCCCACTCCTCCACTTGCACCTGCTGATGTGACCTTGGGTCAGTCACAAGCTCTGGCACAGCTGTTCTTGAAAAAGAGCAGTTTCTGTCAGAGCTCTCTCAGCCCCACCGACCTCACAGGGTGTCTGTTGTGGGGAGGGGAAGGGAAAGGAGTTTGGAAGCCGCTCTGAGACTCTGAGTGAAGGGCAGGGTATAAATGCAATCTCCTCCTCCTCCTCCTCTTCTTCTTCTTCTTTCCAACTGGATTTTGCCAGCTCACACAGTAAAAACCCAGCTGGAAGGTACATTGAAAGTGGATTACTGAATGTGTGGGATCACAGTCTTTGCTCCACGTACAGCTTTTAGGCGTGTCGATTTTCAAAAAGTCTAGAAAGCGACCGGCATGTCATTCTATCTGCGAGGTTAAGTTCACAGAGCCAATGCGTTATTACGCCGGTATTCTCGCCAAGTTCGTTTCTGCGTTCGGCGGCCTCTCTAGGACCCGTCTGCCTGCCGGCTTACGAGCCGATGAAACAGCTGCCTGAATCGATGTCAAGGCCGCGCCTGGCTCCTTGCCCGCCGTCGATACCCGCCTCTGAAACTGTACCAAAGTAGCCTCGTAGTTCTGCCTGCAAGCCACCCCAGGACGCTTTTCTCAGCACGAAAATTCATTAACGGAATTCGGCCTGTTCCTTTGCAGAGAATTCTGCAGTGGTCACCTTATAAAGGAACGGACAAATTAGCCTGCATGCACGGATATAACCCTGGCAGAGGGGATGATCTATGGGTGGGAAATATGGTCTCCCCTCCCACAAATAAAGTCCTGTCAAGTCCTGGCAAGGCCTCCTTAACTCCAGATTTGGCTGAAACTGAGCGTTTTAGGGGTTTTCCGATGGAGACATCCTGGTGCCGGCAGTGCTCAGCCCGGGAAGAGAGTCTGCCGTACAATTCTCAAATTGTTGTCTCGGCCATTAGCTGTGCCGTACTAGAAACACATACCAGGGCTGGATGCTTGTCGCATGCTGGCTCCAGAAGGTTATAATAAAAAAGTACTCCAGTTAATGAAACAAATTTACTATTGCCTGAACGCCAGGCTTAGAGGATTAAGGCCAAGGTATAAAAGACTCAGTCTTCTGTGCCCTTTTTTTAAAAAAAAAATTAAGTATATTTGACATTTATCATTTGCATTCGGGAGACTGGAATCCCCCAAAGCATTTGGAAAGTTACTTTTCCTCTCCTGGAGAACATGCAGGGAGGTTACAGTAGCCGGAGAGATCACGGGATTGGTAAATGAAAACTAAACCATAACAACCGTGACATAATTATGAAAAGTCAATTCAGTTTTTCTAGTGTTTGAGAGCCAGTTAGGTGTAGGAGGAGGAGGAGGAGGAGAGGAGATTGGATTTATACCCCGCCCTTCACTACCCAAAGGTGTCTCAGAGCAGCTTACAAACTCCTTTCCCTTCCCCTCCCCACAACAGACACCCCGTGAGGTAGGTGGGGCTGAGAGAAATTCTGACAGAAACTGTCCTTGAGAGAACAGCTGTGCCAGAGCCTGTGACTGACCCAAGGTCACATCAGCAGGTGCAAGTGGAGGAGTGGGGAATCAAACCCGGTTCTCCCAGATAAGAGTCCGCGCACTTAACCACTACACCAAACTGGCACTGTAGTGGTTGGGAGTGTGGACTCTAATCTGGGAGAACCGGGTTTGATTCCACACTCCTCCACATGGTGTGACTTGGATCAGTCATAAATTCTTTCACAGCTGTTCTCACAAGAGCGGTTCTCGAAAGAGCTCTCTCAGGCCCACCTACCTCACAGGCAGTGTTCCCTCTAAGCTGAGTTAGTGTGAGCTAGCTCAGTTTTTAGCCTCCAGCTCACTTTTTCCCCCTTAGCTCAGGAAGGGAGGGCTCCAGAGCAAACTGATTCATGCAGTAGCCCAAATCGCTCGCTCGCCACTTTAATGCCAGTAAGCTTACAAAGTAGAATTTTTGCTCACAAGACTCCGCAGCTTAGAGGGAGCATTAGGGTCTCTGTTGTGGGGAGGGGAAGAGAAAGGAGTTTGTCAGCCACTCTGAGACGCCTTTGGGCAGTGAAGGGCAGGGTATATGGTAGAATTTTCAGGCTGATTGCTAGAGCGTTGCCCGGCGATGTGCCCAGAGCGATGACGTCACTTCCGGACAACGTCATCGCCCCGGGCACGTCAGCCCAATCTGGGCACTTTGGGGGTGGAGGTTCCCCCACCGGCCAGATCTGGACCGGCGGATTGGGGGCCCTTTGGGCGGGAAAACCCCCGCCCCCCAGGGGACTTGGCAGCCCTAAGGAATGCCCATGAGCTTCCCTGGGGGCTTCCGACTGGTGACAAACTGCTAGACTCCATGGTCTGATCCACCAGAGGCAGTTCTGAACATTCGTATTCATTTTTTAAAACTTTTTCTCTCTTGTCACTCCTGACACGGCCTGGGAGTTTGCACGGGGGTGCCCCCCGGTCTTATTTAAATCCTGCCCCAAAGTAAAAAAATTCTGGCTACGGCCCTGCTTTGAGGGGAAGAGGCCCAGGCAGTCTGTCAGCCCTACCCAAGCTCCACTCCCAAAATCTTGACAGATTTCACCAAAAGTGATGTCACATGAGACCAGAGTTCCTTAGAAGGGTGTTCTAAGAACTCTGTTGAGGACTGTCCCGCTAGAGACATGCTCTTTGCTTAATAGGAAAGCTGGGAATCTGTGCTGAGATCCCAGGCTGCATACGGTCCAACTGCTAGTATGGCAATTCTAACTGATTCAATATGCATCTTACCCAAAGCATTCCTGTAGAGCTGTTTTCAAATACTATATTGAGAGGAGTAGAAGATTTAAGCCACAAAATATACCATCCATTGTTAGAACTAAACTCCGATGACCAAAGTCCCCAACACAGCGCCCCCCAGGTCCCCAACACAGCGCCCAACAAGAAAGTGGGCGGGACCAGATGGAGCTTCTGACCAGTAGGACTTTGGACTGGCGACCAGAGATCTGATTGGCTGCACAGATTTTTTAAAAAGCTGCCACCAGAACACACGGATCTTCACTGCACAACTATGCGTATGGAGCAAAGCATTTTTAAACGATATTGTGCATTGTTAAAGGCATCCCGTTAAACCGAGCTTCTGCCTAAAACCTCAATGAGTTACTATTAGCGTTAACATACTTCACTCCCCGACATTTTGTGGCTGGCTCTGCCTCTTGGGGCAGCCATTTTGCCACTGATCCCGCCTCCTGCGGCAGCCATTTTGTCCTTGCAACCCCACACTGTGTCAAACTTCCAAAGGCGCCTGCAAGCTCAAAAAGTTCGCCTATAAAATATTTCCGTTTTCATTCCCTGCGACACAGTCACACCGGATCGCCTCAGAAAATAATTGCATACCTGCTTGAAAAGGTACCCTTCCGGAAGCATCTACCAGTTAAAACCAACCCTCAGTGCCTCATCACCGTGCGCCATGCCCACAAGTAGTCCTAGAGAAGAACTACAATTTTTGACTCTTTCACAGACGAACTGAAGTTCGGTGGAGCAGTGAAAGCCGATTTTTAGCAATGCCCTTTCACCACAGAACACCGAAAGAGCTCTCTGCTGTGACCCTCTCTGCTTGGTTCCCAGCTGCGGCCTGTAAAGAAGACGCCAAGCAGCTGTGGTGGTCTGGAGTGGTGTGTGGACAGATCTCCAGTAGGAACTGGACTGAGATCCAAGATCACGGCTTACGCAGGCCAACGAGCTGACCCCGGGCAGATTCTGAGCCAGAGAGCCTGTATCTTATTACCAATGTGCTCAGCGGACAGATTCAGGCTCCCGTGACGGATATTATCTGTAGGACAGACGTTCCGGGAGCTGTGTTAGTCCAGAGGGAAAAAAAACTGACAAACAAAAAACATGGGGTGGTTTTGATTAAGGCCGAGAGAAATGGCACAAAACAGTGTGTAAACATCTGAGTTCTCCAGAACTCCTCCTCTGATGTTAGAGGGGGGCTGGAACAGGAGGAGGAAGGTTTCAGATCTGGGACGCTTTCTGACCGCCGCAACAGCCTACCATTCTTCTGGCATGGGGTGGTGAGTGCAAGAACAAAATGGCTGCCGCAGAAGGCGTCAACCGCAAAATGGCTGCCGGGGGAAGGCGAAACCACGCACTAAGGAAGATGAAGTGCAAAGAAGATAGTGTTGCCAGGTCCTACCTGGCTGCCGGCGGTGGGATCCGGGCTCTGCTCCGGGATCTTCTGGCATGCGTGCAAAGTGTGCATGGTGCGATGACATCACCCAGAAGTGACATCATCGTGTCGGGGATGACACTCTAATTTTTGGACAAAACTCTATGATTTCTTACCCTCAAAACCATAGAGTTTGCTGTCCCAGTGGAGTAAAATACGGAAAGTGAATGTTGAGTTGACTAAAACTGTTACATTCAAAGAAAACTTATATAAAATGTTTTATAGATGGCATCTAAATGGCTAAAATGTATAAAAATTTGAGTAATATATGTTGGAAATGCAACAACCATATTGGGTCATAAATACCATATGTGGTGGACACGTAAAAAGGTTCATAAATTTTGGGCTGAAGTGCATACTTTCTTACAGTCAATCCTGAATATCACAACACTTTTTAAGCCAGAAATATTTTTGTTAAACTGTTTACCAGATGAGTTAGATAAGAATCACAGATATTCCATTTTACATGTTATAACTGCTGCCAGAATCTTGTTTGCAATGGCATAGAGGATACCGACGATTCCAACGCTACGTGAGTTGATACTGAAGATTATGGAATGCGCTGAAATGGATAAGTCGACAAGCATATTAAAAGGAAAAATGGAAGAAGAATGTATGAGACCTCGGAGGGCGTTTTATGACTGGTTAAAACTCAAGTACTGAGAGAATACGATTAAGTGAAGAAGAATAAGAATGACCCATGAAATAGTTGTAAGCAGGGCTATTTTTGGTCAGGAACGCATAGGAACGGAGTTCCGGCTGGATCTCGAGTTGGCCACACCCAGCAGGAACTCATTAGCAGAACAGGCCACACCCAACAGCAGGAACTCCTTAGGACTGGCTACATGAGGGGTGTGTGGCCTAACATGCAAAGTAGTTCCTGCTCCGAAAAAAGCCCTGGGTTTTGACAACAAACAAGGTAAACAGAACAAGAAGCAAAAGGTGGGTGTGGCTGGATGACCACACTCCTGGTAACATGGGGGTGTGGCCTAATATGCTAATGAGTTCCTGCTGATGGGTGTGGCCTATTATGCCAATGAGTTCCTGCTGGGCTTTTTCTACAAAAAAAGTGCTGGTCGTGAGATTGCAATGAGAAGACAGGGATGCAAAAATGCTAAATTGGAATTTTGCATATTTCTGTTTTCTTCCCTCCCCTCTTTCCCCCCTTTTCCCTTTCCTTTGTACAAACGAATAAAATTATTTTTCAAAAAAACCTGTAGCGTTTGCCCAAAAACTACTGCATCACACACACCCCAACATCCCCAACTGTGATGGCATCAATCCCAGGTGACATCATCGTGTCTGGGACGTCACCCGGTGATGACACCGTTTGGGGGTGGGGCTTCCCCCACTGGCCAGCTGGCCGGCGGCGAATTGAAGCCCCCAAAAGCGGGGGAACCCCCGTTGGGAACTGGCGGCTGGCAACCCTAAGAGAAGAAGAGGAATAATTTGAAAACACACCGGGGGGGAAGAGGAGTGAGAGAGAATTAAAAAATGAAACCCTGTGGGGGCGGCTGCCGTTGAAACAACGTTATTTTAATCTGCACGGCCAATCAGATCTCTAGCGGTCAATCAATAGCAGAAATCCCTCCCACTTCCTAAAAACATTTGGTGGGCTGCAGGGAGGGTGTCTGTGGGTGCCACGTTGGACACCCCTGTGATACAGCATCTGAATGACCGCTTGCGACAACATTACACCGGTACGTTCACTTGTCATGCAAAAGAAAATTAAGTCTCCAGTTCTTTTCGTGGTGGAGCAAGAGAAAAGAAACAGAAAACCCGCCGAGGACTGAAAATGCTCTAGAAAGGGTGAAATGTTGAGAGCGGCTCACGACAGACCAAATTGTTTCCGGATGCGTCCCAACCAACGCGCCCGCTAAGCTGTGGAGCCCTGTGCGCAAAAATTCAGCTTTGTGAGCTACGGGCACTAAAGTTGCGAGTAGGCGATTGGGCTGCTGCATAGATTAGTTTGCTCTGGAGCCCTCGTTCCTGAGAACATAAGAACATAAGAGAAGCCAATGTTGAATCAGGCCAATGGCCCATCCAGTCCAACACTCTGTCACACAGCGGCCAAAATATACCAGGTGCCATCAGGAGGTCCAGCAGTGGGGCCAGGACACTAGAAGCCCTCCCACTGCTGCCCCCTCCAGCACCAAGAACTAGAATGCATCACCTGCCCCAGACTGAGAATTCCCATCTATAACCTGTGGCTAATAGCCACTGATGGACTTCTGCTCCATATGTTTATCTAATTCCCTCTTGAAACTGTCCATGCTTGTAGCTGCCACCACCTCCTGTGGCAGTGAATTCCATGTGTTAATCACTCTTTGGGTGAAGAAGGACTTCCTTTTATCTGTTCTAACCTGACTGCTCAGCAATTTCATAGAGTGCCCACAAGTTCTTGTATTGTGAGAAAGGGAGAAAAGGACTTCTTTCTCAACCTGCTCAATCCCATTCATGATCTTATAAACCTCGATCATGTCACCCCTCAGCCGTCGTTTCTCCAAGCTAAAGAGCCCCAAGCATTTTAACCTTTCTTCATAGGGAAGGTGTTCCAACCCTTTTATCATTCTAGTTGCCCTTCTCTGCACTTTTTCCAATGCTATAATATCCTTTTTGAGATGTGGTGACCAGAACTGTACATAGTATTCCAAATGAGGTTGCACCAATGATTTATACAGGGGCATGATGATACTGGCTGATTTGTTTTCAGTTCCCTTCCTAATAATCCCCAGCATAGCGTTGGCCTTCTTTATTGCAGCTACACACTGTCTAGACATTTTCATCGAGTTATCCACTACGACTCCAAGATCTCTCTCTGAGCCAAGACAAAAATGTGTGAGCCAGAGGCTAAAAACTGTGAGCCTGGCTCACACTAATTCAGCTTAGAGGGAACACTGGTCCCAACTCCTGCTGAAACCAGACGTTCCCAAAACGGGATCTCCTGGAGGTTTTTCAAAGCTTAGCGTTCAAGACACATGGAGTCCTCAATTCGGATCAGGACCGGGCACAGGGAGAGAAGAGGTTTAAGTCTGTATCTGCTTTCCCATTTTCCTGACCTGAAATAGGCTGGGAGGGGGAGTTATCTGCCTCACCGGAGAAATGTACATATATTGAGGGGTTACACACATACTGATGGTCTCACAACAAATAACACCTCTCCGAAATTATTTCAGGAGAGGAAAACGGCACTGGGGGTGGGGGAGAGGCTTAACCCCTCTCCCTGCAGTCCTGGTCCGCTGCCAAAGCAATGTTTTTTTTAAATACACACAGCCAATCAAATCTCCAACATCCAATCAGAAGCGTTGCTGGTCAAAAGCCCCACTTGGCCCTGCCCAGTTTTTAAAAAAATTGTGTCAGCATGTGCCCAGGGGCACCATGTCGGAGACCCCTGTGCTACAACGTTTAACAGACCCGCCTGGGTAGTTCAGAGGATGGTGCTGGAGGGGGCAGCAGTGGGAGGGGGCTTCTAGTGTCCTGGCCCCACTGCTGGACCTCCTGATGGCACCTGGTATATTTTGGCCGCTGTGTGACAGAGTGTTGGACTAGATGGGCCATTGGCCTGATTCAACATTGGCTTCTCTTATGTTCTTATGTTCTTATGACCTCAGAACAGTGAGGGAGTTTCTCCGCAGAATATCTACAAACCAGGGCCGCAACGTGGTCCCAGAGAGGTCTTCTTAACTCGTAGCAGCTGGTACACCAAAAAAGTTAACCTGATCCATGGGTAACACAACCAGCCAACAGAGAAGAGGGCCACGTCCCGCACTGAAAAGCCAGGATTCGTCTTCCAGTGAAGCAATAAAGAGGAAAAGGGGAAGTCATTATTACCAGCCGGCTCTTGTCAAACAAGGAAGAGGTCAAAGTTCCTCGGCGTTGCTACCTGAGCAGACTTGCACGCGAAGCAAGAAAGCAGTAATGCAACACAGCTTAGGGAAGACGGGTTGTCCTTCCCATGTTTTCTGCATTTCTGCAAAATCCCCCACACTTCTGCATGGGGAGGGATTAGGGGAGGGGGCTGTGGCTTAGTGGCAGAGACTCTGCTTGGCATGCAGACGGTCCCGGGTCACCGGCATCTCCAATTAAAAGGACCAGGCTGGCATCCCCAACATGGTGCTCACCAAGTGTTGTTAGCGGGTGGGTGTGTCCAGATGGGGCTCTCGCCCAGCAAGGCTGCTTCTTCTCCTTTTATTTTTTGGCCCCCCCAAAGGGGATTTTTTATTGCTTTTTCTATTTACTGCAAAACTACAACAGAAAATTCCAGGGTGGGGAACGACAATCTACAGGAGAAAGGAAAGATAACCTCTAAAAACCCAAGAGTCGGTGATCATACCATCGATTTAGATACAAGTCTGCCTCTTAAATGTGAATTGACTTCCACTGAAAATAATCATCTCACTAAAATGTTATTCATTTTTCACTCGCTAGTACAGACATAGTTTCATAAAGAGCTGCCTCCTGTTACTATAGTTCTTGCTAATATCTTCCAGAGAACATTAACAAACTACTTTTCCCCTCTTTTCCCCCCTAAGTGATAGCTTGATTTAGGGGCTGCAGCCCCCAATTTAGAGTCTGAGTCCTCTGCAGAAGATCCAGTCTCTCCTTCTTCTTCCAAGGCTTCTGATGGGCCATTCGAAGATCTGATTGGCTGGGCAGGTTGAGATAATGTTTCCGTGGCAGATGCCCCCACAGTGTCTGTTTTCTTCTCTCTCGCTCCTCCTTCCTGGTGTATATTTTTTGAAACGATCCCCCTTCTTTTGAAACATCTCCCATCCAAGAACTAAACAGGGTCGACCCTGCTTAGCTTTCGAGATCTGACGAAATCAGGCTGGCCTGGGCCATGCAGTCCCCGAATATACAGGGAAACCTCTTTGGGGGTCCCTCAGCACCCTTTGCTGCAGTGGTTTCTGGCACAAGTGTTGTTAAATAACACTGCAGATACAATTGGAAGACGGCAAAGGGGACTGTGGCAGCTTGCGATAAAGCCCCTGGCTGCTTTATCAGTATCGTGTGTTCGTGCTTGAAGAACAGAGATAGTTCTCTCTCTTTCTGGGTGTGCATCAGAGAGGAAGAGAGAGAGAGAGAGAGAGGAAGGAAGGAAGGAAGGAAGGAAGGAAGGAAGGAAGGAAGGAAGGAAGGAAGGAAGGAAGGAAGGAAGGAAGGAAGGAAGGAAGGAAGGAAGGAAGGAAGGAAGGAAGGAAGGAAGAAAGAAAGAAAGAAAGAAAGAAAGAAAGAAAGAAAGAAAGAAAGAAAGAAAGAAAGAAAGAAAGAAAGAAAGAAAGAAAGAAAGAAAGTAAGTCTCTGTTTCCTCCAGTGTTCACACGTCCGCTACAAGCAAGAACCACAGTATCGCCGAAACCTCGGCCATGTTCTGTGATCGCACCGTACAAGCTCTGCGGTTTGTACTGCGTACAGAGTTCGAGGGTCACTCCTGTGAATGAGAGCCAGTGTGGTGTAGTGGTTGGGAGTGTGGACTCTAATCTGGGGAAAGCGGGTTTGATACCCCACTCCTCCCCATGCAGCTGCTGGTGTGATCTTGGACCAGTCACAAGTTCTCTCAGAGCTGTTCTCTCAAGGGCAGTTTTCAGGAGAGCTCTCTCGGCCCCACCTACCTCACAGGGTGTCTGTTGTGGGGAGGGGAGGGGAAAGGAGATCGTAAGCCGCTCTGAGACTCCTTTGGGTAGTGAAGGGTGGGGTATAAATCCAATCTCCTCCTCCTCCCCCTCTTCTTCTTCTTCTTTTATCATTTTAAAGAGGGAGGGGGAGAAAGAGACCTGACCATGAATAAATGCATGAAGCTGCCTTATACCGAGCCAGACCCTTGGTCTATCTAGCTTGGTATTGCCCGCTCTGACCGGCAGCAGTTCTCCAGAATTCTCAGGTATTTCATATCCTTCTAACAAGAGATGCAGAGGATTGAACTCCGGGCCTTTAGCATGCACTGCGGATCACTTAGTGTCACCAAACTGAAGGCCAGTCAAGGTGTGAGAAATCCCCCACCCCCGCCAACCCAAACAAGAGTCTACCTTAAATGCTAACAAGGTTTTAATCCTAGTACAAACAGATGCCTTGTTAGTCTTTTAAGGGAATCCAAGACGCTGGTTTTGCTACGATGCGACACGGCTACTCCTCCGGAATGAACGGCGACGGAAACAAGGCGGCCGAGTCCCAAGAAGCACTTCTATTTATTTTATTTATTTAATTCATTTGCACCCAGCCTTTCTCCCCAATGGGGACCCGAGGCGGCTTACTCAATTCTCCTCACCTCCGTTTAATCGTCACAACAACCCTGCAAGGTAGGTGAGGCTGAGAATATTTTTTTAAAAAATTTCATTCACTTTGTTTGTACCCTAACCCTTTCTCCCCAGTGGGCGGCTTACATAATTCTCCTCTCCTTCATGTTATCCTCAGAACAACCCTAGCGAGGTAGGTTAGCCTGAGAGCATGTGATTGGTCCAAGGTCACCGAGTGAGCTTCCATGGCATGAGCAGGGATTTGAACCCAGGTCTCCCAGATACTATTCTGACGCTTTTTTCATTTTTTAATTTTATAAAGAAGAAGAAGAAGAAGAGATTGGATTTATAACCTGCCCTTCACTCAGAGTCCCAGAGTGGCTTGCAAATTCCTTTCCCTTCCCTTCCCCACAACAGACACCCCGTGAGGTAGGCGAGGCTGAGAGAGCTCTGACAGCAACTGCCCTTGAGAGAACAGCTCTGATCAGAACCAGGGTCATCCAGCAGCTGCAAGTGGAGGAGTGGGGACTCAAACCCCGTTCTCCCAGATCAGAGTCCGGCACAGATCCACTAGACCAAACTGGCTCTAAAGACAAACAAACGTACAATCGGGGAATAGTATACATCCTTCTTATATCTAATTCTTAATCTCATACATTAGCCGGTTGTTATTCTTACCTTTTCACACCTCATAGTTTATAGAGAGAGATCTTTCCACACAGTTAAGCACGTTATTCATTGTTCCATTTCGGTTGCGGGCCTGTGGAAATCAGACACGATTTTCTTCAATCCATTTATAAGATTTGGACCACGTTTTTTTCCAAAAGCCATTCCATTTTGTCCTCTCAGAACTGAAGTCCGACTGTCCAGCTCTGCTGTTTCATCAATTTTGTTTACAGATTCTTCTTTTGAAGGGATTTCGTTTCTTCTCCAATGCTGAGCATACAGTATTCTTGCGGGAGTCGCAACCTGTATACTGTTCCGACGCTCCTATCCACTACACCACGTGGGCTCTCAGACGGGGAGTTTCAGAGGCCTGTATCCTTTCCCTCGTCCACGATCAGTCCAAAAAAACCCCTCACTACAGATCAAAACATACCATACTAGCCTAATACACGTTACAGAACTCAGCTTTTCATCGCAGGGTCCGGGGACATGTTGCCCCCCCCAATTTTGACTTATTAGTATTATTATTTCACGGCTGTGTCATCCCAGTTTTATTACAGGTGAATGAAACTTTTCAGAAGGAGCAGAGAAGGGGATCTGCAGGTCAGGAGAGCCACGCAGGTTACCTTCCGCCACAAACCTCGCCGTTCTAAAGCGAATATTTAAGCCATCCGTCATTCCCATTGCGATGCCCTTCTCGGCGCCTTTCTGCTCTCCCGAACAGCTCTACAAGAGGACCTACGAGAACCCGCCAGGAGATGTGTCTTAAGGCGATTCTGCGTTGGCGTTTCCCTCCGTTGTTTTACGAAACCCACGTTGGAGCAGAAATTCCCCTCTGCATTGTATTCTGCGGTCACTTTATTTGATCACTGGGTTTTATGGTACCTTCTGCGTAGATTTATGGCCATTCGGGGGTGACTTTGCAGTCAGAATGCCGGCATTGGCCCGGGGTATTTGAATGTGGTTCTGAGCGGCACCATTGGTAAAACAACGGAAGGAAAAGCCAACACAGAATCAGCCTTAGACTCCGTCCGTGCAAACAACGAATCACAAAGTAAAATTGTCCCTGGCCCTGACCGGGATATCCCAGGCAAGCCCGATCTCATCAGATCTCGGAAGCTAAGCAGGGCCGACCCCGGCAAGTACTTGGATGGGAGACCTCTAAGGAATACCACGGCCGGGAGGCGGGGGGCAGGCAATATAAGCCACTTCCCTGAAATGTCTACCCCCCACTAGGGGGTGTCAGAAGTCAACCATGACTTCCAGGCATACACACACACACACACACTACTCTAGATGGTGGGGCAGAGACTGGTGTATCTGAAGTCTCCATCCCATACATTAAAAATTCCCTGCATGCAGAAAAGTAGCAGCCCTGCTATAGCCTCTGACATCTGGCTTTCTGCGTGCGGGGAGATTTTTTAACGTTTTCATTCACTTTATTTGTACCCTGCCTTTCTCCAGTTTGGTTGTAGCGGTTAAGAGCGCGGACTCTAATCTGGGAGAACCGGGTGTGATTCCCCACTCCTCCACATGCAGCTGCTGGTGTGACCTTGGGCCAGCTACAAGTTCTTTCAGAGCTGTTCTCTCAAGGGCAGTTCTTGGGTGAGCTCTCTCAGCCCCACCTGCCTCAAAGAGTGTCTGTTGTGGGGAGGGGAAGGGAAAGGAGTTGTAAGCCACTTCTCCACATGCAGCTGCCGGATGACCTTGGGTCAGTCACAGTTCTCGAAAGAGCAGTTCTCGAAAGAGCTCTCTCAGCCCCACCTACCTCGCAGGGTGTCTTTTGTGGGGAGGGGAAGGGAAAGGAGTTGTAAGCCACTTCTCCACATGCAGCTGCTGGATGACCTTGGGTCAGTCACAGTTCTCGAAAGAGCAGTTCTCGAAAGAGCTCTCTCAGCCCCACCTACCTCGCAGGGTGTCTTTTGTGGGGAGGGGAAGGGAAAGGGATTGTAAGCCTCTCTGAGACTCCGAGTGAAGGGCGGGGTTATAAATCCAATCTCCTCCTCTTCTTCAACATTTCAGACAGAAGCTCTGTTTAACAGGCCGCCTTTTAATCTGCAACGGCCAATCAGAACCCCCAGTGGGTGACAGCCTCACCTGGCCCTGCCCACTTTTCTAAAAGCCACTTGGAAGGTGCCAGGAATGGCACTGGTGGGCACTAGGGTGCCCTTGGATACCGTGTTGGGGACCCCTGGCCTAGATGCACAGAAGAAAAGAAAGCCTGAACCACCCAGAGCGCAGGAGTGGGCAACCTCAATCTGACACAGAAGGAGAAGTGAAGTCAGGGGGAGAAGGAAAAGGCTGCAGGCTGGTAGACCAACAAGACGAAAAGTGCCCACCTGTCTCCAGGCGAGATGTCAGTAGCCCAGTCCCAACGAAAGGACAGAACCTTTCCTATCTACTTGTCCTGACTTTCCCTGAGCCTCCATCTCTCTCTTTGTTCCCTCCCTTCCCCTTGCCCCATATTGGTATGAAAAGAAGAAGAAGAAGGAGAAGAGATTGGATTTATACCCCGCCCTTCACTGCCCAAAGGCGTCTCAGAGCGGCTGACAAACTCCTTTCCCTTCCCCTCCCCACAACAGACGCCCTGTGAGGTCGGTGGGGCTGAGAGAACTTCTGACAGAAACTGTCCTTGAGAGAACAGCTGTGCCAGAGCTTGTGACTGACCCAAGGTCACATCAGCAGGTGCAGGTGGAGGAGTGGGGAATCAAACCCGGTTCTCCCAGATAAGAGTCCGCGCACTTAGCCACTACACCAAAAGGGGGCCAGACAAGGGCTGAATCAGTGGGGAAATCTGAAACACCCCCCAATACGGTTGCCAACCTCCAGTTAGCACCTGGAGATCTCCTGCGACAAGATCTGTTCCCCTGGAGAAACTTCCCCTCTTCCCTTCTCTCCTCCTTTCTCTTTCTCTGCGCTGGCCGACCCATCTGTTGTAGTGAAGAAGTTTTAGGTTTTAATTTATAATAACGTGGATTTTAAAACTGTAATATGTTGAATTATTGTGTTTTGATTGTTGTAAGCTGCCCCGAGCCCTGCTCAGCAGGGAATGGAGTGGGATCGAAGTATAATAAAATGAATGAATAATAAATAAATAAATAAAATGGCTGCTTTGGGGAGTGAAGTCTATGGCATCGCGCCAAAATCTCCAGGTATTTCCCAACCCACAGGTGGCAACCCTACCTCCCACACACACACACACAATGCCCTATCTTGCATGGTGGCCACGGTCACACATAAGCCCTTTCTGCCCCGACAGCTCGCTCCGGAGAATCCAAGGAGTCAAGCCTTAAGGGTTGACTTTGCAGTCACGCGCATTCCCTCTGCACAGGTTTTTCCCCCTCTGGTTTATTGATTTGTGTATTCTGCATGCATTCGGCACCTACAAGCAAAGCCTTTATTTTTTTTGAGCTAACTGGCTGCTTTGTCTAAGATGAAGAGAAAGGCAAACGTCTTTCAGAACTTTTAACTGCAGACCTAACTCCTCCCTCCCTCCCTCCCTCCCTCCCTCCTTCCCTCCCTCCTTCCCTCCCTCCCTCCCTCTGTGATTCTGCAAAAAGAAAGGGAAGGGTGGGGGAAATCCAGACCCACACATGCAAGGCTGACACATTTGGGAGCAGGGAATCCCCTAGTTCTTTATACCAGTTTGGTGTAGTGGTTAAGTGCGCGGACTCTAACCTGGGAGAACCGGGTTTGATTCCCCACTCCTCCACTTGCACCTGCTCATGTGGGCCAGGTCGCCCGCTAGGTGAACTAGGCACTCACCTAGGGCATGCCAGCCCTCAGGGGCGCCAAATGGCACACCCCCACTGCACTAACGGGTGCCCGCATCCGGAGGATAAAAAGAACGCCTGGCAACGCCGCTTGCCCTCGCCACCGCTGTGACGTGCCACACCGGCACGCCCCTCTCGTGCAGCAGCAGCAGCAGACCCCAGGGCACAGCGGCGGCACAGCAGCAGAGCCACATCCCCCGGCAGGTCCCACACACCCCTCCCACCCCCATCAGCCTCTCTCCTCCTGGCCCCTGAGCGTGCCTCAGACATCCCCCCCCGAAACCTCTCCAAGGGGCCCCTGCAAAAACTCGGGTGGCGTAGGCGTGCCTGACGCGCTTCCCATGCCTGGTTCTCACCCACTGGGGGACCGAGTGGGGGCCACGCAGCTGGTGCTTGGCGGGAAAGGCGGCGGAGGCAGGTGCTGCAGGGAGCACCTCCAGCCCAGCAGCAGCAGAGCTGCAGCACCAGCACCAGGGGGAGGAGGCGGGGGCAGCATGGCAGCAAGCAGTACAGAGCCCCTAGCTGGGGCACAGGAGGTGGCGGCACAGCTCGCCTGCCCTCCCCTCCCCCTGGGAGGAGGTGGGGGTGGCATGGCAGCAGTTCCAGGCCCCATTGGGAGGTTGGCATCTGCGCCTGCCTAGGGCGCAGAAACACCTCGAGCTGGCCCTGGCTGTGACCTTGGGTCAGTCACAAGCTCTGGCACAGGTGTTCCTGAAAGTGCAGTTTCTGTCAGAGTTCTCTCAGCCCCGCCTACCTCACAGGGTGTCTGTTGTGGGGAGAGGAATGGAAAGGAGTTTGTAAGCTGCTCTGAGACTCCAAGTGAAGTCTCTTCTTCTTCTCTTCTTCTATTTACTGATTCCTTCTTCTGCTCTCTCTGGCTTTTTAAAAGTTTGCCTGAGAGGGAGGACACGTCTAGAGATGTGAAGGCCTGGAAAAAAAACTGAAAAATTTGGGAAAACCTCGGGGGGGGGGGGGTCCATTTTTTTCTGAAGCCTTTTTTTGTTTTATTTTCTGAAAAATTGAAAAAAGAAAAGAAATTGGCTATGGAACATTTTATTTTAACATGATGAATAAAATATTTTAAGACAAGGTGCTCAAATATTGTATTGTGAATTTTGCTCTGTTGACCACTATTTTAACTATTTTAGTGATAATGGGTTATTTATAGTTTTAGTATTTATTCCTGGCTTTTGCCTCTATGTTTTAGCATTGATGTATGGCTTTGTGCCTCTTGTTTGCCGCCCTGAGCCCATGTTGGAAGGGCGGGATATAAATCCAATAAATGAATAAATATTTTCCAAATCATTTCTAAAGAATATTTATGGTATCAGATTAATTTAATTTCTGTGCACTGAGGATAAGCCAAGTCCTAGGTTTTTTGGTCTGTTCCACATAAACTAGTAAACAGTTCAGGAGATTGTTGCTCCATTTGTTACAATTACAAATAAATATTATTAAAAAAGTAAAGTAAATTGTTTGTAATAATTGTTTGGATACACTATATTTTTAATATGCTAGTTGTGATTATTTCATGCCAAGTAAAATTGCCCATAGTCATATCTTATGCTCCTAAAGTAACAGAACGACTTTCGATCTGGAAAAGAAAAAAGAAGGGCTAATGTAGCATTTTTTTTCAATTTTTCCAAAAATGTCCAGTTTTTTCCAAAAAAAGGGGGGGAACATGGTTTTTTCTGAGCTTCAAAATTTCCAGAAATTTTACATCTCTAGACATGTCCTCTTTTGTCTTTGGAAAAGGAGGGAAAGAAAACAGAACAGGGAGGGAGCGTAAACCTAAAGAGAGAGGGGCCGAAACAGGGGGAGGCAGTGGGCAGCGCTTAAACCCCTGCAGAAACAATTCTACCTTAGAAAGGATTAGCAATTCAAAAGCTGGTGAGAACACAGAATCGCAGAATTTTGGTAGCTGCGGGGCAGCTGTGTGCTGGAAGCGGTTTGAACGCAGATTCCTGTAAAACAAATGCAGAAACAAGAGAAAGCCGCGACACAAAGTGGAAATCAGAGCAGGAGGGAATGTAGAATGGAAGAATATGATGCACTCAGAAACAGAGGCAAAATACAGGTGCAGAGAGGGCCCTACTAAATAACACAGTTTCAATCCACATTCAGTGTGAATTTCCAACTGGATTTCGCCAGTTCACACAGTAAAATCCAGTTGGAAAGGGCACTGAAAGTGGATTGAAAGTGGTCTGTTTAGTGTGTGTGACTACAGCCGGTGAGTGTTTTCTATATCCAAGGAGCAGACTAAAGTTACAGGCCGGCTCTGCCACTTAACATGACATCTTCAGACCCAGCAGATGTTTCCTTTCTGTATGTCTCCTATAATTACTTCAGCACCCAAAAAGGCTGTTTGTTCCGTCTTCGTTTCCCAGCCCCCTCACCCCCCACATTACATTATTTTCTGGTTTCAGCGTACCGCAAAGGAGTCAAAACAATACAGGCCGAACTTGTGCATTGTTGCAATATATAGCTAACCGAGCTTCACTCTTCCGAGGACAAGAATGCTCGCCTTCCTGTTCAGCCGCTGAACACCACTGAGGAAGGGCCACAGAAGAAGAAGAAGAGAAGAAGAGATTGGATTTATACCCTGCCCTTCACTGCCCAAAGGCGTCTCAGAGCGGCTTACAAACTCCTTTCCCTTCCCCTCCCCACAACAGACACCCTGTGAGGTAGGCGGGGCTGAGAGAACTTCTGACAGAAACTGTCCTTGAGAGAACAGCTGTGCCAGAGCTTGTGACTGACCCAAGGTCACATCAGCAGGTGCAAATGGAGGAGTGGGGGAATCAAACCCGGTTCTCCCAGATAAGAGTCCGCACACTTAACCACTACACCAAACTGGAGAAAGGCAGGGTACAAATGAAGTGAATGAATCTGGCCAGCACGATTCTGAAATATTTATACCCTACCCTTCAAGAGGCTCGAGATGGCTAAGAGAAGCATTGCTCAGGCCAGGGGTTCCCAACTTTTTTGAGCCTGTGGGAATTCTCTGGAATTCTCCCACACCCTCTGGAATTCTCCCACACACAATGGCTTCAACAAAATGGCTGCCAGAGAAGGCGGAGCCAGCCTCACAACGGCTGCTGCCATTTCCCTTCAGTCACGCAGTGAAGATTTTTGAGCTGTGCTGACCGCTGCTGCCCAAACAGTGCTTTTTAAAAACCAGCAAACAAATGTCCAGTAGCCGATCAGAAGCCTTGCTGAGGAAAAGCCCAACCTGGCACCACCCATTTAAAAAAATACTAGGAAGGTGCCAGGAGAGGTCTCCGTGGGTGCCACGCTGGGGACCCCTGGTTTAACACATATGCTCAAAACCCATTCTTAGGAAAGTTGCTGTCCGAGCGTGGGTTTCACACTCTCAAAGGAAACCCTCAGGGACGTAGAAAAACAATGCGCTTGTACCTCTGTGTGTCTATGCACAGGTATGGTATATGTGTGCTTCCTTTCCAGACATTCTCAAACTGCTCACTATAAAAGAGAGGCATCAAAATGTTGGCAGAGTGATTAACACAGCAACGGTGCACAACCTGATTAAAGAATAGATGTGGGTTTATTTAGGAACTAACGTATTTGATAGAAAAGAGGAGAGACTGAGTTTGGTTCCTAACAACATCTCTAGCTGAGCGAGAGGGTAAGACTGAGTGCGGTACTTCCAAAAAGAAGGGAGAAATTGCCTTGAGGGCAGCAATCCGGAGACAGACAAGGAATGACACTCAACAGGTGAGAAAGTGCTGACCTCACTATCCTAGAGCCAGTTTGCTGTAGTCGTTTAAGTGCACGGACTCTAATCTGGGAGAACCGGGTTTGATTCCCCACTCCTCCAATTGCACCTGCTGATTTGACCTTGGGTCAGTCACAAGCTCTGGCACAGCTGTCCTTGGAAAAGAGCAGTTTCTGTCAGAAGTTCTCTCAGCCCCGCCCTACCTCACAGGGTGTCTGTCGTGGGGAGGGGAAGGGAGAGGAGTCTGTAAGCCGCTCTGAGACTTCTTTGGGTAGTGAAGGGCAGGGTATAAATCCAAACTCCTCCTCCTCCTCCTCCTCCTCCTCTTCTTCTTCTTCTTCTTCTTCTTCTTCCTCTTCTATCTAATTGTCTTCTTGATGCCCCGTAAGGTCTTCTTCTCTTCTTCTTCTTCTTTGTACACCAGACATTGCCTTTTCCAACACTCCTTCTCAAGGTCTAGTGTACAAAGTCCAGAAGATTCATCTTCTTATGCAGACTTTCAAACTTTTGTCGAGAAAGTGGCTTGGTGATTACATCTGCAATCATTTTATCTGCAGGACAGTATTCCAACTCAACAAGCCCTTCTTCTTGCATGTTCCTTACTAGGTGATGCCTCCCAGGGCCCGCCCCAGGTGTCTGGGCGCCCTAGGCAGGACAGCCGGGTGTGCCCACCCCACCGGGGATGCCAACCTCTAGGTGGGGCCTGGAGACCAGGGGCGGGGGGGGGCGGCGGAGTACTGGCTTTGCTGGGCGCTCCGCAGCTGCGGGGGCCCCAGGAAAGCCAGGGAAGGGGCGGGGGTTCTAACCTCCGCCCCTTCCCTCCCAACGCCGGCTTGCTTGGGCACCCTGCAGCCGCGGAGCACCCAAGCAAGCCAGGGAAGAAGCGGGGGGCTTTTCGCGGGGTGGGGTAGGGCATCTTTTGGCGCCCCTGTGGCCGGTGCGCTCTAGGTGAGCGCCTAGCTCGCCTAGTGGACGAGCCGGCCCTGTGCCTCGCATCCATGTGTGTAGTTCTTGAGTTGACCATCTCTGTTTGTGCAAGTTTTATGCACCTTTGGTTGTCTTCAAAGAGTCATGTTAGCTTGGATTCCTCTATCCCAAAGTCTTTTATTAGTTGCAGTATCCATTTCAGTTGTCTGCATGCTTCTGAGCCAGTTTTGGTGTAGTGGTTAAGAGCGGCGGCCTCTAACCTGGAGAATCGGGTTTGATTCCCCCTTCCTCCACATGACACCAGTTGGGTGATCTTTATTTATTTGTTTGTTTAATCAGATTTATACCCTGCCCTCCCAGCCGAAGCTTTGGGTCAGTCACAAGTTCTCTCGGAACTGTTCTCTCAAGAGCAATTCTCTCAGAGCTCTCTCAGCCCCGCTGAGGTGCCTGTTGCAGGAAGAGGAAGGGAAGGTGATTGTAATCCACGCCGAGACTCCAAGTGAAGGATGGGGTATAAATCCAACTCTTCTTCTAATCTGGAGAACCGGGTTTGATTCCCCACTCCTCCACATGAAGCCAGCTGGGAGGCCTTGGGTCAGTCACAGGCGCTCTCAGAGCTGTTCTGGAAAGAGCAGTCCTCGAAAGAGCTCTCTCAGCCCCGCCTACCTCACAGGGTGTCTGTTGTAGGGAGGGGAAGGGAGATCGGAAGCCGCTCTGAGATTCCTTCGGGTAGTGAAGGGCGTAGGGTTCCCAAGTACTTACCCTCTGGGGGCGGGGGACGAATGCTCCCCGGTCGGACCAGTCTTCCTGGTAACGCACCATGCCGTCGCCAGGAAGTGATACCAGGTGACGCTCTGGCAATGGGGCTGAAAACTCGATGGTACCATCGAGTTTCCAGCCCCATTGCCAGAGCGTCGCCACCGTCCCTTCCTGGCGACGGCGTGGTGCTCCGCGCCTCTCCTTCCCCTGGGGATGGTCCTGCGAGGACGTATCCATCCCCCGCCGGCACACGGTAAGTTCTTGGGAAGCCTGGAAGGGCGGGATATAAATCCAATCTCTTCTGCTGCTGGTGCTGCTGCAGCAGATACATACTCAGCTTCATTTGAGGAGTACACAGCTACATTTCCTTGCTTCCTGCTGCTCCGGCTGACAAGAGCTGGACTGACATTTATTCTTCTACGGCGGCAGAGCAGTCTTCCGACACAAAACCTCCCTTGTTCTCAAGACCACCACTAAGAAGAGATGTAGGAGAGAAGCCTGTGTTGACACAGACGACGGGACACAAGGCTAGCTTATGACAGACGCTGAAACACCACCAGCCTGTGATTCTGAGCCACTGACCCGAACAGGTGCAGATAACAGGTCTGCCACCACCTTGGGCTCGGCTCTTATATTTCACCAGCTTGATAAGCCGGCGCTTTCTCACCTTACAAACGAACGCCAAAGGTCCACTCGCAAACCTCTGCTTGGATGTAGCGATCCCTTATCAACATCCAGGGATATGTGACATTTGACTCGCGGCTCCCGCACTTTCTTCTTTTCTCTCTAAATTCCCTGATGAATAAAGCAAGCAATCTTCCTTGCTGAGACCCAACTGACACATTTCCTGCTGCCCGCCAAGTGTTTTTAGGAAGAAGAAGAGGAGATTGGATTTATACCCTGCCCTTCACTCAGAGTCTCAGAGTGGCTTGCAATCCCCTTTCCCTTCCCCTCCCCACAACAGACACCCTGTGAGGTAGGTGGGGCCGAGAGAGCTCTTTCCAGAACTGTCCTGGAGAGAACAGCTCTGAGAGAACTGTCCTTGAGGGAACAGCTCTGAGAGAACTTGTAACTGACCCAAGGTCACACCAGCAGCTGCATGTGGAAGAGTGGGGAATCAAACCCGGTTCTCCCAGATTAGAGTCCGCGCCGTTACCACTTCACCAAATGGGCAGGGTCAGGTGGGGCTTTTGCTCAAAAAGTGTTCGGATTGGCCACTGGAGATCTGATTGGCCACACAGATTTTTTAAAAAGTTGTTTTGTGAGCAGCTGCCACCACAACACCACAACACCGTGCCAGCCATTTTGTGACTGACTCCGCCTCCTGCGGCAGCCATCTTGCGGCAGCCATCTTGTGGCCGTGGTCACCACACTATGTCAGAATTCCAAAGGTGCCCACAGGCTTAAAAGGCGGGAGATCCCTGCCTTCACCTCACAACAGCAAAGTATTTATTTCCCAGATTCCTAGGAACCATTCTCTCCCCCTTCATGCCGATATTAACTGCCGAAGTGAGAGAAGGTCTTGGCCATTTTGTTTTTTTTACTATCTGACTCTGACATCTTTCAAATGGGGCCTTCGTTCCTGTCTTAGATAAGGCCCTTTTGTTTTTTTCCCGACGTGCTGGACAACTAATAAATGCTATCAAAAACATGTGTTTGGATGTCCTTAAAGTAAAAGACCGGCTATATTTAAATAGAACATATGTACAGTTACAGCAAGCCGTAGGCTATATTTGAATTACGAACGTAGGAAATGAAAGGGGGGGAAAAATCCTCAGGAAATCATATGTCAAAACAGCACGTGAGCCGCTCTCATCCGGGGGCGGGCGGAAAGAAAGATAACGCTGTGGAAACACAACCTGTACCTACACTGAAAGGCACAGGCCGCTTGTAGGGGGGATGTCCGTGAGGGGGAAAGTACACAACTTTCGTGTGATACAAACCATTTTGTGTAATCTGAAAGCCTGCATGTTGAACACACGGGGGAGTGGGTTTAATTGAATGGTGTTTGTGTGTGGCTGGCATAGAAATATGAGTCACATCTACCTTTGAAGAAGAAGAAGAGATTGGATTTATACTTGCTCAACATAAGAGCCACGTAGAATAAACATCAGACGTCTGAGAGCCGCAAGACATGAAGAAATATCACACACAGAGTTTTATTGGATAACTAGGAATAAGGCCCGTTGTGGAAATAAATACAACGAGCTCTAGAAAGAGGCTCTGGGAGAGAGCCTCGGCCTTGGGCACTCCGTGCCAGTTTGCTGTGGCGACCTCAGCAGGGTATAATGACACAGGTCGAATCTACGTTTGCATTTTTAAACCAGTCGCGTGCTGCTGTGGCGCCGTCTTTCTCTATGCTTGTTTGAATGTTGTTTGGAGAAGATTCTTTTAAAGCAGTGCGGAGGTGCGATGACAGTGGAGCCGCCCCGAAAGGATGATAAACGTATGTGGACGTGCAAAAGTATGCTAGCACTGTTGAGGTGTGAAAACGACACCAAATGTGGACAGCTTTTTTGAAGACGGAGTCAAAAGGCGGGGACGCTGGTGGGAAAGCAAAATGCAGATTCGGCCACAGAGTCCAACATTTTTTTCCAGGGGAACTGATCTCTGCAATCTGAAGAGCAGTTGTGATTCTGTGTGATCTCCATCCCTCCCCTGGAGACTGGCAACAATGGTTCCCCATAAGGAAATGTCTGGTTTGGAGGGTGGAGCCTATGGCATTGTACCTGTCTGAGATCCCACCCCTCCTCAAACCTCACCCTCTCCAGGCTCCATCCCTCAAATCTCCAGGAATTTCCCAACCTGGTGTTGACAATCCGATCTTCCTCCCAGCCAACTGTAAACCTATATCTGCCCCCTGGCTTCAGCTTTCCATCTCCTCCCCCTCCCTCCTAGAGAGCTGTTGTAATTCTGAGTGATCTCCATCCCTCCCCTGGAGATTGGCAACAATGGTTCCCCATGAGGGAATGGCGGGCTTGGAGGGTGGAGTCTATGGCATTGTACCTGTCTGAGTTCCCACCCCTCCTCAAACCTCACCCTCTCCAGGCTCCATCCTGCAAATCTCCAGGAATTTCCCACCTGGAGCTGGCAACCCTATCAGGAGTGGCCCCAATGAGTTTTCTCCCAACGGCCAAAACAGGTGTGGAAAGAGCCTTTTATTGACAGAACCTGGTTGCCTAGCAACAGGCACTGTGGTCAAAGCACAGTTGCCACCTCTGATTAGGGAAAGACCTGGAGAATTGGGGGTGGATCCTGTGGAGGGCAGCACTGGGGGGGGGGATGGAAGGCCTCAGCAGGGGATAATGCCATAGGGTCTACCCTCCAAAGCAGCCATTTTTTCCAGGGGAACTGATCTCTGTCACCTGGAGATCAATTGTAACAGCGGGAGATCTCCAGGTCTCAAATGGAGATTGGCAACCCTAGGGGAAAGTCTGCCGCACAGCAGGGGGTTGAAGAGAATGGTTTGATGGTCACTGGCCCACCTCATTAGCCAGTCAGCCATGGTGGAGCCGAAAAGGAGTGAGAGGCGTGTTAAATTTATTCTGACAGGAAAGTGGCCAAGCGGGGGAGGGTTTATGCTGAAAGTCCTTTGTTTTTTTACTCACAGAAGCAAGCTTGGTTGTTTGGTTGCCTACCAACAGCCACTGAGGAGACAGTTAGTCACAGTTAGTCTCACACAGGAACCAAGAGAACTGTCTTCCTCAGGAGAGAGTCTGGCTTTCCAGGAGCCGCAGCTCGTTTCCTCTACGCCAGACCATCCCTGGCGCTGCCGCAACTGCTTAAGGAAGGCAGGGGAGCCTTTGAAAGGCGCTGGGCAGACTTCTCTGCAGTGCAGGACTTGCGGCCGAGGGAGAGGGGCCATAAGGGGCAGTGAAGGTGGGCGCTTCCCCTGCTTGCCGCCACTCCCTAGGTCTGCCTCATTTTCCCCGTGGAGGGGTTGCCACTCTCTTGGCGGAGCGTCCATCCCCTTCACCAGCGCCCTCCAGAATGAGAGTGAAATGCTGCCCACCTGTTCAGTGGGCAGGGCCGAGCCAATGCAGCGAGCCAATGCAGCCACAGGATTGGGAGACTGTGAGAGTGGCATCTCAGCGGGCCAAAGGCTGTGGAAGCGTGTCCAGGAGGGACACCAAAACTCAAATATATATAAGGAGAGACATGCAAATTTGCTTTTTTTATTAACGTTAAATGAGACTGCCAAAAATAAAAACAAAAGGGGTAAAAACAGATATGGATAATGATATTTATTTGTCCAATGATGTTTATTTGTTTGCTAATGATATTTATTTGTCTAAGAGGGAAATAGAGAGAGGTGGAAAGAAAGAATGAAAGATGTGGAAAGGAAGGAAGGAAGGAAGGAAGGAAGGAAGATTCAAGGAAGAAGGAAGGAAGGAAGGAAGGAAGGAAGATTCAAGGAAGAAGGAAGGAAGGAAGGAAGGAAGGAAGGAAGGAAGGAAGGAAGGAAGGAAGGAAGGAAGGAAGGAAGGAAGGAAGGAAGGAAGGAAGGAAGGAAGGAAGGAAGGAAGGAAAGAAAGAAAGAAAGAAAGAAAGAAAGAAAGAAAGAAAGAAAGAAAGAAAGAAAGAAAGAAAGAAAGAAAGAAAGAAAGAAAGAAAGAAAGAAAGAAAGAAAGATAGATTCAAGGAAGGAGGGAGGGAAGGAGGGAGAGAGGGAAGGAAGGAAGAAAGAAAGAAGAAGAAAGAAGATTCAAGGAAGGAAGAAGATTCAAGGAAGAAGGAGGGAGGGAGGGAGGGAGGGAGGGAGGGAGGGAGGAAGGAAGGAAAGAAAGAAAGAAAGAAAGAAAGAAAGAAAGAAAGAAAGAAAGAAAGAAAGAAAGAAAGAAAGAAAGAAAGAAAGAAAGAAAGAAAGAAAGAAAGAAAGAAAGAAAGAAAGAAAGATTTAAGGAAGGAGGGAGGAAAGGAGGGAGAGAGAGAGGGAAGGAAGGAAGGAAGAAAGAAAGAAGATTCAAGGAAGGAAGAAGATTCAAGGAAGGAAGGAAGGAAGGAAGGAGGAAGGGAGGAAGGGAGGGAGGGAGGGAGGGAGGGAGGGAGGGAGAAAGAAAGAAAGAAAGAAAGAAAGAAAGAAAGAAAGAAAGAAAGAAAGAAAGAAAGAAAGAAAGAAAGAAAGAAAGAAAGAAAGAAAGAAAGAAAGAAAGAAAGAAAGAAAGAAAGAAAGGAGGGAGGGAGGGAGGGAGGGAGGGAGGGAGGGAGGAAGGAAGCCACAATTTGGCCACCCCTGATTTATACCCTGCCCTTCACTACCTGAAGGGGTCTCAGAGCGGCTTACAACCTTGTAGGGAAGGTGGGACTGAGAGAGCTCTCTCTTGAGAACTGCCCTGGAGAGAACTGCTCCGAGATAACTTGTAACTGACCCAAGGTTGCACCAGCAGCTGCATGTGGAGGCATGGGGATTCAAACCCAGTTCTACTATACTGGAATCCATGCTCCTAATCACCACACCAAACTGGCTCTCTTTAGGCGATGGCAGTCTTCAGTGACACCTGGTAAATTCATAAGAGACCTGGATTCAAAACACTGCTCTGCCGCAAAGCTTGCTGGAGGACACTGAGCCAGTCACACATGTTAAGTATGAGACTCAACCAGGTAGTGATTTCAACAAAGTGATTTCAGCTTTATTTAACAGCAAACTAGTCGATCAGAGCTGCGGTGGCTCAAGTGGTTAAGACGCTGAACTGCAGGCTGTGGAAGGTCAGTAGTTCAGCAGTTCGAGACCCAAGAGTGCCGCATGACGGGGTGAGCTCCCGTCTCTAGTTCCAGCTCCTGCCAACCTAGCTGTTCAAAAGCAAGAAATTGCAAGTAGATAAATAGGTACCACTTCAGTGGGAAGGTAACAGTGTTCCGTGCGCCTTGGTGTTTAGTCATGCCGGCCACATGACCACGGAAATGTCTTCAGACAGCGCTGGCTCTTCGGCTTTGAAACGGAGATGAGCACCGCAACCCTAGAGTCGGCTTCGACTGGCTTTCGAGCAAGGGAACCTTTACCTTTACCTAGTCGATCAGACAACACACACAAACAGTGAAGCACAGCTCCCTTTTGAAATAATCCGGGCTGTCAAAGCCACGCCCATAACTCAGTTAACATCCAATGATAACACAGGGATAAGGACCAATGAGGTCTGTTCCCTCCAATAAAGTACATACAGTACTTATTGGCTTATTTACAGAGTTTCACAGAAACAACCAATGGGAATGTCGACTCTTACAATCCCTTTTTGCTGACTCAAGCTTAACATGGAAATAGATAGGACTGATTCAGAGTCAGAACATAACAACACACTCTCTCTCTCTCTCTCTCTCTCTCTCTCGTTGTTGTTGTGAGGCTAAAACAGGAAAGGGAGTCCCACGCACTCCACCATGAACTCGTAGATGTTTTTTTCCTCACCGTGTGCATGCATGTTTCTGTTTTGCAGAGCGGTGCTTAGGAACTGTGAGGTTAAGCCTCCAGAACTGCCTGTACTTTCTAACTGTCAGGGATCCCACGACTGGCGCCAACTCATTCTTGTTCATCGCTGCTTGCGCAAACAGTCTGTTTATTCAAGCGGCTTAGATTCGGGGCGACTTCTCGGGATCACAGTTCATCCGTCAACTCCTCTGCGATGGGAGTTGCCCAAGGGCGCAAAGCTACTGGAGAACAGTTGTAATTATGCCATCAAGGGGTCTGGCGCTTCCAGTGGCACTTCCAGTTTGGTGTAGTGGTTAAGTGCGCGGACTCTAATCTGGGAGAACCGGGTTTGATTCCCCACTTCTCCAATTGCACCTGCTGGATGACCTTGGGCAAGCCATAGTTCTAGCACAGCGGTTCTTAAAAAAGAGCAGTTTCTGTCAGAGCTCTCTCAGCCCCACCTACCTCACAGAGTGTCTGTTGTGGGGAGGGGAATGGAGAGGAGTTTGTAAGCCTCCCTGGGACTCCTTTGGGTAGTGAAGGGCGGGGTATAAATCCAATCTCTTCTCTTCTTCTTCTTCAGAACCGGTGTGGCTACCGATGCCAGACCTGGGGATCCCCCGGAATTCCAGCTCATCTCCAGACTACGAAGATATGTTCCCCCTGCAGAAAATACATCTTTGGAGGGGGGACTCTACAGCATTGTACTCCACAGAGGAACCTGTCCTCTTCAGGGTCCATTTCCAAATATCCAGGAGTTTCCCAGCCTGGATCTGGCAACCCAACCCCCCCCATTCCTAAGTGGAGCACAGAGGTTTCGAGGGTCAAACAAGGATCTGCGAGACCCAGGTTCGAATCCCCACTCTGCCACGGAAGCTTCTCAGTGACCTTTGGCCAGTCTCATGTTCTCAGCCTGACCTACTTCACGGGGTTCTTGTGAGGCTAAAATGGAGGCAGGAAGAACGTAATGCTGATGGCCATTTTGGGGCCACAAAGGGAATTACCGACTATTGGAGAGTTTGTGCTATTGTTGATCGGGTGCCCGGCTTTGGATGACTATAATGGGAATGAATTTTTCCCTGTAATATCACTGGGAGTGCTATGCTAAGGATTTTTCCTTCTAAGAGTCTTCTGTACTTTATGAAGTAGTGTGAACGTCTTGAAGAAGAATGATCGAAACGAAGATCAAAATCCGGAGTCTTCGTCCATTTTGTCTGTGTGCCATTTATGGACGTGTACTTTTCATTTTGTCTGTGTACCATTTCTGGGCTTGTACTATTTATGGACCTGCACATTATATGATGTAATCCGGTTTTACTGATATAGGTGGTCCCCTATTATATAAGTTGACTTTTGTGCATAACTTCTTGAGCACTTGTGGTCTGCGTTATTTGTACAGTGCTTGTCTACCTTGTGGGATTTTCCTCCAAACCAGATCTTCCTGCACTGTGCAGGAGGTTGGACTAGATGACCCTGGAGGTACCTTCCAACTCTATGATTCTAGATTGGCCCAGGGCTCCTGGAGGTTTTTCACCTTCCTCTGGGCTGGTCAGCATCCACCTTCCCTGGTTCTCCGTTTCCAGGATTTGTCGTCGTGACGTCAGCCCATTAATCAAGTGGTTGGTTGGCTCAGGCTAGCTTGATCTTGTCAGTTCTGGGAAGCTAAGCAGGGTTAGCCCTGGTGACTCCTTGGATGGGAGACCACCAAGGGAGTCCAAAGTCCAGGAAAGAATCAAATGGCTCAAATTAATTTTGACCGAGAAAAGAGTTTTACTCACTTAAGTACCTCCGCCCAGGCTAGAAACAGTGATTAAGCCCCCAATGGATGATATATTATTATTAGTTGTAGTATTAGTTGCATCATCATCACCATTATTATATAATATTATTATATATATATTATAATTACTTGATTTATTAATCAACCTATCACAGTTTACGCCGGGCTCCGGGCGACGTTCAAAAGGCGAAATGCCATAAAACAAAGATATGAATTTTAAAATATCCATATACATACAGTAAGAGATAAAACTAGGACTATTTCTGGGCAGGAACGCACAGGAACGGAGTTCCAGCTGGCTCTTGAGTTGGCCACGCCCAGCAGGAACTCATTAGCATAACAGGCCACACCCAACAGCAGAAACTCATTAGGATTGGCTACATGAGGGGTGTGTGGCCTAATATGCAAAGGAGTTCCTGCTACAAAAAATAGCCCCAGGTTTTGACAACAAACAAGGTAAACAGAATAAGAAGCAAAAGGTGGGTGTGGCTGGATGGCCACACTTTTGGTAACATAGAGCTGTGGCCTAATATGCTAATGAGCAGTGCTGTCAGGGGTGTGGCCTATTTTGCGAATAAGTTCCTGCTGGACTTTTTCTACCAAAAAAGCCCTGGATAAAACCAGAATAAAAAATCCAAGATGGCGACTTGCAATTTTCTGTTGCCATTCTGGACTGCCTGGCCATTTAGTGGGAGGGAAGAGGGAAACGTAAAACAAAATATATAGAGGGGGAAACAATATAGAAACATCTATGTTACGAATTATATTACATCACACACACCCTCCCTTCAAATGCCATGCAAATTATCTTTTCCAATATTGCATGTTCCCACTGCTAAGTCTTAAGAGATGAACTGCTTCCAGTACACGTTTGGAAACGGTCTCCGAGGCCGATGAAAGCAGCCATTGTGGATATGCTGCTTGCAACAGCAAGAGAGGCAGAAGATTCCTCATTCTGTTATGGCAGGACGGGCGCAGTCAGGGCCGGCTCGCTCACTAGGCGAGCTAGGCACTCGCCTAGGGCGCGCCGGCCCTCAGAGGCACCAAATGAGTTCGTCACCCTTGGCCTAGAGCACCATTTGATGCACACACGGTTAAAGTAACTAATTATGCTAACTGGCTGTCCGAGTTTTAAAGCTATAGATGCCTTCCCGCTGTAAACTGAACCTGAAAAGGCAAGAGATGCTGATTTTTGACAATTGCCAAGAAAAGAGAGGGGAAACAGGATGTTCACAATGCACAAGACGTGAGAGGCCACCCATGAAGATGAGGTTATCCCAGTCCACCGGTCTTCTGAACCACGGTCTACAGAGACATGATCCTCATGCGCTGGCTCCCCGGTAGCCCCAGCTGTGTCCACAGATGTGAAGACTCTTTGCAGAAAACAAGGCTAGGCCGAGAAAATGAACACGAAAGATCTGAAATAGGCATCTCGTCAGAAAAACCTAAGCTGACAATTTTGCTACAAGGCTGGTTGGGGTGGAAGGCCTTTTAACATCCTAGGTCGTCGACCAAAGACTTTGTTGTTGTTGTTGTTGTTCAGTCGCACAGTCGAGTCCGACTCTTCGCGACCCCATGGACCACATCACGCCAGGCCCTCCTGTCTTCCGTTCGTGCCCCAGAGTTTGCTCAATTTCATGTTCGTTGCATCGGTGACACTGTCTGACCATCTCATCCTTTGCCGTCCTTTTCTTCTTTGACCTTCAGTCTTTCTCAGCATCAGGGTCTTCTCCAGGGAGGGCTCCCTTCTCATTGGGCGGCCAAAGACTAGAAGGTAAAAGCAGAGCAAACTCTGAGTCCAATGAAGTTTAATTCTGGGTATAAGCTATCGTGCATGTGCACACTTTTTCAGATAACGATCGGAAACATTTGAAGAAGGGTGCATGCACATGAAACTGAACTTCGTTGGTCTTCAAGGTGCCACTGGACTCAAACTTTGCTCTGCTGTTTCAGACCAACATGGCTACCTCACCTGAATCTAGAAGGAACACAGACATTGAAAGAGAGTTGGATTCTGTGGGTCTCTGTTGCAAAAAGAGAACAACGGGGGGGGGGGGGAGAGAACAATGGCAAACCACGAGGACACCACAGCTGGGCAGGGAGAGGAGGAAAAGGAGAACCCAAAGGCACGCTTGCTTTGGAGACCACTGGAGTGGCTGAACAGGGCCCTCCCCTCCCGGAGTGATGCGGAACATTTGATTATCACAATCAGGGCTTTTTTGGTAGAAAAAGCCCAGCAGGGACTCAATAGCATAACAGACCACACCCAACAGCAGGAACTCATTAGCATATCAGGCCACACCCCTGATAGCACAGCTCGTTAGCGTATTAGGGCACACCCCCATGTTACCAAAGTGTGGTCATCCAGCCACACCCACCTTTTGCTTCTTATTCTGTTTACCTTGTTGTCAAAACCCCAGGGGGGGAGTTGGAGCAGGAACTCCTTTGCATGTTAGGCCTCATGTAGCCAATCCTATTGCGTTTTGGCTGTTGGGTGTGGCCTGTTATGCTAATGAGTTCCTGCAGGGCGTGGCCAACTCGGGAGCCAGCCGGAACTCCGTCCCTGTGCGTTCCTGCCCCAAAATAGCCCTGATCGTAATATTTGGGCCTTACCTGGGATCTTCCACAGACCATCCACCGTTAGGTGGACCTTGGACTGAACCACCAAAGCAATTAAAGTGAGTCGTCTAGAAAGTGGCAGGAACGTGTTCTATCCATTTCATTCCTATATGTAGATGTTGTTTTGCTTGTATTGTTGTTACATGATTGTTGTTCTTTCTTTCTTTCTTCCTTCCGTCCTTGTTCTTTCTTTCTTCCTTCCTTCCTTGTTCTTTCTTTCTTTCTTTCTTTCTTTCTTTCTTTCTTTCTTTCTTTCTTTCTTTCTTTCTTTCTTTCTTTCTTTCTTTCTTTCTTTCTTTCTTTCTCTCTCTCTCTCTCTCTCTCTCTCTCTCTCTCTCTCTCTCTCTCTCTCTCTCTCTCTCTCTTTCTTTCTTTCTTTCTTTCTTTCAATAATAAAACGTCCTAGCTTTGGCTGGGGCAATTATAAAAAGAAAACAAAAAGAAAATGGTGAGTCGCTTACAGACTGTGGAGGACATAAAATGGGAGAGGCCGTAGCTCAGCAGTCAAGCATTTGCTGGGTGTTCAGGAGGTCCCAGGTTCAATCCCTGGCATCTCCAGCTAAAAGAACCGAGTGACAGGTGATGTGAAGGACCTCTGCCTGAGACCCGCTGCCAGTCAGAGTGGACCAAGAGTCTGATCCAGTGCAAGGCAGCTTCACGTATATCCAAAAGCTTTATAAATGAATAAATTTAAGTGAAGAGAGCGGAAAGTAACCATTGGACCAGGGGGCCGCGGTGGCTCAGAGGTTAAGATGCTGAGCTACAGACCGGAAAATCTGTAGGTCGGCGGTTCAAGAGACCTGAGTGCCGCGTGACGGAGTGAGCTCCCGCCTCTGGCCCCAGCTCCTGCCAACCTAGCAGTTCGAAAGCAAGAAACTGCAAGTCGATAAATAGGTACCGCTTCGGTGGGAAGGTAACAGCGCTCCGTGCGCCTTGGCGTTTAGTCATGCCGGCCATATGACCACGGAAAAGTCTTCAGGCAGTGCCGGCTCTTCGGCTCGGAAACAGAGATGAGCACTGCATCCCTAGAGTCAGATCCGACTGGCTTTCGAGCAAGGGGGACCTTTACTTTAACTATTGGACCCATCCTATTACCCTTAAGAGCCAGCACGGTGTAGCAGTTAAGAGGGTCGGACTAGGATCTAGAGTGTCAGACCGGAAGAACCAGGTTCAAATCCCCACTCGTGCCATGAAAGCCTGCTGCGGAAGCTTGGGTCTGTCACACACTCTCAGCCTGACCTTCTTTACAGGAAAAGTCCAGGAGCACCTTTGAGACTAACAACATATGTCGCAGGGGAGGAGGTTCCGTGAGTCACTTTGCTCAGTCCTTCAGACGCAGACTCACGAAAGCTCCTACGGCCTGCCACATATTTTGTTAATCTTTAAGGTGTTCCTGGACTCCTGCTCTTTTCTACCACTACAGGCAGACTAACATGGCAAGAAAGGCGAAGGAGAAGGAGAAGAAGAAGAAGGAGAAGGAGAAGAAAGAAGGAGAGAAGAAGGAGAAGGAGAAGGAGAAGAAGAAGGAGAAGAAAGAAGAAGGAGGAGGAGGAGGAAGAGGAGAAGGAGAAGTAGAGAAGAAGAGAAGAGGAAGAAGGAGAAGGAGAAGAGAAGAAGAAGGAGAAGGAGAAGAAGAAGAAGGAGAAGAAGAAGTAGAAGAAAGAAGAGGAAGAAGGAGAAGGAGAAGAAGGAGAAGAAGGAGAAGAAAGAAGAAGAAGGAGAAGGAGAAGAAGAAGAAGAAGAAGGAGAAGGAGAAGAAGAAGAAGGAGAATGAAGAAGAAGAAGAAACAGCAGCAGTGATTGGATCTATACCCTGCCCTTCACTACCCAAAGGAGTCTCAGAGCGGCTTACAAACTCCCTTCCCTTCCCCTCCCCACAACAGACACCCTGGGAGGTAGGTGGGGCTGAGAGAGCTCTGACAGAAACTGCTCTTTTTCAAGGACAGCTCTTGTTAGAACTGTGGCTTGCCCAAGGTCATCCAGCCAGGTGCAAGTGGAGGAGTGGGGGAATCAAACCCGGTTCTCCCAGATTAGAGTCCGCGCTCTTAACCACCACACCAAACTGGCTACCCATCACGATCTACCTTACAGGGTTGTTGTGAGGATAAAATGGAGGAGAATTATGCACACCACCTTGAGTTCCACTTCCAGCTGGGGAGGAAGGTTGGGTATAAATGGAGTAAATAAAATATAATAATAATAGTAGTAGTAGTGGTAGTAGTAGTAGTAGTAGTAGCAAATAACACAATGCTGATTTTTTTTAAAAAAAAAATCAAAGCAGAGCTTACTCCTACTGAAAACCCACCACAAAACATGACTGAAATTACAATTTGATTGGGGGAAGGAGGAGGAGGAGGAGGAGGAGGAGGAGGCAAAGACTGGACTTATACCCCGCCCTTCACTATCCGAAACAGTCTCAGAGCAGCTTATGATCTCCTCTCCCTTCCCCTCCCCACAACAGACAACCTGTGAGGTAGGTGGGGCTGAGAGAGCTCATTTGAGAACTGCTCTTGAGAGAACAGCTCTGAAAGAACTTGTACCTGACCCAAGATCACCCAGCAGCTACACGTGGAGGAGTGGGGAATCAAACCCAGTTCTCCCAGATTAGAGTTCGTGCTCCTAACCACTTCACCAAACTGGCACACAAGTTGGGATGACAGTTGGAATGACCTTTGCAATGGGTTATAGCCGTCTTTTGCATCTGGACGAATAAATGAAGGGTGGAGGGTCTCCAGCCGAAGTTTACTGGTGCCACGAAGGTTTTAAAATGTTGGTGTTTGGTTTTTTTTAAAGCGATGATGATGATGATGAAGAGGCCAGGAAATGGGCTGGGGTCAAAATGAGCCATCTGATGTCTGGCGAGGCCAGAGTCAGGAAACCCGCTTGGCACAAGCATCGGAAAACAGGAGACGCATGGAATACCATCGAACAGCGCGCATCACACACAAAAAATTCCACTATCGGCGCTCACAAAGGCGAGCAAGGGCCAGGCCTCACTAACTGGGCGTGATGTCAGAAAGCGGGGGAAATGTACACAGTTGGTTCATGGCTCAGCACTGGCATAGGATGGAAGGGATTTTGGGCTCCCCCAAGCAGACCAGGGCTTCTGGGGTTACCATAACGGGAGAGAAGAAGACACAGGCCTGCAGTACCTCGGATGCCATTAAGATAACCTTGGAAAGGGCTCATCCTCGGAAAATCTAGAACTCTGAACCCTGCTCTTCAGAACCCAGAGAGTGCAAAGAAATGCTGTTTCTTCTCAGCGCCCCTTTCTGCTTTAGTCAGTTTGGTGCAGTGGTTAAATGAGCGGACTCTAATCTGGGAGAACTAGTTTTCATTCCCCACTCCTCCCCATGCAGCTGCTGGATGACCTTGGGCAAGCCGTAGTTCTGTCAGAGCTGTTCTCTCAAGGACAGTTCTCAGTCAGAGCTCTCTCAGCCCCACCGACCTCACAGGGTGTCTGTTGTGGGGAGGGGAAGGGAAAGGAGTTTGTAAGCCGCTCTGAGACTCCAAGTGAAGGGCGGGGTATAAATCCAATCTCTTCTTCTTCTTCTTCTTCCCTTTCTTCTTTGTCAAATTTATTTAATGGGTACCCAAAGTAGTTTACATCATTCCCCTCTCCTCCATTTTACCCTCACGACAACAACCTGAGAGGTAGGTTGGGCTGGGCTGGGAGGTATGTGACTGGCCCAAGGTCGCCCGGCGAACTTCCATGGCATGAGTGGGGACTCGAACCCAGGTCTTCCAGATCCTAGTCTGACACTAATCACTAGCCACGCTGGCATTTTAGCAGCTTGCCTCCAGAAACAGACCTCTGAAGCGCTCTAAGGGTTTAGTACGGGGCCTGTTTAACACACCTATACAACAACTTCGCCGCTAGGAAGCCAAAAAATATTTCTACAAGAACAGGGCAGACAGACACCTTTTCAGTTGCGGTTCTTGAACTACCAGCCAAAGCACCATAAAAACAGTCTTACAGAAGACTTGCCCCCAAAGTCTGGGCTAGAGAATACTTTAAAAGGAGGCAGGGGTTCCCCACCGCTAGGCCCCAATGCCCCCACTGCAGATCAGCTGGCCGGCGAGGGGAATTTACCTCAGAAAAAAGGGAGGCCCAGCTGACATGCAGCGATGTGTCCACGTCACTTCCGACGCGATCCAGAAGTGACGTCACGTTGTCGCTTTGGTATTTGGGCAGAAACTCTACAGCAGAAGCCATGTTGGAGGAGGAGGGGGAGATTGGAGTTATACCCCCGCCCTTCACCCGGAGTCTCAGAGCGGCTTACAATCTCCTTCCCCTTCCCCTCCCCACAACAGACACCCTGTGAGGTAGGTGGGGCTGAGAGAGCTCTTTCGAGGACTGCTCTTGAGAGAACAGCTTTGAGAGAACTTGTGACCGGCCCAAGGTCACACCAGCAGGCTGCCTATGGAGGAGTGGGGAATCAAACTGTGCTTACGGTGAGGTATCAAACTCTGATGAGAGTGAGCCAGGCCCGTTGTCAGGATTTTGTGGCGTGTGGGGCAAATTTTTCTTCTGGTGGGGCTGCCATTATTTTTATGTCCACTCCAATCTGCCCCCAAGGCTGACCACTGGGGGTCACCCCTCTTTGCCCCCTCCTTCAAGATTTTTTTTAAAAAAATATTTTATTAGTTTATATATAGAAAGGGGAAAGCGAGAAGGAGGGGAAAGTATACATATATATATATGTGTATATATAAATATATATAAAGTCCAATTTAACATTCTGCGTGCAAATCTCATAAAAGCTTCTCAGCTCTTATAACCATCTTCCTTGTTATTCTTCATTTAATCTCCATTTCTCAATACTTGTGTTTTAACCAGTCATAAAACGCCCTGCAGGGTCCCATAAATCCTTCTTCCACTTCTCCTTTTAATATATTTGTCAATCTGTCCGTTTCAGCACATTCCATAATCTCCATTATCAACTCATAAAGCGTTGGTTTTTTTAACGTCCTCCAGGTTGTTGCAAATAAAATTCTGGCTGCTGTTACGTCATGTAAAATAAAGTATCCATGGTTCTTATCAAAGTCATCTGGTAAACAGTTTAACAGGAATATCTCTGGTTTAAAAGGTATTGTAATGTTCAGCACTGACTGTAAGACAGTATGAACTCCAATCCAGTATTTATGAACCTTTTTATATGTCCACCACATATGATAGTATGACCCAACATGATTGTTACATTTCCAGCATCTATTACTCACGTTTTTATACATTTTAGCTAACCCACTTGGGGTTAGGTGCCATCTATAAATCATTTTATACAGATTTTCTTTAAATAAAACAGATATAGTCAATTTAATATTCACATTCCATATTTTACTCCATTATAACAGATCTATGTTATAACCTACATTTTGCATCCATTTGACCACACGTCCTCTAACTATTTCATCTGCATTTTCAATTGCATCAGCATACCATACATTTTCTTAATAAGTTTCTCTCTTGAAATACATAACAGTTTTTCAAATGCATCTTGTTCTAAATAAAATCCACCTCTCTGTTTATCCTTACTATATTCTAGATTCCACTCTAGTCCACCAGTCCAAGTTTATTGCCCTTTTCTTTCATTCTTCCTGAGATTTTATTTCCGTCGTCTAACAGTGCTGCGTATCTGATAACTGCTTGTTTTGAAGTCAAAGCTGGTTGAGAAAAAGCTTCCACTGGAGACACCCATCTTGGAATTTTAGTATATATCAGTGGACGGATCTTTTTCCCCAGGTTGTCAGTAATGATCTTCTTATCGTATGATTTTGGAAATATTTATCTCCAGAAGCTTTCCCATACCATAAAAACACGTGCCATCCCAGTTTTAAGTCGTGTCCTTCTAAAGTCAAGAGTCTGTGATCTTCAAGTAAAATCCTTTCTCTCAGCCAAACCAAACTCGATGCCCTATAGTAATTCTTCCAGTCTGGTACTTCTCCTTCAAGATTCAAAGCGCCCTTCAGTTGATTGGCGGGGAGGATGCCAATCAACTGGAGGGCCCTTTAAATCTTGCAGTAGGGAAGGAAGGGGTTGTGCACCATCTCCCGTTTCTTCTCAAAAGTATAAGGATCCCTATAAATGCTTTTGAGAAGAGGCAGGGGCGTTTTGTGTGGCTCCCCCGATTCTTCTAAAAAAATCTTCTCAAAAAAATCTTGTGGGGATGGCCTTTTAAGGAAGGCGGTGGAGCTTCCAATAGCCCTTCTGTAGCTATGGGCCAGGAGTGGGCTAGCCCGGGTCATCCAGGTCAGGGCAGAGGTGATTTGCCATTGCCTTCCTCTGCGTAGCAACCTTGGACTTCCTTGGTGGTCTCCCGTCCAAGTACTGGTCCTGGCTGACTCTGCTTAGCTCCCAAGTTCTGATGAGATCCAGCTAGTCTGGGCAAATAGGCTTTTAGTGGTTAAGTGCACGGACTCTAACCTGGGGGAATCAGGTTTGATTCCCCACGCCTCCACTTGCAGCTGCTGGATGACCTTGGGCAAGCCACAGTTCTGACAAGAGCTGTCCTTGAAAGGGCAGTTCTTGAAAGAGCTCTCTCAGCCCCACCTACCTCACAGGGTGTCTGTTGTGGGGAGGGGAAGAGAAAGGAGTTGGTAAGCTGCTCTGGGACTCTTTCGGATAGTGAAGGACGGGGTATAAATCCAATCTCCTCCTCCTCCTTAAGACGGGGCTCAAAGCCGCAGATCAATGAATGAAACACTCGGTTTCGAGGTTTCATTTGGCACCGCCGACCGAGACAGTTCTTGGCTCACCAGATCTTCGAGGCGAATGACGAACCGCCTCACTAGCAACGGCAACCGGGAAACGGCCAAGTTTCTATCCGTTCCAAAACCGTGCTCAGAGTTCCCCCATCGACTCAGCTCTCTTTAACACGCCCGAAGCAGGGTGCGCAGTTAGCTCAAGGCACTTATTAAACGGAGAAGTTCCCGCACCCACATGATCCCTAAATAAGCACCAAGGACAAATTGTCCTCGGCCGTAATTGTACCGAAAGCAAGGCGGTTTATCACCAGGAGCTAACGAGAGCTTGACACGCGGACACAAAAAACGGACAGCAGTGCGCAAACTCACTTTGTTAAACACGAAGGCGTTTTGTCAAGTCAGGCCTCTCTTTTGGAAGCCTTGAGGATTTGCTTCCAACTCAAAATTAACCGCGCGGCAGGACCGTTTCGATCGTGGGCAGCGGCAACGTTCAGTGTGGCGGCTGGCCAGAATGCTGCTAATGGCACATTCATTTCTTTACTTCATTGAAAGGAGGAGGAGGAGGAGGAGGAGATTGGATTTATACCCCGCCCTTCACTCCCTGAAGGAGCCTCAGAGTGGCTTACAATCTCCTTTCCCTCCCCCTCCCCACAACAGACACCCTGTGAGGCTGAGAGAGGTCTTTCGAGAACTGCCCTTGAGAGAACAGCTCTGAAAGAACTCGTGACTGACCCAAAGTCACACCGGCAGCTGCAAGTGGAGGAGTGGGGGTATCAAATGTTATGTATTGGGACTAACTAAATCATTCCAGGTCAGTCACACCGGCGACTGGCTGAGCTTGCGGCACAAGAACGATATCTTACCAGGACTCTGGAAGTAACCAATCAAGTAGCAATGTTAGGTAAATAGCCTATCATTGGGAATGGGGTGTGTTTGGGCGGGGCAACCGCATGCTATTTAAACAGAGCCGAGGCTCTGGAGTCTGGTCTTGCTCTTGCGGAAATCACTAGACTTGGAGTCTGCTCCTCCATGGAACCCACCATTTAACAACAAACTTAGCCATGGTACCTAGAACGGAAGTATGATGCCGTTCCCTAAGCCCAGCGCCCCGTTTTGAACACATCAAGGTCCATCAAGGTAAGTAACGTCTCCTCAGACTGGCAGCGGCTCCCCATGCATATGTCTGTCACATCGTCTACTACCTGGTCCTTTCAAAACGGAGATGTCAGGGAACGTACATGGGGAGGGCGGTGTTTGGGGAAGGGAGGAAGCTCGGCCGGGATGCGGTGCCATCGAGACCGCCCTCCAAAGCGGCCATTTTGAACACACACAAAGCTGCGTATTCCGAACCAGACGACGGATCCATCAAGGTCAGTACTGTCTACTCAGACCGGCAGCTGCTCTCCAGGGTCTCAGGCGGAGGTCTTTTACATCACGAGAGCCAGTCTGGCGTAGTGGTTAGGAGCGCGGACTCTAATCCGGGAGAACCGGGTTCGATTCCCTACTCCTCTGCATGCAGCTGCTGGGTGACCTTGGGCAAGCCACAGTTCTCTCCGAGCTGCTCTCTCAAAGAGCATTCCTCTCAGAGCTCTCTCAGCCCCACCTACAGATTGAAAGACAGAGTCAAGAACTCCGACTAAGCTCACGGTTTGTGATCCCAGCTCTCTCTCATCCGAAGTTAAGCTTCCCGAAGAGGGAAGATCAAGGGGTGGGGGGGGGACAGATGAACTGATGAAGCTGCCTTATACTAAAGTCAGACCCTCGGTCTGTTCTGCCCTGCTCTACATGCAGCCAGCTGGGTGACCTTGAGCCAGTCACAAGTTCTCCCAGAGCTGTTCTCTCAAGAGCAGTCCTTAAAAGAGTTCTCTCAGCCCCAGCTACCTCACTGGGAGAGGAGGGGAAAAGGCGATTGTAAGCCGCTCTGAGACTCCGAGTGAAGGGCGGGGTATAAATCCAATCTCTTCTTCTTCTATGACTACTACCTGGTCAACTGCAGATGCCAGGGATTGAACCTGGAACCCAAGAGGGCTTTTATTTAAAAGGGGAGGGCTTCTCAGAGTTAGACAGAACAATCTGGTCTACAGCTCCTGGGCGAGTAAGACCCGACGTTATCCTCACCCCTCCAATGTGCGGTCACGTTCCGGTTCAAACTCGGGAGTTGTCTTAAGTTGGCAGGGGTGAGAAAGGGGCAGAGAGGAGACTCTATGCCCGCTATTCATGCCTCGGGCATTCTCCAGTGGAACAGACAGAGGGCTTCAGTGTCCACAAGCGCCGGTCGGGTTGCCTCCTCTGTCAGCCGCTTTAAAGAAGTGCCCGCCGCCAAAATAAACGCTGTGCTATTAATAGACGAAAAGGGGCGCAGAAGTGCGTCTTCTCACCTCTGTGAAGCCACCAAGCGGCAGGCCTCTACCCTCTCGGTGGCCTTTTGCCAGGCCCCGCTCCTGCTGGGAGCAAGCTGGTTTCCACAGGCTAATGGGTCAGCTAACCTCTGGAGGAGGAGGAGAAAGCTCTCTGGAGAAAAACCTCAGCTGTTCAACGAGACGCAACCAGCAATTTCTGCAGCTGTGTCCTTCTCTCTAGGTGAAGGTTTAGAGCAGAAACTCTGGCACCGGAGAAGGCAAAGGTATACGCAGTGGTTTCTGGAAAGCAGAAATCCAGGAGGCCGCTAATAAACTTCTGCAAGAACGGGCATCGCGTCCGACGTTTGGGATAGTTGAAATTCTTATTCACTGCAAGGGCTCGTTTGCAAAATCCTCGGCAGTACAATCAGCACCGGTACGGGCCGACGTACAACATGCTCTTTCTCTTTAAAAATGCTTCTGTTTCCTTTACAAGTGGTGGTTTGGGTTTTTGAGGGTTTTTTTAAAAGCACGGTGCTATAGTAACGCTCTGTCTCCAGAAGGGGAGGCCGTCTGTGTTTTAGAAAAAGGAGCATATTCTACTTGCGCGACTGTGATGGTAAAGCTGGAAGGATACTCCGGACCAGGCCCAACCAGAATGGAAGACAATCCGGTGTTCGCTAGGTCTTACGACTCTTGATTTCCACACCGATTATTAGGCTTAGAACAGATAAAAGGAAGGACTTCTTCACCCAAAGATTCATTAACGTGTGGAACTCACTGCCGCTGGAAGTGATGGTGGCTACATACACAGACAGCTTTAAGAGGGGAATGGATAAACATACGCAGCAGAGGTCCATCAATGGCCATTAGCCACAACATAGAGATGGAACACTATATCTGATGAAGTGTTCATGCACACAAAAGTTTATACCCAGAATTAATCTTTGTTGGTCTTAAAGGTGCCACTGGACGCAAATTCTGTTCTATGTCTGGGGCAGTGATGCTCTGTATTCTTGGTGCTTGGGGGTGGGGGCAACAGTGGGAGGGCTTCTGGAGTTCTGGCCCCTCTGCTGGACCTCCTGATGGCACCTGGGTTTTTGGTCACTGTGAGACACAGAGTGTTGGACTGAATGGGCCCATTGGCCTGATCCAACATGGCTTCTCTTATGTTCTTGTGTCAGGGCAGTGATGCTCTGTATTCTTGGTACTTGGGGGGCAACAGTGGGAGGGCTTCTGGAGTTCTGGCCCTGCTGGTAGACCTCCTGATGGCACCTGGGTTTTTGGTCACTGTGAGACACAGAGTGTTGGACTGGATGGGCCCATTGGCCTGATCCAACATGGCTTCTCTTATGTTCTTATGTCTGGGGCAAGTGATGCTCTATATTCTTGGTGCTGGGGGGGGGGGTCCAACAGTGGGAGGGCTTCTAGTGTCCTGGCCCCACTGCTGGACCTCCTGATGGCACCTGGGTTTTTGGTCACTGTGTGACACAGAGTGTTGGACTGGATGGGCCCATTGGCCTGATCCAACATGGCTTCTCTTATGTTCTTTTGTCAGGGCAGTGATGCTCTGTATTCTTGGTGCTTGGGGGGCCACAGTGGGAGGGCTTCTGGAGTTCTGGCCCTGCTGGTAGACCTCCTGGTGGCACCTGGGTTTTGGCCACTGTGAGACACAGATCGGCCACTGGCCTGATCCAACATGGCTTCTCTTGTGTTCTAAAGCCCTGTACAAAAACCTTGCTATGGGATTCTTAGTATCAATCCAGGGACACACCTTTAAACTCTTCACTGCATTACACAACTGTTCACCTCCTCGGCGGCCCTTATAAAGGCTGAACGACAAGGTATAAATTTTGTAAAAAAATAAATATACCATACACAAACGTTTTAAAAAAAAAAGAAAAAAATGTTGGCGGTACATCTTTCTTAATTCATTTTAAGTAGCGCCCACGAGTTGAAGACCAATAAACTGAGGGACGATTAAGGCAACGAGAAACGGAACGTGTTCAAGACTGACACGACTAAAAAGGCAACGTTTTCACCATGCCCGCTGAACGGGCAGAGTTTTTCCACCGGCAGTCCTTGTTCCACCCTAAGCGAACGCAGCCTTATGTAAAACTTCAGGAATGTTCGAAATACCAGCAGAAAGTCTGTCGTACCCAAAAACTGAAATACTATTTGTCTGGTACAGAGCAGGACCTGAATTTTTTAAGCCAGGATCGGTGGCGGAAAGTAACTCTGAACGTTTCAGAATTTCACTCGCCATAGAAAAGGTTGGAGTCCGCTTAACATTTCTGCTTGTGGAAGAGGGAGGTTTCCTCTGGTCCCCCCTCCAGGTGTAGACCTCTGACTCCCCACCTCGTACCTTTCACCGGGGGAGGGGGGTCTCCCATCCTCCAGGAGCAGAGCATTTTGGGGTCAAAGTGGAAGAGGCAGAAAACGTTGCTCTCAGCTGACAGAAATTCTTCTCTCAGTAATTTCCAGCAGGATCCAAGCGATGGTGTAGGCCGCCGTCTAGAAAATGGCCCATTTGTATGCTAACTAGGCAGGGCTGCCAGGTCTGGGTTGGGAAATACCTGGGAGATTTTGGGAGCAGAGTCTGGGGAAAGAGGGGTCTGGGGAACGGAGGGACCTCCGCTGGGTATATAATGCCATAGAGTCCACCCTCCAAAGCAGCCATTTTCTCCAAGGGAACTGCTCTTGGTTATCTGGAGATCGGTCGCAATAGCGAGAGATTTCCAGGTGCCACCTGGAGGTTGGCAGCCCTACCATTAAGGTGACTTTTTTGGGGGGGGGAGAAAGAACAGCAGCCTTCTGACGCAGAAACAGCAAACCAAAGCAAACTGTGTGTAAAGTACTGGGTTCGAGACACGTTGCAGTGAAATCAGCTCATAAGGTTTATTTGAAAGCACAAACTAAAGACAAAATAGCCGGTCCGAAGACCGGCTTAAATCCCCAACAAAAACCACACCCGCTCCCAGTGATAGGTCTATTACTATACACCCAAATCCCATAGGTCTTTTCCCGAATCCGGGCCGTCCTATCGGTCCCTTCTAGGATCCGTGCTCCGCATTGTTCTCCGATGCGAAGCTACCCCAGTTCGCGTGGCCACGTGTACACCCCGACCACGTGCGCGGTCCACGTTAGTATACAACACTGTGAGAAATCATTTGGTTGTACCCAAGGGCTAGTACACTCCTCACAATTCCCTCACAGGGACCTGTTCAGCCCCAGTAAAGTTTGGTGCAGTGGTTAAGTGTGCGGACTCTAATCTGGGAGAACCGGGTTTGATTCCCCACTCCTCCAGTCGCACCTGCTGGATGACCCTGAGCAAGCCACAGTTGTGTCAGAACTGTTCTCTCAAGAGCAGTCCTCGAAAGAGCTCTCTCAGCCCCACCTGCCTCACAGGGTGTCTGTTGTGGGGAGGGGAAGGGAAAGGAGTCTGTAAACTGCTCTGAGACTCTGAGTGAAGGGCGGGGTATAAATCCAATCTCATCCTCCTCCTCCTCCTCCTCCTTCTCTTCTTCTTCTTCTTCTTCTTGGATTATTTTTTTAAAAAATCAACACAGGCTTGCTCCATAATACTTCCAAAGTTATCCCCCCCCCCAGCAACATGCCATTCAATTCCCAAGCATACCATCGGTTCGCCAAAGAACCTCAATTTCTACAGGTTGTTTTAGGGTCATTATTTTTATTTTACTGGCTTTATTTAGACCCCACATTTCTCCCCGGTGGGAGACCCCACGCGGCTTATTCATTCTCCTCTCCTCCGTTTTCTCCTCACAGCGACCCTGTGAGGTAGGTTAGGCTGACAGCCTATGACTAGGCCCAACCAAGCTTCCACGATCAGAGTGGGCCTTCGGACCTAGGTTTCCCCAACCCGAGTCCAACACTTTAAATCAGGATTAGTAGATGTCCTCGTTTTTTGGTATCCGTCCTCTTTTGGGCTCTTTTTAAAGAAACTGATGAAAATGTCCTCTTTTGGGGGTTGGAGGGTTAGGAATATCCCTAGTTAGTAGAAGAGATACCATTTCCCAAGTGGGGGCAGGAGATCCCCTGCTTCTGTGGTCTCCAGTTGGCCGGTGGGAGGAAATTCCCCCCGCCCCCCAAATAGTGGCACTGCATGCGACGCAGTGCGTTGGTGACATCAGGGGGACGACACTCTGCTTTTGGGGCAAAACTCTATGGTTTGAGGCCATTTTTACCACAGGTTTGCCCAAAAAGCAGAGCATTGTGTCCCTCCCACATTGCCAATGCTCTGATGTCGCTTCTGGGTGACGGCAGTGCATTGTGCGATGGCCCTGCCCACCACCGAAATGCCCCCCAAGCCCCCCCACCGACGAAGGGATCTGGTAACCCTTGTTAGTAGCAGTTATCACAGCTTAAATAGTAGGGAGTATTCCAAGTGCGATTTGTCATAGTGATCACTTGTTCGAAGTGGTCAGTCAGGAGATACGTCCTCTTTTTCGCTGTTTCAAAATACGGCAACCCGAATTTAACCGCTATGCCCCTCTGGCTCTCACACACAGCTGAAATAAGGAAAGGATCAAGTTTCCGGTCACATCCTACAGGATCAGTAGAAAGTTTAGATTAAAAAAAAAAATAACAACAGGAGCATAATTGGTCGAACGGAACTTGGAAAGTTTTCCCGCTTTAAAGAAGTCCTAACGGCAGCCTTCACACAAGTGATGTGTATAGCTCAAAGAGCCCATAGTTAGTTAGTTCTTCTTTTTTAAAAAACAAGAAGAAGAAGAAGAAGAAGAAGAAGAAGAAGAAGAAGAAGAAGAAGAAGAAGAAGAAGAAGAAGAAGAAGAAGAAGAAGAAGAAGAAGAAGAAGAAGAAGAAGAAGAAGAAGAAGAAGAAGAAGAGGAGGAGGAGGAGGAGGAGGAGGAGGAGGAGGAGGAGGAGGAGGAGGAGGAGGAGGAGGAGGAGGAGATGGATTTATAGCCCACCCTTCACTACCCAAAGGAGTCTCAGAGTGACTTACAAATGCCTTTCCCTTCCCCTCCCCACAACAGACACCCTGTGAGGCAGGTGGGGCTGAGAGAGCTCTCTTGAGAACTGCCCTTGAGAGAACAGCTCTGAGAGAACTTGTGACTGGCCCAAAGTTACACCAGCAGCTGCATGGGGAGGAGTGGGAATCAAACCCAGTTTTCCCAGGTTAGAGTCCGTGCTCCTAGCCACTGCACCAAACCACGAAGAAGAAGAAGAAGAAAAGAGATTGGATTTATATCCCGTCCTTCACTACCCAAAAGAGTCTCAGAGCGACTTACAAAGGCCTTCCCCTTCCCCTCCCCACAACAAATACCCTTGAGGTCGATGGGGCTGAGAGAGCTCTCCCAAGAACTGCCCTTGAGAGAACAGCTCTGAGAGAACTTGTGACTGGCCCAAGGTTACACCAGCAGCTGCATGGGGAGGAGTGGGGAATCAAACCCAGTTCTCCCAGGTTAGAGTCCGTGCTCCTAGCCACTGCATCAAACCACTAAGAAGAAAAAGAAGAGAAGTGATTGGATTTATACCCTGCCCTTCACTACCCAAAGGAGTCTCAGAGCGGCTGACAATCTCCTTTCCCTTCCCCTCCCCACAACAGACACCCTGTGAGGTAGGCGGGGCTGAGAGAGCTCTTGACAGAAACTGCTCTTTTTCAAGGGCAGCTTTGCCAGGGCTTGTGACTGACCCAGGGTCACATCAGCAGGTGCAAGTGGAGGAGTGGGGAATCAAACCCGGTTCTCCCGGATTAGAACCCACACACTTAACCACTACACAAAACCTGTTGCGGTTTTCTTGAAAAGTCCAGCCAGCAGCAAGAAGGCCTGAACCCAGAGAGGCAGCTGCGTGCATGCGGAAACCAGCGCGGCCTTTGAAGGGAAATATTCTTAGCCGCCTCTTTTTCGTATTTCGTAGCCCGTGACGACCGTCCACCCTTCCAATACGTTCAGTCATTCAAGGCCATTAAATGCTCCTTGAGAAGACCCTGCTTCTCAAACAAAGAACAAAACCCAAAGGAGAGAGTTGTGGTTGCTGTACACTGTTATCGCACGACGCAACCGTGCCAAAGCCTCACTGTGGGCAAAGCCACGCCCTCCTCCACTTGGCAAGCGGCATGTTCTGTTTCTGGCTCCCTCCGCAGGGCCCGGCCTTTCGTGAAAAACCGGGGAGAGCGAGCGAGAAAGGTTTTGCCCTCCGGTTGCTGCTACTTTGAAGGGGGACAAAGAGGGGTGGACCGAAGAGGCAAGCAACTTGTTTTCTTTGTGGAGGCAGAGTTCTCCTCCCTCCAGGTCTGTCTTCGGGCCTCGGTGAGGCTTGCCAACCTCCAGGTGGGGCCTGGAGATCTGTATTACTCAGGGGAACTTGGAGCACGGACAGTTTGGTTTACGAGGAGGACACTTTAAATATTTGTATGTTTTGTCCTAGAATGTGTTTTGTGATTTGTACGCTGAACTGCAGGCTGCGGAAGGTCAGTAGTTCAGCAGTTCAAGACCCGAGAGTGCTGCATGACGGAGTGAGCTCCCGTCTCTAGTTCCAGCTCCTGCCAGCCTAGCAGTTCGAAAGCAAGAAATTGCAAGTAGATAAATAGGTACCACTTCGGTGGGAAGGTCACAGCGTTCCGTGCGCCTTGGTGTTTAGTCATGCCGGCCACATGACCACGGAAACGTCTTCGGACAGCGCTGGCTCTTCGGCTTTGAAACGGAGATGAGCACCGCAACCCTAGGGTCGGATACGACTGGCTTTCGAGCAAGGGAAACCTTTACCTTTACCTTTATAAATGCTTGATGATAATGACCGAATAAATGGCATAATAACGTCACGGTTGTTTTGTGTTTACTTACAGCCTCCAGGCGGTGGCTGGGGGATTACAAGCGACAGAGATAGTCTGCCTGGGGAATGTGGCCGCTTTGGAAGACGGGCTCTACCGCATTAGGCCCCACTGAAGCCCCTCCCCTCCCCAAACCACACCGTCTCCAGGCTCCGCCCCCTCAAATCTCCAGGTATTTTCCAACCCAGAGATGGCAACCCTAGCCTCAGTTCTTTTCAACAGTTCACTTTCCAACCTGCACAGCCCAAATTCAAAGGACGCATCCTTTTAATTTAAAAAGTAATAACACACACCCACACCGGCGTGCATTGACTACAGCACGGCACGACACCATTTTGCAAATAAAAAATTATTACGCGGGCCGCCACAGATGTTTTAAGATATTCTGCAAGGATGGTGAACAATACTAAGGACACTTTAAGGGGAGATCTCTCTCTCTCTCTCTCTCTCTCTCTCTCTCTCTCTCTCTCTCTCTCTCCCCCCCCCCTCTCTTTTTCACTTACATTTATTAGCCAGTTTGCTGTAGTGGTTAAGTGTGCGGACTCTAATCTCTCCTCCACCTGCAGCTGCTGGATGACCTTGGGCAAGCCATCGTTCTGTCAGAGCTGTCCTTGGAAAAGAGCCGTTTCTGTCAGAGCTCTCTCAGCTCCGCCTGCCTCACAGGGTGTCTGTCGTGAGGAGGGGAAGGGAAAGGAGTTTGTAAGCTGCTCTGAGATTCCTTTGGGCAGCTGCCGGATGACCTTGGGCAAGCCATAGTTCTGTCAGAGCTGTCCTTGAAAAAGAGCCGTTTCTGTCAGAAGTTCTCCCAGCCCCGCCTACCTCACAGGGTGTCTGTTGTGCCGAGGGGAAGGGAAAGGAGTTTGTAAGCCGCTCTGAGATGCCTTTGGGCAGTGAAGGGCGGGGTATAAATCCAATCTCTTCTTCTTCTTCTACCTCACAGGGTGTCTGTTGTGGGGAGGGGAAGGGAAAGGGAGTTTGTAAGCCGCTCTGAGACGCCTTTGGGCAGTGAAGGGCGAGGTATAAATCCAATCTCTTCTTCTTCTTCTACCTCACAGGGTGTCTGTTGTGGGGAGGGGAAGGGAAAGGAGTTCGTAAGCCGCTCTGAGACGCCTTTGGGCAGTGAAGGGCGGGGTATAAATCCAATCTCTTCTTCTTCTTCTACCTCACAGGGTGTCTGTTGTGGGGAGGGGAAGGGAAAGGAGTGTGTAAGCCGCTCTGAGACGCCTTTGGGCAGTGAAGGGCGGGGTATAAATCCAATCTCTTCTTCTTCTTCTACCTCACAGGGTGTCTGTCATGGGGGGGGAAGGGAAAGGAGTTTGTAAGCTGCTCTGAGATTCCTTTGGGCAGCTGCCGGATGACCTTGGGCAAGCCATAGTTCTGTCAGAGCTGTCCTTGAAAAAGAGCCGTTTCTGTCAGAAGTTCTCCCAGCCCCGCCTACCTCACAGGGTGTCTGTTGTGGGGAGGGGAAGGGAAAGGAGATTGTAAGCCACGGAGGACGGATCTATCGGTGGCTACTAGGCCTCGATGGTTAAAGGGAAACTCCATCTCCAGAGGCGGCCAACCTCTGCACACCAGTGGCTGGGGGGCAGCATCCGGAAAGGACTTCGGTCTCCATCCCCCTGTCTAGCCCTCCCTCGCAGGGGTCCCCAACCTTTTTGACCCTGTGGGGGCCTTTGGAATTCTGCCAAAGCCACATTTAAAAAAAAAAAAAAACCTACACAGCAAAATCAAATCTTCAATCGTCAATCAGAAGCCCAGCTGGGCGAAAGCCCCACCTACCCCACGGGCACAACGTTGGGGACCCCTGAAATAATACGTCCAGTAATCTCGGCCCAGAAGAGGGGTACCCGGACATGCATTTGGGGGAAGTCCAATCCTCTTGTTTCATGGATACTTCCAGTCATATGAAGCATTCTTCCCCACTACTGGGTCCATTTGCACTGGGGCATTTAAGCAGCCCACACCGTTTTCCCAATCTAAAGTGGCCCCCGGGAGGTGCTATTTTTTTTCTTGTTGGGGAAAAGATACACGTACCTAGAATCGTAGACTTGGAAGGGACCTCCACGGTCATCTAGTCCAGCCCCCCGCACAACGCAGGAAAGTCACACATAACAACAGAGAACTTTTTCTCCCTCACCCAAAAGACTAGAACTCGAGGGCATCCAATGAAGCTGATGGGCAGTAGGTACAGGACGGACCAAAGGAAATACCACTTTACGCAGAGAGTGGTTGAAATGGGGAATTCACTGCCAGAGGGTGTCGTGATGGCCACAGGAATCAACAGCTTTAAAAGGAGATTAGATAGGTTCACGGGGGGTAAGTCTTATCAATGGCTATAAGCCATGGTGGCTGAGGGGAACCCTCAGACATGGGAGGCGGTGTGCAGATGTCCTCTTGCCAAATAAAAAGTGGGCACAGAGATATTGAGACTTATTTATACAGAGGATGAATAACATCAAGAATCCTAGGATAGATCTTAATAGTAACTTCTCATCAATCTTTTTTAATAAAACTCCGAATGCTAGCTAAGCACTGTTCAATTTAACAAGACGATAAACTAAAGGAAGAGATAACGGACTGAGCAAACCACCTTGTTAAGAATGGCTTCTCCTTACAATCCGTCATAGCAATTCAACTTACACAGATTATGATAGGAGAGCCGGTTTGGTGCAGTGGTTAAGTGCGCGGACTCTAATCTGGGAGAACCGGGTTTGATTCCCCACTCTTCCAGTCGCAGCTGCTGGATGACCTTGAGCAAGCCACCGTTCTGTCAGAGCTGTTCTCTCAAGAGCAGTCCTCGAAAGAGCTCTCTCAGCCCCACCTACCTCACAGGGTGTCTGTTGTGGGGAGGGGAAGGGAGAGGAGTTTGTAAGCCGCTCTGAGACTCTTGAGTGAAAAGCAGGGTATAAACCCAATCTCTTCTTCTTCTTTCAGGTGTTTAGCTAACGTGGTCTACATCACTGTTCCCTCTAAGCTGACTGAGGGTGAACTAGTTCACAGTTCTTTAGCCTCCGGCTTGCACGTTTCTGTCTCAGCTCAGGAAAGAGGGCTCCAGAGCAAACTCATTGATGCAGCAGCCAAATCGCTCGCTCACAGCTTCAATGCCAGTAGCTCGCCAAGTAGAATTTTTGCTCGCAAGACTCCCCAGCTTAGAGGGAGCACTGGTCTACAGTAGTAGAATTCTATCAGTCCTTCCAGGGTGGAAAGTACCATCAAGCCACGGCTGAATTACGGCGACCCCATCGGGTTTTCCGGGAAAGAGACGTTCGGAAGCGGTTTGCCATTGCCCGCCTCCGCGTCATGGCCCTGGTATTCCTTGGAGGTCTCCCATCCAAACAGTAGCCAGGGATGACCCTGCTTAGCTTCTGAAGTGTGACGAGATCGGCCTGGCCTGGGCTACCCAGGTCGGGGCTGAGTTCAAATTAATCGATTTCAATTGTCGACCCAATTTCACTGCCCGGTCATTTAAAGCAGAGGTGTCAAACCAGGCCCGTAGCCAGGATTTTTTAAGTCAGGGGGCATTTAAATTTCTCAGGGGGCACTGGCTAATCAAATGAATCTGGGGGAGAAGGTCAAATGCCCTGGGATGGGAAGTCAGGGGGCAAGTTGGGGGCCTAGCCCCGAGATGCCCCATAGTCGCTATGGGCCTGTGCCAGATGCATTTGTTACGAGGGCTGGATCTGACACGAATGTCACTTTGTCAGGTCGGCTGGGCCAGGCTCTCCTTCTCCTCCTCCTCAGCTGCTTCCGGCTGGGGCGTGGTGGCTCCGGGCGGCTCCATCCCGGTGGCCCAGGACCGCTCCTGCTCCGGCTGCCACCACCAGGAAAACTGAGCGTGCTCCCCCGAGCCGCCTCCGCCTCCTCCACACGCCTGAGCTGTTGCCCCGCCGCTGCCGCTTGCAGGCCGGCCTCCCGGAGGAGGGGGGCACCCCCTGCCGGGCAAGCCACTCCCCAGCCGCCTGGAGAGACCAGAAGAAGACGACGCGCCATGCCTCCAGCGCCACCTCGACCTCATCACTGACGCCAGCCTTGCACTTGGGCGCCCATCTCTTCGGTTTCCCGCCCAGTCTGCCCAAGGAGGTCTCGCCCGCTGCCGCTGGCGGCAACGGCGGCAGCGCCACCTCGCCTGCCTCAATCCAAGCCGTGCTTAGAGGGAAGAGACGGGGGTTTAAACCCCCGCCACTTCCCTGGCTTGCTGGCGCTGCCCCCCCCGTCTCCATCGCCGGGGTGTGTGTGGGGCCACAAGCTTGCCTAGGGCGCCCAGACAGCACAGGCCGGCCCTGATCCTAGCCTGCCACTTTAAACCACTAAACTGTGGCATACACAACACAGCAAGTTCTGATGCTAAGTAGGAAGCAGTGTGGGATATGAAACACAGCGCCGAGCACTTTTTAACAAAGTTCGAGTCCAGTAGTGAGTTACCCAGAACTAAACTTTTTTGGTTTTAAAGTTGCTGCTGGACTCAAAACGTTTTTCTCTTACTTCAGACCAACGTGACTACCCAGTTTGGTGTCGCAGTTAAGTGTCCAGACTCTAATTTTGGGAGAACCGGGTTTGATTCCCCAATCCTCCACTTGCAGCTGCTGGATGACCCTGGGCAAGCCACAGTTCTCTCAGAGCTGTTCTCTCATGGAAAGAGCTCTGTCAGCCCCGCCTACCTCACAGGGTGTCTGTTGTGGGGAGGGGAAGGGAAAGGAGTTTGTAAGCCGCTCTGAGACGCCGGGTGAAGGGCAGGGCATAAATCCAATCTCTTCTTCTTCATCATCTGAAAACATTTTAAATGGCCCCTGGGTTTTGGCCACTGTGCGACCCAGAGTGTTGGACTGGATGGGCCCTTGGCCTGATCCAACATGGCTTCTCTTATGTTCTTAAACACCCCTATACCCATGAGGCAACACAGTCCAGATAATGGGAGGGATTCACAAAATTTCGCCTCTTGATTTTTAACTACCGCAGTACATATTTTTGATAATGACTATATGGTTTTATTGTTTTGAAATCTGTACATCGTCCAGAGCCCCACATCTGTGGGGATTTTTGTTGTTGTTGTTCAGTCGCACAGTCGAGTCCGACTCTTCGCAACCCCATGGACCAGATTACGCCAGGCCCCTGTCTTCCGCTGTCCGCTGAAGTTTGCTCAGTTTCATGTTTGTTGCATCGATGACACTGTCTAACCATCTCATCCTTTGCCGTCCCCTTCTTCTTTGACCTTCAATCTTTCCCATCATCAGGGTCTTCTCCAGTGAATGCTCCCTTCTCATTTGGTGGCCAAAGTATTTGAGCTTCAGCTTCAGGATCTGGCCTTCCAGGGAACAATCAGGGTTGATTTCTTTTAGGATTGACTGGTTTGATCTCCTTGCAGTCCAAGGGACTCTCAAGAGTCTTCTCCAGCACCATAGTTCAAAAGAATCTATTCTTCGGCGCTCGGCCTTCCTTATAGTCCAACTCTCGCATCCATACATTACTACGGGGAATACCATTGCTTTGACCATGCGGACTTTTGTTGGCAAGGTGATGTCTCTGCTTTTTATCATGCTGTTTAGGTTTGCCATCGCTTTCCTCCCAAGGAGCAGTCACCATCTGCAGTGATCTGGGATCCTAGGAACGTGAAGTCTGTCACTACTTCTACGACTTCCCCTTCTATTTGCCAAGGAGTGATGGGGCCAGATGCCATGATCTTAGTTTTTTTGATGTTGAGCTTCAAGCCCACTTTTGCGCTCTCCTCTTTCACCCTGAGCAAGAGGCTCTTTAGGTCCTCTTCACTTTCTGCCATCAGAGTGGGCATCAGAGTGGGGATTAGGCGACCTCAAAATGTAAATAAATAAATAAGCCATCTACATGAAAAATGCAAAAACAGTGTTCATAGTCTCGGCTCCATCATTTAATTCAAACGACTGGCGTGAGCTTGCTACAACCAGCCCTTATTTTCACTGAACGGCCCAGGGATTTTATACATTTTGTTTTTGACTCTCCTGCCATTTGCAGCACAACACATTTCACAAACCGTTCAATTTTTTAGAACGTTGATTTTGGCAGGGGGACCACTGTTCCTCTCGGAGTGGAAGCCGCCACGCTTTCGGCACAGAAGGCCAGCCAGGAATCAAAGACAGTCTTGGCGACCGATCGGTTACGAAGAGAAACCGGCTGTTACTGAATCTGAAGTGGGATGATTGAGACTCAAAAGGATAAACAGGTGCTCCGCTAGCAGGGGTCCAAAAACCATTTGTACGATTTGTCTACACAGGTTTGTATTGTACATTTTATTCAGGGGAGAAGGAAGAGGAGGAGGAAGAAGGAAAAAAGAGAAGAAGAGGAGGAGGAGGAGGAAGAAGAAGAGTTGGATTAATACCCCACCCTTCACTCGGCGTCTCAGACTGGCTTCCAATCCCCTTTCCCTTCCCATCCCCACAACAGACATCCTGTGAGGGAGGTGGGGCTGAGAGATCCGCGGAAGGGCGGGGTTTGGTGAGGGGAGGGACCTCAGCAGGGTATAATCCCATAGAGTCACTCAGCGTCTCAGACAGAAGAAGAAGAGGAAGAGGAAGAAGAAGAGTTGGATTAATACCCCACCCTTCACTCGGCGTCTCAGACAGAAGAAGAAGAAGAAGAAGAAGAAGAAGAAGAAATGGATTAATACCCCACCCTTCACTCGGCATCTCAGACAGAAGAAGAAGAGGAAGAGGAAGAAGAAGAAGAGTTGGATTAATACCCCACCCTTCACTCGGCATCTCAGACAGAAGAAGAAGAAGAATTGGATTAATACCCCACCCTTCACTCGGCGTCTCAAACAAAGGAAGAAGAGGAAGAGGAGGAGGAAGAAGAATTGGATTAATACCTCACCCTTCACTCGGCATCTCAGACAGAAGAAGAAGAGGAAGAGGAAGAAGAAGAAGAGTTGGATTAATACCCCACCCTTCACTCGGCATCTCAGACAGAAGAAGAAGAAGAATTGGATTAATACCCCACCCTTCACTCGGCATCTCAAACAAAGGAAGAAGAGGAAGAGGAGGAGGAAGAAGAATTGGATTAATACCTCACCCTTCACTCGGCGTCTCAGACAGAAGAAGAAGAAGAAGAAGAAGAAGAAGAAGAAGAAGAAGAAGAAGAAGAAGAAGAAGAAGAATTGGATTAATACCCCACCCTTCACTCGGCGTCTCAGACAGAAGAAGAAGAAGAAATGGATTAATACCCCACCCTTCACTCGGTGTCTCAAACAAAGGAAGAAGAGGAAGAAGAAGAAGAGTTGGATTAATACCCCACCCTTCACTCGGCGTCTCAGACAGAAGAAGAAGAAGAAATGGATTAATACCCCACCCTTCACTCGGCGTCTCAAACAAAGGAAGAAGAGGAAGAAGAAGAAGAGTTGGATTAATACCCCACCCTTCACTCGGTGTCTCAGACAGAAGGAGAAGAAGAAGAAGAATTGGATTAATACCCCACTCTTCACTCGGCGTCTCAGACAGAAGAAGAAAAGGAAGAGGAAGAAGAAGAATAATTGGATTAATACCTCACCCTTCACTCGGTGTCTCAGACAGAAGAAGAAGAAGAAGAGGAAGAAGAAGAAGAATTGGATTAATACCTCACCCTTCACTCGGCGTCTCAGACAGAAGAAGAACAAGAAGAAGAAGAAGAAATGGATTAATACCCCACCCTTCACTCGGCATCTCAGACAGAAGAAGAAGAGGAAGAGGAAGCAGAAGAAGAGTTGGATTAATACCCCACCCTTCACTCGGCGTCTCAGACAGAAGAAGAAGAAGAATTGGATTAATACCCCACCCTTCACTCGGTGTCTCAAACAAAGGAAGAAGAGGAAGAGGAGGAGGAAGAAGAATTGGATTAATACCTCACCCTTCACTCGGCATCTCAGACAGAAGAAGAAGAGGAGGAGGAGGAGGAAGAAGAAGAGGAAGAAGAAGAATTGGATTAATACCCCACCCTTCACTCGGCATTTCAGACCAAAGTAGAAGAAGAAGAGTTGGATTAATACCCCACCCTTCACTCGATGTCTCAGACAGAAGAAGAAGAAGAGGAAGAAGAAATGGATTAATACCCCACCCTTCACTCGGTATCTCAGACAGAAGAAGAAGAGGAAGGAAAAAGAAGAAGAAGAGTTGGATTAATACCCCACCCTTCACTCGGCGTCTCAGACTGGCTTCCAATCCCCTTTCCCTTCCCCTCTCCACAACAGACACCCTGTGAGGGAGGTGGGGCTGAGAGATCCTCAGGAGGGCGGGGTTTGGAGAGGGACGGGACCTCAGCAGGGTATAACCCCATTGAGTCCACCCTCCAAAGCAGCTGTTTCCTCTCGAGGAATTTATTTTGGTTGTCTGATGTGCAATTGCAATAGCGAGGTCTCTGGGTACCACCTGGAGATTGGCAACCCCTGCTGGAACCAACACCACCCTTCCGACACGTCAACTATAAAAGTCGCACCCGGCCAGCTATAAAGCCACACGTAAGCTTTCCGTGGTGCCCGGCCCATGGTTTGCCTGTCTGAGTGCAAGAAGGACAAAGGCCTTTTCTGCGGTGGCCCCTAACTGGTGGAATGCTTTGTCTGTGGAGGCCCTGCAGGACCTGTCTGCATTCCGCAGGGCATGCAAGACAAGAGTTATTCCACCAGGCAGCCCAGTAATGTAATTCTGGTGGACTCTACTAACAACAACGGTGGATTTTTATTGCCAAAAGGTGTGACTTAAATTAATTGGATTTTAATTTAATTGGGGTTTGGTAGCACTCCAGTTTCATTATCGTCATTGTATTGTCGTGTTGTGAGTCGCCCCAAGCCCCAGTCTGGGGGAGGGGGGCGAATATAAATCTAATCAAACAAACGAACAATCCCATTCATTCCACTTTTCAACACAAGACGACACGGACCCAGCATTTGCCGCTGCAGGTCACCAAAACGAAATTAGGCCGGGTCACACGAAATGCAGTAAACCGGGTCACACGAAATGCGATAAAGCAGGTAAGACGAAAAGTTTTTTAAAAAAGAGAGACAGAAAGGATCCCTAATAAAAATTAATTGCACGCACTTTGTGAAATGTCGGTTTTATATACTGCACGGCTAAACTCATCCTCTCAAGAAGGCAGTCGGATTGTTTCAACAGTGCCAAAAAATAATAATAATCAAGCATATCAAAGCATAGTATTTTCGAGTCAGGTCTGCATTAGTGAATGATGAAATTTGTGTTATGACAGATTCCCGGAAGGAGGCAACTTTAGGGCATGAGGTCCAGCAATGTATATAAGTACCCGGGTTGGCACATTCTAACTCTCACACCGGATGATCTTCTATTAAATACTTGGGGGAGTACAGTCGGTTCCTATTCTATTAAAGAAAGAATTCCCTTATTGTTATATGCTGCCCGAAATACCGTAGCATCGAACTGGAAGTCTCCCAAATCTCCTATCCTCACACAATGACACCAAAAAATATGGAATCTGTACGTCACGGCAAAAACAACAGACAATTCGGCACCTCTCTCTCAGCCTTCTACACAATCCAATTTCTCCACAATCTGGCTACTTATACTAGAATATCTTAAATTGCAGAGTGAAATTCCACGGATGGTTGTTGACCTCAGCTTTTGACTCATATTAGGGTAAAGAAAGAGAGTTTTGTTAAGTTAAACAGATTGATGCGTCAAATTCTTCATTTCGGTTATGTTTAAATAGGTTAACATACTTCCCTGATTTTGTTGACAATCTGTATCTTGTAGATTTTCTGGGTTGCCTGTATCTTACTGTATGAATTTACAGTGCAATGTTTGTGTTGAAAACTGTTCAAGATCAATAAAATAGTGATCAGAAAAATAGTATTTTAGAGTCGGCCGTTATCGCTAGCACAGCAAATGCAATAACAGAGTCGGAAACAGGGAGTTAAAAGAAAAAACCCTCCAATTTAAAAAAAACAAACCACTTCTCTCTTACAGGCAATATCATCAAGAACGGGCGCATTATTTCTGTCATTAGCCAATCCATTCCTACGACTCCGGGGCCTCTAAAGCGCAGCCAAAGATTATCAGAACCGACGCTCGGCTTTCAGCAGCTCGTCCAGCCGAAAAATCTCCCAACAGTTCTGCCGCTATCGGCCGTGACCGCCCTGATGTCAGGGGGCTGTTTACAAGAGGTGGATGGCTGCCAGCTTCCAGGGAACCGAAGACGGCAGTAGGCTGCCTCTGCCGGCCGCACGGAAGCAGAGAACAAGTCCCTTTTGTGCGCACCGTGCATGAGCGGGCATGTTCGCATGTGCGTTCACAGACATGAACTCTCCAGGGGAGGAAAGAAAAACAGCGCGCAACTTCAGCACCACCGAAGGAAACTTGAGGTCTTCGAGGGTACGCCACGTTGACCTCAGATTCGACGTTCTGTGATTTTTAAAGTCTTCATCAAAACAGACCACGGAAACAGCAGTAACACCTTCAGGACCAACAACATTTGTGGCAGAGGATGCGCTTTTGTGAGTCACAAAAGTGGGCAGTGAAGTGAAGCGGGCAACGACTCATAAAACCTCGTCCCTTGATGCACATTTTGTGAGGCTGCGTTCAGACGGCCAGTCAATCGCGCCATGAGCCCTCCTAAAATTTTGTCCCGATTTTTTTAATCCAGCCTAGCACGACCGGACGCCCCCCCCCGTGAAATAGCCTCACCGCGTGTTGTTCCCGCCGTGATTGGTCTACACGGCATCCACCGAGGATTTTTTTTAAAAAAAGTTTTGTACATTCGCATAGGCAAGGCTGCGCCTCCTTGGAGAACTGAGGTGATCGCGGAGGGTTTGCAGCAAAGTCCCGGTCCTCCCCCTTGCCATTGCCATCATGATCAATGGAGGGACTATTTTGCAAGTTAGAACAGTCCTTCCCCCCTCCATCTCCCATCGCGGTAACATCTTGTCCCTAAAAGAAATAAGCATGAATATGACATTCCTCGTAGCCCTTATCGCTGAATGCGTTTCCTCGTTAAAGCGCACATGGGGTTTCAATTTTTTTAAAATCGCGCCCCCGTCGGCTCCATCCGACGTCAGACCGAGCCGACGGGAGCATCGCACGCTAATGGAGTGACCAGACGGAAGAAAGTCTGCAGTTGTTGCGCGGGTAAGCGAAAACCCTACATTGAAACTGCTACTTTTTAAATCAGGATTGGAGGCGCAGCAGAACGGGATGCCTATGGGACTGGAATATTTCCCAGATGTTTATGTCTGGTCGTGCATTTTTGATCCGCAAGGGAGTCGTTCCTATGGCAGATCAAAAGATCCGTCTGAACACACCCTTAGTCTTTAAGGGGCTACTATCTGAAGAAGCAGGCAGTGAGTCACGAAAGCTCCTACCCCTGACACAAATGTTGTTAGTCTTTCAGGTGCTACTGGACTCTGGCCCTTTTCTACGGTGACAGACGGACTAAAATGGCTACCAATCTTGATCTATACCATGAAAACGTTAAAGAAAACTCGTTCCTATTCCTTTCTCTCACATGCCACACACAGGTTTGAGTCCAGTGGCAAGAAGAAGACGAAGAAAAAGAAGACGAAGAAGAAGAAGAAGAAGAAGAAGACGATGAAAAAGACAAAGACGAAGAAGAAATTGGATTTATACCCCACCCTTGCCTCGGAGTCTCAGAACGGCTTAGAATCTCCTTCCTTTCCCCTCCCCACAACAGACACCCTGTGAGGTAAGTGGGGCTGAGAGAGCTCTGAGAGAAACTGCTTGTGAGAGAAGAAGAGAAGAAGAGAAGAGATTGGATTTATACCCCGCCCTTCACTCGGAGTCTCAGAGCGGCTTACAAACTCCTTTCCCTTCCCCTCCCCACAACAGACACCCTGTGAGGTAAGTGGGGCTGAGAGAGCTCTGAGAGAAACTGCTTGTGAGAGAAGAAGAGAAGAAGAGAAGAGTTTGGATTTATACCCCGCCCTTCACTCGGAGTCTCAGAGCGGCTTACAAACTCCTTTCCCTTCCCCTCCCCACAACAGACACCCTGTGAGGTAAGTGGGGCTGAGAGAGCTCTGAGAGAAACTGCTTGTGAGAGAAGAAGAGAAGAAGAGAAGAGATTGGATTTATACCCCGCCCTTCACTCGGAGTCTCAGAGCGGCTTACAAACTCCTTTCCCTTCCCCTCCCCACAACAGACACCCTGTGAGGTAAGTGGGGCTGAGAGAGCTCTGAGAGAAACTGCTTGTGAAAGAAGAAGAGAAGAAGAGAAGAGATTGGATTTATACCCCGCCCTTCACTCGGAGTCTCAGAGCGGCTTACAAACTCCTTTCCCTTCCCCTCCCCACAACAGACACCCTGTGAGGTAGGCGGGGCTGAGAGAGCTCAGAAAGGATTGCTCTTGAGAGAACAGCTCTGAGAGAACTATGGCTTGCCCAAGGTCACCCAGCAGCTGCATGTGGAAGAGTGGGGAAACAGACCCGGTTCTCCCGGATTAGAGTCCACGCTCCTAACCACGACACCAAACTGGTTGTAGTTTAAGACTGATACCGTTTTATTCTGGGTATAAGTTTTCGTGTGAATCCACATTTCTTCAGATATCTGAGGCGGATACCCAGAATAAGCCTTTGTCGGTCTTAAAGGTGCCACTGGACTCAAATTTATTTTGCTGATTCAGGCCACACAACTACCCGCCGGAATCCAAAGCCGGACACAGACATGCAACAACCACACGCTTCAAGCTTCCAGCTACCCGTTTCTAAAAACCTTAAGATTGTTTGTCTTGAAATCTGGGGGCGGCGGGGGACACACAACGCAAATAAGAAGGCAAAAACGCAAATGCCCCAAAGTCAGTTTTACAGGAATCACTTTTTAATTTATTTATTTTTTAGAAGAGCGCGATTTCCTCCTTCTTCTCAAGGCCAGGAAATCCCCTTATCAGATGCGAGGGGCCGGCGGAAACGACTGTAGAAAACTATTTCTAGTAACAGACTGGAACAGGATTTATAAACCGGTTTGAAGCGTTCCCCTGGTTTATCGCCCCTACTTGGCTTTGAACAATCAGACTTCGCCGGGGCGGATAAAAACCATATATATTTTTTTAACAATCTGAGTAAAATTTAAATTGGATTTGTGATTTTTTTAAAAAAGAAGTTTCAGCAAGAACATACTTCTCTTTTTTAAAAAAACAACAGCAGCAGCCTGGGTTAGAGTGGAAATGCTTATTTACTTTATTTAAATCCGGGCTTTCCCCTCAATGCAGCTTAACATATTCCTCCCCTCATCCATTTTACCCGTACAACAACCCTGTGAGGTAGGTTAGAGGGGGAGTGTGTGACTGGCCCAAGATCACCCAGCCGGCTTCCACAGCAGACGGGGGGATTTGACGCTGCTTCTCCCAGATGTGAGTCCAGCACTTTAACCACGACACCACGCTGGCTTCCCATAATGCTCTTCAAGCCAAATTTATGACCCTGTTACGAGCTCAGAGGAAATGGCTTCTCTCTGTGAAGGGGAAAAAAATTGTGCACAGGGAGAAAAATCTTGGGTCAGCCATCAGACTGCACAATAGTTAGTGCCCTTTCGGCATGCCTTCATGTCATGGTACGTTGCCTTTGCGTCCAGGACCTCCAATTTATTATTATTATTATTCTAGTATGGCATTGTATGTAGAATAGTCAGGAGATCCTAGGATTGTCAGGCAGCCAGAAGTGCTAGCTCTTTTTGCGTTATGCACCACTAGGGGGTGAGCTAGACTTGGTTTTTGGGCTGAGAGAGCTCTTGAAAGAGCTGTGACTGACTCAAGGTCACCCAGCTAGCTTCATGTGGAGGAGCGGGGAATTGAGCCCGGTTCTCCAGATTAGAATCCGCCGTTCTTAACCACGACACCAAGCCGGCCTCCGAGTATTGCAGGATGACTTTTCCCCTTCTGATGTACCACGACCCACCCCTTGCTTCTCATTAGGGTTATTTCACTGGGGTTACTGAGAGCCAATTTGGTGTAGTGGTCAGGAGCGTAGACTCTAATCTGGGAGAACACGGTTCGAGTCCCCACTCTTCCACAAGCAGCTGCTGGCATGACCTTGGGCCAGTCACAAGTTCTCTCAGAACTGTTCTCTCAAGGGCAGTTCTCGAGAGAGCTCTCTCAGCCCCACCAACCTCACAGGGTGTCTGTTGTGGGGAGGGGAAGGGAAAGGAGATCGTAAGCCGCTCTGAGACTCCTTCAGGTAGTGAAAGGTGGGGTAAAAATCCAGTCTCTCCTCCTTTTGCTCCTGCGAGATGGGGGTAAGACAGCTCGGCACCTTGTAATGTAGTGGCTAGAGTGTCAGACCAGGATCTAAACGACCCAGGTTCAAACCCCCACTTGTGCTGTGGCAACTCGCTGGGCGACCTTGGGCCAGTCACACTTGCTAAGCCTAATCTTCCTCACAGAGTTGTTGTGAGGAAAAAACACAGGGGAGGAGAACGGTGTAAAACACTTTGGGTCCCGACTGAGGAGAAAGATCAGGTATAAATGAATTAAACAAATCTGACAAAGAAGAAAGGGAGGCCGGCTAAAGCCAGAAAGGGGTGCTGAGAAGAAACAGGGCTCCTTAAGTGCTGATCCCGACCATCATCTCTTCACAAAAGGCCACCCCACTGTTACAGGTCGGTACTGAGCCTGACAGTGCAGTGTAGTGGTTAGGCTAGGATCTGGGAGACCCAAGTTCGAATCCCCACTCTGCAATGAGTGACCTTGGCTGAGACACACACTCACAGGGGTGTTGTGGTGGGGATAAAATGGGAGACAGGAGAGCAACGTAAGTTGCTTGGGGCTCCCATTGGACAGAAGAGCGGGGTATAAACACGGTAAATACCTAACCCCCCCACCCACACATTTACTGTATATAATTTTCTAAAACAGTAAAGATATTGTGAAAAACGCCAGTTTTTCTGCTCAGTCTCACCCAATACTCCTCCTTACCGCAGTCTTATCTCCACCATTCCAGTCCCCAGGGGAAGGGGGCATTCTTTGTTTCGTTTGGCATTCCCTTAATGATTCCTCCTTCCTAAGTAGTATTTTAAGGTTTTGTATTTAGAAGAAGAAGAGATTGGATTTATACCCCGCCCTTCACCACCCAAGGGAGTCTCAGAGCGGCTTACAAACTCCTTTCCCTTCCCCTCCCCACAACAGGCACCCTGTGAGGTAGGTGGGGCTGAGAGAGCTCGGACAGAAACTGCTCTTTTTCAAGAACAGCTCTTATCTGAACTACGGCCTGCCCAAGGTCATCCAGCAGGTGCTAGAGGAGGGGTGGGGGAATCAAACCCGGTTCTTCCAGATTAGAGTCCGCACACTTAACCACTACGCCAAACTTCAACTCTTTCTCAGATCTGCTTTTTAATTGTATTAATGTGTCTGGAAGGAGTTGTTTTTAACGTTTTTAAAATGTGTAGAAACATAAATCAGAAGGTGGGATACAAATTTGGGAGGGAGGCAGGGAGGGAGAAACCTGCAGGGGATTGTGGGAATTCTAGGGAGCACTTAATCGATGTGGCACACCATCCAGGTTTCTTAGAGCACATCACTAGCCACTCATGAACTAAACGGAAAGTGTGCAATGCCTCAAACATTGCCTTTGTATCGCGGGGTCGCAAGGAAAGATTAGTGGTCGTGGACAAGCTATTTTGCAAGGAACACCACTGGCCTTTCGTGAACTAGACCGAAAGCGTGCAACCCATTTCCCTCATAACTACAGATCGCAAGGAAAGATTAGTGGTAGCGGTCAAGCTGTTTTGCAAAGAAACGTATCATTACCCGACTGTCTCATCGAACCACCCTCAACTGCTTCCGCACGGGGATTTCCCTCCACATGGAAAGCAGAAAGCCCCTGCGCTGAAATGGAATCTCCACACGATTTGCGGCGTCCCTGGGGCTTTCCGGTCCAAAACACACTTAAGAGCGAAAAGATTTAAAAGCAAAAACTGACCTCGATCTGGTTCAAAGGGGGGAACTGCAGGGTGGCTGTGGGCGGAGCTGCCCCGGGAATGGGTGGAGCTAACTTCTGCTTTCAAAATGGCTTCCGGCAGTGCTTCCTCATTAGGTCTTTAAAGGACGTTTTCCCACTTCCTCTGCTAAGCTGGGCCATTTGTTCCGGCAGGGAATGGAAAGGGAAGCTGGTCTCTGGGCCACAGGTAGGCCAGCATGATGGAGGACATTTTAAAGTTAAAAGTTATAAATAAAATGTGGGAAAATGAAAAAAAAGAAGTGCCACTTGATAAAAACACTTGGCAGGTAAAGGTAAAGGTTTCCCTTGCTCGAAAGCCGGTCGAATCCGACTCTAGGGTTGCGGTGCTCATCTCAGTTTCAAAGCCGGAGAGCCAGCGCTGTCCAAAGACGTTTCCGTGGTCACGTGGCCGGCATGACTAAACACCAAGGCGCACGGAACGCTGTTCCCTTCCCACCAGAGTGGTACCTATTTATCTACTTGCAATTTCTTGCTTTCGAACTGCTAGGTTGGCAGGAGCTGGAACTAGAGATGGGAGCTCACTCCGTCATGCGGCACTCTCGGGTCTCGAACTGCTGAACTACTGACCTTCCACAGCCTGCAGTTCAGCGTCTTAAACACTTGAGCCACCGCAGCTTTTTAAAAAACACTTGGAGGGCACCAGAAAAGATGTTGGCTGGCACCACGGCACCCGTGGGCACCGTGCTGGAGGTCCTTGCAGTACACCCTAGCCCAGGGGTGTCAAACACGTGGCCCGGGGGCCAAATCAGGCCCCCAGAGGGCTTCTAGCAGACCCGCAGTGGAATTGGCCATCTCCTGCTTCCAGTTCTGTTGCTGCTGCTGTATCATAGTTTACTCTCAGTCGCTCAGCCATTTCATGTTTTCCCCTGGGTCCTAGACTCAGAACTCTGAGCATGAGATTTCTGTGGTGAATGTCAATAAATCAAAAGTAGGTTTGCAGCTGACAGATACATACCTGAACAGCATACTCAACATTGCAACCACACAGACATTTTGAGGCAATAATTCAGAGCAAGAGGTGTCACTTATCATATACTGTTAAATAAACAAAATGGACAAACTGACTTTGATGAATCAGCCGTTATAAACACGTGGCAACGCTTTTATAACTGGTATGACCAGAGAGAGAAGGATGGAGAGAAACAATAATGGTTTGAATATTGAATATTATTAGGTAAAGGTAAAGGTTCCCTTGCTCGAAAGCCAGTCGAATCCGACTCTAGGGTTGCGGTGCTCATCTCCGTTTCCAAGCCGAAGAGCCAGCGCTGTCCAAAGACGTTTCCGTGGTCATGTGGCCGGCATGACTAAACACCAAGGCGCACGGAACGCTGTTACCTTCCCACTGAAGTGGTACCTATTTATCTACTTGCAATTTCTTGCTTTCGAACTGCTAGGTTGGCAGGAGCCAGGGCCAGAGACGGGAGCTCACCCCATCATGCGGCACCCGGGTCTCAAACTGCTGAACTACTGACCTTTCACAGCCTGCAGTTCAGTGTCTTAACCACTTGAGCTGTGTTAAATTAGAAGTGGATAAGATAGAATGATAGAATTGGTGGATACAGAAGTAAAAGAAGGTAACACTTAAGTCGGTAAGGGGGAGGGAATCTAATTGGGTGATTTGCTTTGGGAAGTTTACCCCCCCGTGAATGTTGAATGTTGTATTTTGTGGGTGTTGTGTAGTGTTAAGGTTTTGTATTGTGTATTGTATTGTATTGTCTGTGATTGTATTTTGTGTTTTGTTTTGTTGTTATGTCATTGTCTTAAAAATAATCAAAATGCCTCTTTTAGGGGCGCTTAAAACAACAACAACAAAATATTGCAAGAGCACTGATCTTTTAAGCACGGTTTTATCTTAAGTTAAAAAAAATTGTGTTTGTGCCCTTTATGAAGTTTATATCTCCACTCCCTGGCATTGCCTTTTATGACGCACGTGGCCCGGCCTGACAAGGTCTCATTTATGTCAGATCCGGCCCGCATAACAAATGAGTTCGACACCCCTGCCCTAGCCATTTGTGATCCACAGTTTTACTTATCTGCGGTACGATTGTGCAATGTGGTCCCCAGCCTGTTTTGACTTCAATGACACCATCATGGTAATCAGCATGTTGTTAAAATTAGTGGGCAACGCATCTATTTTGATGCCTCTCAGTATCCATGCGCCATTTGCTATGAACGGATCCTCCTGGGAACCGAAAGGGTTTACCGTAGTTTCGAACGGGATTTCCCACAGCTGAAACGAACAGCCTCTTCACTACATTGATATGGACTGGAGGCTACATAGAATCATAGAGTTGGAAGGGGCCGTACGGACCATCTAAGTCCAACCCCCTGCCCAATGCAGGACCAGCTTAAAGCATCCCTGATGAATATTCATCCAACCTCTTCCTGAAAGCTGCCAGTGAAGGAGAGCTCACCACCTCCCTAGGCAGTTGATTCCACCGTTGAACCACTCTGACCATGAAAAAGCTTTTCCCTAATATCCAGGCGATACCTTTCTGCATGTAATTTAAGCACGTTGCTTCGGGTCCTATCCTCTGCTGCCGACTGGAACAGCTCCTTGCACCCTCCTCCGAACGACAGCCTTTCAAATATTTAAAGAGAGCCATCCTGTCCCCCCTCAATCTCCTCTTCTCCGAACTAAACATTCCCAAGGCCCTCAGCCTTTCCTCGCAGGGCTCAGTCTCCAGACCCCTGATCACCCTCGTCGCTCTCTTCTGCACCCTCTTGGTTTTGTCCACATCCTTTTTGAACAGAGGCCTCCAGAACTGCACACAGGACTCCAGGTGCGGCCTGACCAAGGCAGTATACAGAGGGGCTAAGACCTCCTGCGGTTTCAATGCTATGGCCCTATTAATACAACCCAAGACTGAATTTGCCTTTTTTGCTGCCGCATCACACTGACTGCTCATATTTCGTTTACAGTCTGTGGTAAAGTCTGTGGTGTACTCTGCATAAAGCTGTTCAATACAGAAAACTTGGGGGGGAGTTTGCATCTCTTCCCACGCTCTTAAATACCGGCAGGAATGAAAACATGCTTTCTTTTTAAAGGGCTCTATTCACGGTTCTAGGATGCATTAGAGGCAAGACATTCTAGATCAAAAAAAAAGCAGTCAGTTGTGACGAAACCCCCTGATTCTCCGAAGGGTTTACGGAAGGAAGCGGAGGGAGGGAAGTTCACGCCAAACTTGCGTCAGAATTTCTGCATTCCTACTGGATTATTCTGACTGACAAGCTAGAAAGACTGGAAATATAATTAGTTCAAATTAGCAGGTATGTCGAACGAGCGATAGAGGAGATACGGCTTGTGTTTTGTTTTGCGCAAGCTGCAAGCACTCGTTTATTTATTTATTTTTTAAAAACCTTATGCTGCATCACAACATTTGCCCAGTTTGTCCACAGAAAAACCATTTCAAATCCATCACGATACCACGAAGAGGAGAAGAAGAGATTGGATTTATACCCTGCCCTTCACTTGAAGTCTCAGAGTGGCTTACAATCACCTCTCCCCACAACAGACACCCTGTGAGGTAGGTGGTGCTGAGAGAGCTCTTTCGAGGGAGGGAGGGAGGGAGGGAGGGAGGGAGGAAGGAAGGAAGGAAGGGTAGATGCAGCGGCAAAAAAGGCTAATGCAATCTTGGGGTGTATCAACAGAGGCATAACATCCAAATCACAAGATGTGATAGTCCTGTTGTACACTGCACTGGCCAGGCCACACCTGGAGTCTTGTGTGCAGTTCCGGAGGCCTCACTTCAAAAATGACATAGACAGAACAGAGCGGGTGCAGAGGAGAGCGACGAGGATAATCGGGGGCCTGGAGACCAAGAAGCCCTATGAGGAAAGGCCGAGGGACTTGGGAATGTCCAGTCTGGAGAAGAGGAGGTCAAGGGGGGATGACAGGATGGCTCTCTGAAAGTATTTGAAGGGCTGTCCCTTAGAGAAGGGCAGGGAGCTGTTCCTGTTGGCAGCAGAGGAGAGGACTCGCAAGAATGGGTTTAAATGAAGGGCGGGGAGGTCCCGGATGGATCTTAGGAAAACCTTTTTGACAGTCAGAGTTGTGCAAGAGTGGGATCGACTGCCTAGGGAGGTGGAGAGCTCCCTCTCACTGGCAGTCTTTAAGCAGCAGCTGAACAAACATTTGTCAGGGATGCTCTAGGCCGATCCTGTATTGAGCAGGGGGTTGCACTAGAAGGCCTGTATGGCCCCGTCCAACTCTGTGGTTCTATGATTCTAGGGCTGACCCTGCTTAGCTTCCGAAATCAGACGAGCTTATTACCTTTTCTGTCAAAGCCGTGATGAGTGCTTATCTCTTTACGGTACCCCAAGAGAAAGCCATCTGTTCACTCTTGGCGATCCCTGAGAATCAGCAACACACGCTTTCAAATGGCTCCATTTAAACTCGCGCTGAAGCGTGGGAGTTTTTGCATCTTCATAGTCGTCCAGCAGGAAAAGAAGAAGAGAAGAAAGACAACAGCACTAAAGGAAGTGAAGAAGAAGGATCATTGGCATCTTCTGATGAGGACTCTGATTCAGCATTAGGGGCGGCAGCCCCAAAAATAAGACACCGGTTGAGACAGAAAAAGGACAAAAAATGAATAGTTTTTACTCTCTGGAATCTCTTAAAAGTTTTTACTCTGTATAACTATTTCTTATTTTGCTCTTTATGAAGTCAGACGAGGGAGTTTCGAGGTTTTTTCAATTAGTTTAATCATATTTTTAGATGACCACATTCAGTGAAATTTTATTGTAATTTTCAGCTAAGAGCTGATTTTATAAGCATTATGTATGACCACCATCTCTTGGGTTTTTACTGGGTTTTACTTTCTCCCTTAGTTTGTAGTTCCCTTCCTTAATTTCATTGTAGTTTACAGAAAAAGCAATAAAAAATCCCCTACGGGGGGGGCATAAAATAAATAAATAAATAAACTCACCCTGCAATGGAAACAAATCATTCCAACGGCGGTTCTGAATTGTGCATCGGGCCGTTTAGAAGCTAAAGGCAGGATATTCTTCAGTGTTCCCAAGGCTTAAGATATTCAGGCTGAAATTACTCAAAATGAGCCAAAGTTCTACCAGAGGGGACGAAAAGGAATTATGCTAACGACTGGAAACGGCCAAGGCTGAGGCATAGAGACACTTGAGTCTTTGCACACAGGACGAAAGAAACAGATATAATCGCTGCTCCTTTCTTCTCACAACCAGCGACACTGAGAGCACATATATACTGCAGCTTGGTGTAGGGGTTAAGAACACGGATTCTAATCTGGGAGAACCGGGTTTGATCCCTCACTCCTCCAAATGAAAATGCTGGTGTGACCTTGGGTCAGTCACAAGTTCTCTCAGAGCTGCTCTCTCAAGGGCAGTCCTTGAGATAGCTCTCTCAGCCCCACCTGCCTCACAGGGTGTCTGCTGTGGGGAGGGGAAGGGAAAGGAGATCGTAAACCTCTCTAAGACTCCTTTGGGTAATGCAGGGCAAGTTATAAATCCAATCTCTTCTTCTTCTCTCTTCAGGTTAAGAACATAAGACCGTAAGCCCTGACCTGGATAGCCCCGGCAAGCCCGATCTCATGAGATCTCAGAAACTAAGCAGGGCCGACCTGGGCAAGTGCTTGGAAGGGAGACCTACCAGGGCTGGGATGCAGAGGCAGGCAATAGTAAGCCACCTCTCTGAAACATGCAAGCACCACTAGGGGTCGTCAGCCATGACTTCCAGGCTTACACGCGCACACATACACAAAATACTCACCAAAAGAAAAACAAAAAACATAAAGAGAAGCCATGTTGGATCAGGCCAATGGCCCATCCAGTCCAACACTCTGTGTCTAGGAATGCCAACATTAAAGAAATAACACATGGTCTTGGGAGAAGACATTAACCCTCCTTCCTTCCTTCCTTCCTTCCTTCCTTCCTTCCTTCCTTCCTTCCTTCCTTCCTTCCTTCCTTCCTTCCTTCCTTCCCCCACTCCCAGGCCTTGCGTCTCTTCCGCCGATCAGCCAGTGAGCGGGGGCGGGAAGTAGACTTACTGTTTAAAAAGAGAGTCTCACCCAACATTTTAGCAACGTCCCTGACGTGACTTCAGTGTGATTTGGAACTACTGACCTAGGCAATTCGGAACAACACTCTGGTTTCTGGGCAAAAGCTATGGTAGAAGCCAATTCTACCATAGAGTTGTTGCCCAAAAGCCAGAGCATTGCCTCGATGTCCCTGTATCGTTTCCAGGTCACACTGGATGTTGCTGAAACATCAGGTGAGACTCCCTGCTCCCGGTAAGCCCACTCCCCATCCCCTGCTGGTGGCCCGGAGGGACCTGACGACCCTATCTGTGTCCCACAGTGGCCAAAAGCCAGGTGTCCTCAGGAGGTCCATCACCGGGGTCAGAACTCCAGAAGCCCACCCGCCGTTGCCCGCCCCCCAAGCACCAACAATACAGAGCACCACTGCCCCAGACAGACTGTTCCATCTACACCTTGTGGCTAAGAGCCATTTATGGACCTCTGCTCCAGATGTTTCTCCAATCCCCTCTTGAAGCCGTCCATGCTTGTAGCTGCCACCGGTCAATGCTCTCTCTTAGCTGTGAAGTCTTGTGAGCAAAAATTTGACTTTGTGAGCTACTGCCATGGAAGTTGTGAGTGAGCGATTTGGCTGCTGCATCAATTGGTTTGCTCTGGAGCCCTCCTCCCTGAGCTAAGACAAAAATGTGCGACCTGGATGCTAGAAAACTGTGAGCTAGCTCACACTAACTCAGCTTAGAGGGAACCCTGGCCACCACTTACTGTGGCAGTGAATTCCATGTGTTAATTACTCTTTGGGGGGAGGGAAGGAAGGAGGGAAGGAAGGAGGGAGGGAGGGAGGGAAGGAGGGAGGAAGGAGGAAGGAAGGAGGGAAGGAGGCAGGATGTAATGTCTCCTTCCAAGGAGGCATGTAAGTTATTTCATATGGAATTCAGGCTGCCAGCAGGGAGGTGAAGTAGGCAGCGAGGCAAGCATGGACAGTTTGCAAGAAGGAAGGAATCAGGGATGGAAGGAGGCAGTGATGGAGCGAGGGAAGTCCAGTCAGTAGGCTAGTAAGCCACGAGGGTAGGTAGGAGTGAGGGAACTCTGGAGGTCTGGAGGCAGGTAAGGATGCACTGTATTCTTGGAATGCTGGAAGGAAGGCAGGCAGGAGGGAGGGCTGGTAGCGTCCTGGCCCCACTGCTGGACCTCCGGATGGTAGCCTGGTAGTATTTTGGCCGCTGTGTGACAGAGTGTTGGACTGAAGGATGGAAGCCATGTAGGCCTGATTCAACATTGGCTTCTTCTAAGAGCATGTTCTTATGTTCTTTAATGTTGGCAAAGGCTATCAGACAGCTACCATCTACTGAACACATCATGTACAACCAGCGGAAAAGTTCAGTATTGGGCCAGAGTATCAGTATACATCATTATACTATCGTAGCCCGTGCGCGGTATAAATAATGTATGCGGTTACCCAGACGTACGACAGGCCGCAGAAATCTAATTCCAAACGTTCTTGCCGGGGCTCTTGTCCAAAGTGAAAACAGAGCGTGTGGAGAGCAAACAAGCCAGTGAACCAGGAGCAGTGTAGGATCATTTCTGTGGGGCACTCCAGATTTCCCCCCACCTTATTAATCACAGAATCGGTGTCTGTGTGTGTGTGGGGGGGGTTTCCTAGCGGTGAGGATCCACCAGCGGGATCTTGAACCGGGCCCAGAAACGCACTCGATACGACTGCCGCGGAACCTGTTGGGTGAGTTCCCGACGCCTTGCGTCTGTGAACATCTGAGCGGCCACATTTTGACCCAAGGGGACGCTTCCAAAAAGAATTGGGGGGAGGGGGCGGCCCTACATGAAAAAACCAAAGCACGGCAGCAGCAAAGCCTGGATATTACAAAACCACAGATCACGGATGTCGGAGTGGCCGATACAGTGCGACAAACGCAATTGGGAGAAGGCGCTCCGAAACTACGGCCGTCAAGAATCGTGTAGCAAAGCTACATTCGGAGTAAGGCTGAACCACAGCCTGTCACGACAGGAGGTGGTGGCAGCTACAAGCATGGACAGTTTCAAGAGGGAATTGGATAAACATATGGAGCAGAAGTCCATCAGTGGCTATAAGCCACAGGGTATAGATGGGAACTCTCAGTCTGGGGCAGGTGATGCACTCTATCCTTGGTGCTGGAGGGGGCAGCAGTGGGAGGGCTTCTAGTGTCCTGGCCCCACCGCTGGACCTCCTGATGGCACCTGGTATATTTTGGCCGCTGTGTGACAGACTGTTGGACTGGATGGGCCATTGGCCTGATCCAACATTGGCTTCTCTTACGTTCTTATAGGAACTCTCAGTCTGGGGCAAGTGATGTTCTGTATTCTTGGTGCTGGGGGGGGGCAGCAGTGGGAGGGCTTCTGGTGCCCTGGCCCCACTGCTGGACCTCCTGATGGCACCTGGTATTTTTGGCCGCTGTGTGACAGAGTGTTGGACTAGATGGGCCATTGGCCTGATTCAACATTGGCTTTTCTTATGTTCTTATGTTCTTATCGTTGGTGAACAACCCCCACATTCCCTATCGTCTCCGACCCCACAGGGTTTTCAAAGCAGGAGGTGTTCAGGGGTAGTTTACCATCGTCTGCCTCTGCGTTGCAACCCTAGCTCTCCTTTTTTTTTTAATTGAATGTACTACCAGTCATACAATTAAAATACAATATAGATAGGAAAGCCGACACAGTATGCAGTCAAAAACTAGTTAGTCATGAACAATGAGAGAGAGCAAATTACTCTGTGCCCAGTTGACGTTGCAGTGTAAAGTGCTATAGACTATCATAAGCTTTGATACCAATTAATAATTACAGACAGGTCTCCCATCCAAGTACTAACCAGGGCCGACCCCGCTTAGCTTCCAAGTGTTGGTGAAATCTGGCTAGCCTCAGCCACCCGGGTCAGGGCAAACTGTGGCAGGGTCAGTGTATGGTCTGGCCATCAAAAAAAGATTGAGACCAAAATAAAGAGTATCGCATAGACTGAACATCTCATGAATGAGCAGTTCCAGAGGAACGGACCATAGAAGATGGTCATTGTCTTCTGCTTTGTTTCTAATGCCAGTTTCCTACGTCGTCCACACAATCTACAAAATCTAAAGCTACATAAAGGCTAAGACAGCAGGTGCATACTTGATGTTAGGTAAGAAAGCGGCCTTTTGAGTCACAAACCGTTATGGTGGAGGAGGAGGAGGAGATTGGATTTATACCCTGCCTTTCACTCAGAGTCTCAGAGCGGGTTACAATCCCCTTTCCCTTCCCCTCCCCACAACAGACACCCTGTGAGGTAGGTGGGGCTGAGAGAGCTCTGAGAGAACTGTCCTTGAGAGAACAGCTCTGACAGAACTATGGCTTGCCCAAGGTCATCCAGCAGCTGCAAGTGAAGGAGTGGGGGAATCAAACCCGGTTCTCCCAGATCAGAGTCCGCGTACTTAACCACGACACCAAACTGGATTAATACTTCTTGGGGGGTGACTTTTGGAAGGCCCATGTGGGTAGGGCGCACGGGCAGGCAGCAAGAACATCTCACCTCCTACTTCTCTTTGCACTAGGCTTGCCAACCTCCAGGTGGGGCCCAAAGTCCTCCCAGCATTACAACTGATCTCCAGAAAGAGGTTAAGGCTCTTTAGCTCAGAGAAATGACGATTGAGGAGAGGTGACATGACAGAGGTTTACAAAATTACACACGGGGTGGAGAAGGCAGAGAAAGAAGTCATTTTCTCCCTTTCTCACAACAGAAGAACTGGTGGCACTCAACAAATTGATGAGCAGGAGGCTTAGAACAGGTAAAAGGAAGAACTTCTTCACCCAAAGAGTTATTAACATTTATTTATTTATTTTTGACATTTTTACCCCGCCTTCCCTGCAAGCGCATGTGGAATTCACTGCTGCAGGAAGCGGTGGTGGCTACAAGCACAGGCAGAAGAGAGAGAAGAGATTGGATTTATACCCTGCCCTTCACTCAGAGTCTCAGAGCGGCTTATAATCTCCTTTCTCTTCCCCTCCCCACAACAGACACCCTGTGAGGTAGGCGGGGCTGAGAGAGCTCTTTCGAGGACTGCTCCGGAGAGAACAGCTCTGAAACAACTTGGAATTGACCCAAGGTCACACCAGCAGCTGCATGTGGAGGAGTGGGGAATCAAACCTGGTTCTCCCAGATTAGAGTCCACACTCCTAACCACTACACCAAACTAACAGCTTCAAGAGGGGATTGGATCAACATATGGAGCAGAGGTCCCTTAATGGCTATTAGCCTCAAGGTATAGATAGGAACTCTCAGTCTGGGGCAAGTGATGCTCTGTATTCTTGGTGCTTGGGGGTAAGGGGGTCAACAGTGGGAGGGCTTCTAGTGTCCTGGCCCTCCTGATGGCACCTGGGTTTGGGCCACTCTAGGTGACAGTTGTCAGCTGCCGCAAGTTAATCACTTCTGCCAGCCTAAGCAACAATTCGGATAACAAGCTGACAAGGTGGGGGTGATAACTTCTGCAGTCAAGAAGGCTAATACTTAGGCAGAAAAACTCTCCTAAAGGAGACCACTTTCTTAACAAAGAGTTAGAAGGGATCGTAGAGGTCACCTACTCCAACCCCTTTGCTCAGCCCGGGAATGAGTCAACTACAGCACCCCACTCTGCTTGAAGGAGCCCACACCTTTTAAAAATTGTTTTTAAAATGACTGGGGGGAAAGCATTTACAGAAGAAATTTTTCTGGGGCGGCACATTTAAGAAAGGGGGCAGAGGCCCCCCCCCCAAAGCCCTCCGTAGCTATGGGCCTGGGTATAATGCCATAGAGTGCCTCCTCCAAAGCAGCCATTTTCTCCAGGGAAATTGATTTCCATTGTCTAGAAATCAGTTGTTAATTGCGGGAGATCTCCGGGCCCCACCTGGAGGCCATCAACTCTGTAGCAAACACTAGAGATGTAAAATTTCCGGAAATTTTGAAGCTCTGAAAAAAACAACATTTTTTTTCCAGTTTTTTTCGGGGGGAAACGGACATTTTCGGAAAAATTGAATAAAATGCTACATTAGCACTTCTTTTTTCTTTTCCAGATTGAAAATCATCACGTTACTTTAGGAACATAAAACATGACTATGGACAATTTTACTTGGCATGAAATTATCACAACTAGTATATCAAAAATATAGTATTATCCAAACAACTATTACAAACAGAATTTACTTCTTAGTAATATTTATTTGTAATTGTAACAAATGGAGCAACAATCTCCTAAACTGTTTACTAGTTTATGCGGAACAGACAAAAAAAAACCTCCACAGAACAATTCATAAAAATCCAGAAGTAACAGTTATTCATATTTCCTCTCCACAGTATTAAATAAAAAACCCATTCTCATAAAAAGAACTGTAGAGGGGGAAGTGTGCAGAAGGGATTTGGAAGGGATTCAGAAATGATTTGGAAAATCTTTGAACACCTTGTCTTAAAATATTTTATTCGTCATGTTAAAATAAAACATTCCGTAATCAATTTTTTTCCCCTTTTCTTTTCTCAATTTTTCCAATTTTTCGGGGGAAAAACCAAAAAAAGACTTCGGGAAAAAGACGGGAAAAAAAACCCAAGTTTTTTTCTGAATTTTTCCGGGCCTTCACATCTCTAGCAGACGCTCTACCCCGGACCACAACCCTTCCCCAAGAATTGTCTGAGGTGTTTCATATGAACTAAGACGTTAGAAAAGAGTCGCATGTGGCGGGGAGAGAACCTCAGGGGTGTTTTTCTCACCTCTTTTAATACCTCTCTGTGCGAAACGAGAAGAGGAAAAGGGCCCAGTATTCATTAAACCGAATAAAAAGGCAGGATTGTGTACGCGGGCTCTTCAACGGCGTCCCGAGTTTCGGCTTCCCAACGTCGGAATAATGAGGTCCGCCCCCACAGACAGACAGAACACAACATATACACGTAGTTCACAGCATTACCGCCGAATCCAGCTCCGATTTTCAATTACAGAGAGCAGAAGTCAGCAGACACCCCAGAGTATTGTTAAAGCATAAAGTCAAATAAAGTCTCGGCTCTAAGGGCCTCCCGGTCTGCTTTTTTTGGAGACTGGAAATTCGTGGAACTGCTCTACTGTTTCCTCCTGATGTTCTCCTATATTGGCTGCCAGCTCAAAAGTGGGTGTGGGTCGTCCCCCCCCAAATTCAGCTTTTGGGCTTTTCTGGGAATCAGAGCAATACACAAATCTACAGGAAGACAGATCCGGATGGGGAGCCGTGTTAGTCTGCCGGTAGCAGCAGCAGAGGAGGAGGAGGACTGCTCTTAAGACAACAGCTCTGAGAGAACTTGTGACTGACCCAAGGTAACACCAGCAGCTGCATGTGGAGGAGTGGGGAATTTAAACACTACAGCCACACACACAAGTATCGGATGGCCAGCTTTTATTTTTATTTCTGATTTCTTGATTTATAGCCCACTTTTCTTCCCCGGGGGCGGGGGGCAAAGCAGTTTACATTGTTTCTCCTCTCTTCCAGTTTGTTGGCGAGAGCCAGTTGAGTATCGTGGTTAGGAGCGTGGACTCTAATCTGGGAGAACCGGGTTTGTTTCCCCCACTCCTCCACGTGCAGCCAGCTGGGTGACCTTGGGGCAGCCACATTTCTCTCAGAGCTGTTCTCTCAAGGGCAGTCCTCGAAAGAGCTCTCTCTCGGCCCCACCTACCTCACAGGGTGTCTGCTGTGGGGAGGGGAAGGGAAAGGAGATTGTCAGCCGCTTGGTGACTCCAAGTGAAGGGCGGGCTATAAATCCAATCTCTTCTTCTTCCATTTTATTCTCACAACAACCCTGTGAGGTATGCTAGGCCAAGAGGGTGTGACTGGCCCAAGGTCATCCAGTGGTAGAGCCAGGATTCTGTCCGGACTTTCCCTGACCCTAGTCCAACACTTTAGCGATGAAATCCCACTCGGGATTTTCACTACTGCAGAAAAAGCATTACAACAATCATTTCAATATGCCGTCAAAGGCTTTCACCACCGGAGTTCATTAGCTGCTGTAGATTTTCCGGGCTGTGTGGCCGTGGTCTTGGCATTGCAGGACCTGACGTTTCGCCAGTAGCTGTGAGTGGCATCCTCAGAGGTATAACACAGAAAGATGGAGAACCCTCTGTGTCAAGGTGAGAACAAGAATGGTAGGCAGGTAATTTATATCTACGCAGGAAGGTGGGGTAGGGCTGAGTCATTATCTTGTGGGAGTTCCCCAGGCTGTGAAAATATGCTAATAGGGGAGCTTTCCTGAGGAGGTTCTTTTGTATATGGCTCTCGGTCACACCAGCAGGATACTGCACCGCTGAAGGGAGGCAAATTAGAGCCGGAGCAAAAAGATGCCCAGTAGTGGGCTCAGGCAGATCTCGAGATGCCGCCTAGACGCTGATAGCCAGCGATCACACGGCGATGTTGAAGGGCATCAAAGGGTCTTGCGCATGCGCACTCTTACATTTCTTCGCATACTGTGGAGTCTTGGAAAAAACACATCCGGTGCGATGGGACACATGCGCGTGAAGATGCACTGGATTAACTCCGCTTCCACGATCCAACGCTCGCCCGCAAACTGCGTTTTCTGGTTGCTACTGCCCTTTTGCTGGTACTATTTAAACTCGCTTCTTCGGGCCAATGGTACAGGTTAGTGACAGGTGCGCTACGCTTCCCAGATGTTGCTGTATGATCACACCCGCTTGATGCGCCCTCAACCCGTCCGTTTCGCGGGGCAAATCCACCCGTGTGACCAGGGCCATGGATTGGCTGTTTCCTGAGGAGGTTCTTTTGCATATTTTTTGTTTCCTGAGAAGGTTTCCTGTTTCCTGAGGAGGTTCTTTTGCATGTGGATTGGCTGTTGAAATTCTAATCTTATCTGTAGTGCCATTGTCAGATGTAGAGCCTTTTGTGTTTTTCAGGACAGGAAACCATGCCCTATTTATTTTTAAACTCCTTTCCTATTGAAATTGTGTTTACGTTTATGAATTTCAACAGCTTCCCTGTGTAATCTGACATGGTAGCTGGATGTGTTGTCCAGCCTTTCAGTGTCTGGGAACAAGACACTGTGCCCTGTTGGAGTTAGGCTATGTCCAGGCACTGCTGATTTTTCAGGTTGGCCAAGTCTGCAGTGTCTGTCGTGTTCTTTTATTCTTGTCTGAATGCTACGCTGTCTGGTCCCGATGTAAACCTGCCCAGAACTGCATGGTATACAGTATCCCCCTGCAGAAGTGACTGGCTCGGCCTACTGTGACAGCCATTGTGCGGCAGCCATTTTGTGCAGTGCCCACCACACGGTCTCCAAATATGCCCACAGGCTGAAAAGGGTTGGGGACCCCCAAGATATGCGTTTCAGAGTTCTCAGTGTATCAGTATACGGCTATGCCAGAAAGACGAACTTTCTCCCAGGGTTACGCCGGCGTGCGCAATGTTTCCCTCGTGAACTGCAAGGATTTTTGGAAATGCAAGCCTCTCTGAAAACACCACTCAGACAGAGACAAGGAGAATGATTCCCCTATCCATAAGATTGTCCCCTGTTAAGGGAAAGAGAGCCTTTTTACAATTTACTGCTTCGTATGCAGATGTGAGAAATGCAGGCAAAGATGTTTTTCATGATAAATCCGCCAAGAGAGAAAGAATAAATCCAACGTTTCATTGATTTTTTTTATAGCTAGACTTGCACAGCTTACCAAACCAAAAAAAAAAAAGTTCCCTGATGTAGACAGTAATTTCTCTGAAAATTTCCATTCCTTTCATGGCCATTTCCCCATTCTTAATATTTCCACAGGAGGAGGAGGAGCTTGGATTTATACCCCACCCTTCACTACCCGAAGGAGTCTCGGAGTAGCTGACAAATCTCCTTTCCCTCCCCACAACAGACACTCTGTGAGGTAGGTGGGGCTGAGACACCTTTTTCGAGGATTGCGCCGAAAGAACTTGTGACTGACCCAAGGTCATACCAGCAGCTGCATGTGGAGGAGCAGGGTATCAAACCCGGTTCTCCCAGATTAGAGTCCACGCTCCTGACCACTACACCTGGCTCTCGCCACACTATTGAATGCCCTGAACAACTGGCTAATACACCCAAGGCCATTCTCATTTCCAACTTGTAGTTAATGGCAAAGTAACAGATCTGGCCCCATCCTGCATTTCTTGTTGGTGATGGTTCTGGCACAATTCACAGGAATCAGATGGATTTGCAAATGTTTGCAGGATTGGCTCATTTCTGGATAGTTATCGGGAGTCAGGGGTAAAGTTGCAAATATCCAGGTGCTTATGGAAAAAATTATGACATTGTGTATAATAGATGTATGCTTAAGGTAGATCTATTTTGTACTTTTTCTTCTTCTAATTTTTTATAAGTAAAGGTAAAAGTTTCCCTTGTTCGAAAGTCAGTCGAATCTGACTCTAGGGTTGGGGTGCTCATCTTCATTCCCAAGCCGAAGAGCCAGCGCTGTCCGAAGACGTTTCCGTGGTCACGTGGCCCGGCACGACTAGACGCTGAGGCACATAAAACGCTGCTACCTTCCCACTGAAGTGGTACCTATTTACCTACTTGCAATTTCTTGCTTCCAAACTGCTAGGTTGGCAGGAGCTGGGGCCAGAGACGGGAGCTCACTCCGTCACGCGGCACTCGGGTGAACCAAAACAATACATCCAAGTGCTGCCTGACAGAATTTTGAGAGATCTGTTCTCCTAGATAGGTTATTGTGTTTGCCGCAAGGGTTCCGATGGTACCCTAGGAGGTATGCTGCTATTTTAAGAGTTTCATACTCACAAAGAGAATTTATTTCACCTTGTGTTCTCTATGGATGTCAGGGTCGTTGAAAAAGATTGTCTTCAATACAGGTACATTACTGGAGTCCCCCGTGAAACTGACAAGGTGCTATTTGTTGGAACATAGTGTAAAACCTGCATTTTGATGTATTGTTTTGGTGAAAACTATGTTTGGTGATACATGGTCAAAGCAATGGTATTCCCCGTAGTGATGTATGGCTGCAAGAGTTGGACTAGAAGGAAGGCTGAGCGCCGAAGAATAGATTCTTTTGAACTATGGTGCTGGAGAAGACTCTTGAGAGTCCCTTGGACTGCAGGGAGATCAAAGCAGTCAATCCTAAAAGAAATCCATCCTGACTGTTCCCTGGAAGGCCAGAGACTGAAGCTGAAGCTCAAATACTTTGGCAACCAAATGAGAAGGGAGCATTCACTGGAGAAGATCCTGATGCTGGGAAAGATGGAAGGTCAAAGAAGAAGGGGACGGCAAAGGGTGAGATGGTTAGACAGTGTCATCGAAGCAACGAACATGAAATTGAGCAAACTTCAGCGGACAGCGGAAGACAGGAGGGCCTGGCATGATCTGGTCCGTGGGGTTGCGAAGAGTCGGACTCGACTGTGCGACTGAACAACAACAAATGTTTGGTGATACTTGACTCCAATATTTATAATAATAGCAGGGCTATTTTGGGGCGGGGACGCACAGGAACGGAGATCCGGCCGGCTTCGGAGTCGGCCACGCCCTCTACAGCCAAAACCTCCGCGTGCGTGGCTACAGAGGGAAGGCCTGGAGAGCGACCCCACCCCACCCCGGTGACTCCGAGGCGGGTGGGCCGGGGGGGGGCTGAAAGGATCGGGGAAGCATTTAAATGCCTCCCTGTGCCTTCCCCAGCCTGTCCAAGGGCCGGCTTGCCCGGGCTCCCCGCAGCCGTGGGGTACCTGGGCAAGCCAAGGGAAGGCACGGGGGTGTGGCCTAATACGCTAATGAGTTTCTGCTGTTGGGTGTCGCCCACTAGGCTAATGAGATCCTATAATAGCATAGAAAATCTCTTAAAAAGACAAGGCACAAAATAGATCTACTGCAAGCATATATCTGTTCTACACAGTGTCATATATTTTTCCATCTCTTCCTAACACTGAGACCCTCCGTTTTTGCAATATCCAGGTGGGGGCTGGAGTTCTCCTGGGATTACAACTGGTCTCCAGGCGACAGAGATCAGTTTCCTTGGAGAAGATGAACATAAGAACATAAGAGAAGAACATAAGAGAAGCCAATGTTGAATCAGGCCAATGGCCCATCCAGTCCAACACTCTGTCATACAGTGGCCAAAAATACCAGGTGCCATCAGGAGGTCCAGCAGTGGGTCCAGGACACTAGAAGCCCTCCCACTGCTGCCCCCTCCAGCACCAAGAATAGAGTGCATCACCTGCCCCAGACTGAGAACTCCCATCTATACCCTGTGGCTAATAGCCACTGATGGACTTCTGCTCCATATGTTTATCTAATTCCCTCCTGAAACTGTCCATGCTTGTAGCTGCCACCACCTCCTGTGGCAGTGAATTCCACCTGTTAATCACTCTTTGGGTGAAGAAAGACTTCCTTTTATCTGTTCTAGCCCGACTGCTCAGCAATTCCATGGAGTGCCCACGAGTTCTTGTATTGTGAGAAAGGGAGAAAAGTACCTCTTTCTCAACCTGCTCAATCCCATTCATAATCTTATAAACCTCGATCATGTCACCCCTCAGCCGTCGTTTCTCCAAGCTGAAGAGCCCCAAGCGTTTTAACCTTTCTTCATAGGCTGCTTTGGAAGGTGGACTCTATGGCATTACATCCCACTAAAGTCCCTCCCCTCCCCAAACCCCGCCTCCTCAAGCTCCACCCCCCAAATCTCCAGGTATTTCTCAACCCGGATCTGGCAACCCCAACACAGGGTTTATTATGCAGAAATCCCCTTCTCCTTCTCACAGTATTTCAGACCAGTTTGGTGTGGAGTGTAAGAGCGCGGGCTCTAATCTGGGAGAACCGGGTTGGATTCCCCACTCTTCCACGTGCAGCTGCTGGTGTGACCCTGGGTCAGTCACAAGTTCTCTCAGAGCTGTTCTCTCACGAGCAGTCCTCCAAAGAGCTCACTCAGACCCGCCTACCCTCACAAGCAGTGTTCCCTCGAAGCTGAGTTAGTGTGAGCTGGCTCAGAGATTTTTTAGCCTCCGGCTCACACATTTTTTCCTTAGCTCAGGAAGGAGGGCTCTGGAGCCAACTAGTTCATGCAGCAGCCAAATCACTCACTCACCACTTTAATGCCGGTAGCTCACAAAGTAGAATTTTTGCTCACAAGACTCCACAGCTTAGAGGGAGCGTTGCTCATAGGGTGTCTGTTGTGGGGAGGGGAAGGAAAAGGAGATTGTAAGCCTCTCTGAGAATGGATGGGGCATAAATCCAATCTCTTCTCTTCTTCTATGTATAGAAGCAGGGCTCATTTCCTGCAGGAGCGCACAGGAGCGAAGCTCCGGCAGTAAGAAGCCTAGGGGGCGGGCACAAGCAGCAAGCCCCCCCTTGCTCCCAGCAGCCCCCCCCCGTCTTTCCTGGCCTGGTCGCCATCCAAAAGAGTCAAGTGGCACTTTTAAGACGGTGGCTCAAGTGGTTAAGACGCTGAACTGCAGGCTGTGGAAGGTCAGTAGTTCAGCAGTTCGAGACCCGAGAGTGCCGCATGGCGGAGTGAGCTCCCGTCTCTAGTTCCAGCTCCTGCCAACTTAGCAGTTTGAAAGCAAGAAATTGCAAGTGGATAAATAGGTACTACTTCGGTGGGAAGGGAACAGCGCTCCGCGCGCCTTGGTGTTTAGTCATGCCGGCCACATGACCACGGAAACGTCTTCGGACAGCGCTGGCTCTTCGGCTTTGAAACGGAGATGAGCACCGCAACCCTAGAGTCGGATTCAACCGGCTTTCGAGCAAGGGAACCTATACCTTTTACCTTATTCAGCTACAAGCTCTCCCTCATCTGTGAGGGCAGATCTGCACGCTTCCCTCCCATAGCTAGCAATCCGAAACAGTCCAGGGAAGCCTGACCGGTGGGTGTTGCCTTCTGACACACTTCCGGTGATGTCAGGGGGTGTGGCATATGCAAATGTTATGCTAATGAGTTATGCTAATGAGCTCCTGCACCTCTTTGCCTACGAAATGACCCCTGTATAGAAGTAACAAAAAGGGATGGGGGCAGAAAGCGCCGCTGCTAAAATCATCTTTACCCTTCGCTCCAGTCCACGGACTCACAACTCCACCCAGGTCTCTCCAGACACTTACACACCAAACGGACAAGAAAGCTCATTTTGTGGGTATGCAAGAGAGAGCCTTCTCGGTGGCAGGCCCACGATTATGGCACCCGTAGGGCCCCCACACTGACGATCTCCAGGGGTTAGGTCGAGATGGGTAGTCTGTCTGTAGCAGTGGAAATGAGCCAGAGTCCAGTGGCACCTTAAAAGGTAAAGGTTCCCTTGCTCGAAAGCCAGTCGAATCCGACTCTAGGGTTGCGGTGCTCATCTCCGTTTCAAAGCCAAAGAGCCAGCGCTGTCCGAAGACGTTTCCGTGGTCATGTGGCTGGCATGACTAAACATCAAGGCTCACGGAACGCTGTTACCTTCCCACCAAAGTGGTACCTATTTATCTACTTGCAATTTCTTGCTTTCGAACTGCTAGGTTGGCAGGAGCTGGAACTAGAGACAGGAGCTCACTCCGTCTTGCAGCACCTGGGTCTTGAACTGCTGTATTACTGAACTTCCACAGCCTGCAGTTCAGCGTCTTAACCACTTGAGCCACCACAGCTCCTAGTGGCACCTTAAAGACTAACAAAAATTTGTGGCAGGATAGGGGAGGAGCTTCCCTGAGGCAGGGCTCACTTCTTCAGAACTGGAGAAGTGAGCCGTGACTCATGAAAGCTCATACGATGCCACAAATTCTGTTAGTCTTTAAGGTGCCACTGGACTCTGGCTCTTCTCTACACTATTGTTCATTAATGTATATTTGAAATCACTCTTAATGCTTAATTCTTCAGCCCTGAAGAAGTGAGCTGTGACTCATGAAAGCTCACACGATGCCACAAATTCTGTTAGTCTTTAAGATGCTACTGGGTTCTGGCTCTTTTCTACACTATTGTTGAAGAAGAAGAAGAAGAAGAAGAAGAAGAAGAAGAAGAAGAAGAAGAAGAAGAAGAAGAAGAAGAAGAAGAAGAAGAAGAAGAAGAAGAAGAAGAGGAGGAGGAGGAGGAGGAGGAGGAGGAGGAGGAGGAGGAGGAGGAGGAGGAGGAGGAGGAGGTGGAGGAGGAGGAGGAGGAGATTGGATTTATACCCCGCTCTTCACTACCCAAAGGTGTCTCAGAGCGGCTTACAAACTTCTTCCCCTTCCCCTCCCCACAACAGACACCCTGTGAGGTAGGTGGGGCTGAGAGAGCTCTGACCGAAACTGCCCTTTTTCAAGAACAGCTCTTGTCAGAACTACGGCTTGCCCAAGGTCATCCAGCCAGGTGCAAGCGGAGAAGCGGGGAATCAAACCCAGTTCTCCCAGATTAGAGTCCGCACACTTAACCACTACACCAAACTGGTTCTCTATTAATGTATATTAACTCTTAATGCTTATCGTAGAACCATAGAATGTTAGAGTTGGAAGGGACCTTGCAGGTCATCTAGTCCAGCCCCTGCACTCTGCAGGAGCATAGCCAAGAGATAGCCAAACATACCTACAACATACCCAAAAGATGGTCGCCCAGCCTCCGCTTGAAAACGTCCAGGGAAGGAGCATCCCCCACCTCCCGAGGCAGACTGTTCCACTGCTCAACCACTCTGACAGTTAGGAAGTTTCTCCTGATATCTAGCCGGTAACGACTCCCTTGTAATTTTCACCCATTAGATCTAGTCTTGCAATCCGGAGCAAGAGAGAATAAGATCTGCTCCATCTTCTACATGACAGCCCTTCAAATACTTGAAGACTGCAATCATGTCCCCTCTAAGCCTTCTCTTTCCCAGGCTAAACATACCTAACTCTTTCAGCCTTTCCTCGTAAGACTTAATTCTTAAGAATTAATTCATAAGGCTTTAATTCTTGAGACCTGGACAAGTGAGCTGTGGCTCACGAAAGCTCACGTGATGCCACAAATTCTGTTAGACTTTAAGGTGCTCCTGGACTCTTCATAAGAAAGCTTTAAATTTAGGTTAAGTTTACCGGCAGTCTGGAATTGTGATTTTTAACTTGTGGGGATTCAAATGTGGTTCTTACAGTTCCTAGTCTAACACTCTAACCACAATACCCCAGTGGTTCTCTTTATGAGGATTGCTATTCTGAATTTTTTTTAAATTAAAAATTACTATTCACTGTTGCCAAGTTTCCCTCAATCTGAAACACACAAAATATATAAGCGCTACTTGTTATAAATATACAATTATACCGTTGGTGGAATACAGACCTGTACACGCGCTCTGTTGAGAGAACGCTTCCACCCATTTCCGAATTTGTTCTCTCTCGTGCATTACTGAATCACAGAACTTTTTTTAAAAAAAACAGCCCTGTACTTTAAGGCCCGAACCAAGGGTTTTGCCCCTGCTCTGGAACTAGATTACGCTTTGCCCGAATCCGAAAGCGCTCACAGGTTTTGTTTCCTAAATAAACCGTTTGGCAATATTAAGAACTTCAGAAAAGCCCTCCTGGATCAGACCAGTGGTCCATCTAGTCCAGAATCCTGTCTCCCACAGTGGCCAACCGGTTCCTCTGGAAGGCCAACAACAGGGCAGAGAGGCCAAGGCCTTCCTAAGAACATCAGAAGAGCCCTGCTGGATCAGACCAGTGGTCCATCTAGCCCAGCATCCTGTCTCCCACAGAGGCCAGCCAGTTCCTCTGGAGGGCCAACAGGGTAGAGAGGCCAAGGCCTTCATAAGAACATAAGAAGAGCCCTGCTGGATCAGACCAGTTGTCCATCTAGTCCAGCATCCTGTCTCCCACAGAGGCCAGCCAGTTCCTCTGGAGGGCAAGCAACAGGGCAGAGAGGCCAAGGCCTTCATAAGAACATCAGAAGAGCCCTGCTGGATCAGACCAGGGGTCCATCTAGCCCAGCATCCTGTCTCACACAGTGGCCAACCAGTTCCTCTGGAGGGCCAACAACAGGGTAGAGAGGCCAAGGCCTTCATAAGAACATAAGAAGAGCCCTGCTGGATCAGACCAGGGGTCCATCTAGTCCAGCATCCTGTCTCACACAGTGGCCAACCAGTTCCTCTGGAGGGCCAACAACAGGGTAGAGAGGCCAAGGCCTTCATAAGAACATAAGAAGAGCCCTGCTGGATCAGACCAGGGGTCCATCTAGTCCAGCATCCTGTCTCACACAGTGGCCAACCAGTTCCTCTGGAGGGCCAACAACAGGGTAGAGAGGCCAAGACCTTCATAAGAACATAAGAAGAGCCCTGCTGGATCAGACCAGGGGTCCACCTAGCCCAGCATCCTGTCTCACACAGTGGCCAATCAGTTCCTCTGGAGGGCCAACAACAGGGTAGAGAGGCCAAGGCCTTCATAAGAACATAAGAAGAGCCCTGCTGGATCAGACCAGGGGTCCATCTAGTCCAGCATCCTGTGGCCAACCAGTTCCTCTGGAGGGCCAACAACAGGGTAGAGAGGCCAAGGCCTTCATAAGAACATAAGAAGAGCCCTGCTGGATCAGACCAGTTGTCCATCTAGTCCAGCATCCTGTCTCACACAGTGGCCAACCAGTTCCTCTGGAGGGCCAACAACAGGGTAGAGAGGCCAAGGCCTTCATAAGAACATAAGAAGAGCCCTGCTGGATCAGACCAGGGGTCCATCTAGCCAAGCATCCTGTCTCACACAGTGGCCAACCAGTTCCTCTGGAGGGCCAACAACAGGGTAGAGAGGCCAAGGCCTTCATAAGAACATAAGAAGAGCCCTGCTGGATCAGACCAGGGGTCCATCTAGTCCAGCATCCTGTGGCCAACCAGTTCCTCTGGAGGGCCAACAACAGGGTAGAGAGGCCAAGGCCTTCATAAGAACATAAGAAGAGCCCTGCTGGATCAGACCAGGGGTCCATCTAGCCAAGCATCCTGTCTCACACAGTGGCCAACCAGTTCCTCTGGAGGGCCAACAACAGGGTAGAGAGGCCAAGGCCTTCATAAGAACATAAGAAGAGCCCTGCTGGATCAGACCAGGGGTCCACCTAGCCCAGCATCCTGTCTCACACAGTGGCCAACCAGTTCCTCTGGAGGGCCAACAACAGGGTAGAGAGGCCAAGGCCTTCATAAGAACATAAGAAGAGCCCTGCTGGATCAGACCAGGGGTCCATCTAGCCCAGCATCCTGTCTCACACAGTGGCCAACCAGTTCCTCTGGAGGGCCAACAACAGGGTAGAGAGGCCAAGGCCTTCATAAGAACACAAGAAGAGCCCTGCTGGATCAGACCAGTTGTCCACCTAGTCCAGCATCCTGTCTCACACAGTGGCCAATCAGTTCCTCTGGAGGGCCAACAACAGGGCAGAGAGGCCGAGGCCTTCATAAGAACATAAGAAGAGCCCTGCTGGATCAGACCCGCGGTCCATCTAGTCCAGCATCCTGTCTCACACAGGAGCCAACCAGTTCTTCTGGAGGGCCAATAACAGGGCATAGAGACCGAGGCCTTCCCCTAATGTTGCCTCCTGGTTCTGGGATGCAGAGGATTAGTGCCTCTAAATGTGGAGGTTCCCCTCACTCACCAGGGCTAGTAGCCACTGATAGACTTATCCTCTATGAATCTATCTAATCCCCTTTTAAAGCTGTTTATTCCTGCGGCCATCACGACATCCTCTGGCAGCGAATCCCACATTTTTTTCACCCTCGGCGTAAAGTAGTATTTCCTTTTGTCCGTACTGAACCTCCTGCCCGTCAGCTATACTGGATGCGCTCGAGTTCTACTGCTTTGGGAGGGGGAGAAAAAATAGCCCTTTGTCAACTCTGTCCACCCCATGCGCAATTTTATAACCCTCTATCATGTCCCCCCTTAGTCGTGCATTAAGAGCTACCGAGTGCCCCAAAAGGCAGCCCCGTCTATACAGTTAACTTTAAGTCCTACACCACGGTGTCACAGAGCATAGCGAACGAACACACAGTCCTGCCAGCCCAGGGGAAACATGACGAGACAGCTGCGAAACAACTGTCCTACGTTTACTCCAAGAGCTTCCGCTACAGGTTTTCAGGGTACCGAATTCAAAAGATGCACACACTTAACAGACTGCAGCAGGCTCAATATCACCGAGCGAGAACCAATCACCTTCGGGATCATCCTGTTCAGGAGCTGAGCTGTTTTCAAGTACAAGCGGCTCAGAGCTCTGGACATCTGGGATAATACGATCTTCCGACGACATCAGATTCAAGCTTCTGTCATTAAAAAAAAAAATCTGTTTACATGCTTGATTCCATTCCTGACAAAAATCAGTGATGAAGTTTTTTTGGGGGGTGTTTTTTTTTTTAAATGTCCTAGTGAACAACTTCACCTTTGGGTAAGCCACAGGCCTATAGAAATTGCACTAGTCTCAAATATCTAAAAATTAGGGGGTTGAGGTTTTAAACATTTGTTATGTATTTTATGTTGTAGAAGACAAACAAGCGGGCTCTAAATCAAATCTAGCCTGAACTCTTCAAAGGAGGAGGAGGAGGAGGAGGAGATTGGATTTATACCCCGCCCTTCACTACCCAAAGGAGTCTCAGAGCGGCTTACAAACTCCTTTCCCTTCAGTTTGGTGTAGTGGTTAAGTGCGCAGACTCTAATCTGGGTGAACTGGGCTTGATTCCCCATTCCTCCACTCGCATCTGGCTGGATGACCTTGGGCAAGCCGTAGTTCTGATAAGAGCTGTTCTTGAAAAAGAGCAGTTTCTGTCAAGAGCTCTCTCAGCCTCGCCTACCTCACAGGGTGTCTGTTGTGGGGAGGGGAAGGGAAAGGAGTTCGTAAGCCGCTCTGAGACACCTTTGGGTAGTGAAGGGCGGGGTATAAATCCAATCTCTTCTTCTTCTTCTTCTTCCCCTCCTCACAACAGACACCCCGTGAGGAAGATGGGACTGAGAGAGCTCTTTCAAGGACTGCTCCTGAGAGAAAAGCTCTGAGAGAACTTGTGACTGACCCAAGGTCACCCAGCTGGTTGTACGTAGAGGAGTGGGGAATCAAACCCGGTTCTCCCAGATTCGTGTCCGCACTCCTAACCGCTACACAAAACTGGCTCCCTGACTAAACGGAGGTTGTCATACTTTGGTCACATCCTGAAAAGACGCGAGTCGCTAGAAAATACAATAATTCTAGGAAAAGTCGAAGGCTGTCGAGGAAAAGAGGAGGACCCAACAGGAGACGGATTGACTTCATCAAGGAAGCCACAGCCCCCGGTTTGCAAGACCCGAGCAATAGGGTGTTATGGGCAGGACATTTTGCAGATCATTCATTCACAAGGTTGCCATAAGCCTGAAACGACTCGATGGCACTTCACACACGCAGACGCAAGAAGAAGTTTGCAAACCACCTTGACATCCGTAAGAAAGAAAGGTAGCTAATTCACATGTTTAAAATGAAACTTTGAAAACAGTCAGGCTCCCTTGACAGTCAAAGCCAGTTTGGTGTCGTGGTTAAGAGCGGCGGACTCTGATCTGGGAGAACGGGGTTCGGTTTCCCCGCTCCTCCACATGCAGCCAGCTGGGTGACCTCGGGTCAGTCACAAGTCCTCTCAGAGCTGTTCTCTCAAGAGCAGTCCTCGAAAGAGCTCTCTCAGCCCCACCTGCCTCACGGAGTGTCTGTTGTGGGGAGAGGAAGGGAAAGGAGATTGTAAGCCGCTCTGAGACTCTGAGTGAAGGGCAGGGTATAAATCCAATCTCCTCTTCTTCCTCTTCCTCTTGCGTATTCTCCTCCAGTGGATACGGCAATATTTTCATCCCTCTCACCCACAGGAATCTCAACACAGGGAAAGAAATGAAACGTTACAGTTATTTCGACATGTGGTGAGCAGTGTTCCCTCTAAGCTGAGTCAGTGCGAGCTAGCTCACAGTTTTTTAGCCTCCAGCTCACACATTTTTGTCTCCGCTCAGGAAGGGAGGGCTCCAGAGCAAACTAATCCATGCAGCAGCCAAATCGCTCGCTCACAGCTTCAATGCTAGTAGCTCACAAGGTAGAATTTTTGCTCACAAGACTCCAGAGCTTTAGAGGGAGCATTGGTGGTGAGTCAGAAACTCCCACGGTTAATTTTCGTTCACTTAAGAGGCAGAACGGTCCTCGAGTCCCTTTATTCAGAAGGGCAGCTCTGTTTATTCTCCCCCACCTCCAACAAGCCAGAAGAAGGTAACAATCAAATGATATCCTCCCGTCTAGAAGGATCATTGAAAGTGTTTAAAGATCTGCAGAGGTCCGTGAGTGGCTTTGAGTGGAGCAGAAATCCATGAGTGGCTCTTAGCCACAAGATATAGATGGAACGCTGCGTCTGGGGCAAGGGATTCTCTGGATTTTTGGTGCTTTGGGAGAAACAGTGGGAGGGCTTCTGGAGTTCTGGCCCCGCTGGTGGACCTCCTGGTAGCACCTGGGTTTTGGCCACTGTGCGACACAGAAAGCTGGACTGGATGGGCCATTGGCCTGATCCAACATGGCTTCGCTTAATGTTCTCTTAGCCGCAAGGTATAGATGGAACACTCTGTCCTGGGCAGTGATGCCCTGTATCCTTGGTGCTTGGGGGGCAAGAATGGCAGGGCTTCTGGAGTTCTGGCCCCACTGGTGGACCTCCTGATGGCACCTGGGTTTTGGCCACTGTGTGACACAGAGTGCTGGACTGGATGGGCCACTGGCCTGGTCCAACATGGCTTCGCTTAATGTTCTCTTAGCCGCAAGGTATAGATGGAACACTCTGTCCTGGGCAGTGATGCCCTGTATCCTTGGTGCTTGGGGGGCAAGAATGGCAGGGCTTCTGGAGTTCTGGCCCCACTGGTGGACCTCCTGATGGCACCTGGGTTTTGGCCACTGTGTGACACAGAATGCTGGACTGGAGGGGCCATTGGCCTGATCCAACATGGCTTCGCTTAATGTTCTCTTAGCCGCAAGGTATAGATGGAACACTCTGTCCTGGGCAGTGATGCCCTGTATCCTTGGTGCTTGGGGGGCAAGAATGGCAGGGCTTCTGGAGTTCTGGCCCCACTGGTGGACCTCCTGATGGCACCTGGGTTTTGGCCACTGTGTGACACAGAATGCTGGACTGGATGGGCCACTGGCCTGGTCCAACATGGCTTCGCTTAATGTTCTCTTAGCCGCAAGGTATAGATGGAACACTCTGTCCTGGGCAGTGATGCCCTGTATCCTTGGTGCTTGGGGGCAAGAATGGCAGGGCTTCTGGAGTTCTGGCCCCACTGGTGGACCTCCTGATGGCACCTGGGTTTTGGCCACTGTGTGACACAGAATGCTGGACTGGAGGGGCCATTGGCCTGATCCAACATGGCTTTCTATGCCTTAAGAACAGATGTTCATCTGCAGCCATTAGGAACAAGGTATAGGTGGAACACTCTGTCCTGGGTCAGTGATGCCCTGTATCCTTGGTGCTTGGGGGACACGAAGTGGCAGGGCTTCTGGAGTTCTGGCCCCACTGGTGGACCTCCTGATGGCACCTGGGTTTTGCCCACTGTGTGACACAGAATGCTGGACTGGAGGGGCCACTGGCCTGATCCAACATGGCTTCGCTTAATGTTCTCTTAGCCACAAGGTATAGCTGGAACACTCTGTCCTGGGCAGTGATGCCCTGTATCCTTGGTGCTTGGGGGGCAAGAATGGCAGGGCTTCTGGAGTTCTGGCCCCACTGGTGGACCTCCTGATGGCACCTGGGTTTTGGCCACTGTGTGACACAGAATGCTGGACTGGAGGGGCCATTGGCCTGATCCAACATGGCTTTTCTTATGTCCTTAAGAACAGAGGTCCATCAGCAGCTATTAGGAACAAGGTATAGGTGGTACACTGTGTCTAGGTCAGTGATGCTCTGTATCCTTGGTGCTTGGAGGGCACAAGTGAGCAGGGCTTCTGGAGTTCTGGCCCCACTGGTGGACATCCTGATGGCACCTGGGTTTTGCCCACTGTGTGTCACAGAGTGTTGGACTGGAGGAGCCACTGGCCTGATCCAACATGGCTTTTCTTATGTCCTTAAGAACAGAGGTCCATCAGCAGCTATTAGGAACAAGGTATAGGTGGTACACTGTGTCTAGGTCAGTGATGCTCTGTATCCTTGTTGCTTGGAGGACACAAGTGAGAGGGCTTCTGGAGTTCTGGCCTCACTGGTGGACATCCTGATGGCACCTGGATTTTGCCCACTGTGTGTCACAGAGTGTTGGACTGGAGGAGCCACTGTCCTGATCCAACACGGCTTCCCTTATGTTCTCCTAGCCACAAGGTATAGAGGGAACACTCTGTCTGGGGCAGTGATGCTCTGTATCCTTGTTGCTTGGAGGACACAAGTGAGAGGGCTTCTGGAGTTCTGGCCTCACTGGTGGACTTCCTGGTGGCACCTGGGTTTTGGCCACTGTGTGTCACAGAGTGTTGGACTGGAGGGGCCACTGTCCTGATCCAACACGGCTTCCCTTATGTTCTCCTAGCCACAAGGTATAGAGGGAACACTCTGTCTGGGGCAGTGATGCTCTGTATCCTTGTTGCTTGGAGGACACAAGTGAGAGGGCTTCTGGAGTTCTGGCCTCACTGGTGGACTTCCTGGTGGCACCTGGGTTTTGGCCACTGTGTGACAGTGTTGGGACTGGAAGGGCCACTGGCCTGATCCAACATGGCTTCTCTTATGTTCTTATGTTCTCCTAGCCACAAAGTAAAAATGGAACACTCTATCTGGGGCAGTGATGCTCTGTATTCTAGGTGCTTGGGGGGGGCAACAGTGGGAGGGCTTCTGGAGTTCTGGCCCCGCTGGTGGACCTCCTGGTGGCACCTGGGTTTTGGCCACTGTGTGACACAAGAGTGTTGGACTGGAGGGACCATTGGCCCAATCCAACATGGCTTCTCTTATGCTCTTATGGGGAGGGAGGGAGGAGGGAACAGGAAGGAACCACGAAGTCCCCCCAAAGGATGAAGCACCTTCAAGAAGACCAGCAGAAGTCTGTCCTAGGCCGGCCTGGTTATTAAATCAAGGTGATGACATTGTGAAGGAGGGGGGGAGGCCAACTAAAACCGTTATATCGAGTCCCCGACTTTGAAACGTGCCTGTTTCCTGAACAAGGGCGCATACTAATGGTTAACAATTACTCGCTCTTGCCGGCAATTAGGACACCTCTGTCTGCAAACTCAACGGAGCCTTTTTTCATACGACTCGGGAGCACCGTCTCAAAAGTTCGGCTCGCGCAGCCTCTCCCACGCCTTCGGCTTGGCGAAAGGTAGACCCGTTCTATGGTATTTATGTATTTATTTGGGTTAATTTACAGCCCGCTCTCCGGCTCGGGAGCGGCTGACGACGATTGATAGATACACGATTTAAAACCTCTTAAAACGCAACGGGCAATTCATCAGAGTCAATAGATACAATAAAATCAATAGAACAACGACCATAAAATTTAAGACGGCGTGAAACTCAGGCAGAGGGGCAATAAACAGACCTCTGAAGAAGGGAAGAAACGAGGGCGGGGGAGCTAGGGAGAGAGGGGGATGCCAAAACTAGCTGTAGCCCAGGGGTGTCAAACATGTGGCCTGGGAACCTGGATCAGGCGCCCCGAGGGCTTCCATCAGGCCCGCAGTAGAACTGGCCATCTCCTGCTTCCAGTTCTGCTGCTGCTGCTGCATTGTAGCTTACTTGGCCAGATTCTCTCAATCGCTCAGCCGTTTCATGTTTCCTCCGGGTCCTAAACTCAGAACTCTGAGCGTGAGATTTCTCTGGTGACTGTCAATAAACCAAAAGTAGGTTTGCAGCTGACAGATACACACTTGAACAGCAAACACAAAATTGCAACAGCACAGACATGTTGATGCAATAACTCAGAGCAAGAGGTGTCGGTTATCAGATGCTGTTAAATAAACATAATTTTGCAAGAGTGCTGATGTTTCAAGGAAGTTTTTATTTTGAGTAAAATAAAAAACCCGTCGTGTCTGTGTCCTTTATAAAGTTTATATCTCCGCTACCCGGCATTACGTTTTACGACCTGGCCCAACAAAGTCTCATTTATGTCAGATCCGGCCCTCGTAACAAATGAGTTCGAGACGCCTGCGGTAGCCTATCAGCTAGGGGCCTGGTACTGCCCTCAGTGATAGGCCTGGCGGAACCACACTGTTTTACAGGCCCTGCGGAATTGTGCCGGATCCCGCAGGGCCCTGATCTCACTTGGAAGTCTGTTAAGAACATAAGAGAAGCCAGTGTTGGATCAGGCCAATGGCCCATCCAGTCCAACACTCTGTCAGACAGCGGCCAAAATATACCAGGTGCCATCAGGAGGTCCAGCAGTGGGGCCAGGACACTAGCAGCCCTCCCACTGCTGCCCCCTCCAGCACCAAGAACAGAGTGCATCACCTGCCCCAGACTGAGCGTTCCCATCTATACCCTGTGGCTAATAGCCACTGACGGACTTCTGCTCCATATGTTGATCTAATTCCCTCTTGAAACTGTCCATGCTTGTAGCTGCCACCACCTCCTGTGGCAGTGAATTCCATGTGTTCCACCAGGCCAGAGCCACAGCCGAAAACGCCCTGGCCCAGGACAGCTGGACGCTCTTGGGCAAGAGACCCCCAGCAGAAGGGGAAGTCGTAGAAGTAGTGACAGACTTCACGTTCCTAGGATCCCAGATCACTGCAGATGGTGACTACAGCCATGAAATTAAAAGACGCCTGCTCCTTGGGAGGAAAGCGATGGCAAACCTAAACAGCATGATAAAAAACAGAGAGATCACCTTGCCAACAAAAGTCCGCATGGTCAAAGCAATGGTATTCCCTGTAGTAATGTATGGCTGCGAGAGTTGGACTATAAGGAAGGCCGAGCGCCGAAGAATAGATTCTTTTGAACTATGGTGCTGGAGAAGACTCTTGAGAGTCCCTTGGACTGCAAGGAGATCAAATCAGTCAATCCTAAAAGAAATCAACCCTGATTGTTCCCTGGAAGGCCAGATCCTGAAGCTGAAGCTCAAATACTTTGGCCACCAAATGAGAAGGGAGCCCTCACTGGAGAAGACCCTGATGCTGGGAAAGATTGAAGGTCAAAGAAGAAGGGGACGGCAAAGGATGAGATGGTTAGACAGTGTCATCGATGCAACGAACATGAAATTGAGCAAACTTCAGCGGACAGCGGAAGACAGGAGGGCCTGGCGTAAACTGGTCCAGGGGGTCGCGAAGAGTCGGACTCGACTGTGCGACTGAACAACAACAACAACAACAAAAGCGTAACACTGTATGGGGGACATACCAGGACAGGAGGTCCCGAAGGAATGCTGGTCGCTGACCGTTAAGGGCTTTAAAGGTCAGCGCCAAAACCTTGAACTTGATCTGGTCTTCAATCTGGAGCCAGCACTGGCTGGATACGCACTCTAAAGGGTGCTCCTGCCAGAACCCTCGCAGCTGCATTCGGGACCAATTGCATTTTCCGGATCCACCTCAAGGGAAGCCCCATGCTGAGCGAGTTACAGTAATCTATCCTAGAGGTGACCGTTCTAGGCAAGCAATTGTGTAATTAAGGATTTCTGCTTGTCTTTCTCTACATGCATGTAAGCTACATTACTTAGGATAGCCCTGAGGTCAAAAGAGATGCAAGGAGGGCATTTATTATTATTATTATTAATTTAATAATTGTCCTTTCCATGCTAGGCAGGGCTCTGGGTGATATACAACAGAAGGCGTACAGCCACAAACAAATGTAAAAACCATAATGTTCGAGTCACAAACAGAATTCTGATAAAAAGTTAAAAACCAAATGCAATAGCAAAATTTGTTTCTTTAACCGCCCACTGCACATCACAAGGTGAAATCCTTGCACCAATGTACACAGCTTCATCATTAACGCCACAGTTTGTAGAAAAAGCCCAGCAGGGACTCATTAGCATAATAGGCCACACCCATCAGTGGGAACTCATTAGCATATTAGGCCACATCCCTGACAGCACATCTCATTAGCATATTAGGCCACACCCCCATGTTACCAGAAGGGTGATCATCCAGCCACACCCACCTTTTGTTTCCTATTCTGTTGACCTTGTTTGTTGTCACAACCCAGGGCTTTTTTTGTAGCAGGAACTCCTTTGCATGTTAGGCCACACACCTCTAATGTAGCCAATCCTAATGAGTTTCTGCTGTTTGGTGTGGCCTGTTATGCTAATGAGTTCCTGCTGGGTGTGGCCAGCTCAGGAGCCAGCCGGAACTCCGTTCCTGTGCGTTCCGGCCCAGAAATAGCCCTGGCGACACACAAGTAGAAAAGACCTCTCCCTCTAAGGATCTTAGCTCCCAGGCAAAACTGTTTGGATGTTTTAATGAAGGAGTTGTTAGCCGAGGGGCTGTTCATGGTTACAAGACGCTCAGATCGAAAAACTCTCCAAAACACAAATGGACAGGACTCGACCGACCCTAGAAACGAAATGCTGCAATTCCTCTTCTACCAACCAACAGTGATCTCGTCTGTCCCGTTGTCTGGCAACTACACTTTAGACAGTGGCGCCTATATCATACAAGAGCTTCTCAAACGTACATTACTGGTGCTTCACTCAAGAACATGCGCATGAGCAAAATCTATTCCCTCTACTTTCTGCTTTGAGAGCGGAGCGTACAAAACGCATGGAAAACCAACGATCCTTTAATGTGGCAGCTACGCAAAGGTCTAATCGTATCAAGCGCTTCTCCAAACAGGTGGATTCCAGAATGTCAAAGTTCCAGAGCAAAGTCAACGTTTTCAAAAACAAATGCACCAGCAACATGCCAATAAAGAACCACCAGCCTATTCCAGACTCCAAGAGAGCCAGTTTGGTGCCATGGTTAAGTGCGCAGACTCTAATCTGGGAGAACCGGGTTTGATTCCCCACTCCTCCACTTGCAGCTGCTGGATGACCTTGGGCAAGGCATAGTTCTATCACAGCTGTCCTTGAAAGGGCAGTTTCTGTCAGAGCTCTCTCAGCCCCACCTACCTTACAGGGGTGTTTGTTGTGGGAAGGGGAAGGAGATGGTAAGCCGCTCTGAGACTCCTTTGGGTAGTGAAGGGCGGGATATAAATCCAATCTCTTCTTCTTCATCATCTCTCAAAGTTTTATTCTGGTTCAGACCAAGACGGCGACCGCACCTGAATTTTTCTCAGGGAAGTTAGCATTGGGGGGGGGGGGATTTCTAGTTTAAGCCGCACTTATTCATAAGCAAGTCTGATTTTTAAATGGCATTTGAGTGAATCTCTCAATCCCGTTACACCAACAGGCAGCTGTTAGGGGCCAATATTACAGAAATGTCAAAAAAAAAAGGAGAGGGCAAGGAATGCATCATTAGTTGAGACGGAGAAAAGAAGAACAGATTGGAGTTACACCCGCCCTTCACTCGGAGTCTCAGAGCAGCTGACAATCTCCTTTCCCTTCCTCTCCCTACAACAGACACCCCGTGAGCCGTGCTCCCTCTAAGCTGTGGAAGTCCTGTGAGCAAAAATTCTACTTGGTGAGCTACCGGCATTAAAGTCGTGAGCGAGCGATTGGGCTGCTGCGTAAATTACTTTGCTCTGGAGCCAACTCCTTCCTGAGTGGAGACAAAAATGCGTGAGCCGGAGGCTATAAAAAACCGTGAGCTAGCTCACACTAACTCAGCTTAGAGGGGACACTGCCTGTGAGGCAGGTGGGGCTGAGAGAGCTGTGACTGGCCTGACGTCACCCAGCTGGCTGCCTGTGGAAGAGTGGGGAATCAATCCCAGTTCTCCAGATTACAGTCTTCTGCTCTTAACCACTACATCATACTGGCTCTGAAGGTGCCAAATTGAAGGGGAGCAGTCGATGGGGGAGACACTAGGTGGACTAAAACCCTGGGGACCCCATTTACCCGGGGGGGCAGACCATGAAGCAAGGAAGGAATGGTTAGAGCAACGGTCTACAATCTGGAAGGCCTGGGTTCAAATCCTTGCTCTGACAATCTAGGGGTTCAAATCCCCCAACTTGCTAGGAGACCTTTGGCCCGTTTCTCTCTCTCTCTCTGCCTAGCCTACCTCACAGGGTTGGCATGCGGGTTAAAGGAAGGAGAAACCAATATGCCACTACCCGAAGCTCTGTGAAGGAAGGGTGCGGACAAAAGCATTCTAAATGAATAAATAAATGGTTCTCCTAAGGTGTTTGGGTCGGGCTAGTTTTATATATTTATTTATATTTATTTATTTTGGGATTTATACCCCACCCTATCCGGTAGCTCAGGGTGGTAGTTGGCGCGAGCGAGCGACCCCGGAGGTAATCTTCTTCTAGAAAGGGCCGTGGGTTCCCCTGGACAGCCCTGGAAGGGAAGGAACTATACCATTGGGCAGTAACTTCATCATCATCAACATCAGCACGATGGCCTTTTTAAAAGAAGAAAAAGAAGTGCCGGAACTCTCAAGAGGGAAACGACTCTTTCGATCTGTATACAGAAAGCTCACGAACTTTTAAACATTTTTAAAGTAATTCTGTCGAAGAGGTTGTGGAACTCTGGTTCCTGCCCAAAAGGAATAATACTAATATGCTACTAATAATAATGGCTCTTTTTTTAAAAAAAAAAAGAGGTGCCGGAACTCTCAAGAGGGAAATGAAAGTTTTCAATCCGTGTGCTGAAAACTCATGAAGTTTTAAACAATTTTAAAAAGAATTTTGTCGAAGAGGTTGCGGAACTCCGTTCCGGCACAAAATCAATAACACTAATACTAATGGTTCTTTTAGAAAAAGAGGTGCCGGAACTCTCAAGAGGGAAATGAAGTTTTTGGTCTGTATACTGAAAACTCATGAACTTTTAAATAGTTTTTAAAAATTTTTGTTGAAGGGGTTCTGGACCTCCCTTCCGGCACAAAATCAATACCACCACTAATAATGGTTCTTTTAAAAAAAGAGGTGCCGGAACTCTCCAGAGGGAAATGAAGTTTTTGATCTGTATACTGAAAACCCATGAACTTGTAAACAGTTTTAAAAGAATTTTGTCAAAGAGGTTCTGGAACTCTGTTCTGGCGCAAAAGCAATAATACTAATACTACTAATAATGGTTCTTTTTTAAAAAGAGGTGCCGGGACTCTCCAGGGGGAAATGAAGTTTTCAATCCGTGTACTAAAAACTCATGAACTTTTAAACGTTTTTAACAGGATTTTGTCGAAGAGGTTCTGAAACTCCATTCTGGCGCAAAAGCCATAATACTAATACTAATAATAATGGTTCTGTTTTAAAAAGAGGTGCCGGAAACTCTCAAGAGGGAAATGGCGTTCTTAATCCATATACTGAAAAGTCATGAACTGTTAAACATTTTTTAAAGGATTTTGTCGAAGAGGTTCTGGAACTCCCTTCCGGCACAAAAGCAATAATACTAATACTAATAATAATAATGGCTCTTTTAAAAAGAAGAGGTGCCGGAACTCTCAAGAGGGAAATGGGAGGTTCCAATCCATATGCTGAAAAGTCACGAACTGTTAAACATTTTTAAAAGAATTCTGTCGAAGAGGTTCTGGAACTCCGTTCCGGCGCAAAAGCAATCATACTAATACTATTAATAATGGCTCTTTTACAAAAAAGAGATGCTGGAACCAGTGTTCCCTCTAAGCTGAGTTAGTGTGAGCGAGCTCACAGTTTTTTAGCCTCCGGCTCACACATTTCTGCCTCCGCTCAGGAAGGAGGGCTCCAGAGCAAACTAATTTTTGCAGCAGCTAAATCACCTCGCTCACAACTTTTAATGCCAGTAGCTCACAAAGTAGAATTTTTGCTCACAGGACTCCACAGCTTAGAGGGAACATTGGCTGGAATGCTCAAGAGGGAAACGAAGTTTTCAATCCCTAATCCTAAAAACTCATGAACTTTTAAACAGCTTTAAAAGAATTCTGTCGAAGGGGTTCTGGAACCCCGTTCTGGTACGTTCCACCAGGAATAAAAATAACAATAACAACAACAACAACAAAAACAACAATAACGACAACAACTTTTGGAACAGCTGACGCTCTCTTTCGATTAAAGAGGCGCTCACCTACGACTCTACAACGAAGCCCTGCTCCATCCCGACCCATTTCCAGGCTCACACCCAACAGCTTGAGGTCAGAAGACCCCATCCCCATCTTACCTGTCCAGAAGAATTCAGCAATAATCCAGCTCCATAAAAGGCGGGGGGTTGGTGGTGTGGGGGGAGAGAATGAACTAAGAAAAGAAGAAGAAGGGGGAGGCGCTGAAAGACCCCCAGCCCTTCCCCAAAAACGGGGGGGAGAAGAAACCAGATGGCGAGGCGAGGCTGGGAATGGAGAGTCCTCCTCCTCTTCCTCCTCCTCCTCCTCCTCCACGCCCCCGCTAGGGAAGGGGCTGGCGCGTTCTCTCTACCCCATGCCTGGCAGGCGAGGAGGGCGCGGCCCCGGGAGCAGGACCACATCTGCAAAGGAGGTGGAGGAAGGCAGCGGCGCAGAGGCGCAGCAGCCCCCCGACCCCGCCTGCCTTGCGCGCCCCGGGCATGGGAGATGCGCTGCCCGGGTCGGCCAGCCCGTGGAGGCGCAGAGGGGAGAGGCGGGATCGGGACCCCCCCCCGCAGGCCCCGCCCCCTCCCTGCAAGAGAGCCAATGGCCGGGCCCCGGGGGGCGGAGGGGCAGCCCTCCCCTCCCCTCGCCGGCGCCCGCTGCGCTTTTTGCAGGCACCGGAGTCGCCCGCGGGCGCCACTTGACGACACCGCTGGGCAGGGGGGGGTGGACGGGGCTAAGGGGGGGGGAGGCGGATCCGGTGGGATTCCCCCATCCGCCTCATCGTCTCTGTGCCAAAAGACCAACCCCGGGCCGGCGGTGGGTAGATCGGCGAGAGGGTGGGGGGAGAAGAAGACCCGCCCCCTGGTCACCCCCTTGTTTGCAAGCGGGGGCGGGGAGGAGGAGAAGGAAGGTGGTGGGTGCGTGCATGCATGCAGAGGGTCTTCTCGCGAGTAAGCGGGCGTCCCTGCCCGTGCACCCTTCCGTCCACGCACACATGCTCACATTGCTTGCAGATGGGCGCATGGATGGATGGTTGGGGTGTGTCGTGCAGGCGGAGGGATGCTCGCCGACTCGCGAGGAGGCTCCCTGCACCCAGAGCTTGGTTCAGTTTGCAGGCCAGCGCCTTGGGGGTGTGTGGAAGGCCAGCTCTGCACGCTGGGGCCGGGCCGAGCAGGGACGGGGCGTTGGGTTGCCATCTCTGGCTTGGGACAGTCCTGGAGATTCGGAAGGTGCGTTTTTGGGAAGGGGAAAGACCTCAGCGGGGGGGATAATGCCGCAGAGAGGCTACCCTACGAAGCAGCCGTCGTTTGGCGAGCGGTTGGGATTCCGGGAGATCTCCAGGTCCTGCCGGGAGGTTGGCACCCGTCATTCAATGCACGCGCCGGCCCATCCGTGCGGGGCGTGTTCTGACAACCCGGAGGGACCCGCAGCCGGTTTGCAGGAGGCCAGCAGTCTCGGTCTGGCTGGAAGGGAAACTTTCCCCATCCTGTTTTGTGAGGGGTTGTGGAGCGCAGTCCTGGGCAGAGTTATTCTGGTATAAGCCCTCCGAAATCAACGGTATGGGATCGGTGAGCTCTGCGTAGGACTGCATCATTAGGCACTGCTTCTCCTACAAACATCAGCTGTGACTTTTGCCAGCTCTATTCCTGGACTGGCAGTTTTGGGGCGTTGGACAGTGTTTTGGAGCAACGGTTCATGTCTGAGGGAAGGGCGGGGGATTAAAAATGTCAATATTTGAGAAAAACAGGCAGGTAGGATATATCTTTTCCATGTGGCCTACTTGTCCTGGGTTCAACATTGGTTTTTTTTCTACCTCTTCGGTATCTATTGAGGCACCTCCTGGGGGTTTCCCCGGTTCACCCCAGTCTTTCCCAAATCCTCTAGCACTGCTTTGCACAGGTATGTTGTTGTTGTTCAGTCGCACAGTCGGGTCCGACTCTTCGCGACCCCATGGACCAGATTACGCCAGGCCCTCCTGTCTTCCGCTGTCTGCTGAAGTTTGCTCAATTTCATGTTTGTTGCATCGATGACACTGTCTGACCATCTCATCCTTTGCCATCCCCTTCTTCTTTGACCTTCAATCTTTCCCAGCATCGGGGTCTTCTCCAGTGAGGGCTCCCTTCTCATTGGGTGACCAAAGTATTTGAGCTTCAGCTTCAGTCTCTGGCCTTCCAGGGAACAGTCAGGGTTGATTTCTTTTAGGATTGAATGATTTGATCTCCTTGCAGTCCACGGGACTCTCAAGAGGTATACCTTTCCCCTTATAACTCTGCAGTCAAAAGGGCTGAAGACGTATTTTTTTTAAAAAAAATAATAATAAAGCTGTGGATTTCGAGAACCTTTGCAGCTAGATACCATTCCCCTTATAACTTTGCAACCAAAAGGGCTGAAGACATATTTTTTTAAAAAAACCAACCAATGAAAGGTGTGGGTTTGGAGAACCTTTCCCCTTATAACTCTGCAGTGAAAAGGGCTGAAAGTGTATTTTCTTAAAAAAAACACAAAACACCAATGAAAGCTGTGGATTTTGAGAACTTTGGCAGATGGCCCTGGTCACACATGCCAGATAATGCGGGGGGGGGTGAGCAAGGCTATTTGCCACTGCGCGATCAGACGCATTTCTTTGCCACGTTTCCGGTGCGCTTCCACAAGGGATCACTGACACAATGAGAGCGCACCAGTGCGATCACACAGAGACATCCATCTGCGGCCCATCACAAACCCGTTTGCTACTGCGCTCTCCCAGGTATTTTTTAACTCTGCTTCTTCAGAGGGGCGAGATGGGTTAGCAACGGGTGCGGGACGCTTGCCAGATGTTCCCGTGTGATCGCGCCCGTAAAATCCGCCTGGCATTTGTCCCTCTCGCGCTGCTAATTCTGCGTTTGATCAGAGCCGATATATACCTTTCCCCTTATACCTCTGCAACCAAAAGGGACGAAGACATTTAAAAAAAAAATAAAAATGAAAGCTGTGGATTTGGAGAACCTTTCCCCTTATAACTCTATAGTGAAAAGGGCTTGAAGGCTTACTTTAAAAAACAAACAAACAATGAAAGCTGTGGATTTGGAGAACCTGATACATGGGCTGTTATAACAATATTCGGTTCCTGGTTTTAAACGAAACATGTGAAAGCCTCGGGGGTGAGGGGGCTGCCACTGGGGTGCTGGAGCCGGGATGCTGTGGGGAAACTTGCCAGGGGGTAGGTCCCCCATGACCACCTCCACAGCAACAGGGGAAGCCCACAAGCCTATCCTCTTCGGGGAAACACCAGGCTACATGTCTCATTTTCCTGCTGCTCCGTCTTAAATAACTGGAGCCAGGGGAGGGCAGAGTTTGAAGATGGAAGCGACCTCCACAGTGTCTAATCACCACAGGGTCCACCCTCCGAAGCAGCCATTTTTTCTGGGAGAACTGATCTCTGCAGGCTAGGGGTCAGTCGTAATCCTAGGAGACTTCCCGGTGCCACCTAGATGTTGAAATCCAGAAACGACCACCTCCGTGATGAAAGTAACGAAGAGTCATACAATCAGGGCTATTTTTGGGCAGGAACGCACAGGAACGGAGTTCCGGCTGGCTCCCGCGTTGGCCACGCCCAACAGGAACTCATTAGCATAATAGGCCACACCCAACAGCAGACACTCATTAGGACTGGCTACATTAGGGCTGTGTGGCCTAACATGCAAAGGAGTTCCTGCTCCAAAAAAAGCCCTGGGTTTCGACAACAAACAAGGTCAACAGAATAAGAAGCAAAAGGTGGGTGTGGCTGGATGACCACACTTCTGGTAGCATGGGGGTGTGGCCTAATATGCTAATGAGTTCCCACGGATGGGTGTGGCCTATTATGCTAATGAGTTCCTGCTGGGCTTTTTCTACAAAAAAAGCCCTGCATAGAATCATAGAATGTTAGAGTTGGAAGGGACCTTGCAGGCCATCTAGTCCAACCCCCTGCACTCTGCAGGAGCGTAGCCGAAAGATAGCCCTACATACCTACAACATACCCAAAAGATGGTTGTCCAGCCTCCACTTGCAAACGTCCAGGGAAGGAGCATCCACCACCTCCCAAGGCAGTCCGTTCCACTGCTCAACTACTCTTACAGTTAGGAATTTCCTCCTGATATCTAGCTGGTAACGACTCCCTTGTAATTTCCACCCATTCGATCTAGATACGTTTGCAAAATCATTCACTGCGGTAGCAATTCTGTAAAAAAATTCTCTTCTCTTATCGCTCACACGCATAACTTGCCAGGACAGAAGAGAATTCCCTACAGAACTAACCACGCTACATGATTTTGCAGGCCTGTCTTTTATGGCTCTTCGCTATTTTCATCACGGAGGTGGATGTTTTTGGATTTCCGCTTCCTCCCGTGCTCTCTTCTTTGGGCTTCGGCCACCTGGGTGTTGGCAACCCTAAGAGTGATGTCAGCGGTGTCTGGGGGGGGGGATAATGGCCTAAAGTCCAATTCTCCAAAGCAGCCATATTCCAACTGATCTCTGCAGTCCGGAGAGGAGTTGTAATTCCTGGAGATCTCCAGGCCCCAGCTGGAGGTTAGCAACTCTACGATTTAAAGCTATTCCCCAACTGTCTGTCATCCTGGGCCCCGAAGTAAGAGTTGCATTGCGATCTCCGGTGGCCTCTCCTGCCCTCGCTGGGCCTGGGCGCAGAATATTTGTGACTCTCCTCCCCTCCCGCCTTGAGCGACGGCAGGCCGGGCGAGCGGGAGCGAGAGGCCTGCGCGTGTTCTGCGGTCGGCAGAGGGCCTATAAATAGAAGGCGAAGCATCGTAATGCCAATGGGGGGGCACCAGAAGCCACGCCGAGCAGCTGCCTGGCTTCCAGAAAGCGTGCCGGCAAGCGAAAGCAGCGAATCAGAGCTCCGCAAGTCCAGCTGCCGACCTCCAGGTATTATATTATAATTCCTTGTGTTTATCCATTGATTAATGTTGGGAGGAAGAAGAGGAAGAGGAGGAGGAGATTGGGTTTATACCCTGCCCTTCACTACCCGAAGGAGTCTCAGAGCAGCTTACAAACTCCTTCCCCTTTCCCTCCCCACAACAGACACCCTGTGAGCAGTGCTTCCTCTAAGCTGTGGAGTCTTGTGAACAAAAACTCTGCTTTGTGAGCAACTGGCGTTAAAGTTGTGAGCGAGCCATTTGGCTCTGTTAGTTTGCTCTGGAGCCCTCCCTTCCTGAGCGGAGGCAAAAATGCATGAGCCGGAGGCTAAAAAACTGTGAGCCGGCTCACACGAAGTCACCTTAGAGGGAACACTGCCTGTGAGGTCGGTGGGGCTGAGAGAGCTCTTTCCAGTGACTGTTCCTGAGAGAACAGCTCTGAGAGAACTTGTGACTGACCCAAGGTCACACCGGCAGCTGCATGTGAAGGAGTGGGGGACTCAAACCTGGTTCTCCCAGATTAGAGTCCCTGCTCTTAACCACTACACCAAACTGGCTCAAACCTTTTCATGCCACCTCATTCCCACTGTGTTCATTTTGGGGAGGGAGAGAAGCTGTCTTCACAGTTGCAGAGAGAGAGACAGAGCTGTTCTAAACCAAAACTCAGTTTATTCTATTAGCCACTATTCAGTCAGAAAACATTTTGAAATCACTTTTGTATTTCAGTATTCGACATGTTTCAACACCACCACAATACACATAAATAGTGCACTTGTAAATTGGTGCGTTCCGTGCGCCTCAGCATTTAGTCACGCCGGCCACATGACCACGGAAACATCTTCGGACAACGCTGGCTCTTCGGCTTGGAAACGGAGATGAGCACCGCCGCCTAGAGTCAGATTTGACTGGCTTTCGAGCAAGGGAAGCCTTTACCGTTTCTAATTCTATAACGGATATCCTTGGTTGTTCTGCCAAGACCCATGGCTGGGTAGTTGATCAGAACAACCAGGAACATGACTAAAACCGGACATCATGTACTCCTTTTCACCTGTTGAAGCTAATGAAACTGTCAATCAAGTCTGTGACGAGAACTTGACATACATCTGACGTATCCAACAAAGTCAGCCCCTTTCTTTCTATCTCTGGGGTCGGGAAAGTCAAGTTAAGCTTGGTTAGTCTGGGGTGACTCACAGAATCAAGGAAGCTAGTTTCCGATACTCTAATCTGTTTAGGGATTGATAGTGACTTCTGCAAAGTAGAAATGTTCCCAGTAGGCAAAAGCCACGTGAGTCAAATTCATGTACAGTGAAGGCCACAGCGCTCAGAAGTATCCTGGAACTTCCTGGGAGCAGAAGAGAATTAAACTTTCAACTATATAGGCTAATTCCTGTAGATATTAAAGTATCATAAGTGTACCAGAGGTTTTGTAGAGTTTTAGCAGAGGACCGAGACTCAATCCAGCCCTAATTCTGCAACAATTAATTACCGAATATTGCTTGTAGCTACACATATTCTGAACATAAGAACATAAGAGAAGCCAATGTTGGATCAGGCCAATGGCCCATCCAGTCCAATACTCTGTGTCACACAGTGGCCAACAATACCAGGTGTCATCAGGAGGTCCAGCAGCAGGGCCAGGACACTAGAAGCCCTCCCGCTGCTGCCCACCCCCAAGCACCAAGAATACAGAGCATCCCTTGCCCCAGATGCGAGAGTTTCTATCTATATCTCATGGCTAATAGCCACTGATGGACCTCTGCTCCATATGCTTATCCAATTCCCTCTTGAAGCCGTCCATGCTTGTAGCTGCCACCACCTCTTGTGGCAGTGAATTCCATGTGCTAATCACTCTTTGGGTGAAGAAGTACTTCCTTTTATCTGTTCTAACACGACTGCTCAGCAATTTCATGGTGTGCCCATGAGTTCTCATATTGTGAGAAAGGGAGAAAAGTACTTCTTTCTCTACCTGCTCCATCCCATGCATAATCTTTTAAACCTCGATCATATCACCCCTCAGCTATCGTTTCTCCAAGCTAAAGAGCCCCAAGTGCTTTAACCTTTCTTCACAGGGAAAGTGTTCTGCTCTGAGGGAACTTATTGAAACAGCAAGCCTGTCTGCAGAATTGTGACATTTTGTGCTACTTGAATACAAGAATAAGAAAGGCACAAGGAACATTTTACTGGCTATTGCACTTTATTTGCATTGGATGATGCTTGAGGGGAAAAGGACCAGGCAGTCTCTTGCGATAGAGAAGAGGATTATGTCTTCAGATTATTCTTATCATGAAGAATATGTATGCCCATGTGATTTCACAGAAATGTAGTAGTATTTATCAAACACTTGAAAAATTGAACTGACTTTTCATAATTACATCACGGTTGTCATTGTCTATTTCCTGTTTACCAATCCCGTGGTCTCTCTGGTTACTTGAACCTCCAGGTAATGGCTGGAGATTGGCCACTATTACAGCCCATCTCCAGGTGATAGAAATCAGCTTACCTGGAGAGAACAGCTGCTTTGAACATAAGAACATAACATACGGCAAGGGCAGGGGTCATTTGCAGCTGGAACAAGCCGGAATGGCATTCTGGCAGTAAGTAGCTCCCCCTGCACCTTACCTGGCCTGCCTGCCAAGGCAGGTGAGCCGGGGAAGGCCCTGCAAGAAGCGGGGAGGCATTTAAATGCCTCCCCATGCCTTTTCCAGCCCACCTGCTGAAGCGGGCGAGCCGGGGAAGGGCTGGAGAGCCTCCCCTACCTTCCCTGGCCCACTTCTGTCAGGCAGAAGCGCCTGAGATCCTTCCCCCCCTTTCCTTCACCCCACTTGGAGGCGAAGGGAAAGGAAATGTCAGGGTGTGTGGCATATGCAAATGAGTTATGTTAATGAAAACAAAACCTGGGACAAAAAGAGTCAATGGGGGGAGGATTAAACACCCCTTCTGAGACCCTCCAGAGGAGAATTCTTAGAAGTTATCGCCAGAAAGCTGTCCATGAAGAGGCCACCTGCATCTCCTGGGGGAGGTTATTCCAGAGCCTGGGGGCCACCACTAGAAAGGACTGTCTCCCACATGTGTCCTCGATATTGCACACACTTAGAGGGCACATCATCAAAGGTAGAGAAATGGTGATGTATGTTCAAGTATGAATCAGCCCCGTGACAATATCTGGGTAGGAAAAATACAGGTGATGTTATTGGGTTACTCATGAAGGTGTAAAGTGGCCATCTTTGGGTTGGGAAATACCTGAAGATTTGGGGGTGGAGTCTGGGGAGGGCGGAGTTTGGGTACAGGAGGGACCTCTGGAAGGCGTAATGCCATAGACTCCACCCTCCAAAGCTGCCGTTTTCTCCAGGGGAGCTGAGCTTGGTCGTCTGGAGATCAATAGTAATAGCAGGAGGTCTCTGGGCCCCACCTGGAGATTGGCAACCCTAGTAGTTGTAAGCATTCTTCCCAGGTTTGACAAACCCGAGATCTGCTGGATCTTTTGTGGCAGAGAATAACACGCTGCCCTTCATACATTATGAAAAACACATGCTTTCCTACGTAGCGTATGAATCAGCCCTGAAGCGATGTGTCATCGCTGGAGAGAATTTTGACCGAGTTCCCGCTGGCATCTTCTTCGTCGTCTTTTTCATACAAACAACAGATGCAGCCAGTGAATTTCACTTCGGGGATCGGACTTCCCACAATGTTGTGCGTTTTGTCAGTGCAAAGAGCTCGGGAGAGGGGGGGGGGCTGGAGTTCACTGCTTTGAGGCCAAAGTGGCACACCAGGGCGGAGAAGCTGTGAGGTGATTTTTTCGAGAAAATATTGAAGAAGGAGAAGAGGAGATTGGATTTATATTCTGCCCTTCACTCGGAGTCTCAGAGCGGCTTGCAAACTCCTTTCCCTTCCCCTCCCCACAATGGACACCCTGTGAGGTAGCTGGGGCTGAGAGAGCGCTTTCGAGAACTGCCCTTTCAAGGACAGCTCTGACAGAACTATGCCTTGCCCAAGGTCATCCAGCAGCTGCAAGTGGAGGAGTGGGGAATCAAACCCGGTTCTCCCAGATTAGAGTCCACGCACTTAACCACTTAACCATTTATACGTGCCTTTCTCTTGTAGGTCAATTCCAAGATCAAAAACATCCAAAATATTTTTTTAAAAAACATTTAACTCCCCCTACCCAAGAAAATACCTGCAGCTGAAGTCCCATTAGAAGCCGTCACAAATGAAACCACCTTGTCACACCTTCTAAAGAAGAAGAAGAAGAAGAAGAAGAAGAAGAAGAAGAAGAAGAAGAAGAAGAAGAGAGGAGGAGGAGGAGGAGGAGGAGGAGGAGGAGGAGCTGGATTTATCACCCTAGCCTCCACTCGAAGTCTCAGAGTGGCTTACAATCTCCTTCCCTTCCTCTCCCCACAACAGAAGCTTCTAGAACCTTCTAGAAACTTTTAAAGATAGCAGCCCCCTTCATCCCCTCATGGAGCCTTCTCCACAAAGTGGAAGCCACTTTTAGAAAAGGGCTAGGTCAGGGGTCCTCGACATGATGCCCGTGGGTGTTGTGGTGACCACCAAAACCGTTCCTGGTGACCGCCAAGCAACTGGTGTCCCGTCTGAGTAGTGGCTAAGTGCGTGGACTCTTGTCTGGGAGAACAAATTTAATTCCTACTCCTACACTTGCAGCTACTGACATTAAAGTTGTGCAGTCGAGCAATTCTGGCATAGCTGTTCACTCAAGGATCAGTTTGCTGTCTGGAGCCCTCTCATTCCTGAGCCAACGACAAGAATGTCTGTTGAGCCGGAGGCTAAAAAGAGCTTGTGAGCTAACTCACACTAACTTCGAGCAGTTAAGAGCGGGTAACCAACTGCCGCCAAGTGTCCTTTAGAAAGTAAGTGGGACCAGGTGGGGCTTTTGAAATTCATAGAAAACAGGAATGAAGTAGGGTTGACTGGTACTGGTTAGCAAATACCTGGAAACTTTGGGGGTGGATCTGGGAGAGGGCGGGGTTTGGGGAGGGGAAAGGCTTCAGCACGGTACAGTGCCATAGAGCCCACTGTTCAAAGCAGCTATTTTCTCCAGGGGAGCTGATCTCTGTCAGCTGACGATCAGTTGTACAAGCGGGAGATCCCCAGGCCCCACCTGGAGGGCTGGCAACCCTTGAATGAAGACATCGGTCAGGAAGAAGGAATTGCTGAGGGAATGAAAAACGAAGCAAAAAAGTCTTCACCCGCCAGCACAAGATGGCAGCAGAAGGGGACAGGTGATTCTCCCTGGGGAGAAAGTTCCGGAGTTCTCGAACAAGTGGCTTCCTTTCTGCTGAATGTGAGCACACCGTTTCAGGACTGGCCCTTCCAGTAGACTCGCTGAGGCAGTCGCCTAGGGCACAGGAGGGGGAGGGGCGCCAACCCACCCTGGATTACAAAAACGAGAATCCCTAACTTCAGGTTAGTCGTGCTGTCTAGCCCACCTCACGGGCTTGTTGTGAAGGCAAAACAGAACGAAGAGGGGAAAGCAGACAGAGAAGAAGCAAGGGCGTTTTCCTCCTGAGGGTGCGGAGGATTTCTGAAGAAGAAGTTCCTGAGGAGAAAAGCCCGTGGAGACGGACAACGGCAGTTGGCGGAAGAGCGGCCATCTTCTGGCGTGGGGCTTCGATCCTGAGCATTGGTGGGATTTCGGCAGTGACTGTGAGGAAAACTAGCGACACAACCTGTCTGTGGTTTGTGAGGCTAGAGCAGGGTGTCGAAGTCATTTGTTATGAAGGCCGGATCTGACATAAATGAGAGCTTGTTGGGCCGGGACTCATAAAATGTAATGCCAGGGAGCGGAGATAGAAACTTTATAAAGGACACGAACACAAAGGGCTTTTATAATTAAAATAAAAACATCCTCAAAACATCAGCACCCTCGCAATATTTTGTTTATTTAACAGTGTCTGATAACTGACACCTCTTGCTCTGAATTCTTGCATCAAAATGTCTGGGCTGTTGCAATCTCGAGTCTGCTGTTCAGGTGTGTATCTGTCAGCTGCAAACCTACGATGACGCAGCAGCAGCAGCAATGGAAGAAGAAGCAGAAGACGGCCAGTGTTCTGTCCTGAAGCGGATGGATTTATGTTAAGCTTCAGGCTGAATGTGGATTGTAATCTGTCGCATGCTATTGGCTGGTTTCTGCGAAACCTTTGTATATAACCAATCACCATGTAAATATGTATCGACGAGGGAACAGTCCTGATTGGCCTTTATCCCTGTATTGTTATTGGTCTTTACCTTGTTATGGGTGTGGCTTTGACAGCCCGGGATGGTTTAAAAGGAGAGCTGTGCTCCACTTGTGGTTGTGTGTTCCTGAGTTGAAGTTTGCTGTTATATGAAAGCTGAATCGCTTTTGCTGAAATCCAAATCGTGTTAAGTCTCATACCTAACAGCCAGTTCCACTGCGGGCCTGTGTCAGGCTCTTCAGAAAGTCAGTCAAACACCAGGCTTCATAAAGAAGATAGCGTTTATTGAAAGCCGTTCTAAAGGCACGGTAACATCTCTTTGTCAGTGATAGCTAATTCTAGGGATACACTTACAGTTATACCAGCTTGAAATGCCCCCCCTCTCTATCTACCAGTGGGCACTAAGCCCGTGCGCGGGAAAAGGTGCGAAAGTCCTAAAGCAGTAAATAACCAAAATGCCCTAGAGTTGTCCCAGACAGCGGAAACCAGAACTGTGAGACCAAGGACATTTGGTGAGATAACAGATTGCCCAGGCGGTAGAATTCTGAATCTCCTAGGCAACCTGCACACCTCCCTACATTCCAGGGCAGAAAAGTTGCAGACCATCCCTCCCTCCTACCCTTCCATCCATCCGATGTCAGGATTACCTGACAGCCTGAGAGAAGCCCTCCAGGGGCCTCATCCAGCCCCCGGGCCACATGTTTGACACCCCTGGGCGAGAGACTTTTTTCTCTTTTCACCTGGAGCTTGGGACCGCTCGGTATAATTTTTAATCGCACTGTTTTGTTTAAAAAATCCCAGTTCTCGACCCATTGTTTCCAATAGGGCCAGTTTGGTGTAGTGGTTAAGTGTGCTGACTCTAATCTGGGAGAACTGGGTTTGATTCCCCCACTCCTCCTCTTGCAGCTGCTGGGTGACCTTGGGTCAGTCATGAGTTCTCTCAGAGCTGTCCTTGAAAAAGAGCAGTTTCTGTCAGAGCTCTCTCAGCCCCCACCTACCTCACAGGGTGTCTCTTGTGGGGAGGGGAAGGGAAAGGAGTTTGTAAGCCGCTCTGAGACTCTGAATGAAGGGCAGGGTATAAATCCAATCTCTTCTTCTTCTTCTTCTTCTTCTTCTTCTTCTTCTTCTTCTTCTTCTTCTTCTTCTTCTTCTTCTTCTTCTTCTTCTTCTTCTTCTTCTTCTTCTTCTTCTTCTTCCATCCAGCAAAGGCCATTCTGCCGTTTTATGTCCATAATGTAATGATCTGAACAAATGGAAATGTTTCCCATGGTCAGAATAAAGCCCCTGCGTCTCCTCTTAAGGGCGCAGCCGCCAAACCCACTTCCACCTCGCCTTTCCCCTCCCTCTGAACAATCTTGAATTTTATTTTGCATCGATACGCTGGAAAGGCCAAGAGTTTGTGGTACAGGAGAGACAACGCTACTCCCGCGGCCTTTCGCAAAAAGGCAAAGATAATGAAAACATTTCATTTGCTCTGAGTGGAGAGTCAATTGCGGGCAGCTCGTCTACCAACAAACACCCCGCGAACGCCTCCGATAAATCAGTTCCATGCGGAGCCCGGCTTTTCTTCCTCCACAGAACGGCAAAATGATAAACTGCGGGAGACCCTCGGTTTATAACGCAGCCTACGGCATTATCCACACACTGCGTTAAGCGATTGCGGCGTTTTCTCTTTGGCCGACAGAAGAGCCTCCGACCAATACCAGATCTGCGTCTTCCTTAAGTACCGATTCTGGAGGTGTTCTTGATGCCAACATCCTGAATTCTGGAGTTGGGCAATTCCCCCCTGGGTTGTTTGTGACCAGAGCCCCCCTTTCTTTCTTTCTTTCTTTCTTTCTTTCTTTCTTTCTTTCTTTCTTTCTTTCTTTCTTTCTTTCTTTCTTTCTTTCTTTCTTTCTTTCTTTCTTTCCTTCCTTCCTTCCTTCCTTCCTTCCTTCCTTCCTTCCTTCCTTCCTTCCTTCCTTCCTTCCTTCCTTCCTTCCTTCCTTCCTTCCTTCCTTCCTTCCTCCTTCCTTCCTTCCTTCCTTCCTCCTTCCTTCCTTCCTCCTTCCTTCCTTCCTTCCTTCCTTCCTTCCTTCCTTCCTTCCTTCCTTCCTTCCTCCTTCCTTCCTTCCTTCCTTCCTTCCTTCCTTCCTTCCTTCCTTCCTTCTTTCTTTCTTTCTTTCTTTCTTTCTTTCTTTCTTTCTTTCTTCCATCCTTCCCCAAAACAAACGATTAAAAATGAAAAAAAGGATACAATTAGAAGCTTGGTTGTAGTGGTTAGGAGTGCAGACTCGAATCTGGGAGAACCGGGTTTAATTTCCCCGCTCCTCCACGTGCAGCTGCTGGTGTGACCTGGGTTCTGTCACAAGTTGTCTCACAGCTGTTCTCTCAAGAGCAGTCCTCGAAAGAGCTCTCTCAGCCCCACCTACCTCACAGGGCATCTGTTGTGGGGAGGGGAAGGGAAAGGAGACTGTAAGCCGCTCTGAGACTCCGAGTGAAGGGCGGGGCATAAATCCAATCTTCTCCTCCTCCTCCTCTCCTTCTTCTAATAACATGTAGGTATAAGAAGGCTGCTGGGGTTATAGCTACTGTTTCCAGCCCCCAGGGGATGGCTGGTGGTCTCTTAGGATTACAGCTCATCTCCAGGCGACAGAGATCAGTTCCCCTGGAGAAAATGGCCCCTCTGGAAGGTGGACTCTATGGCATTAGATCCCACTGAAGCTCCTCCCTTTCCCAAACCCCGCCCTCCTCAGGCTCCACCCCCCAAATCTGGAGCTGGCAACTGCAGGAGTGTATAATCATCAGGGCTACAAGTCCCCGTTACATTTCTTCTGGGGCCTTTGCAAGACAACAGGCTTGGAGCCAGGCATCCCAGGCACATGAGGGCCTTGATTTGGATCGGGACCATGGCCTCCAGGGACAACAGGTTTCAGCCTCCCCACACACACACTGTTTTCCCAGCCTGAAACAATCCTATAAAGTGCTCGGTATGCACCAAAGGGCTACAAGGCGGTTCCTCCAGTGTGTAGGGTTGCCAATCTCCAGGTGGGGCCTGGAGATCTCCCTCTATTATAATCGATCCCCAGGTGACAGAGATTAGTTCTCCTGGAGAGCCAGTTGGGTGTAGTGGTTAAGTGCACGGACTGTAATCCGGGAGAACCGGGTTTGATTCCCCCCAGTCCTCCACTTGCACCTGCTGATGTGACCTTGGGTCAGTCACAAGCTCTGGCACAGCTGTTCTTGGAAAAGAGCAGTTGCTGTCAGAGCTCTCTCAGTCCCGCCTACCTCACAGGGGAGGGGAAGGGAAAGGAGTTTGTGAGCCGCTCTGAGACTCCCTTGGGTAGTGAAGGGCGGGGTATAAATCCAATCTCCTCCTCCTCCTCCTCCTCCTGGAGAAAATATGGCCGCTTTGGAGGTAGGGTTGCCAGCTCAAGGTTGGGAAATACCTGGAGATTTGGAGGGGTGGAGCCTGGAGTGGGCGGGGTTTGGGGAGGGGAGGGGCCACAGCCGGATAAAATGCCGTAGAGTTCACCCTCCACAGTAGCCATTTTTTTCCAAGGGAACTGATTTTGGTCACCTGGAGGTCAGTTCAGTTCTGTTCAGTTCCCCTTTATTGGCATAAAACAGCTTAAGAGAGAATTACTATAAAAGGAAATATACATTCAAAACCATATAAAACCATACATATAGAACACAGTGTAGGATAAAACAATTACTCATTGGTAGTTTTCCTTCTATGCTGGAGAAGACTCTTGAGAGTCCCCTGGACTGCAAGGAGATCAAATCAGTCAATCCTAAAAGAAATCAACCCTGATTGCTCCCTGGAAGGCCAGATCCTGAAGTTGAAGCTCCAATACTCTGGCCACCAAATGAGAAGGGAGCATTCAGTGGAGAAGACCCGGATGCTGGGAAAGATTGAAGGTCAAAGAAGAAGGGGACGGCAAAGGATGAGATGGTTAGACAGTGGGGTTTCGGTTTCGGTGTCACGAATGGCGGCCGCTTCTCGGGACGCTCCCGGAGGCGGTTAGCCCACGCGCAGTTAGGGGGTCTTCGCATGAGCGAAAGACCCTAGTGAGCCTTAGGTAAAGGCTCCGAACCGGGGGCGCTTGGGGAGTAGCCTCTTTGCCGGCAGACAGCCGGGAAATTGAGGCTTTCTCCCCGCCCCAATCGGCCCCGCTGCGGCGTGCCCGTAATGGGACTTAGCGGCACCACCGAATTCCAGGAGTGAAAACAGCGTTATGGCTTAAATTAAAAAGAAGAAGTTGCATCAAATCGTGAGTTGGAGATCTATTTTGAAGCGTAAATCGGAGCCCCCTGCATGCGTATAAGCGTTGGGAGGAGGGAGGAGTTCCCACCCCCTTTGAGAAGCAAGATCCACAAAGGGAGCGCGAAGGGGGCTGAGAGAAGAAAAAGTGTTGGTGAAAGTACCGTTGGGGTTGCATGGAAGATTTTGATCATCTTAGCTTCCTGGGGGATGCGGCACGAACTTTTTAAAAGTAAACAAAAAAACAAAATGTCGATACTGGAAAAAGTCCTGCAGATACCGGAAGAGAAGAGAGGAGGGACTTCCGGTCCAGATAGCCCACCCCCAGAGCTTGCTGTCAATCAACAGGAAAAGGAGATGCTGTGCCCCCTGCTGGAACAAGTGCGCAAAATCAACGAAACTTTGTCTAAAATGGATAGTGTTCTCATCAGTCGACAGAACCAGATGTTGGAAACAACTAGAAAGATGATTGAGATTGAACAGAAATCGAATTTGATTCTAGGTTTCCAGGGCGTTAAAGAAGAAGAGAAAGAAGATCTCGGATTTACCTTGACAAATGTCTTGGCACCCCTAACTGGCAGTGAAGCGATAAAATTAAAAGAAGAGGTGGATGAGGCTCCCAAAGCCTATTCCGCTTTTATAAAAGAGAATACTCTGCCAGTAGAAGGGGATGTTGAGCATAACAAGCGACAAACTGGAGATCTAATTTCATCTGAAGAGTTTGTGGAGCCCAGAAAGCCTGAAAGCCAGAAGTTTAAGGAAAAAGAGAAAAGAAAGAAGAAGGATTTCATCTTTAAAATGCAGAAACTTCTGAAGAGACACGCCAGCAGAGAGGAAGATGCAGTATTCCAAACTGGGACAAGCGAAGAAGACAGCAGCCCAGGGGAAAGTGGTGATGGAACGGAAGACTTCAAAGTTAAAATGGACTCAATCCACAACTGGAAGAGATTTAAAAAGAAGAGATTTTGAGGACTGTTCGTGTAACATCTGGAAGGAGCTGTTTAATTACTAACCCCAATGGACTTTACTAACTGCATTAACAGAGTGATTTTGGACTTCGTAATAGTTAAAAAGAAGATCTTCTAACCACGATAGATGCCAAAACTGGTATTGGTTTTTTAACCTAAACTAACCCTCACTAACAGGAAAAATTTCACTCCATCTTTTTCTTTCTCCACCTGTCTACCCTTCCTGTTTCTTATAAAAAGAATAAAATTCTCTCTTCTTTAAGAGAGTTTTACAAAAAAAAAAAAAAAAAAGAGATGGTTAGACAGTGTCATCGATGCAACGAACATGAAATTGAGCAAACTTCAGCGGACAGCGGAAGACAGGAGGGCCTGGCGTGACCTGGTCCATGGGGTCGCGAAGAGTCGGACTTGACTGTGCGACTGAACAACAACAACAACAGTTTTCCTGACGTAGCTTTATCGCTGATTGTAGAAACAGGGCTACGTTCATTGATATTTCCAGAACAGAGTCATTTAGAAGACTTTTAAAGCATCGGGAAGGTTCGTCATGTCGGCTAAGATGGGATTTAAATATCTAGAACGTAAATCCACATAAAACTGACGATGCAGACGAATATGCAAAACAGTTTCAATGCATCCAGAGTTGCGAGGGCAAAGTCGATCCGCATATACTATGTTTATTGCTATCTCCCGTGCAAGGTTGCTGATGGTATTACATTGAATCTTGCTGTTGCAGTGCTTGTATACCAGATAGATATCGTATGGGGCTATTCGGCCTACCGTAAGGGGCATCTCAAAGTTCAGAGGGGAGCAAGATTTGTTGGCTCAGCTGTAAAGGCTTTGTGTTTCAATATCGAGGACTCTGCATTTAATCATCTGAAAAGCGCCCATAAATGGGAGCATGAACAGTGAGTGAGTCCACCTGGAGGTCAATCGTGACAGCAGGCACCGCTTCCTTCACAGGTATGTCCACCTGAGCCTCTGCAGATAGTTAACTAAGGCCCCGGTCACACAGGAGGATTTGCCCCATGGGAGGGACGGATCGGGGGCGCATCAAGCGGGCGCGATCATAGTGCAACATCTGGGAAGCGGTGCGCACCCGTCCCCGATCCGACCCTTCCAGCCGAAAACCCGCTGCAAAAAGGTAGCACCAAAAGAGTACTACCTACCTGTTGATGCACAGCACGGGCCGGCGTCTGATTGCCAACACGCCCATCTCCCTGCAGCATACAGAGACCCTGTAGAACTGCGCATGCGCACATCTCCCTGCAGTATTCAGAGACCCTGTAGAACTGCGCATGCGCACATCTCCCTGCAGCATACAGAGACCCTGTAGAACTGCGCATGCGCACATCTCCCTGCAGTATTCAGAGACCCTGTAGAACTGCACATGCGCACATCTCCCTGCAGTATTCAGAGACCCTGTAGAACTGCGCATGCGCACATCTCCCTGCAGCATACATAGACCCTGTAGAACTGCGCATGCGCACATCTCCCTGCAGTATTCAGAGACCCTGTAGAACTGCGCATGCGCACATGCGCAGCAGGCCCGCCTCGCTCACCAATCTGTGGCTTCCCCCCAGCATCTAATCATGCCGAGGAGCAACTGTGTGGTGGCTCGGGGGATCTCTCTGATCCCACCGCCATGCTTCTCTTTTGATGCGGCTCTAAAAAGCCGCACTTCAGCCGCACCTTTCCCCCCAGTGTGACCGGGGCCAGTATTATTTTTTTTTAAAACAGATGAATAAAAAATTTCTTTATTGACAACATCCCTCCCCCCGGAAAAGAGCATTTTTCAAAGAAATTGTTTTGTTGGGAGGATTTTCCTCACTTCGTGTCGTCGTCCTCCAGGTGGGGCCTGGACGTTACCTGGGATTTTAACTGATCTCTGGAGGAAATGGCTGCTTTGGAGACTGAACTCTACCCCACCCTCTCTCCCAGGATCTACCCACCCCAAATCTCCAGGAATTTCCCAACCTGGAGGTGGCAACGCCGTCCCCACCACATTGCATTTAATTCCAAGGGGCAGGACGCGGCGACAACAGAAGGCTCCAGCCGCAACCCGCAACCCTCGCGTCATGTTGCGGCCCGGAACGAAACCTTCCCGGATCGGGATTTCTTTTGCAATTGGCTTCCCAGAGAGCTCCCAGAGGGACTGTGGTTAGTGCGAGGAGCGGGAAGAGCTATTTTTAACTCAACCCAAGATGCCGCTTAATAAAACTTTTCCACCCAGGAGTCACTGAACCGGAGGCTGTTACGGAAGGGGAAAGAAACCCCCTTCCGCCACAAAACATAAACACTGTCAAGGAGGATTTCAGTCCAAGGGTGTGCTCGAACCGCAGCCCCTACTGGTAGGAAAGCCCTGCTAGAGGAAAGCGTCTGTCTCTGTCGGCTGTGGGTGGATTTTGGACATGCGCTGGGGATGATCGGTGGCTTTGGACATGCAAAATGCCTTCTGTTCTGTACAATTTCACACAAAGCAAGTTTCAAATGTGACTAAAAACAGAGCGGAGTTGTCGCTTATATTACGAAGGGGGTCAGCTGTTCTGTTCTGTGAGACTTTTGAGTCTCAGAGCAGCTTACAAACTCCTTTCCTTTCCCTTCCCCTCCCCACAACAGACACCCTGGTAGGTAGGTGGGGCTGAGAGAGCTCTGACAGAAACTGCTCTTTTTCAAGGACAGCTGAGCCACAGCTTGTGACTGACCCAAGGTCACATCAGCAGGTGCAAGTGGAGGAGTGGGGAATCAAACCTGTGTTCTCCCAGATAAGAGTCCGCACACTTAACCAATACACCAAACTAGGACCCGTGATACTTTTAGGGGCTCACAAAAATGTTTTAATTTCTTTATTTTTTTAAGAAAAGTTTTTATTGTTTTTCTTCTATAAACTACACATACTGCAACACTACAAAAACTAATCCACTACATACAAACACTAATGAGAGTAACAAGGCTCTATTACACATTAACTATATGATTTCAACCTTTTTCTACCTAGTTCACAATTCAGTTCCTTTCTGCGCTACTTTAAAGAAAGCCCAAAAAGACTTCATTAAAAATACTATAACTTCAAAGCTTAAAATTTAATTATGCTAGTAGAGAATCTGAGAACTTTATTTGGAAGACTTCTTACCTTTATGCTTCTTTTTCTTTTGCCACGGCAATTTAACCTTCATCGTTTGGGGTGCGGCCGCACCTAAATCAGAATCAGAGTCGGAATCAAAAATTTCTCCTAATGATACCGAAGTATCTGAGGAGGAAGAATTATCTGAGCCAGTCTTTTGGCACTCCCTGATATCCTCAATGTTTTAATTTCCTTAAAAACCAGAAGAAGGTGACGGGGAATCAAGATTTAGGATAGAAGAAAACGTTTGAATTTTTTCTTCATAGAATCACTGAGTTGTAAGGGGCCGTAGAGGCCATCTAGTCCAACCAGTGTTCCCTCTAAGCTGAGTTGGTGCGGTTTCTTAGCCTCTTTTTCATCTCAGCTCAGGAAGGAGGTCCTCCAGAGCAAACGAATTCATGCACCGGCCAAATCGCTCGCCCACAACTTCACTGCCGGTAGCTCACAAAGTAGAATTTTGGCTCACAAGACTCCACAGCTTAGAGGGAGCATTGAGTCCAAGCCCTGGCTCAACGCCGGATCAGCCTAGACTAGCTTTCCTGATGAGTGTTTGTCCAGCCGCTGCTTACAGACTGCCCGGGAGGGGGAGCTCACCACCTTCTGAGACAGCCGATTCCACTGAACACCCTCCAAAACAGTCATTTGCTTGAGGGGAACCAATCTCAGTTGTGCTGGGTCAGACCAGGGGTCCATCCAGTCCAGCATCCTGTCTCACTCAGTGGCCAGCCAGTTCCCCTGGAGGGTCAACGACAGGGCATAGAAGCCAAGGCCTTCATGAGGACATCAGAAGAGCCCTGGCTGGGTCAGGCCAGTGGTCCATCTAGTTCAGCATCCCGTCTCACACAGTGGCCAACCAGTTCCTCTGGAAGGCCAACAGCAGGGCAGAGAGGCCAAGGCCTTCATAAGGACATCAGAAGAGCCCTGGCTGGGTCAGGCCAGTGGTCCATCTAGTTCAGCATCCCGTCTCACACAGTGGCCAACCAGTTCTTCTGGAGGACCAGCAACAGGGCAGAGAGGCCGAGGCCTTCATAAGGGCATCAGAAGAGCTCTGCTGGATCAGACCAGTGGTCCATCTAGTCCAACATCCCGTCTCACACAGTGGCCAACCGGTTCCTCTGGAGGGCCAACAATAGGGCATAGAGGCCAAGGCCTTCATGAGGACATAAGAAGAGCCCTGGCTGGGTCAGGCCGGTGGTCCATCTAGACCAGTATCCCATATCACACAGTGGCCAACCGGTTCCTCTGGAGGGCCAACAGCAGGGCAGAGAGGCCAAGGCCTTCATAAGGACATCAGAAGAGCCCTGCTGGATCAGACCAGTGGTCTATCTAGTCCAGCATCCTGTCTCACACAGAGGCCAACCAGTTCTTCTGGAGGACCAGCAACAGGGCAGAGAGGCCGAGGCTTTCATAAGGGCATCAGAAGAGCCGTCCTGGATCAGACCAGTGGTCCATCTAGTCCAACATCCCGTCTCACACAGCGGCCAACCAGTTACTCTAGAGGGCCAACAACAGGGTAAAGAGGCTGAGGCCTTCATGAGGACATCAGAAGAGCCCTGGCTGGTCCATCTAGTCCAGCATCCCGTCTCAGACAGTGGCCAACCGGTTCCTCTGGAAGGCCAACAACAGGGCACAGAGGCCGAGGCCTTCCCCTGATGTTGCCTCCTGGCAGCTGAGATTCAGAGATTTAGTGCCTCTGAATGTGGAGGTTCCCCAATAGATCTCCAAGTGCCACCGGAAGGATGGAAACCTTAGCCATGCTTGGCAGCATAAACAAACAAACAGACAGACACAAGCCTCCTGCAATATTATCTGCAGAACAAGACCAATGTTCTTTTTGCTGAGAGGACACAGAACGGACAAGTGGCTGCTTGTGACTCACTCAGCCGGCGTGACTCATATCAACGAGGGCACCCCTGCCAAGCTGCCAACTGTATAGACGGCTCTTGACAACAGGGAGATGACCGCACAAATGTCTATGGGAGAATACATCCAGCCAGGATTTTCGGGGGCCCTGGTTTCATGAGAAATCGGCTAAGCGCAGATATTCCACAGCGCCTCCTAGTGGCAAAAGCTTGTAAAAGCAAAATCCAGATGAGTATGAATTGCAAAAACAAACGGGAGCCTGCACCCAAGAAACGAGAAGGAGACAGAGACTGGGAAGAGCAGCCACAAAGGAGCTAGAAAAGGAGCGGGTGACGAAGATGGAGATAATTCATATCCAAGGCTCCCTCTAAGCTGTGGAGTCTTGTGAGCAAAAATTCTACTTTGTGAGCTACTGGCAGTAAAGTTGTGAGCAGGCGATCTGGCTAATGCATAAATTAGTTTGCTCTGGAGCCCTCCTTCCTGAGCTAACACAAAAGTGTGTGAGCCAGAGGCTAGAAATCTGTGAGCTACCTCACACTCACTCATCTTAGAGGGAACACTGTATAGTGTTCTCCATCAGGGGCAGATTAAGGTTCACTGGTGCCCTAAGCACTGACCAATCTTGGTGCCCCCTCTTGGTGCCCTAAGCACTGACCAATCTTGGTGCCCCCTCTTGGTGCCCTAAGCACTGACCAATCTTGGTGCCTCCCTCTTGGTGCCCTAAGCACTGACCAATCTTGGTGCCTCCCTCTTGGTGCCCTAAGCACTGACCAATCTTGGTGCCCCCCTCTTGGTGCCCTAAGCACTGACCAATCTTGGTGCCTCCCTCTTGGTGCCCTAAGCACTGACCAATCTTGGTGCCTCCCTCTTGGTGCCCTAAGCACTGACCAATCTTGGTGCCTCCCTCTTGGTGCCCTAAGCACTGACCAATCTTGGTGCCTCCCTCTTGGTGCCCTAAGCACTGACCAATCTTGGTGCCCCCTCTTGGTGCCCTAAGCACTGACCAATCTTGGTGCCTCCCTCTTGGTGCCCTAAGCACTGACCAATCTTGGTACCCCCTCTTGGTGCCCTAAGCAATGACCAATCTTGGTACCCCCTCTTGGTGCCCTAAGCACTGACCAATCTTGGTGCCCCCTCTTAGTGCCCTAAGCACTGACCAATCTTGGTTCCCCCTCTTGGTGCCCTAAGCACTGACCAATCTTGGTACCCCCTCTTGGTGCCCTAAGCACTGACCAATCTTGGTGCCCCCCTCTTGGTGCCCTAAGCACTGACCAATCTTGGTGCCCCCTCTTGGTGCCCTAAGCACTGACCAATCTTGGTACCCCCTCTTGGTGCCCTAAACACTGGCCAGTCTTGGTGCCCCCCTCATTGAAATGACTGTCATAACAACTGAATTTGGCTCCATCATTTTACTTTTAAACACCTGCATTTTACTTTTAAACATAGCCCTATGACACTGCACCTCGCCAACAAAAAATAGAAGATAACCCCTAGGGTGCACCCTGATCGATTTGCACTAGTTTTATCAATTTTTTTTTTTTGCAAATCTTCATTTGTGTTTTTTTTTCTTTTCACCCTTTCCCCAATTTTGCGATGCCCCCTTTGGCCCTGGTGCCCTAAGCACGTGCCCAGTCCGCTTAATGGTTAAACTGCCACTGTTCTCCATAACTATGTATGGGTGTGAAAGTTGGACAGTAAAGAAACCTGACCGGAAGGAAGCGGGGTCATTGGATATGTGGTGTTAGAGGAGAGTTTTACGGATGCCATGGACCACCCAAAAGACAAAAATAAGTGAGTTCTAGATCAAATCGAGGAGCTGCGGTGGCTCAAGTGGTTAAGACGCTGAACTGCAGGCTGTGGAAGGTCAGTAGTTCAGCAGTTCGAGACCCGAGAGTGCCGCGTGACGGAGTGAGCTCCCGTCTCTAGTTCCAGCTCCTGCCAACCTAGCAGTTCGAAAGGAAGAAATTGCAGGTAGATAAATAGGTGCCACTTCGGTGGGAAGGTAACAGCGTTCCGTGCGCCTCGGCGTTTAGTCATGCCGGCCACATGACCACGGAAACATCTTTGGACAGCGCTGGCTCTTCGGCTTTGAAACGGAGATGAGCACTGCATCACCAGAGTCGGATTCGACTGGCTTTCGAGCAAGGGAAACCTTTAAAAGATCAAATCGAGCGTGGATTCTCCCTAGAATTCTACAAAAAAGACTAAACTGATCCAATCAGATGCAGACCAGTTCTACCTCAAGCCAATTCCATCAGGTTTTTGTTTTTCTTAAATAAAGTTCAAAGTGCGTCTTCAAAGTGGAGTTCAAAGCGGAGTTCAGAGTGTATCTTCCCCAATTTTTAATGGATCGTAATATTCTTAGCCAACTTCAGAATCAGAGGGAAGAATGTTAATATAGATTAATGTAGCTTGCCCTCACGTGAACCTAGTGGTAGAAAAGCGCAAGGGTCCGGCAGCACCTTAAAAGACTAAAAAAAAAATTGCGGCAGGCAGTGTTCCCTCTAAGCTGAGTTCGTGTGAGCTAGCTCACAGTCCTTTAGCCTCCGGCTCACACGTTTTTGTCTGAGCTCAGGAAGGGATGGCTGCAGAGCAAACTCATTTATGCAGCAGCCAAATTGCTCGCTCGCAGCTTTAATATGTCAGTAGCTCACAAAGTAGAATTCTTACTCACAAGACTTCACAGCTTAGAGGGAGCACTGGTGGCCAGGGTAGGAGCACTCGTGAGTATGGAGAGCCAGTTTGGTGTAGTGGTTAAGTGCCTGGACTCTAATCTGGGAGAACCGGGTTCGATTCCCCCACTCCTCCACTTGCTCCTGGCTGGATGACCTTGGGCAAGCCGTAGTTCTGATAAGAGCTGTTCTTGAAAAAAGAGCAGTTCCTGTCAGAGCTCTCTCAGCCTCGCCGACCTCACAGGGTGTCTGTTGTGGGGAGGCAGGGCTGGCTTGCGAACTAGGCAAACTAGGCATTCGCCTAGAGCGCGCTGGCCGTTAGGGGCACCCAAAGCCCCCGCCCCTTCCCTGGCTTGCCAGCACCCCCTGCAGCTGTGGGCTGTGCAGGCAAGCCACGCTTAGAAGGAAGAGACAGGGGTTTAAACCACCGTCCTTTCCCTGGCTTGCTGGCACCGCCCCCTCCCCGTCTCCAGGCCCCACTGGGAGGTTGGCATCACCGGGGGGCACAGGCACCACAAGCTGGCCTTGCCTAGGGCACCCGGGCACCACGGGCCAGCCCTATGGGGAGGGGAATGGAAAGGAGTTTGTAAGCTGCTCTGAGACTCCAAGTGAAGGGCGGGGTATAAATCCAATCTCTTCCCTTCTCTTCTCTATCTGAAGAATTGAGCCGTGACTCACGAAAGCTCCTCCCCTGCCATAGGTTTTGTTAGTCTCTCAGGTGCTCCTGGACTCTTGCTCTTTTTTTACTGCTGCAGCCAGACTAACATGGCTACCCATCTTGGTAAGTCCAGGAGAAAGGATTGGGAAAAAAAAATCAGGAAAGATTGAGACGCCTGGGATCCATCAGAAGCTTAGCAGCATATTTGAGCCTGAATACTTATTGAGATCAGCGTCCTATCTGAATGTATTATCTTTCCTTTTTTTTTTTTTAGAATTTTATTAACAGGATATTTTAACATGTTCCATATTTAAAAACAATTCTTAACCTACCCCTTTTCCACAACTTTCTCCCCCCCCCCCGGCTTCAAACAATGCTCCACCCCCATTATTATTTCAGTCAATATTCTCCTACATTTTACCCCCTTATTCAGTAATCAGATCATCAGTTTAAACATTTTCCTTCTCTATTTTCTCTCTCTTAGGTAACATTTTAACTACAATCCATTTCTCACTATACTTCTAATCTTAATAGTTATCAAAGCAAAGTAGCTTATTTTTAACATCCCAATTCAGTTCTAAATAATCTTTAAAATCTTTCCAATCTGCTAAAAATTCTCCATCTTCTTTTCCATTGAGTTTTTTTTGTCAATTTGTCCATCTCTATCATGAAAATCATCTTCTTTATCCATTCCCATTTATCTGGTGTCTTCTCCTGCTTCCAAAATTGAGCATATATCATTCTTGCCGTTGAAATCAGATACCATAACAATGTTCTCTTTGTCACGTTAACTTCCTCCATTTTAAGACTTAAAAGTAACATTTCTGGCTCTTTTTTCAAAGTACATTTCAGGATCTTCTGGATTTCTTTGTGAATCTCAGTCCAAAAAGCAACCGCTTTTTGAATGTATTATCTTTCCTGGTTTTTTGTAAAGTACCTTATGAGTGTGAGAGCTTCTGTACCACTCTGATATTTTCCTGAGGAAGATCCAGTTTCGAAACGTTGTCATATAATCCGGAGACGTCGTTGATGTACTTTTACACAGGGATTTCCTTATGATTTGAAGGAATTTGTTCATTGTGTTGTACTTGTGGACAATAATATATAGAAAGCATTTTCTTTGCAAGTCTTGTTGACTGCCTGATTTGTGGGTCAGACTCTCGCAACTGTTTTCTTTACATTTATACTGAATCAGACCATCAGTCCATCCAGGTCAGTATTGTCTACTCAGACTGGTGGCAGCTCTCCAGTATCTCTGGTAGAGGTCTTTCCCATTGCCTATTGCCTGGTCCTTTCTTACCTGGAGGTACCGGGGATTGAACCTGGGTCCAGGACCTTCTGCATGCTGAGCAGGCACTGTACCCCTGAGCAACGTTCCCTCTAAGCTGTGGAGTCTTGTGAGCAAAAATTCTAGTTTGTGAGCTACTGGCATTAAAGTTGTGAGCAAGTGATTTGGTCGCTGCATAAATTAGTTTGCTTTGGAGCCCTCCTTCCTGAGCTAAGACAAAAATCTGTGAGCCGGAGGCTAAAAAACTGTGAGCTAACTCACACTAACTCAGCTTAGAGGGAACACTTCCCCTGAGCCCCAGTAAGGGGACCTAGTCCACAAAAGCTTCTGCTAGAATGAAAACTTATTATTTTTTGAACTTTTCCAAGACTCCTGGTCATTTTGGCTTCTGTAGCTGATGCTGTCGCCTTCCAAAAAGGAACTATGGCACCAATTGGTTACTTTTGACCAACTTCTTCGATAATTTTTTTCGGGGTAGGTGACAGTCTCCACGAACAGGAGACCTACGTGGGCTGTACCGCTGAAGACTGCAACTGCAGAACAGGAAGCAACTAAAATAAAATAAAAGCTGCTTGCGGAGTTGCACCAGAGACGATTCCCTACCTGTCTTGGCCACTAGGTGCCACTGTTTGTTTGTCAATAAATAATAACAAGAGAGGGTGGTGGTTGTGTTTTTTTTTAATGTACCCAGTCATGCAAACTGGCTTCTGGTGGTATGAAATACAGCGGAGGCCAGGATCGCCCCCGCAAATTGCCTCTTTTCCTAGCCCAAAGCGCCGTAGCTGAGTAGAGCAAGAATAATTGTGTAGAGGCGAAGATGGGTGGCAGCAAAGGGTTCAGGGAGAGCAAATGTCAAAGGTTATAATGTGCCTCCAAACCTCTTTTCCAATAAGGCGGCCAACTCCAGATTGGGAAATTCCTGAAGCTTTGGGGATGGAAACTGGGGGATCAGGCTTTGGGGACTCCGCCCTCCAAAGGAGCCATTTTCTCCAGGGGAACTGATCTCTGTCACCTGGAGATGAATTGTGATTCTGGGAGATTTCCAGACCCGGCCTGGAAGCTGGCAAACTTTGGAGGTCAAAAGAGGGGACTGCCCCACAGAGGCCCCCCCATCATGTTGGTTGGTTCACCTTGTCTAAGGTGACAAGAAGACAAGAAGAAGGAGAAGAAGGAGAGATTGGATTTATACCCTGCCTTTCACTACACCAAGGAGCCTCAGAGCCAGGGCTATTTTTGGGGCCGGAACACACAGGAACGGAGTTCCGGCTGGCTCCCGAGTTGGCCACGCCCAGCAGGAACTTATTAGCATAATAGGCCACACCCAACAGCAGGAATTCATTAGGATTGGCTACATTTGGGATGTGTGGCCTAACATGCAAAGGAGTTCCTGCCACAAAAAAGCCCTGGGTTTTGACAACAAATGAGGTAAACAGAATAAGAAGCAAAAGGTGGGTGTGGCTGGCCACACTTCTGGTAACATGGGGGTGTGGCCTAATGTGCTAATGAGATGTGCTGTCACGGATGTGGCCTAATATGCGAATGAGTTTCTGCAGTTGGGTGTGGCCTATTATGCTGATGAGTTCCTACTGGGCTTCTTCTACAAAAAAAAGCCCTGCTCAGGGCAGCTTACAATCTCCTTTCCCTTCCCCTCCTCACAACAGACACCCTGTGAGGTTGGCGGGGCTGAGAGAGCTCTCTCGAAGACTGCTCGTGAGAGAACAGCTCTGAGAGAACTTGTGACTGACCCAAGGTCGCGCCAGCAGCTGCATGTGGAGGAGGAGGAGTGAGGAATCAAGCCCGGTTCTCCCGGTCTAGAGTCCACATTCTTAACCACTACACGCTCTTCATCACTACACCAAACCGAGCAACCGTTGTATCCCTGAGACTTCACCTTTGGCCTTCAAGGTGGTGACTTATGGAATCCAACAGGAATCCTGTTTATCCATCTAAGGAATCATCATTCATGGTTATTAATGAAACTACCATTGTCAAATCTGGCATACTAAACTACGTACCATCAACATACCAATCCCAAGTTTTTTAAAAAATTCTTCACTGGTTATCAGTTTTTCCCTCCAGGGTCACTTCAAAGTGCAGGTTTGCCCATCTGACCTTTGACCCTCACAGAGTGGCTTATAAGTCAACATTCTGCCCTGTAGGAACGATGGTGGCAGAAGGCTCAGGCCAAGGTGATCCAAAGGAGGCAGAGTGCCAGTGTATACAGTTGCCAAGTCCAAATTCACTTACCGCGGGGGAGTCCCATGCCGTCCCGGGAGTCCGTGCGTGCATGCTTTGCGCACGCGCTGCCGCAATGACGCCACCCGGAAATGACGCCATCATGTCGGCACATTGGGGGTGTGGCTGCTAGGATTCGAGTGAAAACCATAGAGTTTTCCCTCAAATCATAGAGTGTCCCACCCCCAACGTGGCCAGTGTGATGATATCACCTCCGAGTGACATCATCACGCTGGGGACATGTGCCGGAAGGGGGTGGATTTCCCCCCGGGGCCTGATTTGTTGGCGTTGGGTAATGGGCCTCTCAGGCGGGGGTTTACCCACCCCCCAGGGGGACTTGGCAAGCCTACCGGAGTAGCAGCACGCAACTTGATCTCAGAGCCATGCAGTGGAAGTGATCCTCCTTCCAGAGCCAGTTTGGTGCAGAGCCAGAGAGCCAGTTTGGTGTAGTGGTTAAGTGCACGGACTCTAATCTGGGAGAACCGGGTTTGATTCCCCCACTCTTCCACTTGCACCTGCTGGATGACCTTGGGCAAGCCATAGTTCTGACAAGAGCTGTCCTTGAAAAAAGAGCCGTTTCTGTCAAGAGCTCTCTCAGCCCCACCTACCTCACAGGGTGTCTGTTGTGGGGAGGGGAAGGGAAAGGAAAGGAGATTGTAAGCCGCGCTGAGGCACCTTTGGGTAGTGAACCACTTAACCACCACACCAAACTGAGCTGGCCTCTGAAATGTTGTGCACCAGTGCCCCCTAGTGCAGCATAGAGGAAACTATGCCTGTGAGGTGGATGGGGCTAAGAGAGCTCTGAGAGAACTGCTCTGGAGAGAACAGCTCTGGTAGAAATGTGACTGTCCCAAGGTCACCCAGCTGGCTGCATGTGGAGGAGCGGGGAATCACACCCAGTTCTCCAGATTAGAGTCCACGGCTCTTAACCACTACACCAGACTACACAAAACACAAGATGACACCTGATATTTTTGGCCACTGTGTGACACAGAGTGTTGGACTTGATGGGCTATTGGCCTGATCCAACACTGGCTTCTCTGACGTCCTTATGTTCTTAAGATCGCCCAAAGACTGAAGGAAGTCAGATCCTCAGAAACTCTTACTGAGAATAAGAATCCTTCAGCTTGGGTAGCTGACTGGAATTGTATAATAAAAATACATGATCCTGTAACCTTATCTTTCTGCATGGGAATGGGAGAGAAGTAACGTTCGACAGAGAGAGCAGGAAAAGCTTGAGGAAAGGTGGAGACTCTTGTGAGAAAACACACTAAGCGACATAGCCTCTGGGGAAGAGAACCATTTGTTTGACCCAAGACTGGATATTTTGAGGGAGAAGTTAACCCAACCGCCAATAACCTGGTTTAGGGAATATTTTCTTAGCACCGTCCAAAACTGCCAGAGGGGCTTGCAGGAATAGAGGCCGTTTGTGTGAGGGACTCTCTGGCAAACTTTCCGCAACACACGAGAGACAATGAGGGCCGCCTGCTGCTTCGACGAAGCTTGTGGCGACGTGCCGTGAATGAAAACTAAGCCTGCGGGGAGAGCCGTTTTCTCCCAGATGGGCGAACCCCTGACCCATCTTGATCATCTCCTCAGGCTGGGCTGGGAGAAGTCCGTGGCTTCGTCCAGGACCTGTACGGAGAGAAGGCGAAAGAGATGGTCTCGTCTCTATCGAGCGAAGCGTGGGATTAAAAACCGAACTAACAGGCAAACCTAACCAATTATTTACAGTCGGGTGAAAGGAAAGAATTTTGATCTGAGAGAACAAGGAGGAATTAAAACTCGAGGCCCGCAGATAGGGTTTCCAACCTTCAGGTGGGCCCTGGAGACCTCCCACTATTACGACTGACCTCCGGACTACGGAGATCAGTTCCCTCTGGAGAAAATGGCTCCTTTGGACAAGGCTGGAGCTGGATTCCAGTTCTTTATTCACATTTCCTAGTTCCTTCTTTGGCAATCCAAGCACAAAGATTGAGGATAATTTAAAAGCTCTGAACCCCCAAATACAGTTTAATTTAAAAACTCTGAACCCCAAAATACAAGGTCCTACCTTCGATCTGCTGGGGGGGCTCCCAGAAGTGATGTCATTGTGTAGCTGACATTGGAGAGTTGATGCTCTAGTTTTTGGGCAAAACTCTATGGTTTCAGGCCAAGTTTACCATAGAGTTTTGCCCAAAGCCTAGAGTGTCGCCCCCCAATGTCGGCAACGTGATGTCACTTCCAGGTGATGTCATTACATCGGGGGAAGGGGCCATTTGTGGGTGGGGTTTCCCCCCGCTGGCCAGTTGGCCAGAGGCTGAAATGGCCCCGCAAAAGTGGGAGAACCCCCACCCAGACTGGGGGCTTGGCAACCCTCATTTGAACCTCCACAAATATATGTTGCATTGGAGGGCAAAGTCCCCTGAATCTGGGGGCGTTTGATATGTGGTGGTACGAGCCTTATTTGGGGGTTCAGAGCTTTTAAATTGTCCTCAATATTTGTTGTTGGGTTTACAAATAAGAAACTAGGAAATGCCAATAAGGAACTGGGAACCAACTTCAGCCTCCTCTGCTTTGGAGGGCGGACTCTATGGCAGGGTTGCGAAACATGCGGTCCGGTGGCCAAATCAAGCCCCCGGAGGGCTTCTCTCAAACCCGGAGTGGAACTGGCCGTCTTCTGCTGCTTCTTCCAGTTCTGCTGCTGCTGCGTCACCGTAGGTTTGCAGCTTACAGATACACACCTGAACAGCAAGATTGCAACAGCACAGACGTTTTGATGCAATAATTCAGAGCAAGAGGTGTCAGTTATCAGACGGTTGGCCCCACTGCTGGACCTCCTGAGGGCACCTCGTATATTTTGGCCACTGTGTGACAGAGTGTTGGACTGGATGGGCCATTGGCCTGATCCAACATTGGCTTCTCTTATGTTCTTATATGGAGCAGAGGTCCATCAGTGGCTATTAGCCACAAGGTATAGAGAGGGACTCTGTATTCTTGGTGCTTGGGGTGGGGAGGGCAACAGTGGGAGGGCTTCTAGTGTCCTGGCCCCACTGGTGGACCTCCCGATGGCCCCTGGTATTTTTGGCCACTGTGTGACAGAGTGTTGGACTGGATGGGCCATTGGCTTGATCCAACATTGGCTTCTCTTATGTCCTTATGAATTGAATAAACTTATGAAGCAGAGGTCCATCGGTGGTTATTAGCCACAAGGTATAGATAGGAACTCTCAGTCTAGGGCAAGTGATGCTCTGTACTTTTGGTGCTTGGGGGGGGAGGTCAACAGTGGGAGGGCTTCTGGTGTCCTGGCCCCACTGCTGGACCTCCCGATGGCCCCTGGTATTTTTGGCCACTGTGTGGCACAGAGTGTTGGACTGGATGGGCCGTTGGCCTGATCCAACACTGGCTTCTCTTGTGTTCTTATGCTCTTTTAAAATTGTGGGCCCCCCCAATTTCTCAACAGCATCCCTTCAAAAGTTACGTGCAAGTTCAGCAAGGAGAAAATTGCAGGCCTCCTGACCGGTAATGGGAACAACCCCTAAGGGTCAACCAAACTGTACAGTTGCGAACAGGGGCTGACTTGGAGACAGGGTCATGTGTCAGCAAAAAACAAAAAAATCAAGAACACGTCGGAGATGTCTGGTCTTCTTTTTTAAACAGCAAAGATCTGGTCTTCTAATACATCGCCTCGCCCTTTGGAACTGGCTTCCCCTTGCTCAGCAATCTGGTAAACGATTCTACCAACCTCAGCAGAAGACGCCTTCCAGAGTCGAACTCAAGGGAAAGGATTTTAAGTTCCACGTAAAACTCATTGCTAGAGGCGGCAGGCAGCCCAGGGCGTCCAAAGCAAAATCTTAAGAGCGTGGCCCAAGGCGTATATTTTCCCTTCTCCTCTCCTTTAAAAACATCCAATCGGATCAAGAGTTCTGGACAAAGCTTTGGTGACATTTTGGTTGGTCCTGATGAAGGATAATCTTCCAACCAAGGTAGCCCGATCTCGTCAGATCTCAGAAGCTAAGCAGGGTCAGCCCTGGTTAGTATTTGGATGGGAGACCCCTGAGGAAGTCCAGGGTTGCTATGCAGAGGTGGGCAATGGCAAACCACCTCTGTTTCTCTCTTGCCTCAACCTGGATGGCCCAGGCTAGATCTCAACATAAGCCTGCAGTGTGATGTGGCTGCAAAGAAAGCTAATGCAGTCCTAGGATGCATTAACAGAAGCATTGTGCTAATGCAGTCCTAGGATGCATTAACAGAAGCTAGCTTGCACTAACTCAGCTTAGAGGGAACACTGGCGGGCACTCAATGAAATTGCCAAGCAGTTGGGTTAGAATGGATAAAAGGAAGCACTTCTTCACCCAAAGAGCGATTAACACCTGGAATTCACTGCCACAGGAGGTGGTGGCAGCAGCTACAAGCATGGACGGCTTCAAGAGGGGAATTGGATAAACATATGGAGCAGAGGTCCATCAGTGGCTACTAGCCACAAGGTACAGATAGGAACTCTCAGTCTGGGGCAAGTGATGCTCTTTCTTCTTGATGCTTGTGGGGAGGGGGTCCACTGTGTCAACAGAACACTGAACTGTAATCACCCAAAGAGTGATTAACACATGGGATTCACTGCCACAGGAGGTGGTGGCAGCTACAAGCATGGAGGGCTTCAAGAGGGAATTGGAGAAACATCTGGAGCAGAGGTCCATCAGTGGCTATTAGCCACAAGGTACAGATAGGAACTCTCAGTCTGGGGCAAGGGATGCTCTGTATTCTTGGTGCTTGGTGTGGGGGTCAACAGTGGGAGAGCTTCTAGTGCCCTGGCCCCACTGCTAGACCTCCTGATGGCACCTGGCATTTTTGGCCACTGTGTGAGACAGAGAGTGTTGGACTGGATGGTCCATTGGCCTGATCCAACATTGGTGTCTCTTATGTTCTTATGATGGTCGGTGGTGGAAAGTGCCCTCAAGTCACAGCCGACTTATGGAGACCCCTCGCAGGGTTTTCAAGGCAAGAGAGGAGCAGAGGCGGTTTGCCATTGCCTGCCTCTGTATGGTAGCCCCGGACTTCCTTGGTGGTCTCCCATCCAAGTAGGCCCGTAGCCAGGATTTTGTGGCTTGTGGGACAATTTCTTTTTTTTCTGGTGGGGCTGAAGTTCCCAGTGCAGAAAGAAAAGCCATTTAGCCAATAGAAAGCTGTGGCCAGGACAGAGCTCTAAATTGCAAGCTGTCGACCACTTTGAGATGACCGGGACAAGGAGGACAGGGACCTCAGTGGGGTACAATGCCATAGAGTCCTTCCTCCAAAGTATCCACTTTCTCCAGGGGAACCGATCTCTGTTGTCTGGAGATAAGCTGTCATTCCAGGGGATCCCCAAGCCCCACCTGGAGTCTGGCATTGCTAACTTCATTGGTGGTCTCTCCCATCCAAATGCTGACCAAGGTTGGTCTTGCTTAGCTTCCAAGTTCTGATGAGACTGGGCTAGCCCCGGCTGTCCAAGTCAACTGGCTGGAAAAGTTAACGCCCAAGATGGAGGGGTGAAAAGCTGTGGTCCAACATGGACGCTGGCTGGCAGAAGTCGGATGATTTTGCCACCCACTGTTTGTGAAAGTGCATGTGGACCAAGTCTAGGGAGTCGGAATCGCCCCGGTTTCTCAGTGTCACAGCAAGAACACTTTCAATCCACCCAGGAATCTGCAAAGCAAAGCAAGGACTTCATCCACCGATGGCAATCCATTAGGTTTACAGAAATACTACGCAAGTGGAAACTGTATCAGGTCAACGGTTTTCCCCTTGTTTGTTTAGCCCACTCTGGACAAAGTCCTACCAGAGTTCTCTAGCTGCTATTAGAGCACTTAATGATCAACTGCTCAGATTTCATGGTAGAATGGGGACTCAAGACGAAAATCTGCAGCCATCTATGAACTGCCTGCCCCTTTTCCACCCCCACCTGCGCAGTTTCCCCCTGTAGCTTTCGCCCCCTTGGATTATGTGCTTGTTGAGCATCTTAGTTTTGCAAGGTCCGTATCCTGACTGTATCATACTTATAATTCAGCCTGCGATAGATAAATAAGATAGATAGATAGATAGATAGATAGACAGACAGACAGACAGACAGATGATGGACGGATGATAGTAGATGACAGATAGATAGATAGATGATAGATGATAGATAGATAGATAGATAGATAGATAGATAGATAGATAGATAGATAGATGATGGACGGACACACGGAGGGAAGATAGACAGATGATGGACGGACACACGGAGGGAAGATAGATAGACAGACAGACAGATAGATAGATGATGGATGGATGGACAGACGGAAAGAAGATAGATAGATAGATAGATAGATAGATAGATAGATAGATAGAGACAGACAGACAGACAGACAGACAGACAGACAGACAGATGACAGACGGAAACACAGATAGAAGATAGATAGATGATAGATGATAGATAGACAGACAGACAGACAGACAGATAGACAGATAGATAGATAGAGCAGGTTCAGCCCTGGTTTGTATTTGGACAGGAGGCCACCATGAAGCGGTTAGGGGCACGGATTCTTATCTGGGAGAACCAGGTTTGAGCCCCCACTCCTCCACATGCAGCTGCTGGTGTGACCTTAGGTCAGTCACAAGTCCTCTCAGAGCTGTTCTCTCAAGGGGCAGTCCTCAAAAGAGCTCTCTCGGACACACTTAGGTCTCAGTTGTGGGGAGGGGAAGGGAAGGGAGATTGTAAACTACTCTGAGACTCCTTCCGGTAGTGAAGGGTGGGGTATAAATCCTCCTCCTCCTCCTGTTCTTCTTCTTCTATTTGAAAAATAACCTTTGACTGTACAGAGATGGTCGTTTTGTACGAGTAATTCTGATACAGGAACTTCACCAGTCTAAAGACCCACACGATTCCTTCTAAAATGACTGAACTTGAGTATGTCCAAGCAACTCCTGCATCAGTTCCAGGAACGTACAATCTGATTGGCATTAAGTGCCCAGACTACTCTGACCTGATCTCGTCAGATCTCAGAAGCTAAGCAGGGTCGGCCCTGGTTCAGACTTGGATGGGAGACCACCAAGGAAGCCCAGGGTTGCTAGGCAGAGGCAGGCCATGGCAAACTCAACTCTGCTCTTCCCTGGACAATTCAGGGTAGACGGATCTCATCAGATCTCAGAAGCTAAGCAAGGGATGGCCCTGGTTTGTATTTGGTCAGGAGGCCACCACGCAAGTCCAGGGCCACTAAGCAGAGGTGGGCAACGGCAAAACCGCCTTTGCACATCTCTTGACTTGAAGACCTTGCCTCGAAAACCACCATGAGTCAGCGGAGACTTGATGGCGTGTCCCACTGGGAACTCAACCTGTCTATTTTTTTGGAAGGAATTCCAAGATGTAGCAAGTCAGAATCCGGAGAAGAGCCGAGGAATTCATTCGGTCTGTGTCATTTTGTTAGTTCTTCGTAGCCGAGAGAGCGACAGACTCCTTTTCCTTTTGAAGGGTTTGCCTTTTTGTTTGCACCGGGACAAAAAACTTTTGGTTTCGTTTCCCTCTTTTGATAGCGCTGGCCCTTCTCTCTAATTTCAGAGAAAAGGGGTTTCAGAAGTGGGTGTTGTTGTTTTCTGGCGGGTGTGTGGGTTTACTTTAGGTCGATGCAGTTGTTTAATGTTCTTTGCTCTTTCCCAAGCGGTGGGTCGGCTGTCGGCTTTCTCCCCCTGGCTGTTTTTCCAAGCTAATAAAGCTTTCTTCATCCATCTTCCCTGACGTCTTTTACTTCCAAAAGGACTTTGCCTTTTGCAGCATTCTAACCGATCTAAGAGGGGATAGTACATTATGCAATAGGATTCCATTTGGAGACGGTTTGGATCGTCCCTCGGTTTATTGTCAGTAGGGTTACCGATCTCAAAGTGGGCCCTGGATTTCTCCTGGAACCCCAACTGATTTCCAGTGTGCAGAAAAAGCCCTGGGCCTGGTTGAGGACAGCCAGATCTCTCTCGGGCTTATAAGAGGGAGGGTTTCTAGTGTCCTGGCCCCAATGCTGGACCTCCCGATGGCACCCAGTATTTTTGGCCACTGTGTGACAGAGTGTTGGACTAGACGGGCCATTGGCCTGATTCAGCATTGGCTTCTCTTATGTTCTTATGAGGGGGTAATGTTCCTGAGTTCTGGATTTCTCTTTAAGCCCCCTGACATGGAAGTCCCCTAAACGAAAAGGAGAGACGGAACAAGATTAGAACCTTCCGCCTTTGAGAAGCGATACTTTTTCACTTGTAGGGACCCAGAGGGCTAGCATCCAAAGACCTATCCAAAGCAAAGCAGGATGGACCAAGACTGGCCACAGAATTTTTTTTTAAAGGGCGAAGAAAGAAATCGAGGTACTTCTAGACATTCAGGATGGACAAAAGGATCCTTACGCAGAGAGTGATTAAAATGTGGAATTTGCTACCAGAGGATGTAGTGATGGCCACAGAAATAAACAGCTTTAAAGGGGGATTAAATAGATTCATGGAGGATAAGGCTATCAATGGTTACTAGCCACGGTGGCTGAGGGGAACCTCCATATTCAGGGACAGTCAACTGAATCCCAGATCCAGGAGGCAACGTCAGGGGAAGGCCTTGGTCTCTCTGCCCTGTTGTTGGCCCTCCAGGCAAACTGGTTGGCCACTGTGTGTGACAGGATGCTGGACTATTGGTCTGATCCTGCTGGGCTCTTATGTTCTTAAAGTACATCCTAATCTATCCAACCTCGAATGCCTAAACAGATAGGGTTTCCAACCTCCAGGTGGGGCCTGGAGAACCCCCTGAATCAGGCCTGTAGCCAGGATTTTTAAAATCAGGGGGCATTTAAATCTCTTAGGGGGCACTGGCTAATCAAATTAATCCAGGGGAAAAGGCCGTGATGCCCTGGGCTGGATGGGAAGTCAGGGGGCCTTGCCGGTAAGTCGGGGGGCCTAGCCCCGATATGCCCCACTGTAGCTATGGGCCTGCCCTGAATTACAACTGACTGCAGAGATCAGTTCTGTTAAGTATGAGACTTGAGGCAGCAGCTCATAATAAGTGATTCAGCTTTACTAACAAGATAGGAACAAACACAAAACAGGAGAGCAACAGGATCTCTTTTAAACTGTCCGGGCTGGGTAGGCCACGCCCTTAGTTGAGAGAAGAACCAATCAAAACATGAACATAACAACCAATCAAGTCATCTCCCTCCAGAACCTTCTGGTATGCTGATTGGACTGCTGCGCAGAGTATCCAATCAGCTTGCGTGAATTAGGATACCGGACTTAAATAGAAGATAGCTTTCAAGCTCAGGCATTATGTATACCAATACATGACAAGTTCACCTGGAGAAAATGGCTGCTTTGGAGGGTGGACTCCATGACGTTATACCCCGCTGAGGTCTCTCCTGCAAACTCCGCCCCTGCCCTGGCTCTACCCCTGAAATCTCCAGGAATTCCCCAGCCCAGAGCTGGCAACCCTAATATAGAAGACATTCCCCTAAAATCCAGGATCCTCCTCCTTCGTACGTGTGCCTTTGTTTAAACACTTGGTCACATTTCACAACAAAACAGTCGTTGCCTCATTGTGTCCTTACAATTTCCCAGGCCTAGTTCTATCCACAGAGCCCCAGTCAACTCCAGTGAGTCACCTCTCCAAAGTTTTCCCGTTTTAACATTCAGTCGGTGAGGACTGGGAATTGCTGCGTGGCCAAAATGACTCCTGCCAAGAGGCTTAAACCTTCCGGCTGTATTCGCTCGGCATCGCTTGGCCGTGCTCCCCCACGTCCTCCATTCATCCCCGTGAAAAGCTTTTGTCGCCCGTCATAATAACGGGTTATTTTTCTTGCCGCCCTGTGAGAGTTTCAAGCATTGTCCGGTTGCCGGGCTCTGTGCTCCCCCTTTTCTCTCCCTCTTATGCAACACCAATGCCTCCGATGAGCACCAACCATGCCCTGCGTCTCACGTGGCTCGAACGACACTGCCTCATGCTTCGAAACCAAAGGGGCTCGGAACGGAGAGAGGGGGTACATGAAAGGTTTTGCCGAGTCGTTTTCCTGTAATGCCAGTTCAAGTTTCTTTGTAAATAGCTCTTCAAGGATTGTTTCCTGCTGCTCCAGTCGTCTGGCTTCATTAGGAAGGGGCTGTGGCTCTGTGGCTTGGCATGCAGAAGGTCCCAGGTTCAATCCTCAGCGTCTCCAGTTAAAAGGATCTGGCAGGAGGTGATGCGAAAAACTGTCCGAGATCCTGGAGAGCTGCTGCCAATCTGAGCAAACAGTACTGACCTTGATGGACTGGTGCTCTCATGCCAGTATAAGGCAGTTTTTGGTGCTCACTATGGGAAGGCTCTGAGCCATTTAAACCCAACAGCTGTTTTCAGCTCTTCACGAACCGCCACGAACTGCATCGAAATTCCTGAAAGTTTGTGGCGGTTCTTCAGTTCGCGAACGCTGCTTCGCGAACGGCCGAAAATTTGTGACGAACTTTAGTTCATCAGCCGGTTTGCGCCCACCCCTACTCGCCAAGGGTCAGTCCCTGCAGAAACTGAAGGCTTTTTGAAAAATCTATCCCACTCAGTCCACTGGGGACGTTAATGAGCAGGTGATTAAGCAGACCTGGTTGGCCACTGCCTTCCTCTGCAGAGCCCTCCTTGGCGGTCTCCCTTCCAAGTACTGACCCTGCTTAGCTTCCGAAATCTGATGAGATTGGGCTCTACCATGCTGCCTGGCCCCCCTTAGTTTTTATATTTGTACATATGTAAGTGCCATGAAGTCACAACTGACTTATGGCAACCCTCTGGGGTCTTCGGGGCAAGTGATTAAGCAGAGGTGGGCTTGCCGTCGCCTTCCTCTGCCGTCTTCCTTGGAGATCTCCCTTCCAAGTACCGACCCTGCTTAGCTTCCGAGACTGGGCTGCACCATGCGGCCTTCCCTCGAGCTCTGATAGCTTACAGTGTGACCAATGCCCCCTCTAAGCTGTGAAGTCTTGTGAGCAAAAATTCTACTTGGTGAGCCACTGGCATTAAAGTTGCGAGCGAGCGATTCGGCTACTGCATAACTTAGTTTGCTCTGGAACCCGTCCTTCCTGAGCGAAGACAAAAGTGTGTGAACTGGAGGCTAAAAAACTGTGAGCTGGCTCACATTAACTCAGCTTAGAGGGAACACCGAGTGCGGCCTAAACATCGCACTAGGGAGCATTAATAAAGCACTGCGACCTTGGCTTGTATGTAACATTTTGCCTATTTCCCCCGCAAAAAATGTCACACAGGTTACTTTGACATTGATATCCCTTGATGCTACCGCATTTAGGTACTGCTAGGCTGTTGACATTTCTCCGTATTTCTGCTGCATGGCCGGGGAGAAGGAGATGCATGTTTGCTTTGCCTTCTCTTATCTTCATACTGTTCTTTAAAAGCAAGCCGTTCCTCCTGTGCATGACATTTATCGCTCCAAAGTGGCTCTGACATTTTCACACCCAGGAGGAGCAGATAGAAAGGCCGTCTAAAGACAGCAGAACCATAGGAAAACATCTCCGCCTGGAAGCAATTTGTATGTCACAGAAACAGCCCATTTAAGTGGCCTCCATAGAAGGCAGTGGGCTTCTCCACACGGGCGATACGGATGAGAAGCTGAGCTGCAACAAAAACCCGGTGTGGAAAAGCCCGGTGTGGTATAAAGGCTAAAATGCTGGATTAGGATCTCAGAATAACGGGAAAACAGAAAGTTGTACACAAGCACTATACAAAAACTGAAACTATTATTACATAATACTCTTACAAAAAAGTAAATCAAACATGTGCAGAGTGCAAAAGAGGTCCGACGGAACAACAGTTCCTTGCATAAAAACTTCATCCGAGCCGGATTGTATTAACCTTGTAATATTACAAAGATACGTATAAACCAATAGGCATGTGAAAAATACCTTCAATATAAATACACTAAAAATGCTACAAGGTTAATACCATCCCATTCGCGTCAAGTTTTTATGAAACGAACTGTTATTGCAGAGAACTTCGTCGGATGCCTTTTGCACTCTCCACATGTTCGATTTACTTTGTTGAATATTATGTAATAATAATTCCAGTTTTTGTATAGTGCTTGTGCACAGCTTTCTGCTGTTCTGTTGTTCTGAGGTTTTTTGAGCGGTGGCTTTCAGTTTAGATATCATCCATGTTGCTGGATTAGGCTCCAGGAGACCCAGGTTCGAATCCCAACTTGTGCCACAGAAGACGAGGAGGACGAAGAGATTGGATTCATATCCTGCCCTTCACTTGGACTCTCAGAGCGGCTTACAATCAGTGTTCCCTCTAAGCTCAGTTAGTGTGAGCTAGCTCACAGTTTTTTAGCCTCTGGCTCACACATTTTTGTCTTAGCTCAGGAAGGGATGGCTCCAGAGCAAACTAATTTATGCAACAGCCAAATCGCTTGCTCACAACTTTAGTGCCAGTAGCTCACAAAGTAGAATTTTTCCTCACAAGACTCCACAGCTTAGAGGGAGCACTGCTTACGAATCTCCTTCCCTTCCTCTCCCTACAACAGGCACCCTGTGAGGTAGGTGGGGCTGAGAGAGCTCTGAGAGAACAGCTCTTGAGAGAACAGCTCTGAGAGAACTTGTGACTGGCCCAAGGTCACCCGGCTGGCATCCTGTGGTCTCTAAAGTGAAGAGAGGAAAAGAAGAAGAAGAGGAGATTGGATTTATACCCCACCCTTTACTCAGAGTGGCTTACAATCTCCTTTCCTTTCCCCTCCCCACAACAGACGCTCTATGTAGTAGGTGGGGCTGAGAGAGCTCTTTCGAGGACTGCTCTTGAGAGAACAGCTCTGAGAGAACTTGTGACTGGCCCAAGGTCACCCCAGCAGCTGCATGTGGAGGAGTGGGGAATCAAACCCAGTTCTCCCAGATTAGAGTCCACGCACTTAACCCCTACACCAAACACAGAAGCTTGCTGGGTGGTCTTGGGCCAGTCACACTCTCTCAGCCTGACCTACTCGACAAGATGTTTTGTGAGGACAAAGGCAGAAGAGAAAACTATATATGCTGCCCTGAACATCTCAGAGGAAGAGCGGGGTAGAAATGCACAAGAAACAGATATGGGTTTCTCTGCATTCGGTACCGAGTAGTCAAAACAGAATGAAAGAGTAATGAATATTGAAGGAGATATCACAGGAGCTGGTCTGCTGAACATTAGGAATGAAAGAGATGCTTTGTATGATTCTATAATGTTGTAATTGGGCAGTTTTGGCATTCCACTTTTGAGCAGTGTTATATGGCAACTGGAAGTTGGCAGGTCCATCGAGTGGATACACAAGCGGCGAAAGGAATTATAAATATTGATGTTTGGATGTTTCACTGTTTGAGAAATTTGACTTGGACTATTTCTGAATGGTATTTATGTTTTGCGAAGAGGAATTATAAATATTGATGTTTGGATGTTTCGCTGTTTGAGAAATTTGACTTGGACTATTTCTGAATGTTATTTATGTAGTTGGACCGTGCGTTCCGTTATTTTGTATTCTTGAGTTACTGATTTTCATAGTATAAAGGTAAAGGTAAAGGTTCCCTTGCTCAAAAGCCAGTCGAATCCGACTCTAGGGTTGCGGTGCTCATCTCCATTGCAAATCCGAAGAACCAGAGCTGTCCGAAGATGTTTCCGTTGTCACGTGGCCAGCATGACTAAACACCAAGGCACACGGAATGCTGTTATCTTCCCACCTAAGTGGTACCTATTTATCTACTTGCAATTTCTTGCTTTCGAACTGCTAGGTTGGCAGGAGCTGAAACTAGAAACGGGAACTCACTCCGTCATGCGGCACTCTCGGGTCTCAAACTGCTGAACTACTGACCTTCCGCAGCCTGCAGTTCAGCATCTTAACATCAGGGCTATTTTTGGGCAGGAATGCACAGGAACGGAGTTCCGGCTGGCTTCAGAGTCGGCCACGCCCTCTACAGCCAGCAGAGGGAAGGCTGAGAGGGGAAGGGCCTGGAGAGCAACACCCCCCAGTGACTCTGAGGCGGAGGGCGGGCCAGGAGGGCCCTGGAAGGGTTGGAGGCATTTAAATGCCTCCTGCTGCCTTCCCCAGCCTGTCCAGTAGCCGGCTTAGCCAATGGGCTCAATGCAGCTGGCAGGGATTGCCTGGGCAAGCCTAATGGGCATTAAACTGACCGCCATTGGGGGTCGCCTCCGGCCTCAATACGCTAATGAATTTCTGCAGTTGGGTGTGGCCTGTTATGCTCATGAGTTCCTGCTGGGCTTTTTCTACAAAAAAAAAGCCCTGGTATACATGATATATATCTTTGACAAACTACAACACTTATATAAGTTTATATCATTATAATTGTCTGTTGAATAGTTTTACGATTATTTTGCACGGGTTTCATTTTTATTGAACTTACTCCCGTCCGTGTTTCTCTGCTGTTTGGACCTCCACATGCTGGCTGGAGATCTCCTGGGATTTCAACAGAGATCAGTTCAACCGGAGAAAATGGCCACGTTGGAAGGTGGGTGGACATTTTGGCATTCTACCCAGTAAGGTCCTCCCTCCCCAAACACGCCCTATCTGGCTCCACCCCCCAAATGTCGGTCTTCCCCAACCTGGACTGCCAGTCTCGCAGCAATCCATACTGGACTCGATAACATTCTTTTCCATCTCAGTGCTTTATTCCCACTAATGCTCTGTTTCCCTGAGGTAATCTGACTCCACATTATTACCCGTATTGTTTAATTTTACAAAACGAGAAACAAAAAGAGAAAGTCAAGAACATATCAGGTTTTCACAGTATCTGATTTCAAAGCCGAAGAGCCAGAGCTGTCCGAAGGCGTTTCCGTGGTCATGTGGCCGGCATGACTAAACACCAAAGCGCACGGAAAAACACGGATCTGTCTGTCTGTCCCTCCGCTGTCTGTCACTCTGCCCCTCCCTCATCTGTCTGTCTGTCCCTCCCTGCCTCTATCCATTTATCTATCTTAGCTTGTCCAGTCGATAAAATATTCAGAATCCACTCCACATTCAGACTGTATCAAAACAGAACAATGGCCCCTGGTTTGTCCACGTCATAACAGCAAATAATAGGCGAATCCGCTTAGCCTCAGCCGGGGCCTTCTCTGCCCTGTCCCCCGACTGGTGGAACGCACTTGCAAGATACGGGCCTTGCAGGACTTGTTAAAATTCTGCAGGGCCTGCAAAATGGAGCTGTTCTGCCAGGCCTTTGGATGAGTGGTGGATGTTTCAGCTTCCCATGCCCGTTAGTAGGCTAAATGGTTGCCTAATAGGTATACATGGTCAAAGTGTTTTCCCTTGCTCGAAAGCCAGTCGAATCCGACTCTAGGGTTGCGGTGCTCATCTCCGTTTCAAACCCAAGAGCCAGCGCTGTCCGAAGACGTTTCCGTGGTCATGTGGCCGGCATGACTAAACTGCCAAGCCGCACTGGAACGCTAAAGATGCCTATTATCTAACGTCTAATAGGAAGTGCATTGGGCTGCTCTGATGTTATGTTTCTTAGCATGCCATCCCGTTTTATTTAAGTGGTTTTAATTATATATTCACTGTATTTTATATCTGCTGCAAGCCACCTGAGCCCATCATGGGATAGGGTGGGTGGGATATAAGTAAATAAATAAATCCCATGCAGAATGATACATTTCTTTGTTCCACTTGGCTTTTTTTTTTTTTTTGCTGTTGATGACACCAGTACTTGTTTTACCATTTCTGCAGTATTCCCAGATTCAATAACAACATGCCAATTAGTTAATTATTAAACTATTAAAACAAGGTCACCTGGAAGCTGGGAAATCCGTGCTTAAAATAAAAAACACCAAAAAAATAAAATGACATTATATGGTTTAACATGATTTGAGCCTGTGGATCAGACCTATGTTCCATCTGGTCCAGCATCGTGTCTCACACAGTGGCCAACCAGTTCCTCTGGGGGGCTGAGCACTTTGAGGTGGATTGGACGTTGTAGAGCCACATACGGGACTTATGTTTAATAACTTTATGCCCTAATTATGAATTGTGGATTGCATGAATAATTTTGCTTAGGGTCTGGAAACTGTATAAATGGTTTACTGATTTGTCTGTGAATTGATTATTATTATTATTATTATTATTAATAATAATAATAACTGATTTTGTAGTGAGTATCGATGCCACACACGTGATCATGACATCCTCTGGCAGCGAATTCCACATTTGAGATCCCTCTCTGTGTAAAGAAGCATTTCCTTTCGCCCTGCCTGAACCCCATCTCCTCCTCCGGGAGGCCGTTCCACTGAGGTGGGACCACGCGGAGGATGCAGATGTATGGGCAATTTTTGGTTCTGCCCTTTTGCAGAAGACCCTGCTCAGATGAGCTAAGCTGTCATGGCAGGACACAGGGGAGGTGGTCCCACAGATAATGGAGTTCAAGACCGGCGAAGGGCTACGTATGTGACAGCCGACACCTTAAATTGAGCCTGGTAACTGATGGGCAGCCCGTGGAGTGACTGTGGAATGGGAGTAATACATGTGCTCCATCTGGCTCACATTAATAGCCAATTCTGCACCAACTGGAGTTTCCAAATGGATTCTGAGGGGAAACCAATATGGTGCCGTCTAATCTCAATGTCGTTTGTGGTAAGGATCCGGGGGGCATGTATGTTGGAGAGCCAGTTTGGTGCAGTGGTTAGGAGTGCGGGCTCTGTTTTGGGAGAACCGGGCTTGATTCCCCACTTCTCCACATGCAGTTGCTGGGTGGCCTTAGGCAAGCCACAGTTCTCTCAGAGCTGTTCTCTCAAGAGCAGTCCTCGAAAGAGCTCTCTCGGCTCCAGCTACCACATAAGTTGTCTGTCGTGGGGAGGGGAAGGGAAGGAGATTGTAAACTGCTCTGAGACTCCTTTCGGTAGTGAAGGGTGGGGTATAAATCCAATCTCCTCCTCCTCCTCCTTCATTTTAAATTGCTAGCTGTTTTGGTGGCCCTTGTGAGGGCAGAAAGGCGGGATATAAAATTTTGTAAATAATAACAACAACAGAAATAATAACAACAACAGTCTTTAAGGTGCCAGTAGACTCTTACTTCAGATCAAACAGTGCTTTACGACAGTTTCTACCCCTGATGTTTGCGTAAGGAACTATGTTCGCTATCTGGAACTATTTTAGACCAAGGACGCATTTTTCAGAGTGTATTTCCACAAGGCGTGAGAACTGAAACAGATTCAGACCACGTGGAGAAAGAACAGATGGGACAGGTGGGATTAGGATTAAAATTAAACACTGTGGGATGGGGAATGTATCGAACTAATGACTCACAGATATGCAACGGAATGCTGGTCACAGTCTGAATCCTAAATTTTAATGAGGTCCTGGCCCCACTGCTGGACCTCCTGAGGGCACCTGGTATTTTTGGTCACTGTGTGACAGAGTGTTGGACTGGATGGGCCATTGGCCTGATCCAGCATTGGCTTCTCTTATGCTCTTACGTTCTTATGAGGGTTAGTGACTCATTAATATTTAATATTAACAATAATTATTATTAATTAATAATAATAGCGGTGGCTCAAAGGTTAAGACACTGGTGGCTCATCTCCATTTCCAAGCCAAAGAGCCAGCACTGTCCAGAAGAGCCAGCACTGTCCAAAGGCGTTTGCGTGGCCATGTGGCCAGCATAACTAAATGCCGAGGCACACAGAACGCTGTTACCTTCCCACCAAAGCAGTACCTATTCATCTACTTGCAATTTCTTGCTTTTGAACTGCTAGGTTGGCAGGAGCTGGAACTAGAGACGGGAGCTCACTCCGTCGTGCGGCACTCTCGGGTCTCGAACTGCTGAACTACTGACCTTCCGATCTGCAGCTCAGTGGCTTAACCTCTGAGCCGCCGTGGCCCTGAGAGGGACAGAGGAAGCACAAAACACTTCTCAGCCCCTCAGAATTTGCCCTTGCTGATTCTGTCGCATTAATTTCACGCATTTTTTAAAATCTTGTCCTTTCCCCACGGAACTCAAGGAGGCATGTATGATAGGGGAAATGGCTGAGAAGCTGAATGCATTTTTTGCCTCTGTCTTCACTGTGGAAGAGGAGAAGTGTTTGCCCACTCCAGAAGCACTGATTTCGGGAGGGGTTTGAAAGACCTGAATCAGATTGCGGTGACAAGAGAGGAAGTCCTCCGACTGATGGACAATTTAAAAACTAATAAATCACCAGGCCCGGATGGCATTCATCCGAGAGTTCTGAAAGAACTCAAATGTGAACTTGTGGATCTCCTGACAAAAATATGTAATCTTTCTTTAAAATCTGCCTCCATTCCTGATGACTGGAAGGTAGCTAATGTCACTCCCATCTTTAAAAAGGGCTCCAGGGGAGATCCAGGAAATTACAGGCCAGTCAGTCTGACATCGATACCGGGTAAGTTGGTGAAAACTGTTATTAAGGAAAGAATTAGTAGGCACATTGATGAACAAAAACTATTGAGGCAGACTCAGCATGGGTTCTGTAAGGGAAGATCTTGTCTCACTAACCTGTTAGTGTTTTTTGAGGGAGTGAACAAACATGTGGACAAGGGGGACCCAATAGATATTATTTACCTTGACTTCCGGAAAGCTTTTGATACAGTTCCTCATCAAAGGCTCCTAAGTAAGCTCAATAGTCATGGGATAAAAGGACAAGTCCTCTTGTGGATCAAAAACTGGCTTATAAATAGGAAACAGAGAGTGAGTATAAATGGGAAACTTTCTCAGTGGAGGGTGGTAAGCAGTGGGGTACCACAGGGATCAGTACTCGGTCCCATGCTTTTTAACTTGTTTATTAACGATTTGGAATTGGGAGTAAGCAGTGATGTGGCTAAATTTGCAGATGACACGAAGTTGTTCAGGGTGGTGAAAACCAGGGAGGATTGTGAGGCACTCCAAAGGGATCTGTTGAGGATGGGTGAGTGGGCGTCAACGTGGCAAATGGGGTTCAATGTGGCCAAGTGCAAAGTGATGCACATTGGAGCCAAAAATCCTAAATATAAATACACGTTGATGGGGTCTGATCTGGCAGAGACTGACCAAGAGAGAGATCTTGGAGTCGTAGTGGATAACTCGCTGAAAATGTCTACACAATGTGTAGCTGCAATAAAGAAGGCCAACGCTATGCTGGGGATTATTAGGAAGGGAATTGATAACAAATCAGCCAGTATCATCATGCCCCTGTATAAATCATTGGTGCGACCTCATTTGGAATACTGTGTACAGTTCTGGTCACCACATCTCAAAAAGGATATTATAGCATTGGAAAAAGTGCAGAGAAGGGCAACTAGAATGATAAAAGGGTTGGAACACCTTCCCTATGAAGAAAGGTTAAAATGCTTGGGGCTCTTTAGCTTGGAGAAATGACGGCTGAGGGGTGACATGATCGAGGTTTATAAGATTATGAATGGGATTGAGCAGGTTGAGAAAGAAGTACTTTTCTCCCTTTCTCACAATACAAGAACTCGTGGGCACTCTATGAAATTGCTGAGCAGTCGGGTTAGAACAGATAAAAGGAAATACTTCTTCACCCAAAGAGTGATTAACGTATGGAATTCACTGCCACAGGAGGTCGTGGCAGCTGCAAGCATGGACAGTTTCAAGAGGAAATTAGATAAACATATGGAGCAGAAGTCCACCAGTGGCTATTAGCCACAGGGTATAGAATGAGAACTCTCAGTCTGGGGCAGGTGATGCACTCTATTCTTGGTGCTGGAGGGGGCAGCAGTGGGAGGGCTTCTGGTGCCCTGGCCCCACTGCTGGACCTCCTGATGGCACCTGGTATATTTTGGCCGCTGTGTGACAGAGTGTTGGACTAGATGGGCCATTGGCCTGATTCAACATTGGCTTCTCTTATGTTCTTATGTTCTTATGTATGGTTCTCCTGTCCAGTTTGGTGTGGTGGTTAAGTGTGCGGACTCTAATCTGGGAGAACCGGATTTGGTTCCCCGCTCCTCCACTTGCACCTGCTGATGTGATCTTGGGTCAGTCACAAGCTCTGACACAGCTGTTCTTGAAAAAGAGCAGTTTCTGTCAGAGTTCTCTCAGCCCCACCTACCTCACAGGGTGTCTGTTGTGGGGAGGGGAAGGGAAAGGAGTTTGTAAGCCGCTCTGAGACTCCAAGTGAAAGGCGGGGTATAAATCCAATCTCTTCTCTTCTTCACAACAACCCAGCGAGGCAGGTGAGGCTCAGAGAGAGCGATGGGTCAGATCTGACAGATATTTGAAAAAAAGAGTGTTGACCCTGGACAGCTTGTGCCCTGGTAATCTTGTGGGCTTTAAGGTGCCCCTGGACTCCAGTCTTCCATTCCCATTTCAGAATGTTTAGGATTGCATCCGAAATGTAAGTCTAGTAGAGTCTGACGGACTGTATGAGGGGACATGTGAGGAAGAAATTGAAAGGAAGAGTGGAGAAGGTCAAAACCATTGGGGAAGCTTGGAGACTATTTAAAAAGACAATCCTAGAAGCTCAGAAAAAATATATACTGCAGGTTAGGAAAGGTACAAATAGGTATAGAAAAAAGCCTGCATGGTTAACAAATAAAGTAATGGAAGCTGTAAAAGGTAAGAAGGATTCGTTTAAGCGGTGGAAAGCTAGTCTTAGTGAGGTTGATAAAAGAGAACACAGACTATGGCAAATAAAATGCAAGTCAGTGATCAGGCAAGCAAAAAGGGAATATGAGGAGCATATCGCAAAAAACATAAAGGCCAACAATAAAACTTTCTTCAAATACATTAGAAGTAGGAAGCCAGCCAGGGAGGCAGTGGGGCCCTTGGATGACCAAGGGGTAAAAGGAGTAGTGAAGGTTGATAGGGAAATGGCTGAGAAGCTGAATGCATTTTTTGCCTCTGTCTTCACTGTGGAAGAGGAGAAGTGCTTGCCCACTCCAGAAGCACTGATTTCAGGAGGGGGTTTGAAAGACCTGAATCAGATTGCGGTGACAAGAGAGGAAGTCCTCTGACTGATGGACAATTTAAAAACTAATAAATCCCCAGGCACGGATGGCATTCATCCAAGAGTTCTGAAAGAACTCAAATGTGAACTTGTGGATCTCCTGACAAAAATATGTAATCTTTCTTTAAAATCTGCCTCCATTCCTGAGGACTGGAAGGTAGCTAATGTCACTCCCATCTTTAAAAAGGGCTCAAGGGGAGATCCAGGAAATTACAGGCCAGTCAGTCTGACATCAGTACCAGGTAAGTTGGTGGAAACTGTTATTAAGGAGAGAATTAGTAGGCACATTGATGAACAAAAACTATTGAGGCAGACTCAGCATGGGTTCTGTAAGGGAAGATCTTGTTTCACTAACCTGTTAGTGTTTTTTGAGGAGTGAACAAACATGTGGACAAGGGGGACCCAATAGATGTTGTTTACCTTGACTTCCGGAAAGCTTTTGATACAGTTCCTCATCAAAGGCTCCTAAGTAAGCTCAATAGTCATGGGATAAAAGGACAAGTCCTCTTGTGGATCAAAAACTGGCTTATAAATAGAAAACAGAGAGTGAGTATAAATGGGAAGCTTTCTCAGTGGAGGGTGGTAAGCAGTGGGGTACCACAGGGATCAGTACTCAGTCCGATGCTTTTTAACTTGTTTATTAACGATTTGGAATTGGGAGTAAGCAGTGAAGTGGCTAAATTTGCAGATGACACGAAGTTGTTCCGGGTGGTGAAAACCAGGGAGGAATGTGAGGCACTCCAAAGGGATCTGTTGAGGATGGGTGAGTGGGCATCAACGTGGCAAATGGGGTTCAATGTGGCCAAGTGCAAAGTGATGTACATTGGAGCCAAAAATCCTAAATATAAATACACGTTGATGGGGTCTGAACTGGCAGAGATGGACCAAGAGAGAGATCTTGGAGTCGTAGTAGATAACTCAATGAAAATGTCTAGACAGTGTGTAGCTGCAATAAAGAAGGCCAACGCTATGCTGGGGATTATTAGGAAGGGAATTGAAAACAAATCAGCCAGTATCATCATGCCCCTGTATAAATCATTGGTGCGACCTCATTTGGAATACTGTGTACAGTTCTGGTCACCACAACTCAAAAAGGATATTATAGCACTGGAAAAAGTGTAGAGAAGGGCAACTAGAATGATAAAAGGGTTGGAACACCTTCCCTATGAAGAAAGGTTAAAATGCTTGGGGCTCTTTAACTTGGAGAAACAACGGCTGAGGGGTGACATGATTGAGGTTTATAAGATTATGAATGGGATTGAGCAGGTTGAGAAAGAAGTCCTTTTCTCCCTTTCTCACAATACAAGAACTCTTGGACACTCCATGAAATTGCTGAGCAGTCGGGTTAGAACAGATAAAAGGAAATACTTCTTCACCCAAAGAGTGATTAACATATGGAATTCACTGCCACAGGAGGTGGTGGCAGCTACAAGCATGGACAGTTTCAAGAGGGAATTAGATAAACATATGGAGCAGAAGTCCATCAGTGGCTATTAGCCACAGGGTATAGATGGGAGTTCTCAGTCTGGGGCAGGTGATGGCACTCTATTCTTGGTGCTGGAGGGGGCAGCAGTGGGAGGGCTTCTGGTGTCCTGGCCCCACTGCTGGACCTCCTGATGGCCCCTGGTATATTTTGGCCGCTGTGTGACAGAGTGTTGGACTGGATGGGCCATTGGCCTGATTCACCATTGGCTTCTCTTATGTTCTTATGTTCTCTTATGTTTTTATGTATTCCCAAGGAAGCATGTGTAGGCCACAATCCTAAATATGCTTCCTTGGGAGCAGGTTCCCTTGGACCAGGAGTCCCCAACATTTTTGATCCCGTGGGCACATTTGGAATACCGACACAGGGTGGTTGGGCGCAGCCACCAAACCTCCTACCACCCATGTCAAAGCCAACTACAAAATGTCAGGGAGGGAAGTTTTATATATAACTTTCATAGTAACCCCCCAACCTTTCAGCCCAAAAGCTGTTTTTAATAGGACTCCTTTTCATCTGCACAGCCAATCAGAAGCCCTCCTGGGGAAAAGCCCCACTTGGCCCCGCCCACTTTGCTCTGAACACAGTGAGACTTAGTGCTTTCACACACACACACGTACTAAATAACACACTTTCAAACCGACTTTGCAACTAGATTTTACTGTGTGAAACTGCAAAACCGACTTGCAAACGGTCGCTAAAGTGGATTGAAATTGCATTATTTAGCATGTGTGAAACGGCCCTTAAGCTAAGTTCACATGCATTGGAAAATGAACATTTGACGTGCTTTGGAAGCCAGATCTTCTAGTGCGAAACAGGAAAATCTCCCTGCCAACAATTGCTAAACTGCATTGAAAGTGCACACTTAAAAATCCACTTTCAACCCACTTTCCAACTGGATTTTACTGTGCGAACTGGCAAAACCCAGTTGGAAAGCGCACCAAAAGTGGATTATTTTGCGTGTGTGTGATTGCAGCCTTACACCTGCTTGTGGGGTTGTTGTTATCCATTCAGTCCTGGCTAGCTCTCACCAGGTGTTTCCAATCTTGTACTGTTTCATTGAGTCATTCCATGCTCAGGCTGGTGCGACTCTTCTTCTGAAGCCTGCTTTCCTTTTGCCACTAACCAACCCAGGCATAACTGCTTTCCTTCTAGTGCTGTTCTTCCGGGCCAAAATAAGTCAGTCACAGTTTTGTGACTTTTCCTTCCAGTGACATGCCTGGTTTTACCTGCTCCAGGACTTGCTCCTTTTGTCACCTCTGCTGTCCAAGGGATGCTTGCGGGGAGGGCGGGATAAAAATCGAATTAAACAAACAAACAAAAAAACCCACCTCAAACAAACTCCGTCTTGTTCCGTGCCCTGCCCCCTGGGTCGCACCAGCGTCGGTCTTCCCTGAAATAAGGAACGCACGCCCGGCGTTACCAAACGCCCCTCCCTTCCCCCCAGGAAGAAGAAGAAGAGATTGGATTTATACCCCGCCCTTCACTGCCCAAAGGCATCTCAGAGCGGCTTACAAACTCCCTTCCCTTCCCCACAACAGACACCTTGTGAGGTAGGTGGGGCTGAGAGAGCTCTTGACAGAAACTGTGCTTGAGAGAACAGCCGTGCCAGAGCTCGTGACTGACCCCAGGTCACACCAGCAGGTGCAAGTGGAGGAGTGGGGGAATCAAACCCGGTTCTCCCAGATCAGAGTCCGCGCACTTCACCACTACACCAAACTGGCTCTCCCTCATGCCCAAGCCGCGATCCAATCCCCCCGCCCCGCGAGAGATAAGAGCCCTCCCCCGCGATGACATCACGACATCACGCCTGTCACTCCCCGCTCCGCTCTACCCACGGATGGCCAAACTAGGGGAGAGGCGAGCGGAGGCGCCGAAAATAAAGCGCCAATGGCCGCCCGGCTGGCTCCAAGCCGGCGCCCTCCTGCCCTCCCTCCCTTCCCTCGGGCCGCGTTTCCATCCGGGGCCTTTCTGTCCACTTCAAAAGGAGGGGGGGGCAGTTCCCCTTCCCGCCCTTTTGTGAGGGAGGAGGAGGAGGAGGAGGAGGAGGCGTTCAGCCCCCCCCCCCCGGTCCTTTCTGTCCGAGCCTCGCGCCCTGTCAAGGACCCCGGAGAAGCGCGCGGCGGCGGCAGCGCCAAAGCCAAGACGCGCCCTCCTTCCAAGGAGCCTCCAAAGACGCCGCGCGGGGGTGCTTCAAAGAGGAGGGGGTGTGTTCCCCGGGGAACCTCCCCACTTGTGGCCGCGCTGCGCCGCCGGCTGGCTTTAAATCCCCCACGGCCCGTTCCACCAGCCGCTTAAATGGGGGGGGAGCCGAGATGGGGAAGCACCACTGCGGGTCTCCCGGGCGGGGGGCAGCGGCGGCGGCTCTGATTGGACAGCCTTCCCCTCCGGGAGGGAGGGAGGGAGGGGATGGTCCGGGTACCTGCGGTCACCTCCGGGGCAATGTTCCCTCTAAGCTGGGGAGTCTAGTGAGCAAATTAGATAAACCTATGGAGCAGAAGTCCATCAGTGGCTCTTAGCCACAGGGTATAGATGGGACTGCGGTGGTTCAAGTGGTTAAGATGCTGAACTGCAGGCTGTGGAAGGTCAGTAGTTCAGCAGTTCAAGACCCGAGAGCGCCGCATGACGGGGTGAGCTCCCGTCTCTAGTTCCAGCTCCTGCCAACCTAGCAGTTCGAAAGCAAGAAAATTGCAAGTAGATAAATGGGTACCACTTCGGTGGGAAGGTAACAGCGTTCTGTGCACCTTGGTGTTTAGGCATGCCGGCCACATGACCACGGAAATGTCTTCGGACAGCGCTGGCTCTTCGGCTTGGAAACGGAGATGAGCACCGCAACCCTAGAGTCGGATTCGACTGGCTTTCAAGCAAGGGAACCTTTACCTTTACTATAGATGGGAACTCTCAGTCTGGGGCAGGTGATGCACTCTATTCTTGGTGCTGGAGGGGGCAGCCGTGGGAGGGCTTCTGGTGTCCTGGCTCCACTGCTGGACGTCCTGATGGCACCTGGTATATTTTCGCCGCTGTGTGAACAGAGTGTTGGACTGGATGGGCCACTGGCCTGATTCAACATGGGCTTCTCATATGTTCTTATGTTCAAAAATTCTACTTTGTGAGCTCCGGGCGCTAAAGTGGCGAGCGAGGCATTTGGCTCCTGCGGAACCCAGTTTGCTCCCTTCCTGAGCTCAGACAAAAATGTGTGAGCCGGAGGCTAAAAAAAAACGGTGAGCTGGCTGACACTCACTCGGCATGGAGGGAACACTGCTCCGGGCGACCTCCCCGCGCTTGTGGCCGCGCCGGGCAGCCGGCCGCGTTTAAATCCAACCACGGCCCGTTCCACGCGCCGCCTCCAAGCGGGGGGGGAGCCGAGATGGGAAGCACCACTGCGGCTCTCCCGGGCGGGGGGCGGCGGCGCTGATTGGCGGAGAGCCCCCTCGCTAGGCCGGGGGCTGAGCTCAGGCGGCTTTTGGCTTGCATCAGCCTCGCGCCGGGTGGGAGGAGCGGCGGCGCGCGAGCCGGGTGGCTGCCGCCGGCCGTGCGTAAAAGGCGCGGGGCGCACGGCGGGCTTGGCGCGCGCGCCGCTTCTCCTCTCCTGCTCCCCGCTCGGCTCGCTGAGGCAGAGGGCGGCCGCCGCCTCGACTGCACGATGGCGAAGCCCTGCGAGAACGGCTACTTGGAGGCGGGCGAGGCGGCCGGGCCGGAGGCGCCGCGGCGGCGTCGTCTGTGCCCGGCGTCGTCGTGGGGGCGCTTCGTGCGGCGGCACTGCCTGGTGCTGCTGACGGTCTCCGGGGTGCTGCTGGGGCTGGGCCTGGGGGCCGGGGCGCGGCGTCTGCGCCTCTCCCGCGCCCAGGTGGCCTACCTGGCCTTCCCGGGCGAGATGCTGCTGCGCATGCTCAAGATGGTCATCCTGCCGCTGGTGGTCTGCAGCCTGGTCTCCGGCGCCGCCAGCCTCGACACCCGCTCGCTCGGCCGCCTGGGCGGCGTCGCCCTCGCCTACTTCCTCCTCACCACCCTCGGCGCCGCCGCCCTCGCCGTCGCCCTCGGCTTCGTCGTCCAGCCCGGCCGCGGCGCCGGCGCCCTCCACTCCCGCGCCCTCGCCCTCGACGCCGCCCTGCCCGCCAGCAAGGAGACCGTCGACTCCTTCCTCGACCTGGCCAGGTGAGAGAGGAGAAGAGCCCGCCGCCGCCGCCGGGGTCCGGGCCGGCCGGTGCTCCCCCGAAGCTGCGTCAGTGCGAGCCGGCTCGCAGGTTTCTAGCCTCCGGCTCACGCGTTGGTGTCTGAGCTCTCAGCAGGGTACCAGGCAATGGTCCCCCTAAGCTGTGGAGTCTTGTGAGCAAAAATCCTACTTTGTGAGCTCCTGGCGTTACAATTGTCAGCCGGCGATTCCGCGACTGCATGCATCAGTTTGCTCTGGAGCCCTCCCTTCCTGAGCTGGGGCAAAAAAGGGTGAGCCCGAGGCTAAAAGACTGTGAGCTCGCTCACAGTGAGTCAGCTTAGAGGGGACACTGGCCCCAGTCTGGCCAGGTCAGTAAGAAGAGTCCACCGCCGCCGCCGGCGGGATCCGGGCCGGTGCTCCCCCGAAGCTGCATCAGTGCGAGTCGGCTCACAGGTTTTTAGCCTCGGGCTCACCCTTTTTTGCCCCAGCTCAGGAAGGCAGGGCTCCAGAGCAAACTGATGCATGCAGTCGCCAAATCGCTCGCTCACAACTCTAATGCCAGCAGCTCACAAAGTACAATTTTTGCTCACAAGACTCCACAGCTTAGAGGGAACATTGCCTGGTACCCTGCTGAGCTCAGACACCAACGCCTGAGCCGGAGGCTAAAAACCTGTTGCTTTGGAGCAGCCCAGGCAATGGCTCCTTCTTCCTGGGCCCCACCCAATGCTCCCTCTAAGCTGTGGAGTCCTGTGAGCAAAAATCCTACTTTGTGAGCTGCTGGCATTAGAGTTGTGAGCCGGCGATTTGGCTACTGCATGCATCAGTTTGCTCTGGAGCCCCTCCCTTCCTGAGCTGGGGCAAAAAAGGGTGAGCCCGAGGCTAAAAGACTGTGAGCTTGCTCACAGTGAATCAGCTTAGAGGGAACACGGGCCCCAATCTGCAGATTTAGAGATCCACAGATGGGGCCACACTTGAGAAATAGATATATAGATAACACAGAACCGCTGACCCCCCCCTTCGTAGCATAAGGGACAACTCCGCTCTGTTTTTAGTCTGTTTTAGATTTGGCTACTGCATGAATTAGTTTGCTCTGGAGCCGTCCTTCTTGAGCTAAGTCAAAAATCTCTGCGCTGGAGGCTCAAAAACTGTGAGCTAGCTCACACTAACTCAGCTTAGAGGGAACACTGGCCCCAGTCTGCAGATTTAGAGATCCATAGATGGGGCCACACTTGAGAAATAGATATATAGATAACACAGAACCGCTGACCCCCCCTTCGTAGCATAAGGAACAGCTCTGCTCTGTTTTTAGTCTGTTTTAGATTTGGCTACTGCATGAATTAGTTTGCTCTGGAGCCGTCCTTCCTGAGCTGAGTCAAAAATCTCTGAGCTGGAGGCTCAAAAACTGTGAGCTAGCTCACACTAACTCAGCTTAGAGGGAACATTGGTACTGGGTGCCATCAGGAGGTCTGGCCCCACTGCTGGACTTCCTGATCAGTGTCCCCTCTAAGCTGTGGAGTCTTGTGAGCAAAAATTCTACTGTTGCTGTAGATTTTTCCAGGTTGTGTGGCTGTGGTCCTGGCATTGTAGGACCTGACCTTTCGCCAGTAGCTGTGACTGGCATCACATTCTGTGTTGTACCTCTGAGGATGCCAGTCACAGCTACTGGCGAAAGTTCAGGTCCTACGACGCCAAGACCACGGCCACACAACCCGGAAAAATCTACAGCAACAAATGAACTCCGGCCGTGAAAGCCTTCGACAGCAAAAATTCTACTGTGTGAGCTACTGGCGTTGAAGTTGTCAGCCGGCGCTTTGGCTGCTGCATAAAGTAGCATGCTCTGGAGCCCTCCTTCCTGAGCGAAGATAAAAATGTGTGAGCCGGAGGCTAAAAAACTGTGAGCCAGCTCGCACTAACTCAGCTTAGAGGGAACACTGCTCCTGATGGCACTGGGTGTTTTTGGCCACTGGGTGACGCAGAGTGTTGGACTGGATGGGCCGTTGGCCTGATCCAATATTGGCTTCTCTTATGTTTGGTGTAGTGGTTAAGTGCGCAGACTCTTATCTGGGAGAACCGGGTTTGATTCCCCCACTCCTCCACTTGCACCTGCTGATGTGACCTTGGGTCAGTCACAAGCTCTGGCGCAGCTGTTCTCTCAAGTTTCTGTCAGAAGTTCTCTCAGCCCCACCTACCTCACAGGGGGTCTGTTGTGGGGAGGGGAAGGGAAAGGAGTTTGTAAGCCGCTCTGAGACGCCTTTGGGCAGTGAAGGGCGGGGTATAAATCCAAACTCCTCCTCCTCCTCCTCCTTCTCCTTCCTCGCTCCCAACTTTAATGCCAGGAGTTCACAAAGTAGAATTTTTGCTCACAAGACTCTGCAGCTTAGAGGGAGCATTGATCGGGGCCCGGGAAGAAGGCGCCGTCGCCTGGGCAGCTCCAAAGCAACAGCTGGACGTCTGTCCGTCCATTTGATGGAAACCGCCGGAGGCCTGGCTACCCTCCGCAAATCTGGCAAAGAGAGCTGTCTTTCTCGAAAGCTCATGCTACAGTAAAGTTTGCTAGTCCTGAAGGTGCTACTGAGCTTTTGGCTGTCTATCCAGAGTCGCCTTTGAGACTAGCAAGAGATTTCTGGGGTGTGTGAGTTTTCCAAAGTCAAGGCTGCCTTCCTCAGATACAAACGGGAATAGAGGTCCATGGGTCCTTTAATTTATTATTTAATAGTAATAATTTAATTTATTATTTAATAGTAATAATAATAATACCTGCTTTAATTAGTCAGACCCTTGATCAATCAAGGTCAATATTGTCTACTCAAGATTGGAGCTGCTCTCCAGGGTTTCAGGCAGAGGTCTTTTCATATCACCACCTGCCTTGTTTTCTTTTTTAAAACTGGCAATGCCGGGGATTGAACCTGGGACCTTTTGCATGCCAAGCAGATGCTCTGCCACTGAGCCATGGCCCCTCTCTACAGCTCTCCAGGGTCTCAGGCAGAGAGGTCTTTCACACCACCTACTGCCTGGTCTTTTTAACTGGCGATGCCGGGGATTGAACCTGGGACCTTCCACATATCAAGCCGATGCTCTAGCACTGAACCACAGTCTTTCTCTATAGCTCTCCAGGGTCTCAGGCAGAGAGGTCTTTCACATCACCTATCACGTGGTCCTTTATAACTGGAGATGCCGGGGATTGAACCTGGGACCTTCTGCATGCCAAGCCGATGCTCTAGCACTGAACCACAGTCTTTCTCTATAGCTCTCCAGGGTCTCAGGCAGAGAGGTCTTTCACATCACCTATCACGTGGTCCTTTATAACTGGAGATGCCGGGGATTGAACCTGGGACCTTCTGCATGCCAAGCCGATGCTCTAGCACTGAACCACAGTCTTTCTCTATAGCTCTCCAGGGTCTCAGGCAGAGAGGTCTTTCACATCACCTATCACGTGGTCCTTTATAACTGGAGATGCCGGGGATTGAACCTGGGACCTTCTGCATGCCAAGCCGATGCTCTAGCACTGAACCACAGTCTTTCTCTATAGCTCTCCAGGGTCTGAGGCAGAGAGGTCTTTCACATCACCTATCACGTGGTCCTTTATAACTGGAGATGCCGGGGATTGAACCTGGGACCTTCTGCATGCCAAGCCGATGCTCTAGCACTGAACCACAGTCTTTCTCTATAGCTCTCCAGGGTCTCAGGCAGAGAGGTCTTTCACATCACCTATCACATGGTCCTTTATAACTGGAGATGCCGGGGATTGAACCTGGGACCTTCTGCATGCCAAGCAGATGCTCTAGCACTGAACCACAGTCTTTCTCTATAGCTCTCCAGGGTCTCAGGCAGAGGTCTTTCACATCACCTATCACGTGGTCCTTTATAACTGGAGATGTCGGGGATTGAACCTGGGACCTTCTGCATGCCAAGCCGATACTCTAGCACTGAACCACAGTCTTTCTCTATAGCTCTCCGGGGTCTCAGGCAGAGAAGTCTTTCACATCACCTATCACGTGGTCCTTTTTAACTGGAGATGCCGGGGATTGAACCTGGGACCTTCTGCATGTCGAGCAGATGCTCTTCGAGAGAGCCACAGCCCCTCCCCACAGAAAGGACTCAGGATGCGAAAGTACCAAGCACATTATAAATAGCTTGGATAGAGCAGAGGGGAAATGCTCAGGGGCAGAAGATTCGTCTCTGTAGTGAGATAAACTAGGTTTGAGTCCAGCAGCACACTGGAGACCAGCAAGGCTTTTGGGAGCAGTACGAGCTTTCCAGAGTCCAAACTCCCTTTGTCAGATACAAGCAGGAATGGAGACTTCTGAATCCTTCTGTCCCAGTCAGAAGGTGGGAGGGCTGTTGCAGAGAAGAAGGAACTCAGGATCCAGGGGTACCGTGCACGTCATGATCAGATTAGAGCAGAGGATAAATTATAGTGTGCATTGTACTGCTGCTTCCTGAGTTCCTCCTTTGCAAAGCTTTGATTCTCAAAAGGTCATACGTGGAAGGTCTTGTGGGTCTCTTAAGGTGCCGCAGGTCTCAACGATAGCTCTTGTATGGCAGACCAACATGGCTACCCTCTGAGACGAGCTCCAAGGGACAAAACCTAAAACCCAGAACATGATGCAATCGGCGCCTCTTATTGGGTCGGGCCGGTTGAGACATAACAGCGTGCAAGCTTTCCGCTTCTTCCAGAACTCTTCTTCAAGCTTGGAGGCTGTTTGTGTGTCACAAAATCATCGTCGTAATTGTCTGCCACTGATAATAGTAATAGCTTGCCATCATAACATAAGAACATAAGAGAAGCCAATGTTGAATCAGGTCAATGGCCCATCTAGTCCTCTGTCACACAGCGGCCAAAATATACCAGGTGCCATCAGGAGGTCCATCAGTGGGGCCAGGACACCAGAAGCCCGCCCACTGCTGCCCCCTCCAGCACCAAGAATAGAGTGCATCACCTGCCCCAGACTGAGAGTTCCCATCCATACCCTGTGGCTAATAGGCACTGATGGACTTCTGCTCCGTATGTTTATCTAATTCCCTCTTGAAACTGTCCATGCTTGTAGCTGCCACCACCTCCTGTGGCAGTGAATTCCAGGTGTGAATCACTCTTTGGGTGAAGAAGTATTTCCTTTTATCCGTTCTAACCCGACTGCTCAGCAATTTCATGGAGTCACGGCCGGCTCCCGGCGACCCAGGACTAGGCAAGAGATGAGCAGAGGGAGGTTTTGCCGTTGCCTTCCTCCTCATAGCAAGCCCAGTCTCCCTTGGTGGTCTCCCATCCAAGTAGTAACCGTTAGCTAATCCTGCTTTGCTTCCAAGCTCTGACAAGCTATTCAGGTGGCTTCAATAGGTTTAATAACAATTGTGTGCCAAGTGGCAATTCGCTCAAGGCCACCCCGGGACCGTGGGGTTTTCCAGGCAAGAGACGTTCAGAGAAGAGAAGGAGAAGAGATTGGATTTATAGCCCGCCCTTCACTACCCGAAGGAGTCTCAGAGCGGCTTACAAACTCTGTTTGTTTGGAGTTTGTAAGCCGCTCTGAAACACTTTTAGGAGCTGCTCTGAGACACCTTTTGAGGCAACAGTGGGAGGGCTTCTAAAGTCCTGGCCCCACTGCTGGACCTCCTGATGGCACCTGGTATTTGTGGCCACTGTGTGACACAGAGTGTTGGACTGGATGGGCCATTGGCCTGATCCAACATTGGCTTCTCTTATCTTCTTATGTTCTTTTCTTCTTCTTCCCCTCCCCACAACAGACACTCTGTAAAGTAGGTTGGGCTGAGAGAGCTCTTTCAAGGACTGCTCTTTTTCAAGAACAGCTCTGACAGAACGATGGCTTGCCCCAGGTCATCCAGCAGGTGCAAGTGGAGGAGTGGGGGAATCAAACCCGGTTCTCCCAGATTAGAGTCCACGCACTTAACCACGACACCAGACTGGCTCTCTCAGAGGTGGTTTGCCATGGCCTGTCTCTTCACAATGAACCTGGACTTCCTTGGCGGTCTCCCATCCAAGTTCTGACCACGGCCAGCCTTGCTTAGCTGACAGGATCGGTCTGTTCAGGCTGCTGGTTGGCCCTAATAAAAGGTGTCATGTGAATTTTGTTCCGGTGAGGAAAGCCGGGCCTGTTTGGATTGCTGTGCAGGAAGGTGGGAGGGAAGCCAAAAGACACAGGACTCCAATATCTTCTAGGGGGCCAGAGCAAATGGCCAAGTCCTCAGCAACAGCTGTCAGAGTACAAGCCCGTGTGTCCGCCTACTCAGAAGTAAACCCCGTTATGTTCAATTGGGCACGTGAGCAGCTGTAATCTGATGCTGGCCAAAAGTCTAGTGTTTCCTTTAAAAAATTGCATCTGTTGTGGCATTTCTTTCCACGGGCGGGTAAAAAGCTTACTCACTTTCCCTGGATCTGCTGATAAGTTGTCCGCTTCAGACTTGAAAGGTTGCGGGCTGTTCCGTGTTGTTTTGGTTGGCCAGTCAAAGGAATTGCATGGATTTTATTTTTATTCAGGATGGTTAGCCATGTTGGTTTGAAACGATAGAACAAAGTTTGAGTCCCGTTGCCCCTTTAAGACTCACAAAGTTTAATTCTGGGTATCAGCTTTTGTGTGCATGCGCACTTTAGATACACTGAAGCAGGCTTTGCCAGCCCTTACATGTATGTAGAGAGATTGTATGGGCTTAACAGAGATATCGGGTTCTTATCTCACCACACATGCCAAGTCACTCAGTTCTCGCATCTGTTTGTTAGCTCTGTTGTTATCTGTATGCTAATTTGTTGCTATTCACAGGTTTTACCAACTGCTTTAATCCAGTCTTAAGTTACTTATGCATCTTGACTCCAACTAGCTCTTCCTGTCGATTAAGGCCCCCCCCATGTAATGGTTGGCAAAGTCTGTTTCAGTGTATCTGAAGAACTGTGCATGCAAACGAAAGCTTGCACTCAGAATTAAACTTTGTTGGTCTTTAAAAGTGCCACTGGGCTCAAACTTTATTTGGATTTTTTGTGTTCGCCCCCCCCCCCCCGAGTCACCCGGCTGTCTTTTAACCTCTGTTCTTTTCAGGTTTCTCCCTCCGCCCCAACTTTCTTCTCTGTCGTTTTAAGAACAGCGAATGATTTTTTAAAAATTTCTGTCCCAAATTGTCCAGCAAGGGTTGCAGGCACCCCAAAGCAAACGTTATTGGATGAATGGCCTCCTTTTTCTGTTTGACATGGTGTAGAGGTGAAGAATGTCAGATTAGGAAAGGGAGTCACGTCTGCACCCCTCAGTGCAGTGAGGGGTCTTGGGCCGGTCAAGGCTACCTTGCAAGGCTGTTGTGAGAATAAAACAGGGAATATTATCGAATATCTTATAGATAACGGGGTTCTTCCTACAAACAAACATTATCAGAGTTTATTGTACTTTTAATCAGATAAGTTTATGTGATTGGATGTGGTTGTTAAATAACAATTTGCATTAGTACTCCTTTAATGTGTTTGTTAATTCCTTATTAACTATTTCTAAACTTGTTCTAATGCCGGTTACTGTTTTGTTTTGTTGTTTGTATCTAAAAAACAATAAAAATTATTAAAAAAAATAATAAAACAGGGAAAGAAAGGACCATGTTTGCTGCCGTGTACTCTTTGGAGGGAAGGACAGGATTGAAATGTACTATTTAGACTTGGGAAACACTACATTTGAACTTCGGGGCACAGGTGTTTGTACTGGGGGAGAAATGGGGCGTTCACAGATATCACTGCTTTGACATCAAAAGTGACAATTCTTGAAAACATCCTGGCTTCTTGTATATGAGATTCTTGCGGCTGATAAGCCATCACTGGGGAAAGCTTTATTGCCGATTGTGAATGAACTAATTGAATTTGGGAACTAGATAATAGGTAGGGTTCTTCTTGTGTTTGACTTCAGTGTCTGTTCAGTGCTAACTAGCGCAACTGCTAACTTTAGTGCTAACTGCTACCATCTCTGAAGAAATGAGGTCTGACTCGCAAAAGCTTATACTGGGATAAACGTGGTAAAAACAGAGCCGCTTGATTTCTGTTTCACTTTGCTACGACCTATTAACAGGGCTGTCCTTTTGACACGATCGCTGTGTGCGTGATTGACACAATTGGGGAGGTCTCAAATGACGGTGACCCTTCAGCGGTTTGTGATTTTAAACCTGAGACCGTGCGAGAGTGATTTAGTAGAGTGTTTCTTTTCCCCCACCTTGTGTGTGTGTGTTAAGTGTCGTCAAGTTGCGTCTGACTTACGGGGACCCTATGTATTAATGACCTCCAAAATGTCCTGTCGTTAACAGTCTTGGAAACGGAGGGCTGTCGCTTCCTTGACTGAGTCAAGGAAAGGATATTATAGCATTGGGAAAAGTGCAGAGAAGGGCAACTAGAATGATAAAAGGGTTGGAACACCTTCCCTATGAAGAAAGGTTAAAACGCTTGGGGCTCTTTAGCTTGGAGAAACGACGGCTGAGAGGTGACATGATCGAGGTTTATAAGATTATGAATGGGATTGAGCAGGTTGAGAAAGAAGTACTTTTCTCCCTTTCTCACCATACAGGAACTTGTGGGCACTCCATGAAATTGCTGAGCAGACGGGTTAGAACAGATCAAAGGAAATACTTCTTCACCCAAAGAGTGATTAACATATGGAATTCACTGCCACAGGAGGTGGTGGCAGGTGCAAGCATGGACAGTTTCAAGAGGGAATTAGATAAACATATGGAGCAGAAGTCCATCAGTGGCTATTAGCCACAGGGTATAGATGGGAACTCTCAGTCTGGGGCAGGTGATGCACTCTATTCTTGATGCTGGAGGGGGCAGCAGTGGGAGGGCTGCTAGTGTCCTGGCCCCACTGCTGGACCTCCTGATGGCACTGGGTATATTTTGGCCGCTGTGTGACAGAGTGTTGGACTAGATGGGCCATTGGCCTGATTCAACATTGGCTTCTCTTATGTTCTTATGAGTCAATCCGTGACCCGTTGGGCCTTTCTTTTTTCTCCGCTGCCTCCAGCTTTTCCAAGCACGACTATCTTTTCTAGCGAGTCTCGTCTTCCTGTAATGTGACCAAAGTACGACAGCCTCAGTTCGGTCGTTTTCACCTTCTAGAGCAAGGGCGGCCAAACTTCCTCAACTCAAGAGCCCCGTAGAATACATACGTGTCAGATGTTTGAGAGCCGCAAGACGTGAACAAATATGACACGTTTTTATTTTAAAATATGCAGATTTGCTTTTTGTTAACATTATAAATGAGGCTGCCAAAAATAAAAAGGGGTGAAAACAGATATTGATGATAATATTTATCTGTTCAGTTATATTTATTTGTTTGCTAGTGATATTCATTTGTCAGAGAGAGAGAGAGAGAGAGAGAGAGAGGTGGAAAGAGAGTGAAAGAGGTGGAAAGAGAGAGAGAGAAACAAAGAAAGCGAATAGATGGGAGGGAGTAAGAGCATGTCTTCCCTTCCCTTCCCCAGCTGCCCTGCCGGGAGCCGCACAATATGTGTGAAAGAGCCACATGTGACTCCCGAGCCGCCGTTTGGGCACCCCTGCTCTAGGGAGAGTTCAGGCTTGATTTGATCTAGATGCCACCGGGTAGGAGGTTATAATGGAAAAACAAGCAGGAGAAGTAGGGAAAGTTCACAAATACATTCAGGGCAGCATCACAGGGGTTTTCTTTGCAAATACATGTGACAAAACCCTGGTGGCCCCTTCTGTTAAGGAGAAAGAGCTTTGGAAGGGGAATTGCTCAGTGCAAAAGGGGTGGAGGAGTCTGCTTAACTTTCACCCAGTATATTTCCCTCACGGCTGTGTGTCCCGTCCCCCCGTCCAGTGAGGTTCTAGAAGATGCATTTTACACTTGCAAGCAGATTTTAAACCCCTGTGTATGGGGGGAGAAGAAGAAGAGAATGGATTTATACTCCACCCTTCACTGCCCATAGGAGTCTTAGAGCGGCTTACAATCTCCTTTCCATTCCTCTCCCCGCAACAGACACCCTGTGAGGTCGGTGGGGCTGAGAGAGCTCTCCCGAGAACTGCCCTTGAGAGAACAGCTCTGAGAGAACTTGTGACTGGTCCAAGGTCACACCAGCAGCTGCATGGGGAGGAGTGGGGAATCAAACCCCGGTTCTCCCAGATTAGAGTCCTCACTCTTAACCACGACGCCAAACCACTACGCAAAAGATTCGCAACAAAAAGGCTGCAGGTGCAGGAAACAAGTCTGGATATTGAGCATGAATGATGGTCGCAGGTAGGCCATAGCTCATTTCAGGTGTTACTTACTTTTATGTAATTTATAATCCACGTTTTTCACTAGGGCTCAAGTCAGATTATACAGAGTATGTCAATACAGCCCTGCCTTGTGTGGTCTAGGCTCGTCTGGTCTTGGAAGCTAAGCAGGGTCGGCCCTGGTTTGTACTTGGATGGGAGACTGGCGCCGAGGAAGTCCAGGGTTGCCACGCAGAGGCAACCAATGGTGCAAAGGAAGTCAGGTTGATGGCAACTAGGACTAGGGCTTTCTCGTTTGTAGCTCCGTCCTAATGGAAAGAGCTCCCTGCCGAGATCAGGGCCCTGCGGGACTTGTCACAGTTCCTCAGGGCCGTGAAAACAGAGCTTTTTAGGCAGGCGTTGCATTAGGAGTGGCATCTTAACAGCAGCGCCCGGAGTGAACTTAGAGCAAGCATGACTCAGCACTGTGACACCGCAGATTGTGTCCTTAAACTGCACTTTATTTTATCGCCATCGAAGTTATGTTTTAAACTGATTTGTCTTGTGTTTTAAATGACTTGTTGCATTTCATTATGTGTAAATTGTATACTGTGTGTCAGTTTTTGGGAGCCGCCCTGAGCCCCCTTTGGCGGGGAGGGCGGGGTAAAAGTTAAAACAATAAATAAATAATAAATAAATAACCCCCTCCCCTGCACGTTTACCTTGACCTGGATGGCGCAGGCTAGCCCGATCGCATCAGATCTCAGAATCGTCTTTAAAAATACTGTGTACAGTTCTGGTCACCACATCTCAAAAAGGATATTATAGCATTGGAAAAAGTGCAGAGAAGGGCAACTAGAATGGTAAAAGGGTTGGAACACCTTCCCTATGAAGAAAGGTTGAAACGCTTGGGGCTCTTCAGCTTGGAGAAACGACGGCTGAGGGGTGACATGATCGAGGTTTGTAAGATTATGAATGGGATTGAGCAGGTTGAGACAGAAGTACTTTTCTCCCTTTCTCACCATACAAGAACTCGTGGGCACTCCATGAAATTGCTGAGCAGTCGGGTTAGAACAGATCAAAGGAAGTACTTCTTCACCCAAAGAGTGATTAACATATGGAATTCACTGCCACAGGAGGTGGTGGCAGCTACAAGCATGGAGAGTTTCAAGAGGGAATTAGATAAACATATGGAGCAGAAGTCCATCAGTGGCTATTAGCCACAGGGTAGAGATGGGAATTCTCAGTCTGGGGCAGGTGATGCACTCTATTCTTGGTGCTGGAGGGGCAGCAGGAGGGCTTCTAGTGTCCTGGCCCCACTGCTGGACCTCCTGATGACACGTGGTATTTTTGGCCGCTGTGTGACAGAGTGTTGGACTAGATGGGCCATTGGCCTGATTCAACATTGGCTTCTCTTATGTTCTTATGTTCTTAATAGTTTATTGCATTTTCTCACAGTAAGCCTAACAACATCAGGCAGTACAATATAGTACAATGACAAAGATACATCAATAATAAATAAATTAACCAAAATACATAGAGGCTAAGCTAGATACATACCATAAGCAGGGTCGGCCGTGGTTAGTACTTGGATGGGAGACACCCCCCCCCCAAAGAAGTCCGGGGTTGCTACACAGAGGCAGGCGATGGCAAACCACCCCTGAATGTCTCTTTGCCTTGAAAACCTCTACAGGGTGGCCATAAGTCAGCCGTGAGTTGACAGCACTTTCCACCATCACCATCAAGTCAATAAAATCAGGTGGATTATGAAACCATGGTTCACATAACATCAATATGATTTGTTTCTGAAACGAGGATTTGACTGACCAGACGTTCACCGCAATCCTGGTTTGCCTTGACAAGCGGAGCAGGTAACTTGAAATTCTCACAGGCTCTCTCTCTTGGGGAGGCCTTGAAGCAGAGGAAGGGAGTTACTGCTTTGTCTGGATGCTTACCGGTTCTCTGTACCTGCTAGCATTCACTCCTGGTTTCATCACATCTGTACTTTTTGTCTAGCGAGACCTGGCGGGAATCCCAGCCTTTGTATAACATTGGCAGCAAGTCAGTTGGAATGTCCATGGTCACGTGTCACGCAAAACCATAGTAAACAAAAATGTAGTTAATACAAACCAACATCGGATCATGTTTTCAGGTCTTGGTTTGCTGTACTTTGGCTAGCCAGTGGAGTGTGTCGTGGCCCTTGATTATCTGTCTGGTAACATCTGTCCAAGCCAACTTAGTAGAAACTGTAATTAAGGATAGAATTGTTTGGCACATAGAGGGACAAAATCTGTTGAGGGAAAATCAGCATGGCTTCTGCAAAGGGAAGTCTGGCCTCAACAACCTTTCGGAATTATTTGAGAAAGTGGATGAACACGTCAATAATGGTGATGCGGTTGGCATTATATAGTTGGATTTTAAAAGGCTTTTGACAAGATACCCCACCTAAGACCCTTGAGTAAGCTTAGCTATTGTGGGATAAGAGGCGGGGTTGTGGATGAAAAGTCGGCTGAAGCAGAAAGTAGGAATAAATGGACAGTACTTGCAATGAAGGCACATAAACAGTGGGGTCCCTCGAGGAATATTATTGGGGCCAGTGCTATTTAATTTGTTCATAAATGATCTGGAAGTGAGCAGTCTAGCTGCCAGGTTTGCAGATGACAGAGTTATTCAGGACGGTGAAAAGCAAGGCCGACTGTGAAGAACTTCAAGGGGATCTCCACAGATTTGGTGATGAGGGCAACAAGGTGGCAAATTAAGTTCAGTGTGAGACAGGATGCTGGACTAGATGGGCCACTGGTCTGATCCAATAGGGCTCTTCTTGTGTTGTTATCCTTCTGACAGTAATTCTGTTAAACCCTGGTTTCATATGATGTCAGAACCAGGGCAGTGTATCTGTTAAAGGTAAAGGTTTCCCTTGCTCGAAAGCCAGTCGAATCCGACTCTAGGGTTGCGGTGCTCATCTCTGTTTCAAAGCCGAAGAGCCAGCGCTGTCCGAAGACGTTTCTGTGGTCATGTGGCCGGCATGACTAAACACCAAGGTGCACGGAACGCTGTTCCCTTCCCACCAAAGTGGTACCTATTTATCTACTTGCAATTTCTTGCTTTCAAACTGCTAGGTTGGCAGGAGGTATCTGTTAAGGGAACCAGCAAAAAGTCAAAGTTCCTTTAAAATATATGTATGTTCATTGTACTGTACACAGAGCAGGCTAATAAAAACGGAGCACGAAATATCTCTCTGAAACATGTACGACAAGTTTCCTTCAAAGTTAGATTCTCCTTGAATGGTTCTGAAGTTGTGGCTTCTTGTGTTCTGACTCATGAACCAGCTCTGTCTTTTCTTATGTTAAGCTTGGGTCATGCAAAGGATCGTAAACATTGACATTCCTATTGGTTGATTTGTGTTAAGCCTTGTATATAGCCAATCAGAACTGACTGTGCCTTTATGGAGGGAACAGACCTCATTGGTCTTTATCCCTCAATCCCCATTGGTTATTAAGTAAAGTATGGGCGTGGCTTTGTCAGCCCGGATTATTTAAAAAGAGAGCTGTGCTCCCCTGTTTGTGTGTGTGTTGTTTGATCGTCTTGTTTACTGTTAAATAAAAAGCTGAAATCACTTGTTGAAATCACTCTCTTGTTAAGTCTCATACTTAACACAGCTTTTGCTGCGTAAATATTAAACAAAGTCGGTGTCCTAGAACAAGATGGGTATCCATGTTAAGTCTGTGTGTAGCAGTAGAAAAGAACAAGAGGCCAGTAGCACAAAATACCCTGCCACAAATGCTGTTGTCTTTAATGTACTACTGGCCTCTTGCAGTGTCCTAGAAATTATTCAAGAGAAGCGTGAATTCCTCGGGCTGTATGCATACTAAAACGTATGTTCGATTTAGTACGTTGGGAAAAGTTTGTAAGTAACCCTATTGGCCTGTGCAAAATCCAACAGAAACAAAATCCTTTTAATACCTTTTATTGTTAGTGGAAAGTGCTATCAGACTTCAGCAGATGACCTCACAGGGCTTTCAAGGCAAGAGAGAAACAGCGGTGGTTTGCCGTGGCCTGCCTCTGCGTCGCAACCCCGAACTTCCTTGGTGGTCTCCCATCCAAGTACCTAACCAGGGTCGACCCTTCTTAGATTCCAAGGTCTGGCGTCCAATAGCACAGGGGTCTTACTTTTATGTGAGGTAGCCACAGATTTCCAAGTCAGTTTCCGGTATTGGTGATTATTGTGTTGACATAGCAAAGGGTGGAAAAGTAATTTTCATGGGAAGTATGGTTACGGTTAACCACAGCCCTTTTCATGAGTTGGACGTGCTAGAATTGCCTCTGGAACAGGGAGAACTCCCAGTCATGTTCCAAGACACGTTCTTTTCTAGAATGATTTATACGGTGGGGAAATGCCTCGTATAGATTCACCCTGAGTCGTCGATATCAGTATGTTCTGCTTGTTCCGAGATTTGGCAGTTAAGATTAATACGGTGGAGACAGTGAAGGGGTTTTGCTGTTCTCCTCCAGACTTTGTGACAACAAGTGAACTCTGATCTTCATATCGGTGTCCTGTTCTTTTAAAGGTATAGTAGGCTGCGTTAGAATGATGCATGGAAGAAATCCTCTTTCCAACCTATGCGTTTTATTTATTTCATTTACATGCCTCCTTTCTCCCCAGTAGGGACACAAAGAGCCTTACATCCTTCTCCTTGCCAGTTTGGTGTAGTGGTTAAGTGCGAGAACTGGGTTTGATTCCCCACTCCTCCACTCGCACCTGCTGGATGACCTTGGGCAAGCCATAGTTCTGGCACAGCCGTTCTTGAAAAAGAGCAGTTCCTGTCAGAGCTCTCTCAGCCCCACCTGCCTCACAGGGTCTCTGTTGTGGGGAGGGGAAGGGAAAGGAGTTTGTAAGCCGCTCTGAGACTTCCTTGGGTAGTGAAGGGTGGGGTAGAAATCCAGTCTCCACCTCCTCCTCCTTCGTCTTCCTCACAACAACCTTGTGAGGTTGGTTAGGCTGAGAATGCATGCCTGCCCCAAGGTCACCCAGAGAACTTCCATGGCACGAGTGGGGATTCGAACCTAGATCTCTGAGATCAGAAAGATCTCTGAGTTCAGAAAGCTGCCCCCTACACAACACTGCCTCTCCGTCTTGCTGTGGCCCACCTTGTGTGATACGGGTCTCTTTATAAATGAAGAACACGAGCAAAATGGGAGGAACGATTAACTTAGAAGGCAAGTGGAGTGGCGTTTGGGAGCATATGTTTGGGCTAGACACCTTGGCAAGTAGGAAAGACCACGCCTCATGAAAAAGAGCCAGTTTGGTGTAGTGGTTAGGGGCACAGACTCTAATCTGGGAGAACCTTGTTTGATTCCTCTCTCCTTTACATGCAGCTGCTGGTGTTACCTGGGGTCAGTCACACGTTCTCTCATAGCTGTTCTCTCAAGAGCAGTTCTCCAAAGAGCTCTCTGAGCCCCACTTACCTCACAGGGCGTCTGTTGTGGGGAGGGGGAGGGAACGGAAATTGTAAGCAGCTCTGAGACTCCTTTAAGTAGTGAAGGGTGGGGTATAAATCCAATCTCTTCTTCTATTTGGGTTGCCACAAAACAATGCCATTTGAGCTTGCGCCAGTTAAAATCTGACCTGAAGAGGATATCGGGACTGGAGGCTGAAATCGAAATGGAAACACAGATCGTGTGCTAATTAAAGGCGGAGAGACAAATGATTTTTTTACGGGGTTATGTAACTAGGCCAAGCTTCATTTGCTAGAGGCGACATCGTTCTTGGTGGTTACGTACAGTTTGAACATGTTTAGACACATTTCTGGATTGGGCGTTGTGTCACTGCGGTCTCTACACATGTGTGTTCAGTGCCGTCGAGTTGCACCTGACTTCCGGCGACCCCAGGGGGTTTTCAAGGCAGGAGACAGACAGAGGTGGTTTCCCATTGACTACTTCTGCGTAGACTCAGGGCTCTTTTTGTAGCAGGAACTCCTTTGCATATTAGGCGACACACACCCCTAATGCTGCCAATCCTCCAAGAGCTTACAGAGCTCTTCTTCCAGGGGTTACTGTAAGCTCTTGAAGGATTGGCTACATAAGGGGCGTGTCGCCTAATATGCAAAGGAGTTCCTGCTACAAAAAGAGTCCTGTTAGTGACCCTGGACTTCCGGGGGGTCGGGTCTCCATCCCTGCTTATCTTCCAAGCTCTGATGAGATTGGCTTAGCCTGGACCATCCAGGTTAGGCCACTGACGTGTGCGTACTTGAGAGAACTGTGAATTGGGGGGCTGCCTTCCGCATTAAATGGGGAGGGAGATCATGGGGGAGTGAAGCCTCTTGCAGTGTAATCCCTAAACATTGACTGTGTCCTTCTATTGAAGGCAAGTGGGCCTTGAATGGTATAATTCAGTTTAGGATTAGTCTGCCGGTTTGCTGTGAACGCATGAATCTGCCTTAGACTGAATCCAGTCTGTCAAGGTCAGTGTAGTCTTAAGACTGGCAGCGGCTCTCCAGGGTCTCGGGATGAGGTCGTTCATATCACCCACGGCCTGGTCCTTTCTTCTTTTTCTTATTTTAGAAAAACAGCGGGAGGCACAGAAAAGTGGGGGGGAAAGGGTTATACAACATAATTGCATTTGTCAAAGACAAATATAGTACATAATGTATAGTATAGAGGATATTTCCCCTTTCATCTCCTTCATTATAATTTTTAAAGTACTATCTGTAAAATACAATCGTTTTTATTTATGTTGGGGTACAGTTGTATTCATAGTTTCAGGGTGTTTTTTTGTAGAAAAAGCCCAGCAGGATCTCATTAGCCTAGCAGGTGACACCCAACAGCAGGAACTCATTAGCATAATAGGCCACACCCAACAGCAGAGACTCATTAGCATATCAGGACACACCCCTGACAACAGAGCTCGTTAGCATATTAGGCCGCACCCCCGTGTTACCAGAGGTGTGGTCATCCAGCCACACCCACCTTTCGCTTCTTATTCTGTTAACTTGTTTGTTGTCAAAACCCAGGGCTTTTTTTGGAGCGGGAATTCCTTTGCATGTTAGGCCACACAGCCCTCATGTAGCCAATCCTGATGAGTTCCTGCTGTTGGGTGTGGCCTGTTATGCTAATGAGTTCCTGCTGGGCGTGGCCAACTTGGGAGCTAGCCGGAACTCTGTTCCTGCATTCCTGCCCCAAAATAGCCCTGCATCGTTTAAGTTTTAAGTTTCAAACTTCATATCTAATCTGTTTTTTTTTTTGTAAATACAATTTATTATTGGATATATCACAAGTTCATACAATTTAAACATAGCAATACATACCCATTTTTCTTTTTTCCCTTTCTCCCCCACATCAGGCTTCCAGCACTGCTCCAACCCCATTAATATCTCTCTTATTCTATTACAGTTGCTTCTAAACTTATTTTCTCTTACTAACGGTAACAATACAAGTCTAATTCTCTTTCCATTTCTTCTTAATAACTGTCAAAGCTAATCAAACCACTTTTAATGTCCCAATTTTTCAACAGATATTTTTGAAAGTCTTTCCAATCTTTAAAAAAAGTTTCATCTTCTTCGTTGTTTAACTTTCTTGTTAACTTGTCCATTTCCGCCAAAAACAACGTTTTTTTAATCCATTCCCATGTTTCAGGTACTTTATCTTGTTTCCAACATTGAGCAAAAGTCAGTCTTGCTGCTGTAGTCAAGTACCATAATAGTGTTCTCTTGGCTACATTTATTTCTTCCATTTTAAGACCTAACAATAACATCTGTGGGTCTTTCTTAAAAGTACAATTCAAAATTTTTTGTATCTCATTGTGGATCTCTGTCCAATACTTTACTGCTTTATCACATGTCCACCACATATGGTAAAAAGACCCTTCATGTTTCTTACATTTCCAACATTTGTTAGACATACTTTCATTTATGATAGCAATTTTTTTGGGCGTCATATACCATCTGTACATCATTTTATAACAATTCTCTTTAACATTTACACAAGTTGAAATTTTCATTGACTTTTTCCACAAGTATTCCCAAGATGTCATTAATATCTCTGTATTAACATTTACCGCCCATTTTATCATTTGCTCTTTTACAACTTCATCCTCCGTATACCATTTCAATAGAACCTTATACAGTTTAGAAATCATTTTTTTCCTTTCTCAAGCCATACAGTTTCAATTTCAATATTCTTTTCTCTAAAACCATATTCTCTTTTATCGGTCTTAAATAAATCATAAATCTGTCTATACTTCAACCAATCATATTCAAATTCAACATCAAATCTGTCTTTTAACACAAAATTTTTCCCTTCAGATTTTAAAAGATTTTTATAAGGTAGCCAGTCTAGTCCTTGGTTTCTTGAATATGGATTGATCACTTCAGCTGGTACAATCCAAAGTGGTCTTTCTTCAGAGAAGAATTTTCTATATCTCATCCATGTCTCGAACAGTGATTGTCTTACAAAGTGGTGTTTAAAAAATTTATCCATTTTTACTTTTCCATACCATAAATATGCATGCCATCCGAATTTGTTATCATGCCCTTCCAGGGCCAATAACTTCTTGTTTTCCAGATTAATCCACTGTTCCAACCATGTTAAACAGACGGCATCATAATACAATCTTAGATTTGGTAGTTGTAGGCCTCCTCTCTCTTTTGCATCACATAAAATTTTCATTTTAATCCTTGGCTTTCTTCCTGCCCATACAAATTTGGATAATTCTTTCTGCCACGAATCCAGTATTTTCCTTTGTTTTAGTATTGGAATAGTCTGAAACAGAAACATCAAACGCGGCAAGATATTCATTTTTACAGTCGCGATTCTTCCCATCAATGATAAATTCAAAGTGTCCCATTTCTTCATATCTTGCTGAATCTTGTGCCACACCTTTTCATAATTGTTTTTAAACAAGTCAATATTTTTCATGGTTAATTCAATTCCAAGATATTTAGTCTTTGTGACTACTTCACATTGTATTTTCTCTTGAAGTTCTGTTTGTCTTTGTTTCGTCATATTTTTGCACATCACTTTAGTTTTACTTTTATTAACATAAAATCCCGCAACTGAACCAAATTCTTCAATTTTTTCCATCAATTGTGGTATTTTCTCAATTGGGTCTTGAATCATAAACATTACATCATCTGCAAATGCCCTGTATTTATAGGCAAAACCTTTCACTGTAAGTCCTTCAATATTATTATCTTTTCTTATCGCTGTTAGTAATATTTCCAATATCCAAATAAACAACAACGGGGATAACGGGCAGCCTTGACGTGTTCCTTTTTGGACTTGGAAGAAGTCCGTCTTTTCTTTATTTATATTCAAAGCCGCTTTTTGTTCTGAATATATTGCCACAATCATATTTAAAAAAGACTGTCCAATGTCCATTTTTTCAATAACTTGCAGCATGAACTCCCAATTTAAATTGTCAAAAGCTTTTTCCGCATCTAAGAAGAGGAATCCAACTTCTTTTTCCGGATGTTTGTCATAATATTCAATTGCATCTATCACCACTCTTAAATTGTCTCTGATTTGTCTGTTTGGTAAAAATCCAGCTTGTTCTTCCGCTATTGCATCTTTCAAATATTTTTTCAGTCTCTCCGAAATTATTTTTGCAAATAATTTGTAATCATTATTTAATAGCGATATTGGCCTATAATTCTTTACTTGAGTCAAATCCAAACCTTCTTTAGGTATCAATGAAATATTTGCTTCTTTCCATGAATCTGGGATCCGTTTGGTCTTTCTTATCTCATTTGACAGAAGTACTAAAATAGGGGTTAGCTCCTCTTTAAATTTCTTATAAAACTTTGCTGTAAAGCCATCTGGTCCTGGAGCTTTGCCCAACTTTGCATCTTCTATCGCCATTGTCACTTCTTCTTTCTTTACTAAACCATTTAATAATTCCTTAATTTGTTTTCCCAGCTCTGGAACTTCAATAGTCTCCAAATAATTCTTAATTCTCTGTTGATCAATTCCTTTCTTTTTGAATAATTTGGCGTAATATTTAAAAAAAGCTCTTTTTATACCATTCAAGCTCATAACATCCTTTCCATCTTCAGTAATCTTAGATATAAAATTCCTTTCTTTTCTATTTTTCAATTGCCATGCTAAAAACTTTCCTGGTTTGTTTGCACCCTCAAATGCTTTTTGCTGTAATTTCTTCAAGTTCCAATATAATTCTCTGTTTAATAAAACATTCAGCTGATCTTGCAGAAAGTGGATCTCTTTAATAATCTTCTTCTTCCCTGGTCTTTTCTTTAATTCCTTTTCTTTTTGTCGAATTTTTTCATGAAGGTCTTTCTGTTGTTGGATCTTTTGTTTTCTGTCCTTAGAGTTCAGAGAGATAAGCATACCTCTCATTACCGCTTTGTACGCATCCCATACAACTTGTATATCCGTACCTTTATTCAAATTCAATTCAAAAAAGCTTTTCGTTTCCTTTTTTAAGATTTCATTAATTTGTTTTTGGTCCAATAAATCTTCATTAATTCTCCAATATAACTGTTTAGGTTTTGCTTTAGATATCCAAAGTAGGGGATTATGATCAGAGTTGGTTTTCGGTAAAATTTGTATTTTATAAGTTTTTTGCGTCATCTCCTCTGACATCCAAATCATGTCAATTCGAGAAAAGGAGTTGTGTCTATTCGAATAAAACGTATAGTCCTTAGTCTTAGGATTCCACTTCCTCCAAACATCTTCCAGTTTCTCTTGCTTCATCAATTGAAAGAAATTTTTGGTAACTTTCCAACTGTCTCTCCACTTGCCTTGGATTTTCTATCCAATGTGTTGTTCACTGTACCATTAAAGTCTCCAGCAAGAACAATTTGGTCATAATTTAAACACTCCAACTCTTTAGTCAAATCATTAAAGAAAGTCTCTTTTGCACCATTGGGTGCATATATATTTACAAGCAATGTCTTTTTTCTGTTCATCCATATTTCCACGCCAACATACCTTCCTTCTTTATCTGAGAAGATTTGTTTAGGATCCAATTCTTTTGAAATATAAATCACTGTTCCTTTTTTCTTATTAATTGCTGAGGAATGAAATTCTTCTCCCAATTTTTATTAGTCAAATATTTGTTGTCTTGTTTTCTAATATGTGTTTCTTGTAAACAGATTATATTACATTTTTGTTTCTCCAGCCAATGATTCACTAATCTTCTTTTACTTGGTGAATTTAGTCCATTTACGTTCCAAGATAGAAATTTGTAATCCATAATGGTGTTAAATTAAATATCTTTAAAATCATCCAGATTGCTCTCTTTGAATCTGTATAAATCTCCTTCAGATTTAAGAGTAGATCTCACCGAGTTGTACATAAATGTAAGTCCATATGGAATCTCCCATCTGAACCTAATGTTCATTTCTTTTAATCTATCTGTCAATTTCTTAAATTTCTTTCTGTCTTGTAAAATCGATCTCGGAATTTCTCTCAGAATTATTATTTTCTTTCCATTAATTTCCAACGGTTGTGTAAATTGTTTCTTGAAAACGTCTTCCTTCATCTTTGTTGTCACAAATTGAACAATCACATCCCTGGGTAATTGCTTTCTTTTGGCATAGGCTGAGTTCACTCTATAAATCAAGTCAAAGTCTGCATCCAAATCTCCTTCATCTTCCCCTACATAAGTTGTCAATGTTTTAATTACTAGAGCCCGTAGATCCTGATCTTCCTCCTCTTCTATCCCTCTCAATCTCAGATGATTCTGAGTAGCCCTATATTCCATCATGGTCTCCAGCCTTGTATTTTCTGACAGGGTTTTTTTAACCTTTTGTTCCATATCTTCAGATTTTGTCACCAGACTTTTGACTTCCTTTTTGAGTTCTTCTGTATCTTTTTTTATCCCTGACACTTCTGTAAGTACCAGTTCTTTCAGTTCTTCCATATTTTTTTTCTGTACTTGAATTTGCACTTGTTCTATTTGCTCCAATTGAGTTTGCAGCTGTTTTTGCAGTTGTTGTTGCTGTGATTCTATTTGTTTTCCAAAATTCTGCACCACTTCGGTCATCCGTTTTTCCATCGCTTCCATAGCTGCTTGCCACTCTTTTTTTCCTTTGCAGTCATTCTTGGGCTAGGTGATGAAGCAGCTCTAGGTCTTGACCTCAAATCCGTCTTGGAGGCAACTTCAATACTAATCAGTCTTTATATTAGCAATCCTCAAGCCAAATCGCCACCTTTAAAACTTGTTTAAACGCTTTTTCGGCTTGAAAATAACTTTTTAAAATTTAGTCCTCCCCAAAATGTCGGGCGCAATTTCTCTATGATTTTCTGGCTAGAGTAGGCTCCTTCCACACTTCCTGTTCATCTGTCCGTCTCTGTAATCCAACTTCCGGTAAGGGTGGTGTCCCACAATAAAGTGTCCATCCGTTTCCCATACAGCAGCCTCCAAAACCTCCACTCTAGCCCACTTCCTGTATCATAGAGTCACAGTTAGTTTCGTTTCTGCTACGTAAAGTTTAGACTTGACTGACCACAGGAATGCAAAACAAAGTCACTTTTCAGCCTTTTTCTCTAAAGGAAAGCTTTCGTTTTACTTCTAATTCAAGCGGAATAGTTCCTTTAAGGTTTCAACGCTTATCCGTACGTTTCAATTTCTCATTCTTCTTTAAACCGGTAAGCGCTTATTCGTTTGTTACCTTGCTTGTAATCTCGGGGTTTCGCGGTGCTTCTTCTGTAAACGATGTTAATCTTGATGATAAAGAGATCGGTAGATGGCGAATTTATGCTGAATACTCAGCCCAGCTGGCATCTGTAGAGTTGATTTGCAACTGCCCTCTTCACGGAAGGAGATCAAAGTGTAAACAAGCTTCCTCCGAAGCTTATCCACACCGGTCTCGACTCCCCCTCAGGCTTCGCTGCTTGTTTGCCACTCCCCCGCCTGGAGAGTGCTGCGCTGGGCCAGATAGAGCCCAGACTGTCGTCAGATGCCGCAGTACACTCTGCACAACTCGCAAAGTGTGTCAATTCGCCATTTTACTCCGACCGGAAGCCCATATCTAATCTGTTTTGACTACAACATTGGTTTCATCATTATTACATATTCAGTTTTTGCCACTTCTACATATTCGTTAGAACCTTTAATAGATAAGTTGTGTGTATGTGTGTGTATCATATAGAGAACCTATTTGTATTTGGGATATTACATTTAGAACAGATTTTAGTTCTGCTTCTGTTTCATCAGCATATATTGTATATGGTATTTTCTCACTTTAATTTTGTCTCCCGCTAGCATAATACACATTCCATCTTTACCTCAAATTTTTGTAATAGACCTGTTTCTCAAATAGGTTGTTAATTTTGGCATTACTGCATATTCAGCAAGTTTATTTCCCCATTCTTCTAAATGTGGACAAACGTCTAGTTTCCATTTTGCTGCGTAAACAGTTCTGGACACTGTCTCCGTGTATTTAAATAGCTCTTCTAAAAAATTTTGTAACTTGTGAGGCAGAACACCTAATAGCATGCTCTTGACTTCCATTGGAAATTTAAACTTTTAATATATTCTTTTTCAGTGCATTTCCTTCCAATTACCTTTTTGCTTTTTTTACAAGTCCGCCACATATGGAAAGAAGGTTCCATCTATGTCTTGACATTTCCAGCATTTTCCTTCAGTTTTAATGTGCTATTTCAATGTCCTTTGGAGTTATATACCATCTGAAAAACACATTGTACCCATTTTCCCTTAGTGTCTGGCTGACTGTAAATTTGATATCTTTCCCCCATGGTCGTTCCCCTTGTTGCATAGATATCTGTTCTGTAAGGTTTCGCATCCACTTAATCATACATCTTTTTCACTTGTTCATCTTCTGTTTCTAAGTGGAGTAAAATCTTATATAATTAATCAGTATAAACTCTTTTTGTTTTATAATCAGCTGCTCAAATTTGGTTGCATCTCTTAGAACTCCACGTTCAGTACTCATCATCTCCTTTAATCTTGAGACGAATTGATAGTATATCAGCCACTGAATGTTGGCATCTTTATCTGGCCAAGACTTGATTTCTCCCTCTGCCTGGTGCTTTCATTGGAGATGCCGGGGGATTGAACCTGGGACCTTCTGCATACCAAGCAGACACTCTTGCCAATGAGCTACAAGATGTTTCCTTCAAACTGGCAGCTTTTATATATAACCACCCACCCACCCGTCTCTGTAAAGGAAGCTTAATGTGGGGCGGTCAAGTTTGGTCTTTGATCACCAAGAAGTACGTTATTTCTGGTTCTTCACATGCATTTGAATGTTTAACGAACCAATCTAATTCCCTATGCTTGGTTTGAGGGTCCCCGAGGTTATTTCATAGGCTAAATCATAAGCTGTTTTTTGCAGCTCTCATTTTCAGTTGAGCAAGAATTTAAGAGACCAAGGCACTGGGCTGTGTTCACTAAGATTACAACACTAAACGGACTTACAACCTTCCAAGTCCACTGAAGTCAGCTGAGGACAGCACTGCCGTCACTCCTTGGTGAGCCAAAATGTGGGTATTGCCTGTTAAGATGTTCCCCCTTCTAGTACGAAGCCCTGACCTGGCTGGCCTTGGCCAGTCCGATCTCATCAAATCTGGGAAGCTAAGCAAGGTCGGCCCTGGTTAGCACTTGGGTGGGAGGCCACCAAGGAAGCCCGGGGTTGCTGCTACACAGAGGCAGGCAATGGCAAACCAACTCTGTCCCTCTCTTCCCTTGGAAACCCTGCGAGGTAGCCGTAAATCAGCTCTGACTTGGTGGCGGTTCCCACCATCTGAGCAGAGCTCCATCAGTGACTCTTAGCCACCAGGTATAGATGGGACACTCTGTCTGGGGCAGTGATGCTCTGTATTCTTGGTGCTTGGGGGGGGCAACAGTGGGAGGGCTTCTGGAGTTCTGGCCCTGCTGGTGTACCTCCTGGTGGCCCCTGGGTTTTGGCCACTGTGTGACACAGAGTTTTGGCCTGGATGAGCCACTGACCTGATCCAACATGGCTTCTCTTATGTTCTTGTGTCGGGGCAGTGATGCTCTGTATTCTTGGTGCTTGGGGGGGCCACAGTGGGAGGGCTTCTGGAGTTCTGGCCCTGCTGGTGTACCTCCTGGTGGCCCCTGGGTTTTGGCCCCTGTGTGACACAGAGTGTTGGACTGGAAGGGCCACTGGCTTGATCCAACATGGCTTCTCTTATGTTCTTGTGTCGGGGCAGTGATGCTCTGTATCCTTGGTACTTGGGGGGACCACAGCGGGAGGGCTTCTGGAGTTCTGGCCTTGCTAGTGTACCCCCGATGGCACCTGGGTTTGGACCACTGTGTGACACAGAGTGTTGGACTGGATAGTGAGCCTTGGTGATCCAGCATGGCTTCTCTTATGCTCTTACTTGGTGTTATGTTCCCAGAGAGCATCAGGTTGATCGGGCAGAACGTGATTAAAATAAAGCTGAAATACACTTACAGAGTATGTGGTTGTACGCAGTGTTCCCTCTGAGCTGAGTTATTGTGAGCTAGCTCACAGTTTTTTAGCCTCCAGCTCTCATGTTTTTGTCTTTGCTCCGGAAGGATGGCTCCAGAGCAAACTAATTTATGCAGCAGCCAAATTGCTCGCTCAGAAATTTAATGCCAGTAGCTCACAAAATAGAATTTTTGCTCACAATACGCCACAGCTTAGAAGGGAGCATTGGTTGTAAGGAAAATGGGTTTTATTTTATTAAATTATTATCATTATTATCATTATTATTATTATTATTTAGATTCCTACCCTGCCCTCCCAACAATATAAATGAAAGCCGATCAAAACATGTTAAAACATATACAACGTGTACAACTATACAACTATTAAAATGCTAGCAATTGATTCCTCGGTGTGACAGTCAGTATCCTGTGAGGTAAGTTAGGCCGAGAGTGCGTGACTGATGCAAGGTCACCCCAGCAAGCTTCCGTGGCTGAATGGGGATTCGAACCTGGGTCTCGCAGATCCTAAACACTACACCATGCCGGTTCTCTCTCTCTTTTTAAAAAAGACTGTATTATTTCTGTTCATGTCTAGTTCAGCAGCGAGGGATGGGTATAAAGCAACAGAAGGGCCGAAAGACGCTGATAGGAGCAGTTCCCCGGCCAGCTGTGTACTTTATCATATCATCATGACTGTGGGAAAGTTCGTTCACCGTGACTGGCTTAGAGAGCTGCGGAGACCAAACAGTTTATGGCCGGTACAGATAACAGCTCTTCTTTTTGTTAGCCCTGTTTTTCTGGCTCGCTTTCCCTTGCCTACAAGAGAGCCTGGGAGCTTTTGTTGTATTTCTGCCCCTGCGTGTACAGACTTCCATCTAGGATCTCTTTCAGGTCCTTGGGCAGCGTGCTGGAATTATTATTTTTTTTAAATTATTTTTATTAAAATCTTCAAATGTTTAACAGAGCAATACAAACATTGTCAACTTGGTGAGCTACATTCAGAAAAGTGTTCCTAAAAAAACCGAAACAGTTTAATAATACATTTTAATGTGCCCTTTTACTATTTAGTTGAGTTGTGCTAATTACATAGATATTTTGTTTCGGGAGGCAATTTAAAGAAAAGGACTGAGCTGACTAAGTACCCGATCTTTGGCTATGAAAGGAATGTTAACTGCTTTTTAACTTTATATCAAGAGGTCTTTTCTCTCTTAAAAATAAGTGTCCATTTTTCTGATGGATTGTAACAGTTCCCTCTCTTTATCGCTCTCGTCGAAGAAGACCGTACATTTCTTTAGTAAAAAGTAATCCCAGACTATGGCATATGCTAGAATTATCGACTTTGCAGGCATTCTTTCCCCTCTCTGCTGCCCCTGTTCTCTGTCTTCTGTGCCCCATGATCTGAATTTCTTGGATTGATCTGGGGTGTGTGTGTGTGTGGGGGGGTACATTAGTAGGCACCAGTGTTCCCTCTAAGCTGAGTTAATGTGAGCTAGCTCACAGTTTTTTAGCCTCCGGCTCACAGATTTTTATCTTCGCTCAGGAAGGAGGGCTCCAGAGCAAACTAATCTATGCAGTAGCCAAATCGCTCACTCAGAACTTTAATGGCAGGAGCTCACAAAATAGAATTTTGTGTACCCACATCTTGCCCCACAGGCAACTCCTGCTTCAGTTCCCAGTCAAGACGATTGCCCTTGAGGGCTGCCGGCATTCTGGCGCCGTAACCCGGACGGCCCAGGCTAGCCTGATCCCATCAGATCTCGGAAGCTAAGCAGGGCCAACCGTGGCTAGTATTCGGATGGGCGACCTCCAAGGAATACCAGGGTCGTGACGCATAGGCAGGCAATGGCAAACCACCTCTGAAACGTCTCTTGCCTTAAAAACAAGTCTAGCTCCCCACCTAGGGGTGCATAACACTAAGGAGCTAGAACTTGCTGGCTGCCAAACAGTTTTATTTTATTATCAGATCTATATCCCGCCTTCCCAGCTGAGGCTGGCGCTCAGTCTTAGGATAAACCTGGCTGTTCTACATACAACACCATACGATAATTAATTAATTAATGTTCTGGCCATCTCTCTGCCACCTGGGCCTGGTCTGGCCCTCAACTGCAGTGCTGTTTCCACGCCAGATCTCTCTCGTTGAGTTCCTAGTGCTGCGTTTCCCCCATCTGTACTAGCCCATGAAGATTTTATACACAGTGACACATGCCCACCATTATGGAGATGAAATGCCTTCTCCTTGGCTCAGGGGGTGTGTTTCCAAACGGCACCCGACTCTGACAGGTTGAATCTTGACTGTATGTTGTCGAAGGCTTTCACGACCGGAGTTCATTAGTTGCTGTAGATTTTCCGGGTTGTGTGGCCGTGGTCTTGGCATTGTAGGACCTGACGTTTCGCCAGTAGCTGTGACTGGCATCCTCAGAGGGATAACACAGAGAGTACTCCATCTTAGCACTACAGATAAGATTAGAATTTCAACAGCCAAGCCACATGCAAAAGAACCTCCTCAGGAAACAAGAAACCTCAGGAAACAATCCATAGACAAAAGAACCTCCTCAGGAAAGCTCCTCCATTAGCATGTTCATAGCTTGGAGAACTACTACAAGGTAATGACTCAGCCCTACCCCACCTTCCTGAGTAGATATAAATTACCTGCCTACCATTTTTCTTCTCACCTTGACACAGAGAGTACTCCATCTTTCTGTGTTATACCTCTGAGGATGCCAGTCACGGCTACTGGCGAAACGTCAGATCCTACAATGCCAAGACCACGGCCGCACAACCTGGAAAATCTACAGCAACTAATGAATCTTGACTGTTGCGTCACTCTAGAGAATCATACTGTCTACCAGGAGAGACCAACAAGTTTTTCCAGGGTTACGACCTTCCAGAAGTCAAAGCTCTCTGACAAAAGGAACTTTTGATTCTTGAAAGCTTATACCCCCCAAAATCTCCTTGGTCTGCAGGGCTTTTTTTTTCCTGACGGAACGCTCCTGAATGGAGTTCTGGAACCCACTCCAACAAAATTCTTTTTAAAATTGTTTAAAAGTTCATGAGTTTTCAGTACACAGATTGAAAACTTCATTTCCTTCTTGAGAGTTCCGGCACCTCTTTTTCCACGAAGAAAAAGCCCTGCTCCAAGGTGCTACTGGACTGAAATCCTAGCGACTTCTTCAGAAGTTGTCCATCCAGGTAGGATTCAGACGGACGGATCGCCGCCTTGACAGCTGAAGAAAAATAATTCAGTTCCACAACGAACATTGTACATATGCAAGTAATGATTATTGATTATGGATTCTTTTTTTTGTAGCTCCCATCAGACTGGGTGCAAATAAGGAATCTTGAACTGTGCATCAGCGTGAAATGGGTTAGCATTATTAAATGAAAAGGAAACGTTTCGATCTGCTGCTGTGCGAAATAAGGCTCTGTAGAGTTCTTCATTATAACAGAAAGAAATAATTGGTTTGGCTTGAATGCCCTCTGTTGCTTACTGTAGTGAATGTATTCATCTTCATAAGGGGTCAGAGCAACATTTTTGTCTACTTGGTATTGGTATATTGAAGAAGAATCCCTTGAAACGGGACTACATCTGGATTTTGGGGCATGGAGCAGGGGTCACTGGGAATGTGTGGGGGAGTTATTTGTGAATTTCCTGCATTGTGCAGGGGGTTGAACTAGATGACTCTGGAGGTCCCTTCCAGCTCTGGGATTCTTTGATTCCATTATCCCTGTCTGTATCTTTGAATTGTATTGTATGTGAATTGCTATTCCTTGGTTATTTTGTAATCGTACACTTGTTTGCAAGCTGTGCGGTAATAATTCTTAAAAATATATCTGCAGTGTTTACTGTGGCTGTGTATTTTCCTGTTTGCCTACACTGGCTCCTCATCCATTTTCCACCTTGGCAATCTTGGCATTGTTATTGGGGTGAGGGTTGAACTGGAGCAGAGGATAAATGTGTTCCGGACTCTCTGTGGATATACAGTTAGGAGCCCAGGACTTCCCCTTCCACATTTTTTGTGATTTTTATTTTGCACGGTCCATGCTGATCTTCCTCTCTGTTTAAAGAATTTGGAAGAACTAACTTTTTTTTTTCCAAGTAACTTCATTGTGCATTTCCCTGGCAGTTTATTTAAACCTTGCAGTTGCTGGTAATTGTGCCTCAGTGTTCAAGATCTCTACAGCATGTTATACTCTCGATTGCCTGCAATTTACTGTAAAGTAGAAACGTCTGTGAATTGATCGCAGTTAACATGAAAACGGGACTTCCAGGCCCTCCTCGGAGGGGCATTTAGCACTAGGGGTTAAGCTGCTGTTTTCCCTTTCGATACGTTTTATATTCCGACAGTTGGTGTGTGTACTTGTTTATTCTATCAGAATTCATTTGTGTGTTCTCTAGCGGCAAGTGTCTTCATGCCGCTGATGCAGAAAAACTATGAGCGGCCACTGTGCCTCTTAAATGCTGAACTGGCGTTTTGATCGCCTTATAGAAATAACATCGGCCTAGTGCAAAAACAAATAACGAAGCTTTTATACAGTGGTAATTAAACTCTGATCTGTTTGTTTTCTGTTTCTCGTTCCTTTGCAGAAACTTGTTCCCATCGAACCTGGTTGTGGCGGCCTTTCGATCGGTAAAGTCATTTCTCCTGTTCTGTGTCTTTGTGTGTGTGTTTCTTTAGTGTGTTTGTGTGATTTTTGTCTTTAAGCCTGGAATTTCTGGAGTGTTAGCTTCGAGATGCATTTTCCCTCATTTGATTTCTGTGGTGCTAAAACAGCCCGATTCTTTAAATTCATGGAAGCAAGTGAAACGGCTCAGTTGGAATAGTCTCCCTTCAAGGACAGCACCCTCAGTATGAGTAACTGAATGCAGGACTGCAGCCACAGAACGGAGTACTTCTGGAAGCCGTGTGTCTTGAATATGGCTTAATTTCCCCATTTTTTCGGGTTATAAAACAGTTCACAGCCCCTCTTTCTGTGGCTGACTTAGAGGGCTCTGCAGATAATTCAAAAGCAATAACATAGTACAGATGTATTTTTATTTTATTCAGTTTTATTTAACTATTTCTGTTCTTTGTGGTCTGCCTTTCTCACAGGCCTCAGGGCAAGTTACGCAGAGTGAGTCGATACAATCGACAAAATTGGCCATTCGATAAACAGTGCAATAGGATTAGGGCCGTAGAAGTCTGGAGCCAACCAGAAATCTGAAAGAGAGACCTGAAGATGAGCAGAAAAGTATTAACATGACACATTCAGCGGTGCAGAAATTACATGGTAGGATCCTACTTAACTTGGTCCGTAATCATTTATCCAAGTTAAGTGTGCGGACCATTTTGTGCAGGGTGACCCTGTTACCTGTGCAGAAAAGCCCTCTTAGGAGGGAGATCGCACACAAGCTCTGGCTGCAGCATCCGTGCATGCAGTCGAATGTCCACAGATAACTCTATGTGCACACCTGTCAGCCATATACATGTGTTTGGGATCCTGCTTTTTGTTTGCGCATACACTTGTATGAGCGCTAAGCTCTCTGCAGGTATTCAAATGAACATGGGGACATTAATTATCATTTGACATTGTGTGTAGAACAGTAAAGCAAAAAGAAAATGAATTTTGTCCATTTCTGAGGAAGACATCTGAGACGAACCTTCTATCCGGAATCTTTGTGAATTGAACTTTGATGAACTGGACTTTATTTTTATTATTTATTTATTATTTCAATTTATATCCCGCCTTGCTGGGCAAACCGGCTCAAGGCGGCTAACAAACATTAAAATACGATAGACAATAAATACATTCAAACTGGATCTTTGGATCTTAATAATCTTTATTGTTCTATATCTTTGTGAATTTTGTCTGTAAAGACCCTTTATTGTCTGTTCAGGTTTGTGAATGTTTGTGGAAGATTCCACAACACACTTATATTATTACAAACAATTCTTGATGCTTATTGTGAGCCGAATAGCCAGGAGATCCTAAGACTGTCTGGCAGTCTGAAGTTCTAGCTCTTTAGCGTTATGGAGCACTCGGTGGCAAGCTAGACTTTTTTTTGAGGCAAGAGATGTTTCAGAGGTGGTTTGCCGTTGCCTGCCTCTGCATCACAACCCTGGTATTCCTTGGAGGTCACCCTTCCAAATACTAGCCAGGGCTGACCCTGCTTAGCTTCCGAGATCTGTCTAGCGTGGACTATCCAGGTCAAGTACATGGGGACATGAACACACATGAAGATGCCTTCTACTGAATCAGACTGTCGGTCTGTCAAGGTCAGTATTGCCTACCCAAACTGGCAGCTGCTCTCCAGGGTCTCAGTCGGTGATCTTTCGCATCACCTACTGCCTGGTCCTTTCAACTGGAGATTGACCCCGGGGCCTTCTGCCTGCAAAGCAGAGACTCTTCCACTGAGCCACCGCCCTTCCCCGTTAGGGGTGTGGTCAGTAGGTGTGATGCCACGCCTATCTGAGTGTGAATACTATGTGTACTCTTGAAGGTCTACCTGGCCTTTTGTCTGCTTTCAGCCCTGAAATAAAGGAAGGGGGCGTTAAAAGGAAGCTATGGTGTCTGCGATTTGACGGCAATTTCCCCACCACCACCAGGTGTAGTGTGGGAGAAGCTGGGGTTGGCGTTGCAAGGGAAACTTTGCTAAAGCGGACTCTTATTTCAGCAAACGTTGATCTCGCAGCTTCCAGTGAGTGGCTACTCTGAACTGAGCACCTTAGATATTTGTCCATCTCTGTCAAAATGGAAAGTGCAGATGCGGCCAGAAATTCTCCTTAAAGTAGGATTAATCACCCATCGGAAATCCCACTGACTTCGGGAAGACGATGCTGATGTTAATAAAAGTTTACTGAAGGGTTGTTGTTGGGGTGTGTGTGTGTAGAATAAGAGCTTTAACTTGGAAAAAAGATCGCTCGTTCCGGCAAATCTGTTGTAACGCTGAAGCCCGACCTCTTAATCTATATTGCTTCATTGACTGTCTGGCAGTTTCCCCACCCAGATATTGGGGAAAACCCAAATGCAAGTTGTAAAATAACAAACCTATATACCTCTCCAACGAGGCATCAGATACTAATCAATTTTTTTATTTATTTACAGTATGCCACAGATTATAAAACGTTAATACGGAACACAACTCTTGGGAATGTTACCGAAAAGGTAAGCAGATAGTATTTGATTCAAGCAGATTCTTTTCCTGTGTGCATCAGAGGCCTGCTTTGTTACATCTTCAGAACACGCGTTGTTTGTTAGTAATTATGACATATGAACAACATGAAGTTGCCTTATATTGAATCAGACCAGCAGCGGCTCTCCAGGGTCTCAGCCAGGCAGAGAAGGGTCTTTCACATCACCTCTTGCCCGGTCCTTTTTAACTGGAGATGCCGGGGATTGAACCTGAGACCTTCTGCATGCCAAGCAGAGACTCTACACTGAGCCTCAGGGTGAATAGCCTACCCTGGCTGTGCTGTTTTGAGGGCAGAGTGCCTAGAGAAGCAACTCTGCAATTTTCCTCTTGGGACACTGTCTCCTGCACTTTAGTAAACCACCGGCTATATCCTGCGCCTGTTTTCATTGGTGAAGATGGGAGGAGTGGCCCCCTTTCGATCGCTGTAGAAGGCTCTCATGGGGATTGTTAGACTCCTGTGGACAAAAGCCATGTGGGTCAGCGGCTACACTGTCGAAGGGCAATTAGAAGGGATTGATCAGAAAAGCTAGCAGGATGCATTTCCTTAGCTTTTCTTTCTGTAAACAGAAAGCACAAAACAACCCCAGTAATCTACTGGGGGGGGGGTGTTGCATTCAGGGTGCTGTTATCTACACCAGTTTGGTGTAGTGATTAAGTGCGCGGACTCTAATCTGGGAGAACCGGGTTTGATTCCCCACTCCTCCACTTGCACCTGCTGGATGTCCTTGGGAAAGCCATAGTTCTGGCACAGCTGTTCTTGAAAAAGAGCAGTTTCTGTCAGAGCTCTCTCAGCCCTACCTATCTCACAGGGTCTCTGTTGTGGGGAGGGGAAGGGAAAGGCGTTTGTAAGCCGCTCTGAGACTCCTTTGGGTAGTGAAGGGCAGGGTATAAATCCAATCTCCTCCTCCTCCTCCTCTTCTTCTTCTCCTTCTCCTTCTTTTTCTTCTTCTTCTTCTTCCACATCACCTACTGCCCAGTCCTTTTTAACTGGAGATGCCTGGGATTGAACCTGAGACCTTCTTCTTCTTCTGCTTCTTCTTCTTCCAACCCAGCAGTTCAAAAACAAGAACTTGCAAGTAGATAAATAGGTACCGTTTTGGTGGGAAGGTGACAGCATTCCCTGTGCCTTGGTGTTTAGTCATGCCGGCCACACAAACACAGAAAAAGTCTTCGGACAGCGCTGGCTCTTCGGCTTGGAAACGGAGATGAGCACCGCCCCCTAGAGTCAGGTTCAACTGGCTTTTGAGCAAGGCCTCTACCTTTATATATCCCTACATATAACGTATTTTGGGTTTGGAAGATATATTGTGAGCTTTCAAAAAAAAAAACCCCGGTTCTGGGAAGCATTTTTAAGTGCTCTGGAGAGATTAAACAGCCCCCTCTTGATAAATTGGAGACGATCTGCCTCCCACAAAGATATTCTTAAGGGTACAAAAATAGCCCACGTACAAACAAAATATGCAGCTATTAGTGTTATCCGTGCAGCTACTTTTCATCTCATGCAAAAGAGTGTGTTTTTGGGCTCTGGTTGTTGGAATACTTTGAAACACGATCACTTCTGCGACTGCAAACAGTCTTTTTGGGGACCTTTTAAACCCCCAAGGTACATTAGAATTTGTCTTGGGGTATGATTAAACCCCAAGATACATTGTGCTGTCCCCCGTCCCCCCACAGGTTTGCCAGAGGGTGTTGTTAACAGTGCTCTAATGTTCCGGGGGGGGGATTAAAAATAAAAGCAGGGGAAGAAGTAACTGGGAACTCCCTCTGTGCAACCTTAGCTTTTCTGATCAGCCTTTGCCCCTGACTTCTGCTGTTCAGAATCAAGAGTTCGACTTTCTATTGTAGTGCAAGGAAGAGCAAACCTTACAAAGGAGCCTACAGCAACTTAAGTGCTGTTCTCTGCTACTTTCTAGAGATAGCTGTGTGGGGATTTGGGGGAACAGTATTAATGCATCTAGATTGACACATTGACTGTGCATTCGTGAGAGAGCGCCTCTTCAGAGGTAGCCCCACAGTTACAGGACGACTTCCCCAGGGAGGGGGTGTGCCTGGCCCTGTCGTTGTCGATCTACAATAGACAAATTGCAGACATTTTTATCTACATAGCAAGCCACCTTGAGCTCCATAGTGGAAGAAAGGCCGCTCATAAATGTTTCCAGTAAATAAATAAACGTGAACATAGGCAAGCAGCATTGTTTGCTTCGGAAAGAGAGTGTCCCAAATGTTAAGTCTGCAACTTAACACGGTTTGATTTCGGCACAAGTGATTCAGCTTTATTATAACAGCAAACTTCAACTCAGGAACACACAACAACAGAGTGGAGCGCAGCTCCCTTTTTAAACCATCCCAGGCTGTCAAAGCCACGCCCATAACAAGTTAAGAACCAATAAGAAACTCAGGATAAAGACCAATGAGGTCTGCTCCCTCCAGAATACATATTTACACTGTGATTGGTTGCTTCATGCAATTCCATAGGAACGGCCAATAGGAACGTTACACCTTACGATCCTGTACTAAGAACCAAGCTTTACATAGTAAAGAATAGGCAGCGTTCACATTTAAGACATAACACCAAAGAATGCCTTTTATTTCTGTGCTGTTCACATGTTAGAGCCAGTTTGGTGTCGTGGTTAAGTGTGCGGACTCTAATCTGGGAGCACCGGGTTTGATTCCCCCACTCCTCCACTTGCACCTGCTGATGTGACCTTGGGTCAGTCACAAGCTCTGGCACAGCTGTTCTTGAAAAAGAGCAGTTTCTGTCAGAGTTCTCTCAGCCCCACCTACCTCACACGGTGTCTGTTGTGGGGAGGGGAAGGGAAAGGAGTTTGTCAGCCACTCTGAGACTCTAAGTGAAGGGTGGGGTATAAATCCAATCTCTTCTTATACAAATAGCAAATAGAATCATAGAATCATGCAGTTGGAAGGGATCTCCAGGGTCATCCAGTCCACCCCACTGCACAAGGCAGGAAATTCACAAATACCTCCCTCTCTACACCTACAGTGACTGCTGTTCCATGCCCAGAAGATGACCAAAAACCTCCAGGCTCCCTGCCCAAACCAGGCCGTAGGAAAACTGCTTCCTGGCCCCAAAGTGGCGGTTGGCATTTCCCTGGGCATGTAAGAAAGGGCTATGAGAACTAAGCACTGAGGCAACCCTTCCTGCCCTCCCTCTCATGATCTGTCCAACTTCACAGAATCTGCATTGCTGTCAGATGGCCATCTTCGCCTCTGCTTAAAAACCTCCCAAGAAGGAGAGCCCACCACCTCCCGAGGAAGCCTGTTCCACTGAGGAACCGCTCTAACTGTCAGGAAGTTCTTCCTAATATTTAGCCGAAAACTCTTCTCATTTAGTTTCAACCCCTTGGTTCTGGCCCGACCTTCTCCTGCGTCTGGCCCAAGACACGCTCCCTTGCTTATTCCGAATAAAATTGGATTTTATCCTCTTTCCACCCCCCCTCCCCTCAGTCAGTTGAGTGAATAAGTTTCATGTGATGATATTCTAATGGGCTTCACTGCTTTACTTATTCGGAAAATCCGTGTCTGGGCTACCTTTCCATTGAACCTGCCCGAGGCAGTTTACGAAATTGAACTTAATAGAAACATAAAACATCCTTTGTTGTTGTTCAGTCGCACAGTCGAGTCCGACTCTTCGCGACCCCATGGACCAGATTACGCCAGGCCCTCCTGTCTTCCGCTGTCCGCTGAAGTTTGCTCAATTTCATGTTCGTTGCATCGATGACACTGTCTAACCATCTCATCCTTTGCCGTCCCCTTTGCCGCTGGGCAAACATCCTAAAAGTTATTAAAAACCCAGCATTCAAAAACAGCGAGAGCATAAAGAATGGAGCAATACAGTCAGTTCCTCACATCCATGGCCCCTTCCTAGCTTATATTTTGTTTTTTTTGGATCTTGGGTCTCAGTGCCGCATGGGCAAACCACTTCATGAGATTAAAAGACGTTGTTTTTTTAAAAAAAGTCAAGAATCGTGTCGTGCCTCTGCCTGCCCAGACCTTGGAAGTACCTCCTTGAAAGAATTTCTGTCTCTCCTGAAAGTTTATGTTGGAGCGAGGGCCTGCGGATTTCACATGTCTTCCAATTGAAGCAGTTTTCTCTGGAACGTACGGCTCTTTATTCTGCAGCCTCATATAAGGAAAAAATCGCTCAGATTTTTTTGGGTGGTAGAGCATGCTTGGAAGTTGGCAGTTGGCACTGGAGGAAGAGATTGCTGAACTAGGGATGCTGTACCTCCTGACTCAGGGGCCAGCAAGATGAAATGGTTGGGGCGGGGGAGAGGGCATGTATGCCGGTGTCTCACTGACACGCTTCAGTCACTTCCAGTTAAAAAATAAAAGTGACGTGGTGGATGCTCTAGCATGTGAAATTCGCTGCCAGAGGATGTAGCGATGGCCACATGAATGAACAGATTGGACAGATTCACAAAGGATGAGGCCATGGCTACTAGCCATGGTGATTGAGGGGAACCTCCACATTCAGAGGCACTGATCTTTTGAATCTCAGAGCCAGAAGGCAGCATTAGGGGAAGACCTTGACCTCTGTGCCCTGTCGTTGGCCGTCCAGAGGAGCTGGTTGGCCATTGTGTAAGAGACAGGATGCTGGACTAGATGGACCCCTGGTATGATCCAGCAGGACTCTCCTTATATTCTTTGGAAGGCCTCGGCCTTTCCACCCTGTTGTTGGCCCTCCAGAGTAACTGGTTGGCCACTGTGTGAGACAGGATGCTGGGCTAGATGGACCCCTGGTTTGATCCAGCAGGACTCTTCTTATATTCTTAGGAAGGCCTCGGCCTTTCCACCCTGTTGTTGGCCCTCCAGAGTAACTGGTTGGCCACTGTGTGAGACAGGATGCTGGGCTAGATGGACCCCTGGTATGATCCAGCAGGACTCTTCTTATATTCTTAGGAAGGCCTCGGCCTTTCCACCCTGTTGTTGGCCCTCCAGAGTAACTGGTTGGCCACTGTGTGAGACAGGATGCTGGGCTAGATGGACCCCTGGTTTGATCCAGCAGGGCTCTTCTTATGTTCTTATCAGGGGAAGTCCTCGGCCTCTGTGCCCTGTTGTTGGCCCTCCAGAGGAACCGGTTGGCCACTGTGTGAGACAGGAGGCTGGACTAGGTGGACCCCTGGTCTGATCCAGCAGGGCTCTTCTTATGTTCTTATGAAGGCCTCGGCCTCTCTGCCCTGTTGTTGGCCCTCCAGAGGAACCGGTTGGCCACTGTGTGAGACAGGATGCTGGACTAGATGGACTGTTGGTCAGATCCAGCAGGAGTCTTCCAGTGTTCTTAAAACAACAGAGTTTTTGTAAGTGCCAGAGCACCCTAAGACATCACTTCTGGTGAGTACTGGAAATGATGTAAGCATGCTGGTGTGCTGCTGCCATGCTGGGTCCCCAACTTCTCCAGGGGATCCCAGCTGTGGCCTGGTGACCCATCTTCTGGGCATGGAACAGGGGTCGCTGGGGGCATGGGGGAGAGGTAGTAGTTAATTTCCTGCATGGTGCAGGAGGTTGGACTGGATCACCCTGGAGGTCCCTTCCATCTCTATGATTCTGTGACCCTATGCTTAACCCTTTCACTGTCAGTCATTTTTCTTTGAAATACAGCCCCCCTCACACACAAACGCACCATGGTCCTGAGTGATGCTCCCTCCAAGCCGTGGATTGTGAGCAAAAATTCTACTTTGTGAGCTACTGGCATTAAAGCTGTGAGCGAGCAATTTGGCTGCTGCATCAATTAGTTTCCTCTGGAGCCATCCTTCCTGGGCTAAGACAAAAATCTGTGAGCTGGAGGCTAAAAAACCGTGAGCTAGTTCACGCTAACTCAGCTTAGAGGGAACACTGCTCCTGAGCCATATTTACCATTCACACACTGGTCTAGAACCTCACTGGATCTGCCTTACCATCCACTGGTTTGGGCTGTACGTGTGGCTGCAGCATAACGTGTTTATCTAGTGGCATTACATTTTCACCCCTAGCTGTATAGCTACAGATACTTCTGAAGAGTCTTTCAAGGGTGCGTAAGGTTTCCCTTGCTCGAAAGCCAGTCGAATCCGACTCTAGGGTTGCGGTGCTCATCTCCGTTTCAAAGCTGAAGAGCCAGCGCTGTCCGAAGACGTTTCCATGGTCATGTGGCCGGCATGACTAAACACCAAGGCACACGGAACGTTGTTACCTTCCCACCAAAGCGTTACCTTTTTATCTACTTGCAATTTCTTGCTTTCGAACTGCTAGGTTGGCAGGAGCTGGAACTAGAGACGGGAGCTCATTCCGTCATGCGGCACTAGACGGGAGCTCATTCCGTCATGCGGCACTCTCGGGTCTCAAACTGCTAAACTACTGACCTTCCACAGCCTGCAGTTCAATGTCTTGACCACTTGAGCCACCACAGCTCCTCAAGGGTGCGTATGTGTGTGTAAATGGATGAGCAGTTTGATTTGGGTCCAGTGCCACCTTAGAGCACATTTTTTCAGGGTATAAGCTTTTGAGCGTCAAAGTTTCCCTTCCAGCTTTGACTCTCGGGAGTTCACGTGCTGAAAATCCTGATGATCTCTACAGTATCACCGGACTCAAATCTGACTACTGCAGACCAACATTTTCTACCCTCTGGAACGGCCTTAAATGAATGAATAGAGCAAAATGGAACGATGGGGCATCCTCACATTCCAATTTGGGTGCCTTCTATAAAAACTTCATGCTGCAAATGATAAGGGCCGCGTGTTTTTAGCAGGGGTAATCTGCAACATGCAGCTGTGTGAATACTTTGAAATTGCTTCTGCTCTGTTTTTTGGGGGGGTTTCTTTGCATAAGATCTGAATGTGGTTTTTGGATGTTATAGTGTGCACACACCTTGTTCTTACACTTCCCGGGGTTGCAATGTAATGGAACTTAGAGTGACCTAGGAGCGCAGCATGATATTTTAGACTGTGTCTAAAGTCTTTTCCATTTTTGAAGTTTATTTAAAAACACACACACACACTGGTTGAAATACCGGTCTTTTCCAAGCATTTCAGAAGAAGATAAGTAACGTCTAGCGAAGGAACCATTTGTGCTTCAGTGTCTTGCCTTATCCACTTTGTAATCTTAAAAGGTTTTGTGAATGATATTTAGGGAATACTTAAAAAGCAGCAGAACTCCCCCTCATCAGGCTCAAACAGTTCGCCACAACATTGGGGCCGCTACCCAGAATGCCCTGCGACTCGTAGATGTCAGTCTGACATCCTTCTGTGTGAGGCAGCCAATGTTGGGGCCTCACTGGCAGATCTCAGTGAGCATTACAGTATATATGAGAACAGACCGGGGTTCCCATTTGTCTGCTTATGGCAGGTGATGAGACCTCCGGGTATTTGTACCCCTTGCCTGCTAATGTTCGCCTGATCAGAAGACAGAAACTAGGGCCAAATCAGGGGTGGCATGATCATCCTGGGGAGAAAAATTTAAAAAAGAAAAACAGGGCCTCATCTGTGGACAGGAAGTTCTGACCATAAAGTTCCTGGTGATTCCTAGAGCGAACCTTGTCACTTCTGGGGGAGCTCTAGGAATCACCAGGAACTCTGTGGTCACTACTTCCTGTAAGGAGATGAGGCCTTGTTTTTCTTTTTAATTTTTCTCCTGGGATGCTGCCCTCCCCCACCACCCTCCCTCTGTCTTTGTCTTCTCAAAAGTAAATCGCACTGTGCTTGCTTCCATGTGAATGTGTATCAGATTTCAGCCACTATAACAGTAACTAATATCCTGTATTGGTTGGTAGTGGGTCAACATTCCCTTTGGAATAAGCAAATGTCCTTTGAGTGTTGTTTTATAGCAGGCATGTTCTGGGGGAGCTTACACGTGATTAGGCTCAAGCGATTTCAATTAGCTTTGGATTAAGTAACTCCTAAATGTGAAATTAAATCTCCAATTGCTCACAAAGGATACCTGCTTTTTTTTGGTCACGCATGGCTACCGTCCACTTGTGGTACGGATACTGCGAGCTATGTTCAGTGGCTTACTTGACCATCGCCAGTGAAATCTCTTTTCGGTACCTTGTATTAGGGATGCCAGCCTCCAGGTGGGACCTGGGAATCCCCCTGGAATTACAGCTCATCTCCAGACTACAGAGGTCGGTTCTACTGGAGAAAATGGATGCTTTGGAGGGTGGACTCAGGGGCATTGTATCCCTGTCCAGTGTTCCCTCTAAGCTGAGTTAGTGTGAGCTAGCTCACAGATTCTTAGCCTCCGGCTCACACATTTTCGTCTTGGCTCAGGAAGGAGGGTTCCAGAGCAAACTAATTTATGTAGCAGCCAAATGGCTTGCTCACAGCTTCAATGCCAGTAGCTCACAAAGCAGAATTTTTGCTCACAAGAGCATAGAGGGAGCTTAGAGGGAGCATTGTCCCTGTCCTCCTCAGGTTTGACCCCCCAAATCTCTGGCAGCCCTACCCCCACATCCTCCGTCAATAGCCAGGGGGGACCTGGTATCCCTACCTTGTACAGAAATACAGTGCTCCATAACTCTTTTGTGTGTTTTTTTAAAACAGGCTTACGAAAACCTTTTTTAAACATCCTTACTGTGTCATTCCCTCAGAATAACAAAACAACGCAGTTATGTACTGTCTCCTTTTCCATTTAATTATCTTTGTTTTACACAACTTCTCCCCCCCCCCCCGGCTTATATAGAGGAAATTCTTAACCACTGAAATCTTAGTGTAGTATTTCACAATAATCAATGAAAAGTCCTCAGGAATTACTGTCAGCCAGTTTGGTGTAGTGGTTAGGAGAATGGACTCTAATCTGGAAGAACCAGGTTTGATTCCCCACTCCTCCGCATGCAGCTGCTGGTGTGACCTTGGCTCAGTTACAAGTTCTTTCAGAGCTGTTCTCTCAAGGGCAGTCCTCGAAGGAGCTCTCTCAGCCCCGCCTGCCTCACAGGGTTTCTGTTGTGGGGAGGGGAAGGGAAAGGAGATTGTAAGCCGCTCTGAGACTCCTTTGGGTAGTGAAGGACAGGGTATAAATCCAATCTCTTCTTCTTCTTCTCGTCAATAATTCTCTCCTACTGTCTTCTTGAAGTCAGTTACAATTTCCCAGAGTAGTGATATGTAGCACCACAAGGCTTATTCTACAAACGATGGAGGACCTGCTATCTTTTTTTCCTGCCGTTTCTTCTCCAAATCCCCCTTCCTGTGTCCAGAGACTGGCTACTTTTAGATTGACTTGTGTGACTCAGAATATTTGGCATGACCTCTTCATCTTAAGAATCGAATACCAATGCAGAGATTAAAATCACATTCATCTGTAGCCCGGAGTTATAAGACTCTGATTGCTTGTGTTCCGCAGATCCCTGTCGGTACTGAAATCGAAGGAATGAATATCCTGGGTCTAGTCCTTTTCGCCCTGTTTTTGGGAGTGGCCTTGAAAAAGCTCGGCCCCGAAGGAGAAGAGCTCATTCGTTTCTTTAATTCATTCAACGAGGCGACCATGGTTTTGGTGTCTTGGATCATGTGGTGAGTGTCCTCGGAAGCAGAACAGTATTCCCTGGCAAAAATGTGTGTGTTGTGTGTATACTTTATTTATTGACTTCATTTGTACCTCGTCTTTTTCCCCAGTGGGAATCCAAGTTGGCTTACTTTACTCGTCTCTCCTCCATTTTCCAGTTTGGTGTAGTGGTTAAGAGCGTGGACTATAATCTGGGAGAGCCGGGTTTGATTCCCCACTCCTCCAATTGCAGCTGCTGGTGTGACCTTGGGTCAGTAATAAGTTCTTTCAGAGCTGTTTCCTCAAGGGCAGTCCTCGAAAGAGCTCTCTCAGCCCCACCTACCTTGCAGGGTGTCCATTGTGGGAAGAGGAAGGGAAAGGAGATTGTAAGCCGCTCTGAGACTCCTTCGGGTAGTGAAGGACGGGGTATAAATCCAATCTCCTCCTCCTCCTCCTCCTCCTCCTCCTCCTCTTCTCCCTCTTCTCCTCTTCTTCTTCTTCTCCTCTTCTTCTTCTTCTTCTCCTCCTCTTCTTCTTCTCCTCTTCTTCTTCTTCTTCTTCTTCTTCTTCTTCTTCTTCTTCTTCTCCTCCTCTTCTCCTCCTCTTCTCCTCCTCTTCTCCTCCCTCTTCTCCTCCCTCTTCTCCTCCCTCTCGTTCTCCTTCTCCTTCTCCTTCTCCTCCTTCTCCTTCTCCTTCTCCTTCTTCTTCCTCCTCCTCCTCCTCCTCACAACACTGGGAAGTAGAATAGGCCAAGAAAGTATGGACAGCTTAAGGTCACCCAATGAGTTTCCATGGATCAAGTTGGGAATTCTAACGTGGGTCTCCCAAATCTTAGTCTGATACTCTTAACCACTACACCACGTTGGCTCTCCGGCAGGTAGGTTTGCATTTGTCGCTCGAATATACTGTACGTTTTTTGAATGGGCAGTTTTGCAGAATAAATGGAAGCTTGGAGGGGTTTTACTAAAGGCTGAGACTGGTACGACTCTATGCACATTCCGGGTTTGCAGGTGTGAAACCTCAGTGGGTTTCCCGAGCTGGAGTCGGCAGCCCTAGAAATGACCACTGCGCATCTTCCGGCCGTCTCGAGGAGCTTGTGGCAGGGAGCAGGACAAATCCTAGGCCGTTGCCCTGTTGTAGGGCTCTGCTTCTCACATCCTTCGTACCAGCCTACTACCAATATCAACAGTTCAGTGCCAGCCTTCCTTGGTGGTCTTCTTTCCAAGTCCTGACCCGACCAAGGGGTCTTCAAGGCACGTGAGAAGCAGAGGTGGTTGGCCGTTGCCTTCCTCTGCAGAGCCTTCCTTGGTGGTCTCCCTTCCAAGTCCTGAATTACGGTGACCCAGCAAGGGGCTTTCAAGGCAAGTGAGAAGCAGAGGTGGTTGGCTGTTGCCTTCTCTGCAGAGCCTTCCTTGGTGGCCTCCCTTCCAATTCCTGACTTAATGTCGGCCCCAGCGAGGGGCCTTCAAGGCATGTGAGAAGCAGAGGTGGTTGGCCATGGCCTTCCTCTGCAGAGCCTTCCTTGGTGGTCTCCCTTCCAAGTTTTGACCCTGGCTTAGCTTCTGATATCTGGCAAGATCAGACTGTGTTATGCCATCTTCCCTCCCCTGCTGCTCTCAGTAAGTGAGAATTTTACAACTGTTATTTGAGAGAGGGAGGGAGTGGTTGGTCCCCAAGCAATGAACAAATTCAGACAGGAATTGGGCCTTTATGTTAACGCCCATCGCTAGGGATTTGTATTAAAGCAGCTTAAGGTTCTTACTCCCAAATGTAATACATGTGATATTTTACACACACACAGATAGGTGACGGTGGCTTTTTGTTTCTGGCCTCCCGAGCCAACGCCGAAGTTAATCTTTCACCGTATAATCCCCCGCCTTTATAGATTACGGGCATACTTTTCAATTTGGACGACACAGCGAACAGGAATTCTCAGTAACCGCTTTGCTAATTTTTCTGGTATTTGGAATCTCTTTGAAATCCTAATGAGCGGTCTGTAGAAAACCTCCCGATCCAGGATTAAAGGGTCAGACAATTTAAGGCAAAACCCTGCTATCGGGCGGGGAGGCCTTTATCCCGTTTATGCGCACGCACAAACTTTCCTGTATAAACCTTCATCGGTGTTCGTTTCCCCCGCTTTCTGAGGGCTTACCATGCAGGTTTTCTGAAAAATAGCATGATATTCCTTGGTCCATACCCCAACCCACAGCCCACACCAGTGTCCCCTCTAAGCTGAGTTAGTGTGAGCTAGCTCCCAGTTTTTTTAGCCTCCGGCTCACACATTTTTGTCTCCGCTCAGGAAGGAGGGCTCCAGAGCAAACTAATTTATGCAGTAGCCAGATTCCACGCTCACAACTTTAAAGTCCGTAGCTCACAAAGTAGAATTCTTGGTCACAAGACTCCAAAGCTTTAGAGGGTGTATTGGTCCACACCCCAATCCAACACCGATACTAGCCTGCTCTCATCAAATCTTGGAAGCTAAGCAGGGTCGGCCCTGGTTAGTACTTAGATGGGAGACCACCAAGGAGGTCCAGGTTTGCTGCGCAAAGGTAGGCAATGGCAAACCACCTCTGAAGGTCTCTTTTCTTGAAAACCTTACGGGGTTGCCTTACGGCAGGTGAGACTTGACGACGCTTTCCACTACCACACCATACAGTTAAAAAAAAAAATAGCACAGTGTTCCTCGGTTGACACCCCAGTCCAACACTGGTACTTCATGGCCTGTCCCTCACATAACAGAATAGGATAGCGGTGGCTCAGTGGTTAAGATGCTGAACTGCAGACCAGAAGGTCGGTAGCTCAGCAATACGAGACCCGAGTGCCACGTGACGGAGTGAGCTCCCGTCTCTGGCCCCAGCTCCTGCCAACCTAGCAGTTCGAAAGCAAGAAATTGCAAGCAGATAAACAGGTACCGCTCCGGTCAAAAGGTAACAGCGTTCCTTGCACCTCGGCATCTAGTCACGCCGGCCACATGACCATGGAGATGTCTTCGGACAGCGCTGGCTCTTTGGCTTGGAAACGGAGATGAGCACCGCAACCCCAGAGTCGGATTCGACTGGCTTTCGAGCAAGGGAAACCTTTAGCTTTACCTAATAGTTTTGCCAAGGGAGAATAGACGAATGAAACTACATGGGTGGGGGGAAGTGAAAAGGACAGGTTAAATGGCTGCCAGCCATTTAACCCTTCCCGGTTGACCACCCCCCCCCTCCAAACTGGCCTGTTTGGTTTGGAGCATTTTGGCTCTGTATGGGGTTTTGGCTCTGTTCGGCCCCCGAACCGTGGTGGAATTTTTAGGTCTGTGCCCATCCCTGGTGGTTTGTACTACCTGTCAGTAACAGTGATCATGGAGGTTTGTCCATGAGGGTTTGTCACTGCTGGAGAAGGGGGGAAAACCCGATATATTTCCCTAGGTATGAAAGATATTACCTCCAGTCCTCCAAGTGAAATTGCAGGTATATTGCCACAACGGAAACTCAGACATGAGGGGAGACAATGTGAGCGAGCATAACAGTCAATAACTGTACTTTTTAATGTGCTACGACCTCCTGGCTTGAAAAGACACATGGGGTGCGGTCATATGTGCCAGATAACGCGGGGAGGAAGCGAGGCTTTTTGCGCCGTATCAGTTTAACACAGCGGTGGGCGAATCGGGTCTTTCCTCTGCCGCATGATTCCGGATGCGCTCCAGCGAGGGATCAGTGAAGCAATGGGAGCGCACCAGAACGATCACGCGGGGAAGTCCGTCCGCGGCCCATCGCAAACCTGTTTGCTACTGCCCTTTCCTTGGTATTTTTTTACTCCGTGTCTTCAGTGGAGCAAAACGGGTTGGCGACGAGTACCAGACGCTTGCTGAATGTTCTCATGTGATCTCGCCCGGAAAATCCACCCATCATTCATGCATATCACGCTCCTGCTTCTGCATGTGAACAGGACCTTGGCTTCACAGAAAGGAGGGTTTTAATTAAAACAACGATGCGAATCTTAGTTGTTGGTTTGTTCATTTTTTTAAATGCAAATGTTGAGCTGGCTGTTCTCATGAATCTAAAAGAAGTTGCCGTGTTCTGTCAAGATTTTGGTGAGAGCCGCAAGACACGCTTTGGTTCAGGGCTTGAACACGCCTTATTGAAGGTCTGGTTCTTAACGGATGTTTGCCGTTAATTCTACACAGGTATGTACCTCTGGGCATCATGTTCCTCGTCGGAAGCAAGATTGTGGAAATGGAAGACGTCATGCTGCTGGTGACGAGCCTCGGGAAATACATCTTTGCGTCCATTCTGGGCCACGTCATCCACGGGGGGATCGTTTTACCCCTGATTTATTTTGCGGTCACGCGCAAAAACCCTTTCTCTTTTCTCTTGGGGCTTATAACACCCTTTACAACAGCTTTCGCTACTTGTTCCAGGTTGGTTGGTTTTTATTTCATTTATTTGCTTTTATTCCTAAAATGGGAATTATGTTGCTTTGAATCAGAGTGATTCTGCCCATTTTCTTTGGGGGCAGAAAACGCTTGTGATGAGACTTTCGCAGTTCTCAAAATGGGAGGCAGGCCTTTTAGAAGCATGTGTGGATAGTCCATATCTCAGTACTTTAAATCACCTCGAATTGCCAATCTGTTCCCATGCCCAGTTCAGGGTGCGGGTTTTGTCCTTTTAAACCCCAACACTCCAAAGGGATCTGTCAAGGATGGGCGAGTGGGCATCAACGTGGCAAATGGGGTTCGATGTGGCCAAGTGCAAAGTGATGCACATTGGAGCCAAAAATCCTAAATATAAGTACACATTGATGGGGTCCGCACTGGCAGAGAATGACCAAAAGAGAGATCTTGGAGTCGTAGCAGATAACTCAATGAAAATGTCTAGACAATGTGCAACTGCAATAAAAAAGACGAACGTTGTGCTGGGGATTATTAGGAAGGGAACGGAAAACAAATCAGCCAGTATCATCAAGCCCCTGTATAAATCATTGGTGCGACCTCATTTGGAATACTGTGTACAGTTCTGGTCGCCACACCTCAAAAAAGGATATTTATAGCATTGGGAAAAGTGCAGAAAAGGGCAACTAGAATGATAAAAGGGTTGGAACACTTTCCCTATGAAGAAAGGTTAAAGCGCTTGTGGCTCTTTAACTTGGAGAAACGACGGCTGAGGGGTGACATGATCGAGGTTTATAAGATTGCTAATGATAAGGCCCGTTGCGGAGAAAAATGCAACGGGCCATAGAGAGAATGTGGGCGAGTGCTCTGGCCTGCAGCATTGCCCCCCCCAGTCCCATCATCCTCGAGGCGAGTCAGAGCAGCCCAGCGAGGCCGGGGATGGCCCAGGGAAGCCCGTTGGGGCCAGGGACAGGGCGCAGTGGCACAGGGACAGGGCGCAGTGGGCACAGGGAAGCACGGTGTGGCTCTCTTGCCCCTCCCTGAGCTCAGGTGGGGCACACCGCCAGGCCAGCAAGGCCGTGGGTGGCGCAGGGAAGCCCGGCGGAGCCCAAAACCACCCCCCAGCAGGGCCCGCGGCACGGACACCCGTGAGTTCTTAACTCTGGTTTCCCCACTTCCTGTCGGAAAGCTCTGATGGCACCTAACTTCCTGTCACGCGCTTGCAGCTCACTGGTACCCTTACTTAGTGAGTCCCTGCTCTGGAAAAGGGTGGAGACCACTGTTTTGATAATACAGAGGTCAGGACTCAAATGTCTGACTATAAAGACCTCCGTTGTAGACTAGGCTGGAGACGCGCCATTTCAGTCAGCGGGGACGTGTCTGTCTAAGCCTTGTCTGTTTTTGCTACCCATGTAAACACTGAAATCCCGTCCAGCCTAAATAATCCGGGTTTTAAACTCTGACTCACTCTTAACTAAAACAATAGTTTCAAATGTATTCCAGACCTCTTTGGGTTTTTTTTAAACACAATTTGGATGTGTCTTTTGGACGTGTAAAAGTACGCTGACTTCCTGGAATAGCACGTACCCAGAATGCTGCAAATAGCCCTGACTTGGATAGCCCAGGCTAGCTGAAGCTAGCCCAGTCTTGTTAGATCTCAGAAGCTAAGCAGGGTCGGCCCTGGCTAGTATTTGGATGGGAGACCTCCAAGGAAGTCCAGGGCTGTGACGCAGAGGCAGGCAAGGGCAAACCACCCCTGAATGTCTTCTTGCCTTGAAAGTCCTACGGTCTTGCTGTAAGTTAGCTGTGGCTTGACGGAATATCTCACCAGACGTCTTTTCCTCCTCTCCCGCCCCTCCCCGGCCACGTATAGCTCTGCCACTCTTCCGTCTATGATCAAGTGCATTGAAGAGAACAACGGTGTCGACAAGAGAATTAGCAGGTTTATCCTGCCCATCGGGGCCACCGTGAACATGGACGGGGCTGCTATTTTCCAGTGCATGGCCACTGTATTCATCGCTCAGCTGAACAACTTCGACCTTAACGCCGGCCACATTTTTACCATTCTGTAAGTTTGCGTGTCATTCAAACCCGCGTTTCTCTGACAGTGAAATTTATTTGTTTTACTTCAACCGTACCTCGCTTTTACCCCAATAAGGGACTCAAAGTGAAGTCAGGGCTATTTGGGGGAGGAACGCACAGGAACGGAGTTCCGGCTGGCTCCCGGGTTGGCCACGCCCAGCAGGAACTCATTATCATAACAGGCCACACCCAACAGCAGAAATTCATCAGGATTGGCTACATTAGGGCTGTGTGGCCTAACGTGCAAAGGAGTTCCTGCTACAAAAAAGGCCCTGGGTTTTGACAACAAACAGCATAAACAGAATAAGAAGCAAACGGTGGGTGTGGCTGGATGGCCACATTTCTGGTAACATGGGGGTGTGGCCTAATATGCTAATGACTTTGCAGTTGGGTGTGGCCTGTTATGCTAATGAGTTCCTGGGTGTAGCAGTTAAGTGCGCGGACTCTAATCTAGGAGAACTGGGTTTGATTCCCCACTCCTCCACCTGCAGCTGCTGGATGACCTTGGGCAAAGCCATAATTCTATCAGAGCTGTTCTCTCAAGGACAGTTCTGACAGAGCTCTCTCAGCCCCACCTACCTGACCGCGTGTCTCTTGTGGGGAGGGGAAGGGAAAGGAGTTTGTAAGCCGCTCTGAGACTCCGAGTGAAGGGCAGGGTATAAATCCAATCTCTTCCTCCTCCTCCTTCTCCTCCACTGCCTAAGACCCTGGAGAGCCGCTGCCATTCTGAGTAGACAAACACTGACCTGGGTGGACTGGTGGTCTGATTCAATATAGTTTCGTGTGTGGCACTTTGGTAGAAGTTCCGTTTTAGAAAGCATAGCTTACTCAGCGACATGGCCAGTCCCTGTGCAGAACTTCGTATTTCAGTGGCGTTCAATATGCGTTCCAGTGGGTAACACTTTGGGAATACTAGGCTACACTCCCGTTTCTCTACTCGACTTAACAGTTATGCTTTTTAAAATTACTGCCCTCCTCTTCTTCCCGATTGGGGACCCAAAGCGACTCTTCACAGTGTCTCCCCCCCCCCCCCCAATTTAATCTTACCACAACCGCCTTGTGAGGATAAGTTAGGCTGAGTGATTGTGATGGGCCAAAGGTCACCTGGTGGGCTTCCGTGATCGAGCGAGGGATTCGGACCCTAATCCAATGCTCTCACCACTAGGCCCGACAGTGTGTTACTTCCTGTGGCACAAAGAAGAAGAAGAAGAAGAGATTGGATTTATACCCCGCCCTTCACTACCCAAGGGAGTCTCAGAGTAGCTTACAAACTCCTTTCCCTTCCCCTCCCCACAACAGATAGACACCCTGTGAGGTAGGCGGGGCTGAGAGAGCTCTGACAGAAACTGCTCTTTTTCAAGGACAGCTCTTATCAGAACTACGGCTTGCCCAAGGTCATCCAGCCAGGTGCAAGTGGAGGAGTAGGGGGATCAAACCCGGTTCTCCCAGATTAGAGTCCGTACACTTAGCCACTACATCAAACTGGCTCCCAGAATTGCCTTTTGCTTTGGAGAAAGGCATCACCGTTAGCGGAGCGGAGGGGCAAGATACAGCCCGTTGTCCCTGGAAACTGCCGAAGAGCAGTGCCAAGTTTTGTAATTAGGCTAATTAAGCATTAGATGCTCAGCAGTCTTTTAGAGCTGAAGTGTACAACTTGGCCGACTTCTGCTCTTTAGGGGTGGAGAGCATGGAGTGCTCTTAAGTCTATTGAGGATAAGGGTTTGGTAAACAGTGTTGACCTCAGGATTTACCTGGTGGAGACAACAGACCCAGCTTTACAGGTTTGGTTTTATTTTGCCTATTGTTTTAGATCGTGCTGGGTGAAGTCTACCAACAGTCCTGACTTGTGATCTTTGAGTTTCCTTTTTTATGTTTTTAATCAAGATGGGAAGCCGTGTTAGGCTGTGGTCACACGGTCATTTTGATCGGGTTTCACCGGTGTTCCCTCTCGCATGTAAAATTGCTGGTCAGACGTCCACGTCCATCTCCCCGCACCAAAGTGGGCTCACTCGTGCGATCCTCCCGGTTCCCTAGCAAGTTTTCCACCAGTTTTGTGTAGTGGTTAGGAGCGCGGACTCTAATCTGGGAGAACCGGGTTTGATTTCCCACTCCTCCACTTGCACCTGCTGATGTGACCTTGGGTCAGTCACAAGTTCTGGCACAGCTGTTCTTGAAAAAGAGCAGTTTCTGTCAGAGCTCTCTCAGCCCCGCCTACCTCACAGGGTGTCTGTTGTGGGGAGGGGAAGGGAAAGGAGTTTGTAAGCCGCTCTGAGACTCCTTCAGGTAGTGAAGGGCGGGGTACAAATCCAATCTCCTCCTCCTCTTCTGCCTCTTCTTCTTCTGCCTCTTCTTCTTCTTCCTCCTCCTCTTCCTCCTCCTCTTCCTCCTCTTCCTCCTCTTCCTCCTCTTCCTCCTCTTCCTCCTTTCCTCTTCTTCCTCCTCTTCTCCTCCTCTTCCTCTTCTTCTTCTTCCTCTACCTCTTCTAGTACTTTCCGGGTATTTGTGCTTTGAATCAGCAATTTTGCTGATCTGGACAGCCATCTCTTGCAGTGGTTGCAATTAAGTCGTCTGAACATCTTTCCGGTAGTTTTCCCTCCCCCCGGCTTTCACCATTGTGTGCATATATGCGCATGCGCCAAGAAATTTTTTAAAAAACAAATTGTGCGGCGCGGCTGTCTGGACGGTGCCTGGAGCCTTGTCGCGCAATGCAAGCCGTTGGGTAAGGGATGTGTGATCATCTGAACCCATTTTAAAATATCCTCTATCAAATCTACAGCGGGAACAAATCGCGGAACGCTTGCCGTGTGACCGCAGCCTTAGTCTCTCTGTAGCAGTAGGAAAGAGCAAAAGTCTTGTAGCACCTGAAAGACCGACCAAATTTGTGGCAGGGGAGGCGCTTCCGTGAGTCAGATGTCTGAAGAAGTGAGCGAAGGGACTCACGAAAAGCTCCTCCCCTGCCACAGATTTTGTTGGTCTTTCAGGTGTCCCTGGACTCTGGCTCTTTTCTATGTTCTCAATGTGTTTTGTTTTAAGTATTCCATCTGTGTTCGAAAAGCCACCGTGAGGCTCCATCAGGAAGAAAAGAGGCGAATAAATTTTTAAATAAATTTGTAGAAATAGGTTTCCTGAGCATATGTTGTTTTTTAAAAATAATTTTATTTTTAATTAAAAAAAACATACATACATAAATTTTGGGGTAACCATCTACATCATTGTTTTGTCTGTTAAATTACCTCATACGTTATCTAATGATATTTTTATTTTTTCCCCCACCATGTGTTTTTAATCAAGTCTTTGCTTATTGTTAACCATATAGTTCATATGGTCTTTTAATTGGGGTGTGTGTCCATATAGTTTATTTACTATATTCTTCCATCCATTTGTAAAACCTTGACCATGTATTCTCAAAGTTTCTCTTGAGCTTCTGTTGTGAGTGACCGAAACGTCCATGGAAAGAAAGATTTTGCATGCCTTAAGATCTCTTTTTTTCCTGCACGTATGCAAAATGGAGTGTGACAATAACCTATATTCCTTCGTGTTGACAGCGTGACCGCCACCGCTTCCAGTGTAGGAGCGGCTGGGATCCCAGCGGGAGGAGTTCTAACCATCGCCATTATCTTGGAGGCCATTGGCCTTCCCACCAACGATATCTCCCTCATTTTGGCAGTGGACTGGATTGTGTAAGTACTGCATATCTGCCCTCTTTTTATGTAGGTGAGAACATGGGGAGGGGCTGTGAATGGGGAGGGGCTGTGGCTCAGTGGTAGAGCCTCTGCTTGGCATGCAGAAGGTCCCAGGTTCACTCGCCAGCATCCCCAGTTAAAAGGACCAGGTGGTAGGTGATGAGAAAGACCTCAGCCTGAGACCCTGGAGAGCTGTAAAGAGGGGTTGTGTCTCAGTGGAAGAGCCTCTGCCTGGCATGCAGAAGGTCCCAGGTTCAATCCCCGGCATCCCCAGTTAAAAGGACCAGGCGGTAGGTGATGGGAAAGACCTCAGCCTGAGACCCTGGAGAGCTGTAAAGAGGGGTTGTGTCTCAGTGGAAGAGCCTCTGCCTGGCATGCAGAAGGTCCCAGGTTCAATCCCCGGCATCCCCAGTTAAAAGGACCAGGCGGTAGGTGATGGGAAAGACCTCAGCCTGAGACCCTGGAGAGCTGTAAAGAGGGATTGTGTCTCAGTGGAAGAGCCTCTGCCTGGCATGCAGAAGGTCCCAGGTTCAATCCCCAGCATCTCCAGTTAAAAGGACCAGGCAGAAGGTGATGGGAAAGACCTCAGCCTGAGACCCCGGAGAGCCACTGCCAGTCTGAGTAGACTATACTGACCTTGATGGATGAATGGTTTTGATCGGGGAAAGAGCTGTCACTCAGCGGCAGAGCCTCTGCTTGGCATGCAGAGAGTCCCAGGTTCAATCCCTGGCATTCTTCAGTTAAAAGGACCAGGCAGTAGGTGATGGGAAAGACCCCTCAGCCTGAGACCCTGCAGAGCTGTAAAGAGAGGTTGTGGCTCAGTGGAAGAGCCTCTGCCTGGCATGCAGAAGGTCCCAGGTTCAATCCCCGGCATTCTCCAGTTAAAAGGACCAGGCGGTAGGTGATGGGAACGACCCCTCAGTCTGAGACCCTGGAGAGACAGAGACAGGGGCCATGGCTCAGTGGCAGAGCCTCTGCTTGGCATGCAGAAGGCCCCAGGTTCAATCCCCGGCATCCCCAGTTAAAAGGACCAGGCAGTAGGTGATGGGAAAGACCTCTGCCTGAGACCCTGGAGAGCAGCTGCCGGTCTGAGTGGACAGTACTGATTTTGATGGACCAAGGGCCTGATGCAGTACAGGGCAGCTTCCTGTGTTCATGGTGTCACTGGGCATCATGATCTGGATAAGGTAACACATGATGGCGTGAACTGGACATGGTAACACATGATACAAAGGGAGCCTGTATATCAGAATTAGCTGGATTTAGGTTGGGTATACCTGTGAGGTACCTGCCGTGCGGCTTTTAGTTTCTTGTTGCAAAATATGGGAATCCTGGGGTTCCTTGGAAGGAAGGACAGGACAAAAATATGATAGAAAAGCAGCTGGTATGTGAACCAGAACCCCATTGCAGGAGATGCACAAAGTAAAGCTATTTATATACAATGCGGGAGACAAAGCAAAAACCAATATTGCACTGGGTTTTTTTTTCCCCCAAGCAGTCTTGAGATTTATCCTCTTAGCGGCACATGTCAAAAACAGGATCCAGTTCAGTCAGAAGGAAGTCTGGTTACAGTGTTTGTGCCTAACACATCTGGCGTGCAAACGCTCTCCGAGAATCAGGTCAAATCTGCATTTGCATTTTTAAATCAGTTTTGTGCTAAATTTGCACCTTTAAATCAGTTTCGTGCTAAATTTGCATCTTTAAATCAGTTTCGTGCTGCATTTGCATCTTTAAATCAGTTTCGTGCTGCTGTGATGCTGTCTTTTGTCTACGCTATGACGGCGTCACAGCAGCACGAAACTGATTTAAAAATGCAAATGCAGATTCGACCTAAGACTGCGACTGGCCAGGCTGAGGAATATCGAGTCCTACCTTGTAAGGAAGACAGAGCAATTGGCTCTTGTGTGTTTTGTTTCATACCGGGGATGTATCTTCTCTCTGTGTAAAAACAAAACCCAGAAAAGCCCCAAGTCAAAGTCTGACCGATGCATTTGCCCAGGGACCGGACGACCACGGTCGTGAACGTCGAAGGGGACGCGTTTGGCGCCGGCATCCTCCACTACCTGAATCAAAAAGAGATGAAGAAGAAAGAGCCGGAGCTGAGCGAAGTCTACGTGGAAGCCGTTCCGAACTGCAAGGCCGAAGCTGAGACCTCGCCTCTGGTGATGCACAGGGACCAAGCCCCGGCCACCCCTCCACCTTGCACGACAGACATAGAATCGAAAGAGTCGGTCCTCTGAAGGAGAAGAAAGATTGTGGGGAGTGGGGGGGGGCGGCCCCTCCTCTCTGACGCTGCGTTTTGCAGGCAACTCTGGCCAAACGGTGCTGCCGTGTGGGGGTTGTTCAGACGGCTTTCTTTCTCCGTTTCGGTGGCACAGAACACTTAACAGTAGCCAGCCACAGACTGTCGAGTGTGCGCACCCGTGTGTGAGTGTATTCGAGAACAGATGCTTTTTTAAAATGTGGCGTAATGATGAGGCTTCGTATTTATGCAGGCGTGTGAAACGCGCGCGGACGGAAGTGATTCCGAGCAAGGCCCCTGCTTCCTTTGGTTTGAAATTAATATCGGAGTCCTCCTCTGCAAGGTGGGTTTTTTTAAAAAAGTCAGAAGGTAACAGTCGAGGCCCTCTTGTCCTGTAATGTAGCTTGGGCCAATGGGAGTCAAGTCCCGATTATCACACCAAGTCTGAGAATTCTGTATTTGGAAGGAGGAGAGCCTCTGTCCCTCTGGGTTGTCTCGAACTTTTTTAAGAAGGCAAAATCCCCCGCCACCCACCCCGTCCCCATTCCTATTTGTACTAGCCGCAACAAGGAACAATAAAAAGGTTAGGAAAGATCTACATGTTACATACAGCTCTGAAAGAGCCAGTTTGGTGTAGTGGCTAAGTGCGCGGACTCTAATCTGGGAGAACCGGGTTTGATTCCTCACTCCTCCACTTGCACCTGCTGGTGTGACCTTGGGTCAGTCACAAGCTCTGGCACAGCTGTTCTCTCCAGGACAGTTTCTGTCAGAAGTTCTCTCAGCCCCGCCTACCTCACAGGGTCTCTGTTGTGGGGCGGGGAAGGGAAAGGAGTTTGTCAGCCGCTCTGAGATGCCTTTGGGCAGTGAAGGGCGGGGTATAAATCCAATCTCCTCTTCTTCTTCTTCTGTGATTTCCTTCGGAGATTTCTTTTTGTTAACACAGTACCGTCTCCGAGACCGCGGTGTTGGAGTAGAAGATCAGGGTGGGGAGATGGGCTTCTGAAACCCTTTCCTTGTCTGCCGTGTCTTGCCGAAAAGCATTCCTATCTCTTCACTGACAGCAACAGGGCAGATCCTTTTGTGCCTCGTATTCCGGTGAAGGTAAAAAGTATTGGAGAGTCAGGGGGAGGGTGGACAGCGTAAGGGAGAAGAGTTAAGAAAGTACCTTTCTCCCCTCCTGCCACATCACTTCTGTATTGTATTACTAAAATCCCCCCCCCGGTGTAGTTCTGCCTTTGAGGGCTCTGGCAGATGTAGCATGTAACAGAACTAACCTGTGTGAGAGGTGGTGACGAGCAGGGCTATTTTGGGGGCGGAATGCACAGGAACGGAGTTCCGGCTGGCTCCTGAGTTGGCCACACCCAGCAGGAACTCATTAGCATAATAGGCCACACCCAACAGCAGAAACTAATTAGGATTGGCTACATTAGAGGCGTGTGGCCTAACATGCAAAGGAGTTCCTGCTACCAAAAAAGCCCTGGGTTTTGACAACAAACAAGGTAAATAGAATAAGAAGCAAAAGGTGGTTGTGGCTGGATGGCCACACTTCTGGTAGCATGGGGGTGTGGCCTAATTTGCCAATGAGCTGTGATGTCAGGGCTGTGATGTTAGCCTAATATGCTAATGAGTTTCTGCTGGTGGGTGTGGCCTGTTATGCTAATGAGTTCCTGCTGGGCTTTTTTTGTAGAAAAGGCAACCAGGTGACAAGGCAACCAGTCCTAATTGTCTAAAATGGCCATTTTGGTTTCTCTTCTCCCCCCCACCACTCCCCAGACCTTACCAAACCTCCGTACGCATCGAAAACTGGGCATTTTTAAAAGAATGGGCTTTTCTGCACTCTTATTTTCCTGACTGGTGTGTGTTCCTGTCGGCTCAGGATTTTTCTTTTCCTGTTCTGCCCATTTCAGTCTTCAGGGAACATTTGCCAGACGTAAACCAGTGCAATATCGAATTGACCACTAGAGAGAGCAAAACAGATGTGGTGCGTGGGGGGTGAGAACCCAACGAAGCAGGAAGACGCAAGTGAGGGAGAAGAGAATGCAGAAAAGCCCAGTATTAGGGGTGCAGATGAAAGACATGGCCACAGTCTCAACATTCCTCCTGTTATCGACCACAACATGCCATACGTGACCTTGATGATGTTCGCAATTTAATATGCTGAAATCCTTTGGGCGTCTCTTGGTGGTTTGCGAACCTCTGGATGCTGTATGTATTAGAGAAGAAACGTGTGTGATGTTGAACGGGCATTCCAACTGCCGGGGCATTTGGGGTAGGCTAGCATCTCTTAAAATCAAGGCCCTAAATATTCAGGGCAACGAGTTTTAGTTTGCATTTCTAAGAGGAACCGCTGGACGCTCTTGATGCCTTTTTGTGACACCTGTTTTACTTACAGGGTTTTTTTTTTTTTTAGCAGAGCAGAGGGAAATGTATTCCTGTAAGTAGCTAACCCCTTAGCTTCGGTCTCGTCGGAATGCAGCCCAGCAGCAAGGGAAAGCCTTCTCCAACGCTCCCTCTAAGCGGTGGGGTCTTGTGAGCAAAAATTCTACTTTCTGAGCTACTGGGGTTAAAGTTGTGAGCGAGCGATTTGGCTGCTGCATCAGTTAGCTGGCTCGGGAGCCCTTCTTCCTGAGCTAAAACAAAAATGTGTGAGCTGGAGGCTAAAAAGACTGTGAGCTAGCTCACACTAACTCAGCTTAGAGGGAACACTGGTTTTCTCCAGGACCCTCCCAGCTATGCTGCCAGTGTGGCGGTAACGTCCCGTTTCCCAGTCCTGTGGCAAAAAGCCCTTGTACTGATTTAACAAAAGGCCCCTTTGTCGATGCAAAAAGCGTCCCAGTTTAGCCAGTCCTGTTTTGTACCACCGCCAGGACAAATGGCTAGGTCCTCTTTTGCAACGTTGATAAAAATCTGTAAATAACCCCGCATTGCCTTTCAGTTTTAGACAATCATTAATTTGAAAGGCTGCATTCATCCCCTTGCTTCATTTGTCAGACACTTTGTTCGAAAGGAGAGGTTTAATCGACTCCATTTTGATCCAGGCGAGCCCAATCTCGTCGGCCTTCGGGAGCTAAGCAGGGTCAGCCCCAGTTAGTGCTTGGATGGGAGACCACCAAGGAAGTCCAGGGCTCGCTGTGCAGAGGCAGGAAGTGGCAAACCACCTCTGAATGTCCCCCTTGCCTTGAGAACCCCTTCAGGGGGTTGGCTTGAAGTTGGCTGTGACTTGGGGGTGCTTCACACAAAGACGCCCACGCACACACACATTTTCTTTCAGGTTTGGGGGTTCCCCAGCACCTTCTTACGGCAGGAGGTCAGATCGAGAAGTCAGATGATGTAGAACAACGGTTGAGTCCCGTGGCACCTTTAAGACCAACAGAGTTTAATCCTGGGTAGAAGCTTTTGTGCGCGTATGCCCAAAAGCTTATACCCAAAATTAAACTTTGTTAGTTTTAAAGGTGCCACGGGACTCAGACTTTGTTCTATTGCTCCATACTAACACTGCTGTCCACCTGAATCTATTAAGGGGTGGCCAAACCACAGTTCGGGAGCCGCATAAGGCTCTTTCACACAGTCTAATTTAATGTTAATAAAAAGCCAATTTGCATCTTTTTCAATAAAAACGTGTGCGTAATATTTGTTCACGTCCTGCGGCTCTCAAACATCTGACGTTTATTCTGTGCGGCTCTTAAAGTTAAGCAAGTTTGGCCACCCCTGACTTAGATTCACTTGGCCGGTTACGTACCTTGAAGAGACCGGCGGTTCCTCGTTTTTCAGGTTTCTGGGAACAGTTCATAGCCTGGCTTGGAATCCTGTCGGTCAGGTTGCACATTCAAATCAGCCATGGGAGTTTGCAGGAAACAGAACAATTGTTAGTTAAACACGCTTCATTGATTAGCGTGCTTTTGAGCAAGAAATGCACGTGTTCCCTTCTGACCACATCTTGGTTCAGCCCAAGATGCATCTTTTCAAAGTAACCCAATTAATCCCATCTGGAGCAGTTTCTCAATTCACTGGCTTCCCAGGAAGCCTCCTGATTTCTCAGCCAGTAATTTTACCACCTTTTTTTTAAAGCCTCGGGTTGCCGCTTTTCCCCAAGAGCAGCTAAAACACTCTTGTCTTCCACAGGACAGTAAGACCGTTCTTCTATCTGATGCAATCTCCCAACTGCTTCTTAACGTTCTGTAAACCTTTTAGGAAGCCAGATTAGGATCTTTTGAGATTCTTGGACAGCCAGGTCAGGAGTTCACAGAGGCCTTTAATGTCAGGGGCTTGAAGAGGACAGAAACAGCAACTATGGCAGAGTCCACAGAAGATTTTTTTCCCACTAACAACCCACCAACACTTTCCTGAGTCTCAAAGGACCTCAGAATGGTGTGGAGTCACACAGGGCCAGCCCAAGGATTTTTGGAACCCCGGGCAAAATGGCTTTACTGTGCCCCAAACATACACAAGCTGCCCCTTACCAGGGTTGGTCCCAAGCAGTGTTCCCTCTTAAGTTGAGTTAGTGTGAGCTAGCTCACAGTTTTAGGCTCCAGCTCACACATTTTTGTCTTCGCTCAGGAAGGATGGCTCCAGAGCAAACTCATTTATGCCATAGCCAAACTGCTCGCTCATGACTTTAATGCCAGGAGCTCACAAAGTAGAATTTTTTGCTCAAAAGACTCCACAGCTTAGAAGGGAGCCTTGGTCCCAGGTCCAGGGAAAGCCATGAAAGTTGCTAACCTCCAGGAGGTTAAATACATGGGGGAAAAAAGTGAACAGATTACAAGAAATATAAATATTCAGCTCTTATTAAAGAGACTAATATCCATGTACTCTGTTCATACAGCCATTCCAAAGTCTAATACCAATATATTCAGTCCATAATCATTTCCGTTCTCATCTGGTATATTTAAAGGAATAAAGCGCCCTGTGTCGAAAAAACGCCAGTTCTTCATTTTCAAAACATAGCGGTTAAGTCTTTCGAAACTGTTGTTTTCAGAACATAGCAGATAAGTCTTTCAGACAATACAATTTCAAAGTGCGCGCACGGAGGCTCTGGAAAGGACTCTGCCGGTTCCACCTCTGACAATGTTATTCTCCTGTCAATTGCCAGTTTGGTGTAGTGGTTAAGTGCGCAGACTCTGACCTGGGGGAACCAGCTGCTGGTGTGACCTTGGGTCAGTTACAAGTTCTTTCAGAGCTGTTCTCTCAAGGGCAGTTCTTGAAAGAGCTCTCTCAGCCCCACCTACCTCACAGAGTGTCTGTTGTGGGGAGGGGAAGGGAATGGAGTTTGTAAGCCGCTCTGAGACTCCTTTGGGTAGTGAAGGGTGGGGTATAAATCCACTCTCCTCCTCCTCCTCCTGTTCTTGATATTCATATTGGAGTGGCAGTATTGCATGTACAGACAACGTCCTATCCCCTCTTTGAAAAAGCGTTTTGGAAATGGATCTGTGAAGGCCAGCAGGCTCCGTCAGAGGTGGAACAGCTGTGTCCTTTCTACCAATGTAACGGCTATATTTGGAAAACAACGAATTGACAGCATTCTGGCACATCCTTCAGGTGGTGCATCCCAGCTGGTGGGAAGTTTCAAGCTTCCTTGAACAGAGTGGAGACTCACTTTGCATGCCTGGGAAGCATGTGTTGCTGAGGGGAAAGTGCAGAAGAAGGCAACCATGGTAATCAGGGGTTTGGAGCACTTTCCCTATGAGAAAAGGCTGAAGCGTCTGGGGAAACATGAGAGAGGTTTATAAAATTATGCATGGAAATACTGGAACTCGAGGGCATCCAGTGACGCTGACGGGCAGTAGGATCAGGACGAAAAAAAGGGAAATACCACTTTACACAGAGAATGATTAAAACTTGGAATTCACTGCCAGGGGATGTAGTGATGGCCACAGGAACAAACTGCTTGAAATGGGGATTAGACAGATTCATGGAGGATAAGACTTATCAGTGGCTACTAGCCATGGTGACTGAGGGGAACCTCCACATTCAGAGGCACTAATCCTCAGAATCCCAGAGCCAGGAGGCAACATCAGGGGAAGGCCTCGGTCTCTAAGCCTTGTCGTTGGCCGTCTAGAGGAACTGGTTGGCCACTGTGGGAGGCAGGATGCTGGACTAGACGGACTATTGGTCTGATCCAGCAGGGCTATTCTTACATTCTTACATAGTGAGTTCTGTGGTTGGGTTTTGGACACTTTAAAACAAAAAGCCCGTTCACCTCACGAGCACAAATCCTGCAATCTCTATGTCAGATCGCGAGGGTAATTCATGAAAGGGTAATAGAGAACAGACCCTGGTCGAGAGGAGAACAGTTTACTTTATCCTCCTTGACCGAAAACTGGGGTAACTGCCAGCAAAAGTTCTGAAAGCGAGCCGACTCTTCCCTTGTTTTGGAAAAGAACACTGCTTTCTCCCCACTAAATACCTCTAGCAAATGCTTTTGTAAGGGCCAGTTACATTTCTTTTGGGGTTTTTTTTGTCTGGTAGGACATCATGCTACAGTGCGAGAAATAATGGTACAGGAAAAATATTCTTGGCAACTGACAAGCGCCCTACTGGGCAGTCCCTGGATCATATCCAAGGTTATAGTATCCTTGCTCTTCCCAATATTTATATTGTGTACATGTGTTCTTGTGCTCTGCCAAAGTGGAAATGTGGCTGTCTTTTGCACATGAGTGGTGTCCTCTATGCACTTTTAAAGTTGCTCATGTCTGTTGATTTTTCCATGCTCTGAGCACAGGGCCAAGTGTTCTGACTTAACACCGGTCATCTCATTCGTGAAGTATTGAGATTAGGGATGCCGGTCTGCAGGTGATTGAAAGGAAGCAAACAACCGTGATGTATTGTGCCCCCCAAAAAAGGTTCTTCACAGTCTTATAAATTCTTTTTCCATTGTCCAATTTACTGGAGGCAATTCAAACGCCATCAACACCAACGGACCATGCACGTAACGTCTCGTTTCGTGCATAACTTTATCAAAGTGGGTGGTGTTGAAATAGCTATATAGTTTTAATCCATTTGGCAAACGCTCTAGTCCTATCTCATAGTAACACTCATCAAATCCATTAGTGTAAATTGAATATTGGAAAAAGGATTTATAAGTCTGTGAAGAACCTTTTTTGGGGCACAATACATCACGGTTGTTTTCTTCCTTTCAACTTCTATCCCGGGATCTCTCTCTTTGGTTTGCATCGGTCTGCAGGAGATGGCTGGAGAGCTCCTGGGATTACAACTGTTCTCCAGGTGACAGATCCATTCCCCTGGAGAAAATGGCCACTTTGGAAGGCGGGCTCTATGACACTATACCCCATGGAAGTCCCTTCCCTCCCCTCCCCAAACTCTGCCCTCCTCAGGCCCCACCCCACAAATCTCCAGACATTTCCCAACCTGGAGCTGGCAACCCTGTGGTTTCAGAAACCGTAATAAACCCACAACCAGGCGCTTGTGTGATTCAAAACATTCCAGCTCTAATGTGTGTTCCCATAGATGATTCTAGTTTCAGAGCATGGGCCGTGTTGCAGCAGAAGAGCCAAATTCAAGTCCACTAGTACCTTAGAGACCAACAAGGTTTTTTTGGGATATGACTGCAGGCCTGTAGCCAGGATTTTTTAATTTGGGGGTTCTGTAATCTGGGAGAACCGGGTTTGATTCCCCACTCCTCCACATGCAGCTGCTGGTGTGACCTTGGGTCAGCCACAAGTTCTTTCAGAGCTGTTCCCTCAAGGGCAGTTCTCGAAAGAGCGCTCTCAGCCCCACCTACCCCACAGGGTGTCTGTTGTGGGGTGGGGAAGGGATTGTAAACCGGTCTGAGACTCCCTTTGGGTAGTGAAGGGTGGGGTATAAATCCAGTCTCTTCCCTGTTCTTAAATAAGTTGGGGGGCACCATGCACACGCCCTCAAGCGAGCACCATGAAGAAAATTGAAGATTGGGGGGCCTGGGCTGAATGGGAAGTTAGGGGGCTTTGGTGGTAAGTCGGGGGCCAATTTTGTCAGATCTCAGAAGCTAAGCGGGGTCGGGTCCTGGTTAGTGCTTGGATGGGAGACCTCCAAGGAATATCAGGGTCACTACACAGAGGCAGGCATTGGCTAAGCCACCTTGGAACGTCTCTTGCCTCGAAAACCTTACGGGGTCACCATAAGTCGGCAGGGACTTAAGGGCACTTTCTTCCTCCTCATCTTTTTCAGTTCATGCTGAGATCGTTAAACAAGCCCGACGTTTGAGAAGAGATAATTATTGAGAAGAGAAGTCAGATAATTATTGGGCTTTCTCAGAAGGTCAGTTCTTTTGCTGCGCGGCCTCTCTCCTCGGTGGCCTGCGAGTTATTGCTGACCTTGTTTATTGGGTTATTATTGACCTTGTTTATTGTTTATTTAGCCTGTGCTAAGTGGATTTCCCGAGCCAGGCAGCCAGAGGCGGCCCAGCTGTAAATGGCTTCAGGGGACGGGTTTAGATTTTAAACCAGGCGCTCATTTGAGGAGGGGTTGGCAGATGTGGAAACTCTGCTAAAAAAAGGGAAAGAAAAAGGACAGGGAAGCCGGGGAAAGGCTGGAGGGAAACTTGAGATCCGTTACTTCACGTTGCAGATTTTTCGAGAGCTGATGTGGTTTAAGGATTAAGGTGCAGTACCAGGGTGTCCCCCCAACCTCTTCGAGCCTGCAAGCACCATTGGAATTCTGACACAACATGGTGGGCACGGCAACAGAAATGGCTGCCGCAGGAGGTGGAGCCAACCGCAAAATGGCTGCCGTAGGAGGCGGAGCCAGCCACAAAATGGCTGCCTCGGCTTGACTTCAGTCACATGGCGCAGATTGTTGTGTTGTGGTGTCAGCTGCTGCCAAAGCAACATTTTTTAAAAAATCTGGCCCTGCCCACTTCCTAAAAACACTTAGGTGTCCCATGCTTGAAAGCCAGTCGAATCCGACTCTAGGGGGGCAGTGCTTATCTCCGTTTCCAAGCCAAAGAGCCAGCGCTGTCTGAAGCCTTCTCATAAGAACATGAGAAGCCAATGTTGGATCAGGCCAATGGCCCATCCAGTCCAACACACAGTGGCCAAAAATACCAGGTGCCATCGGGAGGTCCAGCAGTGGGGCCAGGACGCGAGAAGCCCTCCCACTGTTGCGGGCCCCCCCAAAGCACCAAGAATTCAGAGCATCGCTTGCCCCAGACTGAGAGTTCCTCTCTGTACCTTGTGGCTAATAGCCACTGATGGACCTCTGCTCCATACGTTTATCCAGTCCCCTCTTGAAGCCATCCATGCTTGTAGCTGCCACCACCTCCTGTGGCAGTGAATTCCATGTGTTAATCACTCTTTGGGTGAAGAAGTTCTTCCCTTTATCTGTTCTAACCCGACTGCTCAGCAATTTCCTTGAGAGCCCACGAGTTCTTGTATTGTGATCATGTGGTAATGGGGCCGGCATGACTAAACGCCGAGGCTCATGGAACACTGTTACCCTCCCACTGAAGCGGTACCTATTTATCTACTGGCAGTTTCTTGCTTTCAAACTGCTAGGTTGGCGGGAGCTGGGACCAGAGACAGGAGCTCATTCCGTGACATGGCACTGGGGTCTCAAACCGCCGAGCTACTGACCTTCCGTCTTAACCTCTGAGCCACTGCATTTTAAAAAAATCTGTCCCTGCCCACTTCCTAAAAACACCATAAAACGTTTTGGCATGTACTGTGGTGCCCACAGCCCCAACATCAGAGATCCCTGTGTTACACTTTCTGCAGTGGAGCAGCTAAGCTCTGGAATAGGATTATTGGTATCTCTGGGAGATACGGTGTGAGTAAAAGATGTCCAATGTTCAATTACAACCATCTTTCAGAAATCTTGATAAGGATTCAAATATTTTATGAAAAACATAAGTGTAATTTATATTCCAAATTAGTGAAGTGACACTAAAGGTAAAGGTAAAGGTTCCCTTGCTCGAAAGCCAGTCGTATCCGACTCTAGGGTTGCGGTGCTCATGTCCACTTCAAAGCCGAAGAGCCAGCGCTGTCCGAAGACGTTTCCGTGGTCATGTGGCCGGCATGACTAAACACCAAGGCGCACGGAATGCTGTTACCTTTCCACCGAAGTGGTACCTATTTATCTACTTGCAGTTTCTTGCTTTCGAACTGCTAGGCTGGCAGATGCAATAGAAGGTCTCATTCATAACATTTGTAACAGAGGGGAGAAATCCCAAACAAAACAACACTCTAAAACTGTCTGCATCAATCACAAACAAGCAATACTGTAAGCAGCCCGTTTCAATCACACAAAAAAGATGTCAACAGGTTCCAAAGTCCATGATACATCAAAGAAGCCCAACGTGGTTTCCGAATATAATCAGTACACACGTTTCCAGGTTCCTTTCCCTAGGAGATATATGATCTGCAAGAATTAGCAAACAAGCCGTCTGTATCTCATAACATTCTACCCATACACTATCCAAACTGCAAACGTTATTTCTAGCCTACTATATCCACCGGTTAGTTTCTTAACACTTTATCTTCGGGCTTGTTACCAATGTTAGGCATGAGACATTCTATTGTACAGGGCTATTTTTGTAGAAAAAGCCCAGCAGGAACTCATTAGCATATTAGGCCACACCCAACAGCAGAAACTCATTACCATATTAGGCCACATACCCCATGTTGCCAGAAGTGTGGTCATCCATCCAGCCAAACCCATCTTTTGCTTCTTATTCTGTTTACCTTGTTTGTTGTCAAAACCCATGGGCTTTTTTGGAGCAGGAACTCCTTTGCATGTTAGGCCACACAGCCCTAATGTAGCCAATCCTAAGGAGTTTCTGCTGTTGGGTGTGGCCTGCTATGCTAATGAGTTTCTGCTGGGCGTGGCCAACTCAGGCGCCAACCAGAACTCTGTTCCTGTGCGTTCCTGCCCTAAAATAGCCCTGCTATTGTATAGCTGTTGTGTTAGCAAAGGTTCCCTTGCTTGAATGCCAGTCGAATCCGACTCTAGGGTTGCGGTGCTCATCTCCATTTCAAAGCCGAAGAGCCAGCGCTGTCCGAAGACGTTTCCGTGGTCATGCGGCCGGCATGACTAAACACCAAGGCGCACGGAACGCTGTTGTGTTACTTGACTAATTTGTAATACAAAATCACACTTAACATTTTTCATGAAATATTTCAATCTCTTATCAAGGTTTTTGAAAGATGGTTGTAATTAGATAACGTCTTTTACTCACAGGGTGCCTTTCTAGTTGTTAAAAACATAAGAACATAAGAGAAGCCAATGTTGAATCAGGCCAATGGCCCATCTAGTCCAACACTCTGTCACACAGCGGCCAAAATATACCAGGTGCCATCAGGAGGTCCAGCAGTGGGGCCAGGACACTAGAAGCCCTCCCACTGCTGCCCCCTCCAGCACCAAGAATAGAGTGCATCACCTGCCCCAGACTGAGCGTTCCCATCTATACCCTGTGGCTAATAGCCCCTGATGGACTTCTGCTCCAGATGTTTATCTAATTCCCTCTTGAAACTGTCCATGCTTGTAGCTGCCACCACCTCCTGTGGCAGTGAGTTCCACGTGTTAATCACTCTTTGTTGGTTCCTACCACTGATTCTTTTTGTGGGTAACTCTGGGGCAATCATACTCACTTTGAGCTAGAACTGGTGTGGGGGGATAGGTAGAAATGTGAGAACTTTGAAGAAAAGGATTAGGAGGGGAAATGGAAGAATGCCAAAGGTATGCTGCCTGGGGGCTTCTTGGGGGGCGGCAGGCAGGCCAGGATTAAAACGCGATGAATCTTATATACCATACACTGCTGAGAACTTTAAAATCCTTTTCATTCCAACCAGCAAGGATTTGTCGCTAGGAATTTTCATGCATGGTAAGACTAAACCAAAAATGGAGCGGGGAGGGGTGTATTTTGAGGGAAAGCGGCTGAGGCACATTCATATCTCTCCCTCCCCTGTTCAAGGAATTAAACTGAACTTGAACTCTGGCCTGGAAACTTTTGGACTGTCAGCCAGGGGCTAGTAGCACAGTTCCAGCTACAGGCCTCATGGGTGTTCGAAGGTATGCTTTGGATGCATACCTTTGCTCACAAATGTCGGAATAACGTTCTTTCTCTCCTGTTTTCTTGAGGGAGGCGGACTGTCATCTTAAGATACAAAGCAGTGTTTCCGTGCCCTGTGATTTCACCAGACTGGATAAGATCTCCCTGGTTTTCCTTCTCAGCCCTGTTATTCAGCAGTCACCGTATTAATATCCTTTTAGAGTGTTCGAACAAAGTTGGAGTCCAGCGGCACCTTTCAGACCAACAAAGTTTGATTCTGGGTATAAGCATTCATGTGCAAGCGTGGAAGTGGATGCGCACGAAAGCTTGTCCCCAGGATTAAACTTTGTGGGTCTTGAAGGCACCACTAGACTCAACCTTTGTTCTGTCGCGTGCTCCCCACCTGAATCTATCTTTGAAGGTACCACTAGACTCTTGAAGGTACCACTAGACTTGGCCTTGAAGGTACCACTAGGCTTGGTCTTGAAGGCATCACTAGACTTGGTCTTGAAGGTACCACTAGACTTGGTCTTGAAGGTACCACTAGACTTGGTCTTGAAGGTACCACTAGGCTTGGTCTTGAAGGCATCACTAGACTTGGTCTTGAAGGTACCACTAGACTTGGTCTTGAAGGTACCACTAGACTTGGCCTTGAAGGTACCACTAGGCTTGGTCTTGAAGGTACCACTAGACTTGGCCTTGAAGGTACCACTAGGCTTGGTCTTGAAGGTACCACTAGACTTGGTCTTGAAGGTACCACCTGAGGCTTGGTCTTGAAGGTACCACTAGACTTGGCCTTGAAGGTACCACTAGGCTTGGTCTTGAAGGCATCACTAGACTTGGTCTTGAAGGTACCACTAGACTTGGTCTTGAAGGTACCACTAGACTCAACCTTTGTCACTTCAGACCAACACGGCTCCACACCTGAATCTATCTTTGAAGGTACCATTAGACTCTTGAAGGCACCACTAGACTTGGTCTTGAAGGTACCGCTAGACTCAACCTTTGTTCTGTCGCTTCAGACCAACACGGCTCCCCACCTGAATCTATCTTTGAAGGTACCACTAGACTCTTGAAGGTACCACTAGACTTGGTCTTGAAGGTACCACTAGACTTGGTCTTGAAGGTACCACTAGGCTTGGTCTTGAAGGCATCACTAGACTTGGTCTTGAAGGTACCACTAGACTTGGTCTTGAAGGTACCACTAGACTCAACCTTTGTCACTTCAGACCAACACGGCTCCACACCTGAATCTATCTTTGAAGGTACCACTAGACTCTTGAAGGCACCACTAGACTTGGTCTTGAAGGTACCGCTAGACTCAACCTTTGTCCTGTCGCTTCAGACCAACACGGCTCCCCACCTGAATCTATCTTTTAGAGTGGCGTTATCCCTTTTTTTAAAAAAAAATGCTTTAATTGTGCCTCAGCAGGAGAAATGTGTGGCTTGGCAGTTGATACCTACCCTTAAAACATTCTAGAGACTTCCGCAGATTCCAGACACTTCTATGCAACTATGACTCCCCCCCCTTTTAAGGGTGTTTTATGGGGGGGGGGAAATTCACATGTTTCTTTGAAAGTCTGTACCGTTTTCTAAGAGGCAGGTAATGGTGGAAGTGCTTCTGATCTGGTACACTGGCGACGAATTGCCAAGTTAGCGCAAAAGCCATTTATTTGACCAAAAGGGAGTCGACACTGAGAATTTCATGATTCCAAAGCGGCGCTATTGATACCGCCTGCCTTATTGTATACGAGATGCCTTGGCCTGCTCACCTCTGATGTTTCAACCTCCATTCCTGCTTAGAACTACAGTTTATCACCACAGGAAGCGGCGTCTGCCGTTGCTAATGATTACTTGGGCCAGTATCTTTGGAGAATGACATATTTTGTTACTGGATATTTATCTTCGCTGGTAAACATATATATTCCTGCCTCCTTCGGGGCAGGGTATAGGGGTGTGTTTACTGGGAGAACGGAGTCGAAATCTTTTTTTTAAAGTAATGATATATGCAGTTATTTCTTTCATTGGTGTGTATGTAACCCAGCCGTTCCTCAGTCTTTTTTATGCCTGTGGGCATCTTTAGAACTCTGGTGCAGCGCAGTGGGTGCAGCCACAAAATGGCTGCCATGGGAGGTGGAGTTAGCCACAAAATGGCTGCCGTGGCATACCTTCAGTCACCCAGCAAAGATCCTTGTATTGTGGTGGCTGTTGAAGCAATTTTTAAAATCTGCACAGCCAATCAGAAGCCGTGGGAGGCAAAAGTCCTGTCTGGCCCTGCCCACTTTTTCTAAAAACACTTAACAGGTACCAGGAAAAGGTGTTGGCAGGGCGCGCCCATGGGCGTCATGTTGGGGACCCTGGTCTAACTATTGATGGGATAGGGCTTTTACTGCCTGCCGGCCTCACCACAATTTTGTTGAGGGAGGGGCGGATGAATTAGTTGAATCTTAGCAACAGCATAGAGGGAAAGAGCGGAGGTCTATAGTGGGAGGGGGAAGTGTGGGGCAGTGGCCGCGCCCTCTTCCTGAGATGGAAATGCCATTCCGTGGGAGGAACTTTGTGGATGGGCGCACGGGAATGAGCATTAGTCGCCACGTTCCACATGTAACGGGCATCTAGTTTGTCCTCACAAAGGAGTCATTCTCAGATACAGCATTATAGACGGATAAACCCGGTGTCGACTGCGCAGATAATCACTCTGGGTTTTGGTTTTTTAAAAAGTTTTCTTTCTTACGTGGTTCTGCGCAAAAGCAACGTTAACGTGTAATTTTTCTGTGCGGCTCTGTCAAGTTCAGATGCTCGTGTCACAAACAGAACTGAATGTGTGTGTGTGTGTGATTTGTATATATAAATACAGCAGCGCGACGTATCGTTCTTGTGATTGTACAGCTGATGTCACGATGCTTGTTTGTGTCTCGGCTTTTACGCGCAAGCTGGTTCCTGCTGATCGTCCTGAGCTTGGAGCGCCTCTGTCGTGAATCGAGATGGTCGAGTGACGTGATAATTTGATATCTGGTGGAAACTCTCACTCCCAATCACGTGTTTTGGTTGTTTCTTTCACTCCCCCCCCCCTCCCCGAGTCTGAAATAAAATACCTTTAGACCGAATGCATCGCTGTTTCTGGTTTTTACCCTACAAGACGCGCATTGTCGCTCATAAAGGTATTAAAAGAAAGACGAGGTATCCATTTGTGCTTAGATGCTACGCCAGCGAGTGCAGAGACAGCGTACGGACCACCGATGTTAAGTGTGACACTTCACGTGATTTCAGAAAGTGATTTAGCTTTATTCGGCAACAGCTCAAAGTCAACCAGAACAGCAGACAATAGATCTAACAGATGACAGACCAACAGTGGAGCTTTGCTCCTTTTAAACATTCCCGGCTAATGCAGCCATGCCTATTTACAGATAAGTAACCAATGAGATTACATGGATAAGAACTAATAGGGATTGTTCCCCCCAAGAGTTTGTGGTTTGTCCTGATTGGTTGTCTAGGAAGCGCTGTCCAATCAGAAGTGCGGGATTACAATCCTTGTCTAGGAAGGAAGCTTAACATGGGCTTTCAATAGGCACTTAACACTTTGCAGAATATATTACAACCGGCTTTCCTGATGCTTAACAGCTAAGCTACCCATATGGACCCGGGGTCTGAACTGAAGCTCAAGAGGGTCATGTTTTTAACTTGTTTATTCATTAAAACATTTATGTCCCACCTTTCTTGTGGTTCAAGGTGGCTTACAAAAACAGTAAAAAACATTTTTTAAACCAACAATAAAATAACAAACCCCAAATCTCTCCCCACTTAAAAGAAGAAGAGAGATTGGATTTATACCCCGCCCTTTGCTCGGAGTCTCGGAGCGGCTTACAATCTCCTTTCCCTTCCCCTCCCCACAACAGACACCCTGTGAGGTAGGCGGGGCTGAGAGAGCTCTCTCGAGGACTGCTTGTGAGAGAACAGCTCTGAGAGAATTCGTAACTGACCCAAGGTCACACCAGCAGCTGCATGTGGAGCAGTGGGGAATCAAGCCTGGTTCTCCCAGACTGGAGTCCATGCTCGTAACCGTTACAGAAAACTGGAAGTGACCACTGGGAAATACACTGTGGCCGCTGCGCTCCCTGAGTTACGAGGAAGCCAGCCATGGGTTTGCTGGTGGGAGTTCATCATCTTAGACCCCTCAGTGGTTCCTTTGGGAGCTGATCTCATGAGGTCCCCGGTCTAGGCTTCTCCTCTCTTCCCCTCAAGGCGCAACAATTGGGAAATACCTGGAGATGTTGGGGGTGGAGCCCGGAGAGGGCGGGGTTTGGGGAGGGGCCTCTGCAGAGTATCATCCCATAATAGAGTCCACCCTCCAAAGCCGTCATGTGCTCCCAGGGGAATGGATCTTAAAACAACCGCAACAGTGGGGGATTGGCAGGTGCCACCTGGAGGTTTGCCACTGAAATATACTGGGTTCAGACGCGTAGAGCAGTCAGCTCATAGTTTATTTGTGGTTTCAGCAAGTCGAAAATAAGGCAGGAAAGCTCCACCTGAAGCCAGGTTATATGCATGCAAAAGGCAGGGCTATTTTGGGCAGGAACGCACAGGAACGGAGTTCCGGCTGGCTCTCGAGCTGTCCTGCCTAGGGCGCCCAGACACCTGGAGCTGGCCCTGCCTGTAGACCTGCTCCAATTAAATCTTAAAGTCCTAAGCCCACAGAACACTCTGTAACGAGAATACTCTGTAACGAGAGGGAATGAACGAGTATGAACGAACATCCAGGTGTGAGCTAGTTTTGCATTTTAAAAATCTTCAAGGCAAGATATGGAATAATTCGTCATATGGAACCCAGATTTTTCATCCATAATAACTTCCCGTTACAGCTAAAACATTTTCATTTCCATCTAGCATTCGCTCCGTTATTTTACCAAACCCACACTGGAATAGAAACAGATTCTGCTCAAAACCACATTCAAATACCCTGGGCCAACAGCCGTGTTGACCGCAGAGTCACCCTTGAACGGCCATGAAACGGCCCTAAATCTATGCAGACGGTACCATAAAACCAAGAGATACAAGGAAGTGAAACCGGCATGCAGTGTGGGGGGTTCCATAAAATCCGACAATCAGTGACAGTGGCACGCAACGTAGAGGGGAATTTCTGTCCCAACGTGGGTTTGGTGAAACAGCGGAGCGAATGCTAGATGCAGAATGGGCCCCAGTGAAGCTTCTAGAAGTGAGGGCGGCTTACGATAGAAGCAGAACATGAGAGAAACAGAAATAAAATCAACCATGAGAAAAGCTTATAAAGTCATGGATCTAAAAGCCACGGAGCCCTACGGCCTCGCTCCATTTTCTTTTTTTCTTCCTCCCAACTTTCTTTGTTCCCGTCTTCATCTTTCCCTCCCTCCTTTCCTACCTGTCATGGTCTCCCCGTGAAACGTCCGGCCTTGTGGTGTGGTGCTCAGCTGTGCTACCAGCTGTGCGGTGACTACTGCCACCATCGGGCCAGGACTCAAGGCACTGTAGCCACCGCTGCCAAGCAAGGGGTCAATTGTACCGGTAGCGAGTTTCTAGAAGTTGCTACGGGGCCTGTCCTTGGCGAGTTCCTCCTCCATCGGGGGACACGATGACCTGGGGGAAGGGGCCTTTCCGGGGCTGTTTCGGCCCCCCAGTCTTCTCCTGCTTCTGCTCCCACAGCTTTCCTTTCCAGAAACCAGGCCTCGGAATGTTTGGCAACTGCGCTGTGGTTGCCAAGTGACCTGCAGCAGCCACGGAGTCCACTGGGCATTCTCAAAGTGACAGATGTTGTTGCTCCCCTGATATGGTTTTGAATTCAAGAAGAAGAAGAGGAGGAGGAGGAGGAGATTGGATTGATACCCCGCCCTTCACTCGAAGTCTCAGAGCGGCTTACAAACTCCTTTCCCTTCCCCTCCCCACAACAGACACCCTGTGAGGTAGAAGAAGAAGAAGAAGAGATTGGATTTATACCCCGCCCTTCGCTCGGAGTCTCAGAGCGGCTTACAAACTCCTTTCCCTTCCCCTCCTCACAGCAGACACCCTGTAAAGTAGTTGGGGCTGAGAGAGCGCTGAGAGAACTGTCCTTGAGAGAACAGCTCTGACAGAACTGTGGCTTGCCCAAGGTCATCCAGCAGCCGCAAGTGGAGGAGCGGGGAATCAAACCCGGTTCTCGTGGGGTCTTGTGAGCAAAAATGTCTACTTTGCCGAGCGACTGGCATTACAGCTGTGAGCGAGTGATTTGGCTACTGCATAAATGAGTTTGCTCTGGAGCCGTCCTTCCTGAGCCAGGACAGAAATGTGTGAGCCGGAGGCTAAAAAAATGTGAGCTAGCTCACACTCACTCAGCTTAGAGGGAACACTGGTTGCCGGGTTTCTTGGGTGAGTGGGCAGGGGATGGGGAAGTGCACTTCCTGGGAAGGAAGTAGAGGCAGGAAATAAATGTGCCCTGCCACATTGGGGGCGAGGCTCTGGTTGGTGGGGGGAACTCTATGGTGAATTAGCTTCAGGCCAGAGTGCTTCTTAGTGTCTAAGTCTATTACCTGACTCCTGCTCTGGTGGTGGGAGAGTAGAGCGGAGGGGCCTGATGCCAGCTCCTTCAAGGGAATCTATGAACTCCAAGGCTGCAACAAGAACAGATATCTAAATCACTTGGCAACCAGCTGACAGTGATTCACCTTCCCTCTGGGCCAGATGGCGCCAAGGGTTTCTACATCACCAGTGGGAGGGGGATATTTGGGAGCTGCGGTGGCTCAAGTGGTTAAGACGCTGAACTGCAGGCTGCGGAAGGTCAGTCGTTCAGCAGTTCGAGACCCGTGAGTGCCGCATGACGGGGTGAGCTCCCGTCTCTAGTTCCAGCTCCTGCCAACCTAGCAGTTCGAAAGCAAGAAAATTGCAAGTAGATAAATAGGTACCACTTCGGTGGGAAGGTAACAGCGTTCCGTGCGCCTTGGTGTTTAGTCATGCCGGCCACGTGACCACGGAAATGTCTTCGGACAGCGCTGGCTCTTCGGCTTTGAAACGGAGATGAGCACTGCAACCCTAGAGTCGGATTCGACTGGCTTTCGAGCAAGGGAACCTTTACCTTTACTAACTTGAAGATGGATAAGGGAATGTCAGGGAACTAAACAGCAGGGAAGGAAGGAGGAGGTCAGTCTTGAGGTTAACGGGTGTGGTTAGTCCAGTCACCATTAGTTAGCAGAGTGCTTTAAAAAAGTTACAAATGCCAGCAGTGCCACTTTACCAGATTACTCAGCTTACACCAGGTTGCAAGTTTAGAAGAGAAATACTCCTCTCTTTATTTGAGAAGTACACTTTTGGATAGGAAAGAGTAGGGACATGATAGAGTACTAACTTACTAGCTAAAGGATGGAAGCAGATGGAGAGAGGCCCATCTGCCTAGTGGTGCCAAGACAGGACCGCATGTCTGTCTGTCTGTCTGTCTGTCTGTCTGTCTGTCTGTCTGTCTGTCTCTGCGTGCTGGAAGAGAGCTCATCTTCATCTGCATGTGAGTGAGAGAAGAAGGAAAGAGAAATTAGTCCCTGAGAACACAATCTGCATTTCAAAGGAGACAGTGGCAGAAGAGTAGAGATGGGAAGCTAGTGTGCCCATCTAGCTATCTAGTCTCTCTTGCCAGAGTCTGGAGGTCTGAGACAGGGGACAACGCACCAGGAACTTCCAACCTTTAGAGCCAACCTCCAAGCGGGACATGGGAGACCCCCTGGAATTACAAATGACCTCCGGACGATAGAGACCAATTCTCCTAGACAAAAAGGCTGTTTTGGAGGGTGGACTCTATGGCATTATCCCCCGCTGAAATCCCTCCCCAAACCACGCCCTCCCCAGCTCTGCCACCCAAATCTCCAGCAATTTCCTAGCCCAAAATTGGCAACACTAAGGAGGGAGATAATGTGGTTCCGAAAGTGATCCATTTGCTGTGATCACAAGAAAACCCTTTGAAGTCAAGACCACCGTGGCCGAAATACGTCTCATGGTGATCCTTTGTGTCCCGGTGCTTTATTCTTTTAGTTGGTGTTTCTCGGAACTTTTCGCTTCTAAATTTACTGCGCTTTCCCCAGGACTCCCTTGTATGCTAATACCGCCTTGCCGCTCTCTTCCCTTCCCACCCTAAAATGCAAGCATCTTAGCCCTGAACAAGGTTGTTTCTTTTTTAAGTGTCTATATAGCGTTACCGAGCAATCGGCTAGGGTCCTTTTCGGCACGTGGATCTCATCCCTGGTTTGATCAGAGTTCAGCTCGTGGCACAATGCCTTGCATTTATCCCTGATTATAACAGCATCCGTTTATCCGGGGACAAGTGTGAGGCGAAACCGGGGTGACCTCACTGTTCGGTGGAAATAAAAAAAATACCCTGAGATAATTACAGGGCTCAGCTCAAGTGTGGTGTAGAATGTAAGTTCGGGGACAGGGCTGAACCCGGATTTAAGGTCTAGTGCGGGAAGGACCTGAATCTCAGGGCTATTTCACGCCTGATACGTAGAGACAAACCTTCGACCTTCCCAGCTTCCTTTAGCTGTCTTGAGAACCACAGCACGGACTGGTAAGTTCCACTTCGGTGTTTCTAAAGAAGTGCGTGTGAGCACATAAGCTTATGCCTTGAATAAAATTCTTTTGGTCTTCACGGTGCCGCCGGACTCTAAGGGCCAACCTGCCTGTAGCATTTTTACCAAACCCGCTCTGGAACAGAAAAAGATGCAGTTCAAAACGATATTCAACTCCCCCAGGCCAACACTGTACTGACTGCAGAGTCACCCCCGAATGGCCATAGAACGGCCATAAATCTATGCAAACGGCCACCATAAAAGCAGAGATCAAACAAAGTGAGAGCAGCATGCAGTCCGGACACTGCCATAAAATGCGACACTCGATCAAAGTGAAAGCGGCAGGCAATGTAGAGGGGGATTTCTGAATGCTGAATGCAGACTGGCCCTCGGTCTGCTCTCTAAACCAGTCCCCCAACTGGGAAAAAAACTGGAGCAAGGCTGCCACCCTGTGGCTAAACTGTGGAAGTGCAACCCTGCTTGTTTATTTATTTCATTTATACGCTCGACATTCTCCCCAGTGAGGACTCAAAAAGCAGTTTCCAGGGTTCTCCTTTTCCATGTTATCCTTACAACCGCCCTGTGAGGTAGGTTAGGCTGAGGGCTGTGTGATGGGCACCTGCCAATGCCTTTCCCGCCAACTGTTTTTAGAAAGTGGGCAGAGAGAGGTATGGCTTTTACCTGGCAAGTCTTCTGACCGGCATTTGGAGATTCGATTGGCTGTGCAGGTTTTTAACAGCATTGCTTTGGCAGCAGCTATGACCACAGGCATAAGGGTCGTCAACGCTGTGGTTGAAGGGAAGCTGCAATAGCCGAATGCATCGACTTTTTAAAAATCCTTTTTGCTTTCTATTGAAAATTTAACATCAGATACAAAGACAAACCCGTGACGGTAAACCGTCATAAACACGTGAGGTCATGGTAAATAATCAAGTATCCGTCAATTAACGTGGTAAAGCATCCATAACACAGTTCTGATCAAACTGGTCTTTTGTTTTGAGCAATAACACTTAAAACAGGGTACCAGAAATTATAATAATCGAGAGCAGTGTTCCCTGTAAACTGAGTTAGCGTGAGCTAGCTCACCGTTCTTTAGCCTCCAGCTCACACATTTTTTGTCTTAGCTCAGGAAGGAGGGCTCCAGAGCAGTGTTCCCTCTAAGCTGAGTTAGCGTGAGCTAGTTCAAGAGTTTTTTAGCCTCCAGCTCACACATTTTTGTCTTCGCTCAGGAAGGATGGCACAGGAGGTGGGGGCAGCTACAAGCATGGACGGCTTCAAGAGGGAATTGGATAAACATACGGAGCAGAAGTCCATCAGTGGCTATTAGCCACAGGGTATAGATAGAACTCTCAGTCTGGGGCAGGTCATGCACTTTATTCATGGTGCTTGGGGGCAGCAGTGAAGGAGGGCTTCCAGTGTCAGTGGCCCCACTTAGCTGGACCTCCTGATGGCCCCTGGTATTTTTGGCCACTGTGTGACAGAGTGTTGGACTGGATGAGCCATTGGCCTGATTCACACGTTGGCTTCTCTTACGTTCTGGACGATGGCTCCAGAGCAGTGTTCCCTCTAAGCTGAATTAGCGTGAGCTAGCTCAAGAGTTTTTTAGCCTCCAGCTCACACATTTTTTTGTCTTCGCTCAGGAAGGAGGGCTCCAAATCAGACTGATTTATGCGGTAGCCCAATCGCTCACTCACGACTTTAATGCCAGCGGCTCACAAAGTAGAATTGTTGCTCCCAGGACTCCCACAGCTTGGAGGGAGCATTGAAAGAGCGGCAGAGCAAGGCTCTCAAGGTTTGTATCAACATCCTTTCGGCTGTGAGGTAATCCCATACGTCCCTCTACCAAATCTTAAGAATTGGGGGCGAGGGAGATTTCCAGGAGGAGGTGACTGCAGATTTCGCAGCGGTGCATAATATAGAACCTAAATTTTCCTTAACTTGGGGGATTTGGGGCTCATCCCACAAGTTTAGCAACAGTGAGTCAGGGCGTAATGGAACAGAGAAGCCACGGCCCCCTCAACTAATCTCCATCGGCCGGCTGCAGTGAACACGTCTACAACCTTGCAAATAAACAGGTGCACCTTTTTGTAAGAAAGGAGCAGAGGGGCTTTAAACTGGGCCCCAGTACCCCTCCCCTAAATGTGGGGGTTTCTATAACCCATTTAGGTGTTGAATGTAACACGAGAATTGCTCAGCGCATGTATAAAGAAACACTCAGTGTACACTGTACGCGGATTGTGGGTGCGTGCACTGTAACTAGCGAACAAGGCAACGGCCTTGCGCTTTCCAACACAGCATGGAGGGTGGGACCGACGCATGACGAGGAGAAAACGCTGCCACCTTGAACGACCAAGCGGAACGGCTGAGCCCTCCGTCTTTTCGGCCCATCTCTTCCTTGAAGCCTTTGGATTTAACCCTCATCTGCAAGAAAACATATGCGACTGCGTGGGTTTGTACTTGTTTTGGCACACCGGCCTTCTCTGCACTTGTGGCCACCACTGAGATTGTAAGCTCTTTGGGGCAGGCACCTTTCTCTCTTGCTTTCTCTCTCACTCTTGTTTCGCTCTGTAAAGCTGATGGCCTCGTATGGATATACGCATCAAAATAACCCATACAGCGTGTAGATACACAAAGGCAAGACTCCGATGCTATTGTGCAGTAGCTCAGACTGGGAGGAGGAGGAGGAGATTGGATTTATACCCCGCCCTTCACTACCCAATCTCCCTTCCCTTCCCCTCCCCACAACAGGCACCCTGTAAGGTAGGTGGGGCTGAGAGAGCTCTTTCGAGGACTGCTCTTGAGAGAACAGCTCTGAGAGAACTTGTGACTGACCCAAGGAAACCCAGCTGGCTAAATGTGGAGGAGTGGGGAAAAGAAGAAGAAGAAGAGATTGGATTTATACCCTGCCCTTCACTACCCAATCTCCTTTCCCTTCCCCTCCCCACAACAGGCACCCTGTAAGGTAGGTGGGGTTCAGAGAGCTCTTTCGAGGACTGCTCTTGAGAGAACAGCTCTGAGAGAACTTGTGACTGACCCAAGGTCACCCAGCTGGCGAATGTGGAGGAGTAGGGAAGAGAAGAAGAAGAGATTGGATTTATACCCCGCCCTTCACTACCCAATCTCCTTCCCCTTCCCCTCCCCACAACAGACACCCTTGTGAGATAGGTGGGGCTGAGAGAGCCCTTTCGAGGACTGCTCTTGAGGGAACAGCTCTGAGAGACCTTGTGACTGACCCATGGTCACGCCAGCAGCTGCATGTGGAGGAACGGGGAATCAAACCCATTCCAGATTAGAGTCCGCGCTCCTAACCAAGGTTCCAGACCAGACCAGGGATTCGAACTGGGGTCTCCCAAGATCCTAGTCTAACACAGTGTGCCGCGCTCTATAATATATAGGGATCAAGGGAGCCCATAACGATATCCTTATTATTTGAGAGCCAGTGTGGTGTAATGGTTAAGAGGGTCAGACTAGTCTTTGGAAGACCCAGGTTCGAATTCTCACTGTGCCGTGGGCACTTGCCGGGTGACCTCGGGCCAGTCACACTCCCTCAGCCTAACCTACCTCACAGGGTGGTTGTGAAGAAATGCAGGCGAGGAGAATGATGCAAGTTGAGGTATAAATTAATAAATACATAAATCATCTCTCTGGGCAGGCAGTGATGGGAGGAAGGTAGGACTTCAGGGTGTGATACCGCCCTCACTTGTGGGGTTGCCAGCCTCCAGGCGGGGCCTGGAGTTCCCCTGGAATCACAACCGATCTCTAATTGACAGAGCTCAGTTCCCCTGGAGAGAATGGCAGCCCTGCAGGGTGGGTTCTGTGGCATGGGGGCAGTGCCCTGCTGAGACCCGTCCTCCCTCCCCAAACCTGCCCTCCCCAGACCTCCAGGAACCCCCCCAACTGGAGTTGGCATCCTTGACAACTAGTATAAAATCTAGCAGTGTTTGCAGAAATCCGGCATCTTCCAAGCATGCCCATCTGTGACCGACAGTTCCCAAAGCCGAATTTAGCAGGCCGGCCCCTCTGGGCCTTTTGTTTGCTTTCTCCATTCAGCCACCCCCCCCCTCCCCCGGGGGCAGCTGGACCCTTTTGTCTGGGCATGAAAAGCCCCTTCAGCTGCCTTGCCTCCCCCGCCGCGCACAGGGTGTCCGGAGGACATCTGGCAACTCGGTTTTCCGGGTGGGCGGGGGAAGAGCAAGCTTCTTGGCATAGCTTTCGAGGCAGTCCGGCCGCCCCAGAACTGTGCAGGGTGTGGGGGGGAGCACAGCTTTGAGGGGCTCTGTTTCAGGCTGCTTAGCAACAGATATTTTGGCCTGCGGTCAGCGTGAAGCAGAGAGAGGCCTCCAGCGGTTCCTGTTGGGGCTTCATGCAGGCTCAGGTGGTCTAGAGGAAACCGGGCCTGTCCCCTCCACTCCTCCATGCGTAGCAGCTATGGGCAGAAGAACCCCGACACAGCAAGTTCCGGGTGGTCAGCCAGCCGGACAAATTTGGAGAGCCAGTTTGGTGTGGCGGTTAGGAGTACAGACTCTAATCTGGGAGAACCGGGTTTGGTTCCCCCCACTCCTCCACTTGCGGCTGCTGGATGACCTTGGGCAAGCCACAGTTCTGTCAGAGCTGTTCTCTCAAGAGCAGTCCTCAAAAGAGCTCTCTCAGTCCCACCTACCTCACAGGGTGTCTGAATTTTAACTATGTGAAACATATCCTATAATAAAATGTTTTTTTAAAAAAAAAAAAACAGGGTGTCTGTTGTGGGGAGGGGAAGGGAAAGGAGATTGTAAGCTGCTCTGAGACTCCGAGTGAAGGGTGGGGTATAAATCCAATCTCCTCCCCCTCTCTCCTCCTCCTCCTCCCGTCTTCTTCTTCTTCTTCTTCTTCTTCTTCTTCTTCTTCTTCTTCTTCTTCTTCTTCTTCTTCTTCTTCTTCTTCTTCTTCTTCTTCTTCTTCTTCTTCAGGGGTACCTTGAAGACCAACAAAGGTTTATTCAAGGTATGAGCTTCCGTGTGCAGGCCTACCTTTTCAAATACACTGGAATGGAAGGTAAGGTTCAAACTTCTAGACAGAGGCTGAACAGCAAGTTCACATGTAACATGATGAAGATGTTTTACGATATGCAAAAACTAAATTACAAGCTGAGGTTATAAGGTCAAGAGTTGTTTTGATTTAATTAAGGGGTGGGGGAAAGGCCAGCAAAGCCATAAATATGTCAAAAGAAGGGATAAGCGCGTAAAGGAATCTTTTCTAGTTGTGGGAAGTAAATTGAGAGGACGAAGCAAAACCCTGCACCAAAGGCTGGCGCAAGTGGTTTTCCATGCCCTTGCCCTGTGCGGGAGCCAGCTCAGCTTAAGAAAGACAGGGTGCGTGTGCAGAAATTAAAGTTGCCAACCAACGTTCCCTCTAAGCTGCGGAGTCCTGTGAGCAAGAATTCTACTTTGTGAGCTCCTGGCATTCAAGTTGTGAGCGAGCGATTTGGTTGCTGCAAAAATCCGTTTGCTCTGGAGCCCTCCTTCCCAAGCAAAGACAAACGTGTGAGCCGGAGGCTAAAAACCTGTGAGCTAGCTCACACTTAGAGGGCACACTGCTGCCGACCTCCAGGCGGGGACACAAGAGGACCAATGATGTAAATGGTAGAAAATACTAACACTAAAGCATCGTGTAACAATAACGAAAATGTAATCTTAAATCAACTCAAAATTTTTTGGTTTTTTCCCTGTTCCAATATAGTGGGATTTATGATGCTAATTTATTATATCACAGTCACAATGTAAATAAAGTACAAAACATCCAAAAGTATTCAGAAATCACGTTTGCCCCATCGGGCTACAAGCTGACATAGAAGTCTAGACAAAATGAAGATGGGGTGAATACTTTTGGATGTTTTGCACCTTATTTACATTGTGGTTGTGATATAATAAATTGGCATCTTCAATACTGGAATCAGGGGGAAAAACACAAATTTTTGAGTTGATTTGAGATTGCATTGTCGTTATTGTTGCAGGGTGCTTTAGTTTTAGTATTTTTTACCTCCAGACAGGGGCCGGCATTCTGAAATTAGAAATGATCTCAAACTGGCTCATTTTACCATATGCGGTGGACTTGTGATGTAGTTAAAAGATATTGGATATGGGTGCATGAAATATTACAAAAAATACTAGATAAAACTATTCCATTTATACCAGAAATGTTTTTATTGACTGTTATGCCACAAGATTTTAATGTACAAGATTTACATAGGATCGTACAAGCTGTAACCATAGCTAGAATTTTGCATGCAAAATATTGGAAGAAAGAAGAAGTCCTGAGAAAAGAAGAATTGATATTTAAATTGTTGGGTGCAGCAGAAATGGATAAATTAACGCTACAGCTACATGGAAAACCTGAAAGTGAATCTGTAAAAAAAAAAAAAAGGGAGAGATTTTATAAATGGCTACAAAAATATCAGGGCAATTTAAGGGATAGATCTTAACAATAACTGACAAATGATTTAAATGAAAATGATTTGAAATAAGAATATGATTTACAGTAAATGTAGAGTATAGACTCCAGCACTTAACTGTTTATCTATTCTGTATCTTCACTGTTTTTCTTGCTTTTCTGTTAAAAATAATAAACATTCTTTTTAAAAAAAAAAAAAATTTAAATTAGAAATGATCTCCTGTCTATGGAGAGCAGCTCTTCTGGAGAAAACAGGAACTCTGGAAGGGAAACTCTTGGCATCCTACCTGGCTGAGGTCCCCCCCCTCCCCAAACCCTAATCCTCCCTAGACTCAGCCCCCCAAATTCCCAGGAATTTCGCAGCCTGGAGTTGGCAACCCTAATTGCCACAGGGTTGCTGTAAAGTATTGGGTTTCGGGCCTCATGACTCGGACGACGACATAAGAGAAGACGCGTTTATTCGTACTTCACACAAGACAAAGACATGCAGTAACGGCCGGAGGCCAACTATATACAGTAAGGGGGGGGGACGCCCCCACATTCCTATTGGCGGGTTTGAATCGCCCGCCAAGGCTGCCATTGGTTCTTTACTGGCGAGCTCAGGAGCCTAGTCCCTATTGTTCTCAGAGAGCGGAGCTTGGCTGCATTCGCCAGCTCAGACTCCTGATCTTAGGACACAACACCCCTCCCCCCATAGTTTGTCTCCTATCAGGTGACATAGTCTTTTAGGTAGGCTGGTGGCCTCCGTTCTCTTAATGATCTTCGGGGGGCCGGCACCGGACTGGCAGGGCCCCCTTCGGGTGGTCCTCCTGCACTAGGAGCTTGGATTTCTGGCAGCGGCGGCGGCAGCGGCGGCTCGGCTTGCTCTGGAACCCCCTCCGGGCTCCGTGGTCTTTCAGGCACTTGCTCCGCTGGTGGTGCCTGCAGCCGATCGGGTGCTGGGGCGGCCGCGGTGTATTCCGGTAGCGGGGCCTGGATTCCTGTGCCGGGGTCTTGCCGCATCCGGAGTTGGTCCACGTGCTTACAGAGGACCCGGTCCCCGTCTGCCAGGACCTCATATGAAACTGGCCCGGTGGGTTTTAGGATGCGACCGGCCAGCCACTGAGGCCCCGCCCCGTAATTCCTAAAGTAGACAGGTTCCCCCGGGAGGAAGCTCCTGGGCGCCTCCCGGGTTTCGACCAGCTTTCTCTCTGGGGCTCGGTCCGGGTGGAGCCTGTCTAACAGGGTCGTGGGCCGGCAGCCCATCAATAGTTCTGCGGGGCAATGCCCGGAGATGGGGTTCGGGGTGGTGCGCTGTGTGAGGAGGAAGCGGGCCAACCGGAACTCCCACTCCCCCTCAGTTATGCGGCTCAGGGCTTCTTTGGCAGTGTGTACCGTCCTCTCCGCCTGTCCATTTGTTGCCGGGTGGAAGGGCGCAGAGCGTATATGCTTGATTAAGTTCCTTGCGAGGAACGCTTGGAACTCTGCGGATGTGAACGCGGCCCCGTTGTCTGACACGATCGTGTCTGGCAAGCCGTGTGTAGCAAATATTCTGCGCAGGGCCCTTATTGCCGCTTTTGCAGAGGTGGTAGCCACAGGACTTATTTCTACCCACTTAGGGTAGGAGTCTACCATTACCAAGAACTGGAGCCCCTGAAACAGCCCGGCAAAGTCGACGTGTAAGTGTGACCATGGCTTGTGGGTGGACTCCCAGCTTTGTGTTGGCGCTCTCGGGGGATTGGGGCGGACTTCCTGGCACCGTGTGCACCCCCGGACCCAAGTTTCAATTTCGGAGTCTATCCCAGGCCACCACACGTAGCTCCTTGACAGAGCTTTCATTCGTACAATGCCAGGGTGGGCCTCTAGAACCCCTTGTCTCATGGGCCCCGGGATAACCACCCTGTTCCCCCATAGTAAGCACCCTTTCAAGGCGGATAACTCTTCCCTCCTGGCCTTGTATGCCGTGAACTCTGGCCCTGTCTGTTCCGCTGGCCATCCCCTCACCACCCAGTTTAGGACCCGGGAGAGAATGGGATCTCAGGACGAGCGGGCGGCCACGTCTGCAGCCCGAAGGGGGGGTTGGGCAGCTCCTCCATCAACAATACCGCAGGAGCTGGGGCCGGATCCTCCCCCATTTGCAGCAGCGGCAGGTGGCTCAGGGCGTCGGCATGACCCAGCGCCTTGCCCGGCCGATGCTCCAACCGGTACTGATAGCCCGCTAAAAACAAGGACCAGCGCAACACCCGGGGCGACAGTAGCTGCGGCGTTTGTTTGTCCGCCGCAAACAGTCCCAGGAGCGGCTTGTGATCGGTTACGAGCGTGAAGGGCCGCCCATACACAAAGTTGTGGAATTTTTTAACCCCCGCCACCAGGGCCAAGCCCTCCCGGTCTATTTGTGCATAGTTACACTCCGCGGGGGACAGCGTGCAGGAGTAGTAAGCCACCGGGACTTCCCTCCCGTCTGGTAGCTTGTGGCCCAAGACCGCCCCGACCCCATACGGCGATGCATCGCATGCGAGGATTACCGGGAGCTTTTCGTCAAAGTGGGTGAGTACAGCGTTAGAGATCAATAGTATCTTAACCCCCCGGAACGCCGCCTCCTCCCTCGCTCCCCATGCCCAAGGCGTCGTCTTATCCAGCAGTCTGTGTAGGGGTTCCACCACGGCGGCTTTATGTGGGAGAAAGGCGTGATAAAAGTTCAGGAGGCCTTAGAACGCCTGGAGCTCCGCCTTTGACTTCGGGGCGGGGGCCTCCACGATGGCCTTCACCTTGTCCCTCGCCAGATGCAGGCCCTTTGCGTCGACCCGGTACCCCAAGAACTCCACCTCCGGCACCCCGAGGAGGCACTTTTCCCGTTTCACCTTTAGCCCCGCGGCTTGGAAGCGACCCAGGACCGTTCGGAGGCGGGTGGCGAAACTCTCCGGGGTGGCCGCGGCGATGAGGACGTCATCGAAAAACGGCGTCACGCCAGGGATCCCTTTTAACAAATCATCCATTAGGTTCTGGAAGATCCCTGGGGCCACACTGACCCCGAACTGCAGCCGCTTCACCCTGAAGGTTACTATGGTTTGTGCCTCGGCAGTGGCCTCATCCAGAGGGAGTTGCTGGTACGCCTGCGCGAGATCCAGCTTTCCAAATATGCGCGCCCCCGCCAGTGTGGCCAAGGCGTGGCTGACTACGGGTACGGGGTATGTGTGCGCCTGAAATGCCTGGTTAATAGTGCACTTGTAATCCGCGCAGATGCAGATTTCCCCGTTCGGCTTCACGGGTGTCACAATCGGGGTCTCCCAACGTGCATTGGGGACGGGCTCTAGGACTCCCTGGGCCACCAACTGGTCCAGTTCTGCCTCTATTTTAGGGCGGAGGGCCAAGGGCACGGTGCGGAAGCACCGCCGGATGGGCGTCACCGTCGGGTCTAAGTGAAGCGACACCGGGGCCCCTTTATAATACCCCAGCTCCCCATCAAAGACCTCGGGAAATTCCTTGCACACCGCCCCCCAGTCCTGCGTCCCGCACTTATTCACTCCCCCAATCGTAATGCCTAGGGCCTCGAACCACGCTCGCCCCAGGAGACTCACAAGGTTTCCCTCTACCACCACCAAGTCCAAGTTCCCCTCAAAGTCTCGGTATTGCACTGGGAAAGTGCCGACTCCCCGGATGGGGACAGGGTTCTTTTGAAAGTCTACCAAGCTTAGCGGCGATGAACGTAGAGGGGGTCCCCCTGACGGGCAAAGTTATTTTAAAGTGTCCACGGAAATGATGGATGCCGCCGATCCCGAGTCCACCTCCATGCAACAGGGGGACCCCTCGATCCGCACGGTTACTTGGATCTTCGGGGTGGAGGAGAGATTGGGGTTGGGGAGGCGAAGTACCTGTAGCGGTTGATCTGTGAAATGGTACAGCTCGGCGACCTCTTCCGTCGTCTCGTAGGCGGTGGACGGTGCGCGGTGCGGTGGGGCCGACGATCTCGAGTTCCGGGGGCCCTTGGACTGGCAGACCCGTGCGAGGTGTCCCAGCTTCCCACACCCGTGACAGACAGCATCCCGGAACGTGCAGGTCTTCCTCCCGTGGCCTTCCCCACAGCTGGCGCACCCGGTCCGGTTGCCGGAAGGCTTGGCTGGCTCCCTGTTGGCCTGCTGGGTCTGCGCCGGCCGGCGGTGTTGGGGTCTGAGGGCGTAGACCTCTTCGGTGTCTGAGTTCCCGGGGCTGGGACCCCTCCCGACCGCATGGGCAGCCGCGGCCGGGCGTTCCCCTTCGGCGGCCTCGTGTGCGGTTGCGGTGTCGATGGCCTCGTCCAGGGTGAGCCGCCGGTTGCCAATCAACTTGCGCCGCAGCTTGGAGTCCGCCAGGCCCCACACGAGCTGCGTCAGCAAGTTGTCTTCCACCTTCGGGAACCCGCAGTCCACCGCGAGCGCCCTCAGCGCGGCCAGGAAGGTGGCAGCGGATTCCCCTTGGGCCTGGATGCGCCTCTGGAACTCCATCCTCTTGGCCAGGAAGGTAGGCCGGGGGCTGAAGTACGCGTTGAGGACGTCCAGGATCTCCGCAAAGGAGCTTTCCAGGGCTGTGCGTGGCACCAAGAGGCTCTTGGCGAGGCGGACTGTTTGGGTGCCGCACGAGCTCAGCAGGAGTGACCGTTTTTTCTCCGGGTCGCGAATCTCATTGAGCTCCATGTAGCTTATGAGCTGGTCGACCCATGCGTCCCACGTTTCTGGCTGTGACGGGTCGAAGCGCTCGAGTATTACGTGTGTGGCGGCCATAGCTCCGTCTGGGAAGGCAGGCGTCGGTGCGAGCGGTGCGGTGCTGCTCTCGGGGTCAGCGATGCGATGCTCGGGGGTGGCCTTGTTGTCCTCGTCGTCGCTCATTGAGTCATGGGAGGCGTTGAAATCCCATCCTCATAGCCACTGTAAAGTACTGGGTTTCGGGCCTCATGACTCGGACGACATAAGAGAAGACGCGTTTATTCGTACTTCACACAAGACAAAGACATGCAGTAACGGCCGGATGCCAACTATATACAGTAAGGGGGGGGACGCCCCCACATTCCTATTGGCGGGTTTGAATCGCCGGCCAAGGCTGCCATTGGTTCTTTACTGGCGAGCTCAGGAGCCTAGTCCCTATTGTTCTCAGAGAGCGGAGCTTGGCTGCATTTCACCAGCTCAGACTCCTGATCTTAGGATACAGCAGTTGCTTTGCCCAGGATGTAGCCCAGTTTAAGCAAGACCCTGTGCAGCGAAGAATGCTTGTGCAACTGGGCACCGGGTTGCCACCTTCGGTTTGGGAAATCCCTGGCCGTTTTGGGGGGCGGAGCCAGAGGAGGGCAGGGTTTTGGGGGAGGGGAGGGACCTCAGCGGGGTGTCACCCCCTCGAGTCCATCTTCCGAAGCAGCTACCTCCTCCAAGGGAACTGATCTCTGCAACCCAGGAAATCAGCTGCAATCCCGGGAGATCTCCAGGTACCACCTGGAGAATCTCCCGGGATGGCAGCTGGTCTCCTGGTTACAGATACAGGTACCACCTGGAGAATGGCACCCTACGCAGAGCCGCCGCTTTACCCGGGAACCACCCGGGGTCCAACGGGACGCCCAAGCGGGATGCAAACTGCAAATCGTCGCCCGCTCTAGAAGGGGGGGGGCGAAGGAATCGAACCGCAAACCCCCCAATCACTCAATCAGTCAATCAATCAATCCACTATGCAAGGAGACAGAGACAGGAGGGGCTGTGAGCCGCTGGCTCCCCCCCCCCCTTTCCATCTTCTTGAGGCGGGGGAGCTTCCTCCCCCCTTTCCAAAAAAGCCAAGCCAAAGGCGGCCTCCTCCCTCCCTCGCCCCTCCTTCCCCCCCCAGCGCGGGACTCAACATTCCAAGCAAGCGCGACACAACCAGCCGAGGCGCGCCCTGATTGGCTGAGACGCGCCCTCCGATGTATCCATTTCCAGCTTCCGAGAGCGCCGATTGGTCGGGGCGGCTGTCCTGGGGGGGAAAAAGGAGAAGCGAACGTTCTATTTGCTTTTTGTTGCAGTTGCAAGGCTTTCGGAGAAGGGCGCGGGTGGGGGGGGCGAGCGGAGGCGCCTTTCTTCCCCCTTTGGGTGCCGCGGCGAGGTAGGTCCTGCTCCTTCCTTTCTTCCTCGGGGCGGGGTCTGGGTGGGCCCGATCTGCTTTCGGGAGAACCAGCGCCCGGATGCTGGAGACATCCGGATCAGGCCCAGAAATCTGGGCTGTGTGTTGCATGTGTGTGTTACACGCTTATGGGTGCCGGCAGCCTAGTTTGCAGCCGGAGAGTGGCTGGCAGCGACCCGCTGGTCCACTGAACTGGGAATTCTCCTCCCCGCCCCCCTTTCCTTTTGTTGGCCTTTCTGTTGTAGGAGACAAAGCCCGGCATTCAAACTGTTGCGGGGCGGCCAGGCAGGCTGGGTTGTGCTCTCCCTTGCTTAGAAGCCCCCCAGCGCCTCCTGCTGCGATCAGTTCTCGAGCCGAATCCTGCTATAGCGGGATCTGACCCGAGCAGTGTTCCCCCTAAGCTGAGTGAGTGCGAGCCGGCTCACCGTCTTTTAGCCTCCGGCTCACCCATTGTGGTCTCCGCTCAGGGCTCCAGAGCAAACTGATTTATGCAATGGCCAAATGGGTCGCTCGCCACTTCCATGCCAGGAGCTCCCAAAGGAGAATTTTTGCTCACAAGGCTCCGCAGCTTAAGAGGGAGCATTGGACCAAGGTCCTCCGCCCGCCGCCCCAATTGTCGCCCCTTTTCAGCATCCGCGTGCCAGTGAAGCTGACAAGGCCCACAGTTTTTGCAGGCAGTTTGCCACCTCTTCTTCACCGTCTTCTTCCTCCGCCTGCTCTTGGAACGGGGGTTAAAGCCCCTGGATTGAACCTTCCCCTGGATTAATCTTCCGGCTAGGGCAGGGTCGTTTTAATAGAAAGCAAAAACTCTCCAGAAATGTTAGGGAAATGCCACCCCCGCCCCCTTCGGGGTTGAGAAAGTGTCTAGCAGAGGCTTTACCATCTGTTGCGTTTTATAAAAGGTAGGATCCAGTGTTCCCCCTAAGCTGAGTTAGCGTGAGCCAGCTCACAGTTTCGTTAGCCTCCGGCTCACACATCTTTGTCTCGGCTCAGGAAGGGATGGCTCCAGAGCAGACTAATCCATGCAGTTGCCAAATCACTCACTCAGAACTTTTAATGCCAGTAGCTCCCAGAGTTCCTGGGACCCCAGATCACTGCAGATGGTGACTGCAGCCATGAGATTAAAAGACACCTGCTCCTTGGGAGGAAAGTGATGGCAAACCTAAGGTAAAGTAAGGTTCCCTTGCTCGAGAGCCAGTCGAATCCGACTCTAGGTTGCGGTGCTCATCTCGTTTCAAAGCCGAAGAGCCAGCGCTGTCCGAAGACGTTTCCGTGGTCATGTGGCCGGCATGACTAAACACCGAGGTGCACGGAATGCTGTTACCTTCCCACGAAGTGGTACCTATTTATCTACTTGCAATTTCTTGCTTTCGAACTGCTAGGTTGGCAGGAGCAGGAACTAGAGACGGAGCTCACCCGTCATGTGGCACTCTCGGGTCTCGAACTGCTGAACTATTGACCTTCCACAGCCTGCAGTTCAGCATCTTAACTACTTGAGCCACCGCAGCTCCTTGGCAAACCTAAACAGCATGATAAAAAGCAGAGACATCACCTTGCCAACAAAAGTCCGCATGGTCAAAGCAATGGTATTCCCCGTAGTGATGTATGGCTGCGAGAGTTGGACTATAAGGAAGGCCGAGCGCCAAAGAATAGATTCTTTTGAACTATGGTGCTGGAGAAGACTCTTGAGAGTCCCCTGGACTGCAAGGAGATCAAATCATTCAGTCCTAAAAGAAATCAACCCTGACTGTTCCCTGGAAGGCCAGATCCTGAAGCTGAAGCTCAAATACTTTGGCCACCCAATGAGAAGGGAGCCCTCACTGGAGAAGACCCTGATGCTGGGAAAGACTGAAGGTCAAAGAAGAAGGGGATGGCAAAGGATGAGATGGTTAGACAGTGTCATCGATGCAACGAACATGAAATTGAGCAAACTTCAGCGGACAGCGGAAGACAGGAGGGCCTGGCGTGATCTGGTCCGTGGGGTCGTGAAGAGTTGGACTCGACTGTGCGACTGAACAACAACAACAGCTCCCAGAGTAGAATTTTTGCTCACAAGACTCCACAGCTTACAGGGGGCATTGGTAGTTTCCAGGTTTTATTGCCAAAACTGATGCACACCCCCTCCCCCCAATTTCTACACAATCTGAGGCTGGTCAGACATCTAAGTATGACTTTTTCTCCAGCCAGAAGGATTAACAAAGCCAAATCAGGTCAGCTTAGCCCTGTTGGTCTGAAGCCACAGAATGAAGTTGGGAGTCCTTGAAGACCAACAAAGTTGAATTCTGGGTATAAGCGCTCTGCACGCACACGGAAGAAGTGCGCACGAAAGGGTGAGCAGTTCCGTATATAACTGAAGTTCCAAATGTATGGTCTGAAGAAGTCTGCATGCACGTGAAAGCTGATGCCCAGAATTAGACTTCGTTGGCTTTAAAGATGCCCCTGGATTCCAACTGTGTCCTGAAACAAAATAAAAGTATTTGTTGTGCGTGAGGGTAAAATGCTGCTAAATCGCAGGTGACTTATGGTGACCCCAGCGAGGGGCTTTCGAGGCAAGCGAGAAGCAGAGATGGTTGGCCACGGCCTTCCTCTGCAGAGCCTTCCTTGGTGGTCTCCCATCCGAGTACCGGCACTGCTTAGCTTCCGAGATCTGACGAAATGGGGCTATACTATGCTTCCTGCCCTCCCAAAGTATTTATTACTACCTGTTTATTTACTTAATTTATACCCCTCCTTTCTAGATAAGCATATGGAGCAGAAGTCCGTCAGTAGCTATTAGCCACGAGGTATAGCTCAAGTGGTTAAGACACTGAACTGCAGACCGGAAGGTCAGTAGTTCAGCAGTTCGAGACCCGAGAGTGCCGCATGACGGAGTGAGCTCCCGTCTCTAGTTCCAGCTCCCGCCAACCTAGCAGTTCGAAAGCAAGAAATTGCAAGTAGATAAATAGGTACTACTCCTGTGGGAAGGTAACAGCGTTCTGTGTGCCTTGGTGTTTAGTCATGCCGGCCACATGACCACGGAAACATCTTCGGACAGCACTGGCTCTTCGGCTTTGAAATGGAGATGAGCACCGCAACCCTAGAGTCGGATTTGACTGGCTTTCGAGCAAGGGAACCTTTACCTTTATAGCCCTGTCAGGCTGGGGCAAGTGATGCACTGTATTCTTGGTGCTTGCGGGGTGGGGGGGCAACAGTGGGAGGGCTTCTGGTGTCCTGGCCCCACTGGTGGACCTCCTGATGGCACCTGGTATTTTTGTGACACAGAGTGTTGGACTGGATGGGCCACTGGCCTGATCCAACATTGGCTTCTCTTCTTTTCTTATGTTCTCACCAAAGTACATAATTCTCCTGAATCTATGCTGTCTCGTATAGACCATATGGTTTGGTGCCTAGTTTAAGTGGCTGGCTGAATTCCATACTCCGGAGACAGAATACAAAAAGCAGGTGTCTGAACATGCCCACATCAAAGCGCTGACTTTCCTCCGTCTCGAAGAGCTGATGCCGGAATACATCAAAGAGCCGGTGCTTTAATTTAGACCAGGCCCCGAATTGAATGGACAGCGAGCCATTGTTGACCTGGAGCCAGAGATTTTCATATCTGAGTCCTGGTTTCAGTGCAATCCGGGTGGGTGAGAACTGCCCCATTCGATCTGGCAAACTTGCTGGCATCTTGTTTACAATGCGCTTTTATTCGGGCAGAGTTTGCCCAGTGCCATGGTTACCCGAGCTCTGGCTTCACTGTTTTCAGGATTACTGAATTTAACTCGACATCTGAACGCTCTGCTAGGCCTATTGCGACTGTAGGAGATGGTTTCTGCTCAAATAAAACAGACTTAGGCACTGACAGTAAGGTGCCGCTGGACATCTGTTTTATTTTGGCACAATGGATGAATGTGGCTCCCCCATTGGAGTTATCTGTCCTGATGACACACTTCTTTTTGTTTACTGTGAATTTTTTTCTGTCAAACCCCCCCCCCGATTGTGTCACCATTTTGCAAAAACTTAAGATACATGAGCCCTGCTGGATCAGACCCGTGGTCCATCTAGTCCAGCATCCTGTCCCACACAGTGGCCAACCAGTTCCTCTGGAAGACCAGCAACAGGGCAGAGAGGCTGAGGCCTTCATAAAAACATTAGAAGAGCCCTGCTGGATCAGACCAGTGGTCCATCCATTCCAGCATCCTGTCTCTCACACAGTGGCCAACCAGTTCCTCTGGAGGGTAAACAATAGGGTATAGATGCTGAGGCCTTCAAAGAACATAAGAAGAGCCCTGCTGGATCAGGCCAGTGGTCCATCTAGTCCAGCATCCTGTCTCACACAATGGTCAACCAGTTCCTCTGGACAGCCAACAACAGAGCACAGAGGCCGAGGCCTTCATAGGAACATAAGAAGAGCCTTGCTGGATCAGACCAGTGGTCCGTCTACTCCAGCATCCTGTCTCACACAGTGGTCAACCAGTTCCTCTGGAGTGCCAACCACAGGGCAGAGAGGCCAAAGCTTTCCCCTGATATTGTCTCCTGGCACTGGGATTCAGGGGTTTATAAGAACATAGGAAGAACCCTGCTGGATCAGGCCAGTGGTCCATCTAGTCCAGCATCCTGTCTCACAGAGTGGCCAACCAGTTCCTCTGGAGGGCCAATAACGGCATAGAGGCCGAGGCCTTCCTAAGAACATAAGAAGAGCCCTGCTGGATCAGGCCAGTGGTCCATCTAGTCCAGCATCCTGTCTCACAGTGTGGCCAACCAGTTCCTCTGGAGGGCCAATAACGGCATAGAGGCCGAGGCCTTCCTAAGAACATAAGAAGAGCCCTGCTGGATCAGACCAGGGGTCCATCTAGTCCAGCATCCTGTCTCACACTGTGGCCAACTGGTTCCTCTGGAGGGCCAGCAACAGGGCAGAGAGGCCTTCCCCTGATGTTGCCTCCTGGCACTGGGACTCAGAGATTTAGTGCAACACTTTGCAGTCCTGTCTTTCAGTTATTTGGTGAAAGTTTCCCTTCAGCTTTCTTGTTCCTATCTCCCAGATGGCAAAAACTCAGATACATGTGCTAAGGATGCAGAAGTTTGCAGTCCTGTCTCTCAGTGATTGGGTGTGCCCACTACGGCTGGAACAAAAATGAAAGCGTTTATATTTCTAAATTCCGTAACTGTGCCTAACGATACAGCTTTTATATACTAGGGAAGAGATGCGTTCTATATTTTATGCTGCTGAAGCAGTGAAATAAGTTTAGGTTTGAAAAGAAAGTCTTGCGTCCATTTCGATATTACCCCAGATATCTGTTTTTCGTCTGGGGGGAAGAAGATGTTTGGTTTTCCCCCCTCTGGATTTGAAACGTCTGCAGACTTTACCTGTCTAATGTCCCGTGTGCCAAACTTGCATACAAGTGCATGTACACTTCTTCACAGGGACTTTTTTGGAGAAAAAGCCCAGCAGGAACTCATTAGCATAATAGGCCACATCCCTAACAGCAGAAACTCATTAGCATATTAGGCCACACCCATATGTTGCCAGGAGTGTGGTCATCCAGCCACACCCACCTTTTGCTTCTTATTCCGTTTACCTTGTTTGTTGTCAAAACCCTGGGCTTTTTTGGAGTAGGAACTCCTTTGCATGTTAGGCCACCCCCCCCCCAATGTAGCCAATCCTGATGAGTTCCTGCTGTTGGGTGTGGCCTACTATGCTAATGAGTTCCTGCTGGGCGTGGCCAACTCGGGAGCCAGCCGGAACTCCGTTCCTGTGCGTTCCTGCCCAGAAATAGCCCTGCTTCTTCAGGTACACTGACTCTGTGTAAAGCTTGAGTCCCGTGGCACCTTTAAGACCCACAAAGTTTAATTCTGGGTATAAATTTTGTGTATCTTCAGATACAAATTACAATGTGCCTGCACACGAAAATTTATATCCAGAATTAAACTTTGTTAGTCTTCGAGGTGCCACGGGACTCAAACTTTGTTCTGTTGCTTCAAACCAACACAGCTTACCCCACCTGAATTGACTGAATCTGAATGTATCTGAAGAAGATGGAGCAGGTTTATTCTCTCTTGCTCCGGATTGCAAGACTAGATCTAATGGAAATTACAAGGGAGTCGATACAGGCTAAATATCAGGGGAAACTTCCTAACTGTCAGAGTGGTTGAGCAGTGGAACAGTCTGCCTCGGGAGGTGGTGGATGCTCTTTGGCTGGAAGCTTTCAAGCGGAGGCTGGACAACCATCTTTCGGGTTTGTTGTAGGGCTATCTTTCGGCTATGCTCCTGCAGAGTGCCGGGGGTTGGACTAGATGACCTGCAAGGTCCCTTCCAACATTCTATGATTCTAAGTGTGCGTGCACACGAAAGCTTATGCCCCGAATTACACTTCATTGGTCTTAAAAGTACCACTCAAGGAACGGCTCTTCGTTTATCGTCTAATGAATCAATAGCCCGGACAGCCCTTCGTACACAGCCTTTAAGTACGCTGTTTGGGGCTAATTCTTGTGTTATGTCTCCACGTGATTTGTGTGAGGCGATAACGGCCCTCACTAAAGGACCTAAAGGAGCCAGTTTGGTGTAGTGGGTAAGTGCACGGACTCTAATCTGGGAGAACCGGGTTTGATTCCCCACTCCTCCACTTGCAGCTGCTGGATGATCTTGGGCAAAGCCATAGTCCTGTCAGAGCTGTTCTTGAAAAAAGAGCAGTTTCTGTCAGAGCTCTCTCAGCCCCACCTGCCTCCCAGGGTGTCTGTTGTGGGGAGGGGAAGGGAAAGGAGTTTGTGAGCCGCTCTGAGACTCCTTTGGGTACTGAAGGGCGGGGTATAAATCCAATCTCTTCTTCTACCTCACAGGGTGTCTGTTGTGGGGAGGGGAAGGGAAAGGAGTTTGTGAGCCGCTCTGAGACTCCCTTGGATAGTGAAGGGTGGGGTATAAATCCAATCCCCTCTTCTTCTTTATTATTTGTACACGGAGAGGTGATCTGGCATCAGAGGGAACTGCGGCTTGCCGAATCCTGTGCGGTCTTTTCAGTCTCTCAGGCCCGAACAATATGCTTATTATGCGAGTGCTATAAAATTTATGAAACATTTAATACGTCTTGTGCTTTCTCGTACTGGGACTTGGGAACGGCGCGCGCTTGGTAACGGCAGGTCTTCCCTAACGCTCTGTTATTTCCATGGAATGTGCGGCACACTACAGTGCTTGAGTCCTGATTAGAAACTCTTCTGTTTCGAGGTCGGTGTGTTCCCAGTGAGCAAAGCGCTACCTGTTTGGGACCTGGCCAGTGTTCCCTCTAAGCTGAGTTAGTGTGAGCTAGCTCACAGGTTTTTAGCCTCCGGCTCACACATTTGTGTCTTAGTGCAGGAAGGAGGGCTCCAGAGCAAACTAATTTATGCAGTAGCCAAATCGCTCCCTCACGACTTTAATGCCAGTAGCTCACAAAGTAGACTTTTTAATCACAAGACTCTGCAGCTTAGAGGGAACATTGGACCTGGCGGTGTTTGACATCTTCTGAGGACAGTTCAGAGTAATTTATTAGCATTGGAAGAGGAGGAGGAGGAGGAGGGGATTGGATTTATACCCCGCCCTTCACTACCCAGAGGAGTCTCAGAGCGGCGTACAATCTCCTTCCCCTTCCCCGCCCCATAACAGACACCCGGTGAGGTCGGTGGGGGCTGAGAGAGCTCAGAAATAACTGCCCTTTCCGGAGCAGCTCTGAGAGAACTTTAACTGACCCAAGGTCATGCCAGCAGCTGCATGCGGAGGAGTGAAGAATCAAACCCGGTTCTTCCAGATTAGAGTCCACGCTCCTAACCTCTACACCAAACTGGGTCTCAGAATTTGGGCAGAATTCGGCAAGCGAATCACTGTTTTATCTCACTAGGTTCAGGTGGGAAGCCATGTTGGTCTGAGGCAGGAGAACAAAGTTTGAGTCCGGTGGCACCTGGAAGACCAACAAAAGTTTAATCCAATGTATAAACTCGGTTTTAAAGGTGCCATTGGTCTCAAACTTCACTCTGTTTATCTCACTGTTTACCTCAGTGACTGATTCACGAGTTGAGGGAACGCAGCTTGGGTCTGTGGCCGCACCCTCTGTACCAGCCAGAGGAGAGTGGCAAATTATCCTTGGTTCCTGTGTGTCTGGTGCCCAGTCTGGATTGGGGCTGTGGTATGCAGGGAGAACCTGCTTTAGCGCCCCCCCCCCCCATTTCTTTCCTGACTTGTAATGGCCCGGGGGGGCGGGTTGTGGCTTGTGGGGGAAACCATTTGGGAAAAGGGGGGAAGCTTGAAGCCTCTTCCCCGCACATGTTACTGCCCTGATCTAGATTGGACACTGCACACCCCGGAATTGGAGAGAACTCACTGCAGACTACTTTTCAGTTTAGAAAGAAGACGACTAAAGGGGGACATGATGGAGGTTCATAAAGTTATGCACGGAGTGCAGAAAGAGTTGACAAAGGGAACTTTTTCTTCCTCTTCGCAAAGACTGGAACTCAAGGGCATCCAGTGAAGCTGATGGGCAGTAGGTTCAGGCGGACAAAAGGAAATACCACTTTTTCCTGCCTCTCCCACTCTTGCTCCCTATGTATTGCTGGGAGAAAGTTATAGTCCAGCGTTGACAGGCAAGGAATTTTTTGTGTTTAAGGGATCTATAAATATTGTTAGGAATAAAGAGTTTCCTCTCTTAGATGACAAAAGAGGGGATAAGTTAAACTGGATTAAATTGTTTTGATGATGGGATGGTTGGTATGGCTTTTAAGATGAGATTTTATCTGGGGGGGGCGGCGGGTTGGAAAAAGACGTGCCAGGCCTCCCAAGAGGGAAATGAAGTTTTCAACTTATGTGCTGAAAACTCATGAACTTCTAAACATTTTTAAAAGAATTTTGTTGAAGAAGTTCTGGAACACTGTTCTGGCGCATCCCCCCATTAAAAAAAGCCCTGGATTTTATCCTCTACATTTTACCATGTGTGTTTCCTCAGTTGGTGACTTTACTGTCGGCCTGGTGGCCCCACGAAGGTGGACAGGCGGGTGAAATTTGTAAAAAAATAAAATACGAATTTTTTAAAAAATGTTGAAATCTAAAAAAAATGTTGATACTGAATTTGTGTCGGATGACAGAGAGAAGTCAGGGGCATTTTCTGTGCTATCTTTTTCTAATAAGTAGAGTTTTCCCCAGTCGTATCATGTACTACTTGACCTTTTTAACTTCGAATGCACCCCCGGAAATGGCCCTTTTGGGCTGCTGCGGGCGATTCAGATTCTCTGATCTGAACCGGCTTGCTGTCGAATTGCTGCTGAAATTCGGCAGCAGTTTGGCCCCAAGCCAGTGCTCTGTCGCTGAATCACACCCTCTCCCTCATAACACCAGGATACCAATTAATCAGCCAGATTTGTCTACGTGGTCACATCATCGAGGACAATTCTGGAGGCCCTGACTGGGTGGAAAGGTGGCATTAAATTTTTTGCAAATGAATAAACGGGAAGTCTCTTATTGCCGTCATTCATACCGAAGGTGAGGTAGAGCAAATGAGTTCCCATTTCCAAAACAGCATGTCTCATCTCCCTGCACTGGCAGTTGAATTGCCTGCCAGTCCAGCATAGCAATACAGGGAGGATTAACTCATACATCCTTGCAACATGCATATGCTAACACCAGTGGGTTGGTTTTGAAGTGTGCAAAGACGTTTGTGGAAAAAACGCCCAGCTCTCTTGGCTCCCCATTCATTTGTAACATCCCCTGTTCACTGTCATGTGTAGAGATTGGCCCAGTGTGTTTACACTCCGTTGCATCTGATGAAGTGAGCTCTTCTACTCATGTTGGAATGAATGTTAACACACACGTATGCATGAGGCTGCCTTATATTGAATTAGACCCTTGGTTGTTCAAGGTCAGTATTGTCTACTCAGACTGGCAGCATCTCTCCTGGGTGTCAATTAGAGGTCTTTCACACACCTATTCTGTGTATTATGTGCTGTCAGGTCGCAGCTAAATTATGGTGACCTCGGCAAGGGGCTTTCAAGGCAAGTGAGACGCAGAGGTGGTTTGCCACTGCCTTCCTCTGCGCAGTCTTCCATAAGAACATAAGAGAAGCCATGTTGGATCCGGCCAGTGGCCCATCCAGTCCAACCGTCTGTGTTACACAGAGGCCAAAATCCAGGTGCCATCAGGAGGTCCACCAGGGGGCCAGAACTCCAGATGCCCTTCCAGTGGTTGCCCTCCAAGAACCAAGAACGCAGAGCATCACTGCCCCGGACAGAGTCTTCCATCTATACCGTGGGGCTGAGAGCCACTGATGGACCTCCGCTCCGTATGTTTATGCAGCCCCCTCTTGAAGTTCTCTGTGCTTGTAGCTGCCACCACTTCCTGCGGCAGTGAGTTCCACATGAATTCCTTGGCGGTCTCCCTTCCCAAGTACTGACCCTGCTTAGCTTCCGGGATCTGACAAGATCGGGACGCCTTCCCATTACCCGATCCTTTTAACTAGAGATGCCGGGGACCAAACCTGGGACCTTCCGCCCGCCGAGCAGATGCTCTACCACTGAGCCACGGCCCCAGCCAACGTTGCCGGTCTTGAAGAGGCCACCAATCCCCCCGTTCTATTCCGCCGCTACGGACAAACATGGCTACCCATCCGGAATGATCTTTGCTTCCAGTGATCTGAGTTTGTTTATAAGGTTGCTTGAGGCGACCCAAGAGGCCGGCTGTCTGGGGTCACTTGACTTTATGGATCATGTTCACTTGCTTCTGTCACAAGCTTGGACTCGATACACTTTAGAATAAAAATAGAATGGCCGCCCGGGCCCACAGATTGTGTTGATGAAGGCTTCGGGCACAACAGCTGTTCATTCTTTTGGACAAGCTAGGATGGGCATGGATCCTTCTGTGGGTTTTAGAGGGAACGGCAGTGCCGCAAGGCCCCGATTTAGATTGGGGAGAAAGACAGGGGTTAATGTTGGGTAAAAAAGGTAAAGGTAAAGGTTTCCCTTGCTCGAAAGCCAGTCGAATCCGGCTCTAGGGTTGCGGTGCTCATCTCCGTTTCAAAGCCGAAGAGCCAGCGCTGTCCGAAGACGTTTCCGTGGTCATGTGGCCGGCATGACTAAACACCAAGGTGCACGGAACGCTGTTACCTTCCCACCGAAGTGGTACCTATTTACCTACTTGCAATTTCTTGCTTTTGAACTGCTAGATTGGCAGGAGCTGGAACTAGAGACAGGAGCTCACCCCGTCATACGGCACTCTCGGGTCTCGAACTGCTGAACTACTGACTTTCCACAGCCTGCAGTCCAGCGTCTTAACCACTTCAGCCACTGCAGCTCCTTCAGTGTTGGGTATTTCAGTGTAAAAAAAGCAGAGATAATCAATGCCGCAGAACACTCGTATTGGCTTTTAAACAAGAAAGTTGATTTTACTAATGAGGGAAGGGTTACTGGGAAATGCTGCAGACGAAACAAAGGGTTAACATCCTCTCTGACTAAAGGGCAACTAGAATGATAAAAGGGTCGGAACACTTTCCCTGGGAAGAAAGGTCAAAGCGCTTGGGACTCTTCAGCTTGGAGAAACGAGGGCTGAGGGGTGACGCGATCGAGGTTTATAAGATTATGCCTGGGATCGAGCAGGCAGAGAAAGAGGTCCTTTTCTCCCTTCCTCACAATACAAGAACTGGCCCCACTGCTGGACCTCCTGATGGCACCTGGTCTTTTTGGCCACTGTGTGACAGAGTGTTGGACTAGATGGGCCATTGGCCTGATTCAACATTGGCTTCTCTTCTGTTCTTATGTTATGTTCTTAACTCGTGGGTGTCCAATGAAATTGCTGAGCAGTTGGGTTAGAACGGATAAAAGGAAGTCCTTCTTCACCCAAAGAGTGATTAACACGTGGAATTCACTGCCACAGGAGGTGGTGGCAGCTACAAGCATGGACGACTTCAAGAGGGAACTGGATAAATATATGGAGCAGAGGTCCATCGGTGGCTATTAGCCACAAGGGATAGATAGGAAGTCTTAGTCTGGGGCAAGTGATGCTCTGTATTCTTGGTGCTTGGCGGGGGGGCAACAGTGGGAGGGCTTCTAGTGTCCTGGCCCCACTGCTGGATCTCCTGGTGGCACCTGGTATTTGTGGCCACTGTGTGACAGAGTGTTGGACAGGATGGGCCATTGGCTTCTCTTATGTTCTTATGACTATACTAACCTACATCTTGTCTCTCTAAAGTCTAAACCCCAGGGGAGAATTAGAACAAAGAGGAATAAACTTTCTAAGCCTCTACCCCTGAGACACCTTCTGATAGGCAGTTAGAGATGTTAGTCTGTCTGGAGCAGTAGGAAAGAGCAAGAGTCCAGGAACACCTTAAAGACTAACAAAATTTGTGGCAGGGGGAGGAGCTTTCGTGAGCCACTGCTCGCTTCTTCAGATACAGCTAAACTGTGAGTCCATCTGTCCTTATATCTTGGAGAGTGGGTGCCGAATGACATTAGCAGGCAAATGACAATAGCAGGCGTGATTGGATTGGGTGTGATATGCAGAGGAGGTAGTAGGCGGGGAGAAAAATCAGCATTGGTAACGAGACAGGAAACCTAGGTCTCGATTCAGTCCAGGAGGATGCATTGTCTTGAGCTTCATTATCAGTTGCAATTCAGCAGTCTCTCGGAGACATGTATAGGACAAGATACAGGACAGATGGATTCACATTTTAGCTATATCTGAAGAAGCGAGCCGTGACTCACAAAAGCTCATACCCTGCCACAAATTTCGTTAGTCTTTAAGGTGCTACTGGACTCTTCCTCTTTCCTTTCCTTTCCTTTCCTTTCCTTTCCTTTCCTTTCCTTTCCTTTCCTTTCCTGTCCTGTCCTGTCCTGTCCTGTCCTGTCCTGTCCCTTCCCGTCCTTCCTTGCCTTCCTTCTCGTCCCTTCCCTGTCCTTCCTTCCGTTCCCTTCCTTCCTTCCCTTCCCTTCCCTTCCTTTCTCTCTGTCTCTGTCTCTGTCTCCTTTCCTATGGGTTTCTCTGTTCTTCCCCTCTATGGTGCTCTCAACTGTGGGAAGCCGTTTCACACAAGAAAGCGGAAGCAAAGCTTTTCCTGTCCTGCGTGGATACAATGGGCCGTGGCCCTCGGTAGGAAGGAACTCTGCAGGGTATGTTCCTGCCATGGGGAAGAGAGGAGGGGATCGGATGGGCCAGCTGCGGTAGGACGTTTTGTCCTCTGCTAAGATGACTTTGTGAAGGTGCCCGTGAGCACCTCCATAAGGACAGACTTGATCGCGTGGATTTCCCAAGGATTAATCCGTGAGCAGGATTTGTTCTGGAGACAATCCGAGGGGGAAGGGTCCGATAGCGAGTCACGTTTATGGTCGATTCAAGGGTGCAGCACTGACACGTTGTCGTATTCACCGGGTAGCCCACAAAAACGTGACTTCCAGCATAATTAGGGTTGCGAACGCTGTGTTGGAAAATTCCTGGAGTTTTTTTTTTTGGGGGGGGGGGGTTGGGGAGGAAGCTCAGCAGTTTTTTCCCACCACAGAGAACAATGGAGGGAAAAGGGGCAACCTGTTTGGGGGCCCATAGAATTGGACCCCCTGGTCCAATGTTCTTGAAACTTGGTGGGTATCTTGGGGAGAGTCTCCATAAGCTACCCTATGAGTTTGGAGCCTCTCCCTCAAACCCCCTCCCCTCCAGCCCCCAGAATATACCCTATGTTTTCACCATTGACTTCAATGGCCCATAGGATATAATGGGGCCGAATTGCCACCAAATTTGTTTCATTCCCTCCTTTCCTTCTCTCTTTTTCCTCTTTCCCTCCTTCTTCTCTTCTTTCTTTCTTTCCCACTTTCTTCTCTTCTCTTTTTTCCTCCTTTCCCTGTTTCCCTTCTTCTTCCCTCTCTTTCTTTCCCTCCCCTTTCCCTCTCTTTCTTTCCCTCTCTCCTTCCTTCTTTCCTTCTCTCTACTCCCTCTCTTTCCTTCCCTCTTTCCTCCTTCTGCGGCCCAACTCTCATGAGAAGGAGTTTAAACTTTAAACCCCTTCTCTCTTAGCTCCCCCACCCAGGCCAGCCGGGGAAGGGAAGGGGAGGCTCTTGAAGATGCCTCCCCCCCTATTGCTTCCCCTTCTGACATTCCTTCCGGTGATGTCAGGGGGCGTGGCATATGCTAATAGCCTAATAGCTCATTAGCATACCATATGCTAATGAGCTCCTGCAGCCGTTTTTCTACGAAAAGACCCCTGGATAAGATGGATGTAAGGGAAGGAGGGAGGGATGGACTGGCATTTCTCACTTTCTGGAATGTGGGGAGTGTACCAGGTTGTCTGGGAGACCCAGATTTAGTATGGCTATGGAGACTGTTGTCTCACACGATGGCCTTGGGTCTCAGGCACTTTATTTCTTTTCTTTTCCCGCCTGAGATGTTCTGGCCGGCAGTAAATAACGTCTGCAGCTGCTTTTGCTGTGCGCATGTTTAGTAGCCATTGGAGGGTAGGTGCGGGGGGGGGCATGTTCGAACCTAGTATAACTTGGGGTGTCGCGGGGTCCTCAGCATCACTGACAAAGCTTTGCTAATGTATCTCCGAGAATTGCTTTCAATAAACACTACCTTCTTTATGAAGCCTGGTGTCTGACTGACTTTCTGGAGAGCTTGACAGTTTGTCACTGGCTGTCCTCTTTCAAATGAAAAAGTTTTCCATGGCTTCCCTCCCCGCCCCCCGGCCTTTCTTTTATTTCCCCTCCTGTGATTCTTGTGCAAAGTGAGGTGGGCGGGTATTGTATTTGGATCCACCTTCTGCGGCAGCCATTTTGGGTATTGCTCCACCTACTGAGGCAGCCATTTTGGGCTGTCACTTCCCCACCCCATCTCAGAATTTCAAAGTGGACCCGCAGGCTGAAAAAGATTAGAGACCCTGGCATATTGGATCCACTTTTCAAGTAGGTGCTTGTTGGATCCTTGACTGGATGTTAAAATTGTGGCAAACGGTAATCACCTGCCGGTTTTAATTTCAGGTTGCGAGAAGTGTGTATTTTGGCCACGGATGGAGGAGAAACCCACTTTATAGATGGCACTGGATACAGAGAAATCTCCTTTTGACGCTCCGTTAAGTGTGAGAGCCAAGGGCTATGGTAGGTGGAACTGCAGTGAGATCGAGAGGGACGATCCCGAGTTAGTGAGGAAGGTTCGTCAGTTCTCTGATGTGGTGGATGAGAAACCCTTGCCTGAAGGAACTGAGGGCAGAAAGCCCGTAGCTGTAAAAGGAGCCAGTCGCACCATTCCCGCCCTTTCCCCGAGGAACCCAAGCCACCATAAAGTGTCTTTAATGCCTTCTAACAGGTTTTGCAAGAGAAAAGTAAACTACGTGGAGAGAAAGCCGCTGGTCAGCCAGACCGCTTGCGCCAACGATGTACTTCCCGAGTTTAGCGGACTTGGTTTATACCCTGAAGACCAGCAGGTGAGTAAATCTTAAAACAGGAATATTTGGGCAGTGCTGCTAAAATGCAACTAAGAAGGAATATTCGTGAGCTCTGTAACATAGTGCATGTGGTACTTAGGTAAAGGTAAAGGTTTCTCTTGCTTGAAAGCCAGTCGAATCTGACTCTAGGGTTGCGGTGCTCATCTTCGTTTCCAAGCCGAAGAGCCAGCGCTGTCCAAAGACATTTCCGTGGTCATGTGGCTGGCATGACTAGGCACCGAGGCGCACAGAACTCTGTTACCTTCCCACCGAAGCGGTAACTATTTATCTACTTGCAATTGCTTGCTTCAGTAGTTCGAGACCTGAGTACTGCATAACTGAGTGAGCTCCCGTCTCCAGTTCCAGCTCCTGCCGACCTAACATGTGATACTTACATCAGAATAAACAGCTGAGCTGAATTTTTGTGGACCGTTCGCTTCTAGTACGCTTTGTGCCCTATCTGGAAAGGTCCTAAATTTGGGAATAGCCAAGTCTGAAAGGGTATGTGGCCAAAGATAGCTCTGGACTGAGGGGTTTTTCCTCTGCTTGCGCTGCCGAAACTTTATCTGGGCGTGTCCTTCCCGTTGCCCCAGAATGAAAACAGCCAAAAACAGCCTTCCCCAGCAAGACTGGGACTGGTGGGGCAGGTGTGGTCTGGGAAAGGCGGAGATCATAGAATCATAGAATGTTAGAGTTGGAAGGGACCTTGCAGGTCATCTAGTCCAACCCCCTGCACTCTGCAGGAGCATAGCCAAAAGAGAGCCCTACATACCTACAACATACCCAAAAGATGGTTGTTCAGCCTCCGCTTGAAAACGTCCAGCGAAGGAGCATCCAACTACCTCCCGAGGCAGACTGTTCTACTGCTCAAACACTCTGTTAGGAAGTTTCTCCTGATTATTTAGCTGGTAACGACTCCCTTGTAATTCCCACCCGTTAGATCTAGTCTTGCAATCCGGAGCAAGAGAGAAGAGATCTGCTCCATCTTCTACACGACAGCCCTTCAAATACTTGAAAGACTGCCATCATGTCCCCTCTAAGCCTTCTCTTTCCCAGGCTAAACATACCCAACTCTGTCAGCCTTTCCTCGTAAGACTTGGATTCCAACCCTCTCACCATCCTGGTTGCCCTCTTCTGGACACGCTCGAGCTTGTCGACATCCTTCCTAAAGTGTGGTACCCAAAACTGGACACAGGACTCCAGCTCACACATTTTTGGCTTCGTTCAGGAAGGAGGGCTCCAGAGCAAACTAATTTATGTAGTAGCCAAGTCGCTCGCTCACAACTTTAATGCCAGCAGCTCACAAAGTAGAATTTTTGCTCACAAGACTCCACAGCTTAGAGGGAACATTGGTGGAGAGGCAGCTAGATGAAACTGGGTTGGAGGGGGGGGCCACGTACCATTTTAGGTGCTTGTTGGCCTTAAGAATAGTGAGACTGCTTCTGACCCATTCGTTTTTCAGCCAGTCTGTTGACAAGAAGAAGAAATTGGATTTATATCCCACCCTTCACTACCCGAAGGAGTCTCAGAGCAGCTTAGAATCTCCTTTCCCTTCCCCTCCCCACAACAGACACCCCTGTGAGGTGGGTGGGGCTGAGAGAGCTCTTTCGGTGACTGTTCTTGAGAGAACAGCTCTGAGAGAACTTGTGATTGACCCATGGTCACGCCAGCAGCTGCATGTGGAGGAGTAGGGCAATCAAACCCAGTTCTCCCAGATTAGAGTCTGTGTTCCTACCCACTACACCAAACTGACTGTCCCACTGGCCTGTGTCTAAATGGCTAGGTTTGAGGCTGAACTCAGACATTGTGAACAAACCTCAGTTTGCAACAGGCACAAACTGGGCTTGTTTGTGCTTCCTCTGCCCCCCCCCCCCTTTTCAGAAGCCTTGACTCAAATTCTGGTTTTTGCTGTGGAATCTGAACAGAGGTCCTTGGGGCAATTTAGGGTTTGTTTCTTCCTCCCACACCAAGATTTTAAAGCACATTCATGTTTATTGTGAACGAACTGAATTTTGTTGTGATATACAAGTGCAGGCATATAGTCTTACAATGCTGGAAATAAAAAAAAATTCCAGAAGTTGAGTGCACAATGGATTTAGAAGCGAGAAGAGGAAATTGTGTGGAGTGTGGTGTGTTGGTTGAGAGTCTCGGACTAGTAAGGCCCAGGTTCGAATCCCAACTCATGCTATAGAAGCTCTCTGGGTGACCTGGGGCCAGTCATGTTTTCTCAACCTAACCTACCCTAGCCAGTTTGGTGTAGTGGCTAAGTACGTAGACTCTAATCTGGGAGAACTGGATTTGATTCCCCACTCCGCCACTTGCAGCTGCTGGATGACCTTGGGCAAGCCATAGTTCTGTCAGAGCCGTTCTGAAAAGAGCAGTTCTCTCAGAGCTCTCTCAGCCCCACCTACCTCACGGGGTGTCTGTTGTGGGGAGGGGAAGGGAAAGGAGTTTGTAAGTTGCTCTGAGACTCCGGGTGAAGGGCGGGGTGTAAATCCAATCTCTTCTTCTTCTCACAGGGTTGTTGTGAGAGTAAAACGGAGAGGAAAATTATTTAAGCCATCTTGCATCTTCATTGGGGTATAAATGAAATAAATTCTGGACGAGCACTTTCAGAAGAGACTTGGGAGAGTGTTTCCCATGAAGCTGCTGTATACTAGGTCAAACCATTCATCCATCAGTCTCCTCTGTCAGGCAGTGAGCTCTTCGGGGTCTTAAGGAGAGGTCTTTCATTTTATGCATTACTGGATCGTCTTAAACTGGAGATGCCTGGGATTGAACCTGGGCCCTTTGGCTTGCCAAGCAGAGGCTCTTCCACTGAGCCACGGCCACAACTCAGTAAGAGGTCAAAAGAAGTCTAATGCACCTTTTGGAATGGGATCCTGGCTTAACCATGAACTTTCTTTCTCCCTTTCCTATCTCCTCCCCCCATTTCCTTTAAACTGTTGTTAATGGGACACTAATTCCTGAGGACAGATAAGGCAGATTATTGGATGGAAGGTTGAAATATGCGTATTTTAGCCTTTACCAACGTACTGCCTTTGAAAACCAGTAAAATCCGCAAATGGGGAAAAAAAAGGATGGTCTGTTGTCCCGCATAACTTCCTGGAATTGTTCCTTCTTTGGAGAAGGGGGCGGGGGCAGAGAGAAACTGCGTTATCAGCTTGTATCTTAATAGGATACCAGTCACTGAGGCTTCTTGTTAAACTATGCCCGAACATTCGTTAGATTCAGTGATTTCCGCAGACCGGAGGGATTTCCGTCTTTGGGAGTGAACTTCTCCACCTCTCTCCTCACCCTGCATCCTGAAATGCCACATGGGGGAAAAGAGACCGCCCCCCCACCCCCCCCCGGATCAACATGGGAGGGAGTCGGAGGTCTGCCATAGGAGGGGGAAATGACCGAAAATAGCCTCCCCCTCTCATTTCCGGAAATCTCTCCTATGGAACCATGGCAGAAAATATGCCTTGTACAGAACCGCATTAACTGTGTTTGCTTAAGTTGTGGACATTGTTCCCTCTAAGTTGAGTCAGTGTGAGCTAGCTCACAGTTTTTTAGCCTCCCGCTCACACTTTTTTGTCTTAGCTCAGGAAGGAGGGCTCCGGAGCAGACTAATTTATGCAGCAGCCAAATCGCTCGCTCACAACTTTAATGCCAGGAGCTCACGAAGTAGAATTTTTGCTCGCAAGACTCCACAGCATCGGTTGTGAATGCCGCCTAAAAGATACCTAAACAAAGCCAGCCTTACCGGTGGAACCAGTGCGGGGTAATGGTTTAAAGTGTCAGACTAGGATACGGGAGACACAGGTTCAAATCCCCCCTCGGCCATGGAAGTTCGCTGGATGGCCTTGGGCCAGCCACACAATCTCTGCCTAACCTACCCCACAGGGTTGCTGTGAGGATAAAATGGAGAGGAAAACAATATAAGCCACTTTGGGTCCCCACCGGGGAGAATGCTGGGATATAAAGTAAAAAAATAAATAAATAGCCCGAACTAGTCCGAATCTTGTTAGCCGTTTTGCGCTGACTGTGATAAAGTGTCTGTCTCGTTTCCAACTGTTTTACACAGATAAAAACGGCTGAATCCTCAAATTTTCCACAGCCGCTTCCAGTTGCATCGGAACCCCCCGTGGTCCTTCCGGGGTCCCCCATGGATTCTAAACATTACAGCACCTCCGTCGAATCCCTCCACAGTCTTAAGGCCGACTGTAAGAGCCAGATAGCATTCCCATATTCATCCACTCCCAAACCTTTGCCCGGGAAAAGAGCTCCCCCTTTGGATGCCTCGACGCCGTTATTCGCTACCACTAGGCTGTCCCCCGAACTGTCTGAGGATAGCGATTTTGAGCAGAATGAACCGACAAATCCGAAAAGCTACTTGGCCTCTGGGGCTCTTTCATCCTCTGAAGTGTTTCCTTCTTGGCGTCTGCACAGACTGTCTGACCCCAAAGACACCTCCGTGATGGGCACACGCAAGAGAATAACTGCGGACGGCTGTTCACCGGCCGGACGAGTAAGGAAGGTGTCTTCCTTCCAGGCGGATTATTGGGCGTGTGCAATACCCGATTGCCTTCCACCGTCGCCAGACCGCCAGTCCCCCCACTGGGACCCCAATAAGGAGTATGAGGCCTTGCTTGATTATACCTATCCGATCAGGCCAAAATACAAACTTGGCAAGGATCTCAAGTATGGAATGTGTGATTCCTCCATCCATGATTCGGGGATAGACCTCGACAGCCTTTCCGTTTCACCCGAGAGTACCTTGAAGTCCACGAGTGTGCCGGGTCAAGAACATCAGACGACGGGGGATCAGACCGTGCGGAGATTTCAGACCCCCTTGTCGAGAAAGCCCAAATGTTCGGCTCCAGTGTCTCACTACGGACTTTCTCCAATTGGGAAAGTATCCTTTGCAGATGGCAGTCCTGTCGGTAGAACCATTTTTTCTAGAGAGCTGGCACCGGGACCCAATTCATCTGGTTCAACAAACATAGGGAAGCAACGCTGGGAAGCGAGAGAACGTAACTGTAATACAAGGGACACCAACGAGCATGACTGTGTCTCAAGGAGTGCTGCCGTTGGTACCTTCCTACGCTCCACAAGAATGTTGTCCTTACAGACGGAATGTTGTGGCGACGAGGAGTATCTCCCCCTTCCGCCGCGACTCAAGGAGTTAGAGAGGTTGGCTCAGCAACTGACTGATCTCTCACTAATGATAACGCAACCTGAAGAAGAAGCTGACTTCCCATCCATCGGGGGGGATGAAGAGCACCGTCCACCAGGGGTTCGTGGCTGTGATGGGAGCCAGTGGGAAACAGACTGCGATTCTTGTCGTGCGGATAGCTCTCGGGAACGCAGCGAGGAAGACCTGCTGAGCAATCAGGGCTGTGAGGACTGTGTGGACACGCACGAAGAGACTACCAGCACCGACGCGAGGGATGTAGGGACAGAATGCTTCGAGATGGGAAGCGAGCGTGAAAAGGGAGAGGAGGGCTATGACAGGGACTCTCTCGCGCATCACATTAAGGTACGTTTCAACATTCCCGTCAGAATCATAACAGGCTGTTGTTTGTACCTGTTGTATCTCTCAGTGCTTGGATGGAAAGTGCTCCTGGGGGGCAGTGCTGGGGGGGTTCTCATTTGTTACGATGTCTGATGTATCCCATCATTTATTTCAGGGGTCCCCAACGTGATGCCCATAGGTGTCGTGGGACCCCTAAACACCTTTCCTGATGCTTGCCAAGTATTTGTAATGAGTTACACCTTTAAGACCAACGAAGTTTAATTCTGGGTATAAGCTTTCATGTTGCATGCACACTTCTAATAGTCCGATTGTATCTGAAGCTTATACCCAAAATTAAACTTTGTTGGTTTTAAAGGTGCCACGCTGGACTCAAACTTTACCCAGAGAACAGTTTTGCGAGGAGCTGGGTTGATCCACAAAATTCGAAGCAAAATAGCGTAATGACAGCTCTTGACGAATCCCAGGTGCGGGGTCACCACGGCGCTTAGAAATTACATTGTAGCGCATAGTGTTTTCAGCAGTGATTTTGCTTTGTGGTTTTTCCTCTGGCGACGGCCGGGGTTACCCCTATATTTATTTATATACTACAATGCTGTATCATATTATAGCTTGACTAGAATTAGCGCAGTGGTTCTCAACCTTCCTAATGCCGCAACCCTTTAATACAGTTCCTCATGTTGTGGTGACCCCCCAACCATAAAATTATTTTCGTTGCGACTTCATAACTGTAATTTTGCTACTGTTACGAATCGTAATGTAAATATCTGATATGCAGGATGTACACCAGTTTGGTGTAGTGGTTAAGTGCGCAGACTCTAATCTGGGAGAACCGCATTTGATTCCCCACTCCTCCACTTGCACCTGCTGATGTGACCTTGGGTCAGTCACAAGCCCTGGCAAAGCTGTCCTTGAAAAAGAGCAGTTTCTGTCAGAGCTCTCTCAGCCCCACCTACCTCACAGGGTGTCTGTTGTGGGGAGGGGAAGGGAAAGGAGTTTGTAAGCTGCTCTGGGACGCCTTTGAGCAGTGAAGGGCGGGGTATAAATCCAATCTCTTCTCTTCCTCTTCTTCTATTTCCATTCTTACAAATTGAACATAATTAAAGCATAGTGATTAATCACAAAAACAATATGTAATTCCTGATAATACAATATGTCATATGTGTTTTCCGGTGGTCTTAGGTGACCCCTGTGAAAGGGTCGTTCGACCCCCAAAGGGGTTGTGACCCACAGGTTGAGAACCGCTAAATTAGAAGAAACTGCGAAGGGCTTCATAGACCTGATGGTAGCCACGGAGAGAAAATATGGTCGTTACAATATAAAAACCGTGACAGCCCAAAAAATGAGTCTGGGGCCTAAATTTTTAGCCTGGCTCCTAGAGCTGAAGAAAAAATTGTCAAGGCCTAGGTGTAATAGCTTTTATTAGGACTAACAAAAAATATCGCAAGTTGGTCTTGAAAATGGCATGTCCAAACTTTTGAGTTCCATAAAGTTCTGTAGAACTCTTCTACAGAAGTATGGCAAAACTCGAGGTCTTGTATTTGTGACCTTAAAGTGGGAAACGGGTAGATCCAAGCTAGCAGCTTCACAGCCAAATGATGTTTATTCACACATTGCTAATTGATAAGAGTTTCCAGCCTCCAGGTAGCATTCCAGAGATCTCCCGCTATTACATTTGATCTCCAGGTGACCGGGATCAGTTCCACCTGGAGAATATGGCTCCTTTGGAGGGTGGACTCTGTGGCAATGTGCCCTGCTGAGGCCCCTCCCCAGACCCCGCCCTGCCTAGGCTCCACCCCTCAAATCTCCAGCCATTTCCCCACCCAGAACTGGCAACGCTGCTAATCGATCTCCCTCCTTACGATTCATCTAAGGTGTTTTGCTGTCGACTAGAAGAGCTCATCCGTTGGCTGCACAAGATAGCGGAAATCACCGACAACTGGATACCGCCCAGGCCAGAGGTTGAAAGTGTGAAGGCGTCGTTACAAAGATACCTGGTAAACGGCCTCTTCTCCCGCCCCCACCCTTTTTTAACGTGAGCGTGAGTAGCAGAAACGGTGCAGGAGTTGTTTTCGTGTAATACAAAGAGGCGGGATTAGTTAAGAGTGGGGTTGGGTAATGTAATCATTTATTATTATTTCATTCATTTATATTCCACCTTTCTCCCTAGCGGGGACCCAGAGTAGCTTACCTCATTCCCCTCTCCTCCACTTTTTCCTCACAACGACCCTGTGGAGTAGGTCTGGCTGAGAGTGTGTGACTGGCCCACGGTCACCCAGCAAGCTTCCACGGCAGAGTGGGGATTCGAACCTGGGTCTCCCAGATCTTACCCCAACTGCTACACCACACTGGCTCTTGATGGGTTACATCTAGGGTTGCCAACTCCAGGTTGGGAAATACCTGGGGATTTGGAAGTGGAGACTGGGAAAGGTGTGGTTTGGGGAGGGTATAATGCTATAGAATCCACCTTCCAAAGCAGCTGTTTTCTCCAGGGTAACTGGTCTCTGTCGTTGGGAGATTGGTTGTAATTCTGGGAGATCTCCAGGCTGGAGGTTGGCCACCCTAGTTATATGTCACCCACTGTATGCCACTGATCCTTGTATTGCTTCCTCTATAGATGGTGGGGGACAGCACTGATCGTGACCTTTATCTGGTCTGGTTTTCCTGGGCCCTTCTCTATATAGTTTCGTACATACACTTACATAGATGCTCTGACTAGTGTAAAAGGACATCTACCTGTAAAGGTGTATGGGGGATCTCAGCGACCACCATGCAAAACAATGGCAAAGCTCTAGGCTGTGATCCTTCAGCTCTTTCGGTATTTCAGGATATAAGAGCTTCGGGCATTCACTGAGATACGGGGGTGGGGGAGAGACACTCTTTAAATATTTTGCCGAATTAAAATAAGAAGTTTCAACCCCGTGCATTAGAATCCTCAACCAAAGCTGCCATTCCAAGCCAGCAGAAATGCACTTTGTTGGTGGAGGGCATGTGTGAATTTTTTGCCAATTCCCAACTTCAGCCCCCCCCTTCCACTGTTCCTGTGCCCCTTGGCCTCCAGAAGCAGAATAGGGGGAGACTCCATGGACTAGTGCAGAGGGAGAAGAGAGGGAAATTTCACTCTACCAGCTTCACTTTTCCGGTAGTGCTCTTGGGTCCAACCCGTGATTTCTCACTTCATCCCATTGAGATCAATGAGACTTACTCAAAAGTAAGTGCTTATAGAGTTGCAGCCTATACATGATTTCAGATAGCTGTATCGAGGATACAGCTGTTCGATTCAAAGGATAGCTGTTAAGATTTGCATCCTGTAACACCTTAGAGACCAACAAAATTTGGGGGGTTTTGAGCTTTCGAAAATCCCTTGTTATACCCCAAAAATCTTTAAGGTGTTACCAGACTCGAATCTAACTACCCTGTACACTGTTTTTGTCTTTAAAATGGTGATTTAATGTTTGCGTATATCACATTGGAAGGTAAATATACTCTTACAGAGAAATTAATTTTTTTTTTTAAAAAAAGGTGATAAAATAGACTTTACACCTTTTCATTTGTTTGTTTGTTTAAACATGCTTGGCCGAAAACTGTGTGACCCCTTTTGAATAGCCAGTAATTTTCTTTACAAAGAAGTCCATCTCTTGGCCTGGCTTCTGATTGTGCAAGTGTACAGGTCCCTTCGAGACACCAGTGGGAGGATGGGGGGAGGGGGGGATGCTCCGGGAGCTGGAAGCATTGCCCCTAACATGTCAGAAGAGACGTCACGTGCCGTGCCTACATCTCCCAGAAGTGATATAGGCACTTTGGGGGCAACGCTCTGGTTTTTGGGCAAAACTCTATGGCAAGATTGGCCTCAAACCACAGAATTTTGCCCAAAAACCAGACACACACCCCCCCCCCCGATGTCACCAACATGCCTACATCACTTCTGGGTGACATAGGCTCATTGCTCCATATGCTGTTGGGGGGGGGGTTCTCTCAGGAGCCCACAAAAGCGGGGGACCCCCCCCTGCTCTCGACTGGGGGCTGGGAATCCTAACATCAATTCATCCAAGTACCTCTTGGGACTGCAGCCGAATCTTGGAGGCTCCGAGTCTAGAAATGCTTTGTGCGTCATACCTGAAGGTGTTCAACCCCGTTTGTGTCTTGGCAGGCATTTAAAAAGGACTTAGCCGGACACCAAGCGCTGACGGAAGGTGTCCTGCAAGACGGTGAAAGGCTTCTTAAAAGTATGGCATCCAGCTCACCCGGTAAGGAGAGACTCTGGCAGGTCGGAACTCAAAGGCAAAACTCTGATGGGCAGAGGCCAGCTTGCAAAGCATCTGGGGGCACTACGATATTTTGACAGGACCTTGGAGCTCTTAGCCCCTCGTGGTTTTTAAAGATACGTGACCTGCCGTGGCTAGCCCCAGGGACTTGTCAGATCTCCGAAGCTAAGCCAGGGTCACCCTTGGTTGATACTTTGGATGGGAAGCTCCCAGGGAATACCGTAGAATCACAAAATCACAAGTGGAAGGGGGTCGTAGAGGCCATCTAGTCCAACCCCCTGCTGAATGCAGGATCAGTCTAGAGCATTTTTATTCATTTATTTATTTATTTATTCAACTTTTATCCCGCCTTCCTGCCTAAGTGGCTCAGGGCGGCTTAACAACCAGTGTCCCCTCTAAGCTGAGTTAGTGTGAGCTAGCTCACAGTTTTTTAGCCTCCGGCTCACACATTTTTGTCTTAAGCTCAGGAAGGGACGGCTCCAGAGCAAACTCATTTATACAGAAGCCCAATCGCTTGCTCACAGTTTTTATGCCAGTAGCTCACAAAGTAGAAGTTTTGCTCACAAGACGCCACAGCTTAGAGGGAACATTGCTTACAACATCAATAAAACCAATGTCCATAAAAACACGAATATTTGTTCGTCCTGGACATTTGTTCGTTCAGCCGCTGCTTAAAGACTGCCAGTGAAGGAGAGCTCACCACCTCCCTAGGCAGCCGATTCCACTGTTGCACAACTCTGACTGTAAAAAAGGTTTTCCTAATACCCAGCCTTCCCGCCCTTAATTTAAACCCATTCTTGCGAGTCCTCTCCTCTGTTGCCAACAGGAACAGGTCCCTGCTCTCCTCTAAGTGACCACCCATCAAATACTTAGAGAGTGCAATCCTGTCCCCCCTCAACCTCCTCTTCCCTTTATTCCCAAGTCCCTCAGCCTTTCCTCTCATAGGGTCTCCAGGCCCCCGATCATCCTCGTCGCTCTCCTCTGCACCCGCTCCGTCCCGTCCACATCCTTTTTGAAATGAGGCCTCCAGAACTGCACGCATCGCTTCAAGGGCAGCCTGACCGAATGCAGTGTACAGTCGGACTGACATCTTGCGATTTAGATGTTATGCCCCTGTTGATACGCCCCAAGATGGCGTTAGCCAGAACCACGGCGCGGAGACAGGCAATTGGCAAGCCGCCTCTGTACGTCTCCTGCTTCAACCCTGTGTGGTTGTGCCGTAATTCCGCCGCAACTTGACAGCACTTTCTACCGCCGTGTGTGATTCAGCCTTGGCCGTTTCAAGAGGGGAGAGCCGACCGCAGGGCTGGTCCAGTCGTTGAAATCGACAGGACTTATAAAGAAGAGGAGGTGGCCCGTTGTTTCTCTAATGCAGCGGTCCCCCGACCTTTTCGAGCCTGCGGGCGCCTTTGGAATTCTGACACAGCACGGCGGGCAAAGCCACAAAATGGCCGCCGCGGCTTCCCCTCAGTCACACAGCGAAGGCCCTTGTGCTGCGGCGGCAGCTGCTTACCAAAGCGACCTTTTTAAAAATCGGCACAGCCAGTCGAATCTCCAGATCAGAAATCTTGCTGGGCAAAAGCCTCAGGTGCGCGCCCCACCCTCTAGAAACAGTTGGTGAGCACCAGGAAAAGCGTTGGCGTCTCTGCTGTAATCAAACATCCCGTTTCCCGGTGGCCAGCTTGCCGCTCCTCAGAATCTGACAAGCCCAGTTCACTGAAAGCATGCCGTTGCGCCAGTCTCTGTGCAAAACCTAGGAATGGCTCGTGTGGTGATTTGTACAACAGCCTTGTGCTAGCAAGAAGAGCCCGACTGGATATTATGGACATTCCGTAGCGCCGCTCTCCTCATAAGAACATAAGAGAAGCCAATGTTGAATCAGGCCAATGGGCCATCTAGTCCAACACTCTGTCACACAGCGGCCAAAATATACCAGTTGCCATCAGGAGGTCCAGCAGTGGGGCCAGGGCACCAGAAGCCCTCCCACTACTGCCCCCTCCAGCACCAAGAATAGAGTGCATCACCTGCCCCAGACTGAGAGTTCTCATTCTATACCCTGTGGCTAATAGCCACTGGTGGACTTCTGCTCCATATGTTTATCCAATTCCCTCTTGAAACTCTCCATGCTTGTAGCTGCCACCACCTCCTGTGGCAGTGAATTCCATGTGTTAATCACTCTTTGGGTGAAGAAGGACTTCCTTTTATCTGTTCTAACCCGACTGCTCAGCAATTTCATGGAGTGCCCAAGAGTTCTTGTCTTGTGAGAAAGGGGAGAAAAGGACTTCTTTCTCAACCTGCTCAATCCCATTCATAATCTTATAAACCTCGATCATGTCACCCCTCAGCCGTCGTTTCTCCAAGCTGAAGAGCCCCAAGCGTTTTAACCTTTCTTCATAGGGAAGGTGTTCCAACCCTTTTATCAGTCTAGTTGCCCTTCTCTGCACTTTTTCCAATGCTCTGGGAAGTAAAACCACTCATTCCACTAGTGGAAGAGCACTGTATGATCTGGCCCAAGATGTCTGCCATAGGGGTGTTGAACTCATTTGTGAGGAGGGTCGGATCTGACATTAATGTCACTTTTTCGGGCCGGGGCCATGTGTGCCATAAAATGCAATGCCAGGTACTGGAGATATAAACTTTATAAAGGACACAGGCAAACCCAATTAACAATATTATTTTTTACTCAAAATACAAACAAAAGCAATTGATTCCTAGCAGTGAAAGCAATTGATTTACTGGGGAGCCCACAAGGTAAAGGTAAAGGTTCCCTTGCTTGAAAGCCAGTCAAATCCGACTCTAGGGTTGCGGTGCTCATCTCCGTTTCAAAGCCGAAGAGCCGGCGCTGTCCGAAGACATTTCCGTGGTCATGTGGCCGGCATGACTAAACACCGAGGCGCACGGAACGCTGTTACCTTCCCACTGAAGCGGTACCTATTTATCTACTTGCAATTTCTTGCTTTCGAACTGCTAGGTTGGCAGGAGCTGGAACTAGAGACGGGAGCTCACCCTGTCATGTGGCACTCTCGGGTCTTGAACTGCTGAACTACTGACCTTCCACAGCCTGCAGTTCAGCGTCTTAACCACTTGAGCCACCACAGCTCCTGGGGAGCCCACAGAAGCCCCAATAAATGTATTTAATCATATGCAAGACTAGGTTTTTTCCAAGGGATACCATAAAAGGGGGAGGACCTTACATTTCCATACATACCCGTTGCTTGTGGGCCAGGTAAAAGCCCTGGATGGGCAGGTTCTGGCCCCCAGGCCTTGTGTTTGACAACCCTGGTCTACCAGATCACCTTTTTCCATATGTTTGGTAATACCTCCATTAAAAAGAAGAGATTGGATTTATACCCCCGCCCTTCACTGCCCGAAAGACTCTCAGAGCACTTACAATCTCCTTTCCCTTCCCCTCCCCGCAACAGACACCCCCGTGAGGTGGGGGGGGGGGGCTGAGAGAGCTCTCCCGAGAGCTGCCCTTGAGAGAACAGCTCTGAGAGAACTCGTGACTGACCCAAAGTCACACCAGTAGCAGCATGTGGAGGAGCAGGGAATCAAACCCGGTTCTCCCAGATCAGCGTCCGCGCTCCTAACCACTACACCAGACTGGCTGTTCGTTTTGGCTGGCTTTTGCTCATTGTTATAACTTCCGCTGGCCCAGATTCAAAATCCGTATCCGTTGGGTTTTCTAGTTCCAGCCTTAACGATTTGCAGGACCTACTTTGCTACTTTCAGTGAGTTGACTCAGCTGTTCCTCATTGGATACCACATGTGCAAAATGTGTACCAAGTGGGCTTGGCGTGTGCCTCGGACATCAAACAATTACACATTAACAAATCATTTGCGTTCCAGCACCCAGACGGGTTTTTGGTTCGCTGGAAAGTTAAACAGCTTAGAAATCCACTCATGCGCCAGAAAGCAAAGAACTGTTCAGTTCGTTCCATGCCAGGTCACAAGCACACCTATGTTCGACACCTTGACAATCCTCTTCCACCTCACGGCTGAGCAGAGACCCGAAACTGCAACAGAACAATTTATTTCGGGGTCCCCAACGTGGTGATCATGGGTGCCCACCAAATGTTTTTAGAATGTGGGGGGAGGGCCAGGGTGGGCGGGCTTTTGCCCAGCAAGGCTGCTGATGGGCCACGGGAGATCTGATTGGCTGTGCAGATTTCTAAGAAGATCGTGTCGGCGGTAGCTGCCACCACGGCACAAGGACCCTCACAGTGTGACTGAAGAGAAGTTGCGCCAGCCATTTTGCGGCCGCGCCTACCACAGCTTCTCAGAATTCCAAAGGGGGGAGCCCTGGTATATTTATTGGGGCCCATCAGTTCCGTGCATTTACTAAGTCTATCAGTGGCGGATAAATCTACCAATGGGAAACTAGCCATGGCGACTGAGGGGAACCGCCATGTTTAGTAGCACTAATCTTCTGAGTCCCGGAGCCAGGAGGCAACATCAGGGGAAGGCCTTGGCCTCTTATCGCTTGTTGTTGTCCCTCCAGAGGAACGGGTTGGCCACTGTGTGAGAGAGAATGCTGGACTAGATGGAATATTGTTCTGATCCAGCAGGGCTCTTCTGATGTCGTTATAGATAGATTCATGGAGGATAAGTCTGTCCGTGGCTACTAGCCATGGTGAGTGAGGGGAGCCTCCACATCCAGAGGCGCTAATCCTCTGGATCTCAGAGCCAGGAGGCAGCATCGGAGGAAGGCCTCGGCCTCTCTGCCCTGTTGTTGATCCAGAGGAAGTGGTTGGCCACTGTGTGAAACAGGATGCTGTGAGACAGACCACTGGTCTGATCCAGCAGGGCTCTTCTGCTCTTCTCAGGGGAAGGCCTCAGCCTCTCTGCCCTGTTGTTGGCCCTGAAGAGGAACTGACTGGCCCTCTGTGTGAGACAGGATGGCTAGACTAGATGAACTATTGGTGTGATCCATCAGGGCTCTTCTGATGTTCTTATAAACCTCTGTATCCCAGAGCCAGGAGCTTATATCAGGAGAAGGGCTCGACCTCTATGCCCTGTTGGCCACTGCAGGAGACACGATGCTGGACTAGATGGACCACTGACCTGATCCAGCAGGGCTCTTCTGATGTTCTTACCAAGGGAAGGCCTCGGGACTCTCTGCCTGATTGTTGGCCCTCCAGAGGAACTGGTTGGCCACTGTGTGAGACGGGATGCTGGGCTAGATGGACCCCTGGTCTGATCCAGCAGGGCTCTTCTGATGTTCTTATGAAGGCCTCGGCCTCTCTGCCCTGTTGTTGGCCCTCCTGTGTGAGATAGGATGCTGGACTAGAGGGACCACTGGTCTGATTCAGCAGGGCTCTTCTGATGTTCTTATGAAGGCCTCGGCCTCTCTGCCCTGTTGTTGGCCCTCCAGAGGAACTGGTTGGCCACTGTGTGAGACAGGATGCTGGACTAGATGGACCCCTGGTCTGACCCAGCAGGGCTTTTATGTTCTTTTCCTAGACACTGGGTCTGCTCCTGGCAAATTTGGTAGTCCCCCACTCCTTCACTTGGCTCTGCCACACAGGGTCTTACTGAGGAGAGACTGCCCTCTACCTTCTGACTGGAAATGAGCACTGGTTGCCATTCTCAACCGGCTTTTCCCCTTGTGCTTGTAAAAATGCTGAAATAACATCCGCCCTTGCAGCCTAATACGGTGCAAGGAGTCCTGCTGCATTACTGTCATGAATAATCTATTTTTTTTCCCTCCGTAAACGAACCACGGCTTGCTAGTTCTGCAGCGAACCCTCAGTTTGATCGCGAAACAATCCAGCGAGCTTGAAAGCAATGCTGAGCGCTTGTACGAGTCGATCCTGGGAGCTCTGGACACGTTGGATGCCGGCCTGCGGGAGAACCGTGTCGCTCGACAGCCGGCTGGCCCAACCGAGTCGTCAAAATGGGTGAGCGGAGTGTGGAAACTGTGTGTGTGTGTGAGGGGGAACGAGACTGAAAATACACATGCATTCTGGGATACTCTCCAGAAAAGAGGCCCCCGACTTTTTTTGAACCTGTGGTTATGTTTCGGATTCAGACACAGTGTGTTGGGGGCAGCCACAAAATGGCTGCTATAAGAAACACAAAATGGCCGCCTCAGCTTAGTTTCAGTTTCAGAAATCCTTGCCCTGTTGCCAAAGCAACCTTTTCAAAGATCTTCACAGCCAATCGAATCTCCAAAGGCCCATCCAAAGCCTTGCTGGGACAAACCCTATCAGATCATGCCCACTTTCTGAAAACACTTGTGGGGCACCAGGGCCCCCCATGGTCACCACGTTGGGGACACCTGCTTCAGAATGTAGAAGGCTGCAAGCAAAACCGATGCGGACTTACAAGGGGGCAGATCTCAGTTCCATCTTTTTTGGTCCTGATTAGGTGGTAAATTGTCTCTCAAAGGCAATCTAAATCTTCATGTTCTTGAGGGTCCCTTGACTTCCAGGGAACAGGTGTTCAGGAGGCTGCGGTGGTTAAGAGCAGTGGACTGTAATCTGGAGAGCTGGGCTGGATTCCCCACGCCTCCACTTGCAGCTGCTGGATGACCTTGGGCAAGCCATAGTTCTGTCAGAGCTGTCCTTGAAAGGGCAGTTCTTGAAAAGAGCTCTCTCAGTCCCACCTACCTCGCAGGGTGTCTGCTGTGGGGAGGGGAAGGGAAAGGAGTTTGTAAGCCGCTCTGAGACTCCGGGTGAAGAGTGGGGTATAAATCCAATCTCTTCTTCTTCTCAGTGTTCCTTCTCAGCTGAGTTAGTGTGAGCTAGCTCATAGTCTTTTAGCCTCCGGCTCACACATTTTTGTCTCAGCTCAGGAAGGAGGGCTCCAGCGCAAACTAATCTATGCAGCAGCCAAATTGCCTGCTCACAACTTTAATGCCAGGAGCTCACAAAGTAGAATTTTTGCTCACAAGACTCCACAGCTTGGAGGGAGCGTTGTTCCCCACTCGTTCACAGGAGGCCTGCTGGGGGACCTTGGGCCAGTCACAGTTCTCTCAGAGCTCTTGAAAAAGAGCAGTTTCTGTCAGAGCTCTCTCAGCCCCACCTACTTCACGAGTTGCCTGTTGTGGGGAGAGGAAAGGATGGTGATTGTAAGCCGCTTTGAGACTCCTTTCGGTAGAGAAAAGCGAGGTATGTTTAAATGCCTTCCCCTCCCCCAGCCATCTCCTCGTAGGGTGGCAGCTGAGGGAAGAGAGAGAGAAAGAGAGGAGGCATCAGAGAGAGGCGGCCTGTTTAAATGCCTTTTCTTCCAGCCATTAAACGGGTCAGTTTCACTCCCCTCGCCTTGGAAGGGAGTGAAGTGAAACTGACCAGTTCAGTGGCTGGAAAGTATTCCTGTGAGGCCGGTGAGTCAGGTTGAAATGTCTTCAAGCCATTAAACTGGTCCGTTTCCCTCCCCTGGGCTTGGAAGGGGGAGGGGAGTGACACTGAGCAGTTTAATGGCTGGGAAAGAAAGGGAAGGCGTTTAAACTAGCCAGTTTTGGTGTAGTGGTTAAGTGCCTGGAGTCTGATCTGGGAGAACCAGGTTTGATTCCCCACTCCTCCACTTGCAGCTGCTGGATGACCTTGGGCAAGCCATAGTTCTGTCAGAGCTGTTCTCTCAAGGGCAGTTCTCGAGAGAGCTCTCTCAGCCCCACATACCTCCTGGGGTGTCTGTTGTGGGGAGGGGAAGGGAAAGGAGATTATAAGCCGCTCTGAGACTCCGAGTGAAGGGCAGGGTATAAATCCAATCTCCTCCTCCCCCAGTTGACCGGCCACAGCTGGGGATGGAAAGACAGAGAGAGAAGGCATGTTTAAATGCCTTCCCTTTCTTTCCACAGCCTCCCTGCTGTGGCAAGGTCGCTGGGGAAGGAGAGAGAGAGAAGTCATGTTTAAATGCCTTGCTTTCCTTCCTCCAGCCGGCGGGCAGCTCGGGAGGAAAGGCTTTTAAAGATGCGTTATCTCTCTTCCCTCTCTCCTAGTCCCCCTGCCACTTCCACTGGTCAGTTTCATTCCCCTTCAACTGTCCTGCTGTTAAGTTTAAATAGCCTCAACCTAACAGCTGATCCCTGGGGTGTGAAACTGACTGGTGGATGTGGCAGGGTGGCTGGGGAAGGATGATCCCGAATAAAAGCCGAATAAAATCACAATTTTTTTTTCAGGCTTAGCTGTACCTGAAAATACCGATAGAGTGTTTTTCTGGTATTCGTTTGGAATGCAAACCCCTAGTGGGCACCTTTGGAATTCTGATACTCCCTCTAAGCTATGGAGTGTTGCGAGCAAAAATTCTACTTTGTGAGCTAGCGACATTAATGTGGTGAGCGAGTGATTTGGCTGCTGCATAAATTAGTTTGCTCTGGAGGCATCCTTCCTAAGCCAAGACAAAAACTGCGTGAGCCGGAGGCTAAAAAATTGTGAGCTAGCTCACACTAACTCAACTTAGAGGGAACACTGGGTACAACCACAAGAAATGGCTGCCGTCTAAGGCAGAGCTAACTACAAAAAAGTCAGGGAGTGAAGTTATATATAACTTTAATAGTAACTCCTCAAATGTTTTATATGGAAGCCCTTGTTTAATAGGATGCCTTTTCATCTGCACAGCCAATCAGAAGCCTTCATGGGCAAAAGCCCCACCTGGCCCCGCCCACTTTCTAAAACTACTTGGTGGGCATTAAAAAAGGTGTTAGTGGGCGCTGTGGTGCCCGCAGACACAAAGTTGGGGACCCATGCCCTGCCTTCTTCACTCTGGTCATCTTCTGGGGGCCTTTGTTTCGGTTGCTCTCACCATCTGAGGCTGGATGGGTGGTGATCTGAGAAAAGGGTCTTTTCGGTCATGGCAGCAAAACTTTGGAACTCCCTCCCCAGGGAGCTTTCTCAGTCTCTTTCTATCGGTGTCTTCTGCTACGGGGTAAAGATTTCTTTTATTTGGGAGGCCCCCAGGAACCATTATTGGTCCTCCTCCCTGGTTCCTGTTTGTGTTTTTATTGAATGATTTAAAAAATCATAAATGTTGTTTTAATGTATTTCTGTGCACCCACCTTGGGGACCCTGATCGGAAGGAAAGGCGGTATAAAAATGTTTTAAATAAACAAATAGAAGCATCCCATCCCGTTTGGGTGGAATTAAGAAACCTGCAAAGCAAATTTTTATACTTGGTTTCGTGTGCGGCAGGCTCTCTGAATTCAGCATATACCATGCACTGTTTCTCTTCTCTTGGTCTTTCATGGAGGTAACCTTTGTTTTTCCAGTTAATGTCAGCCACGCTTTAAACTGAGCAAGGGGGCTGCTTGGATACAGAAGTGGCCGAAACAGAACACGGGACTTTGCGAAGTTGGAACAGCTCGTTCTTCCCCCCAAGGCCGATATGGAAACTGACACCGTTATGCTGAAGTTTAAGGGAAGGAACGGTAGAAACTGGTTTTGAACCAGGCAGCGACGTGCCAAGAGTATGAAGGCAGAAAAGTTTTCACAGAACGGCCTCAGCACTGGACTTCAAAATATATATTTTATGAGCCTTCGTTTGTACGGTCCCAGTGCTTGTTTCCCTGTTGTAACTGTTTTTCCTTTTCAATGAGTGATTTATACGGTGTTATCCTTACCCTGGTGGAAATATATATTTCAAATAAAACTGGGTTTCAATTACTGTGTTAGTCTTGAGCTGTTTAGGAACGAGAGTTAGGGGTAAGGCCGGAGGCCGGCAGCAGCTTAAAAACAAGACTGGGGGATACGTTTCCGAGAGCAAAAACTCCCTGGATCACATACAGGTATAAATGCTATACCTACTTGTCTCTGACACGGGCGCTTCGACGCTTCAAAGCTGGGAATCTTGTTGGTCTCTTTAAGGTGCTCCTGAACTTGGATCGAGCGGTGAAAAGAAATTATTTTCATGTTCTCAGCAGCTTCTTGAAGCCAGGCCAGCTATCCTTCAGTGTTAACTGAATAGCCTTTCAGATAATCTTTGTGTGTTAAGTGCCATCAGACTGCTTCCCACTTTAACCTTATGAATGAATGGGGTTTCCGGTTCCGGGTTTGGAAATACCTGGAGGTTTAGGGGGTGGGGAGCGAGGAGGGTGGGGTTTGGGGAAGGACTTCAGTGGGGTACGATGCTATAGAGTAGAGGTTCCCAAACTCGTTTGGCCTACCGCCCCCTTCTCAGGAAAAAAATTACTCAGCGCCCCCTTGGAAATCTACCTTCAAGAAGTGGACGAAAAGATGCAGTGACAAATCTGCACGTAGTAAAGAAAGATGTTGAAAGTAAAGAAAGATGCTGTTGGCCAGAGGCCAGAAGCAACCACCATACAATAGCCCAGCAGCCACACCAGCCTTACAAGGTGCCACATGCATTTGCAATTTGCAAATGCATGGCTATGATTACCTATGGGGACCCCTCTCCCCCTCCCTCCCGGATCCCAGGGAAGACCAGGAGAAGGCAGGAAAAGGCTGCTTTAGATAGGTTCTGGACTCTTCTTCCTTTACACTTCCACCGCCCCCTTATTTTTATTCAAGGCCCCCCAAGTGCACCCAAGGCACCTACCGCACACCCGGATCGTTCCAGCGCCCCCCAGGGGGCAGTATTGCCCACTTTGGGAACCAGTGCTATAGCGTTGACTTCCAAAGTAGTCCTTTTCTCCAGGGGAAACTGATCTCATTGCCCGGAGAGCGGCTGTAATCCCAGGAAATCTCCAGCCACTAACTAGAGGTTAGGATAAATACATGGACGTACAGCAAAGAGGGTTGTGCATATAACAACACAGTCAAAAACTGTGACACTGTACCCCAAAATACTTGACACTTGATTCAAAACATTCTTAAGATTAACAGTATGGTACTCTAAATATTCTTCACCTGAAAGAAATCCACCCTGAGTGTTCCCCGGAAGGCCAGATACCGAAGCTGAAGCTCAAATACTTGGGCCATCCAATGAGAAGGGAGCCCTCACTGGAGAAGACCCCGATGCTGGGAAAGACTGAAGGTCAAAGAAGGAGGGGACGGCAGAGGATGAGATGGTCAGTGTCATCGATGCAACGAACATGAAATTAAGCAAACTCTGGAGCACGATGGAAGACAGGAGGGCCTGGTGTGATGTGGTCCACGGGGTCGCAAAGAGTCGGACTCGACTGTGTGACCGAACAATGGCAACACACTAAAAAACCGTTCCGATCCATTCCAAAGACACCTATGTAAATAGTCCAATACAGTTCAACATATCCCTAACAGTTGATAAATGTCTGCAAAACTAAGAGGAGTAACAGTTGATAGATGTGATGGAGCACCTAGCTCTAATGGCTGATTGGAATAGATATAGACTGCTGTATACCAGTCCACAGAAATATGTAGAGCTTGGTGCTCCGTCACTGGAGGTGGCCTGAGGAAGTCCTAAAAGGAAACGGGTGGGAATGTAAGAGAACATAAGAGAAGCCAATGTTGGATCAGGTCAAAGGCCCATCCATTCCAACACTCTGTCACACAGTGGCCAAAAATACCAGGTGCCATCTGGAAGTCCAGCAGTGGGGCCAGGACACTAGAAGCCCTCCCACTGTTGACCCCCCCTCCCAGCACCAAGAATACAGAGCATCCCTTGCCCCAGACTGAGTGTTCCTATCTATACCTTGTGGCTAATAGCCACTGATGGGCCTCTGCTCCATATGTTTATCTAATTCCCTCTTGAAGCTGTCCATGCTTGTAGCTGCCGCCACCTCCCGTGGCAGTGAATTCCATGTGTTAATCACTCTTTGGGTGAAGAAGTACTTCCTTTCTCACCTGACTGCTCGGCAACTTCATTGAGTGCCCACGAGTTCTTGTATTGTGAGAAAGGGAGGAAAGGACCTCTTTCTCTACCTGCTCAATCCCATGCATAATCTTATAAACCTCGATCATGTCACCCCTCAGCCGTCATTTCTCCAAGCTAAACAGCCTCAAGCGTTTTAACCTTTCTTCATAGGGAAGGTGTTCCAACCAACCCTTTTATCATTCTAGTTGCCCTTTTCTGCACTTTTCCCAAAGCTATAATATCCTTTTTAAGGTGTGGTGACCAGAACTGTACACCTAGGCGGTCCGTCGCCACACCTCTTAGCGACTGTGTTTTGTGGACATCTATCAACTGTTACTCCTCTTAGTTTTGTGGACATTTATCAACTGTTAGGGATTTGTTGAACTGTATTGAACTATACTTCAATACTTCAGCGGACAGCGGAAGACAGGAGGGCCTGGCGTAATCTGGTCCATGGGGTCACGAAGAGTCGGACTCGACTGTGCGACTGAACAACAACAACAACATTAAACTATTTACATCGGTGTCTTTGGAATGGATCGGAGTGGTTATTTAGAGTACCACACTGTTAATATTAAGAATGTTTTGAATCAAGAGTTGAGTATTTTGGGGGTACAGTGTTACAATTTTTGACTGTGTTGTTATATGTACTACCTAGAGCTGTTGTCAAACATGTGGCCTGGGGGCCAGATCAGCCCCCCCGGAGGGCTTCTCTCAGGCCCGCGGTGGAACTGGCTGTCTTCTGCTTCTTCCAGTTCTGCTGCTGCTGCGTCATCGTAGGTTTGCAGCTGACAGATACACACCTGAACAGCACACTCAAGATTGCAACAGCACAGACATTTTGATGCACTAATTCAGAGCAGGAGGTGTCAAGTTATCAGCAGTGTTCCCTCTAAGCTGAGTCAGTGTGAGCTAGCTCACAGTTTTGTAGCCTCCAGCTCACAAAATTCTTGTCTTCGCTCAGGAAGAATGGCCCCAGAGCCAACTAATTTCTGCAGTAGCTAAATCACCTGCTCGTGACTTTAACGCCAGTAGCTGACAAAGTAGAATTTTTGCTCACAAGACTCCACAGCTTAGAGGGAGCATTGGTTATCAGACACTGTTAAATAAACAAAATACTGCAAGAGGGCGAATGTTTTAAGCATGATTTTATTTTAAGTTAGAAAAACAAACCCCTTTGTGTTTGTGCCCTTTATAAAGTTTATATCTCCGCTACCTGGCGTTACCTTTTATGACACACACGGCCCGGCCCAACAAGGTCTCATTTATGTCAGATCCGGCCCTGGTAACGAATGAGTTCGACACTCCTGACCTTGAGGTTGGCGACCCTGTGAATGAACGACCGACCTCCAAAAGTCCCATCCCTAACAGTCTCGCTCAGGTCTTGCAAACCGAGGGCCGTGGCTTCCTCATCCATCTCTGGTTGGGCTTTCCACTTTCCCTAGCATGGCTGTCTTTACCAGCGAGCCCTTCCGTCTTCTCAGAACGTGACCAAAGTCCAGTAATCCTCAGTTTGGTCATGAACCCCTGGATAGTCTTACCGGGTGTTCGAAGCCACAGGAGTCAGGGTGCGTGACCTTTTCCGGCTTGAGTGCTCATGCACAAGAATGCTCATCTGCAAACCAAAGAGCTGTGTGCAGAGAGAACATAAGAACATAAGAGAAGCCAATGTTGAACCAGGCCAATGGCCCATCTAGTCCAACACTCTGTCACACAGTGGCCAAAAATACCACATGCTATCAGGAGGTCCAGCAGTGGGGCCAGGACACCAGAAGCCCTCCCACTGCTGCCCCCTCCAGCACCAAGAATAGAGTGCGTCACCTGAGAGACGGAGCGTGCCACGGACAAGCTGAGCCCCTACAACGCTGGTCCCGGGGGGTTGTCTCCATGCAACTGGGTAGAAAACTGACTGTGTGAACTGAACAAAATAACCTGGTTTGTACTTGGGGGTGGGGAAAGATCTGACTGGCTTGAGCAGATTTGAGAATCGCTTGTAGTGCAGTTCAGCGGAAAGCAACCAAGATGACTTGGGAGTCGGAGCGCCTTGCCTGCGAGGAAAGGCCGAAGAGTCTGGGACTTTTCGGTTTAGAAAAGAGACAACCGGGGGTGGGGAAGAGACATAATAGGTTTATAAAATTATGCATGGGGGTGGAGACAGTTGACAGAGAGAGAGCTTTGTCTCCCTCTCCCAAAATTCTAGAACTTGAGGGTATCTGATGGGCAGTAGGTTCAGGATAGACAAAAAGGTAACACTTTACACGGCGAGGGGTTAAAATGTGGAATTTGCTGCCAGAGGATGTAGTGGTGGCCACGGGCCTAGACAGCTTTAAAGGGGATTAGAGAGATTCATGGGGGAGACGTCTATCAGTACCTACTAGCCCTGGTGTCTGAGGGGAACCTCCACATTCAGAGGCACGAAATCTCTGAATCTCAGCGCCAGGAGGCAAATTCAGGGGAAGACCTCGGCCCCTGTGCCCTGTTGCCGGTCCTCCAGGGGTAACTGGTTGAACACTGTGAGAGACAGGATGCTGGACTACATGGACGATTAGTCTGATGAAGCAGGGCTCTTCTTATGTTCTTATGCAAACTAGCTATAATGGATGGCATTTTGCATTTATTTAATTCATGGAATACCACACCTTTCTTCCCAAAGGGGACCAAAAGTGGCTTACAGAGAGAGCCAGTTTGGTGCAGTGGTTAAGTGCGCGGACTTTAATCCGGGAGAACCGGGTTTGATTCCCCACTCCTCCACTCGCACCTGGCTGGATGACCTTGGGCAAGCCGTAGTTCTGATAAGAGCTGTTCTTGAAAAAGAGCCGTTTCTGTCAAGAGCTCTCTAAGCCCCACCGACCTCACAGGAGGGTGTCTGTTGTGGGGAGGGGAAGGGAAAGGAGTTTGTAAGCCACTCTGAGACACCTTTGGGTAGTGAAGGGTGGGGTATAAATCCAATCTCCTCCTCTTCTTCTTACATTATTCCCGTCCTCCAGTTTATTCTCACAACAACCTTGTGAGGTAGGTAGGCTCAGAAGTGTATGACTGGCCCATGGTCCCACACAGACAATTTGCATTCAAGCGAGTAGCTGAGGTGGGTCTGCTCCGGTGCTGTTAACGGCATGCTTCCCAAGTAGCCAAGTTCAGATTTTAACAGCTCTGCGATCGGTGTCACCCCAAAGAGTCAACAGTGCCCTAAAGCCACACAGAGCAAAAAGGGCCCTCGGAATGCCAAGTTGTACCTGGTGCTGAGAAGCACAAGGGATTATCCACCTCAGTGGGGACTTCAGCTCAATTCAACTCAAATTTCTTTTTCGGTACCGCTATAGAAGGCAGTGGTCTTCATCTCAGAGATGAGCAAGGCGCCGTCTTCTTGAATCTGTTGGGGTTATCGAACCAAAACAGCAGGACCCAGCTCGCGTGCACTGTAGAGTTTAGGGCTTTAATTGTATCCTCCACTACAGAACTGGGAAATGGTCTAAGGTAACCAGTTTGGTGTAGTGGTTAAGTGCGCGGACTCTAATCTGGGAGATCCGGGTTTGATTCCCCCCACTCCTCCACTTGCACCTGCTGGTGTGACCTTGGGTCAGTCACAAGCTCTGGCACAGCTGTTCTTGAAAAAGGGCCGTTTCTGTCAGAGCTCTCTCAGCCCCGCCTGCCTCACAGGGTGTCTGTTGTGGGAAGGGGAAGGGAAGGGAGTTGGTAAGCCGCTCTGAGACTCCGAGTGAAGGGCAGGGGGTATAAATCCAATCTCTTCTCCTAACCAGAGAAATTTCAGGAGGAAAAAAAAAAAAGTTACTTTCTATGGCCCACAAAGTAACAATTCAGTCCTGGAGGATTGTAATAAGATGTGTGCATCAGCCAGTTCTTTGGATTTCGTATGTTAGAAAGTGCAGTAGAAGAATCGTGGAGTTGGAAGGGACCTCTGTGGTCATCTAGTCCAACCCACAGTGCAGGAAATTCACAAATACCTCCCCCTCCACACCCCTAGTGACCCCTGTTCCATGCTCAGAAGATGACAAAAAACCTCCGGAATCTCCAGCCAAACTGGCCTGGAGAAGAAAAGGAGATTGGGTTTATACCCCGCCCTTCACTCGGGAGTCTCAGAGTGGCTTACAAACTCCTTTCCCTTCCCCTCCCCACAACGGACACCCTGTGCGGTAGGCGGGGCTGAGAGAGCTCTGAGAGAACCGCCCTTGAGAGAACAGCTCTGACAGAACTATGTCTTGCCCAAGGTCATCCAGCAGCTGCAAGTGGAGGAGTGGGGAATCAAACCCAGGCCTCCCAGATTAGAGTCCACGCTCCTAACCACTACACCGAACTGGGCTCCTGACTGCTACACAAAAATGGCTTCCTGACACCAAACTGGGCGTGTAAAAAGGATATTTAGGAATCTGGCCCTATTACACAAGCACCTATCATATAGTTTAGAACAGAGGTTCCCAACGTGGCGCCTGCTGACACAGTTCCTGGCGCTAATTGTTTTTAGAAAATGGTCCGGGGCCAGGTGGGGCCTTTTGCCCAGGAAAGGTTATGATTGGCTACTGGAGGTTAGCTGTGCAGATTTTTAAACACCTCACGCTCTTTCCTGGGTGACTGAAGGTAAGCTATGGCAGCCATTTGCAACTGGTTCTGTCCCCTCAGCAGCCATTTCGTAGCTGGGCCCGCAGTCTCAAAAAGGCTAGTGACCCCCCCGGTTTAGGAGACCACAATATGGAGGTACCTCCCCCTATTTGCGATTTAGGAGCTTTCTGAAGTTCGGAAATGGAAGCATGCTGCGACCCCCTGGAATGGCGGAGGGCGGTGCTCCCTCTAAGCTGAGTCAGTGTGAGCTAGCTCACGGTTTTTTTAGCCTCCAGCCTCACACATTTTTGTCTTAGCTCGGGAAGGGATGGCTCCAGAGCAGTGTTCCCTCTAAGCCGAGTTAGTGTGAGCTGGCTCACATTTTTTTAGCCTCTGGCTCACAGATTTTTGTCTTAGCTCAGGAAGGGATGGCTCCGGAACAAGCTAATCTATGCAGCAGCCAAATTGCCTGCTCACAACTTTAATGCCAGTAGCTCACAAAGTAGAATTTTTGCTCACAGGACTCCACAGCTTAGAGGGAACATTGGTAGTAAGATTCACTTCAGGTGTTGGTGTACAGTACAGAAAAACTCCAGCAGCAGGTCTGGGGAATTCCAGAATGCCAAAGATTCTCTGAGCCCAGCTCTGGGCGATTTTTTTTTTTCTTTTGAGGTGAGCATACACACACAAAGTTGCCTTATACTGAATCAGGCCCATCGCCCGGATTTTGTGGCTTGTGGGGCTGGAGTTCTCAGTGATTTAGCCAATAAGAAAGCTGTTCCCAGGATACATCTCTACATTGCAAGCTGTCGACCACTTTAGGTGACAGTTCTCAGCTGCTGCAAGTTAATCACTGGAAAAAGTGGAGAGAAGGGCAACTCAAGTGATAAAAGGGTTGGAACACCTTCCCTTTGAAGAAAGGTTAAAACGCTTGGGGCTCTTCAGCTTGGAGAAACAACGGCTGAGGGGTGACACGATCGAGGTTTATAAGATTATGCAAGGGACAGAGCAGATTGAGAAAGAAGTACTTTTCTCCCTTTCTCACAATACAAGGACTCGTGGGCACTCCATGAAATTGCTGAGCAGTCGGGTTAGAACAGATAAGAGGAAGTACTTCTTCACCCAAAGAGTGATTAACATATGGAATTCACTGCCACAGGAGGTAGTGGTGGCAGCTACAAGCATGGACAGCTTCAAGAGGGAATTGGATAAACATCTGGAGCAGAAGTCCATCAGTGGCTATTAGCCACAGGGTATAGATGGGAACTCTAAGTCTGGAGCAGGTGATGCACTCTATTCTTGGTGCTGGGGGGGGCAGCACTGGGAGGACTTCTAGTGTCCTGGCCCCACTGCTGGACCTCCTGATGGCACCTGGTATTTTTGGCCGCTGTGTGACAGAGTGTTGGACTAGATGGGCCATTGGCCTGATTCAACATTGGCTTCTCTTATGTTCTTATGTACTTCCGCCAGGCTAAGCAACAGTTCTGAGAACAAGCCGGCAGGTGGGGGTGAAGACTTCTATAGTCAAGAAAGCTAACACTTTAGGCAGAAAAACTCTCTTAAAGGAGACCGGTTTCTTGACACAGAGTTAGAAGGGACCCTAGAGGTCACCTACTCCAACCCTCTTGCTCAGTGCAGGAATCAGTCAACTTACAGCACCCCACGCTGCTTCAAGGAGCATACACCTTTAAAAAATGTTTTAAAATGACTGGGAAAAAAAGCACTGACAGGAGAAATTCTTGTGGTGTGGTGGCTTTAAGACAGCCCCCCCCCATAGCTACAGGCCTGTACTGAATCAGACCAGCGGTCCATCAAGGTCAGTATTGTCTGCTTAGACTGGCAGCTGCTTGGCTCACCAGGGTCTGCAGAAAGAGGCATCCCCCATGGCCTCCTTTTCAACTAGAGACAACTGGGATCAATCCCTAGGACTCCCACGTACCGAGTGGAGGCTCTTCCACTAAGCCATGACCACTCCCCCTCGATTGACCAACACGCCACTCCCTAAATGTGCGTCACGAATTGATCCACTGAGCACATGTCATTATGAAGTACACTTTATTGTGAAATTCTCAGGAGAGCAAATTCAGAGTTTCAATAATTTCAAATCTTCTGACAACAGTACGAAGGCGTAGAGTACTCTTATTATTTCAGCGGTGGATGCAGATCGCGAACGGCTGTCTCCCCCACCATCCGGGAGGCAGCCCCCCCTCCCCGTGTTTTCAGTGATCTGCTCGCACACTTGCCTTCCAGCATAGCCCAAGGGGTGGGATTTTGCAGTCACATCTGGCTGTTTCTTTGTACGGAAAAAACAGCCGTAGCGGGCAGTTTCGAACACATCTTTCGCAAAGAAGAGATCGGCCAGTCGCTGATCGAGTTGGTAACGAGAAATCCAGCTGTCAGGCACTAATGGATTTAGTCTCTCTCTGTACAAAAATCCTACGGCTCAAACTCACATTTTGTATCGAAGAATCTCCTCTCCCGTATGTGACACGACACAACAGCCTTCCGATCCCCTTTCCCGTCTTACCGGCTCCCACCATTCCCTGCTTCCTCGTGCCTTTGTGCTATCACCGAGCCAACCAATAAATTGCACTAAGTTTTATTAAAGTCAACAGAGTTTTGATTGCGAGAGAATGGAAGTAACATTATATAGAAAAAAGACAGAACAACAGCGCCAGAGTTAACATCACCTTGTTAGTTTTGAAGTCATTCAATATGTTAAAGGGGGGAGGATACCGTTTTTCGTCTTCTACGACAGAGCAGGAAAAAAAAAAGAAAAAAAGACACTTTATTTCTAAATGGAATCATTTAGAAACAGATCCAGACACTTGAGAAGGGGAATGTGGGCGGGCAGAGGAGAGAAAATATGGTACACTTAGTGATTATGATCCTATAAACAATGTTACGCTAAATTCTTTGTTCCGAGTATAGCATAGATGCCGGGAACGTGATGACGTAAGCCACGGAGGCTGCACTCGCTAGGCCGTCGCTTGGCTCGGAGCGTCTGGTCTAGGGAAGCGTCTAAATGCCTCTGCTGTACGGTAACAGGTAGGTAGACTTGGAGGCACAACACAGGCCTTTCCCCTTAGCGGTAAGAATTAAGACAATACTTATCACCATACAGTATGATATTACTTTCCAATAAGTACAATATTTATTGAACATTTCTCTGGTTCGTTACAGGTTGTGCAACAATTTACAATGTTCTGCAGCCACAAATTATGCGTAGAGAATGACGGGAGAGTCAGTGGCAGGGATCCCGCGGCCGCTTGAGAATAGCTGACAGTGTTGGGGGCAATTTCCCTCCCCCCTCAATTTCCCTTTGGACAGCAGCCAGATCAGAAATGCCCGTCCAACTTCCGTGGCTTTCGAAAGGGGCCAACAGAGAGGCGTGGAGAGAAGGGGGGGGGGTCATGGTTAGAGAAACATTCCCCCCTCCCCGCTAGGTGCCCGGAACTAAATCGGCATGGACCCCGGTCACTGGCCGTTTTTTCCCATTTACAGCTCTACGCGGAGGAACTAGCAAATCCGATCTTACACAGAATGTCTTCACGGAATCTTTATGCGTGGGGAACGTGACGGACGACAGTTGTGCTGTTGGAGTGGGGGCTCAACTTCATCTTCAGAAGACTAAACCTGGCATCTAAACATGCCAATATAATCAGAACAAAAAATATATATATACTCCCAAGTTTAGCCAACCACAGGAAACAGTCTGGTATTAAGGGGGGGAGGGGGAAGCAACAAGGATTACACACTTTTTTTTTTTAATAAACCGGCACACACACGGGGGGGGGGGGAGGTTTAACACATTTCTGAAAATGAAGTTAGCTTTTATCGATTGGGGGGGGGTAAAAAAAAGTCAGTATTGACCATTTACAATCTCTGACCTTTGTGAAGACGATAAGGAATCTGTTGTAGTGCAGCTACATACAGTACAATTCAGGCTTTTGTTTTTTTTCGTTTCGCTTTTCTAAATTTTCGGTCGGGTTCGGATTCGTTGTTGAGAGACAAAAAAAAAGGGAGAGGCGAGTTTTAGCAGCAACCTCCGCTGGACTGCTTGACCGGAGTGCTCTGGATTTTGACCGACTTCTCGGCACCGCCGGCGGTCGCTCCAGGGCCCATCCGCTTTTTGATCTCAGCGGCCATGGTCATGAAAGACTGTTCTACATTTGTGGCGTTCTTTGCGCTGGTTTCCAAAAAGGGGATCCCAAGGGAATCTGCAAACTCCTGGAGGGGGAAAGAACACGTTACGCGATTCGTCGGGGCGTCCAACATTTCGGTGAGGATCGAATTGGTCTGTCCTTAGCCAGCGTATGTCGGCCGTGTTGTAGGAGGGTGCATGCCGGAAGAAAGAGATGGCAAAGGTGTGAAAAATACGGGGAAAGCTCCAATGAAATATTCTTCCTTTTGGAAGGAGTGGAATGTTTTAAAACAAGGTGCGATCTAATGCTACAAGTCTTTTTCATAAAACACTTCACGCTTGGGTATTTGGATGGGAGACCACCAAGGGAGACCAAGGTTGCTCTGCAGAGGCAGGCAAGGGCAACCCACCTTTGAATGTCTTTTGCCTTGCAAACCCAGTGGGGTCAACGCTATTTGGCTATGACTTGACAGCACTGCATTATTGCCCTGACCTAGATGGCCCAGGCTAGTTTGATCTCGTCAGATCCCAGGAACTAAGCCGGGTTGCCTCTGGTTAGCACTTGGATGGGAGACCACCAAAGGGTTGCTATCAGGCCCGTAGCCAGGATTTTTTAATTCGGGGGGTCCCTTAAGTAAGTCGGGGGCACCCCGAGCCTCCCCAAGGGAGTGCCACAAATAAAATAAAAAATTGGAAGTTGGGAGGCCGGAGTTGGATGGGAAGTCGGGGGGGGGCCCTTGGCAGTAAGTTGGGGGGCCAGGCCCCGAGATGCCCCGCTGTAGGCTACAGGCCTGGTTGCTATGCAGAGGCAGACAGTGGCACACCACCTCTGCCCCAACACGGGTCCCAGGCTGGCCCGATCTCGTCAAGACCCCAAGAGCTAAGCAGAGTCGGCCCTGGTTAGCACTTGCGTGGGAGACCGCCAAAAAGTTGCTATGCAGAGGCAGGCAATGGCCAACCACCTCTGAACGCCTCTTCCCCTGGAAACCAAATGGGAGCATCATAAATTGGTTGCAGCTTGACAGCAAAAAACCCCAACAGTGCTGTAAACTAAACTTTTTCGGAGATGAGTTCATTACGTCCAGCAATTAATATGCTATTATCCATACGCTACACTACTGAAGTGTTCTCAGGGTTATAAAATTTAACTCTATATCCAAACTTGCTGCTGGTCTTATTGAGATTATAGGAGAGCGTTTGTTTTCAAATACAGTCGTCAGCTACAAAATCTGTGCCTTCCGCTTTCGACTTTACCCCGCCTCTTGAACGGGACTAAGATATGTGGGTGTGCTAAGGCAGAACAGATCTACAGCTCTGTGTCGGGCACTGGCTAAATCTACAGTTTTGCTGGTAAAAAAAAACAACTAAGGCCTTTTGTAATCCCCAAAAATAAGCCAAATAATACAATTTTATATGCTTAACTAACAGCATTTTTGCAAGAGGATATCTGTGCGTTCTGACTCAGATTAAGTCTGGAATTAATTAGTAAATAAGTAACGTATGGGGTTGTGTACAGTATAGCCAGGAGATCTTATGACCGTCTGGCAGCCACAATTTCTAGCTCTTTTTGCATCATGCACCACTAGGTGGCGAACTCGACTTGGTTTTGGGCTGAGAGAGCTCAGAGAGAACTGTGACTGGCCCAAGGTCACCCAGCTGGCTTCATATGGAGGAGTGGGGAATCGAACCTGGCCCTCCAGATTAGAGTTCACTGCTCCTAACCAGGGCTGGCCCACCCATAGAAAAATTTAGACATTGGCCTGGGGCGCCACCTCATGGAAGGGCGCCGCCCTGACCTGCTGCCCCACCCACTCGCCAAAAGCCCTGTCCTGGCAGTGAGGCTCACTGAGCGTGTAGAGAATGGCGGTGGCTGCTGCCACCATGCCCAGAAAGAGACGTGTCCCTTGATGGAGGTGCTGCCGCCCGGCTCAGGTGAATGGCCCCGGGGTGACGAACGGCACTCTCTCCGCCTGGCAGCGTGCGGCAGCTTGGGGGCTTGGCTGTCCATGGTGGGGGCTCGGCTGGGGAACAAAGTTTGAAAAGTGTCTCCCCTCCCCACCCCCAGTCCTGTTCCCGATCCAGAACTGCAGTCGGGGAATGGGGGTGAATGAAAATTCACGAGGCTGATTTGTGTCATTTCAGTCTGGGCCCTTCGCTCTGGCACAGTGGGAGGGGAGGCGAAAATGCCGCGTTTTGTGTCGAGGCGCTGGGCGGCAAGCTTTGGCTGAGGGGCTAAGGCGGACGGGTGTGAACAATTGGAAGGGGTCTCCCCCACCCCCGGCTTTATGGACGCAGAGAACAGCTGTTGGTGTGTGTGTGTGAGAAATTGGTGGGCGCACAGGGGGAGGCACCAGAAGGTATCCTCGCCTAGTGGGGAGAAAAACCTGGGGCCGGCCCTGCTTCTAAGTATACCACGCTGACTCTCTTTGTCTGGAATGTTGTTAAAAGCACAGTGGAATGATTTCAAAAGAGACCCAGAGGGATACAGTGATTCAAGTATTGGACTATGATCTGAGAAACCCAGATTCGAACCCCCACTCGGCCATGGAAACTTGCTGGGGGACTGTGGGCCAGTCACATACTCTCAGCCTCCCCTACCTCACAAGATTGTGAGAAGAGAGGAGAATGATATTAGCCGCTTTGAGTCCCCCACTGGCAAGAAAGGGGTGGGGGGTATAAATAAAGTAAATAATAAAATAGTAATAATTTTCACACAACCTCTTTACATTGTACGCGCAGCACACATCTGACATTAGAAACCACAACAGCCAAAAAACCAGTGAGGGAGCATTTTAACATTCCAGGACATTCAGTTGCTGACCTAAGAGCAGCAGTTCTCTTACAAGGGAATTTCAAAGGAAGATCAGAAAGAGAGGCTGCTGAATTGCAACCGAGAATGAAGCTTGAGACGATGCACCCTCCTGGACTAAATTGAGACCCAGGTTTCCTGTCTCTTTACCAACACTGCATGGTGGAGCGGTCAAGCCCAAGGTACGCTCCTCGAGCTTGCCGACTCCTTTGTTCTTTTTCAAGGTCCGGAGGCTCCTGAGACCACACTGCTCCCCCGGGAAGGGGGTGCAGAGCAAGGGGCTTGATCCGGGCTCCCCGTATCGCGGCACCGTTACCAATGCTGATTTCTCCACACCTACTACCCACTGTGCATCTCGCACCTAATTCCAATCATGCTTGCTATTGTCATTTGCCTGCTCATGTCATTTGGCACCTGAAATCACTCCTCTCTCCAAGATATAAGGACAACTGGTGTTCTAGCTGTAGCTGAAGAAGGAAGCAATGACTCACAAAAGCTCGTACCCTATCACAGATTTTGTTAGTCTTTAAGGTGCTACAGAAGCCCCCAGAACACGATCCTCCCCCCCCGGCCCCCCAACTTACCTTCGCTGTTGTGTAGTCTACTACTTTCTTTGTGGTCAGATCACACTTGTTCCCTACCAATAGCTTGTTAACGTTTTCGCTGGCGTAACGGTCTATTTCTTGCAGCCACTGTTTGACGTTGTTGAAAGACTCCTGCAAAGGGGGGGGAAGGGGAAGAGAAAGGGGTCAAGGCGTGCTCTCGGCGGATCACTGCCGGCCGTTCGGCTTCGGAGACGGCTTCGAGCGATCTTGAAGGATTTCTGGCAGGTCAGCTCAACGCTACGCTAGCGGGAGTGTATTTAGCCGGCGGGATGGTTACAGAAAGGAGCGTTTCAATGCAGGGACCGAGGTTGGGTCCCAGAAGCAAGGGCAGAACTTTTCTTCTTGCGCGGGATTCCCTGCCTGCCGTTTTTATTGTACCACTGAGCCAAGGCCCTCAGGTCTAATCAAAGGAGCCAGTTCGGTATAGTGGTTAAGAGCACGGACTGTTATCTGGGAGAAGCGGGTTGGATTCCCCACTCCTCCGTGTGCAGCTGCTGGTGTGACCTTGGGCCAGTCACAAGTTCTCCCGGAGCTGTTCTCTCATGAGCAGTTCTCAAAAGAGCTCTCTCAGCCCCACCTTCCTCACAGGGTGTCTGCTGTGGGGAGGGGAAGGGGAAGGAGATTGTAAGCCGCTCCGAGACTCCAAGTGAAGGGCAGGGTATAAATCCCATCTCCTCTTCTTCTACTACCACCCTAGACCCAGGAACTTGGGCTTAAACCAAAATGCTGATCTTGACCTTACCAAAGGAACCGAGAACCAGCGAAGTTATTTCAGGATTGGAGTCACATGCTTTGGATGAGCAACCTGCCTGAATAATGCTACGCTGCAAAGGTATGTTCAGAAGCATGCTTTTAGACACATTACTGATGGGCAGTAGGTTCGGGATGGTCAAAGGGGAATACTACTTAACACAGAATGATTAAAATGTGGAGTTTGCTATCAGAGGATGTAGTGATGGCCAATGCTCCCTCTAAGCTGTGGAGTCTTGTGAGCAAAAATTGTACTTCGTGAGCCACTGGCATTAAAGTTGTGAGCGAGCCATTTGGCTGCTGCATAAATTAGTTTGCTCTGGAGCCCTCCTTCCTGAGCGAAGACAAAAATGTGCTAGCCGGAGGCTAAAAAACTGTGGGCTAGCTCACATTAAGTTAGGTTAGAGGGAACATTGGTGATGGCCACAGGAATAAATGGCTTGGAAAAGGGACTAGACAGACTCATGGACGATAAGACTATTAATGGCCACTAGCCATGGTGACTGATGGGAACCCTCCACATTCAGAGGCACTAATCCCCTGAATCCTGGAGCCAGGAGGCAACCTCAGGGGAAGGCCTCGGCCTCTATGCCCCGTTGTTGGCCCTCCAGAGGAACTGGTTGGCCACTGTGTGAGACAGGATGCTGGACTAGATGGACCCCCCGGTCTGATCCAGCAGGGCTCTTCTTATGTTCTTATGAAGGCCTTGGCCTCTATGCCCTGTTGTTGGCCCTCCAGAGGAACTGGTTGGCCACTGTGTGAGACAGGATGCTGGACTAGATGGACCCCTGGTCTGACCCAGCAGGGCTCTTCTGATGTTCTGATGAAGGCCTCAGCCTCTCTGCCCTGCTGTTGGCCCTCCAGAGGAACTGGTTGGCCCCTGTGTGAGATGGGATGCTGGGCTAGAGGGACCCTCACTGGTCTGATCCAGCAGGGCTCTTCTGATCTTCTTATGAAGGCCTCAGCCTCTCTGCCCTGCTGTTGGCCCTCCAGAGGAACTGGTTGGCCCCTGTGTGAGATGAGATGAGATGCTGGACTAGACGGGCTACTGGCCTGATCCAGCAGGGCTCTTTTTCTGCCCTTACTTCTCGTGTGCCAGACGCCCAGGCGCTTACCTGATCCGTAACATCATACACCACTATAATGCCGTGAGCTCCTCGGTAGTAACTAGAAGTGATTGTTCGAAATCTTTCTTGCCCTGCTGTGTCCCACTATGAAGGAAAGAAAGAAGAGAGTTCAGAGTTGGCCACTGGCCCAAGCGGCGTTCCCGTTTCATCCCGCTGATTTAGCGGAGGTTAGAAAAATCCTACAACGGCACAAGTTTACTCAAAACGACCGTGAATGAAACGATGCGGAGGGGCCACCATAAAAACAAAAAAGAATTCTGCTGTTCATGAAAAACCATGAAATAGGACCCACATTCTACTGATGAACTCATTGGCAAAGCGATTCCACACACTGTGCCTGGTATCGGCCCCTGAAGTGTCCTCATCGAGCTCGGGGAAAGGCTTGCATTTTGAAGCCAGGGGTGTCAAACACACTTGTTACAAGGGATGGAGCTGACATAAACGTCACTTTGTCAGGCCGGGCCCACGTGTGCCATAAAACATAATGCCAAGTACCGGAGATATAGACTGTATAAAAGTTGGTAAGCTCTGAGCTGGCGGTGCTCACTGCAAGTCCCCATGGGCTGGGAGGGGAGGTGGAAAGGAAAACCCACATGGGTGTGTCATGATCTGTGTAGGACTGGGAGACAAGGCCGAGTGAGGCTTAGGCCCAGAGACCTGGGTGGGAGTGGAATCTCCACAATGCTTGGCGACGGTTGTAACCAAACGGTGTCCAGGTATTGTATGAGGGGATTGTTACTTAAACTTTGTGGGCTGCGGAACTGCGTTCTTTTTCTCTCTCACAGAGTTAAGCTGAGAGGAGAGTCTGATCTGAGAGAAAGAGCCCTCACTTTGGACAGAGCGAGTACAGGCACCTGCCTGGTATAAGAGGCTGTGGGTCTAGAATAATAACCAGTTAAGAGAAATAGGTAGCCGCGCTAGATTTACTTTACTTACCTTTGGACACTGTTAGATATTTTAAGCACCTTGTCTTGTTTTCCTTGCCCCATTACTGTATTCATAAACCATTTCCTTAATGTTCTCTGCCTGGTCATCACACCTATATATTTCTAAGCCTAAAAGGGGCATTTTGTTTGGGCTGGGGAGGGTACTCTGGGCCTTCCCGAGGGACCCTAAGTCCAGAGTGGTGGCAGAGGGAGATGGCAACCCACGGGGCACCATGACAGGGCGGACTGGAGAGACAGAGGTGCAACGCTGCACATACGCTCCCACTTTGCTAGAGTGCTGCAGATGAGGTTGTTCCACCGTGCTGAAGCCACAATCGGAGGGGCTCTGCCCACTTCCCCCTCCCCTCTTCCCTCCCTTGCACCAGCTGCTTGCAGGGCTCCCTGAGAGCCCAGGACGGGCCTTATGTTTGACACTCCCGGTCTAAGCAGTGGCACTGCACAGGAGAACACGGAATTGGCGGTGGGAAGGCAGTAACTGGCCTCTGGGCAGAGGTCCTGCCATAACACCCCCCCCCCTGACTTCAAGCGTCATCCAGGTCTTAAGTTCAAAGGTTTCTACCACCCGCCACCACTGAAGACAACCCACACACCTGGCCAAAGTTTTTCAGTACCTCCGTGAGACTCGCAGCTTCTGGAAACTGCCCCATAGCCACACTCAACGGCTTGTTATAAAATGCACTTCTTGGCTACTGACGCCACGGAACGGTCATCCGGTCTGCAAAAAGCCTATTGCCTCTGACTGGCGCTGCGTTTCTAAAGGCACCGAGATGCTTTTGCCGCTTCATCTGCAGAAACCCGGTCCTGCTTCGAGTCCAAAATCCGCCACTGGACTACGCCAGAAGTTTTGCTCACCTTTGCCGGTGATTTTATTAATCTGGGTTGAAGAACCCCTGTCGCTTAGGTCACCCGGCAATCCAAGACTGTCAATGAGGGTGCTTAAAAATAGAGAAGTGTTTTACTGGACTAGCCAAGGATGGCTCAGGCATGCGTAAGGAGAATGGCACTGACGCAGCAGACGAATGGAGCGGGGATATGGTCCATAGAACTGGGCCTGAGCCGAAGCTCAGGTTAGCTAATGACAAACCGCTTCTGCTCCTCTCATCGGACCTCGGGAGCCAAGCGGGGTCGGCTCTGGTTCGTAACTGGACGGGAGACTGCTGAGGAAGTCCAGGGTTGCTACCCAGAGGCAGGCCATGGCAAACCCATCTCCGTTCATCTCTTCCTTTGTCCCGGACGGCCCAGGCTAGCCCGATCTCACCAGACCTCAGATGCTAAGCGGGACCGGCCCTGGTTAGGACTTGGGACAGGAGACCCCCAAGGAAGTCCAGGGTTGCTACCCAGAGGCAGGCAACGGCAAATCCACCTCTGAACGTCTCTTGCCTAGAAAACACTGTGAGGGGTCAACCGGGAGCCAGCGGCGACTTGATGGCACGTTCCACCACCACGTGAAATCCTGCAGCCCCCCAAACTCATCACTGAGCGTTAACCCAGGCCCATTCAAGCTATTCCGCACTCAAGAAATTCTCTACAATGTACGGGGGGGGGGCGGGGCAAATGGCAGCTCGACATCGTTCTGCATCTCTCAGCAGCTCCACTGCTCTCCTAGCAGACTTGGGTCACCCTCAGTGTTTACTGAGCTCACCGCAGAAGCAGGACTGGTCAACGGAGCTACTACCGCAGCCTTGGCATCCGCTTCCTGTCCCAGGCTGGTGATTTGCCAGGAGTTTAGAGACACTCCCTTGGGAGGAAAGCGATGGCAAACCTAAACAGCATGATAAAAAGCAGAGACATCACCTTGCCAACAAAAGTCCGCATGGTCAAAGCAATGGTATTCCCCGTAGTGATGTATGGCGGCTGCGAAAGTTGGGCTATAAGGAAGGCCGAGCGCCGAAGAATAGATTCTTTTGAACTGTGGTGCTGGAGAAGACTCTTGAGAGTCCCTTGGACTGCAAGGAGATCAAATCAGTCAATCCTAAAAGAAATCCACCCTGACTGTTCCCTGGAAGGCCAGAGACTGAAGCTGAAGCTCAAATACTTTGGCCACCAAATGAGAAGGAAGCCCTCACTGGAGAAGAAGGCCCTGATGCTGGGAAAGACTGAAGGTCAAAGAAGAAGGGGACGGCAAAGGATGAGATGGTCAGACAGTGTCATCGAGGCAACGAACATGAAATTGAGCAAACTTCAGCGGACAGCGGAAGACAGGAGGGCCTGGCGTAATCTGGTCCGTGGGGTCGCGAAGAGTCGGACTCGACTGTGCGACTGAACAACAACAACTTGCTTAGAAGGGAAAGCAGCAGATGGGCAAGCCGACTGAAAGGGACACCCCTTTGCTTGGGAGGGCCCTGCCGGACTTCTCCGCCAAGTTCCCCTTCTTTTGTCCGACTCCCTCGAGAACGACTCTGCTCCAGGCAACAGCGTTCTTATTCTGCTTGCTGCGCCAACATTACCAGCACGCGACTGAGTTCCCAGAGAGCATCAGGCCAGTTAGATAGAAAGCAAAACAGAACTAATTTTGAGCCCGGGGATTTACGAACGCTCGACCCTCAGTAATCAAGGAAACCCACAACCAGATCCTTGCCGTGATATGGTCACGGCCGCCATTCCCGGCAGCCAGTCGGCCATGCAGACGTCAGCAGAAGTGAGCTCTCAGGATCAACCGGGCCATTCATTAGTGGAGCCATCTAACGGTTAATGCAGGGGTGTCAAACATGCGGCCCGGGGGGCAGATCAGGCCCCCGGAGGGCTTCTATCAGGGCCACAGTGGAACTGGCTGTCTTCTGTTTCTCCTTCCAATTCTGCTGCCGCTGTGTCATCGTAGGTTTGCAGCTTACAGATACGCACCTGAACAGCGCACTCAAGATTGCGACAGCACAAGATATTTTGATGCAACAATTCAGAGCAAGAGGTGTCAGTTATCGGACACTGTTAAATAAACAAAATATTAAGGTAAAGGTTCCCTTGCTCAAAAGCCAGTCGAATCCGACTCTAGGGTTGCGGTGCTCATCTCCGTTTCAAAGCCGAAGAGCCAGCGCTGTCCGAAGACGTTTCCGTGGTAAGAGTGCTAATGTTTTAAGCATGTTTTCATTTTAAGTAAAAAAACACCCTTTGTGTTTGTGTCTTTTATAAAGTTTATCTCTCCACTACCTGGCGTTACCTTTTATGACACACACAAGGCCCGGCCCTACAAGGTCTCATGTATGTCAGATCTGGCCCTCACAACAAATGAGTTCGACACCCTTGGGGTTAACAGGTTTGTAGGACCGTATTTGTCCAAGCTTCACATTAACACATGAACAAGGTGCGATGAGAGAGGACTTACTATCTGAAGCTTGATGGTTTTCCCATCTAACTCTATAGTTCTGATTTTGAAGTCCACACCAATCGTGCTGATGTAGCTTTCCGTGTAGGTGTCGTCCTGGGGAGAGAGAAGAGAAGTCACAGTTGGAGTGGAGGCCCAGCGTTTGCCCTGCAGCATCAACGTGGGGGGGGGGGGGGCGGGGAACCTGGCCCAGGAAAAGCAAGGGGCCGACAAGTCTGAGCACGAGGAGACCAACTGGGCGACGAGGCTATATTTCTGTCCACGCTTGATCATAAGAACATAAGAGAAGCCAATGTTGGATCAGGCCAGTGGCCCATCCAGTCCAACACTCTGCCACACACAGTGGCCAAAAATACCAGGTGCCATCAGGAGGTCCACCAGCGGGGCCAGGACACTAGAAGCCCTCCCGCTGTTTCCCCCCCAGCACCAAGAATACAGAGCATCACTTGCCCCAGACGGAGAGTTCCTATCTATACCTTGTGGCTAAGAGAACATAAGAGAAGACAATGTTGGGTCAGGCCAACAGCCCATCCAGTCCAACGCTCTGTATCACACAGTGGCCAGAAATACCAGGTGCCATCAGGAGGTCCAGCAGTGGGGCCAGGACACTAGAAGCCCTCCCGCTGTTGCCCCCCCTGAAGCACCAAGAATACAGAACATCCCTTGCCTCAGGGACTGAGAGTTCCTATCTATACCTATCTATACCACCAATGGACCTCAGCTCCTAATGCTTATCCAATTCCCTCTTGAAGCCGTCCATGCTTGTAGCTGCCACCACCTCCTGTGGCATGTCTGTGCAAGAAACACAACGGTGACTATCAGTCCATCGGTGGCTATTAGACACAAGGTATAGGTGGAACACCGTGTCTGGGGCAGTGATGATCTGTATTCTTGGTGCTGGGGGGGGGGGGCAACAGTGGGAGGCCTTCCGGGGTTCGGGCCCCCCTGGTGGTACCCTGGGTCTTGGCCACTGTATGACACAGAGTGTTGGACAGGCAACAAACAGGCTGCACCAAGGACCCCCAACCAAAGCTCCTTCTAGGCTGCAGAATCCTGTGAGCAAAAATTCTACTTGGTGATCTAACCAGCATCAAAGTTGTGAGCGGGCAGGTGGTTTGACTACTGCATAAATTAGTTTGCTCTGGACTGGTGCCATCCTTCCTGAGCTAAGACAGAAATGTGTGAGCCAGAGGGTAAAAAACAGTGAGCTAGCTCACACTAAACTCAGCTTACAGGGAACAGTGCCCCCAACGTGGTGCCCGTGGGCCACGCTAAATGCTTTTAGAATGTGGGCGGGGCCAGGCGGTGCTTTTGCCCAGCAGGGCCTCTAATTGGCTGGGCAGGAAAAGGCGTCCTGTTAAAGGAGTTCGACTCGTACATAACGCCACCCCCGCCCCGACATGGGTAGCTGGCCCCACCTCTTATTGCAGCCATTTTGCGGTTGCGCCCTCCGCCCTGTGTCAGAATTCCAAAGGTCCCCACCGGCTCAAGAAGGTTGGGGACCCTGTGCTACGCCCATGTGAACACACACAGATCCAGGGCAAGGTTTATGACAAGGTGAACACCTAGGCCGCTGCAGCCAGTTACAACCTACTATTCCTAAATCCCTCCAATTTTTTAAAATAGGAACACCTCGGGCTAGATAGGCCTGCTTTTCTGAAGCAGAGATCGAAGACGGACCTGGAAAAGATCCAAAGAACCACCGACCAGGTACACGCACTGAAAGGGGCTTTCAGTTTGTGCTCTTCAGACAGCAACTTTTACTCGGGAGCAAGTCGCGTTGAATTCAGCGTTCCTTGCTTTCGAGTGATTTTGCACAGGATCCGACTGTTAAAGAGTTTTAGGAGACTGAGTTGGGTCGCTGCCCAAATGTTATAGGAAGCAGGTATTGTGATGTTACTCCTAGCCATGGTGACTGAGGGGAACCTCCACGTTCGGAGGCACTAAGCATCCAGATCCCAGAGCCAGGAGGCAACATCAGGGGAAGGCCTCGGCCTCTGTGCCCCGTTGCTGACCCTCCAGAGGAACTGGTTGACCACTGAGTGAGACAGGATGGTGGACTAGATAGACCCTCACTGGTCTGATCCCAGCAGGGCTCTTCTGATGTCCTTATGAAGGCCTCGGCCTCTCTGCCCTGTTGTTGACCCTCCAGAGGAACTGGCTGGCCTCTGTGTGAGACAGGAGGCTGGACTAGATGGACCACTGGCCTGATCCAGCAGGGTTCTTCTGATGTTCTTATAAATATCTGAATCCCAAAGCCAGGAGGCAACATCAGGGGAAAGCCTCGGCCTCTCTGCCCTGTTGTTGGCCCTCCAGAGGAACTGGCTGGCCACTGTGTGAGACAGGATGCTGGACTAGATGGACCCTCACTGGTCTGATCTAGCAGCGCGCTTCTTATGAAGGCCTCGGCCTCTCTGCCCTGTTGTTGACCCTCCAGAGGAACTGGTTGGCCACCGTGTGAGATGGGATGCTGGACTAGATGGGACTGTTGGTCTGATCTAGCAGGGCTCTTCTTTTGTTCTTATAAGCCTCTGAATCCCAGAGCCAGGAGGCAACATCAAGGGGAGGCAACATCAAGGGAAGGCCTCGGCCTCTCTGCCCTCTTGTTGCCCCTCCAGAGGAACTGGCTGGCCACTGTGTGAGACAGGAGGCTGGACTAGATGGACCACTGGTCTGATCTAGCAGGGCTCTTTTGTTCTCATACACCTCTGAATCCCAAAGCTAGGGGGCAACATCAGGGAAAGGTCTCAGCGTCTATGCCCTGTTGCTGGCCCCCCAGAGGAACTGGCTGGCCACTCTGTGAGACAGGATGCTGGGCTAGATGGACCACTGGTCTGATCCAGCAGGCCTCTTCTTATGTTCTTATGTTTGTTTGTTTGTTTTGGGGGGGGACACCTGTTTGGCATGCAGAAGAAGATCCAAGGTCAATCATGGTGACTCCAGTTCAAAGTTCACCGGGAAACAGGTGACGTAGATGACCTCTAGCTGAGACCCTGGGAGACAGTGCTAGCTGTGATGGACTGATAGTCTGATTCAGGAAACTGCAACGTCACGTGTCCAGAATTGACCTTTGGGTTAAATGCAAATGACCCAAGAGGCAGCTTAGTTATGAAACATGCTATATCAGAGGAGGAGACTTCCCAAGGGGAAAGGCAGGTCACCGATTGACAGGTGCCCGCTCCAGGGCTCACATCAACCGGCTTCAGGTATGTTCCACTCTTGCCTTAGGGTATTCCTCCTCCGGAGTCTCTTCCCTCATATGCTAGATCCTTAAATATACCTAGTTATAGACGTCCTTTCACTCTCACTAGGCTTAACTCTTTTCCCACTGCTGAATTAACAGGCTGCTCTTCTAAAGTTCCGTACTCGGATCGCTTATGTAATTGGGAGACTGGAGGTGCGGAAACACACTTGGCCATCTTCTATTATTTGGCCACCCTGACTCGATCCCTAGATCGATTTGGATCACTCCACTTCTTACCGAACACCGATTACCTCCCGAACTCTGGGTGGCCCCCCGTTTGCTGACAGACATTCATCCTGAAACTACTTACTGTGTCACAAAACTTTTTAACGATAGTTTTATCCGCAGAGCGACAAAAATCTGGCTTGTCCCAGGTGTAACAGAATTTGGCATGCACTCAGTTAATAGGAGGTATATAAATATTCAAACAAGCTGTAGTTTTATTAATGACTTTTGTTTTAACGTTTTAGATTTTTTTGGATCGGATTATTTCGACTGAAAATTTCGATTGCAAATTTCGAATCTTGAGGCTAATGCTCTATATTCATGTTTGATAACTGAGCTTAAGACCTTGGTTACGGAAGCTAATAAACATAAATAAGGTCATCATCTAGCGAAAGGTATTCAACATTGCATCTTTGCAAAAGCCTATCCCGCTTAATAGGACAGAACTTTGGTTTGGCCTGCCGGAGGAATAAGTGTCCTGATGTTTGTGGGGAAGAGCCTTAGAGGGCACACACAAGACGCAAACTCCTTTCTCGAGAGTGTTAAGGGTAAATGGCCTTCGGTTACCAACAGCCAGCAGGCAAACAAACCCACCAGGGAGAACGCTAAGACGGGGTCAGTCTCTACGAAGGGTTAATTGTTAACATGCAAGACAACTTACTGCAAACCTAAGGAGGAGGCACGACTTCCCGACACCGGAATCTCCGATCAGAAGTAGCTTGAATAAATAGTCACTGTGGAAAGAAAAGAAAAAGGAAATTGAAGCTAGCTGCTGTATGCAGGCTGTATGACTCAGTCCTGGGGGGGTCAAAACAGATGTTAACTGGAGCTGAGTGATCTGCCCCGTGACATCACCAAGCCCCGCCCCATGAGGCAACCTCTCAAAGGAGAACGAAGAATTGGGGTCACCGCGGCGACCCACGACATCCTGGCCGGCCCGCAAGCCATGGCTTGGGCCCTATCCCGTTCAGAGAGGAGGGCGCTTTGGCTCGATGGAGGCTGGTACCTCACCATGTGTGGTTGAGGAGTAGCAGCTGGGAGACTGCAACTCCCCATGGGAGGAACTGGCAACTCGCGGCCTAGTCTGAGGCACTGTGGTTGCCCCCACAACTGCAGTTCCCCCACGTGGCTCTGTTGGGAGAGTCCAGGATGCCTCAGAAGGGGAGAACTTCTCCCCGGAGACACCTTGGACTCCTGCTGCAGCCAACCGAGGTGCTGCAGTTGTGAGGACGATTGTAGTATCTCGGAGCCAGCTGACAGGATGTCTCTCTCTCTCTCTCCCACGGTGAGTCCAACGCTTCTTCCTCTCCTGGGAGATGGCCATCTCCATCAGGCTAAAACAACCCGCCCCAGCAACCTCAGGGAAGGAGGGCAAAGACTACGCTGAGGACAAGGGAAGTGACAGTAATGCTGGAAGTACATTCAGGTCACGGCTACATCACGAATTTACATCTTTGGTTCCCCTGGTCTCTTGAGAACCACAGTTTTAGGAGGGGACGGAATGCTCCTCCATTGAACTACAAGCCCCAGCGTTCCTAAAGCCGGGAGTCATGACATTTAAGCACGGCTGAAACTAGCGTGGATCTGCAGCATAGGCCGCAAAGACTTTTCATTTCCAGGCACGACAAGACTTAGGCACAAAAGAACCCATCGTGGAAATGTTCTGTTTATTTTAGCTTAGAGCTGCCGCCATTTTAGACTTCTGCAGAGCATACGGCATTATTGGCTGTTCCTAACACAGTAGAATATTGCCCGATTTCCCGCAGACACTTACTTAATGCCGCTTTCCCCCCTCCCCCAGAAGTCAACTGTTTAAGCGCATCCTATATGTTGCAATCAATGCTCCCTCTGAGCTGCGGAATCTTGTGAGCAAAAATTCTACTCCGTGAGCTAACTGGCATTAAAGTTGTGAGCGAGCGGTCTGACTGCTGTATAAATTAGTTTGCTCTGGAGCCATCCATCCTGAGCGAAGGCGAAAATACGTGAGCTGGAGGCTAAAAAACGGTGAGCCAGCTCACACTGACTCAACTTAAGAGGGAACACCGGTTGTGATCGCAGACGCCGAAATAGCCAATTTTCCGTTTTATTGCAGTCAGAACGAAACAAGGAGGAAATCTCAGAGAATACCTCAGATAAGGGAGATCACCCACTCTACTGGATCTTTGCACTCAGAAACGATAAGGCAATAACGTACTATCAAGTTATGGAAATTTAAGTGGTTAAGAAGGGCCTAACGATAATAGCAGTTTGGAAACTATAGGCCGTATTCTACTATACCAGTCGTTTAAGTGTGGGCAAGACGCAACTGGTCCAGAAGAAATGCTGGGTCCCTAGCTAAACAGAATGGGAGCATGCAACCTAATCCACTTTAGCAGAGACTACCAACTGACTTGGGCAGCGCGGCATATGTACCCCTCACAAGTGGCAGGTGGCTAAAACAGGTTCTGCTACACAAGATTCGGCTACCAATAAAGAACTCACGAGCACCTGGCAGCTACAGTTGCCAAAATCCAGGAGGTAAATAATACAAAAACTGAGGGTCACAGTGCTAGGAAAATATGCAGAAGTATATAGCACTGTCTAAAGAAGAAGATGGAGCTGCGGTGGCTCAAGTGGTTAAGACGCTGAACTGCAGGCTGTGGAAGGTCAGTAGTTCAGCAGTTCGAGACTGGGAACTTTTACCTTTACCTTTAAAGAAGAAGACGAAGAAGAAGACGACGACGAAGAAGAAGACGAATACAAAGAAGAAGAAGAGATTAGATTAGATTTATACCCCGCCCTTCACTACCCAAAGGAGTCTCAGAGTGGCTTACAAACTCCCACAACTGGTGCCCTGTGAAGTCGGTGGGGCTGAGAGAGCTCTGACAGAAACGGCTCTTTTTTCAAGAACCTCTGCGCCAGAACTATGGCTTGCCCAAGGTCATCCAGCAGGTGCAAGTGGAGGAGTGGGGGAATCAAATCCGGTTGCCCCAGATTAGAGTCCGCGCACTTAACCACGACATCAAACTGGCTCCCAGTATAATAGATGTATGTTTAATGTAGATCAATGTCGTGCTTTTTATTTTTAATTCTTCAGTATTATCAGAAATGGATTTCACTCAAACAATACAACAAAAGTGCAGGTTTACCCTATGTTCAGACATTCGAACAGTAACTTGTCAGTATCACAATGACTAGTCCCAGGGGACTACCTGATAGAATTTGAGAGATATGCTATCCTAGATAAGTTATTATGTTTGCCGCAAGGGTTCCGATGGGACCCTGGAGAATATGCTGTTACCTGAAGAGTTCCGTGCTCCCAAAGAGAAATTCGTGCGCCTTGTGTCCTTTATAGACATCAGAGTCCTTGAAAAAGATTGTATTTGAAACCGGTCAATTACTAGAGTCCCCTGGGACTAATGATTATGAAACTGACAAGGTGCCCTCAATATCTGAACAGAATGTAAACCTGCATTGTGATGTACTGTTTGGTACCTGTTTTTGATAATATTTTGACACCAATATTTATATAACGGTATAGAAAAATTTAAACCTTAAGCATACATCTATTATAGTAAAGGTAAAGGTTTCCCTTGCGCGAAAGCCAGTTGAATCTGACTCTAGGGGGCGGTGCTCATCTCCGTTTCCAAGCCGAAGAGCCAGCACTGTCCGAAGACTTCCCCGTGGTCATGTGGACGGCGTGACTAAACACTGAAGTGCACGGAACGCTGTTACCTTCCCACCGAAGCCGTGCCTGTTTATCTCCTTGCCATTTCTTGCTTTCGAACGGCTACGTTGGCAGGAGCTGGGGCCAGAGACGGGAGCTCACTCCGTCATGCAACACTCGGGTCTCAAACTGCCAAACTACAGACCTTCCAGTCTGCAGCTCAGCGTCTTCACCTCTGAGGCACCGTGGCCCTACATCTATTATACACACTGCTATATACTTCTGCATAACATCCAGGTGGTGGCCGGAGATCTGTGATTACAACTGATCCCCAGGCGACCGAGTTCGGTTTCCCTGGAGAAGATGGCTGCTTTCGGAAGGCAGTCCCCACAGCATTACACCACATGGAAGTCCCTCCTCTCCCCAGTCTCTCCCACCCCCAAACCCACAAAATCTCCTGGTATCTCCCAACCTGGAGCTGACAACCTTTCTGGTAGCCAATTTGCAATGGCGCTTGTAAGTAAAGGTAAAGGTTCCCTTGCTCAAAAGCCAGTCGAATCTGATTCTAGGGTTGCGGTGCTCATCTCCGTTTCCAAGCCGAAGAGCCAGCGCTGTCCGAAGACGTTTCCGTGGTCACGTGGCCGGCACGACTAAACACCAAGGCGCACAGAACGCTGTTAACCTTCCCACCGAAGCAGTACTTATTTAACTACTTGCAATTTCTTGCTTTCAAACTGCTAGGTTGGCAGGAGCTGGAACTAGAGACGGGAGCTCACTCCATCACGCGGCACTCTCGGGTCTTGAACTGCTGAACTACTGACCTTCCACAGCCTGCAGTTCAGCGTCTTAACCACTTGAGCCACCGCAGCTCCACCGCAGCTTGTAAACCGCACGTCAAACCACAGGACACAGAAGGACTTCTTTCTTCCCCGCCCCCTGTCCCTTTTTTTACTGAAAGACCATGACGTCTGAAGTAGGCTCATATAGTACATAGCTTTCTTTCCTCAGGTGTACATTATTTTTGTTAAATGCACGGGTTACTGACAAATAAATTCCACCCAACGCCCCCTAACAGGAGAATGGAAAAGCAAGAAAGAGATACTATCACAGAGATTGGGTCGGATCCGTAAGAATGTAAGAGAAGCCATGTTGGGTCAAGCCAATGGCACGACCATGTTGGGTCAAGCCAATGGCACTCTGTGTCACACAGTGGCCAAAACCCAGCGGCCATCAGGACATCCACCGGCGGGGCCAGAGCTCCAGAAGAAGAGGGAATTAGATAAACATATGGAGCAGAAGTCCATCAGTGGTTATTAGCCACAGAGTATAGATGGGAACTCTCAGTCTGGGGCAGGTGATGCTTTCTATTCTTAGTGCTGGGGGGGCAGCAGTGGGAGGGCTTCTAATGTCCTGGCCCCACTGCTGGACCTCCTGATGGCACCTGGTGTTTTTGGCCACTGTGTGACAGACTGTTGGACTAGATGGGCCATTGGCCTGATTCAACACTGGCTTCTCTTCTGTTCTTATGTTAAGCCCTCGCACTGTTGCCTCCTAAGCACCAAGGATACAGAGCATCACTGCCCCAGACATAAGAACATAAGAGAAGCAATGCTGGATTGGGCCAATGACCCTTCCGGCCAATGCTCTATGTCACACAGTGACCAAAACTCGGGCCATCAGAAGGTCTGCCAGTGGGGCCAGTACTCCAGAAGCCCTCCCACTGTGGCCCCCCCAAGCACCAAGAACACAGAGCACCACTGCCCCAGACAGAGTGTTCCACCAATACCTTGTGACTCGTAGCCACTGATGGACCTCTGCTTTATGTGTGTATCCAATCCCCCCTTGAAGCCATCCATGCCTGTAGCTGCCACCACTTTTTGCGGCAGTGAATCCCACATCCGGATTAAATTTCCTATTGGCAGGGTGTAACTTTCCTGCCTTCCCCTCCCACTGCAGCTCCTTAACCTCTGCAAACTGCAGCTCCTGGAGGAGGGGAGGGTGCCCTGGGGAGGGGCACCCGGAGTTCTGGAGTGGGAAGGGGAGGGATCTGGTGGAAACGGCCCACTTAGGATACAGCCAGCGGTGTACTGACAGAGACACACTCTATGGAACTGCCCAATTATTTAGCGTAGGCGAGTTTCAGTTCACGAGGTCACGATTATCGCATCAGGGACGAGTTATACTTATGGCATGAAAGGCAGCTAGAGAATCATCTGCCAGCAGCACTTAAGGCCCTCTTTGACATCTTTATTGTGTTTTACCTGCCTGTAGCTGCAAAGCAGGAAGGCCGTTAAGAGATGTGAAGGATGGCCGGGCCGGGGTCTGTGTGTGTGTGTGAACGATGTGGAATGGACTTGTTTTTCCGCCACCAAGGACTTAATCTTTTCAATGACAATTGGAAATTTATTGGAGGGGGAGGTACTGGGAAACTGCCAAATATTTTCTTTTCTTTTTTTTTTTTGGAAGGAGCGAAAACCATTTAAGACAAGGTTTTAGTCAATGAGTTGTATGAAGATAACGTCGTCGAAGGCTTTCACGGCCGGAGTTCATTAGTTGCTGTAGATTTCCCGGGTTGCGTGGCCGTGGTCTTGGCATTGTAGGACCTGACGTTTCGCCAGCAGCTGTGACTGGCATCTGACAACAGCACTACAGATAAGATTAGAGTTTCAGTAGCCATTCCACACACAAAAGAACCTCCTCAGGAAACAATCCATAGACAAAAGAACCTCCTCAGGAAAGCTCTTCCATTAGCATGTTCATAGCCTGGGGAACTCCTGCAAGATAATGACTCAGACCTACCCCACCTTCCAGGGTAGATATAAATTACCTGCCTACCATTTTTCTTCTCACCTTGACACAGAGAGTTCTCCGTCTTTCTGTGTTCTACCTCTGAGGATGCCAGTCACGGCTACTGGCGAAACGTCAGGTCCTACAATGCCAAGGCCACGGCCACACAACCCGGAAAAATCTACGGCAACTAATGTTGTATGAAGGTTTTTGTGCAAGACAATCGATAGCAGGGGTCACCGACCCTTTTGAGCTTGAGGCCCTACTTGGAATTCTGACACAGCATGCTGGGTGCAGCAACAAAATGGCCGCCACAAAATGGTCGTCGCGGGAGGCGGAGCCAGGTACAAAATGCCTGACACGGCTTAACTTCAGGAACACGTCACAGATCCTTGTGCTGCACTGGAAGCGGCTGCCAAAGGAACATTTGTTTAAAAATCGGCGCACCTAAACAAATCTCCAACAGCCTATCAGAAGCCTTGCTTGGCAAAAGCCCTACTTGGCCCGGCCCACTTCCTAAAAACACCTGGCAGGTGCCAGAAAAGGCGTTACTAGCACCCGACGCTCCCTCTAAGCTGTGGAGTCCTGGGAGCAAAAATCCTCCTTTGTGAGCTGCTGGCATTGAAGTTGTGAGCGAGCGATTTTGGCTACTGCCTAAATTAATTTCCTCTGGAGCCATCCTTCCTGAGCTCAGACAAAAATGTGTGAGCTGGAGGCTAAAAAAACTGAGCTAGCTCACACTGACTCAGCTTAGAGGGAACACTGGTAGCACCCATGGCGCAAACAGGCACCAATGTTGGGGACTCCTGACCAATGGTCCCTCTAAGCTGTGGGGTCTTGTGAGCAAAAATTCTACTTTGTGATCTACTCTGGCATTAAAGCTGTGAGCGGGCGATTTGGCTGCTGCACAGATTAGTTTGCTCTGGAGCCCATCCCTTCCCGAGCAGAGACAAAAATGTGTGAGCCGGAGGCTAAAAAAACTGAGCTAGCTCACACTGACTCAGCTTAGAGGGAACACTGGTAGCACCCATGGCGCAAACAGGCACCAATGTCGGGGACTCCTGACCAATGGTCCCTCTAAGCTGTGGGGTCTTGTGAGCAAAAATTCTACTTTGTGATCTACTCTGGCATTAAAGCTGTGAGCGGGCGATTTGGCTGCTGCACAGATTAGTTTGCGCTGGAGCCCATCCCTTCCCGAGCAGAGACAAAAATGTGTGAGCTGGAGGCTAGAAAAACGGTGAGCTAGCTCACACTGACGCAGCTTAGAGGGAACACTGCTCCTGATCTATAGCATGCGACTAATTGCGCATTCTGCAGTTTGATACAATTTCAAAGATTTACCGTTTAAAAATGACAAATTTTGTCCATCACTTTCTACACGCAAAACATTCCTTAGTGGTTTCTTTTCACTGTGACATTTGATATCCAAATATGCTGTTAGTACTACCCGGACTGCTTGAGACGTCCCGAGTTTTGGCCACTGTGTGCCACAGAGTGTTGGACCGGATGGGCCACTGACCTGATCCAACACGGCTTCTCTTATGTTCTCTATCCAAATACATTATTGACCCTTTGTTGCTGTTGTTTTCTCTTAACTCCCCCATACTGTCAAGGCTTCAGCATTGTTTCACTTCATTTTGCTTCACTGCTTTCCTTGCCGTGTATTTGGAGGGGGGGGAATTCCTGAGGGTGAGCGTCTGTGTTGTTAGAGTGAATGCCAGTTAATAGCCATACCCATTTCTTAAGTTGTACCCCTCGGCCTTTTCTCATGGGATTCGGCCTTGGGAAACTCCTCTGCTAAGCTAGCTTAGATAAGGCACCATATATCTCAGGGTTGCCACAGTAACGCTAGGGGCTGATTGATGACGAATGCGTGGGGTGGGGGATGTACTCGGTTTTGCCTATAGCCTGAGGTTTTCTTCGGTCCTGACAAAATTCAAGTTTCTGATGTAAGCATATCTCTAATAAAACATCACTACCAATAGTGTTGTGGAGAGTGTATTAAAAGAAGAAGAGAACAGATTGGATTTCTATCCCATCCTTCACTACCCAAAGGAGCCTCAGAGCGGCTTACAATCTCCTTTCCCTTCCCCTCCCCACAACAGACACACCCTGTGAGGTAGGTGGGGCTGAGAGAGCTCTGACAGAGACTGCTCTTTTTTCCAAGTACAGCTCTGACAGAACTATGGCTTGCCCAAGGTCATCCAGCAGGTGCAAGTGGAGAAGTGGGGAATCAAACCCGGTTCTCCCAGATTAGAGTCCGCGCACTGAACCACTACACCAAACTGGGGCAAAGTGTTCAAAGGAAGCGCATGATATTGTGGTTTGTAGCCTGATCTCTCTGGTATTGAGTATTATCACAAATCTGTAGAACACTAAGGCACTTATACTTCTAAATATCGCAAAGATACCAAACAGTTTTCTGTGCCAAGACATATTTTATACTGTCAAAGAACTAAAACAAGGTTACAGTGGTTTGGGTTTTTTTAAAGATAGTTCTGTAGGCACTTCAGTTCTCCTCGAGATTTTGTTTTCTCCCACGGCATCAGGAAGTAGAACATAAAACAATGAGAGGGGACTGTGTGTAAAAATCCAAAAAGATTCTGGAAGACCAACACAGCAGATGGCCAGGCTCTTCACGCCAAGGTCTGGTTTGGTTTAATCAGATATATTTACTAATATAACTAATTCTGCCCATCACACACTATGTGTGCTGAGTAACTTAATATTTTCGTTATAACTTTTGAATACGCTAGCAGCAGCTGCGGTAGCTCAAGTGTTTAAGACGCTGAACTGCAGGCTGGAAGGCCGGTAGTCCGGCAGTTCGAGACCCGAGTGCCGCGTGACGGAGTGAGCTCCCGTCTCTGGCTCCAGCTCCTGCCAACCTAGCCGTCTGAAAGCAAGAAATTGCAAGTAGATAAATAGGTACTGCTTCAGTGGGAAGGTCACAGCGTTCTGTGAGTCTTGGCGTTTAGTCATGCCGGCCACATGACCCCCGAAACGTCTTCGGACGGCACTGGCTCTTTGGCTTGGAAACGAAGAAGAGCACCGCAACCCTAGAGTCGGATTCGACCGGCTTTCGAGCAAGGGAAAGCGTTACCTTTTATCCAGATATGCTGCTGGTTCTATTGTGACTATGAGACTTTGTCAAACCTACATTCTTATTTACCATAAATGTTGTGCTTTCTATTTCTTAGAAGGCAAAAACATTCATGCAAAGATAGGACAGGGTACAGCAACTCCTCTCTCTCTCCAGAATTGGGGACATTCAGAATTCTCTTTGTAGAAAGCCAAGGGATTTATACGTCTAAATTCCCGTGTGTGACAAATAGTACAATTTTACATGCCAAGTTATAAATGATGCATTTTAGCCTGTCGAAGCGGTAAGATACGCTTACGCTTGAAAAGAACGTTCCATGTATATTTCAATTCCACCTAGATTTCCTTCCTCCCCCCCCCCACCCCGCCCCGTGGCTTCAACATTTCTGAAAACTATTCATCTCAATAAGTGGGACGCAAAGACAAAGAAAGGACACTGAGGTGTAAGACACGGAATGGCTTTGGCAGATGAATGAAGCCTCTGGCTTCAAGATCTGATGGGGTCTGAACACAACAGGTAAAGGTAACCAGGCCCTGGCCTGGATGGCCCAGGCTACCCCGATCTCGGAAGCTAAGCAGGGACAGACCTGGTCGGTGCTTGGATGGGAGACCACCAAGGAAGCCCAGGGCTGCTACGCGGAGGCAGGGAATGACGGTCTCTTGCCTTGAAAACCCTCCCTGCCCTATAACAGACACCCTGTGAGCAGTGTTCCCTCTAAGCTGAGTGAGTGTGAGCTAGCTCACCGTTTTTTAGCCTCCAGCTCACACATTTTGTCTCCAGAGCAAACTGATTTATGCAGTAGCCAAAGCGCTCACTCACAACTTCAATGCCAATAGCTCGCAAAATAGAATTTTTGCTCACAAGACGCCACATCTTAGAGGGAGCACTGCCTGTGAGGCAGGTGGGGCCGAGAGAGCTCCGCCAAGAACCACCCCTTAAGAGAGCAGCTCTGAAAGAACTTGTGACTGACCCAAGGTCACACCAGCGACTGCATGTGAAGGAGTGGGGAATCAAGCCCGGTTCTCCCAGATGAAAGTCCAGGCTCTTAACCACTGCACCAATAAGTAAAGCAGGACCGGATGCAAACCAACAGCAGGACGCCCCTAGAGCAGGATTTCGGGGTGGGGGTTTGAATTTGGGGCTGCAGCCGGAGGAGAGAGGTGAGAAAGTTGCAGTCCGTATCCAAGAATCCTTCCGCCTGCGGAAGCTGCGGATACCCAAAGGGATCCAAGCCGATGTCTTCTGGCCAGTAAGACAGCCATTAAAATAAGCGCGTCCAACAAGCATCGATACTCTCCGAGTCCACGGAACATGGGCAGCTTGGCTTTTAAGGAAAGCTTCTTGTGGAGAGGGGAAGGGAAAGGAGATGGTAAGCTGGTCTGAGACTCCAAGTGAAGGGCAGGGTATAAATCCAATCTCTTCTTCTATTTGTCTGGTTTAAATGTCCCACATTATCGTAGAGCTTATACGTTAGCTCGCTTTAAGGTACTGAGCCTCACTTATTGAACCCTAGCGGCTAGATCAGGAAGGGCAACACGACGCAGGCAGAACTCTTTATCTCTTACCCGCTCAGAATCCAGCGTTTATTGAAACTGTAGCCAGATTTTTACATCTTGCATCCGAAAGGCGAGAAATGTGTCTGTATGCTCTGGTTAACGGATGACGGTTGCTACTTGGGGTTTGTTAGGCCAATAAAGGTAGAGTTTAGAGTCATACCAGCCAGTTTGCACCGGGGAGGCGGGATACAAACTGGAAGTAAACAAACTACTGCTGCTAGAAGATGCATTAATGCCCATTGTTTCTAAATCTCAGATTTAGAAACTGAGTATATTATTATTTTGGGCTTCCCCTATTAATCCCAGATAGATCTTTCCTTCCCACAGTGTCAGGATTTCGGTTGTCAGCTCTACTGGGCAGGGGCCAATCTTTACTGCTGCTCAAGTGTTAAGTAGCATGCACATTAACCAAATACTTCTTCATTCATCACGGACCACTGGTCATGATCTCAGAAGTTAAGCAGGGCCGGCCTTGGCTGGTATTCCGATGGGCGACCTCCAAGGAATACCAGGGTCATGACGCAGAGGCCAGCAATGGCAAACTGCCTCTGAAACTTCTCTTGCCTTAAAAACAAGGCTAGCTCGCCACCTAGTGGTGCACAACGCTAAAAGAGGTAGAACTTCTAGCTGCCAGACAATCTTAGGATCTCCTGGCTATTCTACACACAAAGCCATATGATATTATTATTAGTGGTTGTGAGGTTGCCTTATACTAAAACAGACCATTGGTCCATCTAGGTCTACTCAGAATGGCAGCAGGTCTCCAGGGTCTCAAGAAGAGGTTTTCCCCCATCACATACTTCTTGGCCCTTCTAACTGGAGATGTCGGGGAGTGAACCTGGGACCTTCTGCAATACAAAGCAGATGTTCTACCACTGAGCCACAGCTCCTTGTTGCCAATGTATTATTTTATTTATTCATTAGATTTATGTCCTGCCCTCTCTGCTGAAGCAATCAGCATTCATTATCTATACAATACAAGCAAGAACAGAAGAACTAGTTTATACACCGGAGAGGGCTTTGAGGTTCAATGCCCTGCACAGCAAACTGGTGCCGACAGTGACTTGAAGTCATAGAATGTTAAGAGTTGGAAGGGACCTTGCAGATCATCTAGTCCAACCCCATGCACTCTCAGGAGCATAGCTGAAAGAGAGCCCTACATGCCTACAACATACCCAAAAGACGGTCATCCAGCCTCCGCTTGAAAATGTCCAGGGAAGGAGCATCCACCACCTCCCAAGGCAGACTGTTCCACTGCTCAACCACTCTGCCAGTTAGGAAGTTTCTCCTGATATCTAGCCGGTAACAACTCCCTTGTAATTTCCACCCATTTGATCTAGTCTTGCAATCCGGAGCGAGAGAGAATAGATCTGCTCCATCTTCTACACGACAGCCCTTCAAATACTTGAAGACTGCCATCATGCCCCCCCTAAGCCTTCTCTTTCCCGGGCTAAACATACCCAACTCTTTCAGCCTTTCCTCGTAAGACTTGGATTCCAACCCTCTCACCATCCTGGTCGCCCTCTTCTGGACACGCTTGAGCTTGTCAACATCCTTCCTAAAATGTGGTGCCCCAAACTGGACACAGGACTCCAGGTGAGGCCTGACCATAGCAGAATAGAGCGGAACTACCACCAACTCCCATGATCTGGACACAGTGCTTCTGTGAAGACTTTCCAAAAGAGACTTTAGTGGCATTCGGGGGGGGGGGGAGTCTGCTGGCCGCAGAAAAAAGTTAAAAGTGCCACAAACGTGCGTTAAACAACAACAAATCCCAGCCACAAGCTCTACCACCAAACTGCGTCTACGCTAGCTCAGTTAAGGCGACGCCGTTTTAGGAAACATCAGATTAAGAGAAAAGCTTTTATATTCATTGCTGCCGTTCCGAAAGATGATTTAATGCACTGCGCGTCAGTCAAGGCTTATGACCCCACAGCGGGGGACGTAACGGATACCGTAGTCTGCTTGCATAAGGACTCCCTCTCCGCACCCGTCCACTGCTAAAAAGACCAGCTCTGAGCATTCACTCCATTAGCACTACGTAAACGAGTCTCCAAACATCTAAAGCCATTCGTTGGCTACGACGGGGTGGGCGGGCAACGTCATGGCAAGTGAAATTCAGTGCTGGTAAGTGTAAGGGGGTGCACATTGGAACCCAAAAAATTCCCAACTTCGAGTATAGGCTAGCAGGGTTTGAACGGGCTGAGACCGAGAGAAGAAAAAATCTCGTAGTGGATAAGAACATAAGAGAAGCCAATGTTGAATCAGGCCAATGGCCCATCTAGTCCAACACTCTGTGTCACACAGCGGCCAAAATATACCAGGTGCCATCAGGAGGTCCAGCAGTGGGGCCAGGGCACCAGAAGCCCTCCCACTGCTGCCCCCTCCAGCGCCAAGAATAGAGTGCATCACCTGCCCCAGACTGAGAGCTCCCATCTATACCCTGTGGCTAATAGCCACTGATAGCTGAATGAAATAGCCACTGGATAGCTGAATGAAAACTGTCAACCCAGCGTGCTGCCGCAGAGAAAAAGGCAAATGCTCTGTTACGGATTCCTAGGAAAGGGGGTTGAAGATAAAACGGCCGATATTGTAACGGCCCGCACAGCAAGTGTGGTGTGGCGTAGTGGTTAAGGGAGGCGGACTCTAATCTGGGAGAACCGGGTTTGATTCCCCGCTCCTCCACATGAAGCCCGCTGGGTGATCTTGGGTCAGTCACAAGTTCTCTCGAGAGCAGTTCTCGAGAGACCTCTTTCGGCCCCACCCGCCTCACAGGGTGTCTGCTGTGGGGGCGATTGTAAGCTGCTCCGAGACTCCTTCGGGTAGTGAAGGGCAGAGTATAAGAAAGCCAGCTCTTCTTCTTCTAATGTCCCCGGTATAGACCTATGGTGTGGCTGCATTTGGAAAACTGCGTTCAAGTTCTGGCCACCGTATCTCCAAAAGGACATAGCAGAGCAGGAAAAAGGTATACAAGAGGGCAATCAAGATGATTAGGGGGTTTCCTATAAGGAAAGGCTGAAGAATCTGGGACTTTTCTCTTTAGGAAAGAGATGACTAAGTAGGGCGACATGAGAGAGGTTTATAAAATTATGCCCGAGATGGAAAGAGTTGACAATGAGGACTTTTTCTCCCATCTCCCAAAAGACTATAATCGGAGAGCATCCAGTGAAACTGATGGGCAGTAGGGGTCTGGGTGGACAAAAGGAAATACTACTTTACGCAGAGAGGGATTTAGATGTGGAATTCGCTGCCAGAGTGATGACGGCCTCCTGAACAAACAGCTTGAAATGGGGATTAGATAGATTCCTGGAGAGTAAGTCTATCAACGGCTACAAGTCATGGCAAGCAGAGGGAACCTCCACATTCGGAGGCACTAATCCTCTGAATCCCAGAGCCAGGAGGCAACATCAGGGGAAGGCCTCGGCCTCTCTGCCCTGTTCTTGGCCCTCCAGAGGAACTGGTTGGCCACTGTGTGAGAGACAGTATGCTGGACTAGGTGGACCCCTGGTCTGATCCAGCAGGGCTCTTCTGATGTCCTTATGAAGGCCTCGGGACTCTCTGCCCTGTTGTTGGCCCTCCAGAGGAACTGGTTGGCCACTGTTGAGACAGGATGCTGGACTGGATGGACCCCTGGTCTGATCCAGCAGGGCTCTTCTCATGTTCTTATGAAGGCCTCGAGACTCTCTGCCCTGTTGCTGGCCCTCCAGAGGAACTGGTTGGCCACTGTTGACACAGAATGCTGGATTGGATGGACCACTGGTCTGACCCAGCAGGGTAGTGTAGTGTACTCGTTAAGTGCACGGAGATCCGGGTTTGATTCCCCACTCCTCCATGTGCAGCTGCTGGATGACCTTGGGCAAGCCACAGTTCTGGCAGAGCTCTCTCCGTTTATGGCTGGCCGCTTAAGCATCTATCAGCGCCCCAATCCTTCCCAGCAGCGGACCCCCACCTTGCAAGAACAGACTTCCCAAGGAGGAGCACCGCCCTTGAGGGCGCTTTATTTGCTACCGTTTTTAATGGGGATTGAGCTGCCAGCCTCTTCTCGGAGGAGGTGTTAATTGGGTTTCATTGCACGATGCTGGGTTTTCACCTGAGCCACAAGGGAAAAGCGAAAGGCAGACAAATAAATCACCAGTGCCAGCAACCGGCCTCAACACCTGGCTGCAGATCAGCATGATCGTTCTGGTGTGAGTTATAGTTTGGTGCAGCGGGCACTTGTGGCTGTACCAGCCAGGCCCTCCGAAGCCACCTTCAGAGCAAGAACGGGGGTCCCCAACGTGGTGTCCCACCGACACCTTTCCTGGTGCTCGTCAAGTGCTTTTTCGAAAGTGGGCGGGGCTGGGAGGAGCTTTTCCTAGGAGGACTTCTCATTGGCTGTGCAGGTTAAAAGGAATCCTGTTAAACAGAGCTCCTGCCTGAAATATTGAAAAGTTACTATTAGAGTGGTGTATAACCTCAACCCCTCACATTTTGTGGTTGTTCCCAGCACCTACCGCAGCCACCTTGCGGCTGGCTCCACCTCTCCCGTCAGCCACCTTGCGGCTGGCTCCACCTCTCCCGTCAGCCACCTTGCGGCTGGCTCCACCTCTCCCGTCAGCCACCTTGCGGCTGGCTCCACCTCTCCCGTCAGCCACCTTGCGGCTGGCTCCACCTCCCCTGTCAGCCATCTTGTGGCTGGCTCCATCTCCCGTCAGCCATCTTGCGGCTGGCTCCACCACCGTTTGTCGGAACGCCAAAGGTGCCCAGAGGCACAAAAAGGTTGGGGACCTTTGAACTAGAAAATCACACACCTGTTTTAATCTTTTCCCAGCTTATCAGCGTGATCTGAAATTGGTTTAACTTTGGCAGGAGTCTACCTTTGGCCATGACTAATTTAGCTGGAAGGCACTTATTCCCTATTAATGACGTTCACTACACTATTATATAATAAAACGGTAATTTTTATTTTCCAGTTCCATCCATCATGGGAAAGTGGGCCTTGACGCTACTACGTCCGCTCGGATTTACAGCGCGTCTGCGAAACCGCGAAAGCAGACGCAAAGTTACGCCGAGTTGCATTTCACAAGAAGTTTGGTCCAAAACAACTCGCCCATGGACTATTAAAACAAAAAACAAAACCGGAGCAGCATTCTGGTTCAAGCCCACTTCTTCGAAGCCCAGATCCTTCGAAGACTCGCTCTGATTCTTGAATACATTTTTGTCTGGACCCAAGTTGACCTGTCACCATGTATTCTCGATTGCATGAGCGGGGAACTAAATAAATATTTTAGTAAGGAAGTTACGACTGGGAGCTGAAGCCCCTCAACATTTTACCTGGAGGCATCTAGAAAATGATTTCTTCAACTTGCTTATCAAACTGAACGAAGATTTTAGGGGCGGGAGGGAGGGGAACAAAGATGTCAACCAATGTTCCCTCTGAGCTGTGGGGTCTCGTGAGCAAAAACTCCACTTGGTGAGCCACTGGCATTAAAGCTGTGAGCGAGCGGTTTGGCTCCTGCATCAATTAGCTTGCTCTGGAGCCCTCCTTCCTGAGCTGAGACAAAAATGTGTGAGCTGGAGGCTTAAAAAACTGTAAGCTAGCCCACACTAACTCAACTTAGAGGGAACATTGAGGCCAACACGAAACTGACAAGACTGACGGGCCAGGCTAGACCCGTGTCATCAGATCTCGGAAGATAAGCAGGGCCAGCCCTGGTTAGGACTTGGATGGGTGACCACCAAGGAAGTCCGGGGTTGCTACGCAGAGGCAGGCAATGGCAAACTCAACTCTGAACATCTCTTGCCTTGGAAACAACACCAAGGATCACCATAAATCAGCTTTCCCTTGATGGCACTTCCCAACAATATGAAATAGACACCTCAGTTTCTTCCGTACGCCTACTTTATGATACCAGAGAAGTGAAAATTTACTCTTAAAAGCTCACACCATGTAGAAAGCAAGGTAAAGGTAAAAGGTACAGGTTCCCCTTGCTCGAAAGCCAGTCGAATCCGACTCTAGGGTTGCGGTGCTCGTCTCCGTTTCCAAGCCGAAGAGCCAGCACTGTCCGAAGACGTTTCCGTGGTCATGTGGCCGGCATGACTAAACGCCGAGGCGCACGGAACGCTGTTACCTTCCCACCGAAGTGGTACCTATTTATCTACTTGCAATTTCTTGCTTTCGAACTGCTAGAGTGGCAGGAGCTGGAACTAGAGACGGGAGCTCACTCCGTCATGCGGCACTCTCGGGTCTCGAACTGCTGAACTACTGACCTTCCACAGCCCGCAGTTCAGCGTCTTCACCACTTGAGCAAAGCTCACAATAAATTAACAGCCATTGGCCCAAGAATCAGGAGAACACAGACTTCTGATCCCCACCGGGACTCATTTTAAGGGAAAGAACCTAAATCAAAGAAAACACCGTTTCAGCAGTTAAGGAACAACTTCCTTCCTTCGCGGTGTTTGCCTCTCCTTCGTGGTGTTTGTCTCTCCAGTTTAAGTCACGGAGTATCAGAGAAGCGTTTCGCTGCAGTGCCGTGCCATTGCAAAATCAACCTAAGCCCGGAAAGTGTTTTGCAAGAATCATGTGGCAAACACATGACTGGCAGTTCATTGAAGGTAGACGTCCCTGGTCAACAATCGGGAAGCAACCGGTAGTGAAACAAGAGCTAGATCAACCGTCAGAATGAAGCCAGACTTAAAAAAAAAAAAATCCCTTTACATGTTAATATGTTGGACGCCAAACTAGCCTTTATTAAGTTCTGGCACAAAACCACACAGACACAAGGTTAGAAATCGCGCTCCTGAGTCCTGCCGCGAAGGTATAAACAAACTTTGCCATGGCCTGCTACGGAGTCCGCCGCGTCTCCGTTCAGAGGGGGAAAGCATCATTAACTTTTCATGACATGTCATGAAATCTCTCATTCCCCATCTGTGACCACTGCTGTCGGTAATCCAACCTCCCTGCCGACAGCCCTGGAGGTTTCCGGAGTTTCTGTTTGTTCTTTTCTTTGCAGTTCGGTTAAGTTTCTCAGCACGCTTTGGAGTGCAAAAGCCACACAAGTTGGGAGAGGCAGTGAAAGAGAACAGGGTGCGAGAGACGTACGGAAAGATCAGAGTGCGAGCTCTCACCCGGAAGCCGTTTGCTCAAGGGGAGGGGGCGCAATTCCCAAATACCAACTATTTACAGTCCTCCTTTGGAGCAAAACCAGAGATGGGTGGAGGCCTACACGGCTAGGCTTGCGTTCCTTTTCTCTCCCTCTTGCCGCTGGATATAGAGGGATACGACCAGCCATGCTACTTAGACTCCATTTGTGTAAATTGCTGGGAACGGTTTGCTTCCTTATGCTACCCGCCTCCGGGAAGAGAGCAGAGAGGGAAGAAAAAGACAACGGAGAAAGAAAAGGAGGAAGCAGATGAGACAGAGAGAAGGGAAGTAACCAAGAAACAGTACTGGCGAGAGAGGCCTGGGAATAGAAGAACCGCCAAACCGAGAGGCCGGGTGCAGAACTTTGGTGCGGAAGCGACAGAAAAAGAGCACACACCACACTGTCAGACACAACCCAGAAAGTAGGAGCTTGGGAAACCTTGTAGCGGTACACACAGCAAACAGTGGCTAGGGGGTATGGAGAGAAATAGGGTTAGTGGACGGTGGGAATAACAGGAAAGCAGGTAAAAGCCGTTTCAGAAGGCCAGGCCTCTTGCTACCGACACGCGAGAGGTCCTCAGAGCAACCAGAGTTGTGCCTGATTGTAGGTTTATTGCAAACACGTGGAACGGTCTGAAGGCCATGGAATCACACACACACACATACCAGTTCCACAGCAAATCTCCTTAATAGCTAATATCCTAAATTAGGCGACGTCCCCCCCTCCGCCCATATGAGCCAGCTGTTTACTTAAGCTGCTAAACAGTCAGGAGATACTTATCAGACATACATCTTCCGAAATTAAAAAAACACACGCGGGTTCCAGCAGAACCCCGGCTTCCGAAAGGGGAACATCACGACCCCCCCCGCCCCACATATAAGAGGTACCGATTTCAGGACTGACGTCCAGGACGCCACCCTTCGCAAGTCTTGGGCTTGGCAGATCGGAGCAGCCTCCGTTATCCGTTGCCCGGATGTACCCAAACCCGGCCACGCCCTCCTAAACGAAGCCCAATGCTCCCTCTAAGCTATGGAGTCTCGTGAGCAAAAATGCTACTTTGTGAGCTGCCGGCGTTAAAGTTGTGAGCGAGGGATTTGGCTGCTGCATCAATTAGTTTGCCCTGGAGCCCTCCTTCCCGAGTGAAGACAAAAAGGTGAGCCGGAGGCTAAAAAAACTGTGAGCTAGCTCACACTCACTCAGCTGAGGGGGAACACTGCTTCTTACAACATTTCGCTTTCGTCTCAGCCCCTCTGCCCTCCTCAGCCGCCGCCAAATGTCTGCTCCTCCAATCCACCACGTATCTTAATCCCATTTTTCTTCCAAGGAGGTCAAGAGAAGCCCACACAGTTCCTCCTCCTCCCCCTCCTTCCAGTTTATCTTCACAACGACCCTGGAGTAAGGTTATCTAGCGAGCATCGTGGCTGAGGGAGGATCTGAACCCAGGTCACCTCGATCCTACTCCACGTAGGACAAAAAAAGGTATTAACTGAAGAAATGTAGAAGAGCAGCAGTGTAGACAGGGATACACACTGTAGGCTGCAGAGAGGGTAAAGCACCACATTGCCTCTCCTCCAGTTCCAGCCCATTTTAGCTTCACAACAATCCTGCGAGGTGGGTTCGTCTGAGGCAGAGCAAATGGCTGAAGGGCACCCACTGAGCTTCATAAGAACTACCAGGGTGGTGTAATGGTTAAGAGTGTTGGACTAGTATCTGGGAGAGCCAGGTTCGAATCCCAACTCGCGCCACGGAAACTCACTCATGACCTCAGGCCAGTCACACATTCTCAGCCTAACCAACCTCACGGGATTGTTGAGTCGAAAAATGGAGAAGAGGAGAATGATGTGAGCTGCTTTGGGAACTGGGGGGGAAGAGCACGGTACAAATGAAATAAGTAAGAGCCACGCTGGATCCCATCCAGTCCAGCACCCTGTCTCACACAGTGCCCAACTGGTAGAAAAGGGCAAGAGTCCAGTGGCACCTTAAAGACTAACAGAATATGTGGACGGCTCACTTCTTCAGCCCAAGCAGTTCCTCTGGAGGTCCAACAACAGGGCCAAAACAGGATCTGAACCCAAGTCTCCAGTCAAGGAAACGAGAAGCAAATGACCAAGACACGGGGTCACAAACAGGGCTCTGGAGATCCAGAAGAGGGCGAAGAAGATTCAAACCCAGGTCTCTGAACAGGGAAACAGGAAAAGCAAACGACCAAGACATGGGACCATAGAAGCAAGTAAGAAAATAAATAAATAAAAGTAGGGCAGAGACCTCTGGAGGTCCACAACAGGGCAAAGAGAGGATTTGAACCCACGTCCTCAAGTATCCACTATAAGTAAAGAAAACCAGAAAAGCAAATGACTAAGATATGGGGCCACAAACAAGAGCTCTAGAGGTCCACAACAGGGCAAAGACAGGATTTGAACCCACATCCTCAAGTATCAAGGAAACCAGGAAAGCAAATGACTATGATATGGGGCCACAAACGAGGGCTCTGGAGGGCCAGAACAGGGCAAAGGGAGGATTCGAACCCATGTCCCCAAGCATCAAGGAAACAAGGAAAACAAATAACTAAGATATGGGGCCACAAACGAGGGCTGCTGGGAAGGGCCAGAACAGGGCAAAGAGAGGATTCGAACCCACGTCCCCAAGTATCAAGGAAACCAAAAAAGCAAATGACTAAGATATGGGGCCACAAACGAGGGCTGCTCTGGAGGGCCAGAACAGGGCAAAGGGAGAATTCGAACCCACGTCCCCAAGTATCAAGGAAACCAAAAAAGCAAATAACTAAGATATGGGGCCACAAACGAGGGCTGCTCTGGAGGGCCAGAACAGGGCAAAGGGAGGATTCGAACCCACGTCCCCAAGTATCAAGGAAACCAGGAAAGCAAATGACTAAGATATGGGGCCACAAACGAGGGCTGCTCTGGAGGGCCAGAACAGGGCAAAGGGAGGATTCGAACCCACGTCCCCAAGTATCAAGGAAACCAGGAAAGCAAATGATTAAGATATGGGGCCATAAACGAGGGCTGCTCTGGAGGGCCAGAACAGGGCAAAGGGAGGATTCGAACCCAGGTCCCCAAGTATCAAGAATACTAGGAAAGCAAATGATTAAGATACGGAGCCACAAACGAGGGCGGCTCTGGAGGACTACAACAGGGCAAAGGGAAGATTCGAACCCAGGTCCCCAAGTATCAAGGAAACCAGGAAAGCAAACGGCCAAGACGCGGGGCCACAGAACTAGGGGCAGACACCTCTGGAAGTCCAGAAGAGGGCAAAGAGAGGAAATTCGAACCCAGGTCTCTGAGCAGGGCAACCAAGAAAAAGCAACAGAACTGGGGCAACACAGAGGAAAAAGCATTAGAAGAACAGCAGCGATATCTCAACCCCGCCCTGGCCAGCGGAGCCTCGCCACAGCCCTGCGAGGTCGGCCGCAGCCGAATTCGAACCCAGACCGCCGCCCCCCGCAGGGACTCACTATTCGGGATTCATGCTGGACATGTCAGCGGGGGCCCCGCGCGGCCTGTGGCGAACGAGCGCGCCGAGCCGAGCGCGAAGAAGGTCCCGGAGGCGGCGGCGGCGCTGCTCCCCTCCCCGCCGGGCGCGACTCCACCCGACTCAACCCGGCGGCGGCGGCCTCCGCTCTGGCGACTGGGACCCAAAATGGCGGCCGGCCCCCGAACCAGGAAACAGAGGCGCCCCGGGCGGGGGGCGGGGGCTTACAGGTCGGCGGGGGGGCGGTGCACAACCCCGCGCGGGGCGCTCTGGGAAACGCAGTTCCTCGCTCGTGGCCGGCAGGGCGGCGGAGAGCCACGACGGACTGCGCTTCCCGGCGGCACCCGCGCTCCCGAGCGGCTCCGCGCCTGCGCGGTCGCGGCGCTTCCTTTCCGGCTTCCCGGCCGACGCCGCTTTGGGAGGCGGCGGGCGGATTGGTTGGCGGGTTCGGCCGGCCGGGCGACGTCAGCAGGGAGACGTGGCAGCTCGGGCGAGCCGTTGACCTCACCGGACGGGTTGGGGAGAGGAAAGGGGCGGGGCCGAGGAGGGAGGGGAGGCGGGGCTACCGGGTATGTGGGCGGGGCGACGAGGACGGGAATGGAACGCGGCCTGAAGGTTGATTCAGGCGTGTTGCCAACCTCCAGGTGGGGACTGGAGATCTCCCGGAATTATAATTTATCTCCAGGTGAGGGGGGTCAGTCCCCCTGGAGAAAATGGCTGCTTTCAAAGGTGGTTTCGATGGCATTATCCCATCCACCCCAAATTCTCCAGGAATTTTCCAACCCAGAGTTGGCAACCTTTGGTGGGCAGCCGTGTTGGTCTGAAGCTAAGGTGACCAGATGATCTCTTTATATTGTTTTTATCATTAAACTGTGCAAATTTTGCAATAAATTTTTTTAAAAAAAAATCTTTGGGGCTCTTTTTTAAAACAACTGATGCAAATGTCCTCTTTTTTAGGTGGGAAGGTTAGGGATATTCCTAGTTGGTAGCCATGATCATGGCTTGAGTAGGAGTACTTAAAATGAGATTTGTCAGAGGGAATCACTATAAGCTGAATTAATAAATTGTTTTGGAGTAGTCGGCTGGGAAATAACATCCGCTTTTTTTTTTGCTTTTCAAAACAAGACTAAGGGTGTTCTGCTCAAGGCATAACCTTTTTTGTGCATGCACACTTCTTCAGAGACAGTAAAATGGAAGTCACCGGTCCGTACATACAGGTAGAGGGTGAGCGGCAGATTAGCATACAGCTGAATAAAGCTAGACTCGGGTAGGTAGCCGTGTTGGTCTGAAGCGGTCCTGGCGCGCAAGAGGCCTTGTGACTTCTGGTATCAGCTAAGCCCTCGGGCACAAATAAATTTAGCGCAATCTGCTTCTTATTTGTAAATGAGCTTCCTTCTCGATGTGAGGATTATGCCGCCGGCTACGAAGAGGAGAGATGCTGGGCTCTTACTTATGCCATGCCTGGGGGGCGTGCATTTATTTCATCCTCCATCAAAAATCTCGGGAACTCCCTTGGTAGAAATATGGTAAAGGTAAAGTTTCCCTTGCTTGAAAGCCAGTCGAATCCGACTCTAGGGTTTCGGTGCTCATCTCCGTTTCAAAGCCGAAGAGCCAGCGCTGTCTGAAGATGTTTCCATAGTCATGTGGCCGGCATAACTAAACACCAAGGTGCACAGAACGCTGTTCCCTTCCCACCAAAGTGGTACCTATTTATCTACTTGCAATTTCCTGCTTTCGAACTGCTAGGTTGGCAGGAGCTGGAACTAGAGACGGGAACTCACCCTGTCATGCAGCACTCTCAGGTCTTGAACTGCTGAACTATTGACCTTCCACAGCCTGCAGTTCAGTGTCTTAACCATGTGAGCCACCGCAGCTCCTAGAAATATGGTAAAGGTAAAGGTTCCCTTGCTCGAAAGCCAGTCGAATCCGACTCTAGGGTTGCGGTGCTCATCTCCGTTTCCAAGCCGAAGAGCCAGCGCTGTCCAAAGACGTTTCCATGGTCATGTGGCCGGCATGACTAAACACCAAGGCGCACGGAACGCTGTTACCTTCCCACCGAAGTGGTACCTATTTATCTACTTGCAATTCCTTGCTTTCGAACTGCTAGGTTGGCAGGTGAGAAATATGGTAGAGTCTACCTTTTATTATTTCAGTTTATGCCCCGCCCTCCTCGCTAGCAGGCTCACATTGATTGGTAACAATACCATAAAATCATATACAAACGTTAAAAACATTAAAACATCACACAGTCCAACTACTAAAGTGCTAGTGATATTCGTCGTCTTTCAGTGCTTAAGGTGGCATGCTGTACGGTAAGCCACACATTTCCGATTCAGAGGTCCTCGGCATTGCGCGATGGTATGGCACAATCACCAGGCCGGGGCCAACCCAACCCCATTGGTATTGGTGGTAGTGGTGTGGCGGCTCCTAATTGAAAGTCGGGCGGAAGAGCTCCGTCTTGCAGGCCCTGCGGAACTGTAAAAGATCCCGCCGGGCCCTGATCTCTTCCGGGAGCTTGTTCCACCAGTACGGAGCCGCCACTGAGAAGGCCCTGGCCCTGGTGGCAGCGAGCCTGGCGTCCTTAGCGCCTAGGGTGATCAAGCGATGTCGTGATCCTGACCGATCAAAAATCTCACAAATTCCCTCAGAAATTTCACATCTTTTTTGTGAGTTTCCGTGGACACTTTTTGAATGGCCGGATACCCAAACAGGCCCTGAAAGGTACCCAGCCCTGTTCTAAACTGCTGATGCTTATTAAACAGCACCACACAAATGATTTTGAGTGACGCAAACACTGCTTTTAGGACACCACATCTGAGGCATTCAACACAATGCTTTAGATAATGCGCTTTTGGTTAAGCTGTAGTTTATAACGCTGGTGGTAACCGTACCGCTTCAGAACCGGTTGGGTAATGGCTGTTATGTTTGTTTGGCCATTTGGACAGTGGAACAAGACCTCCCTGCACAACAAGTCTCAAATTTTAATTGTTCGTTTCGATATTTATACCCTGCTTTTCTCCTTAGTGGGAAGGCAAAGGTGGCTAACAACATCACTTCCCCCTTCTCCGTTTCAGCCTCCCAACAAGCCCGTGAGGTAAAAGTTAGGCTCAGGGAAAGTGACTGGCTCAAGGACACTCAGCGAGCTCCCGGGGCAGAGTAAAGATTCAAACCCGAGTCTCGCGGGTCCTAGTCCAATGCTCTAAGGCGGGGGTCCCCGACCTTTATGAGCCTGCGGGCACAGTTCGAATTCTGACACGGTGTGGAGGGTGCAAGAACAAAATGGCTGCCACCACATGGCTGCCGCAGGAGGCGGAGCTAGCCACGAAACAATTGCCGCCGCTTAACTTCGGTGGCCCAGTGAAGAACTTTGGCTGCCGCCAAAGCAACATTTTTTTAAAAAATCTGCACCGCCAATCAAATCTCCAGTGGCCGATTGGAAGCCTTGCTGGGAAGAAGAGGAAGAGGAAGACGACGAAGAAGAGGAGGAGGAGGAGGAGACTGGATTAGATTTATACCCCACCCTTCACTACCCAAGGGAGTCTCAAAGCGGCTTACGCACTCCTTCCCCTTCCCCTCCCCACAACAGACGCCCCGTGAGCAACGCTTCCTCTAAGCTGTAGAGTCCTGTGAGCAAAAATTGTACTTTGTGAGCTACTGGCATTAAAGTTGTGAGGGAGTGATTTAGCCGCTGCATAAATTACTCTGCTCTGGAACCGTCCTTCTTGAGCTAAAACAAAAACGTGTGAGCCGGAGGCTAAAAAACTGTGAGCTAGCTCACACTAACTCCGCTTAGAGGGAGCACTGCCTGTGAGGTAGGCGGGGCTGAGAGAGCTCTGACAGAAACGGCTCTTTTTCAAGAACCGCTGTGCCAGAACTGTGGCTGGCCCAAGGTCATCCAGCAGGTGCAAGTGGAGGAGTGGGGGAATCCAACCTGGCTCTCCCAGATTCGAGTCCGTGCACTTAACCACTGCACCAAACTGGCCCTACCTGGCCTCGCCCACTTCCTGAAAACACTTGGCGAGTTTCAGAAAAGGCGTTGGCAGGCGCCCACAGGCATCATGTTGAAGACCCTGATCTAACGGCTGACACTATGCTATTAAAAGTTTATGTCAGGGGTGGCCTCACTTGCTTAATGTCAGAGGCACATGGAATAAATGTCAGATGTTCAAGAGCCACAAGGCATGAATAGATATTACACTTTTTACTGGGAGATATGCAGATTTGCTTTTTATTAACGTTAAATGAGACTGCCAAGAATAACAACAAAAGCGGTACAAGCAGATATTGATAATGATATTTATCTGTCCAATGATGTTTGTTTGCTAATGATATCTCGCTTCCCCAGCCGTCCTGCTGGGAACCACACAATATGTGTGAAAGAACCGCGTCCGGCTCCTGGGCCACAGTTTGGCCGCCCCTGGTTTATGTACTATTGAGACGTAAAGGTAAAGGTTCCCTTGCTCAAAAGCCAGTCGAATCCGACTCTAGGGTTGCGATGCTCATCTCCGTTTCAAAGCCGAAGAACCAGCGCTGTCCGAAGACGTTTCCATGGTCATGTGGCCGGCATGACTAAACACCAAGGTGCACGGAACGCTGTTACCTTCCCACCGAAGCGGTACCTATTTAACTACTTGAAATTTCTTGCTTTCGAACTGCTAGGTTGGCGGGAGCTGGAACTAGTGACGGGAGCACACTCCGTATTGAGACGTATACATGATTAAATCAGTTGACACAGATATGTTAGCAATGAAAAAAACTGAACCCTATTGTTAGCTTCTCCTTATCCCTGGGACGTTTCTGATGACTAATGATGAATGTGCAGATGAGCCAAACAGGACAGAATGGAGAAGTAAGAGAAAGCGCTGATACCCACCCATTCCTTCCGAGAGGAAACGTGAAATACCCGCTCATTCGGGCACACTGCGAAACGCTACAGTTTCGTAAAACCCGGCGACCCTCGACCGCTGCTTCGAGCCCCAGCTGAGCGCTCGTTGTCCTAATTTCGTTCGATCGACCGTCCCCAAAGCTTGTTTTCCAAGTTGCGCTAACAAAAATAAGCCTCATCCCTGGGTTCCCAACAGGACCGCCACAGGTTCTTGTATCTGATGGCCATTCAAGTGGATTTGTTTTCTTGCTCGGGTTCAGGAGTTACCTGGAGGGCCGTCTGAAAATCTGGTTATTAATGTAAGAAGAAAAAGAAGAGTTGGATTTATACCCCACCCTTCACTCAGCGTCTCGGAATGGCTTACAATCGCCTTCCCTTCCTCTCCCCACTACAGACACCCTGTGAGGTAGGTCGGGCTGAGAGATCTCTGAGAGCGCTGTGACTGCCCCAAGGTGACCCAGCAGGCTGCATGTGGAGAAGTGGGGAATCGAACCCGGTTCTCCAGATTCGAGTCTGCACTCCTAACAGAGGAAACAGAGGAGACGGTCAGGAGAAGCCCAGGGCATGCTTGGCTGGCGTGATGACGAAGAAGATACGTTTGTAGACATGACTTCTTTTGATCCGGGCGTGCCCAAATGGGGCCCGTGGAGACCGGGAAAAGTTTCGCCTGGCTAGAATTGAGCACGCTGTGTCATCCGGACGGTGAAGATCCACCCACAGGATGTTGGTGGGGCGTGCCTGAATCCTAGTCACCTTTGGAGAAACAGGGCGGATGGGTTTCGCCTCACACCGCCTGCATGACTGATCTTATTTGGGCTCCGTGTAATTTTCGTTTTTCCTGCAGGTAAAGTAGAAACAAGGGGCGGGGCACTGGAGAGGAAGTTGTCTTCCCCTGTTCTGGGTCACCTTGCCGTCTGTTGCGCACCTTGTTGCAGGTGCCCCTTTTACTGGATTGCTTCGACCCTGGAAATGTGGTCACCCTCGCCTTGGCTTGCCGGTTCCCCCTCTCGCCAGTGGCGGGGGATGTGGGCGGTAGGGTTCTACATCCAGGTTGTGAAACTTCTGGAGATTTGGGGATGGGGAGGATGTAGGGTTGACAGTCCCCAAGATGCAGCGGGATATCCCCTGGATTCGGGTGCTTCTCCCCAACGCGGACCAGCTGGCCCAACCGGAAGTGATGTCATCGCATCAGGGATGTTGCACAGGAGACACTCTGGTTTGGGGGCAGACTCTATGGTTTAAGCCCAATTTTACCATAGAGTTCACCCAAAACCCAGAGCGTCCCCCACACAACGTCCCTGACAGGGTGACATCACTTCCAGGTGATGTCATCGCATTGTGGACGTTATGCGATGTTCCCACCCACCTGCAGATGCCCCCTCCAAATCCCCCAACGGAGCACCGAGGGGAACTGAGCTAGTGTTTCCTCTAAGCTGAGTGAGTGTGAGTTAGCCCACAGTTTTTTAGCCTCCAGCTCACACATTTTTGTCTTAGCTCAGGAAGGATGGCTAACTAATAGCAAACTAATTTATGCAGCAGACAGATCGCTTGCTCACAACTTTAATGCCAGGAGCTCACAAAGTAGAATTTTTGCTCACAAGACTCCACAGCTTAGAGGGGGCACTGGACATGACAACCCTAGGAGGACAGGGACCTCAGTGGGGTACAATGCCATAGAGTCATAGAGTCATAAAATCATAGTCATAGTGTTGGAAGGGACCTCCAGGGTCATCTAGTCCAACCCCCTGCACAATGCAGGAAATTCACAAATACCTCCCCCAGTGACCCCCGTTCCATGCCCAGAAGTTGACAAAAAACCTCCAGGATCTCCAGCCAAACTGGCCTAGAGAAAAATTGCTTCCTTACCCCAAAGCGACGATCAACAATTTCCCTGGGCGTAAGCAGCCATCTTCCAAAGCAGCCATTTTCCCTGGGGGAAACAGATCTCTATAGTCTGGAGATGAGCTGTAATTTCCAGGGTCCCACCTGGAAGTTGGCATCCCTAGCCCCATTCACAAGTATGATCCATGTGCGGTGTTATGCTTTCCTTGATAGGTGCATTATTTTATTGGCTTTATAGCCCGCCTTTTTCACTTGGACTCAAGGCGGGCAACACAGAGTGAGCCGATACATTTGACAGGACGGCGTGTCCAATGAACAATGCAACAGGCATTAAGGGTTGTAGAACTGACTGGAAGTCTAAAAACAGAACTGAAGCAAAGCGTGAGTATTAACGCGACACGGCAAATGATGCAAGATTCCACAGTTTCAGCAAACTACACACAGTAGTATAGTCCACAGGCCCTGATCATTTTTCCAAGTAACTCTGTGAATCGTTTAGTACAGGGAAACTCTGTGGCCTGCATAGAAAAGCCCTCTCGAATAATTCGGTTTTGCTCAGTTTGCAGAAAGCCGGCCAGGAGAGGGGGAAGCTTCCTGACCTTATCAGCCAGGCCGTTCAACAAGGCTGGGGCCACCACGTATGGGCAGACGTTGATTGTTGCCATTTGCAGGTTGGCCCCTGCGGACGGCCATGCTCAGATGAGCGAAGCTGTCCTGTCATGTTATGTTCAAGACACGTACTGCTCAATCTTTGATTTAAAGGCTGCATTTATCCAGGGATTGGGCCCAGTTTTCATTGGCAAAGTGGACACATGCACTGGCTCTTCCTCACAAACAGATGCATGCATGTACATGCAGTCTGGATATGCTTTCACTGTAATGTGTGTACAGGGCTGCTGTTGCAGGTAATCTACGGGGGTCCACTCCACAGAACATGGCTGGACTTCCAGACTTAAGACCATCAGGAGATAAGGACCACCGGATCAGACCAGTGGCCCATCTAGTCCAGCATCCTGTCTCACACAGTGGCCCAACAGTTCCTCTGAAGGGCCAACAATGGGGCAGGGAGACCGAGGCCCTTGTAAGAACATCAGAAGAGCCCTGCTGGATCAGACCAGTGGTCCATCTAGTCCAGCATTCTGTATCCTACGGTGGCCAACCATTTCCTCTGGACAGCCAACAATAGGGCATGGAGGCCAAGGCCTTCATAAGAACATCAGAAGAGCTCTGCTGGATCAGACCAGGGGTCCCTCTAATTCAGCATCCCGTCTCACACAATGGCCAACCAGTTCCTCTTGAGGGCCAACAACAGGGCAGAGAGGCCAAGGCTGTTAAGTAATAACAGAGGCCTTCGTAAGAACATCAGAAGAGCCCTGCTGGATCAGACCAGCGTTCCATCTAGTCCAGCATCCTGTCTCACACAGTGGCCAACCAGTTCCTCTGGAGGTCCAACAACACAGCAGGGAGGCTGAGGCCTTCGTAAGAACATCAGAAGAGCCCTCCTGGATCAGACCAGGGGTCCATCTAGTCCAGCACCCTGTCTCACATAGCGGCCAGTCAGTCCCTCTGGAGGGCCCAACTTCTTCACACAATATGTACTTAACGTGGAATTCACTGCCGCAGGAAGTGGCGGTGGTGGTGGTTATAAGCATAGACAGTTTCAGGGGAGGATTGGACAAACATATAGAAGAGAGCTCCATCAGTGGGTCTTAGCCAGAAGGCATAGATGGAATACTCTATCCGGGGCAAGTGATGCTCTGTCTTCTTGGTGCTTGGGGGGGGGCACAGTGGGAGGGCTTCTGGAGTTCTGGCCATGCTGATGGACCTCCTGATGGCACCTGGTATTTTTGGCCACCATGTGACACAGAGTGTTGGACTGGATGGGCCACTGGCCTGATCCAACATGGCTTCTCTTAAGTTCTTATGACCCCAAGATCTCTTTTCCTCTCCGTCTCTGCAAGTTCGGAACCCCTTCCAGCTTGTGTGAATGCCGGGGTCCTGTTCTTCATAGCAGTGAGTACTTAAGAGGTTATATAGGTACAGTGAAAAAGTGTGCAAGTGTTTGCATTTACTGTATAACGGGTACAAGTCTTTACAACAGCTGTAATCAGCACTGGGAAATGTCCTCTTTTTTCCTAAGCAAGTTAGCATAAATAGGTGCAATAGGATAAATGCTGCTGTGAAAATAATTACAAGGTTCGGAACAGGCGGATCGCGTCAGACCGGGGCTCTCAAGTGAAATCTCCCAAGCCGCTCTAAACCGTTACTGGAGGGAGAAACGGTTGTTGACCGGACGGCAACGGCAGTCGTGTTTGCTGCCTCGAAAGAACAAAATAAAGGTGTCCCAGTGACAATGACAACAGATAATTACCGCAAGACGGCAAGCTGTGATTATAAGCCTAAAATGTCAGTGTATTTTTATCCCACGCTCTTTGTGCTCCTCACTGAGTCTCCAGGCAGCAGGTCAGAAATCTGCCGTGGGGAGATGGATGATTCACAGCTCGGAGGCTGCATCCACTGCCAATCCGGCCTTTCCAATTTCTACCCCTCCCTACGCCCTGCGAGAAATGCCGTTAGTGTACGGGGTCCTGTCAGTTGGTCCCGCTTTCGGCCTGGTGATGGCCCCTCCCCGTGCCACATGAGGTTGTCAACCTCCCGGTGGGGCCTGGAGAACTTCCGGAATTACAACGGAGCCCCAGGCTATAGACAGTAGCTCCCCTGGAGAAAATGGCTACTTTTGGAGGGAGGACTCTGTGTTGGCATACCCTGCTGAGGGAGAAATCTCCCTGACCAGGGAGAAAGTGTGAGCTTCGGAAGTGGTAGCATTTGTCTCCAGTCTAGGGTTGCCAGACTCCGGGTGCATTCAGACGTGCCGTTTATTCCGCTTTCGGCACGCTTCAGGAACGGATTTTATGTGCATGTTCACACACCCAACATCTGCACACTGTCCCCAGCCGTCGCTTTCCGGACCAAACCCCCTTTAAAACAGAGTATTTTGATACCACTTACCCAAGTGGTTTTTTCCTGATTCTCCGGTTTCGAGCCTCACTTTTCTGACCCAACAGCAGAAACTCATTAGGATTGGCTACATTAGGGCTATGTGGCTTAACATGCAAAGGAATTCTTGCTACAAAAAAAAAGCTCTGGGTTTTGACAACAAACAAGGTAAACAGAATAAGAAGCAAAAGGTGGGTGTGGCTGGATGACCACACTTCTGGTAACATGGGGTGTGGCCTAATAGGCCAATAAGCTGTGCTGTCAGGGGTGTGGCCTATTAGGCTAATGAGTTTCTGCTGTTGGGTGTGGCCTATTACGCTAATGACTTCCTGCTGGGCTTTTTCTACAAAAAGAGCCCTGTGTACCTGCATCACAAATGTCCAGTTATCTGTGTCCTTTTCAATAATCAATTCTTAATAGAAGTTCTTATATTTTGGCTGTTACCTTCTTGAGTCTCTGCATCTATCGTATACCTAAGAAACATGAAGCTATTAGGGTGCACTGGAAAATAATGTTCATTAACAAAAGGGAACATATAATATACATGTACACCTCCAATCTTTAACCACTGGCTTAGGTCCAAGGATTTCTGACCATGGAGTGCAACTTTGCTGCCTCCCCCTCTTACCGCGCCCCTCCCCCCCCAAAAAAAATCTGTTCCCGGGGTTCTGCTCTGCTCTCCCCTTACTGGGATATTATTTACTTGGGGATATTATTTCCCTCCATCCCAAGAAAAGCTTTACTTGCCCATTTACCCATATTAAGCGTCTGTTAAAGGGATGGGATGTTTTTCTCCAGACCTGTTGGTAATCCTGTTTATGGACCTCAAGAGATTGCTTCCCCACAGCACCTGAATCCCTAGGCAAATCCCGAAAGATTCAGACACAGTGAGAAGCCAACATAAGAAAAGCCTTCTGGATCAGACCAGTGGTCCATCCAGTCCTGCATCCTGTCTCACACAGTGGCCAACCAGTTCCTCTGGAGAGCCAACAACAGGGCAGAGAGGCTGAGGCCTTCATAAGAACATCAGAAGAGCCCTGCTGGATCAGACCAGGGGTCCATGTAGTCCAATATCCTGTCTCACACAGTGGCCAACCAGTTCCTCTGGAGGGCCAACAACAGGGCATAGAAGCTGAGGCCTTTATCAGAACATCAGAAGAGCCCTGCTGGATCAGACCAGGGGTCCATCTAGTCCAGCATCCTGCCTCACACAGCAGCAAACCAGTTCCTCTGGAGGTCCAACAACACGGCATAGAGGCCAAGGCCTTCATAAGAATATCAGAAGAGCCCTGCTGGATCAGACCAGGGGTCCATCTAGTCCAGCATCCTGTCTCACATTGTGGCCAACCAGTTCCTCTGGAGGGCCAAGAACAGGGCATAGAGGCCGAGACCTTCCCCTGAGGTTGCCTCCTGGCTCTGGGATTCAGAGGTTTATAAGAACATAAGAAGAGCCCTGCTGGATCAGACCAGGGGTCCATCTCGTCCAGCATCCTGCCTCACACTGTGGCTAACTAGTTCCTCTGGAGGGTGAACAACAGGGTTGAGAGGCTGAGGTCTTTCCTGATGTTGCCTCCTGGCACTGGTATTCAGAGAACATCAGAAGATCCCTGCTGGATAGGCCAGTGGTCCACCTAGTCCAGCATTCTCTCTCCCACTGTGATCACCCAGTTCCTACGGATATCTAACAAGAGGGCACAGAGGCCAAGACATTCCCCAGTGTTGACTCCTGCCACTGGGATTCAGGGGCTGACTGCCTCTGGACGTGGAGGATCCAGGAGCCAGGGAGATGAGGAATTTGTCTCACGCCTCCAACAGTGCAAGCCTAAATAGGTCTTCTCAATGGGGCTTATTCATAGGAAAGGAGATTGTAAGCCGCTCTGAGACTCCTTCGGGTAGAAGAAGAAGAGATTGGATTTATACCCTGCCCTTCACTACCCAAAGGTGTCTCAGAGTGCCTTACAAACTCCCTTCCCTTCCCCACAACAGACACCCTGTGAGGTAGGTGGGACTGAGAGAGCTCTTGACAGAAACGGCTTTTTTCAAGAGCAGCTCTTATCAGAACTATGGCTTGCCCAAGGTCATCCAGCCAGGTGCAAGTGGAGGAGTGGGGGAATCAAACCCGGTTCTCCCAGATTAGAGTCCACGCACTCAACCACTACATCAAACTGGCTCTGGTAGTTAAGGGTGGGGTATAAATCCACCCTCTTCTTCTTCAATCCGCTGCGGCTTTCGGCAGGTCGGATAATTGACGGGGGAAGATGGCGGAACAGGAGGTACGGGCCTCCCCGCTTTCGAATAGGATCTGAGCTCAAGAATGAGGAGGGGATGGTGCTTGGCTTTGGAATTTTGGTACCATCGCTGGCTTGGATCCCCCAGGGCACTGACTCGGGAGAGTTTTGGGTATATTTTGGGCTGCAGAAGGAGAGGGAAGGTGAGAAAGTCACATTCCTGGGGGGGGGAGTTATTCCACCCATGGAAATGCTCCGGTGGGTCCAAGCCACTATCGAGAAGCATTTCTCGCTCCCGGAACCCGGTGTCTCCTTTCCCACAGCCGTGCCATAATATCACCTAAAAGGAAATGTTGTCGGACTACCTCGTGTGGCTGCAAACGACAACGCGGGACTGTCGAGTCTCCCCTGTCCTCGGGAGTGACGAAACGCGGAGCGACCTTGCCTATGGTTGCATTCGCCTGCTGCCAGAGTGGCAGGGCTTTCGGTACCAAAGGTCAAACATCTCTGCTGGGTTAAGCGTAATTTCTGTGGAATCAGCAGCACGTAAAACGCAGCGTTGTCAATGAGTTGTACAAGTGACAGGTGTATCCTCGGTAACCAAAGTATGGCTGTACGAATCCCGGGACGATTCGTGGCCAGCTCTCCCTTGCCCCCGTTACTGGGCAAAGGGATATAGTTTGGCATTTTATTTATTAAATTTGTACCCCCACCCTTCCCCACGCAGCAGGCTCAGGGCAGCTTACATGGGTTGGTACATAGAAACCGTTAAAATCCACATAAAATAATTTAAACAATTCAATTGCAAATAAGATCGTAAAATCATAAACTCATAAAAGTGCTGGCAATATTTCATTAATTACAGAAGAAGAAGAAGAAGAAGAAGAAGAAGAAGAAGAAGAAGAAGAAGAAGAAGAAGAAGAAGAAGAAGAAGAAGAAGAAGAAGAAGAAGAAGAGGAGGAGGAGGAGGAGGAGGAGCAGGAGGAGGAGGAGGAGGAGGAGGAGATTGGATTTATACCCTGCCCTTCACTACCCAAGGGAGTTTCAGAGCGGCTTACAAACTCCTTTCCCTTCCCCTCCCCACAACAGACACCCTGTGAGGTCGGTGGGGCTGAGAGAGCTTTGACAGAAATGGCTCTTTTTCAACAACAGCTCTGCCAGGACTATGGCTTGCCCAAGGTCATCCAGCAGGTGCAAGTGGAGGAGTGGGGAACCAAACCCGGTTTTCCCAGATTAGAGTCCGTGCACTTAACCACTACACCAAACTGGCTCTCCACACCAAACTGGCTCTTCACTATCCAAGATGGCGTACTGGGGAGTGCACACAGACAAAACAGGTTTTCAGCTCCATGATCTTCCTAAGGCACTGGCCAGATGTCAAAATTAAGGGCCAGGATCTATAGCTACGATTGTTGCTGGTGGTAGTGAAGGCGCCTCCTTAGTTGAAAGCCTGGTGGAAGAGCTCCGTCTTGTGGGCCCTGAGGAACTGTAAAAGATCCCACAGGGCCCTGATCTCTTCCGGGAGCTCATTCCACCAGTATGGAGCCGCCACCGAGAAGGCCCTGGCCGTGGTAGTAACGAGACTGGCATCCTTGGGACCTGGGAGGGTCAGCCAGTTTTGAGACCCTGACCATAGTGCTCTCTGGGGTATATACGGGGAAAAGATTTTTATTGGTACCCTGGCCTGGATGGCCCAGGCTAGCCTGATCTCATTGGATCTCAGAAGCTAAGCAGGGTCAGCCCTGGTTAGTAGTTGGAAGAGAGATCACCAAGGAAGTCCAGGGTTGCAACGCAGAGGCAGGCAATGGGCAAACCACCTCTGCTTTGAAAACCCTACTGGGTTGCCATAAGTCGGCTGAGACCTGGTGGCATTTTTCTCCACCGCCGGAGAACCAACGTTCATGAATCCTTGACGGTTAATCTGTAACATTTTGATATATGAAGGGAACTACACTATATCCCCGTATCTTTCGGATATTACAAGCAGAAGATGCAACTGGGCCTTCTCTAGAACACGGTTGGATGCATTTCCCTCGGCCGTCTTGTATGGAAGACTCTCCCGCCCGCCCTTGCAGCAGCATTGCTGTCCCCGTTCAAATAAAGTGGACGAATCTATTCACGCATATACTCTTGCGCTGCAAATTCTATCAAGAAGAAAGGCTACAATTAATTATTCCATTACTCGGCAGATTTAAACCATTACAGTATTATATAGATTTTAATCCTTCGGGTATATCTGTTAGGTGACAGTCAGAGAACTATATCATATGCGGTAGCGAAATGCTGTGTGATAGCACGCCGTATCACTTGACGAAGGAAACGTCAGTCGCTGGGAGACAAATTAATGAAATGAGCGTGTTTTTTTACACATATAGATTGTGTCTTTTACACATATATTCCCGTATCTTTTATGTTCTTATTCATGTTAAATTGCCCTTTTCATCTGTATTTATTGTGACTGGTCTTATGACCGTAATAAACTTAAAAAAACACATGTTTATTTATAATTTTGTCACCTTGTATACATATCTTCACAGATTATTACTGATACCCATGTGAGTCATTTTTACATCATCTTTTCTAACCACATATACATTTTTTTCCATCTTATTTCAAATATTGCATCATCTTTCCCTTGTAGTATGATAATCTATCCATTTCTGCTATTGACAACAGTTTATCTAACGCTTCCTCCATTGAAGGTATTTTTTCCCCTTTCCAACATTTGTCTAACAATATCCTTGCCGCGGTGAAAATATAAACTATTACATGTCTATTTTCCTTTTTACAGGATTCCGGAAGAATACTTAATAAAGCTATCTCCAGTACAAATGGTAGCTCGACTCCAGTAATATCTTTTGCTATTTTGAATATTTTACACCAATACTGCTGCACTCTTCCACACCTCCACCACATAGGGAAAAATGAGCCAACATTATTTTTACATTTCCACCAATTTCTATTAACATTTTCATAACACCTTGCCATTCTATCTGGCGACCAGATGTTAAATTGCCCTTTTCATCTGTATTTATTGTGACTGGTCTTATGACTGTAATAAACTTTTGATTGATTGATTGATATAAGAAGGAAGTCTGGTACAATGGGTCATTTTTTAGGTAGTTACCCAGTAATCTGAGAAGGGGGAGGGCGTAGGGTTGCCAGTCCCAGGTTGGGGAACTCCTGGAGATCTGGGGGAAGGAGTCTGGGGAGGACGGGACCCGAGTGGGATACAGGGGCATAGAGCCCACCCTCCAAAGCATCCATTTGCTCCAAGGGAACTGATCTCTGTCGTCAGGAGGTGAGCGGTAATTCGGGGGGGGGGGTGTCCCCAGCAATGCTCCCTCTAAGCTAAGGAGTCCTGTGAGCAAAAATCCCACTTTGTGAGCTGCTGGCATTAAAGTTGTGTGCAAGTGATTTGGCTACTGCATAAATTAAGTTTGCTCTGGAGCCGTCCTTCCTGAGCTAAGACAAAAAAAGTCTGAGCTGGAGGCTAAAGAACGCTGGGAGTGGGCTGACCTGGGGTTTCTCCAATGCCCTTTCTTCAGGGGCGGGTCCAAAGTGATTGAAGGGAATCTGGGCCAACGGCCTCCCTGGTGGGGCCTGCCCTCCTCCTGCCCCGCCCTCTCCTGAGGCTTTAAGAGGCTGCTCTCTTGGCCTAGTCAGGCCCTAGGAGGCTGAAGCCACTGCCAATCTCCTCTGCCTCCCTACTCCTGGGTGCAGCCTGCTGCCTGAGCCCCGCCTCCCCTTTAAGACCTGAGTTGGGCCAACTAGGCCCTGCGGCTCCTGCCGGCATATTTTCAGGCATGGCTTCACCCTTCTTCCTTTCCCCTGCAGCCCCTCATGGGTGTGCGTTGGAGGGAGGGGCTGCCCACCACTAAAGTCCCTCCACCTGGCCTGCGCGTCCCTCTGGAGTGAGGAGGCACAGAGGTATGGATGATCGCCATAGCAGCCGTTGGCCCAAGACCGTAAAGCAAGACTGTACCGTCCTGCCATGTTCCTGCGGTCCCAATTATCCCAATGCAGCTGCGATCTTTTATACCTGGTGTGCCGTTCCTGGAAAATGGCACCTCAGCAATCTTGAGGGCATCTGGGAGAGCCAGAGGTCCAAAACAGTGTCTCAGGCAGAACTGAAAGGGGCAACATACTTCTGTCTCCCCATCCAAGAACACTGAAAACTAAGAGGCCACGCGATGATGTGAACATAAGAACATAAGAGAAGCCAATGTTGGATCAGGCCAGTGGCCCATCCAGTCCAACACTCTGTCACACAGTAGCCAAAAATACCAGGTGCCATCAGGAGGTCCAGCAGTGGGGCCAGGACACTAGAAGCCCTCCCACTGTTGCCCCCCTCCAAGCACCAAGAATACAGAGCATCACTTGCCCCAGAGTTCCCATCTATACCTTGTGGTTAATAGCCACTGATGGACCTCTGCTCCATATGCTGAACGTGTTTGTGGGGAAACGGGATGACATCTCTCCAGGAGAGGTATGCTTGAGAGCTTGCAATTCAATATTTAAACAAATTATTCCACATTTCTGGGAATGTTTTGAGCACAAAAATATATCGGGAAGCATTCCCAACGATGATGAGAGCAAGACAGCGGGACTGAAGAGGGAGAGGGGCTTTCTACCAGATTCATGTCGTTGGCTGGCCTTGAACCTCTCAGCAACAGGTGGCCCTTCTCCACTGCTTAATTATACCACGTCTGAATGACACGATGAAGCCATCTTAAAAGTAGGGCTCGAAAAATCCCAGGCGCCAGGTTGCCATGGCATCTAGAAATGCCCAGATCTTTTTTTTTTTTTTGGGGGGGGGCAGTGATTTTATTTTCCCGTTCCTCAGCAATTCTCAGCGGAAGTCCAAAGGGGGGGGATCCAACTCATTTTTTAATTTATTCATTCGCATTATTTATCGGCCGCCTGTTTCACTGGGATTCGAGGCGGATGACGCGGAGTGAGTCTATACAACCCGCGGGTGGGACGTTCAATAAACAGAGCGGGAGGATTAGGGTTGTGCAACCAACCGGAAGTCTCAAAATGGAACTGAAACAAAGCCAGTGTTAACAGGACACATTAAAGGATGCAAGATTCCACAGTGGGATCCTAATTCCAGCAAGCTGTACACTGTAGTATAGACTACGGTCCCTGCGGGTTTTTCTAAGTAACTTTGTGAATCCTTTTAGTACAGTGCAAGTCTCCACAGGTGAACGGGGAGGAAGGGTTCCCTCCACACCTTTGACCACCCAAAAGGCTACGTTTGGGATGATAAGGCATGCACGGGTCTCTTTTCAAAACAAATGTGCCCGATCTTGACATTGCTTGTTTGTATGTAAACTTAATTTCCACCACTCGGAGGCGGTGGAGGAATCAATTTCTTAACCAGTTACTCCGATAGGAGGGCTCTAATATTCAGTTCACTGGAGTTTTTTAAAAGCAATGACAGAGTGATCAGAAATTTGGAAGAACCCTTGACCTGGATAGCCCAGGCGAGCCCGATCTCATCGGATCTCGGAAGCTAAGCAGGGCCGACCCGGGCAAGTACTTGGATGGGAGACCTCCAAGGAAAACCAGGGCCGGGATGCAGAGGCAGACAACCGCAAGCCACCTCTCTGAAACGTCCCAAGCCCCACTAGGGTTCGCCAGAAGTCAACCATGACTTCCAGGCACACACAAACACAATTAAAAAAGATAAAAATTAAAAAGAAATTCGGGAGATGTTTGGCTAGGGTTAGGGATGAGTCTTTTGTTGCAGTGGGTAACCCCAATTTAATTTATATACTGCAAAGCTTTTCTCACAATGTTAATAAACTTACAAGAAACAGTGAAGAAATCAAAGAGTTATGTTCGGTGGTAGCAATAATTAGAAAACTCAGGCATTAAAATATCTTGAAGTGTGAAACACGAGTCCGGCTGTGGAACGTTCTGGGCTGGTCCTTAGAGCGGAAGAAAATTTGTCATAACCCATCTCAGGGGTGAGAAAAGAATCTTGGACTCGACATCCACACCCACTTTGCACCAGAATGAGGCTCCCAAGGGCTGACGGGGAAAAAGGCTCAGAATTCTTCCCCCTGGTTCCTTCAGGGTTGTTCCATCAGCTGCTCGACGGAGTCCTTCCCCTGAGACCAGACGCAGTACGGGAACGCCACTGATGAAGCAGCTCCGACCTCACCCTGACACAAGAAAAACCCATGCGTGAATCGCAGGTCGTGAAGGAATACAAAGGGGCGTAGCCGATTCCAGTTTTTGGAGGGTCCCCGGGCAGAGTGCCCAGGGATCTCCGTCTGCCCACCACCAGAGCCCCCCTCCCTCCCCCTGCCTTTCCACCCCCTGCACAACCCCAGCTGCTCACACATCCTTCTCGGACTTGCCCGTGCTCAGTTCTCTGCACCCCCTTGCCCTGGCAGCACCAATCAGCATATGGTAGTACTACTGCCACAGTCACCAGGAGTGCCACCGGGGTGTGCTACCCACATGCCCTTCCTCAATCACACTGGGCCTTTGGGAGCACGGGTACAGACAGGGGGACAGGGGGAGATGTGTGGGTGGAGGTCAGTGGCAGCGGGCCCCACCAGAAGCTGTCCCACCTCTGAGTATCCTGCTTGCGGCCCTCCGAACGAGATCTAAATGCACACGGTTCAATGTTCACTGTGGCAAGTCCTCTCCTAACTACCCTGCATTCCTAAGCGTGTTTGTGTGTGCAGTGCTGTCAAGTCGCTTCCGACTTATCTCAATCCAAAGCCCTTTATTGGCACATATATAAGGATACAATAGTCTAGATACAAAATCAAGAACAGTAAAATTAAAATTGCAGAGTCACATCACAGAGGGACAACGTGGTAAGAGTAGCATCATAATAAAACCTAGTTCATAATATCACTTATCAGGCCGTAAAACCATGGCACTGCAGAGAAACTTTGCTACTATTTCAGTTATCTCTGTATCTGGGTTGTCAAGCAAGAAAAGGAGCTTAAAATCATCAGGGGTCTCTAAAATTTGGCCTAATACGGGGTACAGAAGATCCTGACAGGACGCCAAGTAGAGAGGGCAGTGGAGGAGAACATGGGCAACAGTTTCAACACAGTCCTTCATACAAGGACGACACCTGCTAGGATAGGGAATCTCTTGGAATCTGCCAGATAAGATAGCTGAAGGAAGAACATTAAATCTAGCCAAGGATATGGCTCTATGCAAATTTGGAGCTATGAGTTGATAAAGGTACACTGGCTGGAAAGTTTGCATTAGGAACAATCCCCAAATTTACGGGAGAACAGGTTCTGTTAGCCAGGCTATAAAGAGTTTGTAGCTCTGATCCCAATAAACTAGATTTTATTTTTAGAAAGGCCTCAGACTTATCACAGGTTTGCAACCCTATGGAAAGCCAGTTTGGTACAGTGGTTAGAAGCGCGGACTCTGATCTGGGAGAACCGGGTTTGATTCCCCTCTCCTCCTTACTTTAGTCTCCTGTCCTCCATTTTAAAGTTTGGTACAGTGGTTAAGAGTGCGAACTCTAATCTGGGAGAACCCGGTTTGATTCCCTTCTCCTCCACATGCAGCCAGCTGGGTGATCTTGGGTCTGTCACAGTTCTCTCAGAGCTGTTGTCTCAAGGACCGTTCCTGAAAGAGCTCTCTCAGCCCCACTTACTTCACCGGGTGTCTGTTGTGGGGAGGGGAAGGGAAAGGAGATTGCCAGCCACTCTCCTTCGGGTAGTAAAGGGCGGAGAAGAAATCCAATCTCCTCTCCCTCTTCAAGCTCAGAACCTATTTGAAAGTTATGCCATCTTCCCCCCCCATCACTTATCCGACTTGCTGAAAGCAACAGAAGATTTACTGTGCAATCCTAAGAACATTTTCCTAGGAGTAAGCCCCATTGAAATGACCTGTTTAGGCTTGCACTGTTGGAGGCCTGAGACAAATTCCTCATCTCCCCGGCCCCTGGATCCTCCATGTCCAGAGGCAGTCAACCTTTGAGTCCCAGTGCGAGGAGGCAACACTGAGGAAGGCCTCGGCCTCTGTGCCCTGTTGTTGGCCCGCCAGAGGAACTGGTTGGCCACTGTGTGTGAGAGAGAACGCTGGACTAGATGGACCACTGGCCTGACTCCTTCGGGTAGTGAAGGGCAGGGTATAGATCCAATTTCCTCCTCCTCCTCTTCTAATTGTTGGAAGTTCCAGGTGCGATGTCCCCTGTTCTCAGACCTCCAGCCTTCGTGGCAAGAGAGACCAGATAGCTAGACAGGCACACGGACCTTTCTTCCTGTGTCTACTCTTCTGCCACGGTCCCCTTTGATATACAGATTGTGTTCTCAGGGACCATTTCCTTCCTTCCGTTCTCTCTCCGTTCATGTTGCGATGAAGACAGACTCTCTCCCTTGCACACACCAAGAGGGAGACATGCTGTCCTCTCTTGCCACCATGAGGCACGTCCTGCCATTGACGGCCTTCCTCAAGCCCTGCAAACGGAGGCTTCCTTGTTTGAGTCAATCTGTCTCCTGTTGGAGCAGCAAAGAACAAGAGTCCAGTAGCAGCTTAAAGACTAACAAAATCTGTGGCAGGGTAGGAGCGGTCGTGAGTCACTGCTCACGAAAGCTCATCCCCTGCCACAGATTTTGTTAGTCTTTAAAGCTGCCACTGGATGCTTTGCTCTTTCTGCTGCCACAGACAGCCTAACACAGCCGGGGGTCGTTTCGAGCTGGAACGCGCAGGAATGACGTTCCGGGAGTAACACGCCTGGCCTGGCCTGCGCTGCTAAGGCCCCCCGACTTCCTTGGCAGCAGAGGCCCCCTGACTCTCTGGGCTACCTGGAGGACTCTCTGCCACCACTGTGTAGTAAGTTAGTGTTTCAGACAAGGATTTGGGAGACCCAGGTTTGAGTCTGAGTTGGGAAATACCTGGAGATTTTTTGAGGTGGAGCCTGAGCGGTGGGTGTTGCTTTCTGACACACTTCCGGTGATGTCAGGGGGATGTGGCATATGCAAATACATTATGCTAATGAGTTATGCTAATGAGCTCCTGCATGTCTTTTTCTACGAAATGACCCCTGGATACGGCTACCCATCTTGATCCATCTCCTGTCGGGCCTTCCTCTCTTCCTGCTGCCTTCAACTGCCTTTTCCGGCGACTCTCCGTCTTCTCACACTTACAGCTAAAGGCAAATATTTGCCGGCCACATTATCTCAAGTTTAGAAAGTCCTGGCAGCAGGTTGACTTGGGACCGTTATCGTCATCTAGATCGTTCAAGAAACCGCTCTGTGCCGTACCTTCATGTTCATGGCTATTAGGCCGAGTTCAAACATCTTTTCCTTTCCTGTTCGTTGGAGGATATCCTGGACGACGGCCTGGCATGCGTCCACAGGAGACAAACCCTGAAAGATAAACAGCCGAGTCTCTTTCAAACAAGCCTCTCTTACCGTCCGCTCACGAGCCAGTGTCTAAACAAATTTGGCTCCTCTCTCCTGGCCCCCCAAAACTGCTAAATGAATAACAGTCTAAAAAAGTTAAAGAAAATGCACTTCGTGACGTAGAAAGAAATCTTTTTATTTTAACACTGATTCCTTTTCAGTTTGTCGTCTTTGTGGTTTTATCAGTTCAGTTCAGTTTGATTACTTTTATTAGCATTGGCATTGGAGAAAATACACAAATAGATAAATAAAACATAAGACACATATACCAACTAGGGGGGAAGGAAAACAACAACAACAACACCCCATTCGAAAATAATCTAAAATCCATATAAATAAGTCTCACTTTGATATCTCCCAGAAACAATTTTTGTGTTACAATACTGTAGTACATATAAAAAGAGCAGCCTGAAAGAACTTTGCCACTGAGCCAGTTATATTTTCATCAACGTTGTTTAGTAGGTATAGCAGCTTATGTGGATTGGGAAGCTCTGGGATGCCATCAGGTAATGATGATAAAATGTTGTGCCGGATGTTGACATAATAACAACATTCCAGGAACACGCGAGACACTGTTTCAATAGACCCACTTGCACAGGGGCAAAGTCTGTTAATGAAAGGGATACCATTAAACCTCCCAGTTAAAATTGCTGAAGGGAGAGAGCGTTGAACCTAGCGAGTGAAAAGGTTTCTACATAATGCTGGGGTCTGAAGTTGGTAAAGATAGCTAGCAGGATGACCCGCAATGGGCAAATATCCCATGACTTAGGGGAGAACGTGTCTTATTAGCTGCGTTATACAGTTCAGATAGCTCAACCTCAAACAGTCTGTCCCTTGTCGTTTGCATTGTCTCCAATTCTGAAAGGGAGGAGCAAAGATTTGAAGGAGATATTCAACATTCTTAATTTATTTTCAATAATGACCAGCCAAGGGGACTAGTTAGTTTCAGTCGAGAGTTGGAAGCAGTAGCTAGAGGGATCAGATCTACAGTGTTTTTATGGCTGACTTGATGGCTGTTTATTACTGAGGGTTGTTACAGTTTTACTGTATTGTTTTGTCTTGTTGAGCTGCCTCCAGCAGGACCTTTGGAAGAAGCGGCAGAGAAGTTTTTCTAAATAAAAAGACAGTCTTTATTCTGACCATAGATTCTGGTGGATTACCACGTTGGTCTGAAGCAACAGAACAAAGTTTGAGTCCCATGGCACATAGAAGAAGAAGAAGAAGAAGAAGAAGAAGGAGAAGAAGAAGGAGAAGGAGAAGGAGAAGGAGAAGGAGAAGGAGAAGGAGAAGGAGAAGGAGAAGGAGAAGGAGGAGAAGAAGGAGAAGAAGGAGAAGAAGAGGAGGAGGAGGAGGAGGAGATTGGATTTATACCCGGCCCTTCACTACCCAAGGGGGTCTCAGAGCGGCTTTCCTTTCCCTTTCCCTCCCCAGAACAGACACCCTGTGAGGTAGAAGAAGAGGAAGAGATTGGATTTATACCCCGCCCTTCACTACCCAAAGGAGTCTCAGAGCGGCTTACTATCTCCTTCCCCTTCCCACAACAGACACCCCTGTAAGGTAGGTGGGGCTGAGAGAGCTCTGACAGAAACTGCTCTTTTTCAAGAACAGCTGTGCCAGAGCTTGTGACTGACCCAAGGTCACATCAGCAGGTGCAAGTGGAGGAGTGGGGAATCAAACCCGGTTCTCCCAGATTAGAGTCCGCGCACTTAACCACGACACCAAACTGGCTCCAACAAGTTGCGTATTGTGTATAAGCTTTACATCACAAGCCGGAATTAAGATTGCTGGGGAAAAGATCAACAATCCCAGATATGCAGACAATACCATGGCAGAAAGTGAAGAGGACCTAAAGAGCCTCTTGCTAAAAATGAAAGAGAGCGCAAAAGCTGGCTTGAAACTCAACATCAAAAAAACTACGATCGTGGCGTCCAGCCCCATCACTCCTTGGCAAATAGAAGGGGAAGTCATGGAAGTAGTGACAGACTTCACCTTCCTGGAATCCAAGATCAATGCAGACGGTGACTGCAGCCATGAAATTAAAAGACGCCTGTTCCTGGGGAGGAAGGTGACGACAAACCTAGACAGCATGATAAAAAGTAGAGACATCACCCTGCCAACAAAAGTCTGTATGGTCAAAGCAATGGCATTCCCAGTAGTTATGTATGGCTACAAGAGTTGGACCATAAGGAAGGCCGAGCACCGAAGAATAGATGCTTTCGAATTATGGTGCTGGAGAAGATTCTTGAGAGTCCCTTGGACTGCAAGGAGATCGAATCAGTCAATCCTAAAGGAAATCAACCCTGACTGTTCCCTGGAAGGCCAGAGACTGAAGCTGAAGTGCAAATACTATGACCACCCAATGAGAAGGGAGCACTCATTGGAGAAGAATACCCTGATGCTGGGAAAGACTGAAGGTCAAAGAAGAAGGAGATGGCAAAGGAGGAGATGGTTTAGACAGTGTCATCGATGCAACAAACATGAAATTAAGCAAACTCCGGGGCACGACGGAAGACAGGAGGGCCTGGCGCGACGTGGTTCATGGGTTCGCGAAGAGTCAGACTCAGCTGTGCAACCGAACAACAACAACAACAAACTTTCATGCACACGCGAAGAAGTATCTGAAGATGCGTGCACGAGTACAAAGGTTTATACGCAGAACTAAACTTTGCTGGTCTTAAAGGGGCCGCTGGACTCAGTCTTTGCTCTTTCTCCTGACCGCTCACAGTCCCCAAATGATACCTCTTAACCGTCCTCCCTCAACCCCACATGTACCCTCCCTACTTTGAATCTTATCGCTTTGCTTCAAGGAGGCATGCTCACAGCTTGCAAGTAACCCGTCCTGAACGTACCTGTCTCATTAACAGGACTGCATGAAAACAGGGACAGAAGCACATGATCTTGTCTCCATCGCCCGTTGCTGGTGGAAATAAAAAGAAATGTACTCAGGGACACCAATACAGGGTCGAGTCTCACTACAAAGCCAAGAGGAGACGATTGCGGTGCAGACATATAGAAAGTGTTAGGCACGGCTATTCCATTTACACCGGAGGTATTTCGATTGAACATTTTACCGAAAGACTTTAAGAAGGATGATCGCTACCTGGTTGTGTACTTAACTACAGCAGCAAGAATTTTATATGCCAAATACCGGAAGACACCTGAGACACCCACGGAACGAGGATACTTAAATAAAGTTCTAGAAGCCGCTGAAATGGACAAACTGACCTTACTGATGAAAGGTCTCTCAGATTCTGTATTCCAGAATACTTGGTCACGATTTTACAATTGGTACAATACTCATGTTTAGGCGGATATAATTTAAATGCGATTTACAAGATAAAAGGTTCTTACATAACCCATTAAGAGAGAAAATGAAATGAGATATACGAATTATAAAATTTTTGAACATTGATTATTTTTAGGCACTCTCAATGTACGGATTGTGAGAAAATATTACCCTCGTTTGTGTAATGTGTGTATGTAGTATGATGTGTTAAGTTTGTGTCAAAAATTCAATAAAATTCCGTCCCTTGGGACAGTTCTTTAAAAAAAGAAAAAGAAAAGCTACTCCTCTAATACCATGCATCTTGGGGGAAATCAGTGCCGCCTGGTTGAAGCGGGTGATTTAAACAAGTCAAAGCGAGGTTGGATCTTAAGGTTCCTTTCCCTGGGACGGATCCTACCCCGGTCTTCCCACTCTACTAAGCAAACTTTGAAGCTTTACTGCAACTTAAGTGGCCCTTGCGATGGAGAAAGAGCCGTTTAAGGTAGGCAAAGGTCCACGGAAGAATGCTTGGTCCACGCCACCAATCCTGGAAGATCCCTTCCAGTCCCAGAAAGAGACTTCTGTTAACACAAATTTAACTATTTAGTAAAAGGGAACCTTAAGATCCAATCTGATGTGTCTGTGTAAAGTGCTGACAAATCACAGCTGGCTTATGGCGACCCCGTAGGGTTTCCAAGGCACGTGATTGAGCAGAGGTGGTTTGCCATGGCCTCTGTGGTGTATCCACAGGGAAACATGGACGCAGGGCTACCATAAGCTCGGATCGGTTCGGACCGGTCCGCCACGCGGCCAGGCGAAGGCTTGAGCTTCGTGTCTTTAGACAATAGAATGTAGACTCCTCGCGTTCTTCCATTCGAGGAGCCCAGGGTAATCCAATCAACTGTAAACAGCGAATCACGGGCATTGTGTGTGTTTGGGGTGTGGGCTCACTGGGGGATAAAAGCCGGTCTGTGAGCCGGCTTAGTTGTCTTGTTCCTGATCTCAATAAAGTATGTGAGAGCTGAAATCACTCGTCAGTCTCAGTACTTTTCAGCCTCCTTCTGCAGAGTCTTCCTTGGTGGCCTTCCATCCAGGTACCAACTTATGGAGACCCCGTAGGGTTTTCAAGGCAAGTGACTGAGCAGAGGTGGTTTGCCATGGCCTCCCTCTGCAGAGTCTTCCTTGGTGGCCTTCCAATCAGGTACCAATTTATGGAGACCCCGTAGGGTTTTCAAGGCAAGTGACTGAGCAGAGGTGGTTTGCCATGGCCTTCCTCTGCAGATTCATGGAGGAGATGTCTATCAGTGGCTACTAGCCATGGTGGCTGAGGGGAACCTCCACATTCAGAGGCACGAATCCTTTGAGTCCCAGAACCAGGAGGCAACATCAGGGGAAGACCACGGCCTCTCTGCCCGGTTGTTGACTGTTCAGAGGAACTGGCTGGCCACTGGATGAGACAGATGCTAGACTAGACAGAATATTGATCTGATCCAGAAGGGCTCTTCTTATGAGAACCATACCCAGGAGACAGCATCAGGGGAAAGCCTTGGCCTCTGTGTCCTGTTGTTGGCCCTCAAGAGGAACTGGTTGGCCACTGTGTGAGACAGGATGCTGGGCTGGATGGACCCCTGATCTCATCCAGCAGGGCTCTTCTGATGTTCTTATGAAGGCCTCGGCCTCTATGCCCTGTTGTTGGCCCTCAAGAGGAACTGGTTGGCCACTGTGTGAGATAGGATGCTGGGCTGGATGGACCCCTGGTCTCATCCAGCAGGGCTCTTCTGATGTTCTTATGAAGGCCTCGGCCTCTATGCCCTGTTGTTGGCCCTCAAGAGGAACTGGTTGGCCACTGTGTGAGATAGGATGCTGGGCTGGATGGACCCCTGGTCTCATCCAGCAGGGCTCTTCTGATGTCCTTATGAAGGCCTTGGCCTCTCTGCTCTGTTCTTGGCCCTCAAGAGGAACTGGTTGGCCACTGTGTGAGACTGGACGCTGGGCTAGATGGACCCCTGGTCTGATCCAGCAGGGCTTCTTATGTTCTGCTCTCAAAGAAACACATCCTGGAAGACTTGAATTCACACTGTCATGGAATTTTTCAAAATACTACCTCCTCCATTAGGTAAGATTTCACTGGCTTCCAGCATATTTACGTAGAAAGCTGGACAGGTAAACAGGGGCCCGTATGAAATCATCAAAGTGAGGCTGCCCGGCCTCTGAATCTGATAATCTTTTAACACTGCTGGCGCTTTCTCAAACAACACCGTGCCACACTTTCAGTTTCCATTAGCTTTCCTTTCAGAGCTCAGTTCAGGCGAAGTGGGCAGTGACTCACGATTTTGTCACACATTTTGCCACAAATTTTGTCAGTCTTTAAGGACAGGAAATGACTGTGCATTCATGACAGTGGATAACCTTCCACACTGAAACTCCTATGGAAGCCACACATACTTTGCTGCACGTGCTTTATCAGAATGCCAAATTCTGTCTGGGGAGAGAGAGAGACAGACAGACAGACAGACAGACAGACGAGATTGGATTTCTACCCCGCCCTTCACTACCCAAAGGAGTCTCAGAGCGGCTCACAAACTCCTTTCCCTCCCCCTCCCCACAACAGACACCCTGTGAGGTAGAAGAAGAAGAGATTGGATTTATACCCCGCCCTTCACTACCCAAAGGAGTCTCAGAGCGGCTTACAAACTCCTTTCCCTTCCCCTCCCCACAACAGACACCCTGTGAGGTAGAAGAAGAAGAGATTGGATTTATGCCCCGCCCTTCACTACCCAAAGGAGTCTCAGAGCGGCTTACAAACTCCTTCCCCTTCCCCTCCCCACAACAGACACCCTGTGAGGTAGAAGAAGAAGAGATTGGATTTATGCCCCGCCCTTCACTACCCAAAGGAGTCTCAGAGCGGCTTACAAACTCCTTTCCCTTCCCCTCCCCACAACAGACACCCTGTGAGGTAGAAGAAGAAGAGATTGGATTTATACCTCGCCCTTCACTACCCAAAGGAGTTTCAGAGCGGCTTACAATCTCCTTTCCCTCCCCCTCCCCACAACAGACACCCTGTGAGGTAGAAGAAGAAGAGATTGGATTTATGCCCCGCCCTTCACTACCCAAAGGAGTCTCAGAGCGGCTTACAATCTCCTTTCCCTCCCCCTCCCCACAACAGACACCCTGTGAGGTAGGCGGGGCTGAGAGAGCTCTTTCGAGGACTGCCCTTGAGAGAACAGCTCTGAGAGAACTGTGAGTGACCCAAGGGCTGGCAAGAAGGAGGAGGAGGAGGAGATTGGATTTATACCCTGCCCTTCACTACTCAAAGGAGTCTTAGAGCGGCTGACAATCTCCTTTCCCTTCCCACAACAGACGCCCTGTGAGGTTGGTGGGGCTGAGAGAGCTCTGAGAGAACTGCCCTTGAGAGAACTTATGACTGACCCAAGCTGCACGTGGAGGAGTGGGGAATCATTTAAAGTGAAAAACAGTCCTCCCAAATAAGCAGGACGCCACAGCGACCCTATGAACTAAGGACATGTCTGGAGAGAGAGAGAGGGGGGGAGATTGGATTTATACTTCACCCTTCCCCTCCCCACAACAGACACCCTGTAAGGTTGGTGGGGCTGAGAAAGCTCTGACAGAAACTGCCCTTGAGAGAACTTATGACTGACCCAAGCTGCACGTGGAGGAGTGGGGAATCATTTAAAGTGAAAAACAGTCCTCCCAAATAAGCAGGACGCCACAGCGACCCTATGAACTAAGGACAGGAGGTGGCGGTGGCTACAAGCATGGGCAGTTTCAAGAGGGAATTAGATAAACATATGAAGCAGAGGTCCATCACTGGCTATTAGCCACAAGGTATAGACAGGAACTCTCAGTCTGGGACAGGTGATGCACTCTATTCTTGGTGCTGGGGGGGGGGGCAGCAGTGGGAGGGCTTCTAGTGTCCTGGCCCCACTGGTGGACCTCCTGATGGCACCTGGTATTCTTGGCCACTGTGTGACCCAGAGTGTTGGAATGGATGGGGCATTGGCCTGATTCAACACTGGCTTCTCTTATGTTCTTATGACCTCCAAAGCATCCTATGGTTAGTCTTGAAAAATGAGTGCTGTGTGCGTCCTTTGAGTCAATCCATCTCATGCTGGGTCTCTTTTCCAGCTACCTCCAGCTTTTCCTAGAGTTATTGTCTTTTCCAGGGAGTCGTCATCTCATCATGTGACCAAGGTTCGATAGCTCAGTTTAGTCATTTTAGCTTCTTGGGAAAGCGGCTCCGCTCATTCTTTGCGGTTCAGCAATTTGGATGAAAGCTCTCTCTGATAATATCAATCAATCAATCAATCAATCAATCAATCAATCAATCACTGGCCCGGTTCTTAAGGAAAATATTGAATATTCCCTGCGGTGTGTCAAAACATCACATGACAGGCAGGATTTGGACAGATATCCTTGGAAGCAAGGTCATGGCTCTTTGCCTTCAAACTGAGATTAAAACAGCTCCGTACTGAAGACGGTTTGTTAGCTGCTTTAAATTGGGATACTCACAGGTCAACTGGGATGAAAGCCGTGGATGAGAAACTGAAGTTGGAATGTCATTTTAATGGTCCCAGTCCAGGTCAACCCCCCCACCGGTTTTGGGGGGGGTGAGATCTCAGCAGTTGCTGAAGACTCTCATTCACTCAAGTGGGGCTTTGGAGCATAAGGACATAAGAACGTAAGAGAAGCCAATGTTGGATCAGGCCAATGGCCCATCCAGTCCAACACTCTGTGTCACACAGTGGCCAAAAATACCAGGTGCCCTCAGGAGGTCCAGCAGTTTGTTTTTGGCTGGCCCGCCCTTTACACTTTCTGTACATCCTCTGATTTTCGGTACACTTGGTCAGGACTTTACTGGGAGACCATTGACGAAGTCCCAGGTCGCTGCGCAGAGGCGGGCAATGGCGAACCCACCTCTGCCTGGACCTGGATGGCACAGACTAGCCTGGTCTGATTAGATCTCAGAAGCCAGAACCGGGTCGGCCCTGGTTAGTACTTAGACGGGAGACTGCCAAGAAAAACCAGGGTTGCAACGCAGAGGGAGACAATGGCAAACCACCTCTGCCCTGACCTAGATGGCCCAGGCTAGACCAATCCCATCAGATCTCAGAAGCTAAGCAGGGTCAGCCCTGGTTAGGTCCTAGATGGGAGACCACCAAGGAAGTCCAGGGTTGCTATGCAGTGGCAGGCAACGGGAAACCCACCTCTGTGCCTCTCTTGCCTTGAAAACCATACAGGGTCACTCTAAGACAGCGGCGACTTGACGGCGCTTAATTATTGCCCTGACTTGGGAGGGCCCAGGCTCACCCAATCTCTTATAAAGCTGGAGAACCTATGATTCACTCTTTATACTATGGGCCTTGTGGTCTGTTGAAACTGTCGAAATCAGGTTCCACTTACACAGCCGGCAAACTGAAGAAGTCGAAGGAAACGCGTCTTCCGAAATATCTAGAATGGGCGTCTTTGCAAAGGCTGTTTGGAAAATGGTGTGACGATGTGGACTCCTCCTATCAAGTTACGCTGACTACGTGGACTTTATGTCTTATCTTCAAAGGAGGAAATATGGTATCTTATGCCTTATTACAGTTACCGTATGCATTAATGTTCTTGTTATAATTGTTTAATATATTGTTTTGGCAATCTTTGATGGTGTTTTCTACTAGTGGAATTTGTATATTTGGGGCCCACCTGGAGGCTGGCAACCCTATTCACAACCCAGAGCTGGTGGGCGTCTCAAGATCCTGGCCTAGAGAAACCCCCTTCCCGACTTTTTACTTGGACTGAGGCAGCCACCCACAACTTCCTGCCTTAAAATTCCGTCTGCGAAATCATAAGCAGAGTTCTTCTTTTCTAAGGCCACTGAAGTCAGTGGCCTTAGAAAGGGGAAACTCTGCTAGGATTGCCCCTGTAAGCTAATCATCCAAGACATTGAAAACTTAACAGCAGTCTTGAAGTATTTCGGCTGGGTGATCTCTGAACCTGAACATTCCAGGTCTCTCCCTTTCGAGGGCTGAATTTCTCCCATGCCTGTCAGAAGGTACTGCTGGAATTTAAGGTTTCTTAAGCATTCCAGTTCTCCTTCCTGGGCCTCAGGCGTACTGCCAGTCAACACAGGATCCATAAACCACATTCCACAGAGCCATCCGTCCTTTCAAAGTCGTATTTGCACACCTGCTTTTGCCGGAAGGGTCATGTTAAGCAACTTCATGTTCCCCTTCAGGAAGAGTAGGTAATAGCAGGACTTGGCTGTCAGGAAGATGACCTGAACTGTTTTAACTGTTAAAGAGTGATTAACATGTGGAATTCACTGCCACAGGAGGTGGTGGCAGCTACAAGCATGGGCAGCTTCAAGAGGGAACTGGATATACATATGGAGCAGAGGCCCATCAGTGGCTTTTAGCCACAAGGTATAGATGGGAACTCTCAGTCTGGGGCAAGTGATGCTCTGTATTCTTGGTGCTGGGGGGGGCAACAGTGGGAGAGCTTCTGGTGTCCTGGCCCCACTGCTGGACCTCCTGATGGCACCTGGTGTTTTTGGCCACTGTGTGAGAGAGTATTGGACTGGATGGGCCACTGGCCTGATCCAACATTGGCTTCTCTTATGTCCTCTTATGTTCTTATGTTTCTCTCTTTATCAATGTTAAAAAGGGGTCATTGTGAACTGGTTTTTTTAATTTGTCATGAACGCAAGAGGTAAGTGCGGGGCTTTTTCTGGGGGAACATGCCAGAATGGAGTTCTGGAACCTCTTTAAAAAAATTCTTTTTTAAATGTTTAAAAGTTCATGAGTTTTCAGTATACAGATTGAAAACTTCATTTCCCTCTTGAGGGGTCTGGCATCACTTTTTCCAAAAAGAAAGACCTGGGGAAGTGCATCCAAAATGCACCCATTTACGATTTTTGCAAGGCAAAATCAAAGTACTGACAGAAAAAGGAATTTAACCTACATGGGTCTACGTAAAAGTTAAGTCCCATTTTATTTAATAAGGTTTACACCCGGGAAAGTATTCTTCAGACTGCAGCCTAAATGAAACTTTCATCTAATCCAAAAGAAGCACTTATAATAGTATTTCTGTTTAAAATTTATTTTACAAAATATATATCTTGCCTTTCCGCCCTCTCAAGGGCCACTTAAGGTGGCCAAACAAATGAAAACACACATAATAAAATCACCTTTTAATACCATTAAAAACAGCCCAAATATCATTGCAACGATTAAAACCAGAGCTAAAAATACATACGAAACATCAAAACGACAATTAAAAACACCGGGCAGGAAAGAGAGATCACCGAGGGAATGCCCAAGTCTTCACGAAGTGATTAATCAGTCTTCAGGGCATTTTAGATCGAGAGATACACCAACATATATATTCATTAACAGACTATTCAAGCCTTTTGGATTATGACTTTTAATACATACCTGCTGCAGCTCCTACCTAGGAAGTAAAAAAAAAAATGTTATATTACTTTTGCGAAAAACCGTAAACTCTCTGGATGAGACTGAGCCCTACGAGGAAAGGCTAACGGCCCTGGGAATGCTGAGTTTGGAGAAGAGGAGATTGAGGGGGGACAGGATGGCTCCCTTTAAATATCTGAAAGGCTGTCGTTGGGAGGAGGGCAAGGAGCTGTTCCAGCTGGCAGCAGAGGAGAGGACCTGAAGCAACGGGTTTAAGTTACATGCAGAAAGGTATCGGCTGGATATGAGGAAGAACTTTTTCACGGCCAGAGTGGTTCAAAGGTAGAATCAGCTGCCTAGGGAGGTGGTGAGCTCCCCTTCGCTGACAGCTTTCCGGAAGAGGCTGGACGAATATTTGTCAGAGATGCTTTAGAGGCTGGTCCTGCATTGGGCAGGGGGGGGGTTGGACTGGATGGTCTGTATGGCCCCTTCCAACTCGGTGGTTCTATGACAGAGGTGGTTTGCCGTTCCTGCCTCTGCATAGCTACCCGGGACTTCCTTCATAGTCTCCCATCCAAGTACTGACCAGTGTTGACCAGCTTAAGCTTCTGAGATCTGAGGTGATCGGGCCGGGCCCGTAGCCGGTATTTTGCAGCTTGTGGGGCAATTTTTTTTTTCTGGTGGGGCTGCCATTATTTGCCATAGTGAAGGGGGTGGCACACGGAAACCCTACGAAGAAAGGTTTTCCCTATGAAGAAAGGTTAAAACGCTTGGGGCTCTTCAGCTTGGAGAAACGACGGCTGAGGGGTGACATGATCGAGGTTTATAAGATTATGAATGGGGTTGAGCAGGTTGAGAAAGAAGCCCTTTTCTCCCTTTCTCACAATACAAGAACTCGTGGGCACTCCATGAAATTGCTGAGCAGTCGGGTTAGAACAGATAAAAGGAAATACTTCTTCACCCAAAGAGTGATTGACACATGGAATTCACTGCCACAGGAGGTGGTGGCAGCTACAAGCATGGACAGTTTCAAGAGGGAATTAGATAAACATATGGAGCAGAAGTCCATCGGTGGCTATTAGCCACAGGGTATAGATGGGAACTCTCAGTCTGGGGCAGGTGATGCACTCTATCCTTGGTGCTGGAGGGGGCAGCAGTGGGAGGGCTTCTAGTGTCCTGGCCCCACTGCTGGACCTCCTGGTGGCACCTGGTATATTTTGGCCGCTGTGTGACACAGAGTGTTGGACTAGATGGGCCGTTGGCCTGATTCAATATTGGCTTCTCTTAGGTTCTTATGTTCTCCCCTCCCACAAGACTTGAAGGCCCCTTCGGCTGATCAGCAGGGAGCATCTTACAGGAGAGAGGGAGAGGGGCGCACGCCGCCACCTGGCTTCTTCTCAAAACGTTTAAAGGATCTCTTAACGCTTTTGGGGAGAAGCGGGGGCAGGGGTCATTTGGAGCAGGAGCGTGCAGGAGCGGAGCTCCGGCAGTCAGAAGCACAGGCGGCGGTGGCAAGCCCCGCCCCCAGCTCCCAGCAGGAGCGCAAAGCAGCATGTGCAGCGTTCCTCCTGGGCCCAGATAGGCTACTCTGGGACTGGAACGACAGCCCCCAGAGTGGAAAGACAGTCCCTAGGGGTGGAGCCTGAGCGGTGGGTGTTGCCTCCTGACACACTTCCGGTGATGTCAGGGGGTGTGGCATATGCAAATGAGTTATGCAAATGAGTTATGCTAATGAGCTCCTGCACCTCTTTTTCTACAAAATGACCCCTGAGCCCTCCAGTAGCCCCACTGTAGCTACAGGCCAGGATCCGGCTAGCCTGGGCCATTCAGATCCAAACTCTACATTAACTTTTCTTTCTTTTTAACCATGTAAAATCTTGTCATTTCGACACAGAATCACAGAGTTGGAAGGGGCCACGGAGGCTGTCTAGTCCAACCCCCTGCCCGATGCAGGATCAGCCTAGGGCACCCCTGTCAAGTGCTTGTCCAGCTGCTGCTCAAGGACGGCCAGGGAGGGGGAGCTCACCACCTCCCCCAGGAAGCTGATTCCACTGCTCATAGAATCACAGAATTCCAGAATTGGAAGGGGGCCACAAAGGCCATCTAGTCCAGCCCCCTGCTTGATGCAGGATCAGCCCAGAGCATCCCTGACAGGTGTTTGTCCAGCCGCTGCTCAAAGATTGCCAGTGAGGGGGAGCTCGCCACCTCCTGAGGCAGCTGATCCCACTGTTGTATAACTCTTGACTGCCAAAAAGTTTTCCCTATGATCCAGCCGGCGCCTTCCCGCCCTTAATTCCAACCCATTCTTGCGAAGTCTTCTCCTCTGCTGCCCGCAGGAAGAGCTCCCTGCCCTCCTCTAAGGGACATAAGAACATAAGAGAAGCCAATGTTGAATCAGGCCAATGGCCCATCTAGTCCAACACTCTGTCACACAGCGGCCAAAATATACCAGGTGCCATCAGGAGGTCCAGCAGTGGGGCCAGGACACCAGAAGCCCTCCCACTGCTGCCCCCCAGCCGCATCAAGAATAGAGTGCATCACCTGCCCCAGACTGAGAGTTCCCATCTATACCCTGTGGCTAATAGCCACTGATGGACTTCTGCTCCATATGTTTATCTAATTCCCTCTTGAAACTGTCCATGCTTGCAGCTGCCACCACCTCCTGTGGCAGTGAATTCCATGTGTGAATCACTCTTTGGGTGAATAAGTACTTCCTTTTATCTGTTCTAACAGCCCTTCAGATACTTCAAGAGAGCCGTCCTGTCCCCCTCTCCACCTCCTCATCTCCAGACTGAAGATTCCCAAGTCCCTCAGCCTTTCCCCACAGGGCCCTGGGCCTTGCTATTTCCACCATGTTAGAGTGAAAGACCCTAATATGCAAAGTCAGTTAGGCGGGAATGAACGTCAACTGCACTTGACCAACCGCTTATTCCGATAGGTAAAGGTAAAGGTTCCCTTGCTTGAAAGCCAGTCGAATCCGACTCTAGGGTTGCGGTGCTCATCTCCGTTTCAAAGCCGAAGAGCCAGCACTGTCCGAAGACGTTTCCATGGTCATGTGGCCGGCATGACTAAACACCAAGGTGCACGGAACGCTGTTACCTTCCCACTGAAGTGGTACCTATTTATCTACTTGCAATTTCTTGCTTTCGAACTGATAGGCTCCGATACCGTCCCCTTATTTAGGACAATGGAGCCACTCTGAAGAAGCTCGGTCTCAGCTGCTTCTGCAAAGGGCAACCACCCTCCGGACGTTTCTTTTTTGGGACTGCCGATCTTATGCCACCTGCATCTACTTAAATGGAGCAAAAAATGGTATGTGCGGTTTAAAGTGAAGGCAAGCGGCCACCTGGGGGGGGAAAGGGAATTGTGATGGTGGTCAGTGCTGCTAAACCGTAGCCTACTTATGGGGACCCCGTCGGGTTTTTCAAAGTAAGCGGCATTCAGAGGGGGTGGGCCACTGCCTGTCTCTGCGCAGCAACCCCGGACCTCCTTGGAGGTCTCCCATTCAAGTAGTTCCCTCTAAGATGAATTACTGTGAGCTAGCTCACGGTTCTTTAGCCTCCGGCTCGCACATTTCTTGTCTTCGATCAGGGAGGGTGGCTCCAGAGCAGGCTATGTTATGCAGCAACCAAACTGCTCGCTCACGACTCTAATTCCCGGAGCTCACAAAGTAGGATTTTTGCTCACGAGACTCCACGGCTTAGAGGGAGCGTTGGCAGGGCCGACCCTGATTGGCTGCTGAGACCTGATGAGATTGGCCTATCCTCTGCTGCCGAGGCCGGGTTTCGGCTGCGGCCGTGACGGTACGGTGGTGGAAAAGTGCCATCAACTCACGGCCAGTTTACGGCAACCCCCTTCGCTCTGTTTTCAAGACAAGAGACGAACAAGAGGTGGTTTCGCCATCGCCCGCCTCCGTGTAGCGACCCCGGGCTTCCTTGGTGGTCTCCCATCCAAGCCCTCCCCAGGTGAGAGAGGGAGAAGGAGAAAGCGAGGAGGGGGAGGGAGGGAGGAGGAAAGCAATGGCCAAAGCGGCTCAAAGTCTAACCAATGAGAGGGTGGGGCCTGAGGGATTAACCCTTTCCCTCCCAGATCTGCCTGCATGCAGAGTTACAATATCCAACACGGAGATTAGAGGAATGCACTCCGCAAGGAAACACCGCTTCTGCAAAGGCAACCAGTGCTGGGCGCGTGGAAGGAAGGTTTAGGATCCCACTTTAGGATGTCCAGCTTTCCAGCTGCTCTGGGTGAGCCTTCGCTGAGTTCCGGACCGTGCGGCCTTAGCGTAAAAATCCGCCACGGATCCGCTATTCCGGAACCGCCTGCCAGCGTCCGAGAACTGCGTTACATTTCTGCCATTACTTCCCATCCCGTTGTGGGGGAGAGAACCTGGCATACCTCTTTGTCGGCAAACAGCCCACAGCCTGGCAACGGAGAATCCCCCACTCGCCCTGGATACTTAAAGGGAGCCCCGGAGGTAGAAACTCCTAAATGATTAAAAGAAAAGGAAAAAAAGAGCACGTTATTAACAGTTTCAGGAGGGAAGCTGTGCTGTTCCGCAGCAGAAGCGCTCGATTCCAGTCCAGAAGCATCTTTGAGACCAACGGGAGGTATGACCTTTTGACGAAGAGAGCTTTAACGCTCGAAAACTTGTACTTCAAAAGTCTTGTTGGCCTCTAAGCTGCTTTGGAACTCGAATCCCACATTGTTAACAGATAGTTCTGTTGACTCTGTGTCATCAATGCAGAAATGGTTGGAGCAGGAGTCCCCAGCGCGGTGCCCGTGGGCGTCATGGCGCCCACCGACACCTTTCCTGGTGCCCACCAAGTGATCTCAGAAAGTGGACAGGGTTAGTTAGGGCTTTTGCCCAGGAAGGCTCCTGATTAGTGAACAACAAGAAGAAGAACAACAACAACAAGAAAAAGAAAAGAACAACAAGAACAAGAACAAGAACAAGAAGAAGAAGAAGAACAACAACAACAACAACAAGAACAAGACCAAGAAGAAGAAGAAGAGTTGGATTTATACCCCACCCTTCACTCAGGAGTCTCAGAGCGGCTTACAATCTCCTTTCCCTTCCTCCCCCCACAACTGACACCCTGTGAGGTAGGTGCGGCTGAGAGAGCTCTTTCCAGAACTGTCCTTTCAAAGACAGCTCTGGCAGAACTTGTGACTGACCCAAGGTCACCCAGCTGCCTGCATGTGAAGGACTGGGGAATCAAATCCGGTGCTCCCAGATTAGAGTCCGCTGCTGTTAACTGCTACACCAGATAAAAAGGCATCCTGCTAAACAGAGCTTCTGCCTCCAGCATTAAAGAACTACTATTAGATTAATAAATAACCTCACTCCCCGTATTTTGTGGCTGGCATCAGGAACAGCCCGTTGGCCGGAGGGAGGAACGGTTCCCAGGGGAAGGTGTTACAACCAGGCATTCAAGGTCAAGCATATAAAGCATATAGATAACAGAGCATTGTCAGGCAAGCAAGAATCGAAAGTAAAAATACCAGGCAGCGGTCTCCCTCCTCTCACACCTAAATGGCAGCTAGCTGACACCTGCTTTGTGTCAGAATTCCAAAGGTGCCCATGGGCTAAAAAAGTTTGGGGACCCCTGCATTTGAGGATAAGAGGAGGGAAGTGGAGGAGCCAATCAAATGAGATCTCTTATTCAACACGCCTCCCTAGAACATAAGAGAAGCCATGTTGGATCAGGCCAATGGCCCATCCAGTCCAGCACTCTGTGTCACACTGTGGCCAAAACCCAGGTGTCATCAGGAGTTCCACCAGTGGGGCCAGAACTCCAGAAGCCCTGCCATTCTTGCCCCCCGAGCACCAAGGATACAGGGCATCACTGTCCCAGACGGAGTGTTCCATCTATACCTTGCAGCTAAGAGAACATTAAGCGAAGCCATGTTGGATCAGGCCAACGGCCCATCCAGTCCAACACTCTGCGTCACACAGTGGCCAAAAATACCAGGTGCCATCAGGAGGTCCATCAGTAGGGTCAGAACTTCAAAAGCCTTCCCACTGTGCCCCCCCAAGCACCTGTATCCAACAAAACACTTTCTTTACTCATCTCCTTTTCAGAAGGCGAGAAACTGGCAGAATTGCATTTCGGACAATGAATTTTGCACCGACAGTATGTTTGAATGAGCGCCAGTTATTAACCGGGGCCTCATTTTAAGGGGTCTGTTGCTCTAATACCAATACTAATCCAGATGGCTGCTGCCTCCGTCCAAGTAAGCGGGCAACCTAACTTCCTCCCTTCAAATGGGTGAGGGCAATGCTCCCTTTAAGTTGCAGAGTCCTGTGAGCAAAAATTCTGCTTTGCGAGCTACTGGCAATAAAGTTGTGAGTGAGCGGTTTGGCTGCTACATAAATTAGTTTGCTCTGGAGCCATCCTTCCTGAGCGGAGACAAAAATGTGTGAGCTGGAGGCTAAAAAACTGTGGGCTAGCTCACACTAACTCAGCTTAGAGGGAACACTGGAGGAGACCCAACACAGCCAACTGGCGGCATCTGCATCTAACATAAGTCAGGCACAAAAGCTGAAGCAGCTTTCCCGGTCCGCGCTGTGCTCTCTTACCAACTGTTATGTTTCCGTAGACATCCAAAGCGATCAAGCCTAGTGAAAACATAGGGGGTAATAAAGATTTACTTATTGAGCGACACTTGGGATATTACTCAAAATATATTCATCTGCTGGCCTCAGAAACAGAGGCTCGGAAGATAAAGATTGGGCAGACAGAGGTGCTCCTGTGAGTTCACTGGAACTAGATATTGCCAGGACGAGCCGGTAGGGAAGTGGGTCAAGCTCAAGAAGAGGGATAATTGGGGATGAGTCCACAAATCCCTTTGGATTCCATTTGGGAGGGGCTGTGGCTCAGTGGAAGAACCTCTGCCTGGCATGCGGAAGGTCCCAGGTTCAATCCCCGGCATCTCCAGTTATAAAGGACCTGGTACTCAGTGATGTGAAAGACCTCTACTAGAGATCAGGGAAAACTGCTGCCAGTCTTGAGTAAAAACCAAAACCGAAACTGTGTACAAACCACAAATAATCAGAAAAGTGTATTATATCGTTTATATGCAAAATTATCTCAGCCGAAGTCAACGCGGTATCAAAATAGGAAATAAATAAGATGATAAAAGTCATCCTGGCTCCGACAGTAATTTTGCATACAAACAATATAATACACTTTTCTGATTATTTGTGGTTTGCACACAGTTTCGGTTTTTGTCATTTTGACTGTGTACCTCCTTGTTGTTGGTTGCCAGTCTTGAGTAGACAATACTGACCTTGATGGACCAATGGTCTGACTCACTTTAAGAAAACTTCATGTGTTTCAGCGGGGCCGTGGCTCAGTGGCAGAGCACCATCTTGGCATGCCGAAGATCCCAGGTTCAATCCCCGGCATCTCCAGTTGAAAGGACCAGGCAGGAGGTGATGGGAGACCTCTGCCTGAGACCCTGGAGAGCCATGAACTGGGGCTGTAGCTCAGTGGCAGAGCATCTGCTTGGCATGCAGAAGGTCCCAGGTTTGATCCCCGGCATCTCCAGTCGAAAGGACCAGGCAGGAGGTGATGGGAAAGACTTCTGCCTGAGACTCTGGAGAGCCATGAACTGGGGCTGTAGCTCAGTGGCAGAGCATCTGCTTGGCATGCAGAAGGTCCCAGGTTTGATCCCTGGCATCTCCAGTCGAAAGGACCAGGCAGGAGGTGATGGGAAAGACTTCTGCCTGAGGCCCTGGAGAGCCATGAACTGGGGCTATGGCTCAGTGGCAGAGCATCTGCTTGGCATGCAGAAGGTCCCAGGTTTGATACCTGGCATCTCCAGTCAAAAGGACCAGGCAGGAGGTGATGGGAAAGACCTCTGCCTGAGACCCTGGAGAGCCATGAACTGGGGCTGGGGCTCAATGGCAGAGCATCTGCTTGGCATGCAGAAGGTCCCAGGTTCGATCCCCGGCATCTCCAGTCGAAAGGACCAGGCAGGAGGTGATGGGAGAAAGACCTCTGCCTCTGAGACCCTGGAGAGCCGCTACCAGTCTGAGTAGACAGTGTTGACTTTGATGGACCAACGGTCTGATTCAGTACAAGGAGATAAAAAAGAAGGCCAAGGCGGATGGCACGAATTCAGGTAAAAATATATTTGATGACTCAGTTAAATTTCCAAAAAACAGTTCGCGCCTCAAATTTAGAAAGCGTTAAACAAAGGTTTTCTTGTGGAGTAGATTCAGTTGGGGTAGCTGTGTTGGTCTGAAGCAGCAGAGCCAAGTTGGAGTCCGGCAGCACCTTTAAGACCAACGCAGTTTCATTCTGGGTTATCAGCTTTCGTGTGCGTGCACAGTCTTTCAGATACATTAAATCTGAACCAAGTTTGAATCCAGTGGCACCTCTGACAAACTTTAATTCTAGGTATAAGCTTTAATGTGCGTGCACACTTCTCTGGATATCTTTGGTTGAACTGCAGCACCCTCCAGAGGCCTTGAAAGAAAGAGCATAATAAACGCACCAAATCCTAGCAGCTGTTTTTAGAGTTTCAGGTAGGCAGCCGTATTAGTCTGCAGTGGACGGGCAAGATTGGACTCTTGATAGCACCTTAAAGACCAACACACCCCTCCACGCCTTCGGACTGAGATGCAAGGGTCAAGAGGTCTCCGTTCCTGTTTGTATTTGACGAAGGGAGCTTTGACTCATGAAAACTCATACCTGGGCAATCTTTTGGTTTTTTTTGGTTTTTAAAGGTGTTACTGGACTCTGTATTCTTGGTGCTTGGGGGGCAACAGCAGGAGGGCTTCTGGTGCCCTGGTCCCACCGCTGGACCTCCTGATGGCCCCTGGTATTTTTGGCCACTGTGTGACAGAAAGTTGGACTGCATGGGCCATTGGCCTGATCCAACACGGGCTTCTCTTATGTTCTTAAATTGAAGGAAATAAATATACTAAAATTGGAGATCAATGGGCAGATCTACCCTTCTTAATTGTGGAAGGCCTTCGCTAGGAGTGAGCCCTGCTCCTGTTGTTTCCTTGATTCACCACTCCGACCGTTTTCCTGAACAGGGAGTTGGGAGAAAGGAGAATGAGGAATCGTGGTGTTCTCTACGAGCACAAAGCCAGTTTGGTGCGGTGGTTAGTGCGCAGACGCTAATCTGGGAGAACCGGGTTTGATTCCCCACTCCTCCACTTGCACCTGGCTGGATGACCTTGGGCAAGCTGTAGTTCTGATAAGAGCTGTTCTTGAAAAAGAGCAGTTTCTGTCAGAGGTCTCTCAGCCCCACCCTGCCTCACAGGGTGTCTGTTATGGGGAGGGGAAGGGAAAGGAGTTTGCAAGCCGCTCTGAGACTCCCTTGGGTAGTGAATTGCGGGGTATAAATCCAGTCTCTTCTTCCTCTTCTTGTGCCAGGTGCTGGGGGCGACTTACACATCAAGCGACCTCATATTGAGTCTGAACTCTGGTCTACCTAGGACATTGCTGTCTACTCAGACTGTCAGAGACCCTTCAGGGTCTGAGGCAGAGCTCCTTCCTACCGCCCCTCCCAATCTGTTCTGCACTGACCCGGACGGCCCAGGCTAGCCCAATCTGGTCAGATCTCAGAAGCTATGCAGGGGTGGCCCTGATTGGCACTTGGATGGGAGACCACTAAGTAATACTGGGGTTGCTATGCAGTGGCAGGCAATGGCAGACCACCTCTGAATGGTTTCTTGCCTTTGAAAACCCTGTGAGGGAAATGCCAGAGCTTGAACCTGGGAACTTCTGTTGGATTTGTAACTCTGCATGCAAGGGGACTGGGAAGGGAAAGGGTCGATTGAATTATCTCCGTCGGGTACACTTGGCAGTTGGCCCCACCCTCTCATCGGTTAGATCTTGAGCCTCTTTGGCCGTTGTTTGCCTTCTAGTTTCATCTTATATGGGATGTCTCTTCTTTTCCGACTTACCTACTGGAGCTGTAGTAAATGAACCTTTTTGAAGCTGATCTGTTCACGGTAAGTTAAAATGTACCTCCATGAATATGTCATGTAAGATGTTCTTCTGTTTTGATAAGTAAAATTTCTTTCTCTTGTTACTGTTGGGAGTTAGATCATCTTTGTGACTTGTTTGGACAGCATCTTCCTGTTAACCAGGAAACGTGGAGGATTGGGAATACTGTGTTGGCGCCGGTGCTTCCAAGTCAAATGATTTTTAAAAAAACATTTAACCCAATGAATTCTGCGTGTCAACCAGGTACTCTGCCACTGAGCTGTGGCCCCTGCCAGCCTTTTATAGGACCTCTTTGGGCATTTCCTGTCGGTCTTAAATGAAGCTCTATCAGAACGGATTCCATATGTTCTAACACATACACACATAGCGCAAGGATCATGTTGGCCATTGTCATAACACAACCGATCTACACGAAAAGTGTGCATATTCCCCTAACACAGAAATGCAACTCCACAGTCTCTGAAAAACACAAAAACACCTTCTCTAATATTTCTGTCCATGCCTGTCATGATCTGGGCTGTGCAAGCAAGGCCTAGCAGGCCCAGGGAAGCCTACAACTCCCAGAAGCCCCTGAGAGGAGGCTAGGCATACAACTCCCAGAAGCCCCTGAGATGTTTTGGAGCCAAAACTGGCCAATAGGGAAGAAGAGGGCTGGGGAATAAAAGAACTGGTACAGCAGAAGAAGCCGTCCTTCTTCCCAGGAAACAGGGCCAGAAAGGGAAGCTGCCGTGGGGGAGAAACCCTCATCCTGAGGGAAGGGTGGGGTAGTCTAAGGCCACTGGAGATACTGAGCTAGGGACAGTATATATTTAGATGCATTGGGGCATTTGATTTCTTTTCTTCTCACCCACTTACTGTTATTATTCTGCACCTTGTTTGTTTGACCTCCTTTAAAATAAACCCTTTTCATTGTTCACTCTGCCCGGTCCTCACGCTCATTTCGGCTAAACGAGGAAGTTCTGAAGGTCTTGGGAGGATGCCCTGGTCCTTCTCAAGGAATCCTAAATCCAGAGTGGTGGCAGCGTCAGGTGACGCCTTACCTGAGTCATAATGCCTGTATTATTTCTTCCAGAGAAAATGTGGCAGACAACTTTGTAGGGGTTACTACTTAATGTGTAACCTTTAGCTTGCCACATCACCCTACGGCTGTCCATCACGTTCCGTTCACAAGCACTGCACTGGTATCTTAATAATCACCCCTGCAAAAGAAACGTTTAGGGACAGGCAGCATTTTCTCATCAAAGTTACATTTCTGAAAGACAACTTACCTAACGTGTCATGTTCCTTCACGCTTTCTTTCGTTCCTAAAAACTCCTGTAGAACATAAAGAGATCGAATCAGGGATGCCATCAAACACTAGCTCACCTGTCTGCAGCTATAAGCAGAAGCAAATGAATGTCCAGGTTTGTCCTGAAGCCGTATGTCAAACACAAATACTTTTGGGCGGGTAGCCGTCTTGGCCTGAAGAAACAGAACAAAGTTTGATTCCGGCGGTACCTTTGAGACCAAGAAAGTTTTATCCTGCATATAAGCTTTTGTGTGCGTGAACACTTCTTCAGATACATTGAAACAAGATTTCCTTGACCTTCCAGGCAACTAATTCCTCCCCGCATTTTCTCTGTGATTGCTCTAGTCATATTCCGGGGCTCTGCTTTGGGTGTTCGCACCGTTTGAGACTAGAAGGGTGGCGACCAGGGCTTTCTTTTGTAGAAAAAGCCCAGCAGGAACTTATTGGCATAACAGGCCACACCCAACAGCAGGAACTCATTAGCATATTAGGCCACACCCCTGATAGCACAGCTCATTAGCATATTAGGTCGCACCCCCAAGTCACCGGAAGTGTGGTCATCCAGCCACACCCACCTTTTGCTTCTTATTCTGTTCACCTTGTTCGTTGTCAAAACCCTAGGACTTTGTTTGTGGCAGGAACTCATTTGCATGTTAGGCCACACACCCCAAATGTAGCCAATCCTAATGAGTTTCTGCTGTTGGGTGTGGCCTGTTACGCGAATGAGTTCCTGCTGGGCGTGGCCAACTCAGGAGCCAGCCGGAACTCCATTCCTGTGCGTTCCTGCCCAGAAATAGCCCTGGTGGTGACCCAAGAAATGGCCTCCTCATTCATGAGACCAAAATTATTTAACTGGTGGTGGTGGAAGATGTCATCATGCCACATATGGCAACGCCTTTCCCCATACATACCCCAGAGAGCACTATGGTCTGGGGCACAACATCAGCTAGTGATTCCGGGCCCCAAAGAGGCCAGGCTCACCGCTACCAGGGCCAGGGCCTTTTCGGTGGCGGCTTCTACCTGGTGGAACGAGCTCCCGGAGGAGATCAGGGCCCTGCGGGACCTTGTACAGTTCCGCAGGGCCTGCAAGACGGAGCTCTTCCGCCAGGCTTTTAATTAGGAGCCGTCCACCACTACCACCAATTATTATTGTTGGTAACATCAAGGTGGTTGGTTGGCTCCATACGGAGATCGAACTACAGCAACGTACGAGACAGATGCGGCCAAATCGGGACTCGTGTCCATCTACAGGATGCCATCTTTAACGTGACTGGAAGGTCAATTAAGTACTAAGCACTTTAATTGTAATAATATGATAGTTTCATCTTGTTTTCATCTGGTTTTATATATTTAATATTATGGCACATTGTGCTGTTAAATAAGAACGTAAGAACATAAGAGAAGCCAATGTTGAATCAGGCCAATGGCCCATCTAGTCCAACACTCTGTCACACAGTGGCCAAAATATACCAGGTGCCATCAGGAGGTCCAGCAGTGGGGCCAGGACACTAGAAGCCCTCCCACTGCTGCCCCCCCCAGCACCAAGAATAGAGGGCATCACCTGCCCCAGACTGAGAGTTCCCATCTATACCTTGTGGCTAATAACCACTGATGGACTTCTGCTCCAGATGTTTATCTAATTCCCTCTTGAAACTGTCCATGCTTGTAGCTGCCACCACCTCATGTGGCAGTGAATTCCATATGTTAATCACTCTTTGGGTGAAGAAGGACTTCCTTTTATCTGTTCTAACCTGACTGCTCAGCAATTTCATGCAGTGCCCACGAGTTCTTGTATTGTGAGAGAGGGAGAAAAGGACTTCTTTCTCTACCTGCTCTATCCCATGCATAATCTTATAAACCTCGATCATGTCACCCCTCAGCCGTCGTTTCTCCAAGCTAAAGAGCCCCACTTGAGCCACCACAGCCCTGTGTATTTGTAGAAGCTTGTTTAAATGGTTTTCGTTGTTTGCCACGTTGGGATCTCTAAGTAGGGTGGAAAGGTGGCATAAAGATGTTCTGATTAAATAAATGAATCAATAAAATATAAGTCCAGAGTGGAACGTTACCTGGTAAGCCTCGGAGCCCCGCTTACTCATCAACCTTCTGTTGTCTTCCACAGCGAAGCCCTGGTCTTTGGCAAAAGCAACGGCGCCCTCTCCTGCTAGGAAACTGTGAGGAGACTCTTCCATGACTTTACGGGCTACGGCGAGTGGAGTTCCAATTCTTCATTAACAGAAGAAACCCATTTCAGAACAGTTTTTGATCCACGGGGACTTTTAAGAAGTCAGTGTTATTGCTGAATATAATGCTGAGCATACAATACGTTGAACACCCACCCACAAAGAATACGCGAAAGAAAAATACTTCCCCTTTTTGCCGATCGATGCTGATCTAAATAAAATATGGTACAAATTTAGAGTCCAGTGGCACCTTGAAGACCAACAAAAGTTTATTCAAGGTTATGAGCTTTCGTGGGCATGCATGCATGCTTTTTCAAATACACTGGAAAGGGAGCTCGTTTTCAAACTTATAGGTACAGGCTGGACAGCAAATTAATACGTAACGTGATGCCGATGCTTTACGGTATTCAAAGCGAAAACTAAATAACAAGCTCACAAGCTATTCGTTTTCATGAGGCGCAAGTTCTCATCTGAACGGTTCAGGGAGCTCCGAGACCAATGGGATGTATTATGAACCACACCTCAGCGCCATGTGAATATCAGCTCCATATGTTTATCTAATTCCCTCTTGAAGCCGTCCGTGCTTGCAGCTGCCACGTACAGATATATATTATTACAACCACTCTGCTAATGTGCATTTTACTCTGCTGCTGCGTGACTGTAACAAATGACTGACTGACTGAACGATCGATCGTGAATTGGCAAATGCCAGGAAATGCAGGTCAAGCCAATGCTGCAATCCTATCCAGAGCCAAGATGTCTTTCGGACCTGGCTCTGCATTGGGATCTGGTTCCACGTTGCTTTGACTCACAACTGGCCCCTTATGACCAGTGTTCCCTCTAAGGTGAGTGTGAGCTAGCTCACAGTTTTTTAGCCTCCGGCTCACGCATCTTTGTCTCCGCTCAGGAAGGGAGGGCTCCAGAGCAAACTAACTTATGCAGCAGCCCGATCGCTCGCCCACAACTTTAATGCCAGGAGCTCACAAAGGAGGATTTTTGCTCACGAGACTCCATGACTGAGAGGGAGCAATGCTTGTGACATCGCCAAAATAACGCCTTTCCGCTCCACCCCTTGGAAAAAGCCCCGCTTCATTTTCTGCTCATCTTGCCTTGACTACTGCAGTCGTCTCCGCTCTGGCCCATCCCAGTCCCTCCCCCGTATGGCTAGTTCGGCCACCAAAAGAGCCAGTTTGGTGTGGTGGTTAAGTGCGCGGACTCTAATCTGGGAGAACCGGGTTTGATTCCCCAATCTTGCACTTGCACCTGCTGTATGACCTTGGGCAAGCCACAGTTCTGATAAGAGCTGTTCTTGAAAAAAAGAGCAGTTTCTGTCAGAGCTCTCTCAGCCCCGCCTCCCTCCCAGGGTGTCTGTTGTGGGGAGGGGAAGGGAAAGGAGTTTGTAAGCCGCTCTGAGACACCCTTTGGGTAGTGAAGGGCGGGGTATAGATCCAGTCTCCTCTTCTTCTTCTTCTTCTACCTCCCAGGGTGTCTGTTGTGGGGAGGGGGAGGGAAAGGAGTTTGTAAGCCGCTCTGAGACGCCTTTGGGTAGTGAAGGGCGGGGTATAAATCCAGTCTCTTCTTCTTCTTCAAAATCCTTCACCGCTCTCAGTGCTCTGACTTGGGGAAACCCTTCTGTAGATCCCTACAGTGGCGTCCTGACCTCTTCCAGAATCCATAACAAATACTTCACCCTTGCCTCAAAACACCTCCCTGGCTTTGTTCCCTCTTCTTCCTTCCCTCGTACCCCAACATACTTCCGGCCTGTGCCGGTGTTCCCTCTAAGCTGTGTCAGTGCGAGCTAGCTCACAGGTTTTCAGCCTCCAGCTCACACATTTTGGCCTTCGCTCAGGAAGGGAGGGCTCCAGAGCAAACTGATTCATGCAGCAGCCAAATCGCTCGCTCACAACTCTAATGCCAGGAGCTCACAAAGTAAAAATCTTGCTCACAAGACTCTACGGTGTAGAGGGAGCAACTCCTCCGGCTACACCATCCTCGGCCTTCCGAAGGTCTCTTGAAAGAATCCCCTTTACATCCTTGTTGCCTCCTATGCCTGGAACTGGTTTCCAAAATCCCCGTGCGATGCTCCGTCTTTACTGCATTAGATGGTGCTACGTAGAGGTCAGTGTGTCAGACTACGACCTTTGATGGAAGGGACACACATCCTGACGAATGGGATAATCGCTCCCAGAACCATTTGGAGAATTTGTACGGCTACTATCTATGGCCCAATATACAAACTTGTAGCAAATGCAAAGCATACAAGAAAGCAACACCTGGTCATATATATATATATATACAAAATTCTTTATGCATGTATTTCTGGATGTGTGTCAGTGTAAAAGAAGAAGAAGAAGAAGAAGAAGAAGAAGAAGAAGAAGAAGAAGAAGAAGAAGAAGAAGAAGAAGAAGAAGAAGAAGAAGAAGAAGAAGAAGAAGAAGAAGAAGAAGAAGGGGGATTGGATTTATACCCTGCCCTTCACTACCCAAAGGAGTCTCAGAGCGGCTTACAAACTCCTTTCCCTTCCCCTCCCCACAACAGACACCCTGTGAGGTAGGTGGGGCTGAGAGAGCTCAGACAGCAACTGTTCTTTTTCAAGAACAGCTGTGCCAGAGCTTGTGACTGACCCAAGGCCACATCAGCAGGTGCAAGTGGAGGAGTAGGGAATCAAACCCGATTCTCCCAGATTAGAGTCAGCACGCTTCACCACTACACCAAACTGGCTGATATTGACCACTGAGGAAGGGCCACAGGGGCCTAAACGCATATGGTCCTTAGGTCAAAGGTTTTACCCATCAATTGTATTTGTATAACAATCAGCTTTGAATGATATAAGCTTTAAGTCTGATATTTCGACTACTTCTTTTAACCTTATGCATGTTTTAATCATGTGTACACCCTAATAAATATTTGTATATTTTTATTATAATTTATTTGTTAGCTTCACCTCTTAGTTCGCAGCCACAGTTTGGGTTGAGTTTGCACCGCCCAGTTTTTGTAGGACCTGGGAGACCCAGGTTCAATCCCCGCTCGTGCCATGGAATCTTACTGGGCGACCTTGTGCCAGTCACACTCTCTCAGCCCAATCTACCTCACAGGGTTGTTGTGACGATAAAATGGACAAGAGGAGAATGAGCCGCTTTGAGTCCGCATCGGGGAGAAAGGCAAGGTATAAATCAAGTAGGTAAATATACTGTTTCATTGATGGGTTTTTTTAGATTGGGTAGTCCTCCTTGGGCAAATAAATAAATAAATGTGGTCTCTCTCACTTCCTGCAAATCCCTCATCAATACTCAACTTTCCTGTGCGGCCTTGGGTACAACACCTTAGCCACATTCCTCATGAGACTAGGGTTACCACTTGCCAGGTGCTTACCTTTTGCCAGCAGGGGGGCTCCATGCTACTTTCTGGGATTTTCTTGCCCGCTTGCGCCATGATGATATCACCCGGAAGTGACGTCATCATGCCGGGCACTTCTTGCAGGGGAAGCTCTAGCATTTGGTCAAAAACTCTATGGTCACCATGGAGTTTTTTGCCACATGCTAGAGTGTCCCCCACGCAATGTGCCCAGCGTGATGACGTCACTTCCGGGTGACGTCATCGCACCGGGCAAGTCAGGTGCGGTTGGGCTCCTAGGGGGCGGTGGATTGGGCCCCCCCAAATCGGGGAAACCCCGTCCCCATTGGGAGGATGGCATCCCTATGAGACCAACAGTGCCATCCTATGCAAATTCCTGGCATTATAAACTAACCAACTAACTAAGTTGGTTAGTTAGTTTACAACCAGGCTAACTAAGCGTACTGAGATCCAGGACTATGTGACTATGAGATATGTCTAGAGTGTTTGCCAAAAGGATTAACATCATATAGGTATTTCAACGCCACCCACTTTGATAAAGGTATACATGAAACGAGATGTAATATGCATGGTTCGTTGGTGTTGGTGGCGTCTGAATTACTTCCAGTAAACTGAATACTGTAAAAAGAATTTACAAGCTGGTGAAGAACCTTTTTTTTTGGCACTATACATCGCGGTTCCTTGCTTCCTTTCAGCAACCCACCTGGAGGCTGGCATCCCTATTGGCTATGTAGATTTTTTAAAATGTTGCCTGCAGCAGCCATTTTGTGGCGGTGCTCATCGTGTTGAGTCAGAATTCTGTAGGAGCCCACAGACTCAAAAAGCTTAAAGGTAAACCTTTCCCTTGCTCAAAAGCCAGTCGAACCCGACTCTAGGAGGTGCGGTGCTCATCTCCTGTTTCCAAGCCAAAGAGCCAGCGCTGTCGGAAGACGTTTCCGTGGTCATGTGGCCGGCATGACTAGACACCAAAGTGCACGGAACACTGTTACCTTCCCACCAAAGCAGTACCTATTTATCTACTTGCAATTTGTTTTTAATAACTATGCTCTGTGTTTTATATTATTATATTGCTGTTTTATTTACTGCTATTTTATATAAGCCACCCTGAGCCTGCCTCGGCGGGAAGGGCGGGGTACAAATCAAATGAATGAATGAATAAATTTCTTGCTTCCAAGCTGCTAGGTTGGCAGGAGCCGGGGCCAGAGATGGGAGCTCACTCCGTCATGCGGCACTCGGGTCTCGAACTGCTGAACTACCAACCTTCCAGTCTGCAGTTCAGCGTCTTAACCACTTGAGCCACCGCAGCCCCTTCAAAAAGCTTAGGGACCCCTAAAATATACCAAAGCTTATAAGAACATACTCTATATGTCGATCCTTACCCGTGCATAGCCGCTACAGCTCCAAAACGGCCGGGACGTCCTTCCATTATTGCTGCATCGCACTGGATGATACCGTCTCTGTTTGGGTAGCCTCCCCGTCCTACTACGAAAACTCCCGTCTCTTCGTCGTTTTCTACATCTGGACACAAGTTCAGAACCGTTTCAGATCAGATTACGTTTTGGAAACAAAAGCCTGTTATAAATAAATAGCCGGCATTTGAAAATAAGCATTCAGAAGAACCCAGTATACAACTGAAACTACCATAACGGTAGATCCAGGTGGCCAACGGTCTGAAGAACAGATTTTGCGGCCAGTGGCACCTTTAAGACCAACAAAGGTTTATTTAGACTAGGGCTGTCGAATTCATTTGTTCTGAGGGCCGGGTCTGACATAAATGAGGCCTCGTTGGGCCGGGCCACGTCTGTCATAAAAGGTAATGCCAGGTAGCGGAGATATAAGCTTCATAACAGACACAAGCACAAAGAGGGTTTTTTTTACTTAAAATAAAAACATGCTTAAAACATATTTTGTTTATTTAAGAGAGTCTGATAACGGACACCTCTTGCTCTGAATTACTGCATCAAAAATGTCTGTGCTGCTGCAATCTTGAGTGTGCTGTTCAGGTGTGTCTCTGTCCGCTGCAAACCTACGATGACGCAGCAGCAGCAGAACGGGAAGAAGCAGCAGAAGACAGCCAGTGGGTGCGTTCAGACGCGCCGTTTGAGCCGTTTTCGGCACGGCTCAGAAACGGCTTTTACCTGCGCGTTCACACGCCCAACATCTGCCCACTGTCCCCAGCCGTCGCTTTCTGGAGCAAACCCCCTTTGAAACAGAGTATTTTGACACCACTTACCCAAGTGGTGTTTTCCATGATTCTCCGTTTCAAGCCGCACTTTTCCCTGTCTGATCGCTCCTTCCAGCCACTTCCGGGTGCTTCAACCCCCCCTCCCCGCTGGGAAGCTGCCTCCGGCTTCCGGCTTCAGTCCGCCATTTGTTTTTTTTCCTTAGCGGTGTGCGCTTGAGCGGAGCTCCGCACTTAAGTTAAAAAAAGAAAAGCTTCACTGGTGCCTAGTTTAGGCATTTAGAGGAGTCCGGGATCTCGGGGAGGCCATTTTAAAAAGGAGTCTTCATTTAAACTTTAAAGGGACCTGTTGAGATCGCTCTTCTGCGCACCTGCCAAACTTCCTGTTCAGGAGAGGGCTGCCTGTGCGCATGTTCAAAGGAGAGGGAAACCCCCCCCCCACCTGCAGGAGGACGGCGGGGAGCTCGGAAGGAGTTGAGTCTGATCGCGATTCTCCAGTTTAAAAAAAAAACGCATTGTGCCGGAGCAGTTTAAACCGCTCCAGCACGCTGTCTAAACGCACCCAGTTCCACTGTAGGCCTGATAAAAGCCCTCCGGGGGCCTGATCCAGCCCCCGGGCCACACGTTTGACACCAATGTTCCCTCTAAGCTTTGGAGCCTTGTGAGCAAAAATTCTACTTTGTGAGCTACTGGCATTAAAGTTGTGAGCAAGCAATTTGGCTACTGCATAAATTAGTTTGCTGTGGAGCCCTCCTTCCTGAGCGAAGACAAAAATGTGTGGTAAAGGTAAAGGTAAAGGTTCCCTTGCTCGAAAGCCAGTCGAATCCGACTCTAGGGTTGCAGTGCTCATCTCTGTTTCAAAGCCGAAGAGCCAGCGCTGTCCGAAGACATTTCCGTGGTCATGTGGCCGGCATGACTAAACACCAAGGTGCACGGAACGCTGTTACCTTCCCACTGAAGTGGTCCCTATTTATCTACTTGCAATTTCTTGCTTTCGAACTGCTAGGTTGGCAGGAGCTGGAACTAGAGACAGGAGCTCACCCTGTCATGCGGCACCCGGGTCTCGAACTGCTGAACTACTGACCTTCCACAGCCTGCAGTTCAGCGTCTTAACCACTTGAGCCACCGCAGCTCAAAATGTGTGAGCTAGAGGCTAAAAAACTGTGAGCTAGCTCACACTAACTCAGCTTAGAGGGAACACTGTTTGACACCCCTGATTTAAAGTATGAGCTTTTGTGTGCATGCCCACTTCTTCAGATGCAATGGAATGGAAATAGAAATAACAGTCATACATATAAATGGTGGGAAGTAAACTAGCATACAATCATAGAATTATACAGTTGGAACTTGGAAGGTACCTCCAAGGTCATCTATTCCAACCCCCTGCACAATGCAGGAAATTCACAAATACCTCCCCCTCCATACCCGCTGTGACTGCTATTCTATACCCAGAAGATGACAAAAAGCCTCCAGGATTCCTGGCCAAACTGGCCTAGAGCAAAATTGCTTCCTGACTCCAAAGTGGCGATCAGCATTTCCCTGGGCGTGTAAGAAAGGCCCACGAGAACTAAGCATGGATGCAACCCTTCCTGCCTTCCCTCTCATGATCTGCCTACGTTCACAGATTCAGCATTGCTGTCTGATGGCCATCTAGTCTCTGTTTGAAAACCTCCAAAGGAGGTGTATAATGAAGGAGCGTACAGTATAATATAGATGTTTTTAATAGTTCTTTAAGATCTTATCCCAGTTTAAAGTTTTGTCGCCTAGTGCCCACTTCCTCAAAAACACACTAGACTCCAGTGGCATTCTACAGACTAACATGATTTTATTGCAGCACCAGTTTTTGTGGACTACCTCTTCAGGTGCAACAGGAAGATTCTTACCAGAGACATTTCAAGAACGAGACGTATTGGTGGACAGGACTCTGAAGTCATCAGGAGGCACAAAGTGAAATGTAACCATGCTAAGCTTGCCAGGTTTGTATCTTTTTCCGGTGTGTGGGGGGGAAGCTCCAATTTTGGGATCTCCACACATGCATATTGTGCATGTACACACCATGATGACATCATCTGGAACTGATGTCATCATGCTAGGCATGTCACTCTAGAATTCAGCTAGAAACACTTATGATACCACAGAGTTTTCAGGCCGAATGCTAGAGTGTCCCCCTGGCGACGTGTCCAGCGTGATGACGACAACCCTGGGTGACGTCATCGCACTGGGCACATCGGCCTGATCCAGGCACTTCGGGGGCGGAGTTCCCCCACTGGCCAGATCAGGGGCCCCTACAGCAGGGTTACACCCACCCTCCAGGGGATCTGGCAGCCCGAAATCATGTGAAACCTAACCAGGAAAAACACCAAGACCATCCACACTAACCATGCCAAGCTAACCAACACCGGTACATGGGGGTGTCTTGTCCATAGAGGCAAGCTGGCACTGAAACTTTGAATTCATTTGGCTTGCCAATCTCCAGGCAGGGCCTGGAGACCACTGGGAATGACAGTGCATTTCCAGATTACAGAGATCAGTCCCCCTGGAGAAAACAAGTGCTTTGGAGGGTGGACTCTTATGGCATTATACCATGGTGAGGTCCCTTCCCTCCCCAAACTCTGCCCTTCGTAGCCTCCACCCTGAAATCTTCAGGAATTTCCTAACCCAGAGTTGGGAACCCTGAATAATAAAACAGTTTGGGGGAGTGACCTAAGCGGGGAATAACGCCACAGAGTCCACCCTCCAAAGCAGCCATTATCTCCGGGGGAACCGATCTCTGCTACCTGGAGATTGGTCTGTAACTCTGGGGGCTCTCCAGGCCTTACCATAACTGTTGTCGTTATTCTAGTACGATTAGTGTATTAACAACATATACTATGGTTAAGATACTGAACTGCAGGCTGTGGAAGGTCAGTAGTTCAGCAGTTCGAGACCCGAATGTGCCACATGACAGAGTGAGCTCCCGACTCTAGTTCCAGCTCCTGTCAAACTAGCAGTTCGAAAGCAAGGAATTGCAAGTAGATAAATAGGTACCACTTCGGTGGGAAGGTAACAGCGTTCCGTGCGCCTTGGTGTTTAGTCATGCCGGCCACATGACCATGGAAATGTCTTCGGACAGCGCTGGCTCTTCGGCTTTGAAATGGAGATGAGCACCGCAACCCTAGAGTCGGATTCGACTGGCTTTCGAGCAAGGGAATCTTTACCTTTACTTTACTAATCAGTTATATGATTCCATTATTGTTAACTGCCAACCTAGCAGTTCGAAAGCAAGAAATTGCAAGTAGATAAATAGGTACCACTTCGGAGGGAAGGTAACAGCGTTCCGTGCGTCTTGGTGTTTAGTCATGCCGGCCATATGACCATGGAAAGTTCTTTGGACAGCGCTGGCTCTTCGGCTTTGAAACGGAGATGAGCACCACAACCCTAGAGTCGGATTCGACTGGCTTTCGAGCAAGGGAACCTTTACCTTTACTTTACTAATCAGTTATATGATTCCATTATTGTTAACTGTCAACCTAGCAGTTCGAAAGCAAGAAATTGCAAGTAGATAAATAGGTACCACTTCGGTGGGAAGGTAACAGCGTTCCTTGCATCTTGGTGTTTAGTCATGCTGGCCACATGACCATGGAAATGTCTTCGGACAGCGCTGGCTCTTCGGCTTTGAAATGGAGATGAGCACCGCAACCCTAGAGTCGGATTCGACTGGCTTTCGAGCAAGGGAAACCTTTACCTTTTTACTATGTTGAAACATAATATATATGTTATGTTGTAATAATTATGATGTTCCCTCTAAGCTGGGCTAGTGTGAGCCAGCTCACAGTTCTTTAGCCTCTGGCTCACACAGTTCTTGTCTCAGCTCAGGAAGAGATGGCTCCACAGCAAACTAATCTATGCAGCAGCCAAATCACCCACTCCCAACTTTCATGCCAGCAGCAGCTCACAAAAGTAGAATTCTGGCTCGCGAGACTTCCATAGCTTAGAGGGCGCACTACTCCTCAACATCATATACCTGCCATAGCCTCCTGGAGGCAGTCAGTCGCCAATCCCCCCCGGAGCAGCCCCTGCCTCATCCTCTCCACCGCCGGGAGGGAGAAGGCCCAGGTGCCCGCAGCCGCCGCCATAGCAACGGAGGAAAAAAACCCCACCCACACCCACAACCGGAAGTGCAGAGCAGCGCCACAGCGGAAAAGAGAAGGCGGCGCCTCGGACCGGCGCGCGCCCTTTCCCAGGCCCGGGCCCGACTCCGCCCGCTGATTGGCTGGCGGCTTCAAGCCTGGCCCGTCCTCGCGGCGGGGCGGGGCGGGGCGGGGCCGGCAGCGGCGACGTCCGTTGAGCGAGCGAGAGGGAAGGCGGGAGAGGAGGCGGGCCTTAGCTAGGGCGGGGTCGGGATTGGGTGGGGGCGTTCCCTTCCGTTTCTCTTCCGGGGTGTGTTTCCTCCCCCCTCTCTCTCTCTCTTTCTCCTTCCGGCCCTCCCCCCCCTCCGTCACCGCATTCATTCCTGTCAGTCGGGGAGTGGCGCGGCCGAGATGGACACGCTGGGCAGGAAGGTGGTCGTCTGCGACAACGGCACCGGGGTGAGCGGCGCGGGGGCCGAGATTGGGTTGGGGACGGACGCGGAAGGTGGGCCTTCCGCCCTCGCTGAGGGGAAAGGAGGCCCCGAGCTCGGCTCTCTTCTCTCCCACCTCCCTTTTCTCTTGAATCCTCCCCTTGAATAGAAGCTCCCGGTCCCCAAAACGCGCCTCGTGGGGGGGGGGGGATGCTTCCGAGTTGGGTTGCCAACCTCCAGGTGGTGCCTGGAGAGGCCCTGGCGTTGCAGCTGATCTCCCGAAAGTGGGCGCTTTGGAAGGTGGACTCTGTGACGTCATGCCCCCGTTGGAGACCCGACCCTCCCTCGACCCCGCCCTCCTCGAGCTCCACCCCCTCCAAATCTCCAGGGGTCTCCCGACCGGGAGCTGGCAACCCTGGTTCCCCTGGAGGAAGTGGCTGCTTCGGAAGGTAAACTCCATGGCATTAGACCCCATTGAAGTCCCTCCCTTTCTTCAACCCTGCCCTCCTCAGCCTCCGCACCCAAATCTCCAGGGGTTTCCCAGCCGGGAGCTGGCAACCCTCGTTCCCTTGGAGGAAGTGGCTGCTTTGGAAGGTAAACTCTATGGGATTAGACCCCATTGAAGTCCCTCCCCTCCCTCCATCTCTGTCCTCCTCAGCCTCCACCCCCAAATCTCCAGGGGTTTCCCAGCCGGGAGCTGGCAACCCTGGTTCCCCTGGAGGAAATGGCTGCTTCGGAAGGTAAACTCCATGGCATTAGACCCCATTGAAGTCCCTCCCTCTCTCTCCCTCCCAGCCTCCACCCCCACTCCAGGGTTCCTAACTGGGAGCTGTAACCTGGCCCTGGAGAAGTGGCTGTTTCGGAAGGTCCTGGATTAGCCCAACCCCCCCCCCAATCTCCAGGGATTTCCCAACTTGGAAATGACAGCCCTTATTTTACCCCATTGAAGTCCCTCCCCTCCCTGAACCCCGCCTTCCTCAAGCTCCACCCCCCAAAATCTCCAGGAGTTTCCCAGCTGGTAGGTAGCAACCCCTGGTTCCCTTGAAGAGAATGGCTGCTTTGGAAGGTAAACTTTATGTCGTAACACCCCATTGAAGTCCCTCTTCTGCCTCAACCGTGCCCTCCTCAGCCTCCATCCCACCCCCCAAAAAATCTCCCAGGTATTTCCCGACTTGGAACTGACAACCCTGATTGTACCCCATTGAAGTCCCTCCCCTCCCTCAACCCCGCCCTCCTCAAGCTCCACCCCCCAAATCTTCAGGTGTTTCCAAACTGGGAGCTGGCAACCTTGGTTCCCCTGGAGAAAATGGCTGCTTTGGAAGGCAAATTCAGTGGCACTCAACCATTCTTCTCCCTCAACCCTGCCCTCCTCAGGCTCCTCAGTTCCAACCTGGAACTGGCAACCCTAATTATACCCCTTTGAAATCCATGCCCTCCCCGAACCCTGCCCTCCTCAGGTTTCACCCACCAAATCTCCAGGTATTTCCCAACCCGGAGCTGGCAACCCTGGCTCTCCTGGAGAAAGTGGCTGCTTTGGATGGTGGGACTCCATGGCGTTATACCCCCTTCCTTCCTTCCCCCAACCTTTCCCTTCCCCAGGTTTTAACCCCCCCCGCCCCCCAAATCTCCAGGGATTTCCTATCCTGGAGCTAGCAACCCTTCTCCCAGGTAAGTAGACATGGGAGGGGCCTTGGGGCCTTTGTAGAAAGGTGCAGTTCACTCCCATCCTTCCTCTTTTCTATTTTTATGATGCCAGTGATGCGTGTAGAGAGCTGTTGTTAGTAGGGCTACCAGGGCGGGGTCTGGGAATCTCCTGATGTTACAGCTGATCTCCAGACGACATATATTGCTTATTTATTATGTACTTATTTACTTAAAAACATTTATTCAACTTGTCTTGGAGCAGACGTCTGATTTGGAAGACAGATTCTAGGGCATTTTTAATTGCTTTAATTATTTATTCATTTTTACTTGTTTTTTAATGGTTTGTTAACTGTATTGTTGTGAGCTGCCCTGGCCCTGCTTGTGGGGAAGGCGGGACATAAATTTAAGTAAATAAATAAATAAATACCTGCCCCCCTCTTGAGCCTCATTCTCCTCACCCTTGGCCCCCAAACCTCCAGGAATGTCCCAACCCCGAGTTGGCAACCCTGGTTGTTAGCATCTCTTATTTAGTGCATCTTAATTTATTAAACATTATTATGTGGAACATTTTTTTTAAAAAAATCCTGCTCTTCCACCAAAGGGGCTCCGTGGTTTTCTCCCCATCCGTTTTATCTTCATTTTTATAGGCCTTGTGGGGGTTGGTGAGGATGAGCAAGACAGAATCCTGGCTCACAGTGAGCTTCACGGCAGGCTGGAGATTCGAACTCCAGAGCCTGATCCAAAACTCTTCACTGATGCACCATTCTGTCCTTGGCATTTCTCTTCTGCCTTCCCCTGCCTGTGTGCTGGGAGTCCCAGGCCGATGAGCCCGGCTTTGCAAGGATTTGCCTAAATAATCTGGAGCTGAGATCTTTGTTATATGTTTGTGTGTCTGTCCCCCTGTCCCCGTTTTCCCACAGTCGGTCACTGAAGCAAAACATCTGAGTTCTGAAGGCTTCGGGTCAGCAGCACTAATAATAGTACTCTGTTGCCAGTGCTCACCATCGGTCATGTAAAAATACTCAGTGGCAGAAGGTCTCTGAACAAATAGCTGTAATATAACCAAATGGGGAAAACCCCAAACCAGTAGCGTGGCAGGGAACCGTCTCCTTCCCTGTGTTCTTGTCTGCCAGCTATGGTCATCAGGCAGCCCTCTGACAGCTGTCCCACCGCTTAGGGTGGCTTACAAACTCCTTCCCCTTCCCACAACAGACACCCTGTGAGGTAGGTGGGGCTGAGAGAGCTCTTTTGGTGACTGCTCTTGAGAAAACAGCTCAGAACAGAACTATGGCTTGCCCAAGGTTGTCCAGCAGCTGCATGTGGAGGAGTGGGGAATCAAACCCAGTTCTCCCAGATCAGAGTCTGCGCACTTAACCACTACACCAAACTGGCTCCCTGTTTGGAGATCTCCAGGAGGTAATGCAAGCCCTGCCTGTTTGCCAGGACTTTGGAGGGAGTTCAAACGGCAGGCATTTCTTAAGGGAGGGAAGGGAGAGATATGGGTGTTTTCTTGGGGTACACAATTTCAATGGGGGCACACAAGGTATAGATAGGAACTCTCAGTCTGGGGCAGGTGATGCACTCTATTCTTGGTGCTGGAGGGGGCAGCAGTGGGAGGGCTTCTAGTGTCCTGGCCCCACTGCTGGACCTCCTGATGGCACCTGGTATATTTTGGCTGCTGTGTGACAAAGTGTTGGACTGGATGGGCCATTGGCCTGATTCAACATTGGCTTCTCTTATGTTCTTGTTTGTTATTTTCTTGTTTTTTAACTGAAAATGTTTTAAAGTGTTACCGTAACATGTCTTGAACCGAGAGCAAAGGCAGGGTATTAATATGTTTTAAAATTTTTTTATCGATTATGAAGTCAACAAGCAATGGTGAAACATTAAAGTAACAAATAAAGTGATGACAGCCCAGTAACGAGGTCTATATAGCATGGAACACGGGAGATATTACCAAGACAGTATAGTCCATATATAAATATTACATTAAATAAAACATCATACTTACAGCCAGATACAAAGTTCAAAATTGGTTCAGAATGGTATGCTTTACAATACAGCTAGTAAGTCTCATTTAGTATTGCGTGAGTAAAGGATATAAAGTTAAATTAAACTAATATCAAAACCAAGGTGTGTACCATGACTAAATCAAATGTGTGTGTGAGATTATAGAGAGTATGCAAATTGATGAAGTTAGCTCACGTAAAAAGTAATTGAAGATATATTTGGTTGGGAGGTTGGAGGTCATTAGAAAATGTGTTCTAGAAAAGGTAGAAGAAGAAGAAGAGATTGGATTTATACCCCTCCCTTCACTACCCGAGGGAGTCTCAGAGCAGCTTACAAACTCCTTCCCCTCCCCACAGCAGACACCCTGTGAGGTAGGTGCAGCTGAGAGAACTCTGACAGAGACTGCTCTTTTTCAAGAACAGCCGTGCCAGAACTTGTGACTGACCCAAGGTCACATCAGCAGGTGCAAGTGGAGGAGTGGGGAATCAAACCTGGTTCTCCCAGACTAGCGTCCGCGCACTTAACCACTTCACCAAACTGGTAGCCATTTTAGATGTGAACTGAGGTGAACTGATCTAGAATCGGCTTATGTGGTCTGTGATTTTCTCCATTATAAAGAGATCCCAAACTTTAATATTTTAATAAACAAATGAGAGACCTATTTCCCCTACCTCAGCATAAGCTTGGAATTTTTGTGCGCTGTTTCCCTAAAGATCAGCCAGCTAGGACTTAGTCGGAGTAATGAAAAACAAAGATTTCCTGTTGGATAAATTTCCTGCTCGTAGGGTTAGATCCAACCAGTTTTTCCACTGAGAAAAGGAAGGGAAAGGGAAGAGTGGGTCCAGGAAGGCTGTGTGCTGGATTTTGGGACCAGCATGGACAAAAGCTGTAGGAGACAGAGGTTGCAGTAAAGAGAGGAAATGGACAAGACTGTGTGGAAAAAAGCTGGATGGATCCGACCCTTTGTGCTGTGGGAGGAATGGCAACATTTCTGCCTAGAGCAGGGTGAGCAGAGAAATGCTTGCGCGGCGCTGGTGGATAGGGTAATAGGAAATCTCGCGGCGTCCTATGAATATGAGCTCAGTGGACCCTCTCTAAGTCAATCCACAAGGCAGCCATTCTATGTTTTATTCTCAGATCATTGTGGTTTTTTTATCACTACACGGAGGCCGCATAAACCTGGCCTTATTCAGCTTGGTAGTCGCTGTAGTCCTTTGCACACCCTCCCCTGGGTACAAATCCTTACTGCATTATGTAAGAGACATTAGAAAACATTCTCACAAAAATGTATGGGAGTGTGCTTCTTTGAGTAGTACCCATGAATAAAGATCTTCCACTGTGTAATTTTGAAGTGTAGTATCTCTGGGATCACCGGACATTCGAAGGGCAGAGCTACACCATCTTTAAGATGCTTGTGTCGCTTGTGTTCTTATTCAGCACTTCTAGACCTCTTGCATTGCTGGCCTCCCATGGGGAGTAATGGCCAGCATCCTCCCAAGATACATGTGCAGCTGAGGCCCCACAGCTGAAGGAGGCTAGAGAATATCAGACACCTTCATTTTCAACGATGTAGATGTTTGGATTTCGGTAGCAAAAGGTTGCTCTTCCCTGACCTGGGTGACCTGATCTCAGAAGCTAAGCAGTTAGCAATTTTTTTGGATGGGAGACCACTGAGGAAGGCTAGGTCGCCAGGGCTCTTAGCAGGAACTCCTTTGCATATTAGGCGACACACCTAATGTAGCCAATCCTCCAGCAGCTGACAGTAGCCCCATAAGAAGAGCTCTGAAGCTCTTGAGGATTGGCTACATTAGGGGTGTCGCCTAATATGCAAAGGAGTCCCTGCTACAAAAAGAGCCCTGAGGGTCGCTATGCCCAAAGAGTGATTAACACATGGAATTCCCTGCCACAGGAGGTGGTGGCAGCTACAAGTGTGGATGGCTTCAAGAGGGGATTAGATAAACATATGGAGCAGAGGTCCATCAGTGGCTATTAGCCACAAGGTATAGGTAGGAACTCTCTGTCTGGGGCAAGTGATGCTCTGTATTCTTGGTGCTTGGGTGGGGGGCAACAGTGGGAAAGCTTCTAGTTTCCTGGCCCCACTGCTGGACCTCCTGAGGGCACCTGGTATTTTTAGACACTGTGTGACAGAGTGTTGGACTGGATGGGCCATTGGCCTGATCCAACATTGGCTTCTCTTATGTTCACATGTATGCAGAAGCAGGCAACAGCAAACCAGCTTTGTTTGTTAGGGGCGCGGACTCTAATCTGGGAGAACCGGGTTTGATTCCCCACTCCTCCACGTGCAGCTGCTGGCGTGACTTTGGGTCAGTCACAAGTTCTTTCAGGTCTGTTCTCTCAGGAGCAATTCTCAAAAGAGCTCTCTCAGCCCCACCTACCTCACAGGGTGTCTGTTGTGGGGAGGGCAAGGGAAAGGAGATTGTAAGCCGCTCTGAGACTCCCTCGGGTAGTGAAGGACGGGGTATAAATCCAATCTCTTCTTCTTCTTCTTCTCTTGCCTTGAAAAACCCTATGGAGTTGCCATAAGTCGGCTGCGACTTGATTTCACTCTACACGCATAACGGCATGCCCGTAACCATTTCACATACAGAAAAAGTAAGAACACTGAGGTATATTTGTAAGTGTACCAAGAAAAGGAAGTCCCAGGTTGCTACACAATGGCAAACCCACCTCTGTTTCTCTAAGTCAGCCGTGTCTTGACAGCCCTTTCCACCATTTTGCTGTACTGTGCTTAACTATATAGCTTTCTGCAGTGGTGAAAGTTGATAATTATAGCACACTAACTGTATTCCGAACCATTTATTTTGAGTAAGGCAATTACTCCTCAAGTCATTTCAGCTGCTCACTAGCACAGCAAGCATCCTGTGGTGCATTTTTCTACCTAAAAGCCAGTAGAAGGAAGCAAGATGTATGATCGCTTGGCATAACTGTGGAAGTTGTTATTAGTCTGTGGTGGGATGGAAGACGCCTGAGAGAAACAGGGAATGGTTAGGAGCGTCAGTAGGAATGCTTTAAAGTTAAAAACGTTGGTGTTGGGTGCAATTTATCCATCAAAACATTCATACCCCCACCTTTCCTCATGGTTCAAGGCAGCTTACGATAGCAGCATTGGTGGCTTTTGGAAGGCCCAGCAGTAAAACGCTGCATCTTCGATTGTCAGGTTTCAGATTTATTAGTAAGGTCAAAGACCAGCATAAATCATATACACAGAGTCACAAGTGATAAAATTAAATAGAAAAATACCCATATAGTAGTAAATAAAATTTGAATTTGATAAAAGATATCACAAATTAAAATAATTATTGTGTTAAATTTAAAAACCACTGCTTAAGATAACTTTGCGAGGTTTGCTGGCACCCGCAAGAAACCTTGCACAGGTGTAATTTGTGGATCCACACCTGTAAGGCACTTCCCAGTGATCTCATAAGCAGGGCAGTCCAGTGGCTTTCGAAGGAACGGAAGGCTATGATCAAGCGTAGCGTGTGATTGTCGCTGAAATTGTTATTATTCCTTCAAAAGAGACCAAAATTGATGAAGACCAGTCTACCTGGAAGGATGCAATAATGATCGCGCAGTTGACAGATGATTTTTGAAGAGGCTTAACGTTCATAGTTTCCATTTCAGAGAGTATTTATGCACAAGCATTTTCTCACCACACGATGACTGAATGGGAAGTGAGAGAGCCAGTCAGAAACCACAAAGTTGTGTAGAAGAAACTATATATGGTAAAATATATGCTCGATTAACCTAGCAAATTTTACTAAACCATTGAGTATTTTTTTTAGCAAGTTAATGCAAATGTTCATAATCTTGAGCTTAGGTAGTTCAGTTTTAGAAGGGATAATATATATATATAGATTTAGAAGAGAAGAAGATTTATACCCCGCCCTTCACTATACAAGGGAGTCTCATAAGAACATAAGAGAAGCCAGATGTTGAATCAGGCCAACGGCCCATCTAGTCCAACACTCTGTCACACAGTGGCCAAAAATACCAGGTGCCATCAAGAGCATCTTACAAACTCCAATCCCTTCCCCTCCTCACAACAGACACCCTTTGAGGTATGTGGGGCTGACAGAGCTCTGACAGAAACTGCTCTTAAGAACAGCTATACCAGAACTATGGCTTGTCCAAGGTCATCCAGCAGGTGCAAGTGGAGGAATGGGGAATCAAACCCAGATCTCCCAGATTAGAGTCTGGGCACTTAACCACTACACCAATATATTTACAGATATATATTTATTTAAAACATTTATTAGCTATCTTCCTTTCAGAGGTCAAGGTGGCATATCAACTTAGATAAAATACATAACATAAAATATGTAAAAGCCATCAGCTGTTGTAGATTTTCTGGGTTGTCTGGCCGTGGTCTTGCTGTTGTAGGACCTGACATTTCGCCAGTAGCTGTGACTGGCATCCTCAGAGGTATAACACAGAAAGACAGAATACTCTCTGTGTCAAGGTGAGAAGAATGGTATGCAGGTAATTTATATCTCCTCAGGAAGGTGGGGTAGGGCTGAGTCATTATCATGTAGGAGTTCCCCAGGCTGTGAAATGCTAATGGAGGAGCTTTCCTGAAGAGGTTCTTTTGTATATGGATTGGCTGTTTCCTGAGGAGGTTCTTTTGCATATGGATTGTTTCCTGAGGAGGTATCCTGTTTCCTGAGGAGGTTCTTTTGCATGTGGAATGGGTGCTGAAATTCTGCTGAACGTAATGGATAATCTAGCTTCTGTGCCCTTGGTGCAAAATATAAGAGACTCTTACATTGTTTCCTGAATTCTTCTTATGCTCATGAGGCTACAGCAGCCCTGTAGCTAGGGATTTTTGTGTGTGTGAGGGAGCCTTGGGGGGGCCCGCCAACTAATTAAATTGGGGGGAGCTTCCCTCCCCCCCCAGCAAGGGAAGCCCTTCCCGAGGAGCTCCCTCTCTCCCTCCCCATGGAGCCCCAGTACCCCTTCCCATGTTGTCGCACCAGGAGCAGCCTGACCTCCACCCTTGGTTTCCTCCTGGGGTCAGAAGAGGCGAGGCGTGCAGTGGCTGGGCTGGCTACAAAGCTGCGGTGTGTGGGGGGCATTGGCGTGTCCACTTGCCTCTTTGCCTTGCCTGGCTGGGCATATCTGCCACCAGTGAGCTGGGCAGCAAGCAACTCTCAGCCCAGCCTCCCCGCCTCTGCTGCTTCTTGTGTTGCCCGGTGCCGCTTGTACTGCCGTTGTCCTCCCTGTTGACAGACCAACAGGCAATGGGGTGGGAGCCAAGGCTCAGGAAGAGGGAGACCCATAAAAACCAGTAGGGGGCCGGGCCCCATAGTCCCCGTGGGAGCGACGGGCCTGGGCTACAGCCTAGGGAAAAACTGAAATTGAACCTTAGCTGAATAAAACATAGAATCAAATAAATATCCTGCTTAATTGTTTGTGGACACTGAACACAATGGGACCACGGAGATACTACACACAGTAACAAACCGAACCAAAATATCCCGTGGAAATAACAATCGTTCAAGGTCTAATGACACACAAAGTTTTTACTTAAAGGTGTGTGCCTCAAACACAATACCTGAAATGAACTGTAAGTATTCTAGTATGCTCCACTACTACTTATTAAAGCACTAAGGCTTGAAATAATACGGAGGAAGCCTTCCCAAGCAAGACCAATAAATAGGCTGTGCACAGTTCTTGAATAGGAACTGCGGTGGCTCCAGTGGCTAAGACCCCAAACTGCAGGCTGTGGAAGGTCAGTAGTTCAGCAGTTTGAGACCCGAGAGTGCCGCATGACGGCGTGAGCTCCTGTCTATAGTTCTAGCTCCTGCCAACCTAGCAGTTTGAAAGCAAGAAATTGCAAGTAGATAAATAGGTACCACTTCGGTGGGAAGGTAACAGCGTTCCGTGCGCCTTGGTGTTTAGTCATGCCGGCCACATTGACCACGGAAATATCTTCAGACAGCGCTGGCTCTTCGGCTTTGCAGCGGAGATGAGCACCGCAACCCTAGAGTTGGATTCGACTGGCTTTTGAGCAAAGGAACCTTTACCTTTACTAGTCCTTGAATACACTGTGGTCTTCTTGGCTGTTTCTAAATTGCCAACTTCCAGGTCTGCAGGGAGGCCGTACCAGGCTAGCTGACGTCTCCTGTCGGCTGAGAGGGTTTCGATTCTGTTTTCTTCTTCAGAGCCAATATTCTAATGGAACCATACAGTTTACATATTCTGCATGCCTTATCTTTCTCCCAAAATGGTTTGTGTGTCATTAGACCTTGTACAATTGTTATTTCCACGGGATATTTTGGTTCGGTTTATTACTAATTGTGAAGCCAGGCAGTGAGCGATGTATCTTATCACCTAGGCTACTTCACAGTTTTCACTGAGCATTTTCAAGCCGGCATTCCCTCCCCCCCCAAAAAGCGAGAAACTTGCTTGGGGGGGGTGGAGCAAGCTGGGCTTCTCCAAAAACTTCTCCTCTCACCATCTCCTTTCTTTGCCTGTCTCTTTCAGGTGCATTCAGGGATGCCAGGGCAAAATAGATTTATTGAAGCCTGATAAAAACGTTGATGCCCAAAACAAGTGTGTGAGAGAGTCTAATTCAGGGGTCCCTGATCATTTCGAGCTTGCAGACACCTTTGAAATTCTGGCACAGCGCGCTGGGGCGCAGCCACAGAACGGCTGCCACTGCTTACTTTCAGTGAAGATCTTTGTGCTGTAGTGGCAGCTGTTGCCCAAGCAACGTTTTTTAAAAACATCTGTGCAGCCAATCAGAAACCTTCCTGGGCAAAGGCTACACCTGGCCCCGCCCACTTTCTACAAACACTTGGCAGGCACCAAGACAGGTGTTGGCGGGTTCTGTGGTGCCCATGGACACCACATCAGGGAACAGGTTCTTATCTGAGGAAAGGTAGAGAAGGGAGAGCAGATTTTAACGTTTAGAAAACCCGAGCTGTACTTATTTTGCTCACTGCCTTCTGAGATCTTTCTAGGCAAAAAGAAGTTGAAAACTCTGAATATTCTCTTTTCCCCAAAAAAGGTTTTTTGTTTTATAACCAACCAACCAACAAACAAACATAAATACATTCAATTCCAAGGTTTCTTATACATCTTTGCTACATCTCTTCTGTTACCTCATACTTTGGCTGCTTGTAATATTGTCCATTTTTATCACCATGTATTTTGCATGAGTATTTTGCATTATAGTTAAAAATACATTTTGCAGTTTCTTCTTATATAATTATTATGTCGATGTTGTTCATTTGTTATAATCTTTCAGCCACTTGTAATATCTTGCCCGTGTATTTTCAAAGCGTGCTTCATCTCGTCCTCTGAGAATTAAAGTTGATTTATCCATCTCAGCAGTTTCAAGTATTTTATTTATCGTTTCTTCCTTTCTTCCTCCAATATTTGGCATAAAATATTCTTGCAGTAGTTACTACATGTATGATAAGTTAAAAATCCTGTTTTTTTACAATTTTCTGGCATTACATTCAGAAGGAACAATTCAGGTATAAAAGGTATGGTACATTCCAACATTTTTTGTAACATTTCATGAATCCATGCCCAAATTTTTTTAACTCTATCGCAAGTCCACCACATATGGAAGAAATGAATCAACTTTCTTTTCCATTGAAAACTTGGTAATTTGATTTGAGTGTTTTGCTTTTTTAATGTGTTTTCAGATGTTGACTCTTATATAATCGTGCAATGTTATGGACTGGAAAATGTAACGATCTCGTAATTGTGATGCTAATTGTAATCGCGCTAACCAGGCTTTACAAGCTGTTAAAGTTAGTTAATGTTTAACTAGACTTGGTATCAGTCGCTATACTATTTAACACTGCGCTGTGATTAATGATAACAGGGGAAGGAGGAGGTGATCAGAAGGAATTCCTAATCCTGTGAACTTCTCCTGATCTCTTAAATAAGTTTAAGAGATCAGAACCATTACGGCTGGTCACTTGCTATTTCATCTCGCCTAATAAGAACATAAGAGAAGCCAATGTTGAATCAGGCCAATGGCCCATCTACTCCAACACTCTGTCACACAGTGGCCAAAAATACCAGGTGCCATCAGGAGGTCCAGCAGTGGGGCCAAGACACTAGAAGCCCTCCTACTGCTGCCCCCCCCAGCACCAAGAATAGAGTGCATCACCTGCCCCAGACTGAGACTTCCTATCTATACCCTGTGGCTCATAGCCACTGATGGACTTCTGCTCCAGATGTTGATCTAATTCCCTCTTGAAACTGTCCATGCTTGTAGCTGCCACCACTTCCTGTGGCAGTGAATTCCATGTGTTAATCACTCTTTGGGTGAAGAAGGACTTCCTTTTATCTGTTCTAACCCGACTGCTCAGAAGTTTCATTGAGTGTCCACAAGTTCTTGTATTGTGAGAAAGGGAGAAAAGTACTTCTTTCTCAACCCGCTCTATCCCATGCATAATCTTATAAACCTCGATCATGTCATCCCTCAGCCGTCGTTTCTCCAAGCTAAAGAGCCCCAAGCTCTTTATGGTTGTGCTTATGTTGGAAGCAGCTTCAGTCTGGGCACCTAAAGTCTTTGGCCACTCTTGCTTAGATCGGGCTGCTTTCGTCATCAGGGAAAGTCATTCTCTGCTGGAGGAAGTCTTTCTTTCTTGAAGGAAGACTTGACAGAAGAGAGGCATGGGTTCTAGCCCGGTATAGCTTAAATGACAGATCTGAACATACTCGATCAGATGAAATCAGCTTATTTCTTTCCACCATTTCAAGTGTTTTGATTTTTATTTTTTAAAAAATGTAACTTAAAATATCATTTGTCAAGATTTATTTTCACAAGTTCTCAAGTGGTTTGTTATGCTGCAGTTTTCTCAATATTTAGGTTTGTGTTAAAATAACAGTGCCCGTAAACGGCTATTATGCTCATCACCAAATTATCTTATTTCTTTTTCAGTTTGTGAAATGTGGGTACGCGGGCTCAAATTTCCCAGAACACATCTTCCCGGCTCTGGTTGGAAGACCAATAATTCGATCGACTGCCAAAGTGGGAAACATTGAAATCAAGGTAATGGTGAAGGACATCTCTCACTTGCATGGTACTCTGGGATACGCCACCCTGACCCCCGCAAAATAAACCTTCTAGTACATTATGTGATAGTCAAGGGTGTAAAGTGTGCAAATGAAAATTGAGCAAAGGCTCGTACATGATACCCAACAGTATTAGTATGGTTTCCGTACATTTTGGAACAGTTTCGCGATGTCGCAACTGTCTCTTAACCCATGTCTTCAAACTGCTCGAATGAAGAGAACTGTCGTTTCTGGAACCCCCTTCATGTATTTTGAGTGAAACTTAACTGTCTTGTATGAGATGCCCAAGTCTATTAGATGATGAGCAAGTGGTGAATGTTAGAAAACGAGAAGGAGGAGTCTGCAAGCCCTTACCTTGATAGCTCAGGCTAGCTCGATCTTGTCAGATCTCAGGAGCTAAGCAGGGTCGGCCCTGGTTAAAACTCTACGGGGTCGCCATAAGCTGGCTGTGACTTGACAGCCATTTCCACCGCCAGGAATCGACAACATAAATCTAGCCATGAACTAGGCTAGTGCTGCAATTGATCCCAGTCGCCCTGCCGTTTGCCCGGGGAGTCCCTGAATCCCATGGGGATTCCAGAGCACAATTTTCTATGCTTGTCTTTCACTGTGGGTCCAGGGGAGACAGCTGCGTACGAGGTGTTGGAAGGTGCATACAAGTGGAACAGATGGGTGGAATCTTGGGTCTGAGATAGGCCGCTATGAGGCTAAGTAGAGAAGGGTAACGTTCACCCCAAAGAATCGCATTCTCTGCTTACCTTCTCACACAGCAGAGGCATGCCCTGGCCACTAAGGCGGGGAAGCGTCACTGCCGCTAGTCTTTTTGGTGCAATATAGTATAGTTGCCTGAAAGAAAATGGGCCTCTGGAAGGCTTCTGCTGGGCGAGTAGGATCGGTCCTTAAGTTTATATGTCAGATATTGAACACATGAAGAAGCTGCCTTATATGAATTCAGACCATGGGTCCATCAAAGTCGGTATCGTCTACTCAGACTGACGACAGCTCTCCAGGGTCTCAGGCAGAGGTCTTTCACATCACCTATTACCTCGTCCTTTTACCTGTAGATGCTGGAGATTGAATTTGGGACCTTCTGCATGCCAAGCAGATGCTGTACCACTGAGCCATGCCCCCTCCCAGATTGCCGCCCTCGCTCTGTGTTAAAGTCTGAACTGTGTGTTATAGCTTATCCTGGAGGCTTAGCAAGGCAGATTCCAGCCCAGCTTCATTTATCCTGTATGCATGTAGCGGTGCCATCATCCACTTTTTAGCAGAACATGGGGAAAAAGAAAACATAGTGGCACAAGTGCGCATAGGATCTTTTCCACTCTGCTTTCATTGCCTAGGACAGGGGTCCCCAAACTTTTTGAGCCTGCGGGTACCTGACACAGGACGGTTGAGCATAATCACAAAATGGCTGCCACGGGAGGTGGAGCCAACAACAAAATGGCTGCCACCGGAGGTGGAGCCAACCACAAAATGGTTGCCACAGAAGGCAGGGCCAACCACAAAATGTCAGGGAGGGAGGTTATATATAACTCTAATAGTACCTCTTCCACATTTCAGGCAGAAGCTCTGTTTAATAGAACACCTTTTAATCTGCACAGCCAATCATAAGCCGGAACACCCATGTTCTCAAAGCCCTTGGCAGGCGCCATGGCACCCACGAGCCCCATATTGATGACCCCAGGTCTAGGAGCATGTATAGCCTTCCTACCCGTGGCATCATTTTATGGCTAGGCATGAGCATAACTCTTTCATTCATCGATCTTCTGTGCAGTCCCCCATGGGGACTGCGCATGGGTAGGGCTGCCATCAGATAGGTCTGTACAGCTAAAAGCCTTCAGGGGACGCTGTGCGCGGGAGTCAGAAGCTTGTTCCCACCCAGGGACCACGTCCTCCTGCACAGCGGGGGCCCCCTTACCCTCAGGTCCTCTTTTGCCACCAAAGGAGAAGGTCATGCTTATGGAGTCTCCAGTTATAGTTGAGAGGATTTTGTCCAGATTCATTGAAGCTATGTCGGCTTTCCCTCCCATTTCCTCTTGCATGCAGAGTTACAATATCCAACAACATGTACAGGGATGTGTAGCAGGATCTCCTGAGAAACAAGAGTCCCATTCTTGTGAGCCTCTCCTATAAGAACGTGCCGTTTTTACTTGGCTAATGCATGGTGTTACCAAGGGAGTGCACTCCATTTTTTTAAGCTATGGAGAGAAGATGTAAGGGAGAAGTCTATGTTGTGGATAGGTTGGACCCAAACCATTTTGAGATGTCAAGCTAGCCCCTCAGATCATGAGAGGGAACTCAAATAGGACATCAGTGCTGGATAAGAGAACATAAGAACATAAGAGAAGCCAGTGTTGGATCAGGCCAATGGCCCATCCAGTCCAACACTCTGTGTCACACAGTGGCCAAAAATATCAGGGACCATCAGGAGGTCCAGCAGTGGGGCCAGGACACTAGAAGCCCTCCCACTGTGCCCCCCCCGAAGCACCAAGAATACGGAGCATCACTTGCCCCAGACTCAGAGTTCCTATCTATAGCTTGTGATTAATAGCCACTGCTGGACCACAGATGCCCCATGCTCTTAGCAGTCTAGATCCAGACAGATGGGCCAGTGTGGGTCATATTAGGCATCTCCAAAAACTTCCAGGCACTTGGGAAGGGGAGCTCGATGCTGACCTTTTCAAAGCTCTTGTTATTATCTAAATGCAGGGCTTTTTTTTCCTTTGCTTTTTTTAAAAAAAGAGGTGCCAGAACTCTCAAAAGGGAAATGAAGCTTTCAATCTGTAAACTGAAAACTCATGAACTTTTAAACATCTTTAAAAGAATTTTGTCGAAGAGGTTCCAGAACTCTCAAGAGGGAAATGAAGTTTTCAGTCTGTATACAGAAAACTCGTGAACTTTTAAACATTTTAAAAAGTTTTGTCGAGGAGGTTCCAGAACTCCATTCTGGCACATTCCCCCAGAAAAAGAGCCCTGACTAAATGTGCTATGTTGGGTAAAAATGGACTAAAGAATGGGTGCTCTTGAGCTGTCCTTGGCCAGGTTCAGCCAGTGCAGTGGGTAAGGTTGTGGAAGACAGGTGTCCGATAACTCATTAGGAGACCTTAAGTAATGCGTATCTCGCAGGTTGGTTATAACAGTTGCGATGTCTTCATTAAAATAGTAATATCCTGCCTTTCCTCATGGTTCAAGGCAACTTACAATAATAGTCATAAAGATTTTCAGTTAAAAAAAATAGCAACCCCTAAATTTCCCCTCTCCCAAAGTATGCCGTCTGGATAATGTAACTCTTTGAATTCTGGGGAGTTAGTACTATGCTATTACACGCTTTTTTTTTCTTTGTAAGAGGGGGAAAAATATTAGCCAGAATCAATAGCTATCCCACTTCCTCTCAAATTGTGCTATAAATAGGGGAAGATAAAAAGGTTTGAAGCGGAAGTGCAGAATCTCTCTTCTGGCTCTGCGGACCCTAGATTACGGCAGCTTTCCAAGATACAATGTTTACTGGAAGCTAGAGGCTAATTTCGGTAACGTAGGAGTGTGCACAAAATTCTGCAGAAGTGGCATTAGCGCGTACTAGAATATCGGTGGAAAGAAGCATGTTAAATTAAGAGCCCACTAGAGTATGCCAGGAATATATCTGCTCACTTTAATAGCTTGGCCATTTTTTAAAATTTCCTCCCTCCTCCCCAGCATCTGTCTAGCGGAAGGACAGTTTAGTGGCATCTGTCCAGGTGGGCCGCCATGTTGGTCTGAAGCCGTAGAACAAAGTTAGAGTCCAGTGGCACCTTTAAGACTAGCAAAGACCTTGAATAAAACTTTGTTGGTCTTCAAGGTGCGACCGGACTCTCACTTTTGTTCTAGTGACAACTATGTTTATATTTATTTATTTATTTATTTATTTATTTATTAGATTTATACCCCGCCCTTCCACATGGGCTCAGGGCAGCGAACAAGAGGCAGCAAGTCATACATTGCCAATAACACATAGGGGCAATGACTTATAAAATACTTAAAAGCATAAAAATCACTAGCAATACAACCACTAAAACAGCGGAGAACAAAACATGTAACTCAGTTAGAGCCGGTCAACATTCAACACTCTGGCGGCATATTACCCCTGCTCCAATGATGTCCCACCAAGTTGTAATCTCATACCAGGGCCAGTACGCCTCGTGGTATCCCCACGGTGATGGTCCGATCGTGGTGGCAGCCCCTACTCGAAAACCTGGCGGAAGAGTTCCGTCTTGCAGGCCCTGTGCTGTAGACCAGCGGCTTTTCGATATGGTGGCCCACATGTCCAAATTTACTTGATATAGTGACCCAGCCGGGGGTGGCCCGAGGGTTTTTGTTGCCCAAGGGGAAACTATGACCCTTGGTTCAGTGTTCCATTTTCTACAGCCACCAACCGGATGTTTTTGAGAAAACCCTAACAAACATGACACAAAGGGTGCAGCTGCCCCCACTACAAACCCCAAGCAAGTGGCGTTCTGACACACAACAAGGATATGTAGGGAAGAAAAATCGCCAGCTAATGTATGACATGGAAGATATTGTTTCCAAAGTCAGATCTTGGCTCCCAAGATACTAAAGAGAGCAAGAAGAAGAAGAGAAGAGATTGAATTTATACCCCGCCCTTCACTATCCGAAGGAGTCTCCGAGCGGCTTACAATCTCCTTTCCCTTCCCACAACAGACGCCCTGTGAGGTACGTGGGGCTGAGAGAGCTCTTTCGAGGACTGCTCGTGAGAGAACAGCTCTGAAAGAACATGTAATTGACCCAAAGTCACACCAGCAGCTGCATGTGGAGGAGTGGGGAATCAAACCTGGTTCTCCCAGATGACAGTCTGCGCTCCTAACCACTACAGCAAACCTGGATAGCCCAGACTAGCCCGATCTTGTCAGATCTCAGAAGCTAAGCAGGGTTGGCTGTGGTGAATACTTGGCTGGGAGACCTCCAAGGAATACCAGGGTCGTGACGCAGAGGCAGACAGTGGCAAACCACCTCTGAACATCTCTTGCCTTGAAGACCCTGCGGGCTCACTAAAAGTCAGCTGTGACTTGATGGCACTTTCCTCCACCAATGACAGCACTGGGAAGGGGAGGGGCGGCCAATAGGGAGGGCTGGTCCGCTTGACCCACTTTCAGAAGCTTTGCAAAACACTCTTGGCTCCAGACCCACAAATTGAGAGACACTGCTGTAGATGGGATACTGTCGTTATTATGCTCCCTCTAAGCTGTGGAGTCTTGTGAGCAAAAATTCTCTGAGCAGTGTTCCTCAGTGAGTTAATGTGAGCTAGCTCACGTTTTAGCCTCCGGCTCACACTTTTGTCCGTTCAGAAGGATGGCTCCAGAACAAACTACAGCAGCCAAAATCGCTCAACTTTAAGCCAGTAGCTCACAAGTAGAATTTTGCTCATGACTCACAGCTTAGAGGGACATTGTTCGTGGCTCTAATTGTGAGCCAGCATGCTACTGCAAATAGTGTGCCTGGAGCCCTCCTGCTTGGCAACAATCTGTGAGCTGGAGGCAAAAAACCTGCGAGCTAGCTCAGACTAACTCAGCTTAGAGGGAACACTGATTGTCACCCACTTGAATTTTGGCTTCTAGCAGCTTGCTAGAACGTTAAAGGAACACACCTCCACAGGTTCTCCACCCCCCACCCCACCCCCCGTCACCGGTCCAGCTATTGGAAATCCTCGCTGACGTTCTCTCAACACTTCTAAAAGAGTGGTTTTGTTCCAGTATTTCCAAATACCTCCCAAGCAAACAGTTCAGTGAAACTGGTTTCTGCCGCTTTAGCTCCTGCTGATGGTAAAGATTTAAAAGGGTGCCTGAGAAGAACTGGCTAGTATACAGCGAACGGCCCCGCTTCCTGTTGTATGTACACCTCCCCGCCCTAGAAAACAAACTTCTGAAAATGTAGCAGTGGAACTTTGGCTTTGATAAGGCAGGGCGGCGTAGGCTGCGATACCATACGAATTTTTCTCCCCGGACCGAATGGGGGGAATATCTGTTTTCCTGGATCCTTTGTTGAAGTATAGCAAGAAGCCAGATCTTCCTTTTGTGCAAATGGCTTTCCTCAGTGATAGGAGACCTGATTTGCTCTTAAATTAGGTGACTGTTAAGAGACCGGGCAGATACTATGATCTTTTCTTGCCAGCCTACAGAAATGCACGTTGCTTAGAACAAGTAAATGTTTTTTTTTCCCCTTTGTTTCAAGGTAGTGGAGGGCTAGGAGAGACAGTGTGGTGTAATTGTTATGGCTGAAGCCCGATCTAGATTCAGATCCCCCGTCAGCACTGAAGTTCACTGGCTGGCCTCGGGCCCGTCATTTTCTCATCTTCACCAAGTCATAGAGCTATGAGGATTGCATGGGGGGGGCGGGGCAGGGTGGATCGCTGTGGTTGAAAGCGGATGAAGGTGTGGTTGGTACGTAAGAGGATTAAGATAGACCAGGGGTCCCCGGCCTTTTTGAGCTTGGAATTCTGACCCAACGTGGTGGGTGCAACCACAAAATGGCGGCCGTGGCTTACCTGCAGTCACACGGTGCCATGATGGCCCCTGCTGCCAAAGCAACACTTCTAAAGAAATCTCCAGTGGCCAGTCAGAAGCCTCGCTGGGCAGAAGCCCCACCCGGCCTGCCCATTTTCTGAAAGCGCTTGGGGATTGCCAGGAAAAGAATTGGGGGGCACCACGACCCCTGAGGTAGATGAACAGCTTTGAAGAGCGGGCTTCACTTACCATCTTTTTTCTTCCTTCTAGTCCTACGTCTTCCTTTCATGAACAGGACTAAACAATGTTAAAACTACTGAACAGGCTTGTGTTGGCCGAGGCATCGTTTTAAGATTCGTTTCCCTAATTTTAATATTCATTTCCCGAAGGGTTGGCGGGTGGTGCAGGTCCATCGTAGTAGATGAACTCGGCGAGACGTTTGCTACAGAAAGGTTCCTGCTTAGCAGAACTGTAAGACATGTCAGCAGGGCTTTTTTTGTAGAAAAAGCCCAGCAGGAACTCATTAACATAAGAGGCCACGCCCAACCACAGAAACTCATTAGCATATTAGGCCACACCCCCATGTTGCCAGAAGTGTGGTCATCCAGCCACACCCACCTTTTGCTTCTTATTCTGTTTGCCCTATTTGTTGTCAAAACCCAGGGCTTTTTTTTGTAGCAGGAACTCCTCTGCATGTTAGGCCACACACCCCTAATGTAGCCAATCCTAATGAGTTTCTGCTGTTGGGTGTGGCCTGTCATGCTAATGAGTTCCTGCTGGGCGTGGCCAACTTGGGAGCCGGCCAGAACTCCATTCCTGTGCGTTCCTGCCCCAAAACAGCCCTGCATGCCAGTCCCTCCTTAGTAAGTTGTCGGGCCAATCACTGACCACCGGATTTACAGAAACTGGTTCCTCCTGGAACTGTTTTCCCCGGCTGGGTTTTCCAAAACTGTCAATCCCACCGTTGCTTGCTCTGAACTCGCACTAGCTTTGGAACATTCCTCCTGTCTCCACATCTGGTTTTTCTGCTTTATTTCTGTTGTGTATACTTAAATAATTTGAACAAAGGATTCCGTTTAGACGACTTCTGATTCTCTCACTTCTGCCTTTTCTTCATCTTTCTTGACCTGTTGAAGTAGAATAACAAAAAGATGGTAAGTGAGGCATCCCCCCTGTACTGTCTATACTTTTGCTTGACGGGGTCCATGTAGCCTTCATGTTCCCTTTTTGGTGCTTTTTTAAAAAAAAAAAAAAAAACCACCACCATGTCATCTTCCGTCTTGAACACATACCCCCCCTTTCTAATCTTCCTTCATTGCTTTGGTTTGGTGGCTCTTAAATTCTCCTACATTTCTTCCCGATATGACATACTCCCAGTAAGCACGGCTGTCTGTAGATGCAGGATGTTTAGCCTAAAGGTCAGTACTGAGGTTAGTATCAGTGCTAGCAATGGCTTCTTGAGCCGTAGCAGAGGTGAGCTACAGAGAGAACGCTCGTGTGCCGCTTACTAGGTAGGCATTAGAGAAGTTCAGATGAGGCTGCCAAAGCGATTGGAACTGGTTCGCGCATGCAGACTGCCCCTCTTCTTTCCTTCACGTGATTCCTCCAATAGTTCCTGGGTATGGGATCGCATGGGGAAACGTGACCCAAGCTGGTGGCAAACTGTACATCACAGGTCCCCCAACATTTTTGAGCCTGCGGACGCCTTTGGAACTCTGACACAAGAGAAGTGGGCACAGCCACGAAATGGCTGCTGCTGGAGGCGGAGCCAGTCAGAAGATGGCTGCCGCAGCTTACCGTCAGTCACACAGTGAAGATCCTTGTGCTATGGTGGCCGATGCTGCCGAAGCAACGTTTTAAAAAGTCTGCACAGTCAATCAAATCTCCATCGACCAATCGTAAGCATTCCTGAGCAAAAGACCCACTTGGCCCCACCCTGCCCATTTTATAAAAACCTGGGCACCAGGAAAGCTGTTGGTGGGCAGCATGGTGCCCACGGGCACCACATTGGAGACCCCTGCTGTACATGGATGCGTGGCCGTGACTTCTGCGATGGCAGCACATCCAAAAGCATAAACTGCAGCGTTTTCCCCCTTGTGTGGTGAAGTTCAAACTCTTTTTTAATCACACAAGCCCGTATCAAGGGATACAGTTGGGAAGGATTGGGGGGGGAATGGCTTGACTTACATGTGTGTACCCACGCTTACTGTGTCCTGTGCTGTAACTCTGTAGGGACATGATACAACATATAACTTTTCAGTTGTTCTTTAATTTAAAGGCCCATGTCTTCTAACTCTTCCCTTGTGCTCCTGAACGGCAAGTTCCGAAGTATGTTCTGTGGGGAGAACAAATTTTGGGGGTTTGTTGCCTTCCTTTTAATTGGCAGCTGCCGGTGGTGAAAGTGCGAAAGTGGGCTGAAATGCACGCGGCCCGTACTGAACCAGCGCGAATCCTTCCGAAGGTTCGCTTCTGAATTATTCAGTAGATAATTTAACTGAAACCAACATGGAATTGTATTGTGAACTGCCCTAGGCAACATGACTGAAAAGACTGGGTTTTTTTTTTAAATCATAAAGGACATTAATTCCGATTTCTTCTGATTTTAGTAAACTGCATTTTGGTGCCTCTGCTCTCTGGCACCAGAGAGGCAGTCATGATGATCTGCAGGGGAACAGTTCAATTCAAGTCCAGTAGCACCTTCAAGACCAACACGAATTTTAAGGCATGAGCTTTGGAGAGTCAAAAAGCCCCCTTCGTCAGATACAAGTCAGATCTCTGCGTCCTTATATCCCAGTCTGAAGGCAACAGGGGTGTTGTGAAGAAAGGAGTCAGGATGCAGAGGTACAACGCACATTGTAATCAACTTGGTTAAAGCAGAGGAGAAATACTTAGGGGCAGCAAATCATCATCTGTTGTGAAAAAAGCCTCCTATGTCCCTATTCAGCCCTGGAGGGTCTGTTGTTCTGAATTTGTGAATGAACACGTAATCTCCCCTTGAAGCTTCTCTGTTTGAGGACCGCCACTAGTTTGCTAATACTAGTTTTCTGCCCCTAAGCATTCCTCCTCTGCCCTACTCAAGCAGATTACGATGTGCATGGTACCTCTGCATCCTGAGTTCTTTCTTTGCAATACTCTTCTGACTGGGATAGAAGGACTCAGAAATCTCCATTCCTGCTTGTATCTGCTGAAGGGAGCTTTGACTCTTGAAAGCTTAAACCCCGGAAATCACGTTGGTCTCTAAGGAGCTATTGGACTTGAATCTAGTTCTTTTCACTGTGCATATTAGCCCATTAGGCTTCCCCTTGTGGCTTAGATATTATATTGTGTTCAGTTGCTGAAGGCCATTTGCTCTCCCTGTATTTGTCTGTAGGTGATAAATAAGAAGCATTCCTTTTGGCATCTCCAAGTTTCAAAAAGATTGGACCAAGGGATCCAATTCTATGGGCCCCAGAAGAAGGTGACCCCATCCTCCATTGTTTCCAATGGGGGGGAGGTATTTAAAGGGAATGTGGTCCCTTTAAATGCCTTTTGCAAGCCATGGCGGAACTCTGAAGGCATTTAAAGGGCTCATTGACCCTTTAAATGTCTTCTCCAATTCATGTCTTCACCTGGAAGGTGTTTAAAGGGACTGCAGTCCCTTTAAAAACCCTTTAGTGCCAGCCATCCAGCAGCCCCAAAAATTCCAGACTATTTTGGGGGGGTTGGGGCTTGGCTGCATCGGATTGCTAGAAAAATATCCTGGCTGATATCCGGCTGAAAAAATATGTCCCCAAAATACTAGTAAGGTGTTTCTCGCAGGTTTTTTTTTTTTTGGCTCAGATAAGCCAAATGCACACCCCTAGTGGACTGTATGGCCTTTTGCCCAACTGAGCTTCCACCCTTCCTCAGTTCCACTCCCCAATCACCAGGAACTGCCCAAGTCCGAACTGACAGACCCCAGCTGCAGGTGCCTTGAATGTGGCACTTTTATCTTCCCATAATCGTGCAGGCCGATCCTGTGCCCGTCTGCTCCAGATTTCCACAGTGTTGTGACGGGGTGAGCTTGCCTAGGACTGCAGGCTTAATTTGCCAGTGATAGGCTAAGATAGCTTCCCCCTCCCTATGTGGAACCTGCAGTCCCCTATTTGCTTTTGCTGCTTGCTTTTTATGCTTCTGCGGCCTTTTGTTACCCCCGTTCAATGCTGTGCGCGGAAACACGACGACATGCATGGAAAGTCTATTCTGCTAAGCCCGCCTACTTATGTGCAATTCCATATCACGTGCCCCTTTTCATATAAATGTATGATAAAACAATCCCAAGGTGTCCGAGAAGCACCTCGTGCAAAGCTAGGACCTCCAGTGTCCCAGAGCTACGGTTGTAGCTTGCATATGACGGTGAGTTGACATTCCTTTCAGAACGGCACAAGCCGCCCTTCTTGACTCTTTGCAGGGGAGTCAGGCACAAAGCTGGAAGCACGGAAAGTAAATTGAAACCCGTGAGATTTATCTGGACGTAGCAGATTGTGGAACGGTGGCTGTTTTCCTCCCACGGATAAATTCCTTGAGCCGCTTTTCAGTTGAATACCTTAACTCAGTGCCCGTGGGCTCCGTGGGGCCCGCCACCAGCCCCCCCTTTCTGGCGGTCGCCAAGTGCTTTAAGGAACCTAACATCAAATGAAGCTCCAAAATATTCCAGTTCTTCAGCAATCCTTGTTGTCTAAATGTTCTTATTCAAACATACTATTCAAGACAATTGGTACACAGACAAGTTAAGAACTTAAAGGAAACTTTACATTTCCAGAATAAACCTCAACGGTTCCAAAGTGGGGGGAAAGGCTTCTCAGTTCCAAACTGGGAAAACATTAAGGCTCATGAAGCAAGTGAATCCAGTCCTTAAGACTCGCGGGAGACACTAAACGATCAGCTGCCATCGGCCCATTCTCCAGATTTTCAATGGGTTGTCGATTCCTTCGACAGGACTGCACATCGACGGGTTCTCCTAGAAAGCAGTGCCTCCAAAAACTGCCTTGTTTTACAGCAACAGGAACTCCCTCTATTTATTTATTTATTATTTATTACTCAAGTGGTTAAGACGCTGAACTGCAGGCTGTGGAAGGTCAGTAGTTCAGCAGTTCGAGACCTGGGTGCTGCATGACGGAGTGAGCTCCCGTCTCTGGTTCCAGCTCCTGCCAACCTAGCAGTTCGAAAGCAAGAAATTGCAAGTAGATAAATAGGTACCGCTTCGGTGGGAAGGTAACAGTGTTCCGTGCGCTTCGGCGTCGAGTCATGCCGGCCACATGACCACGGAAACGTCTTCAGACAGCGCTGGCTCTTCGGCTTTGAAACGGAGATGAGCACCGCGACCCTAGAGTTGGATTTGACTGGCTTTCGAGCAAGGGAAACCTTACTTTCGATTTGTATCCCGCCTTACCAAAGCAAACTGGCTCAAGGCAGCAAACAGCAATTAAAATACAGTAAAACAATAAATACAATAAAATTCACAGACAACAATTACTTAAAAGTGCTAGTAGGTATAGATGGCAATTTTTGTAAAGCATGTAAAGATGAGAGAATGCCTGCAGAGGGAGGCTACATGTTTTCATCATGAATAAAGATAAATAAGGCAGCTTGGAGACATTGTTCTGAGGGAAGTTCCCGTTGCCGTAAAACAAGGCAGTCTTTGGAGAATGGGTCAACTGCAACTTGGAACTGAGAAGCCTTTCCCCCCCACTTTGGAACCATTGAGGTTTATTCTGGGAATGTAAAGTTTCCTTTAAGTTCTCAACTTGTCTGTGTACCAATTGTTTTGAATAGTCTATTTGAATAAGAACATTTAAATAACAAGAATTGCTGAAGAACTGGAATAATCTGGGGCTTTATTGGATGTTAAGTTTAATATATGGTCTACACTATTCACCAGTTTCCTTAAATGGTTGTGTTTACGGAAGCAGGCGGGGCCAGGTAGGGCTTTGGCCCAGCGAGGCTTCTGATTGGTTAGTGGAGATTTGATTGGCTGGGCAGATTTTTTTAAAGGCTGCTTTTGGCAGCAGCTGCCACCAGTGTTCCCTCTAAGCTGAGTTAGTGTGAGCTGGCTCACAGTTTTTTAGCCTCCGGCTCACACATTCTTGTCTTAGCTCAGGAAGAATGGCTCCAGAGCAAACTAGTTTATGCAGCAGCCAAATAACTTGCTCACAATTCTAATGCCAGTAGCTCACAAAGTGGAATTTTTGCTCACAAGACTCCACAGCTTAGAGGGAACATTGGCTGCCACCACAACACAAGGATCTGCACCGTGTGACTGAGGTTAAGCTGTGGCAGCCATTTTGCGGCTGTCTCCGGCATCTCCTGCAGCAGCCATTTTGTTACCGCGCCCACCGTGCCGTGTCAGAATTCCAAATGTGCCCACAGGCTCAAAAAGGCTGGGGACCTCTAACCAGTCCCCTTGTTCTGTCTCTGGTCCCCCAAAGATTATCTGAAGCCTAGATTTAAAACAGCAGTTTCTTTTGTATAGGATTTCTCTCCCCAAAGTGGATTGCATAAAAACATTTTATTTGGGGGGGGGGGGGGATGTTGATTTAAAGGGCTCAGAGGTTAAGACGCTGAGCTGCAAACCGGAAGGTCTGTAGCTTGGCAGTTCCAAGACCCGAGTGCCGCGTGACAGAGTGAGCCCCCATCTCTGGCCTCAGCTCCACCAACCTAGCAGTTCGAAAGCAAAAAATTTGCAAGTTGATAAATAGGTACAGCTTCAGTGGGAAGGTAACAGCGTTCCGTGTGCCTCGGCGTTTAGTCATGCTGGCCACATGACCACGGAAACGTCTTCGGACAGCGCTGGCTCTTCGGCTTGGAAACGGAGATGAGCACCGCCCCCTAGAATCGGATTCGACTAGCTTTCGAGCAAGGGAAACCTTTACCTTTTTACTTTAATGTTAATTTACCAGTTCCCATTTCTCCCTGTAGGACCTTATGGTAGGCGATGAAGCGAGTGAGCTGCGGTCCATGTTGGAAGTGAACTACCCGATGGAGAACGGCATCGTCCGGAACTGGGACGACATGAAGCACCTTTGGGACTACACCTTTGGACCAGAAAAACTGAACATCGACACGCAAAACTGTAAAATACTGCTGACGGAACCTCCCATGAACCCGACGAAGAACAGGGAGAAGATTGTGGAGGTAGGTTCTTCTGAGAGAAACCATGCTTGACTGAAAAGAAAACCGCCGATATTGTAATGCCCCTGTATAGATCTTTGGGGTGGCCTCACTTGGAATGGGGCTGCGGTGGCTCAGAGAAGACGCTAAGCTGCAGACCAGAAGGCTGGTAGCTTGGCAGTTCGAGACCTGAGTGCCGCATGATGAAATGAGTTCCCGTCTCTGGCCCCAGCTCCTGTCAACCTAGCAGTTCAAAAGCAAGAAATTGCAAGTAGATAAATAGGTAACGCTTCAGTGGGAAGGTAACAGCGTTCCGTGCGCCTCGGCATTTAATCATGCCAGCCGCATGACCACAGAAAAGTCTACGGACAGCGCTGGCTCTTCAGCTTGGAAACGGAGATGAGCACCACCCCCTAGAGTTGGATTCGACTGGCTTTTGAGCAAGGGAAACCTTTACTTTACATTTGTAGAGTTCTGTGTGCAGTTCTGGTCACTGTATCTCAAAAAGGACATCACAGAGCTGGGGGAAAAGGTTTGGGGGGTAACCAAGAAGATTAGAGAGCTGGAGTACATTTACGATGAGGAAAGGCTGGTGAGACTTGAGTTTAGAAAAGAGGTAACTGAGAGGGAACATGACAGAGGGTTTTAAAATTTTACATGGGGATGGAGAGACTTGACACAGAGCTTTATTCTCCCTCTCCCCAAATACTAGCACTTGAGGGCATTCAGTGAAGTTATAATGGACGGTTTTAAAATTTTTGCATTGGGGGGGGGGTGGAGAGAGTTGACGCAGAGCTTTTTCTCCCTCACCCAAAATACTGGGACTCGAGGGCATCCAATGAAGTTGACGGGCAGCGGATTCAGGACGGATAAAAGGATATAGCTTTTTATTCAGTGAATGATTAATATGTGGAATTTTCAGCCAGAGTTTATAGTGATGGCCACAGGCATAGACAGCTTGAAAAGAGGATTAGACAGATTCATGGAGCAGGGGGTTATTTTTTTGTGCAGGGGGTTGGATTAATAATTATAAAATAATAATAATATAATTATATAACGATAATAGTAATAATATAACAACATAATTTAATTATGCAATAGCATAGTACAATATAATTATATAATAACATTATATAATAATCTAGATATAGCGAAGAGTAGCTCTGCGTGCGGCTACTTATTTCCGCAGAACAAGGGCGCCTGGAGGTTAAAGAGGTTTTTCTGCACACTTGGGGTACTCTCCAGGCTTGCAGAAAAATGCAAAAAGTTAAAAAAAATACACAGGGGGTTAAACTACCCCCAAATAAAAAACCTAAGTTGTCTGCACTTGCACAGTCCGAACTCGTGGTTCGTCGTGTCTGAGAAGGGCTGGGGTGAGAGAGTGGTGAGACATACAAGAGGTGAGTGGAGAAAGGGGGTGAGAAAGAATTGCTAGAGAAGGGGGTAGGGAGGAAAGCTAACATAGAAGGGGTGAGAGGGGGAAGTGAGGGAAGACTGATAGGTAAGGGGTGGGTGCAGAAAGACGGAGACAAAAAACTTGTGACAGAGTAGGGGGGAGACGGAAGCAAAGGTGGGGGAAATGCCCCCTTTCTGCAAGTTCCTTGCGGGTCTCCCCTTGTAATTATATCTAATAATAATAAAGATAAGCAGTTGATAATCAACTGAAACGGCTTCCGAGCTACTGAACTTCGTAGAAAGGCTTCTCGTCGAGCGATCGGACTGATAACTGCCCTAGTGCTGTTCTTGCTTTACTGGACTGGGAGATGGCAGGCTGGCCCGTTGTGGCTAGATCCCGCTGCACCGGAGAATCTCTCCTTCCAGCTGCTGTTGCAGAGGCCATGGAAGGTAAGCAGTAGCCAGGCAGTAGCTAGACAATCCACCGACCGCAAGAGACAGAAGTGGTCATGCTCTTCTACACGAACGCTATACTAGGAAGTACGGATTCATGCAGCGGTTCTAGGATGGCGCATGCAAGAAATTGTGTCAAGTTTAAGTTAAATGGGAGGGGTATGTGCTAACTCTTGACCGCAGTTGAGCACCTGCTGAAGTCTCTTCTGTTGAGATCAGTGTGGGCTTAATTTGGGGATTGTGTCCACAGTTTGTAGTAACGAAACCAGCCTAGGAAGTTAGAATATTAACTCTGTGACGTAATGGCCCTTTAACAGGAGCAGTCTCCCAACGCAGCACGGGTATAGGTTGTAAAGCCTGAAGTATTTATTATCTTCTTGACTTGGCGCCAGCCAGTCCGTTGCTGATAGCCGGCTCATCTGAGATGCTAATAAACTGAGTTGTTCATTTCTTTCAATGCTTGCATATTATTCGGGTATTTCGGCAGTCTTTGTCAGACATTACAAACTCTGTAAACCTCCCGAGATTATCTCAGCAGTATCTTTGTCTAGGTATCAGGCGTGTGGTCTCACATGTTGGAATCTGCACTTTCGTTCCAGCGGTGGTAGGGTTATTATCGGCTGGGTGTGCAGTTTTGCTTACCATGCCTTGGACCTTTGATGGTTCTGATGTTTGGACTTGCGTCCTGTGCATTGCAAGGTTGTGTTCTGGCAATGTCCTCATGCTGCGGGAAGTTTCCCCGATGAGTCAAAGGCTATATGATGTAGACCACTGGTTCCCAAAGTGGGCAATAATGCCCCCTGAGGGTGCTGGAACAATCCAGGTGGGCGTTTGGAGCCTTGGGTGCAATGGGGGGCACTGAATACAAAATAAGGCGGGTGGTGGAAGCATAAAGAAGAGTCTAGAACCTATCTAAAGCAGCCTTTTGGTGTTAGGCCAAATAATTTTGGGAACCTATGATGTAGACCATGGATTCCCAACCTTTTTGACACTACGGGCACCTTTGGAATTCTGACACAGAAGCGGGGGGGTGCAGCTAGAAAATGGCTGCTGCAGGAGGTGGACCCCGCAACAAAATGGCTGCCAAATGAAGTCACATGATGAAGATCGTTGTGTTGTGGTGACAACTGCTGCCAAAGCAACATTAAAAAAAAATCTTTATAGCCAATCAGATCTCCCATGACCAGTCAGAATACTTGCTGGGCAAAAGCCCCACCTGGGCCTGCCAGGTTTCTGAAAACACTTGGTGGGTGCCATGGCCCCCCTGGGCACCATGTTGGGAACCCCTGGTGTAGATCTTTATATTCATGCCTAAAGAGTTAGGAGACTCTTTAGGGAGAGGATTTTGCTACTGTGGGTTTTGTGCCTTTGTGCTATTATCAGGGTGACACAGCTTTTATTTCTAAACCTTGTACTCTCTCATTTCAGTAAGCGGTGTAAAGTTTTACTAACGCGACTGACTGGTTTATTGACAGACTTCGGCGAAAAGAAAAACATTAGCCTCTCCCCGCTCCGGATGGGCTTGGGCCTTCGGGTCCCCGCTCCGGGTGGCCTTGGGCCTTCGGGTCCCCGCTCCGGGTGGCCTTGGGCCTTCGGGTCCCCGCTCCGGGTGGCCTTGGGCCTTCGGGTCCCCGCTCCGGGTGGCCTTGGGCCTTCGGGTCCCCGCTCTGGGTGGCCTTGGGCCTTCGGGTCCCCACTCTGGGTGGCCTTAGGCCAGCCACACGCTGTTAGCATAACTTACCCCACAAGGATGTTGAGATAAAATGGAGGAAGAGAACCACATTTGTTGACCTCACCATTTTGGAGGAAAGGTGGGATTAAATAAACAGACATATTTTTTTATTTTCCAGGTAATGTTTGAAACCTACCAGTTTTCTGGGGTCTACGTAGCCATTCAGGCAGTGCTCACTCTTTATGCTCAAGGTAAGTAAAGCACTGCTTTTCACTGCATGCATAATTCACTTAAAGAGAATTATTGCAAATGCTCATTTCAAATGGCCAGTGTTTTCTTTGTCCCTGGCACCAATCCCTGGCAGTTGGTCTCTCTCCTTGTTGCTTTTGTTTTGCAGTTCTTTAATAAATAAGTGATAAACATCACTGGTAAGACTGGCATTCTCCAGAATTCAGTTTGCTTCCTAGTAAACGAGTGTGTGTGTGTTCATAACTGGTGTAGAAATTATTGCTCAGTATAGTAAACTGCACCCGTATTTTATAACAGATTTGCGTCAGGTAGCAGAAAGGGGAGGGAAGAGAGTCAGGTGGAAAGTCTGTTCTTGTCTCCTATGGGGCTTGGGGCAGTGATAGAGAAATGTGGGGAAACTACTAGAAGAAGAGTTAAGATAGGTTTTGCCAGGTGATGAAAAGGTTCTCAGACATCTATAGTTTAGGTACATGGGACTCAGGGGCTTATGAAGAGGCAGGAATAGAGCAGGTGTCCTGTTTTACCTCAGAAAAACAGTGGTTTAGGGAATGGTGAGGAGGCTGAGGGAAGAGCCTTGCTCTCACAAGATCAGAAATTACTCGTGGTTCCTGGCCCAAAAGGTGTCCGGCTCTCCTTGACCAGAGCCCGGGCCTTCTCAGCCCTGACTCCCGCCTGGTGGAACTCTCAGCCTGGAGACATCTGTGGCCTTGCAGGACCGAGTACAGTTCCTCAGGGCATGCAAGACAGAGCTGTTCCGCCAAGCCTATGGTGGAGGACAGCTACGGTTTTCCCATCTCACCTGGCCCATGACCCTGCCCCACGGAGGAAGGAATTATATACTGTATGGCCATCGTAGAGAGAATTGTTAGCAGTTTACTGAATTATTGGCAGTTGATGTTTTTGACTAAATATTGTATGTTTTAACTATCCTGTACACCGCCCTCAGCTTTTCGGGGTGGGGAGAGTGGGCTAGAAATTAAATTAATAAGTAAATAATAAATCCCAAGAAACGAGCTGACGCTGTGTCAAGATGCCGAGATTCTTGGGTTGAAGGAGTTCTGAGTTAGGAGTTCTGAAGGAGTTCTACACCAAACGATGTAAGCCTCTTTGGGGTCCCAGTTGGGGAGAAAGTTGGGGGACAAATGAAGTAAATTGGTGGTAGGGAAGGAGGAAAACAGAAGATGGGCGGAAATGTTTTTTAGTTGGGCTTCCCTCCCCATATACTTCAGGAGTCGTCCCCCCCCAGGAACATACTTTGGTCCACTTCCTGTTCCTGTGGGTATTTGGCACGTCTGTATGCCGAGCGTCACTCCGCTAAAAGGTGAAATGACTAACATTCTCAGAATAGCAACCGATAAATCATCAGGCTGAAGCTAAACACAGCAAACCGGGCACAGGATTTATGGAAGTCTAAGGTCTCTTTCGCATCGATCCTTCCTGTACTGTAAAGGAAACGAGCGTGTCAGTTTTATTTTTGGTCGCCCCGCCGAAAAGCAGCCGCTTCTCAGCAAGGAGGAAAGTCAGACAAGGTTAAGGTTTTAAAACCTGATCGCCGCCTCCCAATATGATCCCAAGTCATTCCAATTATGACATTTCTCATCTCATCGGGTGATTTTTTTTCCCCCACCCCCTTTGCTCTTCCTGTCCAGGGCTACTGACGGGCGTCGTCGTGGATTCTGGAGACGGCGTTACCCATATCTGTCCCGTCTACGAAGGTTTCTCCCTTCCTCATCTCACCAGGAGGCTAGACATCGCTGGTAGAGATATTACCAGATACCTCATCAAGGTAATCTGAGCAGAAGGTCCCATTGTCCCAGTTTCCTTCGGTTTTATTTCGTTTGAAAGCCTGTGATAAGACCAAAATGGAAACCTCGTCAAGGAAATTATTATTCTGCAGAAGGCTGGAATCCGTTGTGGGAAGAAAGGGGCTTTCCAGGGTTCCCAAAGGCAGTGACTGAACTCCCTTTCTTCAGAATTTTTTTTAATTCCAAGCTGCCTCTCTGTATCCATTAGTTCCCCTTTCGGGGTCTGCCGCTGCCTTTTAGTTTGCGGCAGCCACCGATACAGCAAGAGCGTTCTCCAGAACTTCACGGAAAACGCTGCTCGCCTTCCCCGAGAGGAACTAACTTCAGTTATATCTCTTTCCCTGTGACTTTCTTCCATAAATGTGCATGCAATTCCTTAAAAACAACTAAAATAGGCCGGTGCAAACCTTTGGATGCAACAGCACAGCCCTTCAAAGCCGAATCACACCCGCAGCATAAAATCAGGTCATGGGCAGGCACACAGTTCAAAACCTCCCCGAGGAGAGGGGCCCCAGCAGCAAGGGTGCTTGAGAGAACCAGGCAAATCTTAAATCATTAGCTGTTGTAGATTTTCCGGGCTGTATGGCCACGGTCTTGGCATTGTAGGTCCTGCAATGCCAAGACCACGGCCATACAGCCCAGGAAATCTACAATAGCTAATGAACTCCGGCTGTGAAAGCCCTTCGACAATATACTAAGTCTTAAATCATTGCTTAAATTTCAGCAGGTGTTTGGCGCTGGGCATTGAGACGGTGAAGTTCCACCACAGAGGAGGCCCTGTCTGCTGTCGTCTCCTGCCTCGCTTCAGAAAGTGGTGTTGTTTTTTTAAGGGCTCCAGAAGAGACCCCAAATGAGCAGGCGGTCGTAGGAAAAAGAAGGCACTCCTTTAAGCAGGAGTCTCTGCCCTTTTTCAGCCTGAAAGCACCTTTGGAATTCTGACACAGCATATGGTGGGCATTTTCACAAAATGGCCGCCTCAGGATGTGAGAGCCAGACGCAAAAAAATGAATGCAGCAGGCTCACCTTCGGTCACACAGTGAAGATTGTTGTGCAGAGGCTGGCAATGGCAAGCCACCTCCGCCCTGACCTGCGTGGCCGGGGCTAGCTTGATCTCATCAGATCTCAGAAGCTGAGCGGGGTCGGCCCTGGCTAGTATTTGGATGGGAGACCACCAAGGAAGCCCAGGGTCACTACGCAGAGGAAGGCATGTCCTAGATGTCCCAGGCTAGCCCGGCCAAGAGTTGGCTTTGATTTCCCTTGAGGTCACGCCCCTTCCCTCCCCGAGGAGGCGGGCAACAGAATCTTCGGCAAGTCAAAACTTCGGGCTCTTCTCGAAGACAGTCTGGGAGCATATCTCAGTCACCTCTGTTGGCTTCAGGAATGGAAACCTGCACCTTCCCGCTAAGCTACTCGTGTGTATTTTATGCTCAGCTATCCAGTGTTCCGTGCGCCTCGGTGTCTAGTCATGCCGGCCACATGACCACGGAAACGTCTTCGGACAGCGCTGGCTCTTCGGCTTTGAAACGGAGATGAGCACCGCAACCCTAGAGTCAGATTCGACTGGCTTTCGAGCAAGGGAACCTTTACCTTTACCTTATCCAGAGCATAACGTGAGAAAATGATGCTCAGCCCTTGGACAGGTGGCACATTTCCAACTTGTGCCCCAAGAGCAAACTGCAGAACTTGAAAGCTCCAGTGTCCTTTTCCCCGTAATGTGCTGTTTCGGCAGCCCTTTTTCTTTTTTAGAGGCGATGTATGGGAAGTACAGTGGTTTCCCCGATCCGTCACTAACCGCGCTTCCTTTCCTCCCAGCTGCTCTTGCTACGAGGTTACGCCTTCAACCATTCCGCCGATTTTGAGACGGTGCGTATGATTAAAGAGAAGCTCTGCTACGTGGGCTACAATATTGAGCAGGAGCAGAAGCTGGCCTTGGAAACGACTGTGCTGGTGGAGTCCTACACGGTGAGTTCGTGTCCGGCGACTTGCCCGATGCAGAGTGGAAAGCAAAGCAGGTTGGATCCAACCGTTGGGATCTCTTTGGTGCCAGTGTGGTGTCGCAGTTAGGAGCCCGGATTCTAATCTGGGAAAACCGGGTTTGATTCCGCACTCCTCCACGTGCAGCTGCTGGTGTGACCTTGGGTCAGTCACAAGTTCCTTCAGAGCTGTTCTCTCAAGGGCAGTCCTCAAAAGAGCTCTCCCAGCCCCACCTACCTTACAGGGTGTCTGTTGTGGGGAGGGGAAGGGAAAGGAGATTGTAAGCCGCTCTGAGACTACTTTGGGTAGGGAAGGGTAGGGTATAAATCCAGTCTCTTCTACTTCTCTTTGTCTACTGTTAGGGTTCCCCTCAATAGCACATTAATTACATGTGATTGTCTGTTGCTCTGCTAAGCATTGTAAATTAGCAGCAGTAAGCAGTGTTCCCTCTAAGCTGAGTTAGTGTGAGCTAGCGCACAGTTTTTTAGTCTCCAGCTCACACATTTTTGTCTCAGCTCAGGAAGGGTGGCTCCAGAGCAAACTAATTAATGCAGCAGCCAAATTGCCTGCTCACAACTTTAATGCCAGTGGCTCACAAATTAGAAGTTTTGCTCACAAGACTCCACAGCTTAGAGGGAGCATTGCTAATGACCTGGGCCTTTGGAAAGAACATACTTACTGCCAATGCTCCCTCTAAGCTGTGGAGTCTTTTGAGCAAAAATTCTAATTTGTGAGCTACTGGCATTAAAGTTGTGAGCCAGCAATTTGGCTCCTGCATAAATTAGTTTGACCTGGAACCCTCCTTCCTGAGCTAAGGCAAAAATGTGTGAGCCAGAGGCTAAAAAACTGTGAGCTAGCTCACATGAACTCACCTTAGAGGGAACACTGGTCATTAGTGAAATCTTAAAGCTGGTCATTAGTGAAATCTTAAAGCTGAGCCCACAGGTGTGTGGGAAAAAGCAATCAATAAATCGAAAGTATTGTTATTATTATTATTATTATTATTTATCCTCCTCTTTCAAAATGAGGACTATGACGTTTGCCTTACCAAAGCAACCAGCACTCTGTAGAATAGGGGTCCTGAACCTTTTTTTGAGCCCATAGGCATCTTTGGAATTCTGAGACATGTTGAGCCCAGCCACAAAACGGCTGCTGCAGGAGGCGGAGCCAAGCTCAAAATGGCTGCCGGAGCTTACTTTTTAGTCACACACTAGGGGAAGTGTCCGGGGGTGCCTTGGTGCCGCTGGGCCACCCCCGTTGGGGATCGCTGCCATAGAGCAAGCCAAGCTAGCGCGTTATGCGATCCAGTGGAGTGGTCCGGGAATTCCCCCTGGCATGCTTGAGCCGGCACTGGTTAAGGGGAAGGGGCTTCCCAGTAACGATGACGTCCTTGCAGGATGCAGCTTGCGTTCAGCAGAGATTTAATAAGTTCTGGGGCGCCTTTTGTTCTTCAGCTCCCCGACGGCAGGATCATCAAAGTGGGCGGCGAACGGTTCGAGGCCCCGGAAGCTCTGTTCCAGCCTCACCTGATCAACGTGGAAGGGGTGGGCGTCGCCGAACTGCTCTTCAACACCATCCAGGCTGCAGACATCGACACCAGGTCAGTATCCAGCCTGTGGAAGGTGGCATGGGAAAGGGATACATCTGGAATCTCAGCAAGGCTTTAGACCCAGGAAGGAAGCAGATGTCCAGTGGCAACTTAAAAACATTTAAAGGTTTCCCTTGCCCGAAAGCTAGTCGCATCTGACTCTAGGGGGCGGTGCTCATCTCCGTTTCCAAGCCGAAGAGCCAGCGCTGTCCGAAGACTTCTCCGTGGTCACGTGGCTGGGATGATTAATGCCGAGGCCCAAGGAACTCTGTTACCTTCCCACCGAAGCGGTACCTGTTTATCTACTTTCAGTTTCTTGCTTTCAAACTGCTAGGTTGGCAGGAGCTGGGGCCGGAGGCGGGAACTCACTCCGTCATGCGGCACTCCAGTCTGCAGTTCAGAGTTTTAACCTCTGAGCCACCCCGGCTCCATTAAAAACACCAGCGTTTATTTCAGCGTGAGCTTTTGTGGGTCACACAGTCTGCTTTGTCAGATAGATATGTGATGGGAAACCACGCTGAGGAGCTTTTATGGGGCCAATCGTGATGGGAGGGAGGGAGCCAGGGCTTGGTGCGAATTACACCCTGAATCTTTCAGGATAACGGGAGAAGGCAGGAGTTGAGGTAGAACACGTGAAGCTACTTTATTGAGAATCAGACCCTTGGTCCATCCAGTTCAGGTTTGTCTACTCTGACTGGCAGCAGCGCTCCAGGTTCTCCGTTAGAGGTCTTTCCCATCACCTACTGCCTGGTCCTTTTGACACCAGGGATTGAACCTGGGACCTTCTGCATACCAAGCAGATGCTCTGCCACTGAGCCACGGCCCCTCTTTACAGCTCTCCAGGGTCTCAGGCAGAGGTCTCTCCCATCACCTACTGCCTGGTCCTTTCAACTGGCGACACAGAGGATTGAACCTGGGACCTTCTGCATACCAAGCAGATGCTCTGCCACGGAGCCGTGCTGCCTCCTCAAAAGCAGATTAGACCCATTTTTGGAGGATTGAACCTGGGACCTTCCGCATGCCAAGCAGAGGTCCATCAGTGGCTATTAGCCACAAGATATAGATGGAACACTCTGTCTGGGCTGGTGATGCTGTGTATTCTTGGTGCTTGGGGGGCACCAGTGGGGGGAGTTTCTGGAGTTCTGGCCCTGCTGCTGAACCTCCTGAGGGCACCTGGGTTTGGGCCATTGTGTCACCGAGCGTGTTGGACCAGGAGAGTCCATTGGCCTGGTCCAACATGGCTTCTCTTATGTCGAGATGCTCTACCACTGAGCCACAGCCCCTTCCAAAGGTTAGGTACAAGACCCATCATAACTTAACAGATTGAGGGGTTACACTGGCTAGTGGGGGATGTCCAAGGTTCAAACAGACAAGCAGATAATTTAAACGAGAAGCAACCGGTACACGTTTTTAGGTTATAGCCTGACAAAATGTGTTAAGAACTGCCAGGGAGGGGAGTCTCTGAAACCAGGGCTTTTTTTTGTAGAAAAAGCCCAGCAGGAACTCATTAGCATAATAGGCCACACCCAGCAGCAGAAACTCATTAGCATATTGGGCCACACCCTGACAGCACAACTCATTAGCCCATTAGGCCACACCCCCGTGTTACCAGAAGTGTGGTCATCCAGCCGCACCCACCTTTTGCTTCTTATTCTGTTTATCTTGTTTGTTGTCAAAACCCAGGGCTTTTTTTGTAGCAGGAACTTCTTTGCATGTTAGGCCATACACCCCTAATGTAGTCAATCCTAATGAGTTTCTGCTGTTGGTTGTGGCTATTATGCTAATAAGTTCCTGCTGGGCATGGCCAACTCAGGAGCCAGCCGGAACTCCGTTCCTGTGCGTTCCTGTCCAAAAATAGCCCTGGTCTGAAACGGTAACTACAACAGCAAATGGACTTTCAGAATTTAGTTTGTAAATACTGTCAAGAAGAATATTGGAGGGGCAAGGGGGGATAATGACCAGTGTCACTTTGGGGGGGGGGCTGCTTATCAATGATGGCTTCTCTTACTCTATACGGAACTAGAAAAGAACAAGAGTCCAGGAACACCTTAAAGGCTAACGAAATTTATGGCAGGATAAGGATATTTCATGGGTCACTGCTCACTTCAGAAGAGGTGAAGAAGTGAGCCAAAGTGACTCACAAAAGCGCCTTCCCTGCCGCAAATTTTGTTAGCCTTTAAGGTGCCACTGGGCTCCGGCTCTGTTCTACTGCTACCGACAGACTAAGACAGCTACACGTCTCGATCTATGTTTACGGAAACGGAAGCCTGTCTGGGGGGCGGGCCCTGTCTGCATTCATATTGTTTATGCTCAAAAACCCGTGTGTGTTTTAGGTCTGAGTTCTACAAGCACATTGTGCTGTCTGGCGGTTCTACTATGTACCCCGGGCTGCCCTCCCGGCTGGAGCGTGAACTTAAACAGCTTTACCTGGAGCGGGTCCTGAAAGGCGACGTGGAAAAACTTTCGGTAAGTCTCCGTCCTTAAGCCTGCTGTTCCTTTTAAATCTGGATATGCAAGGCTGTCACTAGAGGGAGCAAGGGGGTTGGCAAGAGGCCTCTGTGTTAACAAACAGCCAGCTTCGAATAGACGAGGGGTGGCCAAACTTGCTTAGTGTAAGAGCCACATAGAATAAACGTCAGATGTTTGAGAGCCGCAAGGCATGAACAGATATTACATGTTTTTACTGGGAGATATGCAGATTTGCTTTTTATTAACATTAAATGAGACTGCCAAAAATAATAACAAAAGCAATAAAAGCAGATATTGATAATGATATTTATTCGTCCAATGATAATTTGCTTGCTAATGATATTTACCTTTGCCAGCCGCATGCGGCTCCCGCACCACAGTTTGGCCATCCCTGGAATAGACATTTAGTTGTTTAGATGTGCCCAAAATTACTTTAGGCTGCCTGTTACCTTGGAGGAAACTAGGTTTCCAGGTAAATGGGTTTAGGGGTATGAAACTTCTGCAGACTCAATTGCATGGTTATTCTGGTTTATTCTCTGGTCTCGCCTGCTTTTCTTGGCAGAAATGAAAACGTTATATTCTCTTGCCTCCAAATCAGAATTCCGAACCATTGTTAATCCTGATTTGGTAAGCAAGAGAACAAACCGTGATTTGTAGTTTGGACATAATAAACCGAGGTTTGCAAAAGCAGCAGTGATCACAACCGCGAAGCTGCTTTCATCCAGAATCAGACCCTTGGTTCATCAGAGTCAGTATTGCTTACTCAGACAGGCAGCGGCTCTCCAAGGTCTCAGGCAGGGGTCTTTCACATCACCTCCTGCCTGGTCCTTTTTAAACTGGAGAAGCCAGGGATCGAACCTGGGGCCTTCTGCATGCCAAGCAGGTGCTCACAGCTCCTCCCAACTGCTCCTCCCAGCTCTTTCCTGTAACTGTGGCTTGACATTTCATGTGGATCATGCTAATAACATGCACTGGAGAACTTTCCTCATTTAGCAAATTGTATATACATGATATTATTAGCAAATTCTAAAGTTAAAGGTGCATGGGAGATGAGACGCTTTAAAAAAGAACATAACAATTGTTAGAGAAGGACAGAACTTTGGAGAGAAAGCTCACTCTTGGATGCCCGTGGAATTGCCTTCCCCAAGAAACTGCTTGCTCTGAATTGTCCTTAAGACTGGAGTCGAATCGCAGTATTTTCTTTTCCAAGATACCAAATAAGAGATACAATAGACTATAACAGTGCCCCCCAACCTTTTTGAGCCTGTGGGCGCCTTTGGAATTTTGAGTGGTGGGTGCGGCTCCAAAAATGGCTGCTACAGCTTCCCTTCTGTCACACAGTGAAGATCTTTGAGCTGTGGTGGCAGCTCCTACCAAAATAACGTTTTCTAAAATCTGCACAACCAATCAGAAAGCTTTGCTGGCAACCCCAACACCTGGCCCTGCCCATTTTCTACAAACACTTCGTGGGCACCAGGGAAGGTGTCGGTGGGAACCTCTGGAATAGAATGCTGAATAGACATGCATGGGAGGGGCCGTGGCTCAGTGGCAGAACATCTGTTTGGAGTGCAGAAGGCCATGGGTTCCATCTCCAGCACCTCCAATTAAGGGTCAGGTCGTAAGTGATATGAAAGACCTCTTTTTGAGACCCTGGGGAGCTGCTGCCAATCTGAGTAGACAGCACTGACCTCAATGGACCAGAGTAAGGCTGCTTCATATGTTCAAGCCCTACAAGATAAAAACTCGGAACAAGATGATCCACTCTACCGGCCCCCTAGTATTGTTGTCATAGACACCCCCCCTAAAAAAAGAGCAATTTGAGTTTCAGCCCTTTGACTATCGATTTGGCAAGCTTTGTTCCGTAACCTTCGTTAACGTTAAGCTCTGCTTCTTGTCCCCGCAAGAAATTCAAAATCCGTATCGAAGATCCGCCCCGTCGGAAGCATATGGTGTTCTTGGGGGGTGCCGTTCTCGCGGACATCATGAAAGACAAAGACAACTTCTGGATGACCCGGCAGGAATACCAAGAGAAGGGGGTGCACGTGCTGGAGAAGCTGGGCGTGACGGTCCGATAAACTTGGGGAGCGTCCTCCCATCCCCGGCCCCGAAGCGTGCATTCCTTCCACCGCCAGTCTTTGGACTCCTTCACTTTTTACAGAAATGGGGAAGGTCTATCTATCTGTGCCACCTTTGACCCAAAGGCCAGGTTTTGATTTTGTTTCTTTTTTCTTTTCTGTTTGGGGAGTGGATAACGTGCCTGTGTTTCGATGACTTTAATTGGACCACTTCCGTGCAAGGAAAATCAGAGCGGGGTGAGCATGGCTTGTCCATCACATCGTTCTTTCCCTGCAGCAGCTGGGTTAGTTGCAGTAGGCTTGTTCTCACATCTTTGCACTACCCTTCATCAGCTTTTGCGTGCACCTCACCATGGGTGAGAATCCCTGCAGCAGGAGAGAATTTTTGCTGTGCTACCAGTTACCTGCCGTCATTTTTAAGCAGGAGAGAATTTTCGCTTTGCTACCGGTTACCTGCCATCATTTTTAAGTAGAGAATTTCGCTGTGCTGTCGGTTACCTGCCGTCATTTTTAAGCAGGAGAGAATTTTCGCTTGGCTACCGGTTACCTGCCATCATTTTTAAGCAGGAGAGAATTTTCGCTTTGCTACCGGTTACCTGCCATCATTTTTAAGTAGAGAATTTTCACTGTGCTGTCGGTTACCTGCCATTTTTAAGCAGGAGAGAATTTTCGCTTTGCTACCGGTTACCTGCCGTCATTTTTAAGCAGGAGAGAATTTTCTCTTTGCTACTGGTTACCTGCCATCATTTTTAAGCGGGAGAGAATTTTCGCTTTGCCATTGGTTACCTGCCGTCATTTTTAAGCAGGAGAGAATTTTCACTTTGCTACCGGTTACCTGCCGTCATTTTTAAGCAGGAGAGAATTTTCGCTTTGCTACTGGTTACCTGCCATCATTTTTAAGCAGGAGAGAATTTTTGCTTTGCTACTGGTTACCTGCCATCATTTTTAAGCAGGAGAGAATTTTTGTTTTGCCACCGGTTATCTGCCATCATTTTTAAGCAGGGAGAATTTTCGCTTTGCCATTGGTTACCTGCCGTCATTTTTAAGTAGGAGAGAATTTTCGCTGTGCTCCCATCTATATATATAATAGCAACATATGGCCCCCAACTGTGGATACCGACATCCGTGGATCGGAGCCACATCCGTTTTTCTGCAAACTTGGGGGAACCCCCCCCCCCCAAGATTTGCAGAAAAATCTAAAACCTTAAAAAAATACATTGGAAGGTTTAAATACCTGCCGAAATTGCATTCTCTGCACAGGCGCGGAGATTGTGCCCACCCTCTAGCATTGTTGTTGGTGGCTGCAGCAGGGGCTGGGAGCTGCAATGGAGCCCAGGAACTGCAGTGGGGCCCCGTGAGAAAGTGGGGGAGGATCTCCCCCTGCTAGCCTCACAGGCCTATACTTGTGATTCTGTCATGTTCTGTGGAAGGTGGTTGCCCTGACTTGGTATCACACCTTGCTTAGGGACTGTGCAGGCAGTCAAGGCTTCCACGTGATCCTTAACACTCTTCCAGAGTACTTTGGATTCTGCAGGCACAGGTGATCAGATCCCGCAGATCAGTTCTACAAAGTGGAGGGATTTTCCTCCGGCCAAATGGGGTTTCCTGAGTCTCTTATACAGGAGGACAGCTCCTTCGACCAGAGGAAAGTGCCTCCACAAATTGAACCAATTCACAAGGATGAATGCTGGGCTTCTGAAATTAAGTACCACAGAAGCTGACAGTGCCTGAAATGGGCAGGAAAGCAGAGGTGAAACAACGAACAGCTTTAAAAGTTTTCCTGAAAGAGCAGCAGGTTATGGTGGTGAAAATAATACCCCGAATCCCTCTCGTATTTTTCTGTCAAATCCATTTCTAGTGGCTATGATTTGGCTCTAGGTACTTTTCCCTTGCAGGATGCATATGGCTTATTTCCTTTGCTATGACGTTTTCCTTCTTCTTCTTCTTCTTCTTCTTCTTTTGGTATTACGATATCTTCTTTTTCATTACCATCGGGCTTAATGGTGTGTGGGGTTTTTGTGTTTTTTGTTGTTTCTTTTTTAAAGTGGGAAATGTTAATTACGTCACCTGGGACTGGATTCCCTGCATATAATCTATTGAAAAAAAAGTAATATGTTCAAGGAAAGTCTGTGAATATTCTGATTACTGGTACAATATTACAAAAAATAAAAGTAGAATTGTATTAAATTTCAAAACCGCAAACGCCGTGCCAAGTAATTGCTAATTGATTTTTTTTTTATCTAACTGTTAAATGTTATTTAAAATCACCCAGATATTTATATAAGAACTGTCGGTAGGTTACGACGAATGGCCTACATTCGTAGCAGTTAAAAATAAAATAATAATAATAATCTTGGAATGTAGACCTTGTAGTAAGAAGGTAGGTTTTGAATATTCTGCCGGTCTAATTTTGACTGGGGGGGAAGGTGTATGAAATAAAAAAACCGGAGTATTTGCAGTACTGTTTTCATTAAAGACGAGCGTGCTGTTGAAAATGGTGTGTGGCATTCCTTGTCTTCTGTAGTATTTTATTTATTTACTGTATTTATACCCTCTCTTTCACTCCAAGGCTGCAGTGGCTCAGTGGTTAAGACGCTGAACTGCAGACCGGAAGATCGGTAGCTCAACAGTCCGAGACCCGAGTGCCGCGTGACGGAGTGAGCTCCCGTCTCTGGTCCCAGCTCCTTCCAACCTAGCAGTTCAAAAGCAAGGAATTGCAAGTCGATAAATAGGTACCGCTTCAGTGGGGAAGGTAACAGCGTTCCGTGCGCCTCGGCGTCTAGTCATGCCGGCCACATGACCCCGGAGAAGTCTTCGGACAGTGCTGGCTCTTCAGCTTGGAAACGGAGATGAGCACTGCCCCCTAGAGTCGGATTCGACCATCTTTCGGGCAAGGGAAACCTTTACCTTTCGCCCCAATGGGGACCCAAAGCAGCTTGCTTCATTCTCCTCCCCTCCATTCTATGCCCTCAGCAACCCTGTGAAGTTAGGTGGAGAGTGTGTGACTGGCCCAAGGTCACCCAACGAGCTGCCATGGTGGTGGTGGTGGGGGGGATTCGAACCTGGGTCTCCCAAGTCCCAGTCCCAACACTTTTACCGCCATACCATGCAGGCATTCCCGAAGAAGAAAGGAGCTAGTCTGCACTGGACCACTCTCACTAAACCCTCGCATCCTTTCTGAGTGCTATACGCCAGGAGGAAGGAAGGAAGCAGCCGGCTGGGGGTGATGAAGTTGCATGTATGGATAGCATCCTGGCTGGAGAACAATGACGCCATGGAAACCTCATCCTGACCGGTGAGAAGGGCGCAGGAGAAGAATATGTGTTGAGGATGGACAAAAGGAAATTCTTCTTTATGCATAAGAGGGGTTAAAATGTGGAATTCGCTGCCAGAGGAGGTCCTGATGGCCGCAGGAATAAGCAGCTTTAGAAGGGAATTAGATAGGTTCCTGGAGGATCAGTGGCTACTAGCCATGGTGACTGAAGGGAAACCTCCACATACGGAGGCACTATTCTAAATTTCAGAGCCTTGGAGGCAGCATCAGGGGAAGGCCTTTCTTCCCTGTTGTTGGTTCTCCAGAGGGACTAGTCGGCCACTGTGCGAGGAGGATACTGGCCTAGATGGACCACTGGTCTGGTCCGATCCAGCAGGGCTCTTCTGATGTTCTTATGAAGGCCTTGGCCTCTCTGCTCTGTTGTTGGCCCTCCAGAGGAACTGGCTGGCCACTCTGTGAGACAGGATGCTGGACTAGATGGACCACTGGTCTTCTCCAGCAGGGCTCTTCTGATGTTCTTATGAAGGTCTCGGCCTCTCTGCCCTGTCAGCTATCCAGAGGAACTGGTTGGCTGCTGTGTGAGACAGGATGCTGGACTGGATGGATCCCTGGTCCAATCCAGCAGGGCTCTTCTTACATTCTTACATAAATAATCCCTGGCGTCTTGAGTTGAAAGGATCCACCTGCAAACATGGAGAGGCTGGCCTCGATCTGCTCCGTTTTAAAAGAAGCTTCATGTGATCCGTTTCTCTGGCAGAGGTGTTTCCTTCCAGTGTACGGAACCTTGCATCAGGGGGGAAAGCACCTCTGCTCGCAACATGGATCTGTCCCTTTCCGTTGGGCACAGTTCATGCTCTTCCTCTGTCGACAGCTGTAGCTAGAGAAAAGCTTACCCCCACAGAGCCCCGGTGGTCCCCTTAGCTCCTCCTCTCCCACCAGTTCTTAGCCAATCACTTTGTGTCGTGCAGATCTTTCAGGAGGACAGCAGATCAGGAGGTCCATATTTATCTACTTGCAGTTTTTTGCTTTCGAACTGCTAGGTTGGCAGGAGCCGGGGCCAGAGACGGGAGCTCACTCCATCAGACGGCGCTCGGGTCTCGAACTGCTGAACTACCGAAGGAGGTTCAGGACGGACGAAAGGAAATACCACTTTACACAGTAGAGTGATTAAAATGTGGAAATTGCTGCCAGAGGAGGTAGTGATGGCCACAGGAATATGAATACAACCAAAAAAGGGGGGGGGAGAAAACCCTTTACGAGAAAGTTAAACAAGGCGGTTGGAGCAAAGAACGATTTAACTACGCACGTAGTAAAAATGTACAAAACATCAGTATATCATTTAGTAATGTCATCTGAGATGCTAAAATACAATTTAAAAACAACAATCCTGCAGTTCGGCATATAAGTACCTCATCCCAACATAAAGACAAATGTCCCTTTACATAAATACAGGTTTGAAAGTACATGTTTTCTCCATATGCAAGAACCAATACCAAACACGTTTTGGCAACTGGCCCTCCTCAGCAGGCCCGTAGCTAACAACTTTTTGCTCAGGGGGCCCATGTTTTTTTCAGGGGGCCCACCACCAATGTTCCGTCTAAGCTGTGGAGGGGGGGAGAAGAAGGCTTTGCAGGGGCCCGCGCTTCAGCACAGCCCTGCAAAGTCTGGGGACGGGGCGGGGGGGGAAGGCTTTGCAGGGGCCCGCGTTTCAGCGCGGCCCTTCAAAGACTGGGGACGGGGGGGAGAAGGCTTTGCAGGGGCCCGTGTTTCAGCGCGGCCCTGCAAAGACTGGGGACAGGGGAAGTCCTAAGCAAGGGGCCATGGGACTGGGACAGGAAATGGGCAGGAGGTGGAGGCCGAGAGCGCGCAGTCAGCAGCCACTCACCTCGTCGTGGGTTCCTTCTTCCAACAAGGGCTGCTGCAGCAGGAAAGCTTCGCTCACGTGCAGTCCTTGGCATGAAGGGCAGCGTGTGGGCAGGTCAGGAGCAGAGGCAGAGCGGATCTCTAACCCCGCCTTATGAGTGCTGGGAGGGGCGGAGCAGCGGAGGCAGAGCGGAGGTCTAACCTCCCTTATGAGACTGCTCCGAGGAGGGGAGGAGGGGGCCAGCAAAATCCACGGGGGGCCGGGCCCCCAGGGCCCCACGCAGGCTACTGGCCTGCTCCTCAGTGGTATGAGTCAAATTGAGAACTCCATTAACTTAACAATAACATACAGAAAACTGACCATGGAGCAAGTGATATCCAATTTTCCTGTGACAGAACATGGGGCAGCTCACCAGGATGCAAAATATTTCCTCTGCCCATCGATCCTAGGCCCAGTCAGAAATGCCCAAAGCTCCAATGGAGTGCTCAGGTACAACTGGAAAAGAATCAGCCACATGGAAAAGAATCGTAATCACAGGGATGAACATTTTTAAAAGGGGTTTAGAGAGATTCTTGAGGATAGGTCTTATCAGTGGCTACTAGCCATGGAGACTCAGGGGAACCTCCACATTCAAAGGCAGTCATCCTCTAGATCCCAGAGCCAGGAGGCAACCTCATGGGAAGGCCTCGGCCTCTCTGTTCCTCCAGAGGAACAGATTGGCCACTGTGTGAGACAGGGTGCTGGACTAGATGGGCCCCCGCAGTCTGATCCAGCAGGGCTCTTCTTATGTTCTTGTGAAGGCCTTGGCCTCTCTGCCCTGCTGTTGGCCCTCCAGAGGAACTGGCTGGCCCCTGTGTGAGACAGGATGCTGGACTAGATGGACCCCCGGTCTGATCCAGCAGGGCTCTTCTTATGTTCTTATGAAGGCCTCAGCCTCTCTGCCCTGCTGTTGGCCCTCCAGAGGAACTGGCTGGCCCCTGTGTGAGACAGGATGCTGGACTAGATGGACCCCCCTTGTCTGATCCAGCAGGGCCCTTCTGATGTTGTTATATTCTTAAGGAGGAGGAACGTACAGAAACTGTGCCCATTGTACGCCACTCCGCTTTAGGACTCAGATGAAGATGGCTTAATTTAGGTCTACATTTTGGATCTCGTGACAAAACAAATCGTGAAGTGCATAGGGATCTACAAGTACTAAATAAATATTCATCTTGCACCTGTTTTTCTACATTTTTTCCCCATTGTATGCCAGTGGCAGTTATTTTTTTTATATGACGAAAATTAATGTGAGAACTCGGTTGGCGTGTCTTACACGAAAACTGTCCTCTCGGTAACTAGAAAAAGGGGAAGAGGGTTTGAAAGGAAATGTCTCTCTCTTCCCGCTCGTCTGCATTCTAGTACCGTCGCTTTCAAGGATATGGACAGTCTGTTTTCTTCAGACTTGTCTGGTAAAGCAATTAGGAGCGGCAGACGAGGGAGGAAAGGATCGCAGCTGCACAGGAGAGCAGAGAGGAGGAACGTTGAAGGGTATCCCCAGAAGAACCACAGCCGCCCACCAAGCACTGGAGCAGAAATTGCCAAGAATATTCAAACCGACTGAGGAAGAAAAGAGGAGGAACCGACTGAGGCTCTGGTCAGAGCAGACTGGCGATACGGACTGTGGAAAAGAAAGCGTTCGAGCCAGGTTTTGTCTGCTACCTTTCTGAAGTCTCCCCACCAACATATGAATATGAGGGAACGAACAAACTAGTTTTCTTTTCAATACAAATATCTGCTAGAGTTTTATAAGTCTATAGCCGGATGGGCAATGACCCCCAGAAAGGGCCTTCTGGGTTGTGGCCCCCAAACTTTGGAACACCCTCCCCAGTGAGATTCGTCTGTCTCCCTTTATCGGTGTCTTTTACCGGCAAGTGAAAATGTTTATGTTTTGCCTGGCATACCCCCAATAACAGTTACAGGCCGTCATTCTAGTGTTTTTATGTTTGGCGTCGTGGTTAAGTGCGCGGACTCTAATCTGGGAGAACCGGGTTTGATTCCCCACTCCTCCACTCGCAGCTGCTGGATGACCTTGGGCAAGCCATAGTCCTGTCAGGGCTGTTCTTGAAAAAAACAGCCATTTCTGTCAGAGCTCTCTCAGCCCCACCTACCTCACAGGGCGTCTGTTGTGGGGAGGGGAAGGGAAAGGAATGTGTAAGCCACTCTGAGACTCCGAGAGAAGGGTGGGGTATAAATCCAGTCTCCTCCTCCTTCATTTGAACTGTATTTTTAATTACTCAAATGTTTTAATGCTTTTTTATCTTCGCCACCTTGTGGACCCCGGGGGTGAGGGGGAAAGGCAGTATAAAAAATGTTTAAAATAAACAAACAGCCTAAAGTCACATCACAGCAGGCCTTTCATTTCCTGCCCAGAGAGAGGAATTTCCATTCCCCAGAGATCTCCTCAGATCTCGGAAGCTAAGCAGGATCAGCTCTCGCTAGTATTTGGTTGGGAGATCTCCAAGGAATGCCAGGGTCATGAGACAGAGGCAGGCAATGGCAAACCACCTCTGGATATCACTTGCCTTGAAAATCCTGTGTGGTCACCATAAGTCGCCTGCGACTGGACCGCACTTTTCACCACCACCATTCCCGATTTCCCACCCCTGAAGAACTGAGGAAAGGGAGACAAAATGGCCTCCACACAGTGACGTTCTAGGAATTTCCCCTAGTCTTTATGATAAAGACCACAGAGACTAGGGGAAGCAGCCTAGAGCATTACCTGGAAGTGACATCACATCTTCCACAAACTCTGCCTTCCTGAGGTACTGCCCCCCCCAAAATTTTTTCTAGTACTTCCCTGTCAGGAAGGCATTTAAGATGGATTTATTTCAGAGAGCATTTAATGGGAAAGAGTTTTTTTATCCTGCATGCTGCTTTTAATTTGTCGATAGACCCTCATATCGTTTTAATGTCTTTTGTAAGGTGTTGCTTTGTTAGCCCCCTGGAATCCATGGGAGTCGGGCAGGATTTTATTTTGTTTTTTAAAGTAAATATATGGTTTCAGATTCCTGCTCGAATTTCCTGTGGCTAGGAGTGGGAAGCAAATATTGAAATAATACAACTTAAATGTGGAATAGATTATAGCTTCCACTAAGAGCACTTCTGGCTCATTCATGCGCACCGAATGTCTGCCCAAGAGGAAAAGTCTTGGAAGCACTTCTAGAAAGTCAAGGTGTAGGGATTTCTGGGAGGGAAGGCGGCACAGAATGGCCCGATTTCATCAGCTCTCGGAAACAGGGTTGGTACTGAGATGAGAGACCACCAAGGAAGGCTCTGCAGAGGAAGGCAATGGCCAACCACCTCTGCTTCTCACTTCTCTTGAAAGCCCCTTGCTGGGGTTGCCATTAAGCCAGGAATTGGAAGGGAGACCACCAAGGAAGGCTCTGCAGAGGAAGGCCTTGGCAAACCACCTCTGCTTCTCACTTGCCTCAAAAGCCCATTGCTGGGGTCACCATAAGTCTTGGATGGGAAACCACCAAGGAAGGCTCTGCAGAGAAAGACCATGGCAACCGCCTCTGCTTCTCACTTGCCTTGAAAGCCCCTTGCTGGGATCACCATAAGTCTTGGATGTGAGACCACCAAGGAAGGCTCTGCAGAGGAAGGCAGTGGCAAACCACCTCTGCTTCTCACTTGCCTTGAAAGGCCCTTGCTGGGGTCGCCATAAGTCTTGGATGGGAGACCACCAAGGAAGGCTCTGCAGAGAAAGGCCATGGCAACCGCCTCTGCTTCTCACTTGCCTTGAAAGCCCCTTGCTGGGGTCACCATAAGTCTTGGATGTGAGACCACCAAGGAAGGCTCTGCAGAGGAAGGCAGTGGCAAACCACCTCTGCTTCTCACTTGCCTTGAAAGGCCCTTGCTGGGGTCGCCATAAGTCTTGGATGGGAGACCACCAAGGAAGGCTTTGCAGAGAAAGGCCATGGCAACCGCCTCTGCTTCTCACTTGCCTTGAAAGCCCTTCGCTGGGGTCACCATAAGTCTTGGATGGGAGACCACCAAGGAAGGCTCTGCAGAGGAAGGCCTTGGCAAACCACCTCTACTTCTCACTTGCCTCAAAAGCCCATTGCTGGGGTCACCATAAGTCTTGGATGGGAGACCACCAAGGAAGGCTCTGCAGAGGAAGGCCTTGGCCAACCACCTCTGCTTCTCACTTGCCTCGAAAGCCCCTCGCTGGGATCACCATACGTCTTGGATGGGAGACCACCAAGGAAGGCTCTGCAGAGGAGATCTTGGCAAACCACTTCTGCTTCTCACTTACCTTGAAAGGCCCTCGCTGGGGTCAACAGAAGTTGGTTGTGACTTGGCAGCACTCAGGATTTGATAACACTTACTATAGAGTTTTGTCCAAATCCTAGACTATCAACTCTTTCCGCTGGCGATGTGACGTCACTTCCAGGTATTTGGAGGAAGTGACATGGAACCCCTGGAGTGCCACTTTTTTTCCGTTACAAATTTTCCTCCCACTGCCTTTTGGCGGACTGGTGGGCAACGAAACGAGTAACTCCAACATGTGTGGATTATTTATACTGAGACCTTGTCTGTGCTGCTTCCTGATAAAGGACTTGTAACAAACCATTGTTTGGGATTCAGAAAATACACGGATTAGTGATCAACATGTCAGTTATCAGCAATGTTAAAACATATATTTTCAGTTGCGCAAATGGGCTTTTATAGGTTCTGAATTTTGACACTGTGTGGCTCTTTAATTATAAAAGGTGGCCAACCCCTGGATCCACACCTGACATGTCGACTGGGTTTGACAGTAACCCAGTCTCCCTACAAACATCAGAGAACTTTACTCCTGTGCTTCCCTCGGCGTCTCAGAGCGGCTTACAAACACCTTTCCCTTCCTCTCCCCACAACAGATACCCTGTGAGGTAGGCAGGGCTGAGAGAGCTCTGAGAGAACAGCTCTGAGAGAACTATGGCTTGCCCAAGGTCATCCAGTGAGTGGAGGGGTGGGGAATCAAACCTGGTTCTCCCAGATTAGAGTCCGCGCACTTCACCACTGCATCAAACTGGCTCCATAGATTCCACCTTCCAAAGTAGCCATCTTCTCCAGGTGAACTGATCTCTGCCCCCTGGAGATCAATTGTAAAAGTGGGAGCTCGGCTATCGCCTGGGGGCCGGCCACCCCACCTCAGTGGGGCACAACGCCACAGAGTCCGCCTTCCAGAGCAGCCGCTTTCACCAGGGGAACCGATCTCTGCCACCTAGAGATCAGTTGTTATCCCAGGAGGTCTCCTGTCACCACCTGGAGGGTTGGCAGCTTTCCCCTTTGTCACCTCTTTTTCAGACTTTCTACTTTCTGCAAGCCAGTCTAGTGTAGTGGTTCAGTGCACGGACTCTAATCTGGGAGAACCGGTTTTGGTTTCCCACGCCTCCACTTTCAGCTCCTGGATGACCTTCGGCAAGCCATAGTTCACTCAGAGCTGTTCTCTCAAGGACAGTTCTTGAAAGTCCTGTCAGAGCTGTTCATGAAAAAAGAGCCATTTCTGTCAGAGCTCTCTCAGCCCCACCTACCTCACAGGGTGTCCTTTGTGGGGAGGGGAAGGGAAAGGAATTTGTAAGACCCTCTGAGACTCTGAGTGAAGGGCAGAGTATAAATCCAATCTCCTCCTCCTCCACATCAATTTGAAGAAGAGAAGAGACTGGATTTATACCCCACCCTTCACCACCCAAGGGAGTCTCAGAGCGGCTTACAAACTCCTTTCCCTTCCCCTCCCCACAGCAGACATCCTGTGAGGTCGGTGGGGCTGAGAGAGCTCTGACAGAAACAGCTCTTTTTTCAAGAACATCTCTGACAGGACTATGGCTTGCTCAAGGTCATCCAGCCAGGTGCAAGTGGAGGAGCGGGGAATCAAATCCGATTCTCCTAAATTAGAGTCCGCGCACTTAACCACTGCACCAAACTGGCTCCCTCTCACGCACATCTCTGTATAATCCTAGCGAGAGGGCCACCATCGAAATGGAAGGCCCACATGTGGAAAGATTAATCCTCTGTAATGAATATTGCTGCACTGGGGGTGTGTGGGGAGAGCAGTGTGGGACGGCTCTGGCCGCAGCTGTGTCTCGCTGTAGCGGCGGCTGATTTAGAGAGCCGGACCGAAGGATGTTTCCCAGAGCTGGGAAACAATGAATGGCCGTATTGTTGAGGATCACCATTCGGGGACTTCCAGCCTCCCCTGACTGGAAACAGAGGGCGGAAGCCTTTATCTACGCTTCTGGGGCGGAAATGGATGATTCCTGGCCGGTCTATCAGAGGCTGCCCCCCAGGGAAGGAGAGAGGACTTAAGGTTGAAGGAAGGAAGTTGTATCGGATAAACAAAGCGAGAGCCTCAGGAAAACACTTCAGACGGGCCGGACGGCCTCTCTGGAGATCTATTTGAGTTCTGGCTGACACGAACCGGTTTTAGAAAAGAATACCGAAATGTACGCAGGGCGAGACGCGGTCTAAAAGTGTCGTGAAGGCATTCTGGCTTCACGCGCTGTGTATTTAGAGAGCCCTCTAAGCCCGGGGACTCATTGTTAGAAATATAAATAGAGTGTTTTCAGTGAATGTGGGATCAAGCTGGAGTCCATGAAACGTTAGAAACAAAATTTGAATCCAGGGACAACTTTAAGACCAACGAAGTTTCGTTCTGGACATAAGCTTCCGTGTGCGTGCAGACTTAGTAGTTTGAGTCCAGTGGCACATTTAACACCAACGAAGTTTAATTCTGAGCATAAGCTTCCGTGTTCATGCGCACTTTGAAGTTTTGAGTCCAGTGGCACCTTTAGCACCAGCGAAGTTGAATTCTGGGCATAAGCTTCCGTGTTCATGCGCACTTTGAAGTTTTGAGTCCAGTGGCACCTTTAGCACCAACGAAGTTTAATTCTGGGCATAAGCTTCCATGTTCATGTGCACTTTGAAGTTTTGAGTCCATTGGCACCTTTAGCACCAACGAAGTTTAATTCTGGGCATAAGCTTCCGTGTTCATGCGCGCTTTGAAGTTTTGAGTCCAGTGGCACCTTTAGCACCAACGAAGTTGAATTCTGGGCATAAGCTTCCGTGTTCATGCGCACTTTGAAGTTTTGAGTCCAGTGGCACCTTTAGCACCAACGAAGTTTAATTCTGGGCATAAGCTTCCGTGTTCATGCGCACTTTGAAGTTTTGAGTCCAGTGGCACCTTTAGCACCAGTGAAGTTTAATTCTGGGCATAAGCTTCTGTGTTCATGCACATTTAGAAGTTTTGAGTCCAGTGGCACCTTTAACACCAACGAAGTTGAATTCTGGGCATAAGCTTCCGTGTTCATGCGCACTTTGAAGTTTTGAGTCCAGTGGCACCTTTAGCACCAACGAAGTTGAATTCTGGGCATAAGCTTCCGTGTTCATGCGCACTTTGAAGTTTTGAGTCCAGTGGCACCTTTAGCACCAACGAAGTTGAATTCTGGGCATAAGCTTCCGTGTTCATGCGCACTTTGAAGTTTTGAGTCCAGTGGCACCTTTAGCACCAACGAAGTTGAATTCTGGGCATAAGCTTCCGTGTTCATGCGCACTTTGAAGTTTTGAGTCCAGTGGCACCTTTAGCACCAACGAAGTTTAATTCTGGGCATAAGCTTCCGTGTTCATGTGCACTTTGAAGTTTTGAGTCCAGTGGCACCTTTAGCACCAACGAAGTTGAATTCTGGGCATAAGCTTCCGTGTTCATGCGCATTTAGAAGTTTTGAGTCCAGTGGCACCTTTAGCACCAACGAAGTTTAATTCTGGGCATAAGCTTCCGTGTTCATGTGCACTTTGAAGTTTTGAGTCCAGTGGCACCTTTAAGACCAACAAAGTTTCATTCTGGCATAAGCTTCCGTGTTCATGCGCACTTAGAAGTTTTGAGTCCAGTGGCACCTTTAGCACCAGTGAAGTTTAATTCTGGGCATAAGCTTCCGTGTTCATGCACATTTCGAAGTTTTGAGTCCAGGGGCACCTTTAAGACCAACAAAGTTTAATCCTGGGCACGAGCGTCCATGCACATGCACACTTCTTCAGATATCCGATGAAGGGCGCATGCACATGAAACCTTATATTTTGTTCTATTTGCTTCAGAACTTTGTTCAATTGCTTCAGACCAACACAGCTACTCAGCTGAAATCGATCTTCATGTAGTGTTGCCAACTCCAGGTTGGGGCGGAGCCTGGGGAGGAGCAGAAGGACCTCAGCAGGGTAGAATACCATAGTGTTCCTCCACCAAAGCTTGAGTCGCCACCCGCCAGGTGGCACCTCGGCCTCTCCCACTGTTGATTTACAGACGATTGAGATCCGTTCCCCTGGAGGAAGTGGACGCTTTGGAGGGTGGACTCTATGGCCTTATACCCTGCTGGGATCCCGCCACTCCCCAAACCCCGCCCTCCCCAGGCTCCACCCCCCCAGAATCTCCGGGAATCTCCCGACCCACAGCCGGCAACTCTAGCTCAAGCGGCCATTTTCTCCAGGCTGACGAAGGGAACTTTGGCTCTCGAAAGCTTACACCCTGACAATCTTGTTCTCCAAAGACTTCAATCCAGCTGCAGACCAACACAGTATGGTTGCCCTCATAAGAACATAAGAACATAAGAGAAGCCAATGTTGAATCAGGCCAATGGGCCATCTAGTCCAACACTCTGTCACACAGCAGCCAAAATATACCAGGTGCCATCAGGAGGTCCAGCAGTGGGGCCAAGACACTAGAAGCCCTCCCACTGTTGACACCCCCCAAGCACCAAGAATACAGAGCATCACTTGCCCCAGACCAAGAGTTCCTGTAAGAACATAAGAGAAGCCAATGTTGAATCAGGCCAATGGCCCATCTAGTCCAACACTCTGTCACACAGTGGCCAAAAATACCAGGTGCCATCAGGAGGTCCATCAGTGGGGCCAGGACACTAGAAGCCCTCCCACTGTTGACACCCCCCCAAGCACCAAGAATACAGAGCATCACTTGCCCCAGACCAAGAGTTCCTATAAGAACATAAGAGAAGCCAATGTTGAATCAGGCCAATGGGCCATCTAGTCCAACACTCTGTCACACAGCGGCCAAAATATACCAGGTGCCATCAGGAGGTCCAGCAGTGGGGCCAAGACACTAGAAGTCCTCCCACTGCTGCCCCCTCCAGCACCAAGAATAGAGTGCTTCACCCGCCCAGACTGAGAGTTCCCATCTATACCCTGTAGCTAATAGCCACTGATGGACTTCTGCTCCATATGTTTATCTAATTCCCTCTGGAAACTGTCCATGCTTGTAGCTGCCACCACCTCCTGTGGCAGTGAATTCCATATGTTAATCACTCTTTGGGTGAAGAAGGACTTCCTTTTATCTGTTCTAACCTAACTGCTCAGCAATTTCATGCTCTACCTCAAAATCTCCAGGTTTTTCCCAACCTCGAGCTCACAACCCTACAACGCTAACCTCTGAAACCATTCCGCCCCCGGAATAGCCTGAAGAGCAGTTGTAATTCTGGGAGATCTCCAGGCTGCAACTGGGAGTTGGAAATCCAAACACAGCATCCGTGACAAAAATAACAAAGAGTCAATAAAGAGATGTGTGTAAAATCATTTACTGTAGTAATTCTGCAGAAAACTCTCTTCTGTCATCGCTCACACTCAACGGATACTGCGCAATATAAAAAAAGATCCGTTTCACAAGAATTGCTTTATCTGAGCGTGTAGCAATCACAACTCTTACCGATTTCTATTTATCAACTCTTGAAGGAAACATCTCACGTTGTCTTCCTAACAACAGAAACCGAGGTCTTCACAATGTATTAGCTGGATTCTAGAAGCCAAACATAAAGTCTCCACTGCAAATTGCTACCAGCCACGGTCTGCAATTAGGGTTCTGTTATTAGAGTCAACATGGGATGTTTCTTTCAAGAGCTGATAAGTAGAAATTGAGAAGAATTGTGATTGCTACACGCTCAGATAAAGCAATTCTTGTGAAACGGATTTTTTTTTTTATATTGCGCAGTATCCGTTGAGTGTGAGCGGTGACAGAAGAGAGTTTTCTACAGAATTACCACAGTAAATGATTTCGCACACATCTCTTTATTGACCCCTCGTTGTGTTGTGTTTGGATTTCCACCTCCTCCCGTGATCTCTCATTTTGGGCCGCAACTGGAAGTTGGCAACCCCCTTCACTGAGCTGAAAGAGTCAACAGTTTTTCTGCTTCTCTTTACACCTTTTTAATTTCTTTTTTTTTAGTGACTACACGATTCAAAATTTGTAAAAAGACAGACAGGCCTGACCGCTTGGGGCTCCTGAATGCTGATGGGACATGGTGTAGCAACTCACTGTGGGTGATTTCCCACTAAAGCTGCCGCGGGGTTGCGCCGCCGTTTGCCCCGAGATTTTTAGTCAATTTCACACCCGAAGCCGCGGGGCTGCATTTTGACCCGCGGCTTCGCCCGATTTCCCCCGCAGTTTCGTAATCCTGTTTTTTGAGGATTACGAAACTGCGGGGAAATCGGGCGAGCCGCGGGTCAAAATGCAGCCCCGCGGCTTCGGGTGTGAAATTGACTAAAAATCTCGGGGCAAACGGCGGCGCAACCCCGCGGCAGCTTTAATGGGAAATCACCCTGTGTAAGCAGAGAGAGAGAGAAACTGGGTAGTTCAAACGTAGCTCTCTAATGGTGGGCTTGGAAACATGTCGGCAACATGCCGGGCAACATGCAAAGCCAGAGGAGAGCACAATAAGAATGTAAACGGCCAGTCGTTATAGCTCATTGTTCCTCCCCGGAACTTCGGAATTATACAAAACTGCCAAAACATACATACATTTGCTTGTTTTGTGCACGGCACGAAAATTTGCCATTCGTGGGTTGCCGTTTGCAGATTTGCAGCTCACAGTTTCTCTTATTCGTGGCCCGTGGCCTGTCCACAAGATGCGGAGTGGTGCTTTTGCACACAATTATGGCACCGAAAAGGAAAACGAGTTATGGAGAGTGTGGTCAAGAGCAGAAAAGGGGAAGGTGAAGGAGAAGAAGAAAGAGGAGGAACGGGAGGAGAGGAAGAAGAAGAGGAGAAGGAGAAGAGGAGGAGGAGGAGGAAGAGAACAGAAGGAGGAGGAGGAGAGGAGGAGGAGGAGAGGAAGAGGAAGAGGAGGAGGAGAAGGAGAAGAGGAGGAGGAGAAGGAAAAGAAGAGGAGGGGGAGGAGAAGAAGAGGAGGAGGGGAAGGAGAAGAAGAAGAAGAAGAAGAGGTGGTGGAGGAGGAGAAGGAGGAGGAGGGGAGGAGAAGAGCAGGAGGAGAAGAGGAGGAGGAGGAGGAGGAGAAGAAGAGGAGGCACTGGAGGAGAAGGAGAAGAGGAGGAGGGAAGGAGGAGGAGAAGGAGAAGAAGAAGGTCGGTGCAGGAGGAAGAGGAGGAGAAAAATTGTATACCCTGCTTTTCTCTATCTTAAGGAGTCTCAAAGCAGTTTACAATTGCCTTCCTCTCCCCACAACAGGCCCCTTGTAAGGTAGGTCAAGCAGAGAGCTCTGAGAGAACCGTGACTGGCCCAAGGTCACCCGGCTGGCTTCATGTGGAGGAAGAAAAAGAGTTGTTTTTTATACCCTGTTCTTCTCTACCCTATGGAGTCTCAAAACAGCTTACAGTCGCCTTCCCTTCCTCTCCCCACAACAGGCACCTTCTGAGGTAGGTGGGGCCAAGAGCGTTCTGAGGGAACTGTGACTGGCCCAAGGTCACCCAGCTGCCTTCACATGGAGGAGGAGTGGGGGATCAAACCCAGATCTCCGGATTAGAGTCTGCCGCTACACCGCACTAGAGGTGAGGGGATGAACAGGAAAGAAACATTCTGGCTCCGGTCACACACACTAAACAATCCACTTTCAGTCCACTTTCCAACTGGACGTTGCCTGTAGTAAAATCCAGTTGGAAAGTGCACGGAAATCGGATTGGAAGTGGTTTATTTAGTGTGTGTGACTGCAGCCTGTATGTGTGGTGTGTGTGTGAGGCACCGTCAAGTCACATCTGACTTATGGCAACCACTCATGGGGTTGTCAAGGCGAGAGACCAATCGAGGTGGTTTTTCCATTGCCTGTCTCTGAGTAACAACCTTGGACTTCTTTGGTGGTCTCCCATCCAAGTACTAACCAGGGCCGACCCTGCTTAGCTTCCGAGATCTGACGAGATCAGGCGACCACTACTTAGCACTTTATTACTGGACTTTCAGACGACTGTACCCTCCAGTTTGGTGTAGAGGTTAAGTGCGCGGACTCTAATCTGGGAGAACCAAGTTTGATTCCCCCACTCCTCCACGTGCAGCTGCTGGTGTGACCTTGGGTCAGTCACAAGTTCTCTCGGAGCTGTTCTCTCAAGGGCAGTTCTCTCAAGAGCTCTCTCAGCCCCGCCTACCTCACAGGGTGTGTCTGTTGTGGAGAGGGGAAGGGAAAGGAGATTGTAAGCCGCTCTGAGACTCCGAGTGAAGGGTGGGGTAAAAATCCAATCTCCTCCTCCTCCTCTTCTTCTTCTTTCCACCATTATCATCATCATGACATGGTTAGCATTTTGTGGGGAACTTGTGGGGAACTTGGTAATCTTGCTTCTGAGAGGCAACACTCCCCCCCCCCCACTTATTTATACATCTTTGCCATTCATGGTGATCCTGCAAATGGATCCTCCGTGCATGGTGAGGGTGTCTACTGCAATTTTGCAGAAGTTGACTTTTCTTGGCGGAGGACTTGGGCCCCTTTGGTATGGCACCTGGACTTTTCTTTTCCCCCCAAGACTGAAAAAGAAACCCTGATCTTAATTGTGCATGTTTTATTTTGACAGCGTGTAACTGCAATAAAGAAGGCCAACGCTATGCTGGGGATTATTAGGAAGGGAATTGAAAACAAATCAGCCGGTATCATCATGCCCCTGTGTAAATCGATGGTGCGACCTCATCTGGAGTACTGTGTACAGTTCTGGTCGCCAAACCTCAAAAAGGATATTATGGCATTGGAAAGAGTGCAGAGAAGGGCAACTAGAATGATAAAAGGGTTGGAACACCTTCCCTATGAGGAAAGGTTAAAGCGCTTGGGGCTCTTCAGCTTGGAGAAACGACGGCTGAGGGGTGACACGATCGAGGTTTATAAGATTATGCAGGGGATACAGCAGGTAGAGAAAGAAGTCCTTTTCTCCCTTTCTCACAATACAAGAACTCGTGGGCACTCCATGAAATTGCTGAGCAGTCGGATTAGAACAGATAAAAGGAAGTCCTTCTTCACCCAAAGAGTGATCGACACATGGAATTCACTGCCGCAGGAGGTGGTGGCGGTTACAAGCATGGACAGTTTCAAGAGGGAATTAGATACACATCTGGAGCAGAAGTCCATCAGTGGCTATTAGCCACAGGGTATAGATAGGGACTCTCAGTCTGGGGCAGGTGATGCACTCTATTCTTGGTGCTGGAGGGGGGCAGCAGTGGGAGGGCTTCTGGTGTCCTGGCCCCACTGCTGGACCTCCTGATGGCACCTGGTATTTTTGGCCGCTATGTGACAGAGTGTTGGACTAGATGGGCCATTGGCCTGATTCAACATTGGCTTCTCTTATGTTCTTATGATCAAGCGTGGACAGAAATATAGCCTCATCGCCTGGTTTGTCTCCTCGTGCAATGGACCAAGTCCTAAGAAGCGAAATGGCATGTTACGGATTTGGGTTGGCTCTTTGCAGCTTTTCACGTGCTTCACGGGGATGACGGGATGGGCTGGCTGTCATCGCATCCAAATTTGCTACAAGCTCGATCCATGTAAACAAGGGAGCACTGGAGGACAATTCAATTAACTCCAAACAACTATTTCATAGGTTACTTGGCATTAAGGAGCCAGGTTGATGTAGTGGTTAGGAGCTTGGACTCTAATCCGGGAGAACCGGGTTTGATCCCCCACTCCTCCACATGCAGCTGCTGGTGTGATCTTGGGTCAGTCACAAGTTCTCTCTGAGCTGTTGTTTCAAGGGCAGTCCTCAAAAGAGCTCTCTCAGTCTCACCTACCTCACAGGGTGTCTGTTGTGGGGAGAAGAAGGGAAAGGAGATTGTAAGCTGCTCTGAGATTCCGAATGAAGGCTGGGGTATAAATCCAATCCCCCCCCTCCTTCTTCTCCTTCTCCTTCTTCTTTCAAACTCACACTATTCCCTGATTTCCAGGAGCAATCTTTCAGGTCTCAGTGGGTGAGGAAATTCTGTCCTGCTGTCGGAAATACTCTTCCATCAGCAGAGATGTACCACAGATCTAAGCTAGTTGTGATAAACAAATACAGTCCACCAAGAAGTCCAATGCTGATAAACAGGTGAAGAAACAAACAGGAAGAAAATCGAATTCTGCATCACACACTCACCTCCTTCACACTAGTTCCCTCCAACGTTTCCTGTAAACTGTGGAGTGTTGTGAGCAAAAATTCTACTTGGAGGAGGAGGAGGAGATTGGATTTATACCCCGCCCTTCACTACCCAAGGGAGTCTCAGAGCGGCTGACAAATTCCTTTCCCTTCCCCTCCCCACAACAGACACCCTGTGAGGCAGGCGGGGCTGAGAGAGCTCTTGACAGAAACTGCTCTTTTTCAAGGACAGCTCTGACAGAACTATGGCTTCCCCAAGGTCATCCAGCAGGTGCAAGTGGAGGAGTGGGGAATCAAACCCGGTTCTCCCAGATTTGAGTCCGTGCCCTTAACCACTACACCAAACATTAAAATTGTAAGTGAGCGATTTGGCTACTGCATAAATTAGTTTACTCTGGAGCCATCTTTCCTGAGCCAAGGCAAAAAGGTGTGTGAGCCGGAGGCTAAAAAAACTGTGAGCTAGCTCACACTAACTCAGCTTAGAGGGGACACTGGTCTCCTCCACTGGAGGGTCTAAAATCTCATCTGGCAAAGAATTTCCATTTCCCTCTGGCTCATGAGCACGTGCAAAGTCTTGCGCTTCTCCCCCCGCCCCACCTTTTCCTTTGAGGCAGGAACTTTCAATGTGCCAAATTTTATGTCCAAATATTTGCAGACAAATGAAGCCCAGACCCACTGACTGGGATGAAGGAAAGGCTATAACCGAAATCCCCAAAGAATCTCTTGGGCCAAAGACCTTGCTTCTTTTCCTCGTCAGAATTTGCAAGAGACGTCCGTGGCACAGATGTATTTCTACTTTCGAAGCGGCCCCGACCCAGTCGAGGGACCTCAGCTAGAAGCCTTGGAACTTACCTGTCGTATAAATTTCAAATAGACAGACGTGCTTCCTTCCTCGAATTTTACAAGATCTTCTTTTATTTTTAGAACAGACCGTCATTTCGTGTGCTGCAGAAACGAAACTGATTGGAAAACAATTCGCTCACAGCACGAAAATTCATTACGCTGTCCGCTTCGATATCGTACAGGGGACTGGGTAAACCCTATTGACTTCGTTACTAGGAAATAAGAACAAAATGGCAACGTGTGCAGGCATATGAAAGCTTATACTTTGAACAAAACTTTGCGGGTCTTAAAGGGGCCACGGGACTCAAACTTTGTTTTGCTGCTTCAGACCAACAGGGATAACCCCACCCGAATCCTTCAAAATGGTACCTGTGTGTTTTCTTTTGTTTCTTATCCTGATCCTTTCCCCATGAGATGTCTGAAAAATTGATGCTGGCAGGGCTCTTTTTGTAGCAGGGACTCCTTTGCATATTAGGTGACACACCCTTAATGTAGCCAATCCTCCAAGAGCTTACAGAGCTCTTCTTACAGGGCCTACTGTAAGCTCTTGGAGGATTGGCTACATTAGGGGTGTGTCGCCTAATATGCAAAGGAGTTCCTGCTACAAAAAGAGCCCTGGATGCTGGCCCTGGGTGGCCAAAAAGTTATGTGTCCGGTGGTGCCACAGTGAAGAGGACGAACCAACAAGCACTGCTCTTGTGCCGACAGAAGTTCTTGTGCTGGCGGAAAAGGAAGGCGAAGGAGATTATTTATTGATCGTTTTCTTCGTTTATTACGCCCCTTCACACTTTGCGGGATCCGAACCCATTTCTACGGCCTGCTATTCCGCCTTCATTCTTTCTTCTTCTTCCTTCTCACCCGCTTCCTTCCTCTTGCTGCATTCACACATGCTAAATAATGCAGTTTCAAGCCACTTCAGCAACCATTTGCAAGTGGATTTTGCCCCGTCACACAGGCCCTTTCTGCACTCTGCTTTGAATCCACGTTCACCGTGGCGCCCTCCAAGCAATTCTGCACTAGAGTCGAGTTCAACCTTCTTTTTATTCTGGGTTTTCCCTCCGTTCTGCTCTAAAATCGAGTTCAATCTCTTTTTTAATCCAGGTTTCTTCCTCCCCGTTCTGCACTAAAATCGAGTTCAATCTCTTTTTTAATCCAGGTTTCTTCCTCCCCGTTCTGCGCTGAGTCGAGTTCAACCTCCTTTTTAAGCCAGGCTTCTTCCCCCCCTGCACTAAAATCGAGTTCAACCTCCTTTTTAATCTAGGCTTCTTCCTCCCCGTTCTGCGCTAAAATCGAGTTCAACCTCCTTTTTAATCCAGGTTTCTTCCTCCCCGTTCTGCACTAAAATCGAGTTCAACCTCCTTTTTAATCCAGGTTTCTTCCCCCCGTTCTGCACTGAAATCGAGTTCAACCTCCTTTTTAATCTAGGTTTCTTCCCCCCGTTCTGCACTAAAATCGAGTTCAACCTCCTTTTTAATCCAGGTTTCTTCCCCCTGTTCTGCACTAAAATCAAGTTCAACCTCCTTTTTAATCCAGGATTCTTCCCCCCATTCTGCAGTAAAATCGAGTTCGACCTCCTTTTTAATCCAGGTTTCTTCCCCCCGTTCTGCACTAAAATCGAGTTCGACCTCCTTTTTAATCCAGGATTCTTCCCCCCATTCTGCACTGAAATCGAGTTCGACCTCCTTTTTAATCCAGGTTTCTTCCCCCCTGATTCTGCACTGAAATCAAGTTCAACCTCCTTTTTAATCCAGGTTTCTTCTCCTCCCATTCTGCACTAAGATAGAGTTCAGCCTCTTTTTAAATCCAGGTTTCTTCCCCCCGTTCTGTACTAAGATTGAGTTCAACCTCCTTTTTAATCCAGGTTTCTTCCCCCCATTCTGCAGTAAAATGGAGTCCAACCTTCTTTTTATTCCGGGTTTCCCTCCCATTCTGCATTACTTTCCTTCCCTTCATTGGTCAGCCCAAGTTTCAGCCTGCTGTTGCCCCGGGTTATTTGGATGCCGTTTTGCCGAGGACATAAAATTTCCTCGACTTGAACACTGAGAAAATTCGGAGTGGCGGGCCAATGCAGGAAGGGCCACAGTAAAATCCAGTTGCGAGGTGCATTGAAAGTGTGTTAATTAGCATGCGTGAAACTGACCTCTGTCTTCCTGTGGTTATTTATTGATTTAATTATTTAATATCCCGCCCTCCTCCCCTAGGCAGGGTCAGGACAGCTTACACGGAATTATTAGATTTATACCAGGCCCTCCCCACTGACGTAGGCTCGGGGCAGCTTACACAAATTTTAAAAAACAGTTTAAAACCAGGATAAAATCTAAAGTGCGATACGTACTTTCCTACGCAGTGGCAAACAATGAACCAATATTACCATATCCAGTATTTTCATAGCAGGAGTCCATCAGTACAATGATGGAAAAGATCCCAGGGAAGGCTCTGATGTTATGACCGAATGTTAAGTGTGGTCAAATGTGGTCGAATGCCTGGCGAAAGAGCTCTGTCTTGCAGGCCCTGTGGAACTGTAATAAGAAGAGAAGAAGAAGAAGAAGAGATTGGATTTATACCCCGCCCTTCACTCGGAGTCTCAGAGCGGCTTACAAACTCCTCTCCCTTCCCGTCCACACAACAGACAACCTGTGAGGTAGGTGGGGCTGAGAGTGCTCTTTCAAGAACTGCCCTTTCAAGGACAGCTCTTGTCAGAACTATGGCTTGCCCAAGGTCATCCAGCAGCTGCAAGGGGAGGTGTGGGGAATCAAACCCAGTTCTCCCAGATTAGAATTGGCGGGCACTGTAAATAAGCCTATCATGGGTGTGGGTTGTGGTTTGCAATGGGGATTTAAGCAGGCCTCGGGTCCTGCTGACCCTCTGTCTTTTGGTGTCTGAAATAAATAAACTATGAGCCGGTTTACTAACTAAGGCATCCGGAACCCAGTGCTTTACACATGGAAAAGGCTCTAGCCCTGGTGGCATCCAGTCTGGCCTCTTTAGGGCCAGGAAGAACCAGGAGGCTTTGTGTCCCAGAATGCAGTGCTCTCTTTGGAACATGTGGGGAAAGGCTGTCCCTCAGGTATGCGGGTCCCTGACCATAAAGGGCTTTATAGGTGAGAACCAGCACCTTGAAGCGAATTCAGTATGGTATAGGCAGCCAATGCAATGCTTTCAGCGCAGGCCGGATGTGTTCTCGCGGAGAGAGACCCAGCCACAGCCTGGCCATTGCAGTCTGCGCCAGCTGCAGCTTCCGAATTTGTGACAAGGGCACAATGTAGAGAGCATTACAGTAATCTAATCTCGCGGTGACCATTGCGTCGATTACTGTTGCCAAGTCGCCGTGTTCAAGGAAGGGAACCAACTGCCTGATCAGCCGAAGATGGTAAAAGGCTGACTTGGCAGTGGCTGCTACCTGGGCCTCCTTCGTTAGGGAGGCATCCAAGAGCACTCCCAAACACCTAACCTCCTCCATATGCAGCTGCTGGTGTGACCTTGGGTCAGTCACAAGTTCCCCCAGAGCTGTTCTCTCAAGGGCAGTTCTCGAAAGAGCTCTTTCAGCCCCACCTACCTCACAGGGTGTCTGTTGTGGGGAGGGGAAGGGAGAGGAGTTTGTAAGCCACTCTGAGACTCCGAGTGAAGGGCGGGGTATGAATCCAATCTCCTCCTCCTCCTCTTCCTCTCATTCACCTCGTGGATGGTCTTTTCCACACAAGAAATCCGTTTGCAGATTATTCTTGTAGTGCAACGATAGCGCAATGTCTAATGATATATGAATGCAATCCAAACCCTTTTTTAGGGTCGTTCTGCTGTGGTGGCTCAGAAGTTAAGACACTGAGCTGCAGACCGGAAGGTCTGCAGTTTGGCAGTTCGAGACCCGAGTGCTGCGTGACGGAGTGAGCTCCCGTCTCTGGCCCCAGCTCCTGCCAACATAGCAGTTTGAAAGCAAGAAATTGCAAGTACATAAATAGGTACCACTGCAGTGGGAAGGTAACAGCATTCTGTGTGCCTTGGCGTTTAGTCACGCCAGCCACATGACCACGGAAATGTCGTCGGACAGCGCTGGCTCTTCAGTTTGGAAACAGAGATGAGCACCGCCCCGCAGAGTCGGATTTGACTGCATTTTGAGCAAGGGAAAACTTTACCTTTACCTGCCTTTCCTAATCGCTGGAAGATCAGGAGAGAACCTGTGAGGCAAGCGTCCCTTGGATAGATAGGGCTGTCCATATCTATAAGATGTGTATCTGACTAACCACACTACTGGGGAACAATCCAGGCCATAGGGCGACTGGCTAGTAATCCCACCAGCCCGTCTATAACCCTCCAAGGGTTTGAATTTTCACCTTCTTGTGCCACTGGTCAGACACCCCCCCCCCCCCGCTTTATACAACTCTAGTAAATTCAGCCAAGGATTTGTGTTTGCTTGGCATGAGCTCACCTTTGTGTCTAAAGTGGATTAATGGAGGTTAACCCCGCAAAGCGTTAGCCAAACATGGTATTAAATTCTCCGCTAAAGACAATGTTTTTGTTTTCCCTCGGTCATGATGCATTCCTAATAGACCTGCGAGCTAAACCGATTTCGTAAGGGATTAGAGGTTGCTTTCCTCCCCCTTTCCCCTAGCGAGAAGATTTTTGGCACGTTGAGAACATGTACGAATGTTTTTTAAGCCCAGGCTGATTTACCCAGGGCTGATGTAAGTGACAGATTTCACTCATATCAAGACGCTGCTCACTCACCCCGTGAAGTTCCAGGGATACCCATTATTTCGTCATCACTGAAGACTGGCTGTCTGTGTGGCTCAACGGTAAGAGCTTCCACTTGGTACACAGAAGGTCCCAGGTTCAATCCCCGGCATCTCCAGTTACAAGGGTCAGGCAGTAGGTAATGGGAAAGACCTCTGCCTGAGACCCTGGGAAGCAGCTGCCAGGTTGAGTAGGCAATACCAACCTTGATGGAACAAGGGTCTGACTCAGTATAAGGCGGTTTGATGGGTTCATGTGTGATATCATAATAAAGAGCCCAGTTTGGTGTAGCGGTGAGGAGTGCGGATCCTAATCTGGGAGAGCCAGGCTTGAACCCCCGCTCCTCCACATGCAGCTGCTGGTGTGACCCTGGGTCAGTCACAAGTTCTCTCTGCTGGAAAGAGCCGTCCTCGAAAGAGCTCTCTCAGCCCCACCTCCCTCACAGGGTGTCCATTGTGGGAAGGGGAAGGAGATTGTAAACCGCTCCTTCGGGGGGGCACCTGCCATCTTGTCCCTAGCCCCTCTACGGGTGAAGACTGACAGAAATCAGACGAGCGACGGAGCTGGGATGTCCAGTAATGCAGGGTGCAGGGGGGTCTCGACATTCTGAGAGGTGCAAAGCCACCGCGACAAAAATACATGCATAGTTTCCACCCTCCAAGTATCTGGTCGGGAGCCAAATGCTCTGACATTTGCGCCGTCAGAACAATCAAGAAATATAATGGCGCCGACGTTGGAATTAGTGTGGTTTTGTGTTGGGGTTTTTTTCCCCTCCAGAGGAAGTTCAACAGAGGCAAACAGGGCTGCTTCAGCTTTGTCTACAGAAGGAACAAACCCCGTTTTTTTTGTCGGGACAGCAAGTGGGATAGGGAGAGAAAGAGGGGGACAAAAACTGAAAACCCCCCCCCAACGAATTAAGAACCTGAAAGGTTAAAAGGATACAGATTAGGAGGCCCAATGTTAACATCAATAAATAGATAACATAAATGCTACAATATGTTGTCGCAGGCTCCCATGGCCCGAGTTCCATAGTTGCTGTAGATTTTCCGGGTTGTGTGGCCGTGGTCTTGGCGTCGTAGGACCTGACGCTTCACCAGCAGCTGTGACTGGCATCCTCAGAGGTATAACACAGAAAGGTGGAGTACTCTCTGTGTCAAGGTGAGCAGAAAAATGGTAGGCAGGTAATTTATCTCTACCCTGGAAGGTGGGGTGGTTTCCTGTCCTGAAAAACACAAAAGGCTCTACAGCTGACAATAGCACTACAGATAAGATTAGAGTTTCAATAGCCATTCCACACACAAAAGAACCTCCTCAGGAAACAGGAAACCTCCTCAGGAAACAAGCCATAGACAAAAAAACCCTCAGGAAAGCTTCTTTCATTAGCATGTTCATAGCCTGGAGAACTCCTACAAGATAATGACTCAGCCCTACCCAGCCTTCCTGAGTAGATATAAATGACCTGCCTACCATTTGTCTGCTCGTTAGATATACATTGTTAATGGTGTATTATTGCACGTAAACAACAAACCATCTTAACTTCTGAAGTCTAAATATTCCTTATTGTAATCACAGCTTTAGTTACTCAGTCTAATCAGTCACACCGTGGCCCTTGGATAGTGTTAACCTTCGGGTGGCGGCTGGAGAACCCCCGGAATTCCAACTGGTCTCCAGAGCAGATCCCTTGGAGAGAATGTTTTGGAAAGTGGACTCTAGGCTTCTGCCAGCAAGAGTGGATCTCTCGCCCAAGGAGGCTTGCTTGAACCCTGGAAGGGTCAGATTCGGTGGGGACCAGCAAAGTAGTCACGTCAGAAGGCTTCGTTGTTTCCTCGTTGTCTCCTTTATGTGTTAATTATGCCCCGTTGGTTGAAAAGATATCCCGTTAAAGCTGCTTGGGGAGACCAATCCTAAGCAGGGTCTACTCAGAAGTAAGCCCCATTTTATTCAATGGGCTTGCTCCCCTTCTTCCCCGCTCACTTATTCAGATGCTATTCAGGTAGAAAATGCCAACGATGGTAACAATTATCTGACACAGAACAATTATCTGACACCTTGACACAGAGAGTACAACATCTTTCTGTGTTATACCTCTGAGAATGCCAGTCACAGCTACTGGCGAAATGTCAGGTCCAACAAGACCACGGCCGCACAACCCGGAAAATCTACAGGAACTAATTATCTGAATAATACTTGAAGCAACTGGAAGCAGAATTTCATATTCTAGGTGCGGTAGCCCGGGCTATTTTTGGGCAGGAACGCACAGGAACGGCGTTCCGGCTGGCTCCCGAGTTGGCCACACCCAGCAGGAACTCATTAGCATAATAGGCCACACCCAACAGCAGAAACTCATCAGGACTGGCTACATGAGGGGGGGGTGGCCTAACATGCAAAGGAGTTCTTGCTACAAAAAAAAAAAGCCCTGGGTCTTGACAACAAACAAGGTAAACAAAATAAGAAGCAAAAGGTGGGTGTGGTTGGATGACCCCACTTCTGGTAACATGGGGGTGTGGCCTAATATGCTAACAAGCTGCACGGTCAGGGGCGTGTCCCAATATGCTAATGAGTTCCTGGGCTTGCACCCCAGAAAGTGCTCTTAAGGCAGGCATGCCCCCCAAATTATTTAAATGCCTCCCAAAGGAAAAAAATCCTGGCTACGCCCCTGTCTCCCATCCAAGTACCAACCAGTGCCAACCCTGCTTAGCTTCCAGGTCAGGACACCCTTGCTCTGACTCCTATGTATTTTCACAACTTGTCAGCTACTGAGTGTTTGATCACTGTAGTACACGTTGCACAAGACTGCAGGTGTTGGCTTAGTCCTTACTGCATACAGCAGGACTAAACACCCCACCCCCAGTATATATATTTTAGATTTCAGTTGTTTTCTGCAAACTTGGGGCTTTTTATCAAGTTCGTAAAAAAGGTCTCTCCTGTCTGTTCACGGCTCCCGCCTCTGGATTTAAGTATCTACAGATTTTGCCACGTTGAGAATTACATGCATTGATTAGCAATACGTTGCACTAATCATTGACTTCTTGAACTGTCTTGTCCATGCCAGAAAATCCAGTTGTGAATGGGAGCCCGGGGAGGAGATGACTGAGAGGTGCTATGCAATGCTGCCTCTAAGCTGTGGAGTCTTGTGAGCAAAAATTCTAGTTTGTGAGCCGCTGGCATTAAAGTTGTGAGCGCGCGATTTGGCTGCTGCATAAATCAGTCTGCTCCGGAGCCCTCCTTCCTGAGCGAAGGCAAAAATGTGTGAGCCAGAGGCTAAAAAACTGTGAGCTAGCTCACACTAACTCAGCTTAGAGGGAACACTGGTGCTATGATGCCCATCTTCAAATGTTCAAAGGGCTGTCATATAGAGGATGGGCGCGGAGTGGTTTTCTGTTGCCCCAGAAGGTTGGACCAGAACCAACGGGGTTGAAATGAAATCAGAAGCGTTTTCGGCTAAACATTAGGAAGAACTTCCTGACAGAGCGGTTCCTCAGTGGGACGGGCTTCCTCAGGAGGTGGTGGGCTCTCCTTCTTGGGAGGTTTTCAAACAGAGGTTCGATGGCCATCTGACCACAATACGAATTCTGTGAACATAGGCAGATCGTGAGAGGGAGGGCAGGAAGGGTTGCCTCGGTGCTTAGTTCTTGTGGCCCTTTCTTACACAGCCAGGGAAATGCTGATCGTCACTTTGGGATCAGGAAGCAATTTTTCTCCAAGCCAATTTGGCCAAGGATCCTGAAGGACTTTTTTTGCCATCTTCTGGGCATGGAACAGGGGTCCGCGGCAATGTTCCCTCTAAGATGTGGAGTCTTGTGAGCAAAAAATCTACTTTCCTTCTCCCCACAACAATTTGGCTACTGCATAAATTAGTTCGCTCTGGAGCCCTCCTTCCGGAGCAAAGAAAAAACATGTGAGCTGGAGGCTAAAAAAACTGTTGAGCTAGCTCACAGTAACTCAGCTTACAGGGAACACTGCTTGTGTCTGTTTTGCACAAGCTGCAAGCACTTATTTAGTAAAAAATGTGTGCACCAGAGGCTAAAAAATGGTGAGCTAGCTCACACCAACTCAGCTTAGAGGGACCACTGGTCAGTGGGGGGGGGAGTATTTGTGTTTTCCCAGCATTGTGCAGCGGGTTGGACTGGATGACCCCGGAGGCCCCTTCCAACTCTTTGATTCTATGACTATTATAGTGCATCGACAGTGTAACAACCAGTGATGTGCAGCCTAATCAAAGACTCCACAAATAGTCTCGGGACAACTGGGTGTGTGCATCCCAGATCTAATTCAGGCGTAGCCACTTGACTCCGCTTACATTGAGAGCCAGTTGGGTGTAGTGGTTAAGTGCGCGGACTTTTATCTGGGAGAACCGGGTTTGATTCCCCCAATCCTCCACTTGCACCTGCTGGTGTGACCTTGGGTCAGTCACAAGCTCTGGCACAGCTGTTCTCTCAAGGACAGTTTCTGTCAGAAGTTCTCTCAGCCCCACCTACCTCTCAGGGTGTCTGTTGTGGGGAGAAGGGAAAGGAGTTCTTAAGCCGCTCTGAGACGCCTTTGGGCAGTGAAGGGCGGGGTATAAATCCAATCTCTTCTTCTTCTTCTACCTCACAGGGTGTCTGTTGTGGGGAGGGGAAGGGAAAGGAGTTCTTAAGCCGCTCTGAGACGCCTTTGGGCAGTGAAGGGCGGGGTATAAATCCAATCTCTTCTTCTTCTTCTACCTCACAGGGTGTCTGTTGTGGGGAGGAGAAGGGAAAGGAGTTCTTAAGCCGCTCTGAGACGCCTTTGGGCAGTGAAGGGCGGGGTATAAATCCAATCTCTTCTTCTTCTTCTACCTCACAGGGTGTCTGTTGTGGGGAGGGGAAGGGAAAGGAGTTTGTAAGCCGCTCTGAGATGCCTTTGGGCAGTGAAGGGCGAGGTATAAATCCAGTCTCTTCTTCTTCTTCTACCTCACAGGGTGTCTGTTGTGGGGAGGGGAAGGGAAAGGAGTTCGTAAGCCGCTCTGAGACGCCTTTGGGCAGTGAAGGGCGAGGTATAAATCCAATCTCTTCTTCTTCTTCTACCTCACAGGATGTCTGTTAGGGGAAGGGAAAGGAGTTTGTGAGCTGCTCTGAGACGCCTTTGGGCTGTGAAGGGCGAGGTATAAATCCAATCTCTTCTTCTTCTTCTACCTCACAGGATGTCTGTTAGGGGAAGGGAAAGGAGTTTGTGAGCTGCTCTGAGACGCCTTTGGGCTGTGAAGGGCAGGGTATAAATCCAATCTCTTCTTCTTCTTCTATCTCACAGGGTCTCTGTTGTGGGGAGGGGAAGGGAAAGGAGTTTGTAAGCCGCTCTGAGACGCCTTTGGGCAGTGAAGGGCGAGGTATAAATCCAATCTCTTCTTCTTCTTCTACCTCACAGGGTGTCTGTTGTGGGGAGGGGAAGGGAAAGGAGTTCGTAAGCCGCTCTGAGACGCCTTTGGGCAGTGAAGGGCGAGGTATAAATCCAATCTCCTCTTCTTCTTCTACCTCACAGGGTCTCTGTTGTGGGGAGGAGAAGGGAAAGGCGTTTGTGAGCCGCTCTGAGACGCCTTTGGACAGTGAAGGGCGGGGTATAAATCCAAACTCTACTTCTACCTCACAGGGTGTCTGTTGTGGGGAGGGGAAGGGAAAGGAGTTCGTAAGCCGCTCTGAGACTCCTTTGGGTAGTGAAGGGCGGGGTATAAATCCAATCTCCTCTTCTTCTTCTACCTCACAGGGTCTCTGTTGTGGGGAGGAGAAGGGAAAGGCGTTTGTGAGCCGCTCTGAGACGCCTTTGGACAGTGAAGGGTGGGGTATAAATCCAAACTCTTCTTCTTCTTCTACCTCACAGGGTGTCTGTTGTGGGGAGGAGAAGGGAAAGGAGTTCGTAAGCCGCTCTGAGATGCCTTTGGGCAGTGAAGGGCGGGGTATAAATCCAAACTCTTCTTCTTCTTCTACCTCACAGGGTGTCTGTTGTGGGGAGGGGAAGGGAAAGGAGTTTGTGAGCCGCTCTGAGACGCCTTTGGACAGTGAAGGGCGGGGTATAAATCCAAACTCTTCTTCTTCTTCTACCTCACAGGGTCTCTGTTGTGGGGAGGGGAAGGGAAAGGAGTTCGTAAGCCGCTCTGAGACTCCTTTGGGTAGTGAAGGGCGGGGTATAAATCCAATCTCTTCTTCTTCTTCTACCTCACAGGGTCTCTGTTGTGGGGAGGAGAAGAGAAAGGAGTTTGTGAGCCGCTCTGAGACGCCTTTGGACAGTGAAGGGCGGGGTATAAATCCAAACTCTTCTTCTTCTTCTACCTCACAGGGTGTCTGTTGTGGGGAGGAGAAGGGAAAGGAGTTCGTAAGCCGCTCTGAGATGCCTTTGGGCAGTGAAGGGCGGGGTATAAATCCAAACTCTTCTTCTTCTTCTATCTCACAGGGTGTCTGTTGTGGGGAGGGGAAGGGAAAGGAGTTTGTGAGCTGCTCTGAGACGCCTTTGGGCTGTGAAGGGCGAGGTATAAATCCAATCTCTTCTTCTTCTTCTAACTCACAGGGTATCTGTTGTGGGGAGGGGAAGGGAAAGGAGTTTGTGAGCTGCTCTGAGACGCCTTTGGGCAGTGAAGGGCGGGGTATAAATCCAATCTCTTCTTCTTCTTCTACCTCACAGGGTCTCTGTTGTGGGGAGGGGAAGGGAAAGGAGTTCGTAAGCTGCTCTGAGACGCCTTTGGGCTGTGAAGGGCGGGGTATAAATCCAAACTCTTCTTCTTCTTCTACCTCACAGGGTGTCTGTTGTGGGGAGGAGAAGGGAAAGGAGTTTGTAAGCCGCTCTGAGACGCCTTTGGGCAGTGAAGGGCGGGGTATAAATCCAATCTCTTCTTCTTCTTCTACCTCACAGGGTCTCTGTTGTGGGGAGGGGAAGGGAAAGGAGTTCGTAAGCTGCTCTGAGACGCCTTTGGGCTGTGAAGGGCGAGGTATAAATCCAATCTCTTCTTCCTCTTCTACATATGCTCCAGAACCAGAATTAGTTTTATTTTTCGTTTTAAGGTTAGGGGGATTAAAAACAAAGAGATGACTGGGAGAAATCACAGGAAATTCACAGCATAGAGAACTCCCCTGTTGTAATACCAGAACTTGGAAGCAACCCGATAAAATTAATCAGTAGTTTTTTCACAGCAGGCTCCCCCCAAATGTGCTTTTCCACACACTATTGATAGAATTTTCTGACACAAGACACTGATTAAGTGGGAACTAATTGAGAGGGCTTTACAAGGAGACGGGCCAATTTTGCAGAGAAGACGTCTATTAATGGCTATTGGTCATCGTGGGACTGGATCCCGTTTGCTTTTTGTGCACGATTTCGACCAGTTCCCCTCATCGCTGCAATGCCTGTTTTACACGCTTCTCTCCCCGCCCGTGTGGGACCCATAATCCTCTCCAGTGCTCTGAAGAAGCCCCGTTCCCCCCTTTCCGAAAGGGGGAAAAGTCAGAAGGACCCACAATCCATGTTTTGAAGCAGTATGTCAACGAATGCCAGCTCTAAGTATGGGAGGAATAGAAGAGAGAAGAGTTTGGATTTATTCCCCGCCCTCCACTACCCAAAAGAGTCTCAGAGCGGCTTACAAACTCCTTCCCCTTCCCCTCCCCACAACAGACATCTTGTTTGGTAGGTGGGGCTGAGAGAGCTCTGACAGAAACTGCTGTTTTTCAAGAACAGCTGTGCCTGAACTATGGCTTGCCCAAGGTCATCCAGCGGGTGCAAGTGGAGGAGTGGGGAATCAAACCCGGGTCTCCCAGATTACAGTCCGTGCACTTAACCACTGCACCAAACTGGCTCACTATGGAATACCTCGGAATATCGTGTGCAGTTCTGGTCACCATCATCTCGAAAAGGACCTCCCATAGCTAGAAAAAGTACAGCAGAGAGCAACCAAGATGAGGAAATGCTGAAGAGCCTGGGACTTTCCAGTTGAGAAAAGAGACTGCAGAGAGAGGTTCGTAAAATGACGCGGTGTGTGGAGAAAGATAAATTTTTCTCCCTCTCCCCAAATGGTAGAAGTCGAGGGTATCCAATGAAGCTAATGGGCAGTAGGTTCAGGACGGAGAAAAGGAAATACTTACATGGCAAGCGGGGGGGGGGATGTGAAAAACCGCCTCGGATCTCCAATCAGGGAGAAGAGTGGGATATATGTATAAAAAAAAATAAAAACTATGTTCACATGGCGAAAAGGTCCAAGTGCTACAATTAGTGAACCTGGGACCGTCTGCGGGCCAAGCCAAGAAGATGCTCTACCACCCAGCCACAGCGCCTCTCGTTTTCCAGAGAGCTACTTAGAAGGAGGGGAGCCGAAGTGTATTGTTAGGTTTTCACTGCTGTAGTTACTCCCCCCGTTACGCCCTGAGCTTGGATTACGTCCCCATTAACATGCGGTATCCTAAATGGCAATGCCTGATTGGCTACTCTGTGTAGCAGGCCAATCAGGGAACAAGGATTGTGCTGGAGGGAAGCAAAGTGATTGAATGTTATCTCTGAATTACAATTGGTTGTTAACCTGACTATGGGCGTGGCTATGCTAGCCCGCACAGTTTAAATAAGAGCCTGTTGCTCTATGTTTCCGTTGTCTGTTCTGAGTTGCTGAATCACTATTAAAAGCTGAATCACTTTTGTTGAGAACTACCTACGTGTCATACTTATCACCCCCCCCCATCCTTCTGACATAGAAGAGTTGGATTTGTATCCCACCCTTCACCCAGAGCGGCTGACAATCTCCTTCCCCTCCTCCACAACAGACACCCCATGAGGTAGGTGGGGCTGAGAGCGCTCTAAGAGAGCTGTGACTGACAGAAGAACAAGAGAAAGAGGAACAAGAAGTATGAGGAAGAGTTGGACTTATACCCCACCTTTCACTCTGCGTCTCAGACCGTCTTGCAATCTCCTCTTTCCCTTCCCGGGCAGGCGGGGTTGAGAGAGGCCTGAGAGAACTGCTCTTGAGAGAACAGCTCTGAGAGAACTGTGACAGACCCAAGGAGGAGTGGGGAATCAGACCCAGTTCTCCAGATGAGAGTCCGCCGCTGTTAACCACTATACCAAAATGTCTTTCCTGTAGTGGGTGCAGCCACAAAATGGCTGCCACAGCCTACCTTCAATCATACTATGAAGATCCTTGGGTTGTGGTCACAGCTGCTGCCAAAGCAGAGGTTTTAAAAACCTGCACAGCCAATCAAATTTCCAATGGCCAATCAGAAGCTCCACTAGGCCCCACCCACTGTATAAAAAACACACACGTGGCAGGTGATAGGGAAGGTGTTGGTAGGCGCCATTTTGAGGACCCCCACGCTAGGTCTTGTACAAATGGAACTTTACTTAGTCTGCTATGTTTCCGCTTGCACGTTGCTGGGTCTGTGCTTTTACCTCGGATCTTCTCTTTCCGCAATCCAAAACCTGCCATTGAAGACTTCTCAAGCATGTAAAACAGATTGGTTTTGATATGATGTATTTGTATTTACATGGTACATTTTGAAAGCAATCGCTATAATGGATCCATACATATTAGAAACAATAATAAAAAAAGTCAAGAACTAAAATGTACATCATACACTTGTATATATATTCTTTACACGGAGGTAAAAAGGCTTATAAAAATCAATACAACAGAGTTTTTTTAAACTTCTCGTATATAGATACATAATGGAAATTTGCTTCAGGCACTTAAATTTGTTAATGTGAGCAATAGCTTGGGAACAATTTTTTTTTTTTTAATTATTTCGCAACTTAAAAACAACAACAACAACAACAACAAACCCAACTTTTGGTTAATGGATCGTTACCACTGATACAAAAATAAAATCTGAATAATTATTCTCGGACAATTTGATGTCAGTATTGAAAAGCTGACCGGGGGAGGGGGAGCCACGCCGTACGGCCGCAGCGTGGAAATCAAGGAGAAATATTTACAAAAAAACAAACAAACCTCCCCCCCCTGCCCGTTCCTATCCTTGTGCCCATTTTAGTGCTCCCTTTGCAAAAATAATCCCCCCCCCCAAGAATAAAACCTAAAATACAAAACAGATCGACGCAAAACCGAGGAGGAAATAAAAAAGACGAGAGGGGGAAGGGAACGTACAAGGCGTGGAGCGTGAGAGATAAATAGGGGCACTTAACAGAATCCGTAAGATCTCCTCTGTAGTGTTGTGCTTTGTTAGAGGGGTCCTAAGACCTTACGGGGATTCGGAAAAGTGGAACAGCTCATTTAAAAAAGACCCCCCCCAAAAAAAAAACGTTGTTCCACTACTTTTGTTTATGAGGCTGACTCGATGTTCCCTAGACACCCTTGAGAGATTTGTCATTTGCGTTTCAGGCACAAACAATGTTTATCCCCCCCCCCCCCCCGAGATGATCAAGAACAAGTAAAAAAAGAATAATAAAAATAAAAAAGCTTCCCTTACCGTTTTGCACTTTTACAATACAAATGCGAAACCTGCTATTTCTGTAAAATTGAAGCCTACTCTCGGTATTGTAATGTTACTGGCAAAATCCCAAACCTTGGAATCTTTAATAGGGGACAACTAAACACTCTGTGCAGAGAGAGTGGGCTGAAAAATGGTTGGACTGTACCACTTCAGACTGCAACTGGGGGACTGCATTCTCGGAGACTCCTGTACATAAAACCAAAAACCAACTCCTTGCATAGTAAGCTAGTGTTATCAGTCATGCCAAATATCTCCCTGCTACTAGCTTTTTACATGCAGGGAACTGTGTGTGTGAAATCAAAAAGGACAACCCCTCCGTAAACTCCCCACTTGTAGTGAGAAATGGTACATGCCCAGAATTCCACCTCGATTCAGCTCTTCATTCTACATAAATTGTAGATCAACTCTGCCCCTGTGGTTAGGTTGCTTTTGTGGGTGGTAGGGTCTTACCACGTGGCTCTTTTCCACCCCACAAAAATTACTTGAGAAACTAAAGGTCATGTGGGAAGAATGGCCCCTGCAACTTCTCCCAAATTCAGAGGTGATTGCCCCAGAAACTGAGGGAATATTGATGTAAAAAGAGATGCCAACCCTTGCTTGGCGATCCTTGGGAGCACTGGGGGGGGGCATAGCGACTTCTTGGAAGTCACTTCCTGTTTGAAACAGGAAGTTATGACACTCCAGAAATTTAAAAAAAAAAATCTCCATGGTAAAACCATAAATATTTTTGAAATGTCTTGAATGTCATGACCTCACTTCCTGTTTTAAAATAGGAAGTGGTTTTCCAGGCTGTTTCTCCCCCTCCCATTACTGGTTAATTGGTCACCCTAGATGCTGGGAAGAACCGCAGGATAAGTTCCTCTCACACGTCCAGGAATGTCACAGCATGAGAAGGGGCCTCTCTGTCAAGGCTCCCGTGCCACAAAAGTCATGTGTGATGGGACCTTTGAAAGAGTTTCCAGTTTCCACACACTAGGTTTTTTCAGGCCTTTTCGGCACCATACTAGAGGCCCGCTCCCAAAGGTCCCCCAATTTTCAGGAGTGGCTTACCAGGAGGCACCTGAGGAGGATGGAGTCTCTTCCTTCTGGAAACAAAACACCCTCCCAAACACTGCTCACCACATGGCCCTTGGGGAGGGCGATCCATTTTTCTCTTGTAGACCCAACGCCTATTGCGATTCGCCCAAGAGAGTCGACCTAACACTTGGCCAAACAATCAAATCAGCGTCAGAGTGTCTATCTCCTCACATGCTTAAGCTTCACGACCCTTTGACCAGATACACCATTGCATATGTCATTCACCGTGACTTTTTTAAAAAGGGGGAACAGCAAGACTCCAGGAAAGAGCGTCTGGCCCGAGGAGTAGCAGACGGGTCACTATTTGGCAAAAAAAAATAATCCCTTTCCTTTAAGACTCGCGTCTAACGTGCATTTAGGAGGGCAGGAGTGGGGCAGCGCGAGGGGGGCACGGGCATGCACTCGCTGGCAATCGACTGCGGAAAGGCATTATGGCAGGAACAGCAGCGCCAGGTCACACAAGCCGATTCCCTAGCTGCCTCCGAATATTCCGATTGTACTATGCTATATTATAGCTAAACGGCTCTAGCATTATTCCTTTGAATAAAAAGTATCTTTTTTTTTTTTTGCTATTCCACGTCATATATTAGAAAAATATTATTTCCCCCCCACCCCCCGGCTAATTTACAAGCCTTGTACACAAGACATGGCTTTTAAGAAACACAACACCCAGAAAAGGAGAAAAAAAAATAAGGTAAAAAGAAATCAAATTTGCACAAATTTAGAAGTGTCGTTTTTTTAAAAACCCTGCTGTATGTATTTTCACCACATACATAAAAACCGTACAGATATAAGACCCTGCAAAGCATACGTGCCTGATGGACAACCGAATTATCCCGAAGGCAAATGATTTCTAGAGTACTATTTTGTCATCTGGGGCAGATTTCTAGTGCCTGATTTCTTGGGACTAGGGTGACTAGGCACCTTGGATTTACATGGCTCCAATCCTGAGCGGGTGGCGGTCACCCGTTTTGGCTCTAGGGGACTGGCAGTGCAATCCTACGTAAAACTATTCCCGTCTTGGCCCACTGACATTGATGGGCTAAGACGAGAGAAACCCTTCATAGGACTTCTGCTGTTGGTGCATCCCGGAACTAAACCCTGCCCCTGTCGTTCATACGGCAGACGGAAGTGTGGCATCGAGACTGGCCCCACAACAGCAAAAACCTTCTAATGCTATAGCAATGTTCTTTTGCCCTTGATGCGGTTTTGCCGACTTGTTATCTGCGTGCTGCAGCATTCCACTGCAAATCAGGGGAAACTCTCTTCTGGATCAGTTAACTCCGAGTCCAGCGGCACCTTAGGGACCAACGACATTTTCAAGCGATAAGCTTTTAAGAGCCATGGGAACGTGAGCCTCGAAAGATCACCCCTCCCCGAAAATCTCGTTGTTCTCTAAGCTGCGGCTGGACCGAATCTAGCTCTTTGATTGCAGACCAATATGGTTATCCTCTAAAACTCTCTTGTGGATGTGACTTCAGTGGGAATTTATGTGTATTCACAGAAACACATCTGCCTTGCAGAACAGTAGGGGGAAACCACGTCAAGACCACCTTTGCGAAAAGTATGCACGGTTCTGACTCCTTATCGAAACCACCGAAAAATCGGCATCACCCAAATTCGCTCTGTCCCCCACCAGGCCAAGGCGGTTTCTAACACTATTTATCTCAACATTTCTCATGGTAATACCAAAAGTTCTGGATGCTCTCTTGGAATTCTGGATAAACGAAGTTACATTGTACATATAAAACCGTTATTTTAAATGTGTCTCAAGGGTGAATGCATAATTCTCATGCAAGTATACTTTCCCTGTATATAAAAATTAGATTTTTTTTTTGTTATTCACTTTTGCAAGTAGATTAGCTACTTCTTTAATGATTCTTTGCATACTTTTTATTTGGGGGAGGGAACCTAGATCTCTTAGGGCAGCTTTCCACATTAAAACACAAGTAAGGGCAGGGTCCAACCGAAGTTAAGGCATTGAAGACTGCAATCCTTATCTATGCACACTTATTTAGGAGTAAATCACATAGAAATTAGTGAGATCTGTTTCTGAAACACACCGCCGGTGGGGGGGGGAGGGAGAGGCGTTCAATACACTGTGGTCAGCTCTGAACCGGCAGTAACTTTCGAGCTAAAGATCACAGGGCTGTCAGTCTGATCCTAAGCAAAGTCGGGTCTATTGAAGCCAGTAGGCTTGGAAGGGGTCAGCTCTGTTTAGGATGACACTGCATGGCACTAAGCTCCAATGAAAACATCAACACAGTGTGTAGCAGCACTGAAAAAGGGCAACATTCCTTTTCCGGGACAATTAGGAAAGGGACCCGGAGGAAAAAAAGGAAACCAACAAAGAACCGAAATGCCTCTACAATTTTCGCAGCATACAGTTCGGGTCACTCCGAAACCAGAAAGGGCATCTAAGCAGGGGAAAAAGGAACAGAAAAGGAGTTGGAGTGTCTACCCTGTGGGGAAAGGCTCGAGGACACAGTGTTTTTATAATTTCAAGAAAGACAATTAAGTGGTAGAGACGGGGAAGACGAAGAGACTGGGTTTATACCCCGCCCTTCACTACCCAAAGGAGTCTCAGAGCGGCTTACAAACTCCTTTCCCTTCCTCTCCCCACAAAAGACACCCTGGGAGGTCGGTGGGGCTGAGGGAGCTCTGACAGAAACTGCTCTTGTTTCAAGAACAGCTCTGACAGAACTATGGCTTGCCCAAGGTCATCCAGCAGCTGCGAGTGGAGGCGTGGGGAATCAAATCTGGTTCTCCCAGATTGGAGTCCACGCACTTAATCACTATACCAAACTGGCTCTCCAAAAGAAGTTTGTAAAACTGCAAAAGAGGTTTCTAAAGTTGTGAATGGCATATGTATGTGTACGGGGGTGGGAGGGGGAGCTGTCAGCTCCTCCTAATATTCGGAAGTCAGGGAAATTAACCGATCAGCAATAGATTCAGGACAAGAAACTTGGTTTCACACAACTGATAGTGAACTTGGGAAATCCCTGCTGACAATGGCTTTATTTTTTAAAAAAGACATTAGCTAAATTCATGGCCTATTGCTCCATTAATTAAGATACCTAACAATGGAACTTCTCTTTTATAGGTAAGCAGGTAGTGGGGGCTAGTTGATAGTGGAAAACAAGATGGGCCCTTGGTGGTCCAGCATGGCTGTTAAGGAGCAAACCCTAAGGAGGTCTACTAAGAAGCAAGCCCCGTTTTATTCAGTGGGGTTTACACTCTCAGGAAAATGTTGTTCAGGATTGCAGTCTTCTGATAATTTTGGTTGTATCATGCCCAATGTGTGTACTTGAAGAACGGCGATTGTACAAGAGGAACACACACCCTTTAAAAAAAAATCTCAGAGTATTCTGTCAAGACTCAAGGTATTTCACGCTATGGGATACACCACAAGCATACCATGTGGGTGTGAAATTTCCTAACCCGTAATGCCCACCCATTATTTCCAAACAGACACCCTTGAGGGTAAAGTGTATTTTTACTGTGGAGTATGTCAGCACTAAAGCTTTATTTAAGGCGCGGGGGGAGAAAGGACGACACTTAACATTTCCCTTTCATACGAAAAATTGGTCTGAAATGAAGAGTCCCCGTTCCCCAAACATACTAAGGCTCATCTCGAATATTTCACTTGACGGACTGAAATTCTGGAAAAGTACTGCAAGTGAATGTCGAAAGAAATGACAACGGACAATTTAAGGAAACCACCACTGGTGCGAATTGTTTCGCTAAAGATTGTCAGCAATACTGTGTCATGGTACGCACGGTGAACAAGCACGCCTTCTGTTCGCACGACGGCAATAACCGGCTGCAAGTTGAACATGCGCCGAAGTGGGATTCCTCTCCATTCACGCTACATTTTCACGGGGCCCAACAAGCTCGGCATGTATAGATACCAACTCCGAGACGCTTAGAAGTCCATCACACTCAACCATGTTTCTGTAATCTTTCCGTGGGGGCGAAGGGGGGGGGAGGAGAAGGTATGAATACGTACAGGACATTCTGCTCTGTTACAGATTAATAATATGAATGTCTATGCTGCACGTTAGTCTGTTAGAACTCGGTGAGCAAATCAATGCATAGCAGCCAAGTGGGAGAGGGAAGAAAGAGTGAGCCGAACTGGGCTTCTGGATTCCATCAGGCTCCCCGGGGGATGTGTCCAGATGTACATAACATTTGAGAATGCTTCAGACCAAGGTGCTCCTTAGTTAAAAAGAAGAAAAATAAAAATGTAAAGTACTTCACAAGCTTTGAGTGCCGTCATCCAGCCGCTTTGTGTTTCCCGCCGCAGCACCTGCACATGACCCCGCAGTGGTAACAAGCCCGCAGAGGTGGGTAACAGCACATACAAGGGGCGATAAAGGACAAGGCAATAAGGGCCAACCACCGGAGGCAAAACTTGTCATCATTGGTATCGCAAGAACAAGGGTCCGTATAGTCTCCTTCGGGATCAGACATGCAGTGGTACAGCATACTATCTGCGCACCACATACAGCTAACTCGGCGGATGCAGCTCCTCACTCGGTCTGGTGCGTCCTGGCACTGACCCCGCCTGTTTTCATCATGATTGAACATGTCCCTGCAATAGACACACCGTGACCTCTCCCCTTCTTCCTTCCACCGTTTGCACCGGGCAGGCTGAGTCTTTACCACGGCACCCTTGATATCGTCCCCCAGGTCAAAGTCTGAGTTGCCAACGTACGGGTAAGTGTAATCATGTTTGGGGGCATTGTCTTTGGCAAACCGAACGTACGAGTCCCCATCGTCCGGGTCGATGTACTTCCCCCCCCGCATAGGGGTATGGCGGTAGTCCTCGTAACCCGTCACCCAGATCTTTTCCCGTGGATTGATCCGTACGATTTCTTCATCGTCATCCGGGAAGCTGACGTGCCGGTAAGATCTTGGAAGTGACTGTCGGGAGAATAAAAAAAAGGGCACGTTTTTCATAAATCAGCACTAGACTTTAATGTGATTTTAAATGCAGCTAGTAGCCTTAGGCTAGCCTGAGATGGGAGACCACCACAAAACTTTGCAGTTGCTATGCAGAGGTAGGCGGTGGCAAACCACCTCTGAATGTCTCTCGCCTTGAAAACCCTACGGGGGTTGCTGTAAATCGGCTGTGACTTGATGGCGCTTTCCACCACCATGTTAGCCTTAACACAATCTTTTTAATAGGTTGCCGGATCTCTCTCTTTAGGACAGAGCAAGTCATACAAAATATATTTTCAGTACTGATCCAAAAGTGGAGACGCGAAAGCCCAGGAAAACCACCAGAAAAGTTTAGGAAATGCCCCCTGGCCCCCAAGAACAGTGTTTCATTTTTCCCCCACAATGAAAACAAAACTTGTAATATGATCTTTCTTCCTTTCTTTCTGAATAAGTGAAATGGGTTAAGATTGCATAGGGTGCGGCAACTTGCGACTTTTCTCTCACTTTAGAGTTGGGTATATTTGCAACGTTGCTTGTAGAAAACAAAGGCACTGACCATTTTGAATCCCCCCGCCCCGATATACCAATTAATACAACTTAATAGCCTAACTAAGTTAAAAGTGATCTCGTTCATGTTGTCAAAGGAACAAAACAGGTTTCGGCTCGACCGGCAAGTAAGTATTGCGTGTGTCCCCCACTTCCCCCACAGTTCCCGTAATTTTTCCATGGTTTCAAAACTTCCAGAAATCTGACATTTCTATCCAAATATCATAGATATTACACATAAATGAAGGGAACACTTATTCATTCAAAAGGATTCCTCTGTTTGAATAATAAATCTAAAGAAGATCCAAGATACCTGGTCAGAGGGGCAGCCGAAAGTTCATGTAACGCAGAACAAGGGCCGGACGAGATGTGACAACATTCCCGGATCCGACTCGTGGATGCCGCAGCCATTTTAAAGGGGGTAAAAAAACCACTGCGAGGGCCTGATCCTAATTGGGACGGCTGGGCAGCAGGCTGAGGCACTCGTTTCCCCTCCTGTGCTTTTTCAGATGCCAAAATGGCTGCGAGGCTGGGCGGGTGCAGCCACTTTAACACATGAAAGGGGGTGAGCGTGTGGCGGGAGGAGACTCACAGGATTTTAAAGGTCGATCCAGGTGGTTGGCCGTGGGGGTCTGAAGCAGTAGAACAAATTTAGAGGCCGGCCGCACCCGCACCTTGAATAAGACTTGTGTTGGTCTTAAAGGTGCCACTGGGCTCTAAATTTGTTCCACAGCGTTTTAAAAATCTCTTTAAGAGGGTGGTTTTTGTCCTCGAGTTCAGCCCGTGGAAGCTGTCCACATCTAGTTTGGCCCTAGAAGCAGATTAAAAATGGGATCATACGTGCATTTTGCATACACATGGGTTGCTCGTCGTCACATGATCCCTTCCAGCTGTACCCAAGAAAACTGTAATGTGGCGAAAACAGCTATGCAACCTGGGCTATATGAAGGATATTATAGCATTGGAAAAAGTGCAGAGAAGGGCAACTAGAATGATAAAAGGGTTGCAACACCTTCCCTATGAAGAAAGGTTAAAACGCTTGGGGCTCTTTAGCTTGGAGAAATGACGGCTGAGGGGTGATATGATCGAGGTTTATAAGATTATGCATGGAATTGAGCAGGTTGAGAAAGGAGTACTTTTCTCCCTTTCTCACAATACAAGAACTCGTGGGTACTCCATGAAATTGCTGAGCAGTCAGGTTAGAACAGATAAAAGGAAATACTTCTTCACCCAAAGAGTGATTAACATTTGGAATTCACTGCCACAGGAGGTGGTGGCAGCTACAAGCATAGACAGTTTCAAGAGGGAATTAGATAAATATCTGGAGCAGAGGTCCATCAGTGGCTATTAGCCACAAGGTATAGATAGGAACTCTCAATCTGGGGCAGGTGATGCACTCTATTCTTGGTGCTGGAGGGGGCAGCAGTGGGAGGGCTTCTAGTGTCCTGGCCCCACTGCTGGACCTCCTGATGGCACCTGGTATTTTTGGCCACTGTGTGACTGAGTGTTGGGACTAGATGGGCCATTGGCCTGATCCAGCATTGGCTCCTCTCTTATGTTCTTAAGATTATTGTGATCGCTACAGCTGAGGGAGGAATTACGGAAACGAAGCAGTTAGCATTCACATGAACACACGAACCACTGGTTCATCCGGGTCCATATTGTCCATGCAGACTAGTGGCTGGCTGGTCAGGGTCTCAGGTGGAAATCTTTCACATCACCTTCTACTTGACCCTTTCAAATAGGAGATGCCAGGGACTGAACCCGGGACCTTCTGCACGCCCAGCAGATGCTTTATTACAGCCCCTCCCAAGCCTTCCAAGAGCTCCCTGGAGACCAGCCAAGCCATCCCATAGAACAGCGGTTCGCAACCTGTGGATCGCGACCCCTTTGGGGGTCGAACGACCCTTTCACAGGGGTCGCCTACGACCATCGGAAAACACATATTTTATGAAGTAGCAACGAAAATAATTTTATGGTTGGGGGTCACCACAACATGAGCAACGGTATTAAAGGGTCGCGGCATCAGGAAGGTTGAGAACCACTGCCACAGAAGAACACAATGATTAAGAAATCTCAGAAAGCGGGCTTCCTACCACCTCATATAGAACTGCACATGTAGAGAATCCTTTAGGTAACCAGGGCCATATAAACCAAAGGACACCCGAACGCCTTGGCAGGAGTTTGTGACTGGAGAATTGTTTTGGATCGACCGGAGGAAAGGACTCACTTGTTCCAGGTGATAGTGGTCAGAGCTAAACTGGTCATGGATATGTCCCAGGGTGCAAATTCGGTGATGCTCGCAGGACGGAGGAGATGCTAGTGTTTGCAAAGGTTGCTCCCTCTTCTGAGAAGAATTGGAAGAGCTGTCCGTAGCATTCTGTTGGTGATATAAATGGGGGGGAAGGGGATGGTGAGTAAAAGAGAGCTTGATTTCGTTACGACTCCAGCCACAGCCCAGGGTACTGCTTGATTTCGTTACGACTCCAGCCACAGCCCAGGGTACTGCCTGAGAAACAACCCCAGGGGGTTGCACCCGTAAATTCGTTGCTGAAGAACAACAGTGCAACTCGGCCAACTGTAGTGGCTTTATCGCACATGGCACTTGAAATTCCGGGTTCTTGAACGAAAGCGAATTCCCATCTCAATGACCAGCCGTTGTCTAAAACAAGGAATGGTTGTGCAGTTCCCTGGGTCCGGCCCCTCTAAGATTTCTGCCTTAGTTTAATAATTGCCACCCAAGTTAGGCGGGTCACAACCAATGTTCCCTCAAAGCTGTGGAGTCTTGTGAGCAAAAAAATCTACTTTGTGAGCTACTGGCATTAAAGTGGTGAGCGAGCGATTGGGCTGCTGCATAAATTAGTTTTGCTCTGGAGCCGTCCTTCCTGAGCGAAGACAAAGATCTGTGAGCTGGAGGCTAAAAACCCGTGAGCTAGCTCACACTAACTCAGCTTAGAGGGAACACTGGTCACAACGAAATATAGCAACGCCCAGCTTTCAGTTGAGGTTTCCCGGTAGAATCACTGTGGTTTTTTAAAAATTTCAGATGGAAGCTTGAAACGTTTGTCCCATCCAAAAATACCTTTGGCACAGAAACCTGCCCTACCCATTTGCCGTTCCCAGAACTGTAGAAAGAGTTCCTAGGTCACACAGCATGTGTGACCCACAGGAAATTACACACAGTGTGGGTCATACTCGGCCACTCAGCTAAAAGCTTCTCTAAGGGCTCAGCCGATCCACGAGCTACCCCTCCAAACGGGGAGGGTCTGATCCTTACGAAGGCGAATTTCTGCCCGTGGCTGGTTCTGAAATTGGCAACCAACAGGCCGGTAAAATAAGGCTGTGTGTTTTAAGTCCTGCTTTAACCTAGCACCTGCATATAACGCCTTGAAACACGGAAGCAAAAATACAGGTATGGGTATCCATACTGACATTACAAGACGCCTGCTACGAACGGGCATTCATCCAGTCGTGTAGTTTAGAAGTAGGCCAGATATTCCCCCTCCCATTTTTTCTTTGTGGGGGATGATTTATTTATTTATTTATTTATTTATTATCAAACTTATACTCCGCCCTCCCCACAAAGCAGGCTTGGGGCGGCTTCCAATTGGCATAAAATATAAATAAAACGTACGCAATTAAAACACAGCAATTAAGATCATACAATGCAAAATGCAAAATGCTGGCAGAGGTTAAAATCCATTGAATAGGGTGCTACAGATGGCGTCCACAAAAGCTGGGTGTTCTTCTGCTCGCCAACTCAAGTGACAACTGCTCGATGGTGTCAATCTACTCATCGGCTCTCAAGGCAGCTGCTCGGTGATACAGTTACGGGGCCGGGCGCTCCAATGGCGGCGGCCCCTAATTAAATGCCTGGCGGAAGAGCTCCGTCTTGCAGGCCCTGCGGAACTGAGAAAGGAACTGATCTAGCACTTGAGAAAAAATTCTATGGTCAGCATAGAGTTTTTTCTCAAATGCTAGCGCATCCCGCACCGGTGGGGGAAGCCCCGCCTCCAAAAATCCCCATCCACGCCAACATGCCCAGTGCAATGACATCACCGAGAGGTGACGTCAAAGAGTGATTAACATATGGAATTCACTGCCACAGGAGGTGGCGGCAGCTACAAACATGGACAGTTTCAAGAGGGAATTAGATAAACATCTGGAGCAGAAGTCCATCAGTGGCTATTAGCCACAGGGTATAGATGAGAACTCTCAGTCTGGGGCAGGTGATGCTCTCTATTCTTGGTGCTTAGGTAGGGGGCAGCAGTGGGAGGACTTCTAGTGTCCTGGCCCCACTGCTCGACCTCCTGATGGCACCTGGTATATTTTGGCCGCTGTGTGACAGAGTGTTGGACTAGATGGGCCATTGGCCTGATTCAACACTGGCTTCTCTTATGTTCTTATGACGTCATTGTGGCATGCACATGATGAAAAATCTTGGACACAGAGAGGGACCCCCACGACGGCAGCCAGGTAAGAGCTGGCAACCCTATTAGAAGTTAAAATGACTAAAATGAGCCTGTCATACTTTGGTCACATCATGAGAAGACAAAAGAGTCACTGGAAAAGACAACAATGCTAGGAAAAGTTGAAGGCAGAAGGACAAGGGGAAGACCCAACCGGAAATGGATTGACTCAATGAAGGAAGCCCAGGGCAGGTGTGGCCCTTTTGGTCAATGGTAATTATTGAAGTGTCTCTCCTTGAGCAGACTGGTTTAGAACACAAATTGAACAGTAAAACATGATCCTGAGCAGCAAACTGACACGCCATGCTCCCCCCTCTCTCAGTTCTACTGTAGTGGAAATGAACAGTTCCACCTGAGCGGCTGATGTGACGGATCCTACTGGCTGGGAAGGGGATGTAGAGCCATGAGACTACTTCTTTCATTTCTCAGGCCAATGTTTTTCTTAACGCTGGAGGTGGGGTCGACACGGTCCCCGAAGCTGCATTCAGGAGGTTCCCTAAGAGAAACTCATCTCGGACTAGGACGGTTGTGGGTCACCATGTTGCCCTCACCCCTCCACGTAAGCCAACTGGAATCTGATCCTACAAAGCAGACACACCTTACAACTGGGTTACACTGAAATCGATGGGCATATGGTGAGATTCATACTGATTTTCAACAGGCCTTGCCTCTCACGCTTGGCAAACGCCCATGCTCACACTTTCTAGGAACCGGCAGTATGGAGGATCCATTAGTGGAAGGTCCCAACGAGCATGGAGTCCTCCCATGCCACCCTCTCCCTAGCAGTCATTCTTGACCCCGGGAAAGCTTATTTTCAGGGTTATGGGACCAGCATGTATTAATGGTTATGGGGGCCCAAGCTAGCCATATCTTGTTAAACCTTGGAAGCTAAGCAGGGTCCACCCTGGTTAGTACTTAGATGGGAGACCACCAAGGAAGTCCAAGGTCCCTACACAAAAACAGGGAATGGCAAACCTCCTCTGAACGTCTCTTACCTATGGGGTTGCCATAAGTTGGCTGTGACTTGATGACATTTTCCAATCTACCAGGTCAAGAAGCTGTAGTGTTGCCATAGAATGGGACCTGACCTGGATAGCCCAGGCTAGCCCAATTTCGTCACATCTTGGAAGCTAAGCAGGGTCGGCCTTGGCTAGTATTTGGAAGGGCGACCTCCAAGGAATACCAGGGTCGTCATGCAGAGGCAGGCAATGGCCAAGCACCTCTGACACGTCTCTTGCCTTAAAAACAAGTCTAGCTTGCCAGTTGCCACCTAGTGTTTCATAATGCTAAAATAGCTAGAACTTCTAGCTGCCAGACAATCTTAGGATCTCCTGGCTTTTCTACACACAACGCCACATGAGCGTTATTAATTATTTTAGAGGGATGAAATCACCCCTTTCCCCCTCTTTCGTTCCCTTCCCCTTTCCACTGACCCACGTGGCTAGTGAGTCCATAGAGATCCCACGACCCCGGAAATAAGCTTTCCCGGGGTTCGAGGTGCCTGGGAGTGGGAGGAGGAGAATGCAGGAAAGATCCATAGTCTTTGCATCTGCAGACTGCTGGATCCAACCCAAGGCGGACTCAGTGTCTTGGATTCATGTGGCTCTAAAATAATGCATGCCTGCCCTGGATGATTTCCTTGACCATGCTAAACAACAGTTTGGGAAACCAAGAGTTAAAGTTAGGGACTGGTTTTTTTATATAGTAAACCAGTCTTTTTCTGACCACCTCCCAAAGGCTTGCCTGTACAATCACAGAAATCAGGTTATGCAGGGGGGAAAAACACAAAATGAATTTAGAAGTCTTTCTGTCTCAGAGGAATTGAGACAAACATAACATAAGAACATAAGAGAAGCCAATGTTGAATCAGGCCAATGGCCCATCTAGTCCCTACCTAGATGGCCCTACCTTTGTTTTCCTCAGAGTTACATTTGCGTAATTAACAGGTAAATCCCTTATCAAAAGGAATTAAAGGCCCAGGAAAGACTCCTTCTCCATATCTGCTTCCATCTTTGGGTCAGTGACCACATGAATGGGTCAGTGACCACTTGGGTGTTCACCAAGGAAGAGTTGAGCAGAGGGTGTAGAAACACATGGACAAGAGAGTGGTTTGGGGTTCTGAGTGAGAAACCACAGCAGAGTCTAAAATATGGATGGTGAAAGAACGTGCCAACCAGTTGCAGCTGGCTTACGGCGACCCTGTAGGCTTTTCAAGGCAAGAGACATTCAGAGGTGGTTTGCCAGTGACCCCGGACTTCCACAGTTGTCTCCCATCCAAGTACTAATGAAAGCAGACCCTACTTAAGAATCATAGAGTTGGGAGGGACCTCCAGGATCCAACCCCCTTCCCCAATGCAGGAAATTCACAAATACCTCACCCCCCAGTGACCGCTGTTCCACACCTAGAAGATGACAAAAACCCTCCAGAATCCCTGGCCAAACTGGCCTGGAGAAAAACTGCTTCCTGACCCCAACACGGCGACATCAGCATTTCCCTGAGCATGTAAGAACGGTCCACGAAAACTAAACATGGATGCGACCCTTCCTGCCCTCTCCTTTTCACGATCTGCCTAAGTTCACACAATCAGCATTGTTGCTAGATGGCCAACGAGCCTCTGTTTGAAAAACTCCAATGAAGGAGAGCCCACCACCTCCCGAGTTAGCCTGTTCCACTGAGGAATCCCCTCTGAATGTCAGGAAGTTCATCCCAGTGTTTAGCTGGAAGCTGTTTTGATTTGATTTCAACCTGTTGGTTCTGGTCCAACCTTCTAGTTACTTAGCTCAGGGTTCTCAAAAAATACTTGTTCAAAGGTGTTCTGCCATTGCTTTCCTTTGCGTAGGGACCCCGGACTTCTTCCATGGTCTCCCATCCAAGTACTAACCAGGGCTGACCCTACTTAGCTTCCGAGATATGTCGAGACCAGGCTAGCCTGGGCCATTCGAGGCAGGGCAGAGGTGGTCTGCCACTGTCCGTCTCTGGGTAGCAGCCCCGGACTTCCTTGGCGGTCTTCCCATCCAACTACCCACCAAGGCTGACCCTGCTCAGCTTCTGAGATATGTCGAGATTGGCCTAGCCTGGGCCAACTTGGTCAGGGGCAGGAAATAGGTCTCACCGGTGGGGAAAACCCCAAACAGGAGTCCTCCGACTTTGCAAAGATCAACACGTTTCTGTTTTAGCATGAAGTTTTCGTGGACTGGGGTCCGCTTCGGCAGAAGCAAGAGACGGCTCTCGTTCCCGCCCCACCCTCTGTCCTCATCAAGTTCCGAAGAAAAAGGAAGACGCTGTAAACAGCCGACTCCAAAGGGCCACAGAAGACAGGAAGATGCAATTATGTAAAGGTCAGATGTGACCCAGAGACTGTTTCCGACGACAAGCAGAGAGACCATTTTCTACAACAGCAATTGGTAATAACACGTCATGACAACAAGAACAACAACAACTGGACAATAATAATAACTCACACTCCAAGCCGTAGAAGCCAATGGCGCAGACACAATGTATGATATGGGAATACTTTGTGAGCAAAGTTACTTGCCTTTTTAGAAGGCGTCTCTCCCATCTGAAATGACACGTAATTCAAATAGTCCATCTATATCACTAGTCGACACGGTACGGCTTATTGCAAACACAATTCCTTCCCTTCTGAAATCTGGCTGCCAACCCCACACCCCTCCGCAGCTAAGAATCGGCTTTTTGTAGCAGGAACCCTCGATGATAGCACACACCCTAGGTAGCCAATCCTCCCAGAGCTTACAGAGCTCTTCTTACAGGGGCCTAACTGTAAGCTCTTGGAGGACTGGCTACATCAGGGGTGTGTCGCCTAATATGCAGAAGAGTTCCTGCTACAAAAAGAGCCCTGGCTAAGATTATTATTTATTTCATTTATAGCCCCGTGTTCTCACCAATGGGGACCCCACAGCGGCTTACAACATTCCCCCTTTCTCTTATTTATCCTCACAACAACCCTGTGATGTAGGTTACGCTGAGAGCGTGTGACTCTCCCTAGGTCTCCCAGCAACTTTCCATGGCAGAGTGGGGATTCGAACCCGGGGCTCCCAAATACTAGTCCAACACACTTAGGCATGACACCCCACTCTGTGTCTCAATACCCAGCCACGATCTCTATTAAAACAACACGCAATTACTACAACACCCCCCCCATCACACTATTTCTCTACAATGTCTAGCATTTCTCAACTAGGGGGCCCCTGGCTTGTGCAATACAAAACTCGGAAACCGCAAACGCATTTTCCCAAGAAATCCTTCAAAGCATGAAGCAACTTAACGGGACACTTAAGTCACCATCCCAAACACAGGGGAAAAAACAGAACAAAAACAACCAGACCGAATTCTGCTTCTGTGAGCAGGGGGAAACCCCGGAAAAGGATAAAATGCCAAACACGTCACAGCAAAGACAGACAAAACGCTGAAGGACAGCGAGAGATCCCCCTAGGAGCATAAAGGGGTTCCAAAAGTCTTATACAGACTTCGACAAAGTTGAAAGGATCGGCTGGGCTACAGGGTTGCCTCACTTAAAAAAAAATGAAAGAGCATCACGAATTTTGCTAGCTCAATTTTTTTTTTTTGCATTGCTAATCTGGCTGTATGAAAAAAGCACTATCTATTTGTTTATTTACTTTATTTATGTCGAGGGCTTTTTTGGGGTGGGGGGGAAGAGGCGCTGGGACTCCCGAGAGGGAAATGAATTTTTCTATCTGCATACCGAAAACGCACAAACTTTAAAACAATTTTAAAAGAATTTTGTCGAAGAGGTTCCGGAACTCTGTTCCGGTGTGTTCCCCCAGAAAAAAAAATCCTTGTTTATATCTCATCTTTCACCCCAGTGGAGACCCAAAGAGGCTGACATCAGTCTTTTATTCATTTATTTATTACTCAATTTGTATTCCGCCCTCCCCACCAAGATAGTTAAAGATAAAGGTAAAGGTTCCCTTGCTCGAAAGCCAGTCGAATCCGGCTCTAGGGTTGCGGTGCTCATCTCCGTTTCAAAGCCGAAGAGCCAGCGCTGTCCGAAGACGTTTCCGTAGTCATGTGGCCGGCATGACTAAACACCGAGGCGCACAGAATGCTGCTACCTTCCCACCGAAGTGGTACCTATTTATCTACTTGCAATTTCTTGCTTTCGAACTGCTAGGTTGGCGGGAGCTGGAACTAGAAACGGGAGCTCACTCCTTCATGCGGCACCCTGGGTCTCGAACTGCTGAACGACTGACCTTCCACAGCCTGCAGTTCAGCGTCTTAACCACTTGAGCCACCGCAGCTCCTACCAAGGTAGTTAAAAACACGATATTTTGTGTTTCCTCCTCAAACGACCCCGAGAGGGATGTTAGGCTGTGTGACTGGCCCAAGGCCGCCCCGTCAACGGCCGAGTGGAGGTTTGGGTCTCCGAGGCCCTAGTATGACACTTTAACCATTACAGCCTGCAGTGCCCACTTTAACCACTACGCTAGCCAAAGATACCAAAGCTTACCTATCTGCCTAACAGCCAGGGGCTGGCCCTCCCAGCAGAGGTACAGAAACAAGGTGGCAATGGATGCCGCAGTGGGCGAGGAGGAGAACCGGTTCAAAAAGGATGTGGACGGAATGGAGCGGGTGCAGAGGAGAGCAACGAGGATGATGGGAGGCCTGGAGACCAAGCCCTGTAAGGAAAGGTGGGGGGGACTTGGGAATGGTCAGTCTGAAGGAGAGGAGGTTGAGGGGGGTACAGGATGGCTCTCTTTGAGTATCCGAAGGACTGTCCCTCGGAGGAGGGCAGGGAGCTGTTCTCGTTGGCAACAGAGGAGAGGATTCGCAAGAAGGGGTTTAAATTAAGGGCGGGAAGGTACCGGCTGGATATCAGGGACAACTTTTTGACAGTCAGAGTTGTGCAACAGTGGAATGAGTTGTCTCGGGAGGTGGTGAGCTCCCCCTCCCTGGCAGTGGCTGGACAAACACTCGCCAGGGACGCTCTAGGCTGATCCTGCATTGAGCAGGGGGGTTGGACTAGATGACCTTCATGGCCCCTTCCAATTCTGTGACTCTAGGATTCTATGAAGCCATTTATCTGTTGACTTCATCGATGCCCTGCCTGCTCCTCAAGGGGGACCCGAAACAGCTTGTCTCATCGTCTCCTCTCTTCCACTTTATCCACACAACCGCCCTGCGGGGTTGGTTAGGCCGAGAGCGGGTGACTGGCCCAAAGCCACCCAGAAAGCTGCCATGGCAGAGACAGAAAGGTCAAAGTGGGTCGCCGTATTAGTCTTGTTTGTAGCAGTAGAAAACAGCGGGCGTCCCGGAGCTCCTTAAAGACGAACGCAATTTGTGGCGGGGGAGGCGCTTTTGTGAGGCAATCTTCACTTCTTCTGGTGTCATTATTGCTTTAAAGGTGCTAACGGCAGAGAGAGGATTCGAACCTGGGTCCTCCCCGCAGAACCTAGTCTGACACGCTTAACCACTGCACTCAATCACTGCGAAGCTGGAACGCGCTCAGGGTTGCCCTCCTCCACACGCTTCTCCCCTCCCTCTGCTGCGCTAGTGGGACTTTTAGAAATGAGTGGTAAAATAGGGGGCAACGACTGACCCTGGTGAGGGGCAGGGAAGACTGAAACCAGTGGGTGGGTGCAGAGAAGTAGAATCAGAGGAGGCCGGCGAAACCGGTGGGTCTTGGGTTTAGCTCCCCCTCACAAGAACGTAAGAGAAGCCAATATTGGATCAGGCTGATGGGCCCATCCAGTCCAACGCTCTTGTCACACGGTGCCCAAAAATACCAGGTGCCATCAGGAGGTCCAGCAGTGGGGCCAGGACACCAGAAGCCCTCCCACTGCTGCCCTCCCAAGCACCAAGAATACAGAGCATCACTTGCCCCAGAGTTTCTACCTATAAGTAAAGGTAAAGGTTCCCTTGCTCGAAAGCCAGTCGGATCCGACTCTAGGGTTGCGGTGCTCATCTCTGTTTCAAAGCCGAAGAGCCAGCGCTGTCCAAAGATGTTTCTGTGGTCATGTGGCCGGCACAACTAAACACCAAGGCGCACGGAACGCTGTTACCTTCCCACCGAAGTGGGAAGTATTTATCTACTTGCAATTTCTTGCTTTCGAACTGCTAGGTTGGCGGGAGCTGGAACCAGAGATGGGAGCTCACTCCATCATGCGGCACTCTCAGGTCTCGAACTGCTGAATTACTGACCTTCCACAGCCTGCAGTTCAGCGTCTTAACCACTTGAGCCACCGCAGTCCATTTCCTACCTATACCTTGAGGCACCCCTTCCCACCTATACCTTGAGGCTAAGAGCCACTGACGGACCTCTGCTCCAGATGTTTATCTAATTCCTTCTTGAAGCCGTCCATGCTTGTAGCTGCCACCACCTCCTGTGGCAGTGAATTCCAAGTGTTGATCACTCTTTGGGTGAAGAAGGACTTCCTTTTATCTTTTCTGACCTGACTGCTCAACAGTTTCACTGAGTGCCCATGAGTTCTTGTATGTCTCACGGTACCTTAAAAACATCTTGTTATTTTGGCAGTAGCCAACCAACATGCAATTTGCAGAACGAAGGCGCCAGCCTTTCTTAAGAAGTTCTCTGAGAAATGTGAATACAGGGCACCACAGTAGCTCAAGTGAATTCACACTGGGGTATCCTCCGCTGGAGCTTTTTATCTCTTTGTTTAATAACATTTGTAGCCCACACCTTGCTGCCCAATCAGGGCCATCGAGACAGCTAACAATTTAAAACAAAGCATTATAAACGTGTACTTAAAAAACAGAAAACAGATCAAAAATACCTATATAAAACACAAAGACGGCAATTAAAACACGCGGCAAGAAAGAGGGGTCGCTGAGGGAACGCCAGACGAAACCAAAAAAGACTACAGCTGATGGTGGGAGACAGGGAACAGACGAATATCCCTGGGTAGGGAGTTGCATAATTTTGATGCCACAACAGAGAAGGCCCCGTTTTATGTTGCCACCCATCTAACTTCAGAAAACAGTGGCACCCGAAGCAGGGCCTCAAGAGATGACATAAGAACATAAGAGAAGCCAATGTTGGATCAGGCAAACGGCCCATCTAGTCCAACACTCTGTTCACAAAGCGGCCAAAATATACCAGGTGCCATCAGGAGGTCCAGCAGTGGGGCCAGGACACCAGAAGCCCTCCCACTGCTGCCCCCTCCAGCACCAAGAATAGAGTGCATCACCTGCCCCAGACTGAGAGTTCCCATCTATACCCTGTGGCTGGCTAATAGCCCCTGATGGACCTCTGCTCCATATGTTTATCTAATTCCCTCTGGAAGCCGCCCATGCTTGCAGCTGCCACCACCTCCTGTGGCAGTGAATTCCATATGTTAATCACTCTTTGGGTGAAGAAGTATTTCCTTTTATCTGTTCTAACCCGACTGCTCAGCAATTTCATAGAGTGCCCACGAGTTCTTGTATTGTGAGAAAGGGAGAAAAGTACTTCTTTCTCAACCTGCTCAATCCCATTGATAATCTTATAAACCTCGATCATGTCACCCCTCAGCCGTCGTTTCTCCAAGCTAAAGAGCCCCAAGCGTCTTTAACCTTTCTTCACAGGGAAAGTGTTCCAAACCTTTTATCATTCTAGTTGCCCTTCTCTGCACTTTTCCCAATGCTATAATATCCTTTTTGAGGTGTGGCGACCAGAACTGTACACAACCATAGCAGCCAGGTAGGTTTGTCTGGTGGGAGGCTGTCCTTAAGGTTTGGGGGATGTTTTGCTGTCAAGTCATAGTTGACTTAAGGTGACCCTGTGGCGTTTTCATGGCAAGAGACGTTCAGAGGTGGTTTGCCATTGCCGGCCTCTGCGTCGCCACCCTGGCCTTCCTCGGTGGTTTCCCATCCAAATACTAACCAAAGCCGACCCTGCTTAGCTTCTGAGATCTGACGAGATTGGGCTAGTCTGGGCTATGCAGGTCAGGCCTTAAAATATGCTAGTCCCAAACCGTACAGGCTTTTAACTTTCCCTTGGATTCGCTCCAGGCCTGTAAGCTCGGATGGAGCAAAGAAACATATTCCCCAAATTAACTGCATTTAGAATTACCCATTCTGCTGCACCTTGCATTCACATTAGGAAAGACAACACTTTTTGATGGAATCGTCTGAAAGTGCGGCATGACGAAATTACCAGCTGTATCCCCCCTTTTCTGCTTTGTTCGTGAGAAGAAGAAGAAACTGGAGATCGCTGAGCGTTACGACACTTTTTACACAAAGCTCGACATATTTCTGCCGGGATAGTTTGGAAGTTTTAGCGGCATCAGCTGTCAAATTCTATTTCGGTGGCAGATGCCTGCTAAAATAAACGCCGAGGGGGTCATAAATGCGAATAAGTGACCCCATCTGACTTCTTAAAATATCGTTTCTGTCTGGCTGCCCGTAACAACCTGCTTTTTTGACGCTGCGCGCTGGCTGACAGACACACAGCTGAAGCGCGGTGGAATTTTTAAAAGACGAAAATAGCAAAATATGAATGCCGCAGCAGGTGGATCTCGCGTGAAACATTTTTCGCAAAGAAAGTGCGAATTCAAACGCTTCTATTTCAGACAAAAGCTTGGGGGAAGACACATTCTTCCAAGCGGCCACAGGCGCAAAAACAAAATACTTCTCTGCTCCTCCTAGTTCGCTGACAGAGTTCAATGCTTTCCGCTGTCTCCAAGGCTTGCTTCTCTTGCTCCAAAACCACCCCCCCCCATTTAAAATTTTGGAATAAAGGAACAAAAAATTTTACCCCAGGATTTTTTTTAAAAAATGCCATTGTTCTTTGATTATTTATGCATTTAAAAAGAACCTCGACTGAAATTAAAAATATCCAAATCGTCATGCGGTTTCCACCAGTTAAACTTGGGCATCTATGCTGGGGATTATTAGGAAGGGAATTGATAACAAATCAGCCAGTATCATCATGCCCCTGTATAAATCATTGGTGCGACCTCATTTGGAATACTATGTACAGTTCTGGTCACCACACCTCAAAAAGGATATTATAGCATTGGAAAAAGTGCAGAGAAGGGCAACTAGAATGATGAAAGGGTTGGAACACCTTCCCTATGAAGAAAGGTTAAAACGCTTGGGGCTCTTTAGCTTGGAGAAACGACGGCTGAGAGGTGACATGATCGAGGTTTATAAGATTATGAATGAGATTGAGCTGAGAAAGAAGTACTTTTCTCCCTTTCTCACAATACAAGAACTCGTGGGCACTCTATGAAATTGCTGAGCAGTCGGGTTAGAACAGATAAAAGGAAGTCCTTCTTCACCCAAAGAGTGATTGACACATGGAATTCACTGCCACAGGAGGTGGTGGCAGCTGCAAGCATGGACAGTTTCAAGAGGGAATTAGATAAACATCTGGAGCAGAAGTCCATCAGTGGCTATTAGCCACAGGGTATAGATGGGAGCTCTCGGTCTGGGGCAGGTGATGCACTCTATTCTTGGTGCTGGAGGGGGCAGCAGTGGGAGGGCTTCTGGTGTCCTGGCCCCACTGCTGGACCTCCTGATGGCACCTGGTATATTTTGGCCGCTGTGTGACAGAGTGTTGGACTAGATGGGCCATTGGCCTGATTCAACATTGGCTTCTCTTATGTTCTTATTTGCCTCTGGCGTCAAATCACCTACCTAGGGGGAAAGAACGTATCCCTAAGCAAGGTATTGGCCAAATAAGTAAACTTATAATAATTTCGCGCATGGGACCCCAACACAGTGCCTGAGGGCATCCAGTGACCCCTTTCCTGGTGCCCCAGTGTTTTTAGAAAGTGGGCAGGTCTAGATGCAGCTTTGGTTTAGCAGGGCTGTGCAGATTTCTAATAACGCTGCTTTGGCAGCAACGGCCATTACGGCTCAAAGATCTTCACTGTGTGACTGAAGGTAACCTGTATATTGAAGAAAATATTTTAAAACAATCTCTATTCTTTTTCCCCCAAGCTTTGCAATAGTTTTTAATTCTAGATGCTATCAGGGATTGAAGACAGGAGGGGCCTGGCGTGACATGGTCCGTGGGGTTGCAAAGAGTCCGGCACGGCTGTGCGACGGAACAAGAAATCAGGGGTCAGATTTTGTTGAAAGCAGCTACGTCCACGGGTTGTACATAACCTTCAAAAGCAGTGATCGTCTCTTCCAGTGTATCGGTTCCAACTTTATCGTCTTCAGCTACAACGGTCACTGCAACACAAGACCGTATGTGCGAAAAAGATCTAGGGGTCTTAGCATCAACCCATACTCCCCTAAGCTGTGGAGTCTGGTGAGCAAAAATTCTACTTTGTGAGCTACTGGCAATGACGTGAGCCAGCAATTTGGCTACTGCCTCAATTCGTTTGCTCTGGAGCCCTCCTTCCTGAGCGAAGACAAAAATGTGTGAGCCAGAGGCTAAAGAAACTGTGAGCCAGCTCACACTAACTCAGCTTAGAGGGAACGCTGCCTGGCGGCTGGCAACCCTATAACTCTTTGGTGGCCCTTATAAGAGCAGGAAGGCAGGGTATAAATTTTGAAAAATAAAGTTAATAGCACAATTGTGGTGTTATTTACTTGCCCTGAGGTCTTTTTATCAGTTCTCCTGTCTCCAATAGAGACAAATGGGGTCTGGACTCGGCAGTGGGAAGAAACGTCTCACCCTAACTTCTGCCACTCATTCCAGCCCCTCTGTTGTCTTCCAAGGCATTCAGAACGGCCCCGGCAAGTTCTCGCAACACAGTCCGAGAAAGCAAAGCAAAAAGGATTAGGGAGCAGCCTAACAGGAAGTTGTCAGTCACTTCCTTGTCAGACTGCCAAGGGATGTCCTTCTCAGATAGGTTTACGTGCCAAGAACGGCTCTGGCCGGTACGTCACCTTCAGGAGCGAACCAGGGTGAGAAACAAAATTTTGCAGGGCTTCATTTGCTGTCATGTATGGCTCTGGAAATCCTATAAACGCACATATGTGCTCTCTCTCTAACTCCCGGGCCAGGGCCGGCTCGCCTAGTAGGCGAGCTAGGGGCTTGCCTAGGGCGTGCCGGCTCACAGGGGCGCCAAACTGTGCCCCCCCTGCAAAAAGCCCCCCCCACTGCCTCCAGTTGCCTCCAGTGAAGAGTGCCCCGGTTGGGCGCAGGAGGCGGTGGTGGAACTTGCCCGCCCTCCTCCCTCCCCCTTGGGGGGGAGAGGAGATGGGGGCAGCCTCCGCCGCCAGCGAAGAGTGCCCCCGGTGGGGCGCAGGAGGTGGCAGCAGAGCTTGCCCGCCCTCCCCCTCGGGGGGAAGAGGAGGTGGGGTGGTGGCTGCCGCCAGTGAAGAGTGCCCCGGTGGGGTGCAGGAGGCAGCCGTGGAGCTTGCCCGCCCTCCCCTCGGGGGAGAGACGGGGGGGGGGTGGCCGCCAGCGAAGGCGCTCCAGTGCAGCGCAGGAGGGAGCAGTGGAGCTTGCCCACCCTCCCCTCGGGGGGAGGCAGGGGTGGCAGCCAGCGCCACCAGCGAAGAGCGCCCCAGTGGGGCGCAGGAAGCAGCAGCAGAGGGGATGGGGGCAAAAGGGTGTTCAGGCCCCACCGGGAGGTTGGCATCTGTGCCCGCCTAGGGCGCAGCACCACCTTGAGCCGGCCCTGCCCCTGGCAAAAGACTTTGCATGTAAGGTCGTAGCTGACTTATGGCGACCTCAGGAAGGGGCTTTCGAGGCAAGTGATCAAGCATGAGGTGGCTTGCCGTTGCCTGCCTCTGCAGAGTCCTCTTTGGTGGTCTCCGTTCCAACTACCGACCCTGCTTAGCTTCTGACATCTGATAAGATCAGGCTATACCGTGCCGCCTTCCCTCCTGCAAAAGCCATATGTTTTGTTCTAACTAGTCAAAACGGACTGGACTGGCATTCTATGATACAGATAATATTTGTTGTGCAACGGGAAGATTTTCTGAAGGCCAGTGCTTCGGGTCAGACAAAAGGGGCTCTCGTCCACAAAAGCTTATGCCGAAATAAAATCTTGTTAGACTTCTGGAGGCCACGAGACTTCTGTTTATCGTTGCTGCCACCACACGCTAACATGGCTAACTTTATGCAGTTAGAATTCAAGTGTAATCCAAGATCCGGCTCTCAGGAATCTCCAGGAACATGCTGCATGGAGGACACATTTTGATGAATGTGTGCACAGTTCTGAACCCACGGGGAAGTGTCAAAATCCATTTCGTGATGGCAGAAACATCACAGAAAACCTCTCCTCATTGCTAAATCGTGGAAGACTAGTAAACCGCTATTGATTTCTGACTGGATATCTGAAACACACGAACTCTGTCCACTACATAAAATCTCAGAATCGCTGGTACAACGAAATACTGAGGAATATCAGTCAAAATTTGTTTCAGTATGGTTCTCTTTTTTGGAATAACGTTCATTAAAAGAAGAATTTTCATCGAGCCTAGATGCTATTATTGTAATATAATAGTTTTTCCTGTTATTTATCAATTCTAACTGTTATTTATTTATATATGTAGTCCAGAGATAACGTCGTAAACTGTATTCTTATTTTTATTATAGACTACTGTATCTTGTTTATTATTTTCAATAAAATTAGCCCCCCACTCCCCAGATTATACTCCTAGAGGTCATATGAAGCAACTGTTTCCTATGATGTCCGTATGTATATATTATTAGTCACCCATGGCCACTATCTGCAGATATCTAGATCCGTGAATCGCAGCCACGTGGCTGCAAAAGAGATTTTTCTGCACACTTGGGGCATTCCCTAGGTTTGCAGAAAAATCTGAAAATAAAAAAAAACACAAGAAGAAAAAGAAGAGGAGGAGGAGGAGGAGATTGGATTTATACCCTGCCCTTCACTCAGAGTCTCAGAGCAGCTTACAAACTCCTTTCCTTTCCTCTCCCCACAACAGACACCCTGTGAGGTAGGCGGGGCTGACGGAGCTCTTTCCAGAACTGTCCTTGAGAGAACAGCTCTTACAGAACTATGGCTTGCCCAAGGTCATCCAACTGCTGCGAGTGGAGGAGTGGGGAATCAAACCCAGCTTCTCCCAGGTTAGAGTCCATGCACTTAAAAGGAGCGTTCTCTGTGCTTGTGCAGAGAACGCTCTTTCCTTACCTGTGTGGTGGAGCCTGGGAGCTGCGGTGGGCCATTCAGGAGCTGCTCTGGGCCATGCCGTGGCAGATGCCAGGAGCCATCCAGGGCCCTTCTGTGGCAGATGCCAGGAGCCACTCCAGGCTCAAAGCAGCTACCATACTGCCACTACCAGGCTTCAAGCCAGGTAGTTGGGCTGGACTCGCAAAGGGGGGGGAGAGATGGGATCCCCCTGCATTTTACAGGCCCCCACTTCTGTGTGTATATATTTATTACATAAATACCTGAACACATAAAACCGCATGCAGTTAAATATAAAATATAAATATAAAATTACATACGTGAGCTAAGTTACTAAATAGGATGGAATTCACAGCCACAGGAGGTGGTGGCAGCTACAAGCATGGACAGTTTCAAGAGGGAATTAGATAAACATATGGAGCAGAAGTCCATCAGTGGCTATTAGCCACAGGGTATAGATGGGAACTCTCAGTCTGGGGCAGGTGATGCACTCTATTCTTGGTGCTGGCGGGGGGCAGCAGTGGGTGGGCTTCTGGAGTCCTGGCCCCACTGCTGGACCTCCTGATGGCACCTGGTCTTTTTGGCCACTGTGTGACAGAGTGTTGGACTAGATGGGCCATTGGCCTGATCCAACATTGGCTTCTCTTATGTTCTTAGGATGTCCTTTACCTAGAAGGCTCAGGCTAGCCTGATTTCATCACATCTCAGAGGTTGAGCCGGGTCAGCCCTGGTCAGTCCTTGGATGGGAGACCACCAAGGAAACCCAGGGTTGCTATGCAGAGACAGGCAATGGAAAACCACCTCTGAATGCCTCTACCTTGACCTGGATGTCCCAGGCCCAGCCTAATCTCACCAGATCTCAGAAGCTAAGCAGGGTCAACCCTGGTGAGTACCTGGATGGGAGACCACCAAGGAAGTCCAAGGTTGCTACGCAGAGACAGACAAATGGCAAACCCACCTCTGTCTCTTGCTTGCCTTCAGAACTCTGTGGGGTTGCCACAAGTCGGCTGCGACTTGACGGCACTTTCCACCACAACAAAGCAGCACTACGTAACGCACGCCCCACACCGAGTCATGCTCCTTCTGTGCACCACATGTGACACCCCCGGGGTTTTCCCCCTTTCGGCTCAATCAAAGGGAAAACCTCCTTTCATCTGGCTGATCAAGGAACTCTGGGCAAAGCTAAGCTCGGCACATCCTGCGCCGGCTGGCCCAGGCCAGCCTGATCTCATCAGATCTTGGAAGCTAAGCAGGGTCGGCCCTGGTGAGTGCTTGGATGGGAGACCACCAAGGAAGTCACGCGAACAAATGAAACTGCCTCATACTGAATAAGACCGCTGGTCCATCAAAGTTAATATTGTCTACTCAGACCGGCAGTGACTCTCCAGGGTTTCAAGTGGAGGTCTTTCTCATCACCTACTTTTGGGGTCTACTTATTATTGTTATTGAGTGTCATTATTATCATCATCATTACTACTATTATTGTTGATCTATTGTTATTGTTATTATTACTACTACTATTATTATTATTGTTGTTGTTATCATTGTTATTATTATTTTGTCGAAGGCTTTCACGGCCGGAGTTCATTAGTTGCTGTAGATTTTCCGGGTCGTGTGGCCGTGGTCTTGGCATTGTAGGACCTGACGTTCCGCCGGTAGCTGTGACTGGCATCCTCAGAGGTATAACACAGAAAGATGGAGGACTCTCTGTCTCAAGGTGAGCAGAAAAATGGTAGGCAGGTAATTTATATCTACTCAGGAGGGTGGGGTAGGGCTGAGTCATTATCTTGTGGGAGTTCTCCAGGCTACGAACATGCATGATTACCTTCACTACCCGAAGGAATCTCAGAGCGGCTTACGATCTCCTTGCCCCTCCCCACGACAGATACCCTTGTGAGGTAGGCAGGGCTGAGAGAGCTCTTTCGAGAGCTGCCCTTGACAGAACAGCTCTGAAAGAACGTGTGACTGACCCAAGGTCACACCGGCAGCTGCATGTAGAGGCGTGGGGAATCAAACCCCGTTCTCTCAGATTAGAGTCTGTGCCCCTAACCACGACACCAAACTGGCTTAGCTTCTGAGATCTGGTGAGATCAGGCTGGCCTATGCCATCCAGCCCAGTAGTGATCAAGGTGCCATGCGGAGCTGCCCAAGCTACGGTTTGTCCAGCCTCACATGCCCAAGCTATGGCTTGTCCACCCCTTGAGGCCTGCTTTAGCAGGAACCAGCCATAAGTGTGTTACTTATTTTTCCAATAAAATTATATTATTAGGCACATGAGCCTTCCGTGACTACCTTTCTTAGGGTTGCCAGCTCCAGGTTGGGAAATTCCTGGAGATTTTTTTTTGGTGGGGTGGAGTCTGGGAAGGGCGGAGTTTGGGGAAGGACTTCAATGGGGTATAATGCCACAGAATCCACATTCCCAAGTGGCCGTTTTCTCCAGGGGAACTGATCTCTTTTACCTGTTGTCATCCCAGGAGATCTCTAGCTATCACGTGGATGCTGGTACAACCCTAACCTTTCTAGAATATATGACGGCATACTCATTTTCAAAAGATTTCACAAACTTTTCTGTGAATGGGGGGCACTGACCGATAGCATTTTTTGCCTCACCCGCAGCCCACTAAAGCTCTCCGAAATGGCCCCCTGCCCCCCATTTCGGGGAGACCAAAGGATTGCAGCGGAAGGGAGGAAGACTTCCGTTTTCACCGAAAGAAGTGCCTTCCGGTAGCTGAAAATTTAATCTGGATCCAAGCCTGTGTCTTTAAAGCTGTATAGTTTTCGGCCTGCTCTGCACTGCCAAGTCCACCACTGTTATCCTCTTCGCGAAGGAAACCATTTCCGTGAAATTTTCCACAGCAGATTTTTCCTCACCAGGAGCAGGCCCAAAAGTTTTCTCCTTCTTTTGCCCACATTTTCGGAACTCGCTAAAACTGGGGATTCCGAAAACACGGAGAAGACTTCGGGTTTGTGCTTGGTGAGGAAATACCTACTGTGGAAAAGTTCACATCACGTGCAGATTTAGAAACATCAATCCATGGAATTTCACTACTGCGGAAATGGTCCCAACTGATTTTATGGTTTGTATTTTGAAATCTCCCATCACACTTCCCCTCAGCTCAGCTGCGTGGGGTAAGTGAATTCGTGGCTGTGGAGTGCGAAACTGTGTTCCTTCAAGGCCCTGTGGGCCCTTCTCGACTTAAGTACCCTTATCTGAAGGGGAAACGACCTAAGTGGAGAAAGTGGATTAATTAAACTGGAGGCAAAGTCCACATTTCAGACTGCCGGCGAGTCGACGCTTTCTCGGCGGAGGCAGGAACGAACAGCGAAGAGAGTCAGGTCCTCTCCAGAGAACAGCGAGAGCTCTGTGTAACGGCATTCGTTTTCCGGCATATGGAACACATTTCGGGACTGCAGGAAAACTCTGGCACTCAGGTAAGACTGCATTATATGGTAGGGAGGAGAGCTTAAAAGGCAGGCGTCGCCTTTGGAAACACGAAGCCGACGTTAAAGCGCTTTTGAATCCCCTCGAATTTCAACAAGCGAGAAGAAGAGAAGAGTTTGGATTTATACCCCGCCCTGCACTGCCCAAAGGTGTCTCAGAGCGGCTTACAAACTCCTTTCCCTTCCCCTCCCCACAACAGACGCCCTATGAGGTAGGTGGGGCTGAGAGAACTTCTGACAGAAACTGTCCTTGAGAGAACAGCTGTGCCAGAGCTTGTGACTGATGCAAGGTCACATCAGCAGCTGCAAGTGGAGGAGTGGGGAATCAAACCTGGTTGTCCCAGATAAGAGTCCGCGCACTTAACCACTACACTACACCAAACAGAGCGAGAGTGATGCGTGTAATTAATTCACCTGTGGACAATCTATGGGACTCAAGTTCACTTACGAACGTAAGGGGAACCCCTGTTGTATCGAACCAGTGGTCCATCTGGTACAGCATCCTCTTTCGCCGGCCAATCAGCTGTCCTGGAGAGCCAACAGACAAGACATGGAGGGCTAAGGCCTCTGCGATGTCAACTCTTCACGCTGTTCTTCAGAAGGTCTACTACCTCCGGTTGTGGAGGTTCATCGTGGCCAAGTAGCCACTGATGGACCTGTCCTCCGTGAAATCTGTCTAATGCCTTTTTGAAGCTAGTCGCAGTGGACAGCTGAGTTGGTCGGCAGGAGCATAATTAGATTAATGTCCAGTAGACCCCCTCAGAGCCGAACAAGAGTTTTGGGATACAGACTTTCACATGAACGCACAAACCTGATTTATACTGAATCAGATCCTTAATAAGTCAGTATTGTCTATTCAAATGGGAAGCGGTTGTCCAAGGTCTCAGGCAGAGTTCTTTCACTACTGGCGAGCCAGTTTGGTGTAGTGGTTAGGAGTGTGGACTCTAATCTGAGAGAACCGGGTTTGATTCCCCCACTCCTCCACCTGCAGCTGCTGGTGTGACCCTGGGTCAGTCACAAATTATTTCAGAGCTGTTCTCTCAAGGGCAGACCTCGAAAGAGCTCTCTCAGCCCCCCCTACCTCACAGAATGCCTGTTGTGAGGAGGGGAAGGAGATTGTAAACCACTCTGAGACAGGGTGGGGTATAAATCCAAAATCCCATTCTTCACTTGGCGTCTCAGAGTGGCTTACAATCTCCTTCCCTTCCCCTCCCCTGAACAGACACCCTGTGAGGTAGGTGGGGCTGAGAGAGCTCTTTCCAGAGCCAGTTTGTTGTAGTGGTTAAGTGTGCAGACTCTAATCTGGGAGAACCGGGTTTGATTCCCCACTCCTCCACTGCTGGATGACCTTGGGCAAGCCATAGTTCTGGCACAGCTGTTCTTGAAAAAGAGCAGTTTCTGTCAGAGCTCTCTCAGCCCCACCTACCTCACAGGTGTCTGTTGTGGGGAGGGGAAGGGAAAGGAGTTTGTAAGCCGCTCTGAGACTCCCTTGGGTAGTGAAGGGCAGGGTATAAATCCAATCTCTTCTTCTTCTTCTTAGAATTGCTCTTAAGAGAACAGCTCTGAAAGAACTTGTAACTGACCCAAGGTCACACCAGCAGCTGCATGTGGAGGAGTAGGGAATCACATCCGGTTCTCCCAGATTAGAGTCCGCCGCTCTTAACCACTACACCAAACTGTAGTAGTCGCTGTAGCAGTTACTCACTGTGTGCCGATCTTCCACAGTTTTGATTTCTCTTTGGGAAGGGACTATTTTTTAAAGAGAATACCTTTGATTTGTAGTATCACACGCACCGTCCGCTACTGTGGCAAGCCAACACAGATCGAGACGCACGCACAGCAGGTACATATGGAAATCCGCTCAAAGAACATTGCTGCAGGAGTTGTTACACAACAGCAAGCTATTCCAGTTCCCGGTACATTCCGCCTCCCTTCCTGAAATCGATAAATCACTCCTGGCAGGTTAGCTGGGAAGCAGCTGGTAATGATAGCTTCCCTCCGGAGGAGAGGAAGTCACCTTTTAACCCGGCCTGCTGCTGTTTGTCTTAAAACCGTGACAAAAGAACAGATGAGAACGAAATGCCAACGGTCCACCGTGGATCTGGGCTCGAGGCTACAGGAAACCAGGACTGGCTCACAACGATATTACGCATTTCAGTTCCTGGGAAGCAACCCCCTCAGTCCACGGGTTTTGCTCTTTCCCTCCACAGCAAAAACCAATTTCTTCTCACGCAGAAAACATGGCTCAGTGAGAAACCAGTGAGCCAGTGTGGTGTAACGGTAGAGCGTCCAATTAGGATCTGGGACACCCAAGGTCGATTACCTGCTCTGATATGGAAACTTGGGCTTTTGTGATGAGAAGAGCCCTGCTGGATCAGACCAGAGGTCCACCTAGCCCAGCATCCTGTCTCACACAGTGGCCAACCAGCTCCTCTGGATGGCCAACAACAGGGCATGGAGGCCAAGGCCTTCATAAGAACATAAGAAGAGCCCTGCTGGATCAGACCAGGGGTCCATCCAGTCCAGCATCCTGTCTCTCACACAGTGGCCAACCAATTCCTCTGGAGGGTCAACAGCAGGGCAGAGAGGCCGAGGCCTTCATAAGAACATCACAAGAGCCCTGCTAGATCAGACCAGGGGTCCATCTAGCCTTCATAAGAACATAAGAAGAACCCTACTGGATCAGACCAGCGGTCCATCTAGCCCAGCATCCTGTCTCACACAGTGGCCAACCAGTTCCTCTAGCGGGCCAACAACAGGGAATAGAGATTGAGGCCTTCATAAGAACAGCCCTGCTGGATCAGACCAGTGGTCCATCTAGTCCAGCATCTTGTCTTACACAGCGGCCAACCAATTCCTCTGGACAGCCCACAACAGGGCAGAGAGGTCAAGGCCTTCATAAGAACGTAAGAACTCTGCTGGATCAGGCCAGTGGTCCATCTAGTCCAGCATCCTGTCTCGCACAGTGGCCAGCCAGTTCTGTTAAGTATGCGACTTAACAAAGAGAGTGATTTCAACAGTGATTTCAGCTTTATTCAACTCAACATGACGATCAGACAACCCACACAAAATAGCGGAGCACAGCTCCCTTTTTAAACAGTGCGGGCTAACAAAACCACGCCCCTTCACAAGTTAACAGCCAGTAACAGTAGAGAAACAAAGACCAATGAGGTTTGTTCCCTCCATAACTATTATACAGTTTCTGATTGGTTACAAATATTACAACAACCAATAGGATCGTCAAGGCTTACAATCCTGTGCTGACTTTAAGCTTAACATAGGAAAGAATGCAGTCAGTTCACTAGTCAGGACATAACAAGTTCCACTGGAGGGCCAACAGCAGGGCATAGAGGTCGAGGCCTTCTCCAGATGTTGCCTCCTGGCTCTGGGATTCAGAGGCTTAGCGCCTCTGAATGTGGAGGTTTCCCCCAGTCACCACAGCCAGGAACCACTGAGAGGCCTCTCCTTCACGAATCTATCTAATCTCTTTTCAAAGCCATATATGCCAGTGGCCATCACTACATCCTCTGGCAGCAAATTCCACATTTTAACAACTGTGAAAAAAGCAATTTTCTTTTGCTTGGTCTGTGACTCTGACCTTGGGCCAGTCACATGCTCGGCCTAACCTGCTTCGGAGTTTTGTTGTTATGGGGACAAAATGGAGGTGAGGAGAATGATGTAAACTGTCTTGGGTCAAACGTGAGGAGGAGGAGGAGGTTTTATACCTCACTCTTCAATACCCGAGGGAGTCTTGGAGAGGTTTATAAACTCTGTTCCCTTTCTCACCCCACAACAGACACCCTGTGAAGTGGGGGGGGGGGCTGAGAGGGTTCTGAGGGAACCGTAACTGACCAAGAAATAGTAATAGTGTACTGTTAAGCCACAAATGACTCATGGTGACCCCAAGACCATGGGGGTTTTCAAGACAAGAGATGGGAAGCCACCACTTCTCCACTGCCTTTCTCGGTATCGCAGTCGTGGACTTCCTTTGATGGTCTCCCTCCCGAGGACTAACTGTTGGATGACCGTGCTTCGCTTCCATACTTCGATGAGTCTGGACTAATCTGTTCAGACTGCTTTTTATTGGGGAGAAAGGCAGGGTAGAAATGAAATAAATGGAAACAGATTGACCGCCTTTCAATAAATGTCTTCATTAACACATGAAGCTGCCTTATCCTGACTCAGACCTTTTGGTCCATCAAATTCAGTCTGGTCTACTCAGACTGGCAGAGGTTCTCCAGGGGCTCAGGCAGAGGTCTTTCCCATCACCTACTGCCTGGTCCTTTTCAACTGGAGATGCCGGGGATTGAACCTGGGACCTTCTGCATACCAAGCAGAGGCTCTACCACTGAGCCATGGCCCCTCCTAATCTTCATATTACACTTTTTTTTTGGTGAGTGTGTATGTGTGCCTGGAAGTCACGATTGACTTCTGGTGACCCCTAGTTGGGCTTGGACATTTCAGAGAGGTGGCTTATATTGTCTACCTCTCTGTCCCAGCCCTGGTATTCCTTGGAGGTCTCCCACCCAAATACTCACCAGGGTCAGCCCTGCTTAGCTTCCAAAGTCTGACGGGATTGTGCTTGCCAGGGCTATCCAGGTCAGGGCCTCATATTACACATTTTGAGTAACGTCTTGTCTTACACCTCATTCCAAAAAGTAGCGAAAGAGTGAGGTATGAATATCTAAATAAAATTTTCCAAATGCTGAAAGGAGTCACAGTTCCCTAACTGAGGTATGTGCAGAGAACGCCAGGCAGTCAAATTCTAGTTTCGTATTAGGAACTTTCAAATGATATTTCGCTACGATGTTCTTGTGCTGAGCTCAGCAGCATGTAACTTAGCCTCCACAGCCCAAAATGCCACATCAAGGGGTACAGGGACCCCGGGAAGAGACTGAGGGGGGGAGGGTAGCCAGAGGTCCACAGCAAGAGGAGGAAACCAGCAACCCTTCTCTGGCACTGGCAGAAACCCTTGGGTGGATCCAAGCTTATGGACGGCTGGGTTTTTGAATAATCTGAAGGTGTGCTCAGATTGAGAAACGAATGATCTGGGAACTCTATATAAATTTGTCTTGAGCTTGTCAAAGCAAAAGTGGGAAGTAAATGTAATGATGTAGATTCTCTGGAATGGACAATTCCTGGAGCTTTGGGGGAGGAATCTAGGGAGGGTGGGGTCTGGGGAGTGGAAAGAGCTCCGCGTAAAACCTTGCTTTGCTTAGTTTGCCACAGGTACTGGAGGAGGGGTGCATTCCCACAGGGAGGGGAGTGAATGTGGTGTGAGTGGGCCTACTGTTTATAGAGGCAGTAGTTTTCCTGAAGACACCTTCCTCTGGGAGGGGAATGACCTTGAGCTTTTCTGTACCAGCTATGCATAGATAGAGGGATCATATGTTTCCAGGGGGGGTTCGGCAATGGTTAGGCGGGACGAGTGGGTTGCGTGATAGGTTGGGGGCAAAGGGGTCTTGTTTGAATTATCTATATCTGCTTTGGTGCACGCCAAATCGCCAGTTCTAACACAGTTCCATTCTGTTCTGGACCATGCACAGATGTCAGTAAACATATCACTGCCAAAGAGAGCATTGTTGGGAGTAACTTGACCAGGAGTCTGTCACTCAGAAGGGATGGGATGCCACAGAGTACCGGTTCCCAAACTTTTCGGCACGGTGACCCACAAGCCCAAATTTACTTGGCATGCTGATCCATTCAGGACTGGGGTTTTTTTGTGTCCCAGGCAAGCTATGACCCTGGCACGCCATCTAGTTCAGCATTCCATAGAGTCTACCTTCTGAAGGTGCCATTTTCCTCCAAAGAAACTGATCTCAGTAGGCTGCAGATCCAGTATAACGACTCCTGGAGATCTCCAGGCCCCACCGGGAAGTTGACAACTTTAATCCTATCCCTCCGCTCAGCCAATCAGAAGCGTTTCTCCAGCTTACGGGGTCCTCCTCCAGTAGAAGAGCCACTTCCCCTAGGCCAGAGGAAGGCTTTAACTACTGCAGAGCATCATGGGTAGGATTCGGGCCAGTAAATTAATGACGTGCACCTCAACAAACTGGTTCTAAGAATCACACAAAGCTAAGCTTTGCAACCACAAGCAAAACCTTTCTACCAGTGGAACTCTCTCTGTGGCTTACAGCGAGCCTCGTTCACCATCACCATCAACCAAAAGAGTCATGTGACTAATGCATGCCCTGAGCAGCTCCTAATGTATATGATGCAAGCAAAGCAGGGCTCTTTTCCTGGGGGAACGTACCAGGATAGAGTTCCGGAACCTCTTAGTGGAAACAAAATTCTCAAAAAAAAAAAAAATAATAATCTCTAAAAGTTCATGAAGAACACCGGGGGAGCACGGCATCACTTGCGACATGACATAAATATTCAACTAAAATTTAAAAAATAAGATTTAAACGAGGGGATGCGTCAAGGTCATCGTTCAGCGTTAGGCGCCAAAAACAAGACACGGAAAAGAACTGAGGAAGTTGGTGACGTGTCTAAAGTTTGGAAACTGCTTTAAAGTAGAGGTCTGTGATGCATGAAAGTAATACTGTTTCAAAGAATCCCGTGTGTTTCTCCTTCATTTCCCACTTGAGAGTTCCAGCACCTCTTTTTCCAGAAAAAAAGCCCTCCAGAAACCAGAATCAGCACGTGAAAGAACCACATGTAGGGCGCAAGCCACCAAGTCAGCACTACTCCTTTATACAACTAGTATTTTCACCCAACAACCTACGTTCTTTATCACTGGCTCTTTGGACTACACAAAGACCTCAGGATGGCAGCCAGGTTCAATGGAAGCAAACCCATTTGTGGAAAAAAAAACAAAGGCACCCATGGCCACAAAGAATAATCCCCTGCAATTTGTTTTGATCCATCATGCCCAAATCCAGCAGCAGCTCCAGTTGAGGACCACCCCCTTATCGGCTACCAAAGGCCATAACTAAGACCAGGGCCGATTCCACGTTTTGATATTATATTATTATTATTATTATTATTATTTATTATTATTATTATTATTATTATTATTATTATCATTATTATTATTATTAACAACAACAACAACATTTCTACCCTGACCTCCCCACGAACAGGCTCAGGGAGGCTTACAATGGGGCACCATGTGCCAAAGCATAAAACAACATAAAAACAGGATAAAACAATCAATGTTAAAGTGCTCAATAGTTACGGTCAAAAATTTAACAAGAAGGGATCAAATTTACAAATGGACTCCCCAGTACCTTACATAGCAAAAAGGATGCTATGATAGGCCCTAGACAGAGAGTACTTAGCTCCCCCCTTCTCCACCCACCCCCAGGACCCCCATTTACACTTCTCTTTCTGCCCCTACCTGTGTACCCCACATCAGCCTGTGCATCGTTGCGTTGCCCGCTCACGACCCCTCCCATCTCCCATGCTCACGGCCCTTTCCTCGATTGCACGGGGCAACGTGTGTGGCTGGGAGTGTCCTCAGGAGCACTGCTTCTACCACCCGCACACTTTTCTCTGGCGATGCTGGGCAGCCCGTGCAATACAAACACAAAAGGGCAGTTCGGTGTGAGTAGATAAAACACTATAAACCGAATTACACTGAAAACAGACCATCAAACGTTACATAGCTCTCTATTAAACACTTTCCAACACGAATTACACAATGCATTAACTTTCGTCACGTATCATGTAGAAACATTCAATGTATTCATACGAATTTATACACACTTGAGCAACATCTGTGGTCAAGGAATGTGCACTAAGCGAAAAGCTTCCCCCCCACTCAACGCAACAAACAAGATAGCGCTAGAAATACAACGTTCGTCACAAGATTCTAAAAGCAAAGACTTTCCTTTTTTCAGAATTGGAGAGAGAAGATCTCTTCTAAATTGCTCGCATCCATTAAACAAGTATGGAAGGATGAAACAGGGAATGCTTCCAAAGATTGATATACAGAACAGGGGCAATGTCTCCCACCAACTGATTTACAAACTGATTTACACGCCCCTCCAGATTGAAGGCGGTTTTCATTTGATGACTTCCTCAACTTGCTTCCAAAAGTGAGGACCCTTTCAACCATTCTTGTCCATTTGCAGTGTTTCAGACTTCTGGTCCTTCCTCGGGAACAAATAACAATTATTGGGAGTTTCATTCCATGCCCGTTTTGGTCCTACTACATAGAAGAAGCCTTGAGAGGGGCTGACTAAAGCTTTTAGGAGACCCTTGCCCAGTGTTAAAGAAACTGAATAGCATCGTCCTGTAAGGAAGTGGAATGAAACTCCCAATACTTCTTCTTTGTTACTGAGGAAGAATCAGGAGTCTGGAACACTGAAAATTACCTAGGAAAAGTGTTGGATATTGAATCCGGACTCTGTATTTTCCCATTTGCTGGCTTCTGTAATTTCCCGTGATGGGTTATATGAATAGGTTCATTCCTGACTATATTTGCTTTTCACTTTGTTGAAGTCTCCTTTTGGATACATACTTTTTTGTGGGTTTTCAGCTCCCAGTTGTTGTTTTTTGTTGTTGTTCTTGGATATCACTTATTGTGCGCTATACTGTTTGTTGCCGAAGGATGGAACCAACCAGAAATCTTGGTAAATGCGCCCTTCCCCCTGCACTGTACCGCTCAAGTTCGGGGCTTGACCTGGATAGTCCAGGCAAGCCCGATCTTGACAGATCTTGGAAGCTAAGCAGGGTCGGCCCTGGCAAGGATTGGATGGGAGACCTCCAAACATAAGAACATAAGAGAAGCCAATGTTGAATCAGGCCAATGGCCCATCTAGTCCAACACTCTGTCACACAGTGGCCAAAAATACCAGGTGCCATCAGGAGGTCCAGCAGTGGGGCCAGGACACCAGAAGCTCTCCCACTGCTGCCCCCTCCAGCACCAAGAATAGAGTGCATCACCTGCCCCAGACTGAGAGTTCCCATCTATACCCTGTGGCTAATAGCCACTGATGGACTTCTGCTCCAGATGTTTATCTAATTCCCTCTTGAAACTGTCCGTGCTTGTAGCAGCCACCACCTCCTGTGGCAGTGAATTCCATATGTTAATCACTCTTTGGGTGAAGAAGGACTTCCTTTTATCTGTTCTAACCCGACTGCTCGGCAATTTCATGGAGTGCCCACGAGTTCTTGTATTGTGAGAAAGGGAGAAAAGGACTTCTTTCTCAACCTGCTCAATCCCATGCATAATCTTATAAACCTCGATCATGTCACCCCTCAGCCGTTGTTTCTCCCAGCTAAAGAGCCCCAAGCGTTTTAACCTTTCTTCACAGGGAAGGTGTTCCAACCCTTTTATCATTCTAGTTGCCCTTCTCTGCACTTTTTCCAATGCTATAATAACCTTTTTGAGATGTGGCGACCAGAACTGTACACAGTATTCCAAATGAGGTTGCACCAATGATTTATACAGGGGCATTATAATGCTGGCTGATTTGTTTTCAATTCCCTTCCTAATAAGCCCCAAAGGATACCAGAGGCAAAAGGCGGGGGCAGGCTTTATCTAGCCACCTCTCCGTGTATCGTCCAGGCCCCTAGCAGGGGTCGGTCACCAGAGGCTGCCATGACTTCCAAGTGCAGACACACAAATGATACAAAAAAAATGTTTAGGGCTAGATGGGCCATCAGCACAATGGGCAGAGTTGAACGCATGAAATGAAACGAAGCCGCCTTATAGTGAATCGGACCCTCGGTCCATCGGAGTCAGTGTTGCCTACTCAAACCGGCAGCAGCTCTCCAAGGTCTCAGGTAGAGGTCTTTCCCGTCACCTACTGCCTGGTCCTTTCTAACTGGAGACGCCGGGGATAGAACCTGGGACCTTCTGCATGCAAAGCAGATGCTCTACCACTGAGCCACAGCACTCCATCTGGATTCTGTCTGACCCTCTGCAACCTGACGGGAACGATCGTGTACCAAAAGAAGTGGCCTCTGTCTGGAGAGTTTAAGATTAGCCTTCCCAATGAAGATTCCCGATGGAGCTCTGTTCACACTACCTAGGTCCAAACCAAGCATCATGTGAAAACCAACCACACGGCTTGCCCAGCTCAGTGACTTCAACTGAGCTCTAATGCCAGGCTGCTAGAAGTCAAAACCATGCAGACAGGAAGATGCTTATCTACCTCTGGAGCTGAGCAATTTTGTGCTACTAGTGGTTAGGGTTGAGAAATTACCTGTTGTTTGCTCTCTCTCTCTCACACATATCCCCCAGTTCCTCACATGCTCCCAACTTGTAACTTCTGCCCTTAACATCCATTTGAGCATGCCCAGATGATGCCTCCCCCCAGGCCCATAGCTACGGGGGGGGAGGGGGAGGGGGTTGGGGGGCTCCACCCCCTTTCTTAAGAGCATCGCCCCACAAGAATTTCTCCTGTAAATGCTTGCTTTCAATCATTTTTAATCATTTTTGAAAAGGCGTGCGCTCCTTTAAGCTGGGTGGGGTGCTGTGGTTTAATTCCCACACTGAGCAAGGGGGTTGGAGTAAGTGACCTCTAGGACCCCTTCTAACTCTGTGTCAAGAAACGGCTCTCCTTTTGATAGTTATTAATAATAGAAGTGCTGTAAGAAAAGGGACTGTAATAGAAAGGTTACCTAATAGGGATAAATAGAAAAGGAAAATATTGAAATTTATGGTTTGAATATTGAAAACGAATTGAATGTAAGAGAATATTGATAGAAATGTTAATGGGGGCGGAGCATCGTTGGAAGCCAGGGGAGGGGGGGATAAAATTTTTAGAAAAGGATATGTTAAGAATTGGTTGTCGAATATGGAACATGCTATTATATCCTGTTAATAAATTTTCTTAAAAAAAAGAAAAGAAACGGCTCTCCTTTAGGAGTTTTTCTGCCTGTGTTACCTTTCTTGACTACAGAAGCCATCACCCCCACCTGCTGGCTTGTTCTCAGAATTGTTGCTTAGGCTGGCAGAAGTGATTAACTTGCGGCAGCTGAGAACTGTCATCTCAAGTGGTCGACAGCTTGCAATTTAGAGATCTTATCCTGGGGGCAGCTTTCTTTTGGCTAAATGGCTTTTCTTTCTGCACCGAGACCTTCAGCCCCACTAGAAAAAACCCTGCCCTATGAGCCGCAAAATCCTGGCTATGCACCTGCCTCCCACTGAGAACCAGAGCAAGTGTTACTTACTGTAAAGACGTCGTCATCGCCAACTTCAGTCTCGTTGTGGATGGTGGAAGATGACGTCGTGGATCCTAGGGAGAGACTCGGTTACGCATGCTGTTTTTACAAACAACCGCCGCAAGCTGGCGAACCGGCTTGAGGCGGCCGCGAGGGGCTGAGCATTTGCGGTTTACATCCCCCTGCTCTTCGGCCCATCAGCCCCCCCCTCCCGCAATTGGCCCACGTTTCAAAAGCAGGCTGTGCCAGAAAAAGAAAAAGAATCCTAACAAAGAGGTCGGCTGCATGCTTGGATCCGATGTATATGTTCTTCTGGACCGTGGCCAAAGAGTTTTGTTTTTACAGAAGCAATTAATTTTATCGGGATATTCTTGGCGAGTTCTTAAACAGGTCTTTGAACATGGCAGAAGAAGGAATGAAGTCATTCTAGGTAGGTCGGAAAGGTGACTAAAACCCCCATTAACTGTATTTAAATTTCTTTCAACTTAACCAGGAGAGTGTTTTTTGGTTAAAGACTGAAGAAGAGGAGGAGGAGGAGGAGGAGATTGGATTTATACCCTGCCCTTCACTCAGAGTCTCAGAGCGGCTTACAAACTCCCTTCCCTTCCCCTCCCCACAACAGACAACCTGTGAGGTAGGCATGGCTGAGAGAGCTCTTTCCACAACTGCTCTTTTCAAGAACAGCCTTGAGAGAACTATGGCTTACCCAAGGTCATCCAGCAGCTGTGAGTGGAAGAGTGGGAATCAAACCCGGTTCTCCCAGATTATGGTCTGCGCACTTAACCACTACACCAAACTGGCTCTTTTAAAGTACAGAAATATGAAGCAAGCTACTCTTTAAAAGAAATATAACTGTTCTATTTGGAAGTACAGAATCCCACATGGACATATGAAGCTTTCTTATACTGAATGACAACCTTGGTCCATCAAGGTCAGTATTGTCCACTCAGACCGGCAGCGGGCTCTCCAAGGTCTCAAGCAGAGGTCTTTCCCATCACCTACTACCAGATCCTTTTAAACTGGAGATGCCAGGGATTGAACCTGGGACCTTCTGTATGCCAAGCAGATGCTTTACCCCTTCAGCCATAGCCCTTCTCTGAACAATCCCAACCAATTTATTCCAACACAAAGCAGCAGGTGAGGTTGGAAGTCCTAAGAGATATGAAAAGTTCTTGGTTTGCAGTGGTGCAACTGCGTTTGACAGGACAATATACAAAGGACCATTACCAGTAGCTCTTTCTAGCATCTGCGGACATCTTTTCCCACCCATCAAAAATGCCACCAGTCATAGAATGGATGAACACATGAAGCTGCCTGGTCCATCAAGGTCAATATTGTCATCTACTCAGACTGGCAACGACTCTCCAGGGTCTCAGGCGGAGGTCTTTCACATCACCTACTGCCTGGTCCTTTCAAATGGAAATGTTGGGGATTGAATCTGGGACCTTCTGCATGCAAAGCAGATGCTCTACCACTGAGTCAGAGCCCCAGTGCAACACATGAAGTTGTCTTAAAGTTAGTCAGACCATTGGTCCATCAGGGTCAGGACTATCTACTCATACTGCCCCCCTGCTCTCCAGGGTCTCAGGCAGAGGTCTTTCACATCACCTGCCTGATCCTTTTAACTGGAGATGCCAGGGATTGAACCTGCAACCTTCTGCAAGCCAAGTTTGCAGCTTCTCTCCGTGTGTCTGTCTTTCTTTCTGCCTTTCTCGTTCACTTTCTGTCTCTCTTTCCTTCTGTCTTTTTCTCTTTCTCTGTCTCTTTCTATGCCTGTCTTTCTGTTTTTTTCTCTTTCTCTCCCATGCTCTCTGTCTTTCTTTCTTTCTGTCTCTCTGTCTTTCTCTTCTGTCTCTTTCTTTCTGTCTCTTCCACTGAGCCACAGCCCCTACTCTAAACCCATGACATTCAACCCAAGGAGAACTATAGTAACTTGCAAACATCTTGACATAGAAGTTCTTGGATTCTAGGGGTGTACATTTGATATTTACTGATCCAAAGAAATACCCAAAAATACCTTATTGGGTTTTTCCCAGTATTTCCTAAACTGAATCGGATTTTCTAATCTGTAATCAGCTACCGATATAGAGAATCCTGATAAAAGCTGATATTATTCGGATTTTACTCGGCTTCACACAGCAATCCCGAATTGCAGCTTCTCCTGGCCCGTGGTTTAAATGAGTTTTGCAAGCCACTGCCAGGTCCGCTGCCAGTTTGATGCCTCTAGTTTGCAGGGGGACCATTCAACACGCTCCCTTCCCTTTTGCAAACTGGATCCTAGGATCTCCCCCAAACCAACCTGCACACAATTTGGAGGGCAGGTAAGAGGGGCATCCCAGGGAAGTCCACTGCCAGTTCAATGACTTTAGCTTGCAGGGGGGCTGTTCAATACACTCCCTCCCCATTTGCACAGGGACCCTATGATCTCTCCCCCCCCACAACTTGGAGGGATGGTCCCTTCAAAGGTGTTTTGCAAGCTGCGGCACAAGTGAACCTGGAAGGTTCACACTTCCAGGATCACTTGTGCTGCGGCTTGTAAAATGCCTTCGAAGAGTCCAGCCCTTTAAATGCCAAGCCCAAAACTTCAGCAATCCTGATTCTTTCCCGAATTCCAACATCAGACTGATACTGGGATTCGGGAATACTGGGAAACACACTTGAACCTGAAAAATACCAATTTTTTTTGGTGCACATTCCTATTGGATTCTACAGTGGACTGAAAGCCAAATTTCAATCATGTTACCCCTCCTTACCCCCCGAACAAATGGCAGTTTTATATTTTGATTTAAGGACCAGCGGACATGTGTCAAAATGCTTTTAGGCCTTCAAGCTGTGACCAAAGACCCAGATTCTACTGCCACAAGAAGGACTGAAATGCACATTACACTACCTTCGTTGAGATCTTCGATGGCTTTCCTGACGCCCCTGTCAAACGCCCGCGCGTCGGCAGGGCTTAGGAATGTCAGCCCAAACTTGCGGTTGTCAACTCTCCAGTGATGGAACGTAGGGTTTGCTTTAGTGTAAATCAAGTCCTTTTTCACGTAGCATTCCAGTACCACCTGGAGTTTTAAACACAAACAGAGATAAACTTAGGCAGATCAGGAAGGGTTGCCTCAGCGCTTAGTTTTTTGCACGCCCCAGGGAAATGCTGATTGTCACTTTGCCACTTTGGGGGTCAAGAAGCAATCCTGGAGGTTTTTTGGTCATCTTCTGGGTGTGGAACAGAGGTTTCTGCGGGTGTGGAAGGGGAGGTATTTGTGAATTTCCTGCATGGTGCAGGGGGTTGGACTAGATGGCCCTGTAGGTCCCTTCCAACTCTATGATTCTAAAGTGGTATTTACCAGTGAAAGGTGGGTGCGTAAGAGGGAACTTTCCTGATCGATGTAGAAATGCTCTACTTCTATGTCACGCAGAGTATCTGATTTCTCCACAGAGCTTGTAGAGTCACCAGCCTCCAGATGGGGGCTGGTGTTCCCCTGGAATCACAACTGATTTCCAGACTACAGAGACCAGATCCCCTGGAGAAAATGGCTGATTTGGAGGGTGGACTCTACATAATCACACCTTGCCCTCCTCAGGCTCCATCTCTCCACAAATTTCCCAACCTGGAGCTGGCAACTCTAAGAGCTTGCCTCCTTTCCACTCCACAAATTCATTTGCAAAAATGTTTAATTTTTGAATGCTTTATATAGGGGGGAAAAGTCTCAACACAACTATAAGACAAAATTAGTAGCATTAATCAGAACATGCGTTTTTGTCCTCTCATCAGTAGATATTCAAGTTTCTCTATTTTTCCCCCCTCTTTTTTTTCTCCCCAAAAGCTCAGAACCATAGACATCATTCTCCACGCCGTTTTGGCCTCACAACAAACCTGTGAGGTAGATTAGATGAAGAGACCAACCTCAAGGTTGCCCAATGAACTTTGTGACTAATCCAAGTTTCTGCAGCCCCAGCTGGAGGCTCTAACCATTACACCACAGCCCCACCTCCTTACCAGCCATTTTGGGTCTGGCTCCATCTCCCGTGGTAGCCATTTTGGGACTGGCACTCTCCACCACCCCTCTCAAAATTCCAAGTGTCAGCGGCCTCCAAAAAGGTCAGGGACCTTGGGAATACACGTTTCATGTGATGTTATCAGTGAAACGGTAGACCGTCTCAGGAGCAGAATTAGTCAGGACGGCCAAATGGCCAGACATAATGGTTCCACGGTTCACTTAGTTGGCCACTCCTTGTTTTGGATAGATGGGAGTCGGATGGCTTCTTTGAATCCTCATGCTTTAAAAGTCTTCTCTCCCCCACCCTAACCCACTCTGTTCTCCATTCTACCGGGTGCAAAACCTCAGGATCCCTCGGTTCTATAAACAGCTGGGCCTCCATCCGCAAGACAAATGGCCCCCCCGCCTTCTCTCTCTCTCTACTGGCCCCCTGCTTTGAGCAGAAGGCGGTATAAATTATTCACTGCCATTTACAAAAAAAGGCTTGAATTACTCAGCGTCACCGTGACTGGCTTTGGCGATGCATCACACTTCCAATCCAGTATGCAGTTAACGGCAGGATTTATAAGAAAGATAAAACGAAGCGTCAGTTGCACTTTTCCGAGTGAAGTGTTAAGGATATATGCATTATTTCATTAAAAAAAAAAAAAAAAAAAAGGCTTGGAACATTAATGCGCAGCTGCTATTTTTGGCAGACGACAGATAACGTTCCTTTGAATTCAGGAGGAGGGCGGTTTTGCATGAAATGGCACGCACGGTCTTGCGACGCGGGAAGAAAGCTATTAGCAATGTTTGGTTCGTTTTCTCTCTCTCTTTTTTAAAAAAAAATGAGCAGAGACTGAACGAGATTCGATTACCAGCTTGTCTTTTTGCCTTTCCCCGTGGATCAGGAATCCGTTTCTTCCATTGCCCTCGGGGTACATAACCTTGCAGACGCCGACTCGACTAAGACCGCCTCCTTCTTGCGGAAGCCATCCCCCACTGGAGTCATCTCGGGTCATAACCACGGCTTTCACTCTAACGATATAGCTGTCACTGGAACGGACAAGAACGGGGAACAGTTAGCTCGGACAGGGAACCGGACACATTTTAGCATCCTCCTCGAAGCATGGAATCGAAATCTACAAAAGATCGGCCAACTTCCACGGATGAAGACATTTTTTAATGGGGGTTTTTCCCCCCCAAGTGCCAGAAGTGAAACACAGATTAGGGCCTGCTGCTATCCAAACCCATGACGTCCCTCGATAACAGAAAAAACTCTTAACTGACTTGGGTGAATTGTTCTTAGTCTGCTTGAGTGCAACCTGAATTTTGCAATCTTTAAATTCCCTTCATAAAGCATTCAGGTCTCTTAGATATTTGTCATGGACGATGGCGCTGAGTCCCCCACATGAGTTGGCATCGCAGCCAGAGGCTATAGCATTGCCAGAGCCAGAAGCCGGCCCCTCTGACTCCTCAGGAGTAGAGAGCTTACCGCTGCCAGCGCCTGAGCCCGTAAACCCCGCACCTGGTCCTGCAGCAGCCAATGAGGTACAGGTGCAACCAGGGAGCCCGCCTGACTCAGCTCCGCAGGTGGTTAGGCTGAGGGAGTGGCTCCGCAGAGACCTAGCCACCCGCCATTGAGATGCACGCTGGCACGGAAGGCGAGCGCCGAGTCCGGAGTATTAGCAGGAGTGGCGCTGCCACCATGGGAAGCCCGCCCGGAGGCCTATATAGCTCCCACTGGAAGTTCCTGCAATGGACAAATTAACCTTAATCTTGAAAGGACATAAAGAGGACGAATTTGAAGAAACATGGTCAAGACTTTATCACTGGTCTGAAGAACTGAATTACTGAAATATGCTATAACCAAAAGAGAGTTTAATAAGAACATTACATTAATACTGTGCAAAGTTTGGAAAGTGTCACATGGCGCAGAAACAGGGTTTACGATTTGAGATGTATGGACAACAAACTCTTCACTCAAAGTATGAAGGGATGCTCTTGTCTTCTGTTTGTGATTAGTATTGTCTGTTTTTGTTTGTTGTGTATGTTTAATTTAAAAAAATTAAAAAAAAAGCATTGGGCTCTCGTGGAAGCAACAAGTCGCCTCCATGCGTGCCTCGCATCCACCCTTGGCTCCCGTTCTCAGACCCCCCACTCTGGCTCGGATTCCTGGTTTTCTGACCAGAGGAATCTTAAAGAACACCAAGAATCCCAGGGCATGAGCTTTCAAAAATCAAAGTTCACTTCGTCAGAGACCAACTGAAACTATCCAATGCAAAGTTACACCAGTCTTAGCTCACTAGAATCCACGGGCTCATATTGGAGAAACTCTGCATTAGCAAGCCGCTTGTAACGACGAATCAGGAAGGCTCCCTGTTTGAATCCTGCATCAACCAACAGGGCCAGCGTCAGCATACCCTGAGGTAGGGGAGATACCAGGGCTTCTGTTGGGGCCCACTGCTGTCGACCCCGACCCATGCACCTTCCCTGATGGCTGTCTGTACCTGTGCTCCCATGTGCCCAGTGTGGTTGAGGAAAGGTAGCCTTTGCCTACGGAGGTTAGATTCCAGCCTCTGACTACCTCTTCTCCTCCAAAACTCCTTCTAATCCCCCATAAGATTCTAAGAAACTAGGAACCATCAGCACACATTTCAGTCTATCAACGTACATAAGAACATAACAGAAGCCAATGTTGGATCAGGCCAGTGGCCCATCCAGTCCAACACTCTGTCTCACACAGTGGCCAAAATTACCAGGTGCCATCAGGAGGTGCACCAGTGGGGCCAGGACACTAGAAGCCCTCCCACTGCTGACCCCCTACAAAGCACCAAGAATACAGAGCATCCCTTGCCATAGACTGAGTATTCCTATCTATGTGAAGGTGAAGGTTCCCTTGCTCGAAAGCCAGTCGAATCCGACTCTAGGGTTACGGTGCTCATCTCCGTTTCAAAGCCGAAGAGCCAGCGCTGTCCGAAGACATTTCCGTGGTCATGTGGCCGGCATGACTAAACACCAAGGTGCACGGAACGCTGTTACCTTCCCAACAAAGTGGTACCTATTTATCTACTTGCAATTTCTTGCTTTCGAACTGCTAGGTTGGCAGGAGCTGGAACTAGAGACGGGAGCTCACTCCGTCTTGCGGCACCTGGGTCTTGAACTGCTGAACTACTGACCTTCCACAGCCTGCAGTTCAGCGTCTTAACCATTTGAGCCACCGCAGCTCCTGTTCCTATCTATACCTTGCGGCTAATAGCCACTGATGGACTTCTGCTCCATATGTTTATCCAATTCCCTCTTAAAGCCGTCCATGCTTGCAGCTGCCACCACCTCCTGTGGCAGTGAATTCCATGTGTTAATCACTCTTTGGGTGAAGAAGTACTTTCTTTTATCCGTTCTAACCTGACTGCTCAGCCATTTCATTGAGTGCCCACGAGTTCTTGTACTGAGAGAAAGGGAGAACAGTACTTCTTTCTCTACCTGCTCTATCCCATGCATTATCTTTTAAACCTCGATCATGACACCCCTCAGTCGTCGTTTCTCCAAGCTAAAGAGCCCCGAGTGCTTTAACCTTTCTTCATAGGGAAGTGTTCCGACCCTTTTATCATTCTAGTTGCCCCTTTCTGCTCTTTTACCAATGCTATAATATCCTTTTTGAGGTGTGGTGACCAGAACTGTACACAGTACTCCAAATGAGGTCGCACCATTGATTTATACAGGGTCATGATGATACTGTATATGCAGTCAAGAAAAGTGTGGAAGAAATTGTTTCCAGGTCCAGATCTTGAGTTCCAAAATACAAAAGAGAGCAATGGGAAGAGAGGTGGGGGGGCAGCCATTCGGGAGGTCTGGCCCACCACCCATTTGCACAGGCCTCGTGGCCCACTTTGGGGTCCCAACCCATGGATCGGGGAAACACTGTCCCGGTGACCCAGCGCCCAGAAAAGATTTGTGCCAAAAACCGTACAGTGCATTTCCTTAAACTGTGCTTCCTCTCTTTTTAAAAATTAAAGTTTGATTCATTTTAGCAGACCCGAGGTATTGATTTTTATATAATGCTTTCATGGCGTTCTGAAGTCGATTCGATGCATTTCCTCTAGAAAAAAAACCAAGAGGGGTTTTAAAGACACCAGGCTTGCAACTACTTATATCGTATTACTTCGGCTGAAAACACAAACCGTGACCCTTTTCTGTCTTTCGAAATACGTCCCTGGGAAACGCTTCCTGGAATGTTTGCATTATGCCCCTTAGCAATCATAGGCCTTGGGCTAAGATGCAGGAAGCACAAGCAAAATGATATACGTTTGTTTAACTGCCTTCCCTGGATACTTAAGGCTAAAAGCCTTATAGCTCCTCAATATTTTTATTACCTCTGTTTGGTCTGCTTCTTTTTTTAAAAAAGAAGGAAGCAAATATATAGAAGTTTGAACATGGGATTCGTTGGTGCCGAATTCTACTATTACAAGTGGTCCTTTGCTTCTGGTGGACCGAGACGGAAATATCCATCGGTGCTGCAGTTTGCCAACCTCCCGTGGCACCTGGTGATTTCCTGATATCACAACTGATCTTCAGACAACCAAGACAGAATCACAGAACCATAGAGTTGGAAGGGGTCATACAGACCATCTAGTCCAACTCTCCGCCCAATGCAGGAGCAGCCTAAAGCATCCCTGACCAATGTTTGTCCAGCCTCTTCTTGAAAGCTGTCGGTGAAGGGGAGCTCACCACCTCCCTAGGCAGCTGATTCCACCTTTGAACCACTCTGACCATGAAAAAGTTTTTCCTAATATCCAGCCGATACCTTTCTGCATGTAATGTAAACCCGTTGCTTTGGGTCCTATCCAATGCTCCCTCTAAGATGTGGAGTCTTGTGAGCGAAAATTCTACTTTGTGAGCTACCGGCATTAAAGTTGTGAGTGAGCAGTTCGGCTACTGGGTAAGAGAAGGTTTAGGGGGGACATGATTGCAGTCTTCAAGTATTTGAAGGGCTGTCATGTAGAAGATGGAGTGGATCTATTCTCTCTTGCTCCGGATTGCAAGACTAGATCGAATGGGTGGAAATTACAAGGGAGTCGTTACCGGCTTAATACCAGGAGAAACTTCCTGACTGTAAGAGTGGTTGAGCAGTGGAACAGACTGCCTCGGGAGGTGGTGGATGCTCCTTCGCTGGACATTTTCAAGAGGAGACTGGACAACCATCTTTTGGGTATGTTGTAGGTATGTAGGGGTTTCAGCTATGTTCCTGCAGAGGGCAGGGGGTTGGACTAGATGACCTGCAAGGTCCCTTCCAACTCTTAACATTCTATGATTCTACTGCATCAATTAGTTTGCACTGGAGCCTTCCTTCCTGAGCTGAGACAAAAATCTGTGAGCCGGAGGCTAAAGAACTGTGAGCTAGCTCACACTAACTCAGCTTAGAGGGAACACTGGCCTTGCTGCCAACTGGAACAGCTCCTTGCTCTTCTCCAAATGACAGCCTTTCAAATATTTAAAGAGAGCAATCATGTCTCTTGGAGAAAATGGCTGCTTTGGAGGGTGGACCTTATAACATTATACCCTCCTGAGGTCCCTCCCCTTTCCCAAACCCCGCCCTCCCCAAGCCCCACCCCCAAAATCTCAAAGTATTTCCCTACCCAGAGCTTACAGACCTAATCAGCACTCAGGTTCCGAGGCATTTACTTCGAACTCCTTTCTGTGGAATACAATCACATTTAGTAATCCCGTCTTTTGGCTTTCTGTTTGTATACATAAATTGTGTGTATTTATGTCAATCGATATCCAACGATTTGTTTGACATCCCAGTTAGGGTTCCCAACTTCCCGTTGGGGCCTGGTGATTTCCCAGAATTACAAATGACCTCCACACTACAGAGATCAATTCCCCTGGGGAAAAATGGCGGCTTTGGGGAACGGACTCTCCCCTCCCCAAACCCTGCCCTCCCTAGGATCTACCCCCTGAAATCTCCCCAAGTATTTCCCAACTCAGAGCTGGTGACCCCTAATCCTAATAGCTAACAAACTGACAGATTTGCAAGGGTACCTTGAGTGGAAATTCTGGCTAAGCTCACGTTGGGAGTACCAACAGCCTAAAAGCAGCTCATAAAATTCTGGGTCCCCTAATTAGACTCGCAATAATGCCACATTAACTCATTAGGACCGCAGCCAACAGCTCTGGAACGATGGAAAAGATTAGGAAACAGAAATAACCTTACTGGGTCGCCTCTGTTCGACATGCCAGAGATACGCCCAACTTGCTGACATTCCATTCCATTGATCCAGAGTTGGGTTTATGCATGAACTGAGTCAACTATAGTTTTGGGACTCAGATTCTGAAGTGCCTCTTAAACATATGGAGCAGAAGTATAGAGTATAGTATAGATGGGAACGCTCAGTCTGGGGCAGGTGATGCACTCTATTCTTGGTGCAGGGGGCAGCAGTGGAGGGCTTCTAGTGTCCTGGCCCCACTGCCACTCTATGAAATTGCTGAGCAGTCGGGTTAAAACAGATAAAGGAAATACTTCTTCACCCAAAGAGTGATTAACATATGGAATTCACTGCCACAGGAGGTCGTGGCAGCTGCAAGCATGGACAGTTTCAAGAGGAAATTAGATAAACATATGGAGCAGAAGTCCACCAGTGGCTATTAGCCACAGGGTATGGATGGGAACTCTCAGTCTGGGGCAGGTGATGCACTCTATTCTTGGTGCTGGAGGGGCAGCAGGGAGGGCTTCGGTGCCCTGGCCCCACTGCTGGACCTCCGGATGGCACCTGGTATATTTTGGCCGCTGTGTGACAGAGTGTTGGACTAGATGGGCCATTGGCCTGATTCAACATTGGCTTCTCTTATGTTCTTATGTTCTCTTATGCTGGACCTCCTGATGGCACCTGGTATATTTTGGCCGCTGTGTGACAGAGTGTTGGACTAGATGGGCCATTGGCCTGATTCAACATTGGCTTCTCTTATGTTCTTATGTTCTAAGTTTTAAAAAAATTACTAAAATTCATGAATTACCATTTTTTTTGGGGGGGGGGTAATGCTATGGGGGCTTTTGTCCTAGTTTAGCATGTAAAAGATGGAGTAGATCTATTCTCTCTTGCTCCGGATTGCAAGACTAGGTCTAACGGGTGGAAATTACAAGGGAGTCGATACTGGCTAGATATCAGGAGAAACTTCCTAACTGTCAGAGTGGTTGAGCAGTGGAACAGTTTGCCTCGGGAGGTGGTGGATGCTCCTTCACTGGACGTTTTCAAGTGGAGGCTGGGCGACCATCTTTTGGGTATGTTGTAGGTACGTAGGGCTATCTTTCGGCTACGCTCCTGCAAAGTGCAGGGGGTTGGACTAGATGACCTGCAAGGTCCCTTCCAACTCTAACATTCTATGATTCTAATCTCACACATGGACACACATGACACTGCCTCAGACTCACTCAAGGCCCATTGGCCCATCAAGGTCAATATTGTTTGCTCAGACTGGCAGAAGCTCTCCAGGGTCCCAGGCAGAGGCCTTTCACATCACCAACCACTAGATCTTTTTAAACTGGAGATGCCAGGGATTGAACCTGGGACCTTCTGCATGTACAGCACAGGCTCTACCACTGAGCCACAGCCCCCCCCTCCCCCCCACTGAGACTCAAGGGCGAATAAGTTGATACAACCGACAGGACGGGACATTCAATCAACAATGCAAACGGATTTGGGTTGTAGAACCAAGCAGGAGTCTAAAAAAAACAAGAACTTAACCAATGCATCACTGTTAATATGACACATTAAATGATGCAAAGATTCCATAAGGAGGATCCTAGTTTCGACAAGCCGTCCACTGTAGAATAGACTGCAGTCCAGTGTTCCCTCTAAACTATTAGTGTGAGCTAGCTCATAGTTTTTTAGGCCCCAGCTTGCACATTCTTGCTTTAGTGAGGAAGAATGGGTTCCAGAGCAAACTAATTATGCTCTCTACTTAGGGCTGCCTTTGTCGCAAATCCGGAAGCTGCAGCTAGTGCAGATGCTGATGGGTCTCTCTAGGAGGGATCATATTCAGCCTGCGCTGAAAGCACTGCACTGGCTGCCAATAGCATACCGGATTAGCTTCAAAGTGCTGGTGATTACCTTTAAAGCCCTGTATGGCCAGGGTCCTGCTTACCCGAGGGACCGCCTTTCCCCATATGTTCCCCCAAGGGCACTTTGGTCTGGGGGCCAACATCTCCTGGAAATTCCAGGCCCCAGAGATGTGAGATTGGCTGTCACAAGAGCCAGGGCTTTTTCAGTGGCGGCTCCTACCTGGTGGAAGGAGCTCCCGGAGGAGATCCGGGCCCTGCGGGACCTTGCTCAGTTCCACAGGGCTTGCGAGACGGAGCTCTTCCGCCAGGCCTTTCAGTAGGAGCTGCCACCGCCACTATTCCACCATCAATAACCCTATGCCACCACACCACTGTCATCGTTAGGTGCTGGGTGACCCTGTTTGGAGAGGGGACAGGCTATTAGTATGTGGCCACAATTAAGATCTGCCCCATCTTGGTTTTATATGTCGATGACGTACTGTATGATTTTATTTGTTTTATACCGTTTTATGCTGTTTTAAACTGGCATTTATGCCCTATTGTTAGCCGCCCTGAGCCTTCGGGGAGGGCGGGATATAAATTGAAATAAATAAATAAATATGCAGTGGCGAAATCGTGCGCTCACAACTTTAATGCCAGTAGTAGCTCACAAAGTAGACCTTTTGCTCACAAGACTCTGCAGCTTAGAAGGAGCACTGCAGCAGTCCCTGATAATTTTATAAGTAACTTGGTGCAATCATTTAGTACGGCGCAAGTCCACTGCCTGCGTAGAAGTTTATTTGATACAAAGCTTCCACTGGAAAAGACAACGAATCGACTCCGAAAAACGACAATTGTCCCGTTCTTCCACGGGGTTCCACTTCACAGTCCACCGCTCTGTGGCTTTCCACACCAAAAAGAACAAAAGACACGGAAGAAACCACGAAGACAAACCAATGAAACGACTGCTTCTTGGCAGTAAGAACAGACCAAGTTCATTCCCTCCACTAATATCCCACAGCGAAACGGTGATCCGTTACAATGATCTCCTAACTATGCTGTGGAAAAGGGTCGAGAGGACCCTCTCCCGAGACCACGCATTTAGAGAATTCTGACTGTAGGGTTTTCACTGAAGGGTTGTCAACAATCTTCCCATTTTTGCTGTTTATATCTTCTTTGCCTCATTCAAAAGAACAATTACTGTTTGAAAGGAAGACCCTTATCCATCCGACTGCATTTACCAGCGACAAAGACCAAGATCGTTGGGTTCTAGATCTCAGCTAAGCTTTATCACCACCCTCGTTCCTGAACTATAGTTTTAGATTCAGGTGGGTAGCCATCTTGGTCTGAATCCGTGGAACCCAGGTCGGGTCCAGTGGCACCTTTAAGACAAACAACATTTTATTCAAGGTATAACTTTTTGTGTGCGTGCACTCTTCAGATATCTGAAGAAGTGGGGAAAACAAGAGTCAAGTAGGACCTTAAAGACTAATAAAATTTGTGGCAGGCTATGAGCTTTCATGAGTCATTGCTCACTTCTTCAGATACAGCTAGAATGTGAGTCTACCTGTCCTATATATTCGAAAGTGGAGTGATTTCAGATGCTTGAATAACTTTAGAAGGCAAATGACAATGACAGATGATTGACAACAGCAGGTGTGATCGGATTAGGTGTGATACGCAGAGGGGTAGTAGGCATGGGGAAATCAGCATTGGTAATGAGACAGGAAACCTAGGTCTTGATTTAGTCCAGGAGGATGCATTGTCTTGAGCTTCAATTCAGCAGTTCCGCTACAGACAGACTAACACGGCTACCTATCTTGATCCATCTGAAGAAGTGTGTGCACATGAAAGCTTATACTTTGAATAAAACCTTGTTTGTCTTACAGGTGCCACTAACTTGAACTCTGTTCTGTAAAAACTTTTGTATTGAAACCACATCTAATATCACATTGCCAAAATATTTCATGTTCGTGGTAATTGCATTTTGTTTTACTGCTTCACTGCCAATATGATCCAGATGGTGCATTTGTATGGGTACAGAACAGAACATAGAGAGTTTTGTGTTGTTTTAGTTATGGTAGAAAATCATGATTATGGAAAACAAGCACAGCTACATGTAGACTTTTTGTTTACGTTGCCTTGTGTTACCAGGCTCCGAGTCGGACTGAACTTCTCATACTTCTATCTGAACCGGTGCACGAAACCCACAAAGTTCTTTAACGTTGTACAGCAAGACAAATTCCCTGCTAGGGCAACACCAAACACCTTTGCTCAGCTCCAGAAATATCCCAGTCCTGAAGCGACCATTTGGCAAAGGCCGTCGGCTTTTAAGAATGGAGCGCTCTTAATGAGTCCCGAATTGACAATGGGATAATCATACGGCTCTGAAGCGCCCATTCAGCAAAAAAGAACATTATTGGTGTCAGAGGTCAAAGGTGGGAGGGTTGTTCAACGGGGGGACACAAAAGGAAAGGGCGGAATCCAATAAGGAAGCAAATTAAAGGCCGAACCCTCGTTCGGAATCAGCGCAAATTGCATTCAGCTCTGCGTTCGGCATCTGCGTTCACATGATGTAATGGTAGAAAAAAAAAGGATTAGACCAGATTGATGCAATTACTTAAAAAGAGAACGTTTTATTGGACGACTGGTGGGTGGTTTCAGACTCTTTGAAGACTAAAGCGCTCCGAAAAAACACAGTAAACCCTCACTGCAAACCTGCTGGAGAGACCATTTAACGATACCCGCGCCTCTGATCTTTTCCCCACGACAGTCAAAGCTCTCCCATCCGAGTTTATCTTCTTACTTGAAGCAATCTAATTTCCCCCCCATTGTTGTCTTCCACGTGCAGCCGCGTGAGCTGTCGCTCAGTTCAAAAGAACAGATGTCCAACGCTTCTGCGGCCCGTAATGCCATCTTTCGCTCCGTGGCGGCCCGGTGCTCGGGTTTATTAGCACAAGCTCGGTTATTTATGGGCCAACGAGAGATTAAGGCAGCAGACTTCTGGATTTGTACTGCATCACAGAGCAGGTACGGAGCTTGAGTGGATGTCGTGTTTTTGCGTGATCCTGCAGGGAGAACATGCTCTGTACGCTGCCCAAGACTTCGAGCAGCCGGCCAGTTTGGCGTAGTGGTTAGGAGCGCGGATTCTAATCTGGGAGAACCGGGTTTGATTCCCCACTCCTCCACGTGCTGCTGCTGGTATGACCTTGGGTCAGTCCCAAGTTCTTTCAGAGCTGTTCTCTCAGAAGGAGTTCCTGAAAGAGCTCTCTCAGCCCCACCTACCTCTCAGGTGTCTGTCATGGGGGGTGCTAGGTATGAGACTCAACAAGGTAGTGATTTCAACAAAGTGATTTCAGCTTTACTGACACCAAATCTGTCGATCAGACAACACACACAAAACACTGGAGCACAGCTCCCTTTTTAAATAATCCGGGCTGTCAAAGCCACGCCCAAAACTCAGTTAACAACCAATCATAACATTGGGATAAAGACCAATGAGGTCTGTTCCCTCCAATAAAGTATATACTGTTCTTATTGGCTATTTACAGAGTTTCACAGAAACAACCAATGGGAATGTCGACTCTTACAATTCCTTTTGCTGACTCGAGCTTAACATGGTAAAGCATAGGACTGAATCAGAGTCAGAACATAACAGGGGGGGAGGGAAAGGAGGTTGTAAGCTGCTCTGAGACTCACTGGGGTAGTGAAGGGCGGGGTATAAATCTCCTCTTCCTCCTCCTCTTTCGCTAATTTACCAGTCTACCGTGACTTTCCACATCATGGGCAAACAGCAGCTCTGACCAATGGAGCAGTACGCTCTGAGTGAAAATCTCAAACGTAATTGGCACTGAAGCCGAGTTATGATTATACATCGTTACTTTTTAGAACTGTTATTCCACAAGAAGGGCAGCAAAGAAGCCTTCTTCCACATGAGGGAAATGCACTGTCTGGGATAACGATAGTCACAGATGAATGGTCCGACAAACAGTCTACCGCCGGTACGCAAGTCAATCGGGGCTGTTTTGCATGACTGCTTTGAAGCGCTGTAGGCCCTTGAATGATCAGCAGTTGACCCCCTCAAAAAGTACTACTAGAATATAGTACGGAATAAATAAAACAAGGCTCTGAGGTACAACGTGCTTCTGTCAAAGCGGCCCACAACCTTTCTGAACTTGTGGGCACCTTGGAAGTCTAAAACAGAGTGGCTTCCACATGAGGCAGAACCAGCCACAAAATGGCTGCCACAGGCTATGTTCAGTCATACCGTGGAGATCCTTGTGTTGTGGTTCCACATGAGGCATGGCTTCCACATGAGGCAGAGCCAGCCACAAAATGGCTGCCACAGGCTGCGTTCAGTCATCCCATGGAGATCCTTGTGTTGTGGTGGCAGCTGTTGACAAGGCAATGTTTTTAAAAAATCTGCGCAGCCAATCAAATCTCCAATGGCTGATAGCCCCACCTCGCCCCATCTACTTTCCAAAAACACTTGGCGGGCACCACGACAAGTGTCAGTAGACATACCTGGAAACCCACAGGTACCACGTCAGGGTACCCTATTCTATCATGTCCCAGTGGGTTACATTTGGTATCTCAGTTTCAGTCATTTTGATCTTGAAAAGTGTTTGTAGTGTTTTCCAGGTGTAACTCAAGAAGATGGTTTTCACCCATAAGAGATCCTTAAAACCTTGGGCTTAGGTGACTTTCAGAGACTTCCTCCTTCCCTATGCTCTGCTGACATTGCTAGAACCTGCCAAATGTTCTTTCAGGATCCAGTTGCTTCAAGCTGAGATTCCAAGGGTTAGAGGAACAAGTTAGAGCAAAGGTCTCCAATCTTTTTGAGCCTCTGGGCACCACTGGAATTCTGACACCGGGTGGGTGGGTTGCAACCGCAAAATGGCTGCAAGCAGGAGGTGGGGCCAATCACAAAATGGCCGCCAAAGAAGGTGGAGCCACACACACACACAGAAGCCGAAGTGCAGGGGAGAGGTAGGGTATAAAGGAATGAAATAAATAAATACAACTTATTTATAACGGATATTATTCAGAATCTTAGACACAGGGGGGGCATTATTGAGTTTCTTCACTCATTCATTTCATAACCCAACCTTTCCTCCAAGGAACTTGGGAGACCAGCATGCACAGAGGGGATTACTTCTCACCACCCCAACCCAAAACAACACTGCAAGCTGGTCTGGCCCATGGATAGTGAGGGACCCACGGTTACCTCCGCAAGCTTCACAACTTAAGTAAGGATTTCCAACCAGGTCTTCACAATCAAAGCCCTGTACACTAATCACTATCCATCACCAATGCTCCCTCTAAGCTCTGGAGTTTTGTGAGCAAAAAGTCTACTTTGTGAGCTCCTGGCATTAAAGCTGTGCGCGAGCGATTTGGCTGCAGCATAACTTAGTTTGCACTGGAGCCATCCTTCCTGAGCTGAGACAAAAATGTGTGAGCTGGAGGCTAAAAAACTCTGAGCTAGCTTACACTAACTCAGCTTAGAGGGGACATTGCCCATCACTGACTTTCAATAACTCTTGCAGTATTTTTAGAACTGCAAAATGATAACTAGGGTGGGACGAGCCTAGAAACGAAAAAACAGGCCAGCTAACCCGGTGTCAAAATTTTATTTAGCTATGTACTCCAAGTACAAGGCAATTAAATGGAGGAATTTTGACTTGAAGGTCTCCAGTACACAGTAGCAAAAGCAGATGACATAATAGAGGCATAATTATTTTCTTCCACACAAGGCTGCAATGCCCTTGTTTACAGTACATACACTTCAGCATTCTCTTGGCAAGCTGTCTTCCTTTGGTTCATTGTTTGAACAAGGACTGGTTCTTGTGAAATGGGATGGTGCCATTAGGTTATTTGCACACCAGTCCAACTATTATCAACCAGAGGGAGTTGGTGAGGAGGAAGAGAACTTTGTGCATGATAACTGATCGGGCCATGGCAAGAAACTGGATATCTGGCCACCCTACCAGAAGCAAGAAAATTACCATCATGCGGCAGGAATTCCTTAGGGAGAAAGGTCATCTGGGAACAAGGGAACCCCCCCCCGCCAAGTATGGTTAAAAGGAAGTATTGGATAAAAGGAAGTACTTCTTCAGCCAAAGAGTGATTAATACATGGAATTCACTACCACAGGAGGTGGTGGCAGCTACAAGCATGGACAGCTTCAAGAGGGAATTAGATAAGCATATGGAGCAGAGGTCCAGCAGCGGCTATTAGCCACAAGGTATAGATAGAAACTCTCAGTCTGGGGCAAGGGATGCTCTGTATTCTTGGTGCTGGGGGGGGAGCAACAGTGGAAGGGCTTCTAGTGTCCTGGCCCCACTGCTGGACCTCCTGATGGCACCTGGTATTTTTGGCCACTGTGTGAGACAGAGTGTTGGACTGGATGGGCCATTTGCCCGATCCAACATTGGCTTCTCTTATGTTCATAATTTGGGGGTGTTATCTTAGAACACGGGACCCCAAACATTTCAAGCCCATGGTCACATTTGGAATCCTGACACGGCCTGATGGGTGCTGCTAAAAAATGGCTGCCAAAGGAGGCGGAGCCAGCCCACAAAATGGCGGCCACAGTTGAACTTCAGCAACACAGTGCAGATCGTTGTGCTGTGGTGGTGGCAGCTGCTGGAAAGCAACATCTAAAAAAAAAAAAGGAGCATAAGAGAAGCCATGTTGGATCAGCCCAATGGCCCGTCCAGTCCAGCACTCTGGGTCACACAGTCTGCACAGTCTAGCAAAGCTTCAATAGTCAGTCAGAAGCCTTACTGGGAAAAAACCCCTACCTGGCTCCACCCACTTCCTAAAAACAGTTCCTAAAAGACAAGATGTTGACGGGTGCCGGGGGACCCCTGTCTTAGAAGTTCCATCGCAAAAAGCTTTGGAATGGAGCCTGTGTTGGAGAACGAAGCATTTACATTTATGCGTTTCTTTCCTACATTAACTGTAGTCTTATTTCTGAAGCACAGGAGTGGGACGGACGGCAATAAATATCAAAGCTCAGCAGTTTCAAATGGGCGGTGGTGGAAAGTGCTGTCAAGTCGCAACCAACTTAGGACGACCCCAAGAAGAGACACTCGGGAGGTGGTTTGCCATTGCCTGCCTCCGAGTGGCGACCCCGGGTTTCCTTGCTGGTCTGGGCTGACCCTGCTTGGCCTCTGAGATCTGTTAGGAGACTGGTCTAGCCTGGGCCATCCAAGTCAAGGCAGTGGTGGTTTCGCCATTGCCTGCCTCTGCATAGCAACCCTGGTCTTTCTTTGGTGGTCTCCCATCCAAATACTAACCAGAGCTGACCAGCTTAGCTTCTGAGATCTGAGGAGACTGGGCTAGCCTGGGAAAGAGAAGACTTAGAGGGGACATGATTGCAGTCTTCAAGTATTTGAAGGGCTGTCATGTAAAAGATGGAGCAGATCTCTTCTCTCTTGCTCCGGATTGCAAGACTAGATCTAATGGGTGGAAATGACAAGGGAGTCGATCCCGGGTAGATATCAGGAGAAACTTCCTAACTGTAAGAGTGGTTGAGCAGTGGAACAGTCTGCCTCGGGAGGTGGTGGATGCTCCTTCCCTGGACGTTTTCAAGCGGAGGCTGGACGACCATCTTTTGGGTAGGGCTATCTTTCAGCTGTGCTCCTGCAGAGTGCAAGGGGGTTGGACTAGATGACCTGCAAGGTCCCTTCCAACTCTAACATTCTATGATCCAGGTCAAGGCAGTGGTGGTTTGCCATTGCCTTCCTCTAGTGTAGCAACCCTGGTCTTTCTTGGTCTCCCATCCAAATACCAACCAGGGCTGACCCTGCTTAGCTTCCGAGATCTGACGAGATCGGGCTAGCCTGGGTTATCCAAGTCAGGCCTAGTTTCCAGCTACCAATAGTTTTTCTATAATTGGCCTTATCCCATACGGGAACATTCAAGGATACGGGTACAAATCACTGAACATTCTATGATCTCTACTGAACAGAAGTCACATGGCCTGGTCCACTAATTACTCATGGTGGTGGTCCTTCAAAATTTATGAAGCGGGGCCCACTTTTAAAATTTACTCGACTTTCCAGGAGCCCCGTGGCAAAAATGACTGCCCCCTTCCCCAACCTAATACACAAGAGTTACACATTAATTAACTTGTGTAGATTTTATTGCTGCATTTCTGAAGCCTATACAGTCAACAGGAAACTTCACAGAGCTCTGTCACCTTGATATCCCCAAACGCCTCGTTTCTGAGCTCACCCCGTTCTTCTCTCCTCCTCGTCCTTGTGACCCAGCGAGGATCTGGAAAACCCCGCGTGTTTAATAAGAAGCTCCTCGGAGATGGCCACTGTTATCTTGTTTACACAGGTTTTATGACATCATAAAAATCAAAACGACTTCGGTAAGAAACTTCGGTCACCTTTTCTGGGACCCAATGCCCCTGGTCAGGAGGTATCCTAGAAAGTTTCTGTTTTACGATGTTGATCAACCGGTGCTTAGTGACAGCGAAGCAAACTTGTTTAGAAAGACCACATCATCTGCCAAACAGAAAGATCAAGAGACTATAGCTGGGGCAAAAACGGTATCGTCTCAATAACTCCCCCCGGATGCTCCTTTCATATTTCGGCAAATCCCCCCATCATGACTGATATGGCCACGAAACACCGCCCCCCTCAAATCCAACCACAACTGACATTATGAAACTGAACACAATAGAAGCAAAACTAAGTTTGAGTCATAGAATCATAGAATGTTAAGAGTTGGAAGGGAAGAGTTGCAGGTCATCCAGTCCAACCCCTGCACTCTGCAGGAGCATAGCCAAAAGATAACCCTACATACCTACAACAGACCCAAAAGATGGTCATCCAGCCTCCGCTTAAAAACGTCCAGGGAAGGAGCATCCACCACCTCCCGAGGCAGACTGTTCCACTGCTCAGCCACTCTTACAGTTAGGAAGTTTCTCCTGATATCTAGCCGGTAACGACCCCCTCGTAATTCCCATCCATTAGGTCTAGTCTTGCAATCCGGAGCAAGAGAGAATAGATCTGCTCCATCTTTTACGTGACAGCCCTTCAAATACTTGAAGACTGCAGTCATGTCCCCTCTAAGCCTTCTCTTTCCCAGGCTAAACGTACCCAACTCTTTCAGCCTTTCCTCATAACCAGATAAAATAAATAAATAAGACTTGGGATTCCAACCCTCTCACCATCCTGGTTGCCCTCTTCTGGACACTTCTGGACCGTGGCACCTTCAAGACCTACAAAGTTTAACGCTGGGTATAAGCTTTCCAGTGCATGCGCACAAAAGCTTATACCCAGCATTAAACTTTGTTAGTTTTCAAGGTGCCACGGGACTCAACCTTTATTCAGATTCACTGTCTCTGAAGAAGTGTGGATGAACACAAAAGCTTATGCCTAGAATTAAACGTTACTGGTCTGACAGATGCCACTGGACTCAAACTTTGTTCATATTTAATGTATCTGAAGAAGTTGTGCACGCACACGAAAGCTTAACATTTTGAATAAAACTTTGTCGGTCTTAAAGGTGCCACTGGACTTTGTTCTACTGCTTCAGACCAACACAGCTACCCACATGAACAACAGAGACAATAAATGAAGAACAGAGGTGGTTTCCCAGAAGCCGGTTCTGGTACTAAACAAACTTTTGCTGGCTTGGAGTTATATAGGACAAGTGGGGGACCCACAAAAACTTACGGGAAGCATCTCATTCTCCATCCCCTGAAAGCCCCTACGGCTTCTCCCCTTTTCTTTTTTTAAAAATATGTACATGTGTGTGCGTATGAGTGTGCACCTGGAAGTCATGATGACCTCTGGGAGCCTGGAGGACATTCAGAGAGGTGGCTGATAACAGCCTGCCCCGGCCTCCCAACTGCTGGTATTCCAAGGAGGTCTCCCATCCAGGTGCTTGCCAGAGTCGACCCTGCTTAGCTTCCAAGATTTGACGAGATTGGGCTTCTCTGGGCTATCCAGGTCAGGGCAGCTTCTCTCCTTTTCTTGCTTTCCCTCTCTCCTTCCTACCCACCAGCCAACCTTTCTCTGCCCTGTCTTCAGCTTTCCTTCCCTCGCTCCCATCAGCCTGTACCTGGGAAAACTATGGCCCAGCTGTGTGGTAGGGAACCCGCGAGGACTTGCGGGGGCATCTCACTTCTCCCTGTATCTCCCTGTAGTGCAAACGCACAAGAATCTCACAGTGGCCTAGGAATGCTGTTGTCGGGTGTCCATTGTCCTGGGCCTTGGAAGGTATTCAGACAACCGCCATGGGTTGATTCAGGCTACTGCTTACAGCTCCGAACGGGACTATCGTTTGTTTATTCCCAGTCTCCCAAGGGAGGGGAGTATGAGCACAAGGTGTTGCCGATCTTTAGGCCTGGCAGGCATGACTCAGCAAACTAAGTCAGGAGAAAAGGTGGGTGGAAGGAAGTTCAGGGAGTTTCACCATAGGCTAGGGTATGGGGTATCGTGGAACTATGCCCTGGGGCAATTTTGTGGCTGTAAAGTGCTCCTAGCAAGAGACGGAATGAAAGATACTGCCTGTGTGGTTGAATTGCCTTTGGTTGTTTTTATTTTTTTTTTAAAAAAAAACTTGTATTTGACAATACCTTGCTTCTGTGAGCTTACTGACCTCCCAAATTCCTAAAACACCCTCCCCACTTCTGGCAGTACACCCCTTCCACAAACCATTTCCTCTTTCCCTCCTCCTGGCAAACCCCTAGTTCCTCACCTTCCCCTGCTTCCTACTCCTGGAAACCCCCGTGTCCTCACCTTTCCCTGCTTCCTTCTCTCCTTCCCACCCCACCAACCACCCTAATCTTTATGGGCCCCCTATATTCAGCTATATTTATTTCATTTACATCCTGCCTATCGCCACAATGGGGACCCAAATTTGCCTTCTGGTTGCTCCCAGTGCAAGGCCCAGCCTGGCTGAGTCCTCCCTCAAAAGGCAAAACAGCCCTGGAAAGGGTCCTACTCCCCCTGCTTTTACTGACAGGAACCAAGGCTTGAAAGTTGGAAATACTTTTCTGGTTTCCTAGCAACACCTGCATTGCGCTCTGAGAGGATTTTTTTTTAAAAGGCACAGGTATTGCTTCTATCATTTTTTTTTTTTAAAAAATATTTCACATTGTTCTGCAAACCTGGGTATTTTTTTCTCAGGTTCACAGAAAGATCTGCCTTGTCTGTTCATGTCTCTAATCTCTAGATTTAAGTATCCACAGGCTTGGCCGTGTTGAGAATTAGATAGATTGATAATTCTGAAAAATCCAGGTGCTTTTCGAGACCACTGGCCTGCAATGTGGTGCTAAGGTTTCTGTGCCCAAATGTCATCATGCTTTATGGGCGTGGCTGTACATGCTCAAATCAAAAGATTTTAATTGCCCGCCAAATTAACACAGATTACGAGCTGTACTTCAGAATGCTGTCCAAACCACGGTATACCAGCTCCCCCCCTTTATTCTGCTGAGGAGGAAATTGTTTCTTTACCCACCCATTTCCATTTCGGGCCTTGGAGCAGGGTCACATCAGCCCATGCTTTTAATAGCGTTAACGATTTAAAATATAATTAAAATGTGCCCTCCGTTAATAACACCGCACTTCTGCGGGAACTCACAACTCTGTAGGTAGCTGGCGAGGACAGAACCTCCCCCACCCCGGTGAAAATTAAACTAAGTGACCACATACCTGCCAGCAGGTGCTGTTTCCTCTACATTTTACAACCCGGCGTGCCCGTTTTTGCCCTTATTGCCACAATAAACCACATAATAACCTCTACGTACTGGCTTGTTAGTTGAAAACTGCCCTCCTCCCATGCATGATTCATTCTCCTTGACAAATATACTGCGTTGCACTAGATGAGTCATCCGTGGGCTAAATCTGTTCCTTGATATGCCAAGCCAGTGGCTGTGTTCCTCGTACTTCGGCGTCCCGATTCTCGCCATGAATGACCTCAAAATTGCTCCAAGAAGCCTCCTCTTCGCTTCTCATTTCCTTGGGCTTTCTTTTGAAATATCCTGCCCCTGCCATTAAGTGGCCTAAAAGCAGTGACTCCCAACCTGTTCAGTACGGTGACCCATACATCCAAATTTCCTTTGGTATGGTGACCCATTCGAGGCTGACCTAAGGTTTTTGGGAGCCCTGAGCAAAATATGGGGAACCTCCACATTCAGAGGCACTAATCATCTGAATCCCAGGGTCAGGAGGAAACATCAGGGGAAGGCCTCGGCCTCTCTGCCCTGTTGTTGGCTGTCCAGAGGAACTGGTTGGCCACTGTTTGAGACAGGATTGCTGGACTACATGGACCACTGGTCTGATCCAGCAGGGCTCTTATGTTCTTAGGAAGGCCCCGGCTTCTCTGCCCTGTTGTTGGCCCTCCAGAAGAACTGGTTGGCCACTGTGTGAGACAGGATACTGGACTCAGTGGACTACTGGTCTTATCCAGCAGGGCTCTTCTTAGGTTCTTAGGAAGGCCTCAGCCTCTGTGCCCTGTTGTTGGCTCTCCAGAGGAACTGGCTGGCCACTGTGTGAGGCAGGAGGCTGAACTCAGCGGACTACTGGTCTTATCCAGCAAGGCTCTTCTTAGGTTCGTAGGAAGGCCTCGACCTCTGTGCCCTGTTGTTGGCCTTCCAGAGGAACTGATTGGCCACAATGGGAGACAGGATGCTGGACTAGATGGACCATGGGTATGATCCAGCAGGGCTCTTCTTCTTCTAATTATTATTAAAAATTAATGAGTAAATAACAATGCATACAGAGCACAGGAAATTTGAGCAAGACAAATACAATCTGTAGATCTGAACATAGATGTAGTACAAAAACAGTTCATTGGATCAACGAACAAGGGCCAGCATAACTGAACTGCTAGTAAAGAACAGCTGACCATACAATAGCCAAGCAACAAAGTTCATCATAATCCAAGGTCAACCACTGATTGAGGAATTTTCATTTTGAGATGTCAAATAGTCAAGTATGGGAAAGCATACAGAGCAGCGGTTCTCAACCTGTGGGTCGCGACCCCTTTGGGGGTCGAACGACCCTTTCACAGGGGTTGCCTAAGACCATCGGAAAACAGTAGCAAAATTACAATTATGAAGTAGCAATGAAAATAATGTTATGGTTGGGGGTCACCACAACATGAGGAACTGTATTAAAGGGGCGCGGCACTAGGAAGGTTGAGAACCACTGATATAGAGGGAAAGTAGGAGTGTTTAGAAGGCCTAGTCAGACTGTCCAGGTTGTCTGTGAGCTTCGCCATGATGTATAATTTCCATAGTTTTCGATGCCATTGTGAGACGGTAGGAGGTTGCGCTGATGTCCATGTTAATGCAATAGTATTGCTAGCTGCACGAAGTAGTAAAGATACTCTTCCTTTAACTGAGTATGAGCTTGTCAGAGGGCTCCTATCTTATGACCTGACCTAGATAGTCCAGACTAACCTGATCTGGACAGATCTTGGAAGCTAAGCAGGGTTGGTCCTGGTTAGTGTTTGGATGGGAGACCACCAAGAAATACCAGAGTCGTGGCATGGAGGCAGGCAACGGCCAGCCACCTCTGAACGTCTCTTGCCTTGAAAACTCCACCAGGGGGCGCCGTAAGTCAGCTGTGACTTGAAGGTCCTTCCCACCAGGCAAACAAGGACCTTGGAACCCCTTTAGCTCAGCATTCCATTTTCTACAGTGGCCAACCAGAATGTTTTTGAGAAACCAACAAACATCACACAACGCGTGCGGCTGTCCCCCACTACAAAACCCATGCCAGTGGCATTCCAACATACACAGCCTCTTAATATTAATTAATTCTTAATTACAGTTTTCACAACCAGAGACATAAACAGCAAACCTTCACCCCCCAAAAAGGAGAATTTAAAAGTTACTACAAAAGAGTTACTACAGGAGAGCCAGTTTGCTGTAGTGGTTAAGTACACAGACTCTGACCTGGGAGAACTGGGTTTGATTCCCCACACCTCCACTTGCAGCTGCTGGATGACCTTGGGCAAGCCATTGTTCTGTCAGAGCTGTTCTTGAAAGAGCAGTTCTCTCAGAGCCCACCTACCTCATGGAGTGTCTGTTGTGGGGAGGGGAAGGGAAAGGAATTTGTAAGCTGCTCTGAGACTCCAAGTGAAGGGCAGGGTATAAATCCAATCTCCTCCTCCTCCTCCTCCAAGTTGGGTTGCTGGTTCTCTCCTGGCCACCAGTGGGGGATGAGGGGGTAGGGTTGCTTTATGGGAAACTCCTGAAGATGGCGTCTGGGGAGGACAGGGACCTCAGTGAGGTACCACGCCATAGAGTCCACCCTCCAAAGCATCCATTTTCTCCAGGGGAACTGACCACGGTAGCCTGGAGATGACCTATAATTCCAGGGAATCCCTGGGTCCCCCCTGGAGGTTGGCATCAAGGAAGTTCTGGGTTGCAACATAGGAGCAGGCAATAGGATGCCACTCCCGAATATCTCTTGCATGGAAAACCCTCATGGAGTCGCCGTAAGTCGGCTGCGACTTGACGCCATTTTGCACCGCCAGTCAACATGGACTGATATTTACTATCGAGTCCTGAATGAACTGTGCGGTAGAGAACGGTAGCAGAGGTAGATGGTGGAGAAGATGGCGGGCGTTGCGAAAATGTACAAGTGAGTCATATTCAAAGAAGCACGGAGTGCTCCGATGAAAATCCCCCTTACCCCCTTATTCTAAGTATTTATTTATTACCAGAAAGCTTCAGTGACAGTGAAGTTAAGAAATAATAATAGAAGAGGGCTGGGAAAAACCCAGACCGCAGTTTGGGAAAGAGCAGAGGGTGCTAATAAAAAAAAAGAGATAACTTAAAAAAAAAAACCGCACAGACAACTGTACTATTTTTAAATGCCGCCGGGCTTTGAAGTTTCTAACTGCTTTTTTAATTCTGGAGGATTCATCAAGGAGAAAAGGAAGTCGCTTTGAAGCGGTTTCAAGAACACGGGTTCGGCAACAACAAGCACGGTATGGGAAAGACTTTGATTTGCACCTCAAGGTACCGGAATGGAAAGGTGTCTTGATGTTTATTTAGAGTTTCCTTCCCTAAGAAATAGAGCCCTCCAAAATATCCCTTTTTTATCATTAGGGGTGGAGTGGCTGGAAGGCAAGGCAAAGAGGAGCTTTCGAGACTGACTGCGTCCCACTCTGGAAACCGATACATGAAAAGAAAAAGGGAAACGTAGTAACATACATCCAACTTCGGCAGGGAAAAGCTGGGGGGTGGCCGTAAACGGTCCGTGCAAACCCCACAAACGAAGAAAACAATATAATTATTTTGATTAGAACCCGACTGGCGCCAAAGCAATTGCTTCGGACTAGACGCACACTTTCAGCCCAACCTTCCTTGCAGGGTTGTTGTGAAGATAAAATGGGGAGAAATGTTGTAAGTCACTTTGGATTCCCTTTGGGGAAAAAAAGAGAAACAAATAAAGTTTACCAAAAAAAAGCACCTGAGAGAGGGATTGCCTTACCGGTGTGGAATTATGATATATATAGGTAAAAGTAAAGGTTTCCCTTGATTGAAAGGCAGTCGAATCCGACTCCAGGGATGCGGTGCTCATCTCTGTTTCCAAGCCGAAGAGCCAGCGCTGTCCGAAGACATTTCTGTGGTCATGTGACTGGCATGACTAGACGCCGAGGTGCTCGGAACACTGTTACCTTCCCACCGAAACGGTACCTATTTATCTACTTGCAATTTCTTGCTTTCGAACTGCTAGGTTGGCAGAAGCCGGAACCAGAGATGGGAGCTCACTCCGTCATGCGGCACTCGGGTCTCGAACTCTTGAACTACCGACCTTCCAGCCTGCAATTCAGCGTCTTAACCACTTGAGCCACCGCAGCTCCTCTCCACAACCCTAATTCAAATAACTAGTTTATGTATTCAGTATTTATAGCCTGCCTTTCTCCCTTGGACTCAAGGGGGATTACATAGCTTGACTCAATACCACAACATCTTACTAAGGAAAGCCAGTCTGGTGTAGTGGTTAGAAGCAGGGACTCTGATCTGGGAGAACCAGGTTTGATTCCCCACTCCTTGGATAGGATAAGAGTTCAATTCGGACTGAGAACCTGCTGGGACAACTTCTCTGCAGGCTGCAAACTGCTTTTAAAAATCTCACCCGTTTCCATTGTTGTATGGCATTGGAGGTGTGTTGGCGTATCAGTATTCCAGAAACAAGTTGATAGCTCTCCTCAGTTTGGACACGGGGAACAAACTCTGCTGTTCTCTGGAATCTGGCCAGAGACCATTCACAAGTTGCAACAGCCCATTCAGTACGTCTTTGGTGGTGGCAGTGTGCACTTTCAGTCAGGTGCCCGACACTTCGTTCGGCCGAAAAATCCCTCCCGAACTGTTCTCGAAACTGCTAATTCGTTTTCGCGCTCTACGGCAGCCAGTTCCCAATCCACCAGAAATGGGCTCACCAATGCCACGTGGGGCTTGGAACAGACTGAAGACTGCCCCGATACATAGACGGCAAAGTCTTTGCTATCTTGTTTAGCTCACGGAAGCGGGCGTGGTTCAGCCACGCACTACTTCTCCAAGCAGAAATTCCCACGAGATGGCAAAAAAAAAAATCACATCTCAGCCCGTTCCACTATACCTTTCGGTCTGTCACGATAGAGAGCAAAAAATAAGCAGAATCAGGAAGTAGTTACCAGTGTGATGTGGCTGTGAAGAAAGCTAATGCAATCTTAGGATGCATTAACAGAAGCTCTGTGTCCAGATCACGGGAGGTGGTAGTTCCACTCTATTCTGCTATGGTCAGGCCTCACCTGGAGTCCTGTGTCCAGTTTGGGGCACCACATTTTAGGAAGGATGTTGACAAGCTCGAGTGTGTCCAGAAGAGGGCGACCAGGATGGTGAGAGGGTTGGAATCCAAGTCTTACGAGGAAAGGCTGAAAGAGTTGGGTATGTTTAGCCTGGGAAAGAGAAGGCTTAGAGGGGACATGATTGCAGTCTTCAAGTATCTGAAGGGCTGCCGTGTAGAAGATGGAGCAGATCTGTTCTCTCTCGTTCCGGATTGCAAGACTAGATCTAATGGGTGGAAATTACAAGGGAGTCATTACCAGCTAGATATCAGGAGAAACTTCCTAACTGTCAGAGCGGTTGAGCAGTGGAACAGACTGCCTCGGGAGGTGATGGATGCTCCTTCTCTGGACGTTTTCAAGCGGAGACTGGACGAGCATCTTCCGGGTCTGTTGTAGGTATGTAGGGCTATCTTTCGGCTATGCTTCTGCAGAGTGCAGGGGGTTGGACTAGATGACCTGCAAGGTCCCTTCCAACTCTTAACATTCTATGATTCTAGGTACTAGGGTTGCCAACCTCCGGGTAGAGCTGAAGATCTCCAAGAATTACAGCTGATCTCCAGCAGGATTTCAGGCCGGAAGCACCTTAGAGACCAACCGGAGTTTCAAGGCAAAAGCTTTCTGAGATCTAAGTCCTTTTATCCGAGTCCAAAGAACACTTGCAAAGGATGCAAAGCTTCCATGTATATTCTAATCATCTTGATCCGAGCAGAGGGAAAATGCTCGATTTGATTCGAGTCTACTGGACTCAGATCTTACCTGTTCTACTAACAGACCAACACGGCCACCCTCTGAAACTGATCTCCGGGACTATATAAATCGGTTACTTATCAACTGTTCTATTTATTTAAAATACGGCTGATTTAGAAGGTGGACTCCGTGGCATTATACCCATACGAGGCGTCCCTTTCCTCCTCCGGTTTGATGCAGTGGTTAGGAATGCAGACTCTAATCTGGGAGACCTGGGTTTTGTCCTCCACGTGCAGCTGCTGGTGTGACCTTGGGCCAGTCACAAGTTATTTCAGAGCTCTGCTCTCAAGGGCAGGCCTCAAAGCGCTCTCTCGGCCCTGCCTACCTCACAGGGTGTCTGTTGTGGGGAGGGGAAGGAGATTGTAAACCGCTCTGCGACTCCCTTGGGCAGTGAAGGGCGGGGTATAAACCCAATCTCCTATTCTTCACTTGGCGTCTCAGAGTGGCTTACAATCTTCTTCCCTTCCCCTCCCCACAACAGACACCCTGTGAGGTCATCCAGTAGCCGCAGGTGGAGGAGTGGGGAATCAAACCCGGTTCTCCCAGATTAGAGTCTGTGCACTTAACCACTACACCAAACTGGCTCTGATTCCCCACTCCTCCACATGCAGCTGCTGGTGTGACCGTGGGCCAGTCACAAGTTTTCTCAGCGCTGTTCTCAAGAGAACTCTCTCAGCCCCCCCTACCTCACAGGGTGTCTGTTGTGGGGAGGGGGAGGGAAAGGAGATTGTAAGCCGCTCTGAGACTCCTTCGGGTAGCGAAGGGCGGGGTATAAATCCAGTCTCTTCTTTTTCTTCTCTAACCCCACCCTCTTTAGAGTCCACCCTCAAATCTCCCAGTGGGGCGACAGAGATCAGTTCCCCTGGAGAAAATGGCAGCTTAGGGTGGACCCTACGGGCCTTGCACCACAGCGAGGTCCCTCCCCTCCCCTCCCCAAACCCTGTCCTCATCAGACTCCACCCCCCAAAACATCCAGGAATTTCCCAGTACGGAGTTGGCAAATCTAATTCCACCGGTGTTCATACACCTTATCCACCACCATCTCTTTTCCCTGAGGCCCTCTTCAGATCTAACACCCAGCTGTTCAATCATTCCTGCTCTGGATTCCCTGTGGTTTCTGCCAATAGTTCTCAACGCATGTCTCTCCCTCTCTCTCTCGTTCCATATCCCCACCCCACCCCCCGAATCTACGAGGAATGCTATTATCAGGCACCAACGTGTCTCTGGAACTGATTTTGATCTGACCTACTTCTCTCTAACTACGCCGCCTGTCAGTCAACTCTCGAGGTACTGGTCTGCATCCAACCAAAAAAAGCTGCTTCACTGGGGAATTTGAACACGGGGCCGAAAGGATGTATCGTTCCTTTTCCCCTAAGGCGCAATGGGTTTTTCTTCCGCCACAACTGAGAAGAAAGCAGGAATGTTAAGTCTGTGTTCGATAGGCACCGCCTGGCAACCGGTAGCAGGATTATGGTTGGGGAATGATGTTGCATCACGTCAGGTAGAAACCTGGAACTGACAGGAGGATAGCTCTAGGAATCGCAGGAAACTCTATGGTAAATCACAGGAAGGAATCACAGGAAACCCTGCCTTATACTGAAAACGAGAAAAAGGGGGGGTTAACCTTAACCTAAACTGAATTGAATCAACAACCAAAAACTTTAAGAAATCTGAATGCCATGGGCCCAAAAATTCTGTTAGTCAAATTAAAAACATTAGATATTGACACATACAAAAATATACATGTCCTATTACATCACTATTGGCTCCTGGCTGCACCGAATTTTCCTGACCCAGTCGGGTTAGAACAGATAAAAGGAAATACTTCTTCACCCAAAGAGTGATTAACATATGGAATTCACTGCCACAGGAGGTGGTGGCAGCTACAAGCATCAACAGTTTCAAGAGGGAATTAGATAAACATATGGAGCAGAAGTCCATCAGTGGCTATTAGCCACAGGGTATAGATGGGAAAACTCAGTTTGGGGCAGGTGATGCACTCTATTCTTGGTGCTGGAGGGGGCAGCAGTGGGAGGGCTTCTAGTGTCCTGGCCCCACTGCTGGACCTCCTGATAGCACGTGGTATTTTTGGCCACTGTGTGACAGAGTGTTGGACTAGATGGGCCATTGGCCTGATTCAACATTGGCTTCTCTTATGTTCTTATGAGAAAGGTACACAACTGGACCGTTACTATCGCCATGGCAGCAAGCGGTCAAGAATGAGGCCTCTGATTAATATCTTTGCCTTTGAGCCCCGACCTGGATAACGCAGGTAAGCCTGATCCCATCAGATTTCGGAAGCTAAGCAGGGTCAACTCTGGCAAGTACTTGGATGGGAGACCTGCAAGGAATACCAGAGGTGGGAGGCAAGGGCAGGCTGAATGCCACCTCTCTAAATATCTCCTAGGCCCCCAGTCGGGGTTGGTCACCAGAGGCTGCCATGACTTCCAGGTACACACACAAACACAGATACCACCCCCTCAAATATCTTTGCCTTTAGTCACAGACAACAATCACTAAAAAACTTCATCTTGGTCAATTTATAAGAAATGATTATTACACTGTAATGTTGAGAGCCATTCTCTAATATTATTTGTTTAACCGCTGAGAAAGGCCGACGGGACGAAACGCGTATGGCCAGGGTCAGCAATGCTCATTTTTGGTCGTCGCCAGTGTTCCCCCTAAGCTGAGTTAGCGTGAGCTAGTTCACAGTCTTTTAGCCTCCGGCTCACAGTTTTGTTTTGGATCAGGAAGGATGGGCTCCAGAGCAGACTAATTTATGCTGCAGCCCAATCGCTTGCTCACAACTTTAATGCCAGTCGCTCACAAAGTGGAATTTTTGCTCACAAGGCTCCACAGCTTAGAACAGGGGCGTCAAACGTGCGGCCTGGGGGCCAAATCAGGCCCCCGGAGGGCTTCCATCGGGCCCGCAGTGGGACTGGCTATCTCCTGCTTCCAGTTCAGCTGCTGCTGTATCCTAGCTTGCTTCGCCTGACTCTCTCAATCACTCAGCCATTTCATGTTTCCCCCTGAGTCCTAGACTCAGAACTCAGAGCGTGAGATTCCTGTGGTGAATGTCAATAAATCAAAAGTAGGTTTATAGCTTACAGAGTTAGTGTCTTAAGCATGCTCTTATTTTAAGGGGAAAAAACCTTTAGTGTTTGTGCCCCTTTATAAAGTTTATATCTCCGCTACCTGGCATTCCATTTTATGAAACACATGGCCCGGCCCGACAAGGCCTCATCTATGTCAGGTCCGGCCCTCATAAGAAATGAGTTCGACGCCCCTGGCTTAGAGGGAGCGTTGGTTGTCACTGTACAGTTTGATTCTTAACTGAGGTGATCACCAGAATCTGAGCCTGCGGGGGGACCTCTGGGATTCTGAAACAGGGTTGTGTGCCGCCACAAAATGGCGGCCCGAGGAGGCGGAGCTGGTCGCCATCCGGCTGCCACACCTTCACTCACATCGTGAAAATCCTTGTGCTAGGGTGGCGGCATCCGCTGCCAAAGGGACATTTTTAAAAACCCACACAGCCAACCGAAGTTAAGAACATAAGAACATAAGAGAAGCCAATGTTGAATCAGGCCAGTGGCCCATCTAGTCCAACACTCTGTCATACAGCGGCCAAAATATACCAGGTGCCATCAGGAGGTCCAGCAGTGGGGCCAGGACACTAGAAGCCCTCCCACTGCTGCCCCCTCCAGCACCAAGAATAGAGTGCATCACCTGCCCCAGACTGAGAGTTCCCATCTATACCCTGTGGCTAATAGCCCTGATGGACTTCTGCTCCATAGGTTTATCTAATTCCCTCTTGAAACTGTCCATGCTTGTAGCTGCCACCACCTCCTGTGGCCGTGAATTCCACGTCTTAATCACTCTTTGGGTGAAGAAGTACTTCCTTTTATCTGTTCTAACCCGACTGCTCAGCAATTCCATGGAGTGCCCACGAGTTCTTGTATTGTGAGAAAGGGAGAAAAGGGACCACTTTCTCTACCTGCTCAATCCCATTCATAATCTTATAAACCTCGATCGTGTCACCCCTCAGCCGTCATTTCTCCAAGCTAAACAGCCCCAAGCATTTTAACCTTTCTTCATAGGGAAGGTGTTCCAACCCTTTTATCATTCTAGTTGCCCTTCTCTGCACTTTTCCCAATGCTATAATATCCTTTTTGAGGTGTGGCGACCAGAACTGTACACAGTATTCCAAATGAGGTCACACCAATGATTTATACAGGGGCGTGATGATACTGGCTGATTTGTTTTCAATTCCCTTCCTAATAATCCCAAAGTTCCAGCAGCCACTCAGAAGCCTTGTTGGGCAAAAGGCCCACCCACTTTCTAACAACACTCGGCTGGGCCGGGAAGAACGTCAGGGGTGATAGGAATGCCCTCGGGCACTGCAATGAATAATACGTCTTCAATCTACAGATGTGTAATGCTGGTTATCTACTCCGGTGCGCCTTACACAAAGTGCACACGCCCCATAAACGCACACAACGTACACAAAACGCACACAACGTACACAAAACGCACACAAGCTTAAGCAATCAAATGTATTTAGACACTTCACTCTGGGTGCCGATGGGAGCGCTGAAGATTCAAACATACAGATATATAAAAACACGTTTAACAACTGCTGCATTTCTAGATCATTAACATCCATCAGCTTCCTGGCTCATGCCCCCGAGCGCTACTGAAGGCAGTCACTCAGAAATTCATTACGTGCCCCGGCACCGTATAATTTAAAGTGACTATATATTATGTATAGATAGATCTCTGGGAGTGGGAGACATTCAAGCCCAGACAGTTACCGCTGGCAAGCCCTCTCCTGTTCCAGCCCGGCTCGCCCGGCAATAACTCTTCGTTATGACTGAACACCCGCTCACCCTGGCACTTTAAAAACGATATCTCCCTCGGTTTCTTTGTTTTGATAGGGAGGATCGCGCGCTGCTTGCTGCCTACGAGATACCTTTTTTGCAAAGTTTGGCCGAAACGTCCAGGACTGCAGGAAATATCTAATGTCTTCTGAGTCTGCCACTCGGCTAGTGACAATACTATGCGCTGGTCCAAGGAGATACACCTTCCAATGAAAGGGGGTCTTTCCACAAGTGGGGGGGCTCCATGTGCTGCACGATACAGGGCTGCCAACCTCCTGGGGGAATTTCCTGGGATCACCTGGAGAAAATGGAAGCTTTGGAAGGTGGTGGTGAAGGAGGAGGAGATTGGATTTATACCCATCCTTCACCTGGAGTCTCAGAGCAGCTTACAATCTCTGTCCCCACCTCTCCCCACAACACACGCCCTGTGAGGTAGGTGGGGCTGAGAGAGCTGTGAGAGAATTGCTTGTGAGAGAACAGCTCTGAGAGAACTGTGGCCAACCCAAGGTCACCCAGCTGGCTGCATGTGGAGGAGTGGCGAATCAAACATGGTTCTCCCAGATTAGAGTCCGCCATATACTCAACTGAAGGCCCTCCCTTTCCCAAACCCCGCCCTACATAAGAACATAAGAGAAGCCAATATTGAATCAGGCCAATGGCCCATCTAGTCCAACACTCTGTGTCACACAGCGGCCAAAATATACCAGGGGCCATCAGTAGGGCCAGGACACTAGAAGCCCTCCCGCTGCTGCCCCCTCCAGCACCAAGAATAGAGTGCATCACCTGCCCCAGACAGAGAGTTCCTATCTATACCCTGTGGCTAATAGCCACTGATGGACTTCTGCTCCATGTGTTTATCTAATTCCCTCTTGAAACTGTCCATGCTTGTAGCTGCCACCACCTCCTGTGGCAGTGAATTCCATATGTTAATCACTCTTTGGGTGAAGAAGTATTTCCTTTTATCTATTCTAACCCGACTGCTCAGCAATTTCATGGAGTGCCCACGAGTTCTTGTATTGTGAGAAAGGGAGAAAAGTCCTTCTTTCTCAACCTGCTCAATCCCATTCGTAATCTTATAAACCTCAATCATGTCACCCCTCAGCCGTCGTTTCTCCAAGCTAAAGAGCCCAAGCATTTTAACCTTTCTTCATAGAGAAGATGTTCCAACCCTTTTATCATTCTAGTTGCCCTTCTCTGCACTTTTTCCAATGCTATAATATCCTTTTTGAGATGTGCTATAATATCCTTTTTGAGATGTAGAACTGTACACAGTATTCCAAATGAGGTCGCACCAATGATTTATACAGGGGCATGATGATACTGGCTGATTTGTTTTCAATTCCCTTCCTAATAAACCTCCTCATGCTCCACCCGCAAGATCTCCAGTTATTTCCTAACCCAGAACCGGGAACCCTATGCAGGAACCTCTCACTAGTAGCTGAGTGGAGAGGCTGAACACAAGTTTTGTGGAGTGCATGCTAAAGATCTGTTCTGGTGGTGGTGCTAGTGGTAGCGGTAGTAGTAGTAGTAGAAGAAGAAGAAGAGATTAGATTTATACCCTGCCCTTCACTCAGAGTCTCAGAACGGCTTACAAACACCTTTCCCTCCCCCTCCCCACAACAGACACCCTGTGAGGCAGGAGGGGCTGAGAGGGGTCTCTCAAAAGTGCTCCTGAGAGAACAGCTTTGACAGAACTATGGCTTGCCCAAGGTCATCCAGCAGCAGTGAGTGGAGGAGTGGGGAATCAAACCCGCTTCTCCCAGATTAGAGTCTGCACCCTTAACCACTACACCAAACTGGCTTTGCAAAAGTAGAGGTGCAAGGAGATTAGATCAGTTAATGCCCAAAGAAATTAACCCTGACTGTTCCCTGGAAGGCCAGATCCTGAAACGGAAGCTCAACTACTTTGGCCACCCAATGAGAAGGGAGCCCTCACTGGAGAAGACCTTGATGCTGGGAAAGACTGAAGGTCAAAGAAGAAGGGGACGGCAAAGGATGAGATGGTTAGAATGTGTCATCGATGCAACGGACATGAAAATAAGCAAACTCCAGAGCACGACAGAGGATAGGAGGGCCTGGCGTGATGTGGTCCATGGGGTCGCGAAGAGTCGGACTCAACCGTGCGACTGAACAACAGCAACATGTGGTGATGTGACAGACCTCAGCCAGACCTCTGCAGAGCTGCTGCCAGTCTGAGGAGACGGTACTGACTTTGATGGACCAAAAGTCTGATTCAGTATAAGATAGCTCCACATGTTCACTGCCTGCCTCTGTGTTCACTGCCTGCCTCTGCATAGCGACCCTGGACTTCCTTGGTGGTCTCCCATCTGAGGGCTAAACAGGGCCGACTTAGCTTAGCTTCCGAGATCGGACGACATCGGGCTAGCTGCCCAGGCCATCAGAGTCAGGACATTTTATATTTAGGTAAAGGTAAAGGTTCCCTTGCTCGAAAGCCAGTCGAATCTGACTCTAGGGTTTCGGTGCTCATCTCCGTTTCAAAGCCGAAGAGCCAGCGCTGTCCGAAGATTTTTCCATGGTCATGTGGCTGACATGACTAAACACCAAGGCCCACGGAACGCTGTTCCCTTCCCACCGAAGTGGTACCTATTTATCTACTTGCAATTTCTTGCTTTCGAGCTGCTAGGCTGGCAGGAGCTGGAACTAGAGACGGGAGCTCACCCCGTCATGCGGCACCCGGGTCTCGAACTGCTGAACTACTGACCTTCCACAGCCTGCAGTTCAGCGTCTTAAGTTTTTCCCAAATAGATTGCCCTTTTGGCTGTGAGCTCTTTTACTTCTCCAGAACACCAGGAAGTACAGAGAAAGCCGAGATGATCCCTAGATACTGCCGTTTTCTCCCTAACTAGCCATAACGCGACAATGGTTCTCCTCTCGCTCTCGACACCAAAATCAAGCGGGTTGACCACCAATGCTCCCTCTGAGCTGTGGAGTCTTGTGAACAAAAAAATCTATGCGAGATACTGGCATTAAAGTTGTGAGCGAGCGATTGTGGGTACTTCATAAATTAGTTTGCCCTGGAGCCATCCTTCCTGAGCTAAGACAAAAAATGTGTGAGCCAGAAGCTAAAAAACCTGTGAGCTAGCTCACACTCACTCAGCTTAGGGGGAACACTGTTGACCACCTGACCTCGGCTACCCGGAGCAATCGGACCCCGGAATTTTGTACCCCTGGTTCCCCACCTCTCAGTGACCTGGGTTTCCCGCCCAGTTATGCCACTATACATGGAAAACGGAGAATCAGGCTTCTCTGTGTCTCCGTAGAGCAGAGAGGACGTTATCTGCAAATCGTAAAAGGTGGAATCTGTTGACCCGTAAGACTCCCTGCCATCTACCGAGGGAGAAGGGGGGGAAACGGACGAATTAAAAACAGGTGTGCTAACAATGGCATCTGCCTCGGGTTCCTCAGAGCACACATTTTTTGCGGGAAACACCAAAGCTCCCCCCGAGGACAGCACGAGGTTTGGGTATCAGGTAAAGACAACAAGAGACAGGAACACAAAAGCCCGGGGCAGGTCTCAACGGCTCACCCCACCTGAAAGAACTCTTCTCTAGCGTTCGCTCTTCGAAAACGGCATGCCCGAAACACTCAGACGGGGGAAGAAGTTCGGTTAAGGGGAACGAGACAAGACCCGCTTCGTCACAATGTAGAATTCGGGACCGTGATCGTAAACCTCCTCTGCAAATCAACACTACTTTTTTGGTTTATTGGAATTCCTGACCTTTCCCCCCGCACTACCATCAGAACAAACAAGCCCAAATGTTAAAAGGAAAGATTCCAGAGAAACTATTTATTTTATTTAATTCATTTGTACCCTGACTTTTTGCCCCAATGGGGACCCAAAGCAGCTTACATTGTTCTCCTGTTTTACCCTCACAACAACCCTGTGAGGTAGATTAGACTGAGAGAAGTAGTAGAGATTGGATTTATACCCTGCCCTTCGCTACCTGAAGGCGTCTCAGAGCGGCTTACAATCCCCTTTCAGTTTCCCTCCCCCACAACAGACACCCTGTGAGGTAGGTGGGGCTGAGAGACCTCTCTCTTGAGAACAGCTCTGAGAAAACTTGTGACTGGCCCACAATCACACCAGCAGCTGCACGTGGAGGAGTGGGGAATCAGAGCCAGTTTGGTGTAGTTGGTTAAGTGCGCGGACTCTAATCTGGGAGAACCGGGTTTGATTCCCCACTCCTCCACCTGCGGCTGCTGGATGACCTTGGGCAAGCCATAGTTCTGTCAGTGCTGTTCTCTCATGGACAGTTCTGGAAAGAGCTCTCTCAGCCCCACCTACCTCTCAGGGTGCCTGTTGTGGGGAAGGGAAGGAAAAGGTGTTTGTAAACTGCTCTGAGACTCCGAGTGAAAGGCGGGGTATAAATCCAATCTCATCTTCAGATCTAGTCCTCCCAGATTAGAGTCCACGCTCCTAACCACCATACCAAATTGTGTGACTGGTCCCAGGCAATGTTCCCTCTAAGCTATGGAGTCCTGTGAGCAAAAATTCTACTTTGTGAGCTACAGGCATTAAAGTTGTGAGCAGGTAGTTTGGCTACTGCATACATTAGTTTGCTCTGGAGCCATCCTTCAAGAGCTAAAACAAAAATGTGTGAGCTGGAGGCTAAAAAACTGTGAGCTAGCTCACACTAACTCAGCTTAGAGAGAACACTGGTCCCAGGGCATCCAGTGAGCTTCCATGGCATGAGTAGGGATTTGAATCCGGGTCTCCCAGAACCTAATCTGATACTCTTAACCACTACACCATACTGGCTTTCTCTTTTTTTTTAAAAAAGCCACCAACCATTACTGCATTCCATCACAAAAGTATGCAGAAAAAAAAAGTTATTCTAAGTGACTTATTAAAATCTTCACATTCTGCCTTGCTCGGAGGATTCAAATCGGCCAATAATAAAACTCCTAAAATATCAATAGTAGACAGAGCCAGCCAGCCAGCCTACAAATAACCATTCTAAAAATACACTACTAAGTCTTTTCTACGTAATTTCACAAGGCTTTATGAGCAGCCAACCCAAACAAAGGTCTGAAACCACCAAGGTCCACCCAAGGCCAGTGTTATCTACTCAGACTGGCAGTTTGGTGTAGTGGTTAAGTGCGCAGATTCTAATCTGGGAGAACCGGGTTTGATTCCCCATCCCCTACACCTGAAAAGCTCTTTCCATGAGTTAAACATACGGAAAATAACCTTCTTTCGGTTGCTTCTTCCACAATGCCCCAACAGAACGCCTTCTCTTCCTTCCAAAAACCATTTAACATTTCCTTTAGGTTTACAATGTCTTTTGCAAGACATTTCTCCACTCTGACTGCTGTCTCCTCTAACTAGTAGCAGTAACAGGGATTCAAGACACACAGGAAGTAATTTCATAATACCAGCTTCAACTGGAGATTCCGGGGATTGAACCTGGGACCTCTGGCATGCAAGGCTGGTAGAGCATCCCCTATTTAGAACAGGTTTGATTAGCAAGGGACTTAACCTGAGCTTCCCAAGTTTCTAAAGAAGATTAACCATTTAAAGATGCCTTCTAGCTAGTCTGACAAAGGTCAGGTTAGAAAGGAGATTCTGACATGCTCAGTTTTTGGCCAGACATAAACTAGACGAACTGACAAGCAAGCAATTAAGATGTTCCAATCTCTCCTCATAAGAACATCAGAAGAGCCCTGCTGGATCAGACCAATGGTCCATCTAGCCTGGCATCCTGGCTCATGCAGTGGCCAACCAGTGTATTACAGCCAACAACAGGGCACAGAGGCCAAGGCCTTCATAAGAACATACAGGAGCCCTGCTGGGTCAGACCAGTGGTCCATCTAGTCCAACATCCTGTCTCACACAGTGGCCAACCAGTTCCTCTGGAGGGCCAACAACAGGGCATAGAGGCTGAGGTCTTCATAAGGACATCAGAAGAGCCCTGCAGGATCAGACCTGTCTCACACAGTGGCCAACCTGTTCCTCTGGAGGGCCAACACAGGGCATACAGGTCTAGTCCTTCATAAGAAAATAAGAAGAGCCCTGCTGGATCAGACCTGTCTCACACAGCGGCCAAACAGTTCCTCTGGAGGGCCAGCAACAGGGCAGGGAGGTTGAGGCCTTCGTAGGAACATCAGAAGAGCCCTGCTGGACCAGACCAGGGGTCCATCTAGTCCAGCATCCTGTTTCACACAGCAGCCAACCAGTTCCTCTGGAGGGCCAACAACAGGTCATAGAGATCGAGGCCTTCATAAGAATATAAGAAGAGCCCTGCTGGATCAGACCTGTCTCACACAGTGGCCAACCAGTTCCTCTGGAGGGCCAACACAGGGCATACAGACCTAGTCCTTCATAAGAAAATAAGAAGAGCCCTGCTGGATCAGACCAGGGGTCCATCTAGTCCAGCATCTTGTTTCACACAGCAGTCAACCAGTTCCTCTGGAGGGCCAACAACAGGGCAGAGAGGATGAGGCCTTCAAAAGAACATCAGAAGAGCCCTGCTAGATCAGACCAGGGGTCCATCTAGTCCAGCATCTTGTTTCACACAGTGGCCAACCAGTTCCTCTGGAGGGCTAACAGCAGGGCAGAGAGGCCGAGGCCTTCCCCTAATGTTGCCTCTTGGCTCTGGGTATTCAGAGGTTTAATGCCTCTGAACATGGAAAATAAGATTTTTATTTGAAAAAACCTTTCAACATACAAACTAAGAAAACATTTCAACATTCAACATTCACAATACAAAACATAAAAGACAACACAAATAACCAATTAAAAATCCAACTTCAACATCTTACGATGCACCAGTTCACTAATTCCGTAATTCAATATTAACAAGATGAACCATAATATTAATAACATTATTAACATTAATGATAACATTAATTACATCAACACCATCAATACGCTTTAATAACATTGATAACATTAAGAACATTACCAACATTAATACCCCAATCTAACCTACCCTTTCCTACAAAGGCCAACAACAGGGCAGAGAGGCCGAGGCCTTCCCCTAATATTGCCTTCCTGGCTCTGAACATGGAAGTTCCCCTCAGTCACCATGACCAGTAGCCATTGGTAGACTTATCCGCCATGAATCTATCTCATCCCCCTTTCAAAGCTGTTCATTCCTGCGGCCATCACTACATCCTCCGGTGGCACATCCCACATTTTAATCACTCTCTGTGTAAAGTAGCACTTCCTTTTGTCCACCCTGAACCTGCTGCCCCCATCAGTTTCATCGGATGCCCTCAAGGTCTAGTATTTTGGGAGAGGCCTCAAATGAGTCACCTTCCAAAGTGCCTCTGGGAGGAGAAAAATGTAACGTCTATTTGCAAGCAAAAAGCGTGGTAGCGGTGGACTTCGGCAGATAAATCAGCCCTCTCAGCGTTCAGCAGCTAAGTATAGACAGCAGTTGCTAGGCTAGGCCTACAGATTTCTTTAAAAAAAAAAGCTAAGGAGAGAATTTGCATTTGGAGAAACTGGCAAAACAGAATGCAGTCTTGAAAGTTAAACACTGTTCCTCAAGTAGAGTTAGAAGTTAGCTTGGTGTATGCAAGTGAGAACGCATGTAAAGAACATTGGAAGAGCCGTGCTGGATCAGACCCGTGGTCCATCTAGTCCAGCATCCTGGCTCCCACAGTGGTCAACCAGTTCCTCTGGAGGGCCAACAACAAGGCATAGAGGCTGAGGCCTTCTCTAATAAGAACATAAGAAGAGCCCTGCTGGATCAGAACAGTGGTCCATCTAGTCCAGCATCCTGTCTCACACAGTGGCCAACCAGTTCCTCTGGAGGGCCAACAACAAGGCATAGAGGCTGAGGCCTTCTCTAATAAGAACATAAGAAGAGCCCTGCTGGATCAGAACAGTGGTCCATCTAGTCCAGCATCCTGTCTCACAGTGGCCAACCAGTTCCTCTGGAGGGCCAACAACAAGGCATAGAGGCTGAGGCCTTCTCTAATAAGAACATAAGAAGAGCCCTGCTGGATCAGAGCAGTGGTCCATCTAGTCCAGCATCCTGTCTCACACAGTGGCCAACCAGTTCCTCTGGAGGACCAACAACAGGGCAGAGAGCCCGAGGCCTTTGTAAGAACATAAAAAGAGCCCCACTGGATCAGACCAGTGGTCCACCTAATCCAGCATCCGGTCTCACACAGAGACCAACCAGTTCCTCTGGAGGGCCTACAACAGGGCAGAGAGGCTGAGGCCTTCATAAGAACATAAAAAGAGCCCCACTGGATCAGACCAGGGGTCCAGCATCCTGTCTCACACAGTGGCCCTCCAGTTCCTCTAGAGACCCAACAACAGGACACAGAGGCTGAGGCCTTCCCTGATGTTGCCTCCTGCCACTGGTCTTGAGAGGTTTACTGCCTCTGAACGTGGAGTTTCACCAAGGCTAGTAGCCACTAATAGACCTTTCCTCCATCAATCTATCCAATCCCCCATTAAATCTGTCTATGCCGGTGGCCATTAGTACATCCTCTGGCAGGGAATTCCGCATTTTAACCACTCGCTGTGTGAAGAAGTATTTTTGTCCGTCCTGAACCTACTGCCCTTCAGCTTCACTGGATGCCCTCGAATTCTAGTATTTTAGGAGAGGGAGGAAAAAGTCCTTTTGGTCAATTCTCTCCATCTTGCACATTGTTTTATAAACCTCTATCACGTCCCCTCTTAGCGGTCACTTTCCTAAACTGAAAAGCCCCAGATTCATCAGCCTCTCCTCAGAGGTAAAGCTAGTTATAAATATAAATGTTTAGCTATTTTGGATAGAGACGGAGAGAGGCCTAACCTACAGAAATAGTCAGCACTTCTAGTGTGTAAGACACCGACTGTGGGTGAATACACGTTTTTCTCATGATGTGCAGTGATAACTTTGGGGAGCCCGCCTGGATTTTTTTAACAGTGCATAAGAAGAAGAGGAGGTTGGATTTATACCCCACCCTTCACTACCCAAGGGAGTCTCAGAGCAGCTTACAAACTCCTTTCCCTTCCCCTCCCCACAACAGACACCCTGTGAGGTAGGTGGGGCTGAGAGAGCGCTGACAGAAACTGCTCTTTTTCAAGAACAGCTGTGCCAGAACTATGGCTTGCCCAAGGTCATCCAGCAGGTGCAAGTGGAGGAGTGGGGAATCAAACTCGGTTCTCCCAGATTAGAGTCCACACTCTTAACCACTACACCATAACCCCTAGTAATCAAGTGAACCTCACCAAGACTTCCTAAACTACAAGTCAGGCTCTCACCCTAAGTCCCTTTTCACATTACCGTTCTAAACCGGATGTTATTCGTTGCCGGCCCGATTTTGAGTCAAGCGATACAGGGATGGGGGTTTCATACAGTGAATTTCCTTTTGTCAATGCATCGTCTCTGAAGCGCTATAGTCATTTCGAACGGCGGCATTTTCTCCCTGCCCTTTTTCATTACGCAATCTTCCTCAGGCTTTTAAAAAATGTTCTAAGGTGAGCACTAAATACAAAAGGCGACCTTACGAGGAAAGATTGTGTATCTGTGGAGAGGGGAAGGTAGAAACGAGGGAACTTGTGATGTTCGAAGGTAAAATGTATCGAAGTATTAGAGACATTTACATAACCCCGATTTGTTCTCGATCTCCTGGGAGAAATGAAAGATTTTACTTAGGTGAGTTGCCGGCTGACAAAGAGCACGAAACTACTTTAAACATGGCAAGATTTGCCATGCAGGCTATCAAAATTTGGAGGCAAGCTATTAGTAGTTAGATAGTGAACACGGTACTTAAAGAGAGATTTTAATTATTTAATAACTAGGAATAAGGCTTGTTGTGGAAATAAATACAATGGGCTCTGGAAAGAAGCTCTGGGAGAGTGCCCCGGCTTTGGGCACTCAGTGACAATTTGCTGTGGCAATCTCAGCAGGGTATAATGACAGAGTCCACCATTTTCTCCAGAGGAACTGATCTTTGCTACCTGAAGAGCAGTAGTAATTTTGAGTGATCTCCAGCCCACCCCCAAGATTGGTAACAGTGGTTCCCCAGGAGGGAGTGGCTGGTTTGGAGGGTGGAGTCTATGGCATTGTACCTGTCTGAGGTCCCACCCCTCCTCAACACTCATCCTCTCCAGGTTCGACCCCTCAAATCTCCAGGAATTTCCCAACCTGGAGTTGACAACCCTATCTCCCTCCCAGCCAACCATCAACCTACCTTTAGTTTTCCATCTCCTCCCCCATCCCTCCTAGAGAGCAGTTGTAATTTTGAGTGATCTCCAGCCCCCACCTGGAGATTGGCAACAATGGTTCCCCATCAGGGAATGGCTGGATTGGCGGGTGGAATCTATGGCATCATACCTGTCTGAGGTGCCACCCCTCCTCAAACCTCACCCTCTCCAGGCTCCATCCCTCAAATCTCCAGGAATTGTCCACCTGGAGTTGGCAACCTGATCAGGACTGGGCCCAATGAGTTTTCTCCCAAAGGCCATCATAGGTATGGAAAGGGCCTTTTACTGACAGAGGAGAAAGTACAGCTGCCAACTCTGATTAGGGAAATACCTGGAGATTTGGGGGGGGTTGATCCTGTGGAGGGCAGCATTTGGGGTGTGTGTGGAAGGACTCAGCAGGCATTTTACAGCCAATGGGAGCGCATGGAATCTTGCAAAACCAAAAGATAATTATTATAAGGAGAGATATTTTATTCTTATCTCTAACATTTTAATGCTTGATATTCTGGATCGCGTCTGTATGTATTTTAATGTTTTATCGGTCGATGTCTTTTCTGTTCCTTTACGTATTTGGTCAATGACCGTATCAATAAATTGACTGAGGTGAGCACTATAATGGCACCACTGAGATGCCTTGACTCCAAAGTGAAAAGGGGTAGTGAAAAAAGCGGCATTGTAGAAAGCGCTATGGACATTTCAAACGGCACGCCACAGTGATTCAGAAGCGCAACGAAAAAAGCAGTTCCCCTCAAAAGCAGCTCAACCACGCTTTGCTAAGCCGACGCAAGCGGGTTTGCATGAACAGGAGAATGAATCCCGCTAGCAGCCGGTTACTAAAATGCATCTGCCTGAAACGACTGGGGAAAAAAATCCATTCGCAACCAGTTAGTAAAACGGAATATAAAGGCAGATTGAAAAGGGTCTAAAACTGCTCAAGGGTAGAGCTGTTCTTGTCCCTTGCCAAAGCTGCCCGGCGCTATCTTATGTAAACTGCACACCCTTTCCGGTGAGTTTATATTTCTCCCGACAGTGTTGGGGTATCCGCAAAGCTGTACGCAAGCAACCGAGTTAACCGTTCCTATCTGAGTTGAAGGGGAAAAGAAGAAACACACTTCAGAATTCCTAGGAACCACCCTTGTACGGGCTTGAGCAAATACTTTAGATTTCCAGTTGAGCACACGAACACATGAGGACGCCTTATCCCAAATCAATCCCTTGGTCCATCAAAGTTACGATTGTCTACTCAGATTGGCAGTGGATCTCCGGGATATCTCAGGCTAAGGTCTTTCACATCACCTATTGCTTGGTCCTTCTTAACTGGAGATGACAGGCACTGGACATGGGACCTTCTGCATGCCAAGCAGAGGCTCTACCACTGAGCCTTCCCCAAATCTGTCAAGATCTAGCCATGTTTGTCTGTTCTGGCAAACACCAAAAGTTGTCCTGTGGCCCTGTCATGATCCTAGGCCTAGAGTAGTGCGGCCTACAAGCTCTAGGGAGGCCTAGTGGCTCCGGGGAAGCCTGAATTAGAGTGACTACAGGGCCTACCTTTCCCTGGTCCCCTCTGGACCCTGTGATTGGTTAACAAGAGATTTGGAGGGGAAACTTACACCAATAGAGGAGTAGAGGGAGGTGAGAAGAAGGAATAAAAGGCCTTGCCCAAAGTGGGAGGGTGTTCAACCCCAGGCAGCAGAGCTGGTGCGACGCTGCTGGAGATGGAGGGTTCCCTCAACCAAAGGGGGTGAGTCAGTTTGAGGCCAAAGACCTAGAGAAGGCTAGGGACAGTGTGGTTAGACAGGTTAGGGTCAGCGTTCCCTCTAAGCTGAGTTAGTGTGAGCTAGCTCGCAGGGGTTTTTTTAGCCTCCAGCTCACACAGTTTTGTCTTCGCTCCCCCTGGCCCCACTGGTGGAGTTCCTGAGGGCACCTGGTATTTTTGGCCACTGTGTGACAGAGAGTGTTGGACTGGCTGGGCCGTTGGCTTGATCCAACATTGGCTTCTCTTATGTTCTTATGTTCTCAGGAAGGATGGCTCCAGTGCAAACTAATTGATCCAGAAGCCAAACCGCTCACTCACAATTTTAATGCCAGGAGCTCACAAAGTAGGATTTTTGCTCACGAGACTCCACAGCTTAGAGGGAGCATTGGTTAGGGTTTCTTATTTTGCTGCTTGACCTTTCCTGACCTTACCTGTGCTCATTTTCCAACATATTACTGAATTACAGCTGTTGTTTGATCTCTTTAATGAAGATAGCTTGTTACTCTGTCTGGGTCCTCACGCCTCATCCGGTCACGTGTAAGGGGAAACCTACTAGAAAAGGAGCATATAAAGGGGTAGGAGTGGGTGCTCTGGGCCCTCCCGAGGAGACCCATACCAGGGTGTTGGCAGCCATTGGAGAACGTTTCTAGTCACTACCCGTGACAGGACCCTTAAAGACCAATCCCTGGGCAGAACAAACAGATCTTCGCTCACGGAGTGGAAATTGCCTGTCTCCCCCCTTCCTATTCCTACCCGTAGCAAAGCCTGGAGAACTCCCCTGGGGTTCAAAAGACCCCCTCCTCCAAAAACAGTATGGGGAGGTATGGGGGGGCTGCTATAGAAGCGTCCTCTTGAAGACCCCTCTCCAACCGGCAGGCAGTGAACTTCAGATTCAGCCCTAATATTTATTTGTAGCTCACGTTTTCGGGGCCTAGAATCCATTTCGTCAGACGCCTGAACTGAAACTTAACTGCTGTCACAGTGACGAGTTAACCGTGAATACCTGATTTTGCTATGTGAACCCCTGAATTTGCTATGGAAGCGCCCGCTTGAAGACCCCTCTCCAACCGGCAGACAGTGAGCTTTGGATCTAGCCCTGATATTTATCTGTGGCTCACGTTTTCAGGGCCTAGAATCTATTTCATCAGATGCCTGAACTGAAACTTAACTGCTGTCACCGTGACGAGTTAACCATGAATACCTGAATTTGCTATCTGAATACCTGCATTTGTTATGGAAGCGCCCTCTTGAAGAACCCTCTCCAATGGGCAGACAGTGAACTTTGGATCTAGCCCTGATATTTATCTGTAGCTCATGTTTTCAGGGCCTAGAATCCGTTTCATCAGATGCCTGAACTGAAACTTAACTTCTGTCACCGTGACAGGTTAACTGTAAATACCTAAATTTTAAAACAATAATCTTAGGGGGCCATGGCTCAAGAGGGAGAACATCTGCTTTGCATGTAGAAGGTTGCAGACTCAGTCCCTGGCATTTCCAGTCAAATGTCTCGGGCAGGAGGCAAAAATACCTCTCCGTGGGACCCCGGAGAACCATGGCCAGCCAGAATACACAATTCCTGACCTTGACAGACCACTAGTTTGACTCATCTAAGGCAGAGTTCCATGTATTCGTCTGAACAATGGGGTGAGAAGTCCATGGCTTTCACATTCCGTGACACTTCTGTGTGAAAAATCCAAAAGTAGAGGGGGCAAGCACAGTTGATCACACCGTCTAGTCAGCAGCTAGATTCAAGTCTGGAAGCACCACAGAGACCAACAGGATTTCACTGCACAAGCTTTCGGAGGTCAGAGGTCAGTTAGTCAGATACCTGGTATCTCAAAAGCTGTCAAAACTGTGTGCGCCATAAAACTGGCTGTGTCTATGAGGTGGTACTGGATTCAAATCTAGCTGTCTTACTGCCCAACCCTCTGATACAGTCCACTTTGTTTAACCATTCAATGTGTTTAACACTGCTAAAGAAAGGTGCTGTCTCTTGATACAGGGCACTACAACAACAGGCAGCTAACCTCAAACCTAGCCTCTTCCCCAGTTTATCCTCATTTCATTACTGCTTAAAGAATCTCTGTTTAGTTGAATCCTGCAGCCAGCAAAACCAGTTAAGGAACAAATCCATCTGCCACCATGGAATACGTGCAAAGTTTAATTTATACCAAAATGACCAACGGCAAGGACTTCACGTGCGCTTATTTTTGAAGACGCTGTCATGCAGAATGACAGGGGACCTTTGTCATGCCACCCAGAAGCGCCGAGACCCGCTGCAAACAAAATCACTGTCAAAAGCACAAGGACTTGAAATGAAATTTCTAGGAGCCACAGTGACCTGGCGCCTGGGATTCGCTGAACCGGGGCTTCAAAGACCTGTTCGTCTTCATTTCTACACCAGGCTCATGGAGCTGAGCCTTGGAAACAAGTCGAGCTAGGCTTTGCTATTGAATCTCACGTCAGTGCAGAGCTATAGCAGGTGTATAGCTCTCCCAAGTACCCCAAGCCCTCAGGCCTAAGAGTTGCAAACTGTCCTCCCCTACTTCCAACTGGCTGATGGAACCTTGCAGCCATCCAGGCCGTCGAAGTGACACAAAACTGCCCTTCCCAGTTCCTTTTCAACTTTCCAAATTTCAGGGCAGAACAAAAACCGTGAGCCACATTAGCCGCACGGTGCCATGGAAACAAGGTGCATCGCTACGGCAACCGCCTGTCTCGGTGGTACACAGTTGGCGGTGTTGGGGGAAGGCGGGCGAAGCAGGGGGTGGGTGACAGTTCCCTTTCTAAATATGTACAAGGCTCAGCTACACCACAGTAAGGGCCAGTGGCCGCTAATTAACAAGGAAGGAAGGAGGAGATTTGGGGTCAACTCACAAACGGCCGAAAGGGGTCCCCAACCTTTTTGAGCCTGTGGGCACCTTTGGATTCTGTGGCGGGCGCAACCACAAAATGGCTGCCACGGGAGGCAGAGCTGCGTACACACAAGCTGGCATGCACGCATGGAGGGAGCCCAAGCGCAGGGAACAAAAGGGGTGATTTTGGGGAATAAGGAGTGAGGGAGAGAATAAACCCAATATGTTGGGGGCAGCTCACACATTGAAATAACGGTGCCTTAATTTAAACAGCCAATCATCTCCAGCGGCCAATCAGAAGCCCTGCTGGGCAAAAGCCCCAATTCGCTTTCTAAAAAAACTGGGTGGGGACCCTGTAACGACCCTACTCACAGGGTAGTTGTGCAGAAATTTTTCAAGCCTGCCAAGAGAGAGAACCAAACCAATGTGGGATACTGTTTAGAAGAACTGAGCAGTGACTCACGAAAGCTCCTACTCTGCCACATATTTTGTTAGCCTTTAAAGTGCTCCTGGATTCTTCCGTGGATCATGACACTTACGTCAGAAGCGCAGAAGAGAGCAACTAGAATGATAAAAGGGTTGGAACACCTTCCCTATGAAGAAAGGTTAAAACGCTTGGGGCTCTTTAGCTTGGAGAAACGACGGCTGAGGGGTGGCATGATCGAGGTTTATAAGATTATGAATGGGATTGAGCAGGTAGAGAAAGTGGTCCCTTTTCTCCCTTTCTCACAATACAAGAACTCGTGGGCACTCCATGAAATTGCTGAGCCGTCGGGTTAGTATTCATTTGGAATACCGTGTACAGTTCTGGTCACCACATCTCAAAAAGGATAGCATTGGAAAAAGTGCAGAGAAGGGCAACTAGAATGATAAAAGGGGTGGAACACCTTCCCTATGAAGAAAGGTTAAAATGCTTGGGGCTCTTTAGCTTGGAGAAACGACGGCTGAGGGGTGGCATGATTGAGGTTTATAAGATTATGAATGGGATTGAGCAGGTTGAGAAAGAAGTACTTTTCTCCCTTTCTCACAATACAAGAACTCGTGGGCACTCCATGAAATTGCTGAGCAGTCGGGTTAGAACAGATAAAAGGAAGTCCTTCTTCACCCAAAGAGTGATTAACACATGGAATTCACTGCCACAGGAGGTGGTGGCAGCTACAAGTATGGACAGCTTCAAGAGGGAATTAGATAAACAGATGGAATAGAAGTCCATCAGTGGCTAATAGCTACAAGGTATACACAGGGACTCTGGGGCACGGGATGCTCTGTATTCTTGGTGCCTGGGGGTGGGGTCAACAGTGGGAGGGCTTCTAGTGTCCTGGCCCCACTGCTGGACCTCCTGAGGGCACCTGGTATTTTTGGCCACTGTGTGACACAGAGTGTTGGACTGGATGGGCCATTGGCCCGACCAACATTGGCTTCTCTGATGTTCTCATAAAATCCAAAATATTCCCTTTAAGAAAAAAAAAACATTTTGACTTAAAGCTATACCATTACTCAGCCTGTGAAAAACACTGTAGGGACGGAGAACATTAGAAAACACAATTTTAAAAACATGTGTGTGTGTGTTAAGTGTGGTCAAGTCACTGCCAACATAAAAACATAAGAACATAAGAGAAGCCAGTGTTGGATCAGGCCAATGGCCCATCCAGTCCAACACTCTGTCACACAGCGGCCAAAATATACCAGGTGCCATCAGGAGGTCCAGCAGTGGGGCCAGGACACTAGAAGCCCTCCCACTGCTGCCCCCTCCAGCACCAAGAATAGAGTCCATCACCTGCCCCAGACTGAGGGTTCCTACCTATACCTTGTGGCTCATAGCCACTGATGGACTTCTGCTCCAGATGTTTATCTAATTCAACCTTTGGCAACCCTCTGAATTAATGTGTCCTCAAAATGTCTTCTCGTTAACAGCCTTGCTCAGGTCTTGCCAACTGAGGGCCTTTGCGGCTTCCTTGATGGAGTCAATCCGTCTCCCGTTGGGTCTCCCTCTTTTCATGCTGCCTTCAGATTTTCCGAGCGTGATTGTCTTTTCTAGCGAGTCTTGTCTTCTCATAATGTGACCAATGTATAACAGCCTCAGTTATTTTAGCTTCTAAGGGAGTTCAGGCTTGATTTAATCTAGAAGCCATTGTTTGGCCTTTTTGCCGCTCCAGGTTAAAAATGTCCTCCAGCCACATTTCAAAGGAATCAATTTCCTGTCAGCTTTTCTTCACTGGCCAACTTTCACACCCGTATCCTATGATCTTGTTTGACCGGCCGTATGTCCTTACGCTGAAAAATCTTGTCTAGCTCCGTCATGGATGCCCTTCCCAGTCTCAATTTCCTGATTTCTTGGTTGCAGTCTCCCTTGTGGTTGACGCTGGAGACAAGGAGTAGAGAGTCCAGTGTTCCCTCTAAGCTGAGTTAGTGTGAGCTAGCTCACAGTTTTTTAGCCTCCGGCTCACACATTTTCCTCTCAGCTCAGGAAGGAGGGCTCCAGAGCAAACAAATGTATGCAGCAGCCAAATCGCTCGCTCACAACTTTAACGCCAGTAGATCACAAAGTAGGATTTTTGCTCACAAGACTCCACAGCTTAGAGGAAGCATCGGTAGAGACTCTCGAACAATTTCAATCACTTCATCGTCAACCTTTAAATTGTGTAATTTCCCAGTAGCTGTTACTCCTTTGTCTCTCCTTGGTGTTCAGCTATACTTCTGCTTTGGCACTTTCCGCTTTAACACTGTTTTAATCAAGGCCTGGTGCCTGAAGTGTTAGCCGCCCTGAGCCCATTTGGGGAGGGCGGGATATAAATTGAATTATAAATAAATAAATAAATAATTTCATCAGTAGTCGTTTCAGGTCTTCGCTGTTTCCTGCCAGTAACGTGGCGTCCTCTGCATATCTCAAATTGTTAATATTCCTTCCACAGATTTTCACTCCCACCTCCATCTAAATCTAATCCAGCTTTCCTTATGGTATGTTCTGCATACAGATTGGAGAGCGAGGGAGATAAAATACATCCTTGCCTGACACCGAATTTTAAAATACTGAAGGAGAATATAAGAACAGAAGAGAAGCCAATGTTGAATCAGGCCAATGGCCCATCTAGTCCAACACTGTCACACAGCGGCCAAAAATACCACGCGCTATCAGGAGGTCCAGCAGTGGGGCCAGGACACTAGAAGCCCTCCCACTGCTGCCCCCTCCAGCACCAAGAATAGAGTGCATCACCTGCCCCAGACTGAGAATTCCCATCTATACCCTGTGGCTAATAGCCACTGATGGACTTCTGATGGACTTGGAGAAAAACTCCAAGGCAGTGATTATTAATGGGAGCAATATGAGGCAATCAATAAATCTGGGGGGGGGGGCATTTGGGATTTTAGACCACCCTTTCTCCCCACGTGCATTAGCTTCTGGTGGGCAGAAGAGAAGAATTATTTTACACAGCTTACCACGTCTAGAGGATAAAACCCCAGGTTCCTCCTTCGTGCCCCTACGAAAATGGCATACAACGAACAGGAATCCAGCCGAATATTCCAAAGTTCGCTGATAGCCATTAGACACAGGGATCTCATCAAACGTACGCCCGAGAATGGTGCGTCATGTGCTTAGGTCATAAATATACCTAAATGACGCTGTCTTGTCCTAAGCCCCGGTTTTATGTACTAATCTTTTTTTTTAAAACTTATGGCTCGTGTGGGGCTCATTCGGTGATAATATCACATAGCTGGTGGGCGGGAGCGGATTAAGAGGTTCATAACCGCTGCTCTGGATGACAGCCACGACAACAAATTCCCTCCCACACACGAGGAACACTGAGTTCCTCCGGACATTCGGAGTGGGAAGACATTTAGCTGTGCGATGGTGTCTCGGCCTAAATCACACCCTTTTCTGGCTCTTCCCCACAGAGCAGTTAGGCTTGTACAGCTACTGGCTTACAGCAAGAGGCCAAGACTTCGGAAGCACAGCCGCATTTATTTAACACCCTACCTTCCTAGCGTAGAGGCGGGCAACGGCAAACCACCAATGAACATCTCCTGCCTTGAAAACTCTAAAGGGTCGCCATAAGTTCGCTGCAGCTCGATTGCCCTTTACAGCACCCCCATTCTTCTACTGTAGAAGTTGGTTAGGTGCCAATATGCCAGTTTTAACCCTGCTGGACAGGGTTGCCAACTCGAGGTTGGGAAATTCCTGGATAGAGCCCAAGGATGGATGGATGGACAGACAGTTTATTATGGCATCAAGCCAGTAAATCAGCAGAAACACACCAACGTTATAAAAAATACCGTATTCTTCGCTCCATAAGACGCACTTTTTTGGGGGGGAAAGTGTGTGCGTCTTATGGACTGAATACTGCAAAAAAGAGTGCAGTTGGGGGGGGGGTGGAGCGCCGGCTTTCCTGGGCACTCCACAGCTGCGGTGCACCCAGGAAAGCCAGGGAAGGGGCAAGCGTTCTAACTCCCGCCCCTTTCCTCCCAGCCCCAGCGCCGGCTTTCCTGAGCGCCCTGCGTCTTATGGTCAGGTGCATCTTATGGCGCAAAAAATACGGTAGTTAAAAAGTATATAAAATGTATAGGGAATGCATAAAATAAAGTAAAACCACCAATAAAATTGCATAAAATATACGTCAAAAGATCAACTTAAAACCAAGACATGGTTAAGCGGGCTTTTTGAGTACAGCAAATAAACAAGCAGTGCACAAATAACGAAGACCACAAGTGCTCAAAAAGTCATGCACAAAGATCAATTTATACAAGAGGACCACTTATTAAACAGTACAAGTCCACATATGGTACACAAACAAAATGAATAGTACAAGTCCATAAATGGTACACAGACAAAATGATAGACAAAATGGACGAAGACTCCGGATTTTGATCTGCGTTTCATTAATTCTTCTTCAGTGAGTTCACACTACTTCATACAGTACTCATAGTGTACAGAAGCCCCTTAGAAGGAAAAATCCTCAGTATAGCACTCACGGACCGGTGTATAAAAGCCTTCAACCCAATATTACAGGAAAATATTCATTCCCATTATAATCATTCAAAGCCGGGCGTCTGATCAACAATAGCACACACTCTACAATAGTCGGTAAGCCTCCGTGGTCTGCGTTATTCGTGCAGTGCTTGTTTATTTGCTGTATATTGTACACTGTGATATCGCACCTGTTAATGGCTTTTTAAATTCCACAGCAAACGGCACAGAATTTGGCCTTAGAGATGAACTGATTTTCATCTGACAGCATGTCGTTTATGTAATCAGATTCCGTCATATCGGGGCTTGGTTTCGCAAGAGGCTCAAGATATTTGGAGCAGACCCCCTGATCCCAGGGACACCCTGAGGATCATATGCACGATAGCTTCAACTTCCCCTAAGCCATGTTTTGCAATACCTTTGCGCAAAGGGAATCCCCTTGTACCTACCCTCGAGCACTGCTGAGGGGAGCATTGAACACCCGGCCAAAGCGAAGGCTTTTCTATACTTATGTGCACCAAGATGGACAAGGCAAGCAAAATAAGCGGCACAGTATTTGGTTCACATAGGCATTCTAAAAGCTGAAGAAGAAGAAGAGAAGAGATTGGATTTATATATTTTATATATCTATAAAAGTTGGATATCTAGCCAGATCAGACTGCCTCTCAGTGTCTGTTATTCTTTCTTTCACGATTGCCTTAGCCTGGTCCCAGTTCAAGGCCAAAATGGCTCGAGGGGAAAAGCCGAGAAAGTGCAGCTCGGGATAAACAGCTTTCAGCCCATTTGACTGAAAGTCGTCCTAGAGCCCGAGGAGGGTGTGATATAATGCCAGAGAGTCCACCCTCCAAAGCGGCCATTTTCTGTAGCCTGGAGATCAGTCGTGAATCTGGGAGATCCCCAGTCCCCTCATTTTAGATCTTCCCTCTTGCTGACAACATTGTTTCCTTGCCGGTAATGAGTGTGGGGAGGGGGGGAAGTGACATCAACTGCATCGTGATGTCACTTCCCTGTTTTACTCTCCCAAGCAGTTTTACCTGGAAGTGACACAACGTAGCTCTGGGAACTGACGTAAAAATCGATGGCTTTACCTAAAGGCTACGCTGTTTCCCTTCCAGGTTTTACCCAGAAGTGAAGTCACGACACAGCCGACGTCGCTCACACCTCCCAATTTCCCCGTGCCCAGCCCTCCCACCCGCCACCAGGCTTGCCCTAGCAAACTTTTCCAAGTCGGAGGACGGTAACCCTATTACTGCAGCAGTTTCCCAGCTGTGGACGCCAACTGGACTAGGACTGTGCTGATTCATAAGAACAGCCCTGCTGGATCAGACCAATACTCCATCCGCATCCTGTCCTGCACAGAGGTCACCCAGTAAGCTTCCATGACAGAGTGAGGAAGAGATTGGATTTATACCCCGCCCTTCACTACCCGAAGGAGTCTCAGGGTGGCTTACACTCTCCTTTCCCTTCCTCCCTACACCCTCTGAGTCTCAGAGCAGACACCTCCTTTCCTTCCCCTCCCACACGGACACCCTGAGGTAGGCGGGGCTGAGAGAGCTCTCCCAAGGACTGTCTCTTGAGAGAACAGCTCTGAGAGAACTTGTGACTGACCCAAGGTCACACCAGCAGCTGCCTGTGGAGGAGTGGGGAATCAAACCCGGCTCTCCCGGATTAGAGTCTGCGCTCCTAACCCCTACAACCTAACTGACTCGAACCTCCACTTCCCAGAGCTTAGTCTGAAGCTCGAACCCCTACACCACACTGGCTCTTATGCAAGCCAATCTGAGAGGCCTTCTGTATCCAGGCTTGAAAGCTGGTTGAGAAAAGGAGGGCATTAGCCAGCTAATGTTTAGCCTGTGAAGCTCTCAGATTATCTTCCTTCTAAAGTCCATATTTAAATGTGTCGCATTGAGACTCTACGTTTGGCAAGAAGGCGAGTCCTGGTGAACCTTGTATTCCCTGGCATAGCTCCACTGTGGGAAACAGAACAGAGTAGCTATCTGTGTAGTGGAGGATCGGATCGTCTGTGCTCAGAAAGACCATGCCACCTGGCTATCAAAAACCTAAAACGGGACTTTCTAGGGCAGGGGGTCCCCCAACCTTTTTGAGGTGGTGGGCAATGTTCCCTCTAAGCTATGGAGTCTTGTGAGCAAAGATTCTACTTTGTGAGCTACAGGCATTAAAGTTGTGAGCGAGCAATTTGGCTACTGCACCAATTAGTCTCCTCTGGAGCCATCTTTCCTGAGCCAAGACAAAAATGTGTGAGCCGGAGGCTAAAACACTGTGAGCTAACTCACACTAACTCAGCTTAGCGGGAACACCGGTGGGCACCGCTGGATTTTTGAGAGGGGTGGTGGTGAGTGCCAGATGGTGACTACAGGGGAGGAGTCAAAACCCAAAGTGGCAGCGCCTCTAGAGGTGGAGCCAGATGGAAGACCTCTCTCCTCACGCCTCCTGGGAAGCAGGAAATCCTGGAGGGGGAATGGGACTACACCCTGACTTAGGAAATCCCAGCAGTTTACTGTTCCTCCTCATCTTCCAGTGGAAAGCTCTTTCATTTGTACGAGGGAAGTCAATAACAAGGCCTCATCCACTTTTTGAAAAGCTCAGTGGGGAACCCCTGACCAAGCCTTGAAATCTTGTAATTATAAATTTTACTAAACCTGAGCTGCTAGATAGTAGACACTGCAAGCTATAGCATCTGGCAAACCTGAGTTTAGTGAAGGCCAGGCCCTCAACTACAATGGGGCTTTGGGGGGCTCTGCACCCTTTCTTAAAAGACACAGCACCACAAGAATGTCTCCTATAAATGCTTTTTCCTATCAAAGTGGGATGCTGCAGTTGACTAATTCCCGCACTGAGCAAGGGGGTTTGAGTAGGTGACCTCTAGGATCCCTTCTAACTGTGTCAAGAAACTGGGTCTTCTTTAAGAGACTTTTTCTGCCTGAGTGTTAGCTTTCTTGACTGTAGAAGTCATCACCCCCCACCTTGCCAGTTTGTTTTCAGAATTGTTGCTTAGGCTGGCAGAAGTGATTTAACTTGAAGCAGCTAAGAACTGTCATCTCAAGCGGTCGACAGCTTGCAATTTAGAGATCTATCCCGGCAACCGCTTTCTGTTGGCTAAATGGCTTTTCTTTCTGCATTGAGACCTTCAGCCCTATCAAAAAAAAAAAAAATCTGCCCCACGAACCATAAAATCCTGGCTACAAGCCTGGCGAAGGGATTGGAGGGGGGGGCGGCTCCTGTAAACTTTGGAGCTCTTCTTCTGTTCTTCACAACAAATGAATACATTAACACATGAAGCTACTTTGTACTGTATCAGACCACCGGTCCATCAAGATCAGTATGGTCTACTCAGACCTTCTGCATGCCAAGCAGATGCTCTACCACTGAGCCACCGCCATTGACACCATTTTCAGGATTCCTCTCTCCCCATGAAAAAGGAGCTAACCAGGACAGGTGCCTTGCAGAGTTTCCTATAAGCCGAATTAGTGTGAGCTAGCTCACAGCTTTTTTAGCCTCTGGCTCACACGTTTTTCTCTTAGCTCAGGAAGGAGGGCTCCAGAGCAAACTAATTGATGCAGAAGCCAAAATCGCTCGGTTCCCAACTTTAATGCCAGTCGCTCACAACGTAGAATTTTTGCTCACAAGATTCCACAGCTGGTGCCTTGTAACTTTCGGGACTTCCAGCAAATGGTTTGGCGCCCGAAAACATTCGGTGTCATGGTGAAATGGAGTAAAACGGTAATTCACGATTACGTGAAACTCCCCGTCTGCTGACAAAAGGGCAGGGGACGAAGCAAAGAAATGCAATCCTGCCTCACCTACTCGGCGACCCGATATTTGAACAGCTACCTGCTAGCACGGCTTTTACGTGCCTTGCCCAGACTTGACGCTCGTGTGCCGCACCCGCCCTTCCTTTGTGTGTTCCAACTTGAATTCTGAGTAACCCTAGATCAGCTCCGGGGCATATCTTTTTTTTTTTTTTTACACACAGCCTATATAAACAGCCAGATCTTTCGAAGCGGTGAAATACGAGCCACGAATCTCCCTCCCCCACCCCTCCTAACAGTTCCAAAATCGCACCGTTAAAACACGTTTTGTGGAAAACGTAGGCTGGGAACTAGGGCTTCACTAGACGGGGACTGCGCTTCGACGCCGTATGTGCCTTTCTGTGAACGTTTGAAAGCACCCCCCAGGTTAAAAGGGGAGGGGGTCACCCCAATTTAAATGACTCCCCTTACGAGAGCCCCATTTGGATCCTGGGGAGATGGGCCTGGCTATATCCCTCAAGAGCCTATGTTAGAAAGAAGTCATTCATAGCCACTTTGGCGCAAAAGCAAAACCCAAAGCTGAGAACTCAATCTACTTAAATGCCGCTTCCTCCCCCACTCACCCCTTATTAGGTTGTGATCATCCAACTCAGACGCCTGCATGCCAATTTGCATCGTTTTGGTTGGTCCTAACAAAGAGATATTGCCCTGACCTGGCTGACCCAGGCTAGCTCAATCTCGCCAGATCTCAGAAGCTAAGCAGGGTCGGCCTTGGTTAGTACTTGGATGGGAGACCACCAAGGAAGTCCAAGGTTGCTAAGCAGAGGTAGGCAATGGGAAAACCACCTCTGAATATCTCTTGCCTTGACCTGGATGGCCCAGGCTAGCTTCTCGAGTCAGGGGGACCAAAGCCGAAGGGTCTTGAATGGAACAACCCCTTCCACAAACAGTGAACTTCAGGTTACCCCTGCCACAATGACTGCCTAAGAGCTGAGAACATCCCAAAGCAGGTGTGTTCACCCTCGCCAATTTACACACACTTCCTAATGTCTCCCTACGCTTGGATGCCCCTCTCTCTCTTTGGCCATGGGAGCAAAGCTTCTCCTTTCTCTGAAAATTGAAACTAAAATCCCCTCCTCGAAACAATGAGGTGACCTGGTCCCCGCCCCCTCGCCGCGAGGCTGCCATTTTGTGGTGGCACCCACTACTCTTTTCTTCATATACATCAAAATTCCGGGCTGATAGTTCAGATCTGTTTACGGCACCAGATGTTTTCCGGAACCATCCTCTAGAACACTTCCCGAGCCGCATTTTTCTGAAAAATCCACGTCACAATGCTTAGCTATGCCTCTGACCTAACACCCCCCCCAGTTAATAATCGGCACCCGATGACAAACCGACGTCTCGTTGACAACGGCGGCACGTTAGAAGCACCGTACGAAAGCATGTCAGTGTCGAGTATAATTTAATAGCCACTTACCTTCAAAACTGACAAAAACAAAGAACAGAAGCTGCCCTGATTTATAAAGAACAGAAACCTTTCAACTGGGGAACAAGTTTAAGCGGCGCGCTCGTACGGTATTTGCCCTGATCTGGTTAAATCCCCCTCTCCCGGCAGACTGCTGGTTATTAAACCGAAATCGGCTGCATTTTGCTTTCAAGACCCAAAGCTCAAGAAGAGGCGTCACGCTTCCATTTCCCGGGGCCACGCTTCCGTCTCGGAAAAGAGCAAACTGACATACTGGCAGAACAACACAGCAGGGGATCCGCATGGCGAAGCGCCCGTTCACAAATACCGTTGGGCTGGTTATTGACGCTACAGAGCCCATTGATAATATTTCACAGGAAAAAGCTGCCCGAGTAAAGAGTAAACAATGCATTCAGATTTGCTGGGCTCCCAGGTGAATGAGGTCGGGAACCAGGTGAAGAACAGAGTGGCTTATTGAAATAAGACATCCACTTGTCCCAGAGAAGGATCACCTCTGGAGCAACTGCAGAAAAGGCCAGAACGAAACCGACATTATAAATGTAACTACCGACGGAACGACTCCTGAAATGCAGCGAGGATTGTCGACGTCGAAGTTCAAACGAGAACCAGTTAAGTGATTCGCGATTAAATGGACGCGAGGGTTTGGATCCTGCCGAAACTCTCTACTAACCGAACGGTTGGTGTCGACCGAGTGTGACTTTTCTGCTTCTTCCTGCCCAAAATGCACCCTGAAACATTGGTGTGTCCTCCCCCCGGAATACCATGGGAGTTCTCCTATGTGTGGGGGGAGGAACAGCACCCCCCCTTGTGTGCACAAAAATGATCAACAGGACTGACGCCAAGATGTATATACCCCTATGTAAAACAGGAATATTTGTGGTCCCAAGGTGCTTAAATCACAGCAATTCTCTCCCTCAAGGTTTTCATACACCTAAAAATAACAACCTGGTGGCATGTGAGATAAGTGTATCAATGGCCACCAGCCATGGTGACTGAAGGGAACCTCCACATTTGGAGGCACTAAGCCTCTGAATCCCAGAGCCAGGAGGCAAAATCAGAGGGAGGCCTTCACCTCTATGCCTTGCTTTTGGCCCTGCAGAGGAGGAACTGGTTGGCCACTGTTTGAGACAGGATGCTGGACTAGATGGACCCCTGGTCTGATCCAGCAGGGCTCTTCTTATGTTCTTATAAAGGCCTCGGCCTCTCCGCCCTCTTGTTGGTTCTGCAGAGGAACTGGTTGGCCACTGTGTGAAACAAGATGCTGGACTAGATGGACCCCTGGTCTGATCCAGCAGGGCTCTTCTGATGTTCTCTTGAAGGCCTCATCCTCTCTGCCCTGTTGTTGGCCCTCCAGAGGAACTGGTTGACTGCTGTGTGAAACAAGATGCTGGACTAGATGGACCCCTGGTCTGATCCAACAGGGCTCTTCTTATTTTCTTATGAAGGACTAGGTCTGTATGCCCTGTGTTGGCCCTCCAGAGGAACTGGCTGGCCACTGTGTGAGACAGGATGCTGGACTAGATGGACCACTGGTCTGATCCAGCAGGGCTCTTCTTATGTTCTTATAAAGGCCTCGGCCTCTCCGCCCTCTTGTTGGTTCTGCAGAGGAACTGGTTGGCCACTGTGTGAGACAGGATGCTGGACTAGATGGACCACTGGTCTGATCCAGCAGGGCTCTTCTTATGTTCTTATAAAGGCCTCGGCCTCTCCGCCCTCTTGTTGGTTCTGCAGAGGAACTGGTTGGCCACTGTGTGAGACAGGATGCTGGACTAGATGGACCACTGGTCTGATCCAGCAGGGCCCTTCTGATGTTCTTACGAGATTAAAAAAACACCCTGAAAAGTTATGGTAAGATATGCAAAAAGGGTCTCTGATTTGCTTTCCTAAGTAAGTCAAATGCATTTCAGTGTTAACGAACAAAACAACAGGATACAGAATTCCGTTAAGCTGTTAGAAGCGCACAGTGAAATCAGGACATGTGGGGGGAGCAGTATGATTGTGCTAGCCCCCATGCACAGTCGGCAACCTGTGAGCATGGACCGTGTGCATGTAAGTTGCCCCCTCCCATGTAGTCTCCACGACCCCATGATCTGGAACACTTTTATGTTCCTGAGGACATAATCTATGCACACATCCTTTCTTATGTGCATAGATTCCATGTTCATGGGCCAGAAGATGTGCATAAGCAACGCACTATCAATGTGCATTATGCTGCACCTAGAGAGCTACTATCTCGTTTCTATTAACCCAGGAAACATTGCTCCGCGGCATAAAGAATGAGATTATAGGATCACGACGATGGCTAATATACCATTCGCCAAGTACTGCAGAGAGGACGGAGGTTCCAACTATCAAACAGCTATAAAAACATGAGATCATTCAATGAATGTCAAAAATAACGAGCTACGCGGATGTAAATGGAGGCAAATACCTGTTAAGTTAGCTACGGTTTATTGACTCTTTGTAAAGAAAATTATGCATCGATGTGATTTCCCCACCCCCCCATGTTACATCATTTTCATTATGTTATGTAAGAATAAAACATACCGGCAAGCAGCACAGGTCTTTCCACCCACGTTAACCATAAAAGCATGTAATAAAGATGCTCGAAGGCTTGGTTTTAAATACTTGGGAGAGCTGGTGTGGCACAGAGGCCAAGAGTTAGGTTGAATCACGGAATTACAGAGTCATCTAGGCCAACCCCTCGTACAATGCAGGTAATTCCCAAATACTTCCCCACGTTCGCCCCAGTGACCCCTGCTCCACGCCCAGAGGATGACCAAAAAACCAAAAGACCCTCCAGGAAAAAAACCCCTTTCATAGAATCATAGAATGTTAGAGTTGGAAGGGACCTTGCAGGTCATCTAGTCCAACCCCCTGCACTCTGCAGGAGCGAAGCCGAAAGATAGCCCTACATACCTACAACACACCCGAAAGATGGCCGTCCAGCCTCTGCTTGAAAACGTCCAGGGAAGGAGCATCCACCACCTCCCGAGGCAGTCTGTTCCACTGCTCAACCACTCTGACATTTAGGAAGTTTCTCCTGATATCAAGCCGGTAACGACTCCCTTGTAATTTCCACCCATTCGATCTAGTCTTGCAATCTGGAGCAAGAGAGAATAGATCTGCTCCATCTCCTACATGACAGCCCTTCAAATACTTGAAGACTGCAATCACGACCCCTCTAAAGCCTTCTCTTTCCCAGGCTAAACATACCCAACTCTGTCAGCCTTTCCCCATAAGACCCGGATTCCAACCCTCTCACCGTCCTGGTCGCCCTCTTCTGGACTCGCTCCAGCTTGTCAACATCCTTCCTAAAGTGTGGTGCCCAAAACTGGACACAGGACTCCAGGTGAGGCCCGACCATAGGAGAACAGAGCGGCTTTCTTGCCTTGAAAACCCCATGGAGGGGGGCGGGGTTGCCATAAGCCAGCTGCAACCTGGCAGCACACGACTATTATCACAGCTCGCGCACATCGCTTCCAGGCCTTTATAGTGAGAACACAAAGGAGAGACGGCAAACAACTGTTTTCACTATCAAGTAATGCAATGTTTCAAGAATAAGGAAAAAAGCAACCCCTTCGCGCTTTCTAATCTCAGAAGGACCCTAGTAATTGAAGAGCGGCTATGACTAACACGGCATTTGGATGCTGAAGCTTCCACTGAGGAAGTCTTGTGGTGGCCAGATGGTCGTCTCCGCCCACCTTCATCTGGCCCTCCAAACCAACGTCCTCCCTCAGCTGACAGAGACTTTGGAAGGGAGGGTTATCACAGCAAGTGGTGGACTTGAGTTCTTCCACTCAACTCTTGACGGAACAGCTCTGAAAGAACTTGTGACTGACCCAAGGTCACTCCAGCAGCAGCTGCACGTAGAGGAGCGGGGAATCAAACCTGGTTCTCCCAGATTAGAACCCGCGCTCCTAACCACTGCACCGAACTGGCTCTTCTTGACGGACAGATGGGAATCTCCCCTGGCAAGCCGCCCACCCTTCCTCTGACCAGAAGGAACGTCACGGGAAGTGCCAACATTCCTTGCTCCGAGGGAATTAATCTCAGTCATCTGGAGCTCAAAAGGAATCGTGGGAGGTCTCCACGTGCCACCTGGAGGTTGGCAACCCCAGCTGTAAACAAAGCACATACATAAACAGCCCTTTTTTAATAGCCATGATTTTGGGAAAACGGGGAAACCTGCCGAGCAGAATTTGAGTCGTCTCTACCGAAGGATGCCCGTTTTTGAATTCTTTCGTTGGCTTTGTTATCAACGATCGCAAGGAAAGCTCCTAATTGCGGATCGTTTTGTTGCATTCTTTTAATCGTTGCGGGACATAATCAAAACCCATTTCGGCAGCTGTACCTTTAACGGGTGGCCTTCAAGGGAAAACGGGTGCATGAAAAGGAAGCAGGCGGCTTAGTTCGTTCTCGTTACCCGAGTACCTGCCGAGCCAGTTCTTCTTCGGTGCTGTTCTGGACTGATGTTATCAAGCGGTGGAGGCCGGCGACACCCAGAGCGCCCGAGACGGCACGCTTCCACGTCCCTTAGAGCGGTGCATTTACCAACGCAGTAAATAACCGCGTGAAAACACTTAGCGACTAGCAATTTGGGTAGCCGTGTTGCAACTTGTCGAAGGGCCCTTCGTAGCGTCCTCCGGGATACGCCGATGATTCACTTTTCCTCCTCAGGTGAAGGCCTCAAGTCACAGGAGGCTGTTGACCCCGCGCGTTCCGTTGACGGGCCGGGCTGCTTTGTGCGTGTCGAAGGCGTACCACGCTAAGATGTGTCGCAGACTTTGACGCCGCTAACTGTGAAAGTACTACTGGCTTCGACTTGATGCGGCCCCCGTCTGCGGGAACATGCCAATGTAACATGCCAACGTAATGCGACGTTGCAAGGCAAACGCAAACCGACTTCTCCAGGCCTACTGCACACCATGGCTTATGTGTTACTTTGTTTGTAACCTAGCTCCCTCCCCGGTGGGGACCAAGGCAACCGGCATCATTCGCCTCTCCTTCGTTTTACCCTCACAATAACCCGGTGAGGTGGGTTAGGATGAAGGGAGTCTGATTGCCCCAGTGTCACCCAGCGAGCTTCCGTGGCACGAGTGGGGATTCGAACCCGAGTCTCCCAGATACTAGTCCGACACTCTTAACCACTACAACATGATTGAACCTTGTTGGTATTACCGACATGGAATACCAGGGTGTGGAGGCAACGTCGGAGGAAGGCCTCGGCTTCTGGATTCTTTGGCCCTCCAGAGGAACTGGTTGGCCACTGTGAGAGTCAGGATGCTGGACTAGATGGACCACTGGCCTGATCCAGCAGGGCTCTTCTGATGATCTTATGAAGGCCTCAGCCTCCCTGCCCTGTTGTTGGCCCACCAGAGGAACTGGTTGGCCACTGAGTGAGACAGGATGCTGGACTGGATGGACTATTGGTCTGATCCAACAGGGCTCTTAATGTTCTTATGAAGGCCTTGGCGTCTATGCCCTCCTGTTGGCCCTCCAGGGGAACGGGTTGGCCACTGTGTGAGACAGAGTGTTGGACTGGATGGACCATTGGTCTGACCCACCAGGACTCTTCTAATGATCTTATGAAAGCCTTCCACCCCCCCTACCCACAACAGACACCCTGTGGGGTAGGTGGGGCTGAGAGAGCTCTGACAGAAACTGCTCTTGAAAGAGCAGCTCTGAAAGAACTTGTGATTGACCCACGGTTACCCAACTGGCATCCCATGGTCTCTAAGGTGAAAAGGCGATTGGATTTATACCCCACCCTTGACAGTCTCAGAGTGGCTTACAAACTCCTTTTCCTTCCTCTCCCCACAACAGACACCCTGTGAGGTAGGTGGGGTTGAGCTCTGAGAGAACTGCTCTTGAGAGAACAGCTTTGAGAGAACTTGTGACTGACCCAAGGTCACTCCAGCAGCTGCATATGGAGGAGGAGTGGGGAATCGAACCAGGTTCCCTCAGCTTAGAGTACGCTGCTCTTAACCACTACACCAAACAACAAGGCAGGGAGGGGACGGATCACCGAAGGAAACAATTTTGTTTTTTCACTCCGCTGACAGAAGACAATGACAGAAGGGCGTGTATTATCTCACAAATGGGCCTTTGTGTGTCTTCTACCCCTACCTTGGAAGAGTGGGGAACTCAGAGGGTCTTGCAGATGGGTCCCAAGTGGTCTGCCCCATCTCCTGAAGTTTCAGGGCCAAACCGATTTCGCTTCAGCACCCCCACCACGACCAAACGCCTTCAGACGCGTCTCTGGAAATTCTCCTGGACTTCGCACGCTTCGTTCCCGTCCCCCCTGGAAATTCCCTGCACATTCTTCATAGAGAAACTTTACACCAGGTATTGGTAACTGACAGCCTGTGGAAACGGAGCCAGTCACAGGTCAGGGCCTCGGGAAAGCCCCGAGTGGCAATCCACAGCAACGCTGTGAAGGATCCTATTCTAAACCCATTAGCCTCGTTTTCCGAGTGCGAAATCCACAAGTACGTATTTATTCGTTGGCACTGCGGCACGGTGGAAAGCGCCAACAAGTGACTTATAGCAAGCCCACAGGGGTTTCAAGGCAAGAGACTAACAGAGGTGGCTTTGCCAGTGCCTGCCTCTGCGTGGCGACCCCGGACTTCCTAGGTGGTCTCCCATCCAAACGCTAACCAGGGTTGACCCTGCTTAGCTTCCGAGATATAAGATTGAGGTAGCGTGGGAAATCCAGGGCAGGGCAGGTACGTACAGAGGTGGTTTACCACTGCCCGTCTGTTTGTAGCAACCCTGGACTTCCTTGGTGGTCACCCTTCCAAATATTAACCCGAGCAGATACTGCTTAGCTTCTCATATCTCATGGAATCCCTATGAAGAAAAGTTAAAACGCTTGGGGCTCTTCAGCTTGGAGAAACGACGGCTGAGGGGTGACATGATCGAGGTTTATAAGATTATGAATGGGATTGAATACTTTTCTCCCTTTCTCACAAGACAAGAACTCGTGGGCACTCCATGAAATTGCTGAGCAGTCGGGTTAGAACAGATAAAAGGAAGTACTTCTTCATCCAAAGAGTGATTAACATATGGAATTCACTGCCACAGGAGGTGGTGGCAGCTGCAAACATAGACAGTTTCAAGAGGGAATCAGATAAACATATGGAGCAGAAGTCCATCAGTGGCTATTAGCCACAGGGTATAGATGGGAATTCTCAGTCTGGAGCAGGTGATGCACTCTATTCTTGGTGCTGGAGGGGGCAGCAGTGGGAAGGCTTCTGGTGTCCTGGCCCCACTGCTGGACCTCCTGATAGCACCTGGTATTTTTGGCCGCTGTGAGACAGAGTGTTGGACTAGATGGGCCATTGGCCTGATTCAACATTGGCTTCTCTTATGTTCTTATGAATTGTGATAGCCTGGGCCATTCCAGGTCAGGGCAAAAACACCGTATGTACATCAGCCTTAATTTCTACGGTTGTGGCTGTCAGGTAACCCTGCCATGGCTGGCGGGGGGGGGGAGAGACATCTTTCACTGTTCTGGAAGGCGGGAAGAACTCAAAGAGTCTCCAGTCTCTGTAAATTACTGTCTCTGCTGTGTGTCTTATCAATTCACCTAACCTTGGGTCCCATGCTCTCTTGGCATGTGAGATATACTGGTCTAGGTGTTTTTCTTTCCTAGTTTATCACACGCGCAAAGTATATTCATTGGCTTGTAGATGGGGGGGGGTATTTCGAATGAGCTATAATTGACCATGCTTTGTATCATCTGGCATCACTGACAAAGAGTTGGTTCATGCATCTCTAAGACTGGTCTTTAATAAATACTATCTTCTTATGAAGCCTGGTGTTTGACTGACTATCTGCGGAACTTGATAGCGGCCTTCCAGGAACCTATTCCAAAGATCAACCACTGAGTCATTTTGTCATGAACTGCTAAAGCCAAGCATCTTTGTAGGAAGAAAACCCCGAACACAACGACGGACAGACAACATTTACCATGGAATTCTGCAAGATCACCTTTATACCCTATTAGACTCCCAAGGTGGGTTCCCGGCGATTTTAAAAAGCAAGACAATCTATAGCACCAAAGCAAGATTACAGCTGAACATCGAGACGACAAAAGTAAAGACAACGGAGAAATTACAGATCCTAAGGTCGGCGGTAGAGAAAATTGAAATTGTTCAGGATTTTCTACTCCTCGGCGCCATCGTCAGCCAAGAGGGGGACTGCGACCAAGAAATCCAAAGCAGATTCGGTCCATTCCGCTTTTGCCCGCCACTCCAGATTTTCTCAGTGTTCAAGTCGAGGCCATTTAAGTCCACGGCCAAACAGCATCCAAATAACCCGGGGCAACGGCGGACTGAAACTGGGCTGACCCCTGAAGGGAGGGAATGTAATCGAGCAGGGGTCAGTCACCAGAGGTCGACATGACTTCCAGGTGCATACGCAGTTTAAAAAAATAAATACAATAATAGCCCCCCAAATCCAACTTTTAACAGTTTTAAAATCGGGCAAGAAGCACACTGAATCAAACGAGAGAGAACTGTCCGCCTTGGGAATGAGGTTACACGAATCAGCCGCACTCATATGGCAGGGGTGTCAAGCATAAGGCCCGGGGCCAGAACGGGCCCATCCGGGGCTCTTATGCAGCCTGCGAGCAACTGGTTCAAGGGAGGGAGTGCTGGAGGGGAGTGGGCGGAGCCATTCCACTGTGGCTTCAGCAGGGCAGAACAATCTCGTCTTCAGCAGTGAAGCACCATGGGAACGTCTGCTCAGCACTGCACCGCTGCCTCTCCAGTCCGCCTATGTGGGTTTCCTCTGCAGCCCCCTTCCAGCCCATGGGGCCTTGCAGTGAGGATACACCGGGAATGGCCAAACTGTGGCTCAGGAGCCACAGGCCACTCCTTTCACACATATTGTGTGGCTCCCTTCAGGGCAGCTGCGGAAGCGAAAGGGAGGCATGCTTTCACTCCCTCCCATCTATTTGCTTTCTTCGTTTCTCTCTCCCCCTTTCTTTCCACCTCTTTCCTCCTTTCTTTCCTTCTTTCTTTCCACCTCTTTCTCTCTCTCTCAGACAAACCAATATAATTAGCCAACAAATATCACTGGACAAATAAGTATCATCACCAACATCTGTTTTTGCCCCTTTGGTTTTTATTTTTGGCCGCCTCGTTTAATGATGTTAACAAAAAGCAAATGTGTGTATTGTTCAAATCCAAATGCGCTCGACGTTTGTGCATGCCTTGTGGCTCTCAAACATCTGACCTTTATTCCATGCGGCTCTTCCATTGAGCAAGAAAGGCCACCCCTGGGATACACCAACTCAGAGCTTACCAGCTGCTATCATAAGAACATAAGAGAAGCCAATGTTGGATCAGGCCAATGGCCCATCTAGTCCAACACACTGTCACACAGCGGCCAAAATATACCACGTGCCATCAGGAGGTCCAGCAGTGGGGCCAGGGCACCAGAAGCCCTCCCACTGCTGCCCCCTCCAGTTTCTCTCTCTGGTACCTGACATTATATTTTATGGCACACACGGCCCGGCCTGGAAAAGTGACATTTATGTCAGATCCGGCCCACGTGACAAATGAGCTTTGACACCCCTGCTGTGTGGATTTCGGGAACCGGAGTGTTATGCCGTTGCCTTTGGAAATATCCAGTTATCATGCCAGTTGACAGCCAGTTATCGTGCCAGCCGTAACATCCCAGTTTCATGCGCCTCACGCTGGCACAACAAGGAGTGTCTCTTATCCTCGGGTGTTTGAACGCTGGCACAGGAGTGCATCGTATCGGATGACCCACAGGTTTATCAGCGTCCCCTCTCCAGGTAATCTTTACGGTATCGCATACCTCTCTTTAAAAGGTTACCAGTAATTGCTTCTGAACACGACCGGGGCGATCCGTTAAACCGAACATTTACCGGAAAATGCCTTTCAAGTACACTGGAGAAACCTCAAGTCCCGCCCCGCCCTCCCCCCGGCTCGACTGCCGTTTAAATGGTGCCTCATTAGCAGAAAGCTGCAGGTAAGGATTTAATGGTCCGGCTTCCATTCCGCCTCGGTTAACATAATGCACGGAGGGGGAAATATCCAGCGCACTTAACTGTCGATTAATGTACGGGGATGCAGGAAGTTACCCAGGTGAGTATTCAAGGCACAACGGATACCGTAAGAAATGCTGCAGTCCGAAGCATGCGGCTGGCCGACGGGTCTTTTAAATTGATCACTCGTGAGAATGGCTAAACGGGAGAGCACACGCGGTGGTGAAAGGCACCCTCAAGCCGCGACCGACTCATGACCACCCCGCAGGGTTCTCAGGGCAAGAGATGAGCCGAGGTGAGTTGCCACCAATAAACCCTCTCTAAAGCTGTGGAGTCTCGTGAGCAAAAATTCTACTTTTGTGAGCTACTGGCATTGAAGCTGCGAGCGAGCCCTTTGCCTAATGCATAAATTAGTTTGCTCTGGAGCCATCCCTTCCTGAGCGGAGACAAAAAGGTGTGAGCCGGAGGCTAAACAACTGGGAACTGGCTCACCCTGACTCAGCTTAGAGGGAACACTGGTTGCCACCTCCTGGTCTTAAAGGTGCCACCGGACTCAAACTTTGTCTTGCTGCTTCCGCCCAACACAGCTACCCACCCAAATCTTCACAGATGCTAACCGCCTTAGCAAAATCTGGGTCTTCTCACCCCTCACACGTATTAACCAGAGCCAAGGTTGAGCCCAGTGGTACCTTTAAGATCAACGACGTTTTATTCAAGGTATAAACTTTAATCTGCATGCAAACTTCCTTGGATACAGTGAAATGGAAGTTACCAGTCCATGCATATCAGTAGAGGGTGAGCAGTAAATTATCATACCGCATAATGAAGATGTTTAACAGATGAAAGGACCAAACAGGAATAACAAGCTTAGTTTATGTGGTCACCGCTTGTTTGGTTTTAATTCTGGGGGGGGAAACATAGTGAAGGACATAAATATGTCAAAATTGGAGATTAATAGGCAGATGTATCCTTCGTTGTGGAATGCAGAGAGTAATTAACTGAGGCCATGCCATTACGCTCCATCTGTCTCCTTTCAAGCATATAGGTGACCCTACAGCATCATCTTCTTTGAAATGGGGCGATTGGCTGCGTAGAGTTCTCTCCCCTGAACCCAAACCAGAGAAATACATTCCAATCGATCACTCCAAATTACATTACATTCTACTATTCATTATGTTACATTACAATCTACTATTCTAATCTATTATTCCAAAGAAGAAATAAAATAAAGAGGACATACGGCGGCCCTTCTGGGGATTGGTGAGAATAGAGATGTAAGGGCTGAATCAGGTTAGCATATGTAGCGAGATAAGAAACCAATATCCCTGTTAAGTCCTGGGGGCTCCATTGTTCCGAATGTTGTCAAAACTTACATACGTCGTCTCCATGATGGTCTCCCATCCAAGTACCAACCATGGCCAACCCTGCTTAGCTTTTGAGATCTGAAGAGAATCGGGCCTGCCTGGGCCATTCCCACTCTTATATAAAACAACTGTATGCTGAGGACCCAAGCGGTGCCCCTGAAACCTAATACTAGAGTTTACCTAATTTTTCTCTCCAATGGGGACTGAAACCAGCTTCTACCATTCTCTCCTCCATTTTAGGCTCACAACAACCCTCTGAGGCGGGTTAGGCTAAGAGTGTGTCACTGGCCCAAGGTTTACCTGGCAAGCTTCTAACTACTGCCTTCAGTCTTCTCCACAGGTGACATTTTAATGCCAGCCAAACTGACAATGTTCCCTTCCCAGACAGAGGTTGGACTGAAAGCCGCTCACTAGCATTCTGAGCCTCATATCAGCATCTGAGGCTTCTAAAAGAGCTCAAAAACACAGTTCGAATATTCCAAGGTTCCAATAAACTTGATCATCTTTCTTATTTTGTTCCTACCACGGCAACACTTTATTTAGTTTATTTCTTATCTGACTTTTCTCCCCAAACGTGTACCCCAAAGCAGCTCATGTCATTTCCCTCATCTCCGTTTTAGCTTGCCGACAACTCTGTGAGGTTGGTTAGGCTGAGAGAATGTGAGTGGAAGCGACCTTCCATGGCATGAGCAGGGATTCGAACCTGCCATCCCCCAGATACTAGTCCATCACTCTTAACCACTACTCCAGACTAAAGCACGGCTTTAAAAAAAAAATCAAAGAAACAAGAGCAAAAGTACTTCCCAATGGCCAGAGGTTTTATTTCAAACACCAACATGGGGTAGGGCAGTGAAAGTGTCCGACTAGGGCCTGCGAGTCCCGGGTTCGAATCCCCACTCTGCCATGGAAGTGTGACCTTGGGACCGCCACACACTTTCAGCCTAACTTACTTCACAAGGTGGTGGTAGTAGTTGTAGTAATAATAATAATAATACATTCTAGTTGGTACTTTCCGGCACTTTTTCCTATCTTTTTTTGAGGTGCGGTGACCAGAGCTGTACACAGTATCCCCAATGAGGCCCTACCATAGATTTATCCAGGCGCATTATTGAGCCTACAGCTAACTAGCACTTTATGATACTGGCCTGTTTTCAGATGATTTTATTTATGTTATAATTGTTTTTATGTTTTATCCTTTGTAAGCCGCCCTGGGCCTGCTTTGCCTTGCCGGGGAGGGCGATTTATCAGTCAAATAAATAAATTTTAAAAATAATTATTTGATCTGTAAGCCAAAACAAAAGAGAGTAGTTTAAGCAACTTTGGGTCCCACCTATAAAGTAAGTAAATAAATACACACTTTGAAAAAATAAATAAATAAGAGAACAAGCAGAGGCCCAATGGCCCTCCACCAAACACCCCCAAACAAACTTTATACCGGTGCCCCTCTCTTGTCATTGTCAAATCCGGCCAGTTATGTAACACCCACCCACCCCATTAGTTCCACAAAGCAGAATTCGCACCCAGCCGCATACCGCCCCAGGGGATGCCAAACCTTTCCCCCTCCAACGTCGCATTAAAAAGAGCCAGGGGAGAGGGAGGGTGACTCACTCCCCATTCCCAGCGCAGGGTCGTCGTCCCCCCACTCAATTGCCTTTGTTCCCCCCATTCTCGCAACCCAGGCAAGCGAGGAACGGGCCGGGCGCCTCCGCCACTGCAGCCGCCGAGGCGTGAATGAGCGGCGGCTGAAGGTGACCGGATTTATGAATGTCGGGATCATGTGACGGTAACGGGAACCCGGCTGATTCACAAAAAAAGGGAAGGGGGGCGGGGAGAGAAGGCCGAGCGGAGCCGCCTCCGCTGCAAGGCCCGGGGGGGGGGGGAAATCACCTTCGCTCATCCTCCCCCCCCTCCGGCGGAGCCCCACCCGGCCACACAGGCGCTCGGGCCCGGCGGCCACCGGAGGGGCGCGGCTGGAGGGAGGGAGCGCCCCGCGGCAAGGGGGAAAGCAGCGGCTGCAAAAGGCATCGCACCTTCTTCGCCTCTTTCTTTCTCCCCCCCAAGACACACACGCGTTTCTTTGGGTTTTTTTCTTGCAAGCGGTTTGTCTTGCACGGTACACTGTTATTAGTTTTGCGCTTGTTTCTCTTGCACAGCACATTATTTTTTGCACGCATTTGTCTTGCATGGCACACTATTATTATTTTTGCACGCATCTCTCTGGCACGCTATTATTTTTGCACCCATCTCTCTTGCACGGCACACTATTATTATTTTTGCACGCATTTCTCTTGCACGGCTCACTATATATTTTTGCACGCATGTCTCTGGCACGCTATTATTTTTGCACGCATCTGTCTTGCACGGCACGCTATTATTTTTTTTGCACGCATTTCTCTGGCACGCTATTATTTTTGCACGCGTTTCTCTTGCACGGTACACTATTATTTTTGCACGTATTTCTCTTGCACGGCACGCTATTATTTTTGCACGTATTTCTCTCCCACGGCACACTATTTTTTTGCACATTTCTCTTGCACGGCACGCTATTATTTTTTGCACGCATCTGTCTTGCCCGGCACACGATTATGTTTTGCACACATTCGTCTTGCACGCCACACTGTTCCCCCTCCCTGCAATTCTCTTGCACGACACCACCGAACGATTATTTCCCCACACATTTCTCTTGCACGGCATACTATTCTTTTACTTTGCAGGCATTTCTCTTGCACGGATACTGGATTATTACTTTTTGCACACATGTCTCTCGGAAGGCGCGCACTACTCTCGCGGCACGCATTTCTCTCGCAGCCCCCCCCCCGGCCCGCTTTCTTTCACTTCCACGCATGTTCTCTTTCGAACCCCCCTTTCTTTTTCCTCCTTGCACGCCAAGTTCTCTCTCCCGCCCCGCTTTCTTTTTTCCCTCTCTCTCGCAAAGCCAGGCTTTGATTTTTCTCGCACTCGTCTCTCTTTAAAGCCCCCCCCCTTTAATTTTCTTGCAGGCACGTCTCTCGCAAGCCACGCTTCGGTTTTCGTGCATGCCTTTTTCTCTTGCAAGCCACGCTCTGCCCCCCCCCCGGCTAGAAACTCCAGGCGACCGCGGAGGGGAGAGGGTGGACATCGGCGGCGGCCGGAGTCTTTTGCACGGCCCGCCTTGGCCCATTCCCACGAGCGACCCTTCCTTCCGCCGCCGCCCCCTCCACTTGGCCCTCGGCGCCGCTTCCGAGCCAGCCCGGGCCTTCCAACCCCCCTCCCCCCGCGATCTTGCTCCCGACAGCGACTCGGCCCGGGCTCCTTCCTGCGCCCGGATCTCGCACACAAGACACACAAAAAGCAAAACAACCCCCCCCTCCGCAACACGCACACACAGCAGCGCCCCCTCCCCGCCCGGAGGTCGCGCTCTCCCTCCCTCCCTCCCTCCCGGGGCCGCAGCGCGCCGACCGTGTCCCCGCTTTTCTTTTCTTTTTTTTTATGAATGGAAATGTGGTATGCAAATGAGAGCAATTCAAGAAAAAAAGAGCGAGCGAGGGAGACATGGCGGATGTGAGAGCGGCAAACACGCACCCGGGGCGGGAGAGGAGAGAAGTGGGCGTGCGCCAGAGACTCCCGGGCTGGCCGCAGTGGGGGGGACGGAGACCCCCCCCCCGAACAACCCCAGGCACCAGCCGGGCGGGGGAGGGAGAGGGGCCTGCAGGCAGGCATGCATGCTTGCAATGCACAAGTCGGGAGGGGGGGCGGAATCTGCACCCCGTTCCGGCCCCCCCGACTCGATCCAAAGTGGGGGGCCGCGCATCCGGCGTGGCCCCCTCCCCGGAGCCCTCTTCCGACGGAGCCGCTCTGCAAACGGCCCTCTCCCCCGCCCCGCTGGCTCGTCGCCGGCCAGCCCGGACCTCCCCCTCGCCTCCAGCCGGGCGCCCCCGCCGACGACTCCCTGACTCCCTCCCTCCCTCCCTCCGCCTTCCAGCTGCGCGCCCCCCCCGTCCGCCAGATGTGCCCCCCCCCGGCAGGCAGGCAGGCCGGCCGGCGGCCACTCACTCGTCCGGGCGGCTGTCGTCGGTCATCTTCTCCCCTCCCTTCTCCCGGTGGGCGGCTCAGCCCCCGCGGCGGGCGGCCGCGCTGCGCCTCTTCATTTTGGCTTCACATCGCGGGGAGGGGAGGGAAGGAGGGAAGGAGGGAAGGGAGGCCGCCTGCGGGCTGGTGCTGCTGCCTGCGGAACGACGGGGAAGGCGGGCCCGGGCTGCTGCTGGCGAGGGAAGCGGCGGCGGCGGCGGCGGCGCGGGGCTTGCAGGAGCGGGGCGAGGCGAGGCGTCGGGCGCGGGGAGGTCCGCTCAGCGGGCGGGGAGGCAGCGGGGCGCCGCCCGGGCCGGGGCGCGCGGGTGGAGCCGGAGCTGGCGGAGGAGGAGGAGGAGGAGGAGGGGGCGGCGTCGGCGCTGCGGCGAGAGGAGCAGCGGGAGCGGCGGCCCCAGCAGCCGGCGGCGCCGTCCGAGCCCCATCGCTGCCTTTACTCCATGTTGGATTCTGGCCGCCGCCGCCGCTGCCGACGGGAGGAGGAGGAGGAGGAAGCTGGGCGGAAGCGATGACGTGATCCCCGGGCAGCCCAGCTGCTGCCGCCGCCGCCGCCGGGGCGGAGGGAGGAGGGGAGAGAGGGAGGCGGGCCGGTGGCCCCTCCGAGGGCGGCTCTCCGCTGATGCCCGCCAGCGCGATCCCTTCTCCCCCCCCGCCGCCGCCTCTTCCTCCGGGCAAGGAGCGCCAGCCTCCGGGTGGGGCCTGGCGACCCCCCGGAATTACAGGCGGGTGTCCCGGAATCGCAAACTGGCCCCCCATGTGGGAGCTGGAGACACCTCCCCCCGGGAATTACAGGTGGGTCTCCCCAATGCCCCCCTTGTGGGAACTGGAGAGGTCCCCCCTCCGGAATTACAGGTGGGTCTCCCGGAATCGCAAACTGGGGTTCCATGTGGGAGCTGGAGACCTCCCGGGGAATTACAGATGGGTCTCCCGGAATCACAGATGGGGCCCCTTGGGGGAGCTGGAGAACACCCCCCCCGGAATTACAGATGGGTCTCCCCAATGCCCCCCCTTGTGGGAACTGGAGAGGTCCCCCCTCCGGAATTACAGGTGGGTCTCCCGGAATCGCAAACTGGGGGTTCCATGTGGGAGCTGGAGCCTCCCGGGAATTACAGATGGGTCTCCCGGAATCACAGATGGGGCCCCTTGGGGAGCTGGAGAACACCCCCCGGAATTACAGATGGGTCTCCCCAATGCCCTCCCTTGTGGGAACTGGAGAGGTCCCCCCTCCGGAATTACAGGTGGGTCTCCCGGAATCGCAAACTGGGGGTTCCATGTGGGAGCTGGAGCCTCCCGGGAATTACAGATGGGTCTCCCGGAATCACAGATGGGGCCCCTTGTGGGAGCTGGAGACACCCCCCCCGGAATTACAGATGGGTCTCCCCAATGCCCCCCCTTGTGGGAACTGGAGAGGTCCCCCCCTCCGGAATTACAGGTGGGTCTCCCGGAATCGCAAACTGGGGGTTCCATGTGGGAGCTGGAGCCTCCCGAGGAATTACAGATGGGTCTCCCGGAATCACAGATGGGGCCCCTTGGGGGAGCTGGAGAACACCCCCCCCGGAATTACAGATGGGTCTCCCAATGCCCCCCCTTGTGGGAACTGGAGAGGTCCCCCCTCCGGAATTACAGGTGGGTCTCCCGGAATCGCAAACTGGGGGTTCCATGTGGGAGCTGGAGCCTCCCGGGAATTACAGATGGGTCTCCCGGAATCACAGATGGGGCCCCTTGGGGGAGCTGGAGAACACCCCCCCCCGGAATTACAGATGGGTCTCCCCAATGCCCCCCTTGTGGGAACTGGAGAGGTCCCCCCTCCGGAATTACAGGTGGGTCTCCCGGAATCGCAAACTGGGGGTTCCATGTGGGAGCTGGAGCCTCCCGGGGAATTACAGATGGGTCTCCCGGAATCACAGATGGGGCCCCTTGTGGGAGCTGGAGACACCCCCCCGGAATTACAGATGGGTCTCCCCAATGCCCCCCCTTGTGGGAACTGGAGAGGTCCCCCCTCCGGAATTACAGGTGGGTCTCCCGGAATCGCAAACTGGGGGTTCCATGTGGGAGCTGGAGCCTCCCGGGGAATTACAGATGGGTCTCCCGGAATCACAGATGGGGCCCCTTGGGGGAGCTGGAGAACACCCCCCCCGGAATTACAGATGGGTCTCCCCAATGCCCCCCTTGTGGGAACTGGAGAGGTCCCCCCTCCGGAATTACAGGTGGGTCTCCCGGAATCGCAAACTGGGGGTTCCATGTGGGAGCTGGAGCCTCCCGGGGAATTACAGATGGGTCTCCCGGAATCACAGATGGGGCCCCTTGTGGGAGCTGGAGACACCCCCCCGGAATTACAGATGGGTCTCCCCAATGCCCCCCCTTGTGGGAACTGGAGAGGTCCCCCCTCCGGAATTACAGGTGGGTCTCCCGGAATCGCAAACTGGGGGTTCCATGTGGGAGCTGGAGCCTCCCGGGGAATTACAGATGGGTCTCCCGGAATCACAGATGGGGCCCCTTGGGGGAGCTGGAGAACACCCCCCCCGGAATTACAGATGGGTCTCCCCAATGCCCCCCCTTGTGGGAACTGGAGAGGTCCCCCCTCCGGAATTACAGGTGGGTCTCCCGGAATCGCAAACTGGGGGTTCCATGTGGGAGCTGGAGCCTCCCGGGAATTACAGATGGGTCTCCCGGAATCACAGATGGGGCCCCTTGGGGGAGCTGGAGAACACCCCCCCGGAATTACAGATGGGTCTCCCCAATGCCCCCCCTTGTGGGAACTGGAGAGGCCCCCCTCCGGAATTACAGGTGGGTCTCCCGGAATCGCAAACTGGGGGTTCCATGTGGGAGCTGGAGCCTCCCGGGGAATTACAGATGGGTCTCCCGGAATCACAGATGGGGCCCCTTGTGGGAGCTGGAGACACCCCCCCGGAATTACAGATGGGTCTCCCCAATGCCCCCCCCTTGTGGGAACTGGAGAGGCCCCCCCCCGGAATTACAGACGGGTCTCCCGGAATCGCAAACTGGGGGATCCATGTGGGAGCTGGAGCCTCCCCGGGAATTACAGATGGGTCTCCCGGAATCACAAATGGGGCCCCTTGGGGGAGCTGGAGAACACCCCCCCCGGAATTACAGGTGGGTCTCCCGGAATCACAAATGGGCCCCCTTGTGAGAGCTGGAGAACACCCCCCAATTACATAAGGGTCTCCCGGAATAAAAATACACCCCCTTGTGGGAGCTGGAGACCCCCGGAATTACAGGTGGGTCTCCCAAATGGGCCCCCTTGTGGGAACTGGAGACCCTCCCTGGAATTGCAGGTAGGTCTCCCGGAATCACAAATGGGGCCCCTTGTGGGAGCTGAAGACCCCCCCCGGATTACAGATGGGTCTCCCAAATGCCCTCCTTTGTGGGAACTGGAGAGCCCCCTCCGGAATTACAGGTGGGTCTCCCGGAATCGCAAACTGGGGGTTCCATGTGGGAGCTGGAGCCTCCCGGGAATTACAGGTGGGTCTCCCAGAATCACAAATGGGCCCCCTTGTGGTTGCTGGAGAACACCCCCCCCAATTACATATGGGTCTCCCGGAATAAAAAATACGCCCCTGTGCGAGCTGGAGACCCCCCCAGAATTACAGATGGGTCTCCCAAATGGGCCCCCTTGTGGGAACTGGAGACCCTCCCCAGAATTGCAGGCAGGTCTCCCGGAATCACAAATGGGCCCCCTTGTGGGAGCTGGAGAACACCCCCTCCCCGGAAATTACAGATGGGGCTCCCGGAATCAAAAATAGGTCCCCTTATGGGAGCTGGAGACCCCCTGTGGAATTACAGATGGGTCTCCCAAATGGGCCCCCTTGTGGGAGCTGGAAACCGCCCCCCCCCCAGAATTACAGGTGGGTCTCCCGGGATCACAAATGGGCCCCCTTGTGGGAGCTGGAGAACCCCCTTGGAATTACAGGTGGGTCTCCTAAATGGGCCCCCTTGTGGGAGCTGGAGAAACCCCCCCTGGAATTACAGGTGGGTCTCCCGGGATCACAAATAGGCCTCTGTGCAATGCTCCCTCTAAGCTGTGGAGTGCTATGAGCAACAATTCTACTTTGTGAGCTCCTGAAGTTGTGAGTGAGTGATTGGCTACTGCATAAATTAATTTGTTGTGGAGCCCTCCTTCCTGAGCGAAGACAAAACTGTGTGAGCCGGAGGCTAAAAGACTGTGAGCTAACTCTCACTAACTCGGCTTAGAGGGAACACTGCCTCCATGTGGGAACTGGAGATTCCCCCCCCCCAGAATTACAAATGGGTCTCTTGGAGTAGGGTTGCCAGCCTCCAGGCCCGGCCTGGGGATCCCGCGGCATTACAACTCCTCTCCGGACTACACAGATCAGTGTCCCCTGGAGAAAATGGATGCTTGGGAGGGCGGTCTCGCTGGCATCCAGGGCAGTCGCTGAGTTTTGTGCATTAATGCTTAGACTGCAGGAATTGCATTTTAAAAGTTCTTAAATTCAGATTTCTATTTTTGTATATTATGACTTTTTCCCCTCCCTCACATACTATTATTACTCTGTATGTTGGTCTTAAGGTAAAGGTAAAGGTCTCCCTTGCTCGAAAGCCAGTCGAATCCGACTCTAGGGTTGCGGTGCTCATCTCCGTTTCAAAGCCGAAGAGCCAGCGCTGTCCAAAGACGTTTCCGCATGACTAAACACCAAGGCGCACAGAACGCTGTTCCCTTCCCACCGAAGTGGTACCTATTTATCTACTTGCAGTTTCTTGCTTTCGAACTGCTTGGTTGGCAGGAGCTGGAACTAGAGACGGGAGCTCACTCCGTCCTGCGGCACTCTCGGGTCTCGAACTGCTGAACTACTGACCTTCCACAGCCTGCAGTTCAGCGTCTTAACCACTTGATTCGGGTCCGGTAGTGATTTAAAGATCCATACCCCTCCCACCTTCCGACTGGGATATAAGGCATCAGGGATTGCCATTCCTACTTGGATCTGATGAGGGAGCTTCGATTCCCAGAAGCATATACTTCATATAACTAATGATATAAACAAAAGACCATTGAAAAAAATTCAGCAGAAATGGCAAGCTTTTTATCTGAATATCATATTAAAGACGACGATTTAAATATTTAGTTAAAATAAAATAAGATTTAGATAAACAAGACAATATCCAGGTTTTTACAATGATTTAATTTTAACGTGGAAACTTGTCCAACCGTTACAGATGTAATCTCTCTTATTATTAATAGATTACCGCTAACTTTGTTTATTCTTTTAAAGAGATGATCTACCCCCCCAAAATTCTGTAATATTGATGTTTTATTGTCTGCTGCTATATTTGAAATATGCAATACATTTGATAATACATCTGATTTTACTTGCTGTGGGTAACGTCTCGTAATATTTGATAAACTTGACGAATCTGTATTTTCCCCCCTACGCCTTCTTCCCTCTCGTATCCCACTTTTTTGAGAAAATAAAAAATTAGAATCATAGAATGTTAGAGTTGGAAGGGACCTTGCTGGTCATCTAGTCCAACCCCCTGCACTCTGCAGGAACACAGCCGAAACCCCTACATACCTACATACCTACAACATACCCGAAAGATAGCCCTACATACCTACAACATACCCGGAAGTTTATACCCTGGAAGTCATGATGGTCCTTAAGGTGCTTCTGGACTCCAATTTTGCTCTATGGCAGGGATCTCCAAACTTGTTGAGTCTGCAGGCCCCTTTGAAATTCTAAACAGAACCAAAGAGGGGAAAGGAACTTAACCCAATAAAATTGAATTGAGAACCGAGAAGGTAAGCAAAAAACCCCAAACAGACCCTGGTGGCGGGCCAATAGTTAAAACCTTGTATAAACTTATATAATAAATAAAAACAGATGCGCTCTGAGAAAGTTTTATAAACGATTTTTTATTTCCCCCTCAAAATAAGTATATATGTTTTATTGATAATAACTTTATTTGAGGTTTTTAACTATGGGCCCTCTGCCAGGTTTTCTTCTTACCTTTGGAATTCTGACACTGTGTACTGGGCGCAGTCACAAAATGGCTGTCGGAAAATGGCTGCCCCGACTCCCCTTCAGTCACTCAGTAAAGATTCTTGTTTTGTGGAGGCAGTCGCAGCTGAATCAACATTTTTACAAATCGGCAGTGGCCAATCAGAAGCCTTGCTGGGCAAAAGCCCCACCTGGCACTGCCCATTCCCCAAAACCATTGGTGGGTACCAGAAAATGTCTAGGTGAGTGGGTGCCATGGTAGGAACCCCTGCCCTATAGTGTAGGGAGGGGTGTCAAACTCATTTGTTATGATGGCCGGGCCATGTGTGTCATAAAATGTAATGCCAGGGTAGCAGAGAGATAAACTTTATAAAGGACACAAACACTAAGGGTTTGTTTTAAAACCTAAAATAAAAACAGGCTTGAAACATCAGCACCCTTGCAATATTTTGTTTATTTAACAGTGTCTGACAACTGGCACCTCTTGCTCTGAATTACTGCATCACAATGTCTGTGCTGTAGCAATCTTGAATATGCTGTTCAGGTGTGTATCTGTAAGCCGCAAAACTATGATGACGCAGCAGCAGCAGAACTGGAAGAAGAATCAGAAGACAGCCAGTTCCACCGCAGGCCTGGTAGAAGCCCTCTGGGGGCCTGATTGGCCCCCGGGCCACATGTTTGACACCGCTGGTATAGTGGTTTGTTACCCAAACTGCCTGTCTTCGTTTAGATGGGGAATTAGAAGAGAGACAGCATTGGCAAAATGCGTACAACAGACGGGATCCTACACCTAAGGATACCAGGGTCAGTTTTAGAGGGAGAAGCTCAAATAATATGGACTAAGGTTGAAATAAGTTGTTTGTTCTATACTGATTAAAAGCAAAGCATACACACAAAGCAATCAAAATACACACGTATACAAGGCTACAGCAAAACAGAGGAGCTTAGGGATTTTTGAGTCAATATTTACCAGATCCAGATGTGCAGAAATCCAATGGAAGGAGATTGTGAACAAAGGGGACCCAAAGACTATGAGTTTGGGGGTGCTACTCTACTAGGCATCCTAGAGTGACTCATAGAACAATGGCTGGGCAGCGGGTTTTATAGAACATAGAAGGTATCCTGAGGGGCAAACTATGGGTTTGAACAAAGGAAACAAAAGGTTTCCGATCTTTCATAGAATCATAGAATGTTAGAGTTGGAAGGGACCTTGCAGGTCATCTAGTCCAACCCCCTGCACTCTGCAGGAGCATAGCCGAAAGATAGCCCTACATACCTTCAACAGACCCGAAAGATGCTCGTCCAGTCTCCGCTTGAAGATGTCCAGCGTAGGACCATCCACCACCTCCCGAGGCAGACTGTTCCACTGCTCAACCACTTTTACAGTCAGGAAGTTTCTCCTGATATCTAGCCAGTAACGAGTCCCTTGTATTTTCCACCCACTAGATCTAGTCTTGCAATCCGGAGCAAGAGAGAATAGATCTGCTCCATCTTTTACATGACAGCCCTTCAAATACTTGAAGACTGCAATCATGTCCCCTCTAAGTCTTCTCTTTCCCAGGCTAAACATACCCAACTCATTCAGCCTTTCCTCATAAGACTTGGATTCCAACCTTCTCACCATTCTGGTTGCCCTCTTCTGGACACGCTCAAGCTTGTCAACATCCTTCCTAAAGTGTGGTGCCCAAAACTGGACACAGGACTCCAGGTGAGGCCTGACCATAGCAGAATAGACTGGAACCACCACCTCCTGTGATTTGGACACAAGGCTTCTGTTAATGCATCCTAAGATTGCATTAACTTTCTTCACAGCCACATGGCACTGCAGGCTCATGTTGAGCTTGTGATCAACCAGAACACCTGGATCCCTTTCACATGTGCTGCTGTCAAGCCAAGTCCCTCCCATTCTATATCTGTGCCTTTGATTGTTTGTGCCCAGGTGTAGGACTTTGCACTTTTCTCTATTGAATTTCATTTTATTTATCTCACCTCACTGTTCCAGCCTATCTAGATCATTTTGGATCCTGACTGTCTTCTTCAGAATTAGCAATCCCACCCAGCTTTGTGTCATCTGCAAATTTGATAAGCATCCTCTCTATGTCTTCCTCCAGGTCATTTATAAAAACATTGAACAACACCAGGCCCAGAACTGAGCCCTGTGGCACTCCACTTGAGACTTCCCTCCACATAGATGCAGAGCCATTTACGAGCACTCGCTGGGTACGATTTTTCAACCAACCATGAATCCCTCCAACCGTTGCTCCATCCAGCCCACACTTAACCAGTTTATCCTCAAGGATATCATGAGAAACTTTGTCAAATGCTTTACTGAAATCTAGATACACTATATCCACAGCACTGCCAGATTATGGGTTTCCCATACCTTAAACAAAAGGTGTGATGGCATCCTAATGGGTATATCCTGGAAGATACTTGGAGCGTCAATGGTTGATACTATCGGATAACTTCAACATTCATAGCTTTTGGTAACCTAGGAGAACTGAACAGGAAGAGGACCGGAAATTGGTTCCACAGATAAATGTTTACATTTAAAAGGAAGTGAGACCCAGGATGGAAGTCATAAATGACAGATGTAGCTGTTCTCGTAGAGAAGTGTATTTACTTGACAGAGAAAGACAAAAGGCTCTTTTCTACAGAAAGAAGATCTCTATACTGTGGACATGAAGAGAAGAAGAAGAAGAGATTGGATTTATCCCTCATCCTTTACTACCCGAAGGAGTCTCAGAGCGGCTTACCATCCGTTTCCCTTCCCCTCCCCACAACAGACGCCCTGTGAGGTAGGTGGGGCTGAGAGAGCTCTCTCGAGAACTGCCCTTGAGAGAACAGCTCTGAAAGAACTTATGACCGACCCAAGGTCACACCAGCAGCTGCAAGTGGAGGAGTGGGGAATCAAACCCGGTTCTCCCAGATTAGAGTCTGTGCGCCTAACCACTACACCAAAGTAGCTCCCAGTTTGTGCTGGAATACAGACAACGTTGATACTTACCGGTGAGGTGGGTGGCAAATTGCACGTAGACAAGACACATGTTGTTTCCAAATCCTCCAGAGCCCGTGTTTTAGGCAAGCTCCAATGTTCAAATGTGCGCATGTGTCCCCTCTTAGGACTGACTGCAGATTCTGGAGCAATGCTTTTTAAGGGACTCTCGGCTAGTTCAGCGGTGAGGGTCTCTGTGACGGGCTGTCCTCTGACTCTGGGTATACAGGTGTGGGGGGGTTACAGGTTAGGGTGTTTAGGCCTTGGGAGACCCAACATTCGAATCCCGACTCATCCAGGAAGATTGCTGGATGACCATGATCGGTCACTTCACAAAGTTGTGGTGAAGGTCAGTTGGAGAAGGGGAGACCGTCCGCAAGACCTTGAGCTCCTTGAAGGAAGGATGGGATAAAAGCATACTAGAGAGATTGAGCTTCCCCCTCCCCGAAATCTGGTATGAAGAGAGGACCCCAGGGCTCCTGAGGTGTTTCCAGAACTCCAGTCTCTCCCCATCTTCAGACGCGCCTGATGGGAACAACTCCGCTGAGACACAATCCGTGTCTCCACGGAGAACCTTTCAATTCTCACCCCCAGCCTGAAATTTCCATCCCGACCTGTGGGATAAACTCATGTGAATTGGCCTGCTGGCTACTCGTAGACACGCAACGAGGAATTCTTGTCACCCAAGAAGGCCTTGCCGTTTTCTAACCGTCTCGGTGTGGGAGAACTGCTGGCCGTCGACTTCCGCAAAAACAGAACGACGGAAAAAAAAGACCCTGCTCACGCAAGCACTTTTCGTTTAAAACATCAGCGCTTCTTTGTGGGAGCGATCGGCTCAAGGCAAGCTTGGAGTTCCTCTTCTGTGAAGCGGACAGTTACAGTTTATGGAGAAGGGGCCGTATTGCGCAAGTCGTTCTGATATCTTGCCGGTCATGCCCCTGGCGTTGCGCAAGCTGGCTTCTCGTGCATCACTGGAATTGACTTGGTGAAGTTTGGGGTTAACGTAGCTATGCTTTAAATATAAGCTGCTCAAAAACACGCAAAGCTGCATGTTTGTACCGTGCAGACGGCTCGGGGATGGCACAGAGACAGGACCGGCGTGCTTCTGGCCCCTCTGTGTCCCCACATATTTCATTTATTATATTTATTTTATTTAGGTAAAGGTTTCCCTTGCTTGAAAGCCAGTCGAATCTGCCTCTAGGGACACGGTATTTATCTCCGTTTCCAAGCCGAAGAGCCAGCGCTGTCCGAAGACATTTCTTTGGTCATGTGGCCGGCATGACTGAATGCCAAGGCGCACAGAACGCTGTTACCTTCCCACTGAAGTGGTACCTATTTATCGACTTGCAATTTCTAGCTTTCAAACTGCTAGGTTGGCAGGAGCTGGGACTCGAGACGGGAGCTCACTCCGTCATGCGGCACTCTCGGGTCTCGAACTGCCGAACTACCGACCTTCCAGTCTGCAGTTCAGCATCTTAACCACTTGAGCCACCGCAGCCCCTGTTTATTTTATTTATTTGGATTTATATCCCGCCCTCCTTGTGGGCGGGCTCAGGGCGGGTAACAGCAGTGTAAAATACAACACAGTTAAAACCAGATTACAACAACAGTATAACAGTTCATCAGCAGGCCAAGGGGATTATATGTTACAGTGTGTTTGTTAGTGACCACAAAGCGATTACACAGTAATACGCAAGCAATACAAGAAAGAACTGTGTAAAAAACCCGCTAAGAATGACCAGAAAGAATAATGTCTGTAATATCAGTATTCAAACAACAAACAAATTTAATACAGATATCCAACAGGTAAGTAGTAAGCAAAACATACAACAGGTAAAGACAATATAAGTTGAATTGCTTTAAACAATAAGTATAAATATCCATGTTTTCAGCAATAGGTACAATTGGCATTCAACAAGTAAGTACATCACCTTGCCAACAAAAGTCCGCATGGTCAAAGCAATGGTATTCCCCGTAGTAATGTATGGCTGCGAGAGTTGGACTATAAGGAAGGCCGAGTGCCGAAGAATAGATTCTTTTGAACTATGGTGCTGGAGAAGACTCTTGAGAGTCCCTTGGACTGCAAGGAGATCAAATCAGTCAATCCTAAAAGAAATCAACCCTGATTGCTCCCTGGAAGGCCAGATCCTGAAGCTGAAGCTCAAATACTTTGGCCACCAAATGAGAAGGGGAGCATTCACTGGAGAAGAAGACCCTGATGCTGGGAAAGGTTGAAGGTCAAAGAAGAAGGGGGCGGCAAAGGATGAGATGGTCAGACAGTGTCATCGATGCAACAAACATGAAATTGAGCAAACTTCAGCGGACAGCGGAAGACAGGAGGGCCTGGCGTAAACTGGTCCATGGGGTCGCGAAGAGTCGGACTCGACTGTGCGACTGAACAACAACAAGTAAGTACTTACAGCAGCAATGTATCTACTATTCAACAGGTTGAATGTTTTGCTAGCTGTTGGATACCTGTACTAAATTTTCTTGTGGTTTGAATACTGATATCACAAACATTGTTCTTTTTGGTCATTCTTAGTGGTTTTTCAACACAGTTTTTTCTTGTATTACAGTATGTTTGTTTCCACCTCTTTTTAAGTAAGAGCACATTCATTTTCTACATAACACCAAGGACCAATGTCTGGATAAATGTAGGGGTTTTAAAACTCCCACTCAACCCCAAGTGTGTGGAACATAACCTAAGAAAAATCCATCACATGTACAAAGAAGTTTGTCTGGTGGGCACTCGGGACAGAGCCTTTTTGCGGGCAGCCCCACAATTACAGAACAACCTCCCTGTGGAAGTGTGCCCGGCCATTGCTCTCCAGGAGGCAGTTGAAGACAGTTTTGTTTCGGACTGCATCTGGCTGGCTTCATTATTATTTAATTGGCAGTCCTAACTGGAGTTTTAAAATTGTGACTTTTTATGCCATTTATAATGTACAAGAATTGGGGACCCGTGATACTCGCAGCGGGGCAGAAGGAGCTCCACGAGGAGGAGGAAGCAGCCGCAGGTGAGCCTCCTCCCCTTCTCCCCCGCCCCCACCCGCACTGATGGTGAGACCCGGTCCCGCCATTTCTCCCCCAACCCCCTCCCGGCACCGAAGGCAAGACCTGCGTGGCTCCCAGCTGCCAGGCCCGCCAATCCTTCTCCCCCATCCCCCCTGCACCAGCGGTGAGGCCCACGTGGCTCCCAGCCACTGGGCCTTCTCCTGCTCCCCCAGGCACCGGTGGAGAGGCCTGAGCAGCTCCCAGCTGCCAGGCCTGCTGAGCCTCCCCCCCTCGTGGCTAGAACCATTCTCTGCGCATGCGCAGGGAACGCTCTTACTTTTGGGGGGATTTAAGTATCCCCCATATACTTTTTCAACGTTTCAGATTTTTCTGCACACCTGGAGACTGCCCCAAGTGTGTAGGAAAATCTCTTTGCCCCCAAGTGCCCCCGATGTGCAGATTCAGATATATGCACAGAGGAGTATCTTGGCTATTAGTATATATATAATCTTTTGTTTTTCTGTGTTTTATAACCTTTTAGAATTGTTGTTTTATTTATATCATTTTATTGCATTTTTGATCATCGTTTCAGATCTACTGTAATCTGCCTTGAGTTCTGGAAGGGAGATAGGAGGCTAATAAATGTTTTTTGATAAATGAATAAACGTCCCTGACCTGGATAGCCCAAGTGAGCCCGATCTCGTCAGATCTCGGAAGCTAAGCAGGGTTGACTCTGGTAAGTATTTGGATGGGAGACCTCCTTGGAATACCAGAGGCAGGCGGCGGGGGCAAGCTTTGTTCAGCCACCTCTCTGAATATCCTCTGGGCGCCCAGTAGGGGTCAGTCACCAGAGGTCGCTATGACTTCCAGGTGCACACACACATGTGCATGCATACACACATACACATGTGAAAAATACTGAAAACATACAAAAAAAGCCCCCCAAGTAAATGAAAGAAAAACCATGCCATACACACATTCACTGTAATAATTGTACAGGATTAACCAAGAGAGCATTAGTCTACCAAAGAAAATGTTGTCTACTCTGATGGGCTATGTCTGTCTACTACATATTGGAATAATCTGTACAGTTCTGGTCCCCGTATCTCCAAAAGGACTTTGCAGAGCTGGAAAAAGTACAGAGGAAGGGCAACCAAGATGATTAGGGGGTTGGAGCCCCTTCCCCCTGAGGAAAGGCTGAAGGGTCTGGGACTTTGCAGTTTAGAAAAGAGATGAGTACATGATAGAGGTTTATAAAGTTATGTCTGCGGCTCAGGCTAGCTCAGTCTCATCAGATCTCGGAAGCTAAGCAGATCTTGGCCCTACTTACTGCTTGGATGGGAGACCACCAAGGAAGTCCAGAGACAGGCAATGGAAAACCACCCCTATTTGTCTCTTCCTTTGAAGACCCCGTGAGGAGTTGCCATGAATTGGGTGCAACTTGATTATACCTTCCACGGCCACTGTTGGGTACTGAAACTAGGACTGTCTATCTCATGCATGCAAACCGAATGTTATACCATTGAGCCATGGCTGCGCCCCCATCATTAATGAGTTTGCTACCCATTCTCTGATCAGCTGAATGTTCAACTCATTCACTAGGAAACATATGGAACACACATGAAGCTACTTTATACTAAATCGGACCCTTGGCCCATCAGGGTCAGTATTGTCTACTCAGACCGGCAGCAGCTCTCCAGGGTGTCAGCAGTCTTTCTCATCACTAGGGGTGTGCAGGGAAAAAAATGGTTTTTTTCCGGATTCGGGTATAATAAAGCCGGATTTTGGGGGGATTCCCGAATATACCCGAATACCAATACCGGTATTTTATTGGTATTATCAGCTCCATTATATCCTATGGGGGCATTTGTAGTCAATGACAAAAATCTTCTAACAAGTATTCAAGGGGCTGGGGGGTAAGGGGTTTGAGGTAGAGGCACCAAATTTGTACTGTAGCTTCTGAAGCGTCTCCCCAAAAGACACCCCCCCAAGTTTCGAAAAGATTGAACCAGGGGGTCCAATTCTAGGGGCATCCAAAGAAGATGCCCCCAATCCTCCATTGTTTCCAATGGGGATGGGGAAAAGGCAGGCAACAGCGTCTCCCAGAGAAAGCAAACCCCCCAAAAAATAGCCCTGAAAATTTTTGGGTTTTTTTCAGCATTCAGTATTCGGCAGCCGAATCAGCTCAGGGGATCTGATTCAGTATGCCAAATATTTTAAAAATGCTGGAAAAGTTTTTTTACATTTTTTTTTCAGTTTGGCTTTACCGAATGCACACCCCTACTCATCACCTGCTGCCTGGCTCTTTTCACAGGAGATGCCAGGGCTTGAACCTGAGACCTTCAGCACGCCAGGCAGATGCTCTACCACTGAGCTACGGCTCATCCTTGAACACACACATGAATGCATGAAGTTTCCTGTACTGAACCAGACTCCTGGTGTCCAATTCGCTGTCTCTTTTGCCATGTAATTTGTAGAAATTCTAGAGGAGGGGGGAGTGTGAATGTGTGAGGGTGAGATTGGCTTTATTGTGGCAATGCATCTCATGTAACTTTCTGAAGATACCTCCCTTTCCCAGGGATGTCAGCTAGATGGCCTTGGTCTGTCTCTTCATTTGCCGCCTTAGCCAAGAACTACAGATTCCATTTGAGATACGAGCTGTGCCTACATTACTGTGGAAATTGGGTTCCATTTTCAGCCGTACAACTGAGGAAGATGGCTTTGAAACATCTGGAATACCTGGGAAGGATGTTTTCGGTTGTTAGAAATTTATTTGTGCTTTGGGACATCCTCTGCCTTTTTTTGTGTGTGGACTTTGAGGTCTTTTGGACACTATTATATCCGAAGGATCTAGAGGAGTCTCTTGCTGGATATTTTCCACTATCATCAAATTGTAGTTTGAATTTGCAAATAGTGTTTTTGAATTATGACCACTAATCCTATTGTATCTTCAGTTTATTGTTATTGTATTGCAGTACTACTGTTTACTTGTGAAAGTTGTGTATCTTTTGATGGTCTACCCTTGCGGTTTATATTTTTGCCTTAGCCAAGATAGCAAACAGATAATTTACATGGGTGGGGGAGTGGAGACATGCAGGTTAGGTGGGACTGAATGGTCAGTGTGATTGGAGGGGACTATGTTTGAACCAGGTATAATTGGGGGGTTTTCGTGCCAGAATCTCAGTTCTGACTCAACAACATTCTTAGCTTGGAACATCTTTATTCTTCAATAAACAAATCACCTTCAGTCAGTGTTGTTGAGAGTAATTTGTCCAAGAGTCTGAAACCTGGTCCATCAAGGTCAATATTGTCTATTCAGGCTGAAAGAGGCTCTCCAGGGTTTTAGGCTGAGGTCTTTCACATCACCTGCTGTCTGGTTCTCTTTAACTGGAGATGCCAGGGATTGAACCCGTGACCTTCTGCATGCCAAGCAGATGCATTTCCGCTGAGTAATGGCTCTCGTATTAAGGTTAACCTGAGCATATTTGACAAATTGCAACTGTTATCCTACCCCATTCCTCCAATTGTACTACAGGTTTCCGTTAGAGTTTTTGTTGTTTAAGTATAACAGATTCTTATATAGACCATTTAAGCAAAGCACTGAACTGATCTATTATTAAGAAAAACAAGAGCCCTTGACTGCTGCTACATGGGAGAAACATAACTTCCTGTTTGATTTGATTTAAGAATATAAAAACTTAAGAGAAGCCATGTCGGATCAGGCCAATGGCCCACCCAGTCCAACACTCTGTGTCACACAGTGTCTGAAACCCAGGTGCCATCAGGAGGCCCACCAGTGGGGCCAGGACACTAGAAGCCCTCCCAGAGCATCACTTGCCCGGGGCAGAGTGTTCCATCTATACCTTGTGGCTAATGGCCACTCCTGGACCTCTGCTTTTAAGAACATTAGAGAAGCCATCTTGGATCAAGCCAGTGGCCCATCCTGGCTAAGGGCCTGCCCCCAAGGTGCCTGTTGTGAGGAGAGGAAGGGAAGGTGATTGTGAGCCGCACTGAGACTCCTTAAGGTAGAGAAAAGCAGGGTTGAATACCCAGCTCTGCTTCTACATCTGAGAAAATCCGTTCAAATCACTAGGATTTCCTTTTCCACGTAAACACCACATTCAGTACATTAAGACCAGTGATGGTGGTCTGCATGGCTTTTCTTGTAGAAAAAGCCCAGCAGGACCTCATTAGCATAATAGGCCACACCCAACCACAGAAACTCATTAGCATATTAGGCCACACCTCCATGTTGCCAGAAGTGTGGTCATCCAGCCACACCCACCTTTTGCTTCTTATTCTGTTTACCTCGTTTGTTGTCAAAACCCCAGGGCTTTTTTTGTAGCAGGAACTCCTTTGCATGTTAGGCCACACACCCCTCAAGTAGCCAATCCTAATGGGTTTCTGCTGTTGGGTGTGGCCTATTATGCTAATGAGTTCCTGCTGGGCGTGGCCAACTCAGGAGCCAGCCGGAACACCATTCCTGTGTGTTCCTGCCCAAAAATAGCCCTGGTGGTTTGTGATAATCCAGTCTGTAATGACATTATCAGCTCTGGTGTGAGAAACACCTGGAGATTTGGGGTGGGGTGGAGCCTGAGGAGGGCAGGGCTTGGGGATGGGCGGGGTCTCAGCAGGGTATAATGCCATGGAGTCCTCCGTCCAAAGCGGTCATTTTCTCCAGGGAAACTGGTCTCAGTCATCTGGAGATCACTTTAATACCAAGGAGGTCTCCAGGCCATACCTGGAGGTTGGCATCCCTAACACAGCAAGGCTATGTTGCTTCCCCATGAATGTATCGCTGGTTTCCTCTTCCCGTGTGCATTTTTGAATCCAGGCTTTGCTGTACCTTTTTCTTTTAGAGAAGAATTCTCTCTGGCAGAAGCTTGCTTTGTTGCCATAGCGACGGCACCCGACTCTGGGAACCCTCCCCTTCATTTCAGGTTTCTGCATGCTGCAACCAGTCCCTTGCTGTCATTAGCAAATCTCCTAGCAGCATTTTGGCTTTTGTTGATTTTTCTTAAAATATATATATATATATCTGAATGGAGGAAGCATTAATTCACTGGCATGCTGGCAAAGAATCCTGGTCCGGGCAAGTCTCCATTTGCCCTTTCAGGAATCCCGCCATTTTGAATCTGCTTTTGTGCTCGCTGGGGATGTTTGAGGACAATATAAGGGACCAGGGGCCGATTTGGGCTTCAGCTTTGTGCTTCTCTTCTCAGCCACTGGCTAAACAAGAGGCATGGCTGGCTCTAAGTACATCTGGACCTGACCATTAAACACCTCTGCCATACCAGGAGACAAAACTCTCTCTGTCATGATCTGTGTAGGACTGGGAGACCAGGCCTACAGGCCTAAGCCTCCAGAGACCTGTGTGGGAGTGGAAAGCAGAAAGTCTACAATCCCCATAATGCTTAACGATGGTTGTAACCAATCGGAGTTCAGGGATTGTGTGAGGAGATGTAACTTAAGCTTTCTGAACTGTGAAACTGAGTTCTTGTCTCTTCTGCGGTCTTCCCTCTCACAGAGTCAAACTGAGGGGGAGTCTGGTCTGAGAGAAAGATCCCTCACTTGGGACAGAGTGAGTACAGGCACAGGCTGTGGGCCTTGAAATAGGAAACAGTTAAGAGTAATAGGTAGTTGTGTTAGATTTGTTTATTTTGCCTTTAGAAACTGTTACATATTTTAAAGCACCTGGTCCTGTTTTCCTTGCTGCAGTACTGTATTAATAAACCATTTGTTTAATTGTTCTCTGCCTATGTTTCTCAGCTTAAAAGGGGCATTTTGATTGGGCTTGGGAGGGTACTCTGTGCCTTCCCAAGGGACTCTCAGTCCAGAGTGGTGGCAGCTGAAGGTGGCAACCCGCTGGGGTCATGACACTCTCTCTCTCTCCTGTGAGGTAGGTGGTAGAGCTCTTTGAAAACTGCTTGTGAAGACAGCTCTGAGGATTTGACGACCAGGTCCAAAGCAATTGCTGTGGAGGAGTGGGAATCAAACCTGGTTCTCCGATTAGAGTACCGCTCTAACCACTACCCGGCTGCCATGGGAGTTGGGACCAATCACAAAATGGCTGCCACAGGAGGTGGAACCAATTGCAAAATGGCTGCCGTCAGGGAGAAATCACAGAATGTTGGGTGCTTTCAAGCCAAGCGTCCTCCTATGATGTGGGCAGCTATTTCTGAATATACATTCTGTGCAGATCTGGAGTATCTCTGGGACTTCTGCTGGAGGAATGGCAGGCAGGACTGGCCCTCTGCTTTGGGGAAGAAAGAAGTGGGCCTCTGGAATCCCATCAGTAGGCAACATAGCTCCCATGGGGACTACACTGGTGATCACTGTACTGGAATAGCATGCTCCCCTCTAGGGCTGCCAGGTTCCCCCAGGGGCCTGGGGGTTGCCCACTCAAAGGTCCTCTGACCCGCCAGCCCAAATCCAGCCAGTGGGGGAACTCCTCCCCCAAAGTGCTCAGATTGGGCCAATGTCCCTGGCATGATGACGTCACCTGGAGGTGATGTCATCACACTGGGCATGTTGCTGGTGGACGCTCTAGCATTCAGCCTGAAAACTCTATGGTACCTATGGACCTACTCCCCCCCACTACAATGGGTAAGCAACCTGGCAACCCTACTCCCTTCTGCCTCCAATTTGATTTGTGAAATCCCCCGAACCCCTCTTCGGCTTGCCTTGAGCTCTGTCTGTGGAAAGTGAAACTACTCTGAAGACTGTGGTCGAATCTGCATTTGCATTTTTAAATCAGTTTCGTGCTGCTGTGACGCCGTCTTTCTCTGTGCTTGTTGGAATGTTGTTTGGAGAAGATTCTTTTAAAGCAGTGTGGAGGTGCAACAACACTGGAGCCACCCCCCCCCCGAAAGGAGGATAAACATACGTGGACGTGCGAAAGTATGCTAGCACTGTTGAGGTGTGAAAACGACACCAAATGCGGACAGCTCTTTTGAAGACGGAGTCAAAAGGCGGGGGACACTGGTGGGAAAGACCAATGCAGATTCGGCCTATCTCTGTCTCGTGTTAACTTTGTGCACGAACCTGTATCAGAGCGATGCAAGAACCTTCCCTCCGCACAAAGGAGGCTTGTTCCTGTAAAAGGGAAGTGACCCTGGAACTTCCCGTTGCTTGGGAAGCAGCAAAACAAAGTTTCAGCGGACCGCAAAAAAAGAAAAAGAAAAGTGTGCGTTCTTAAGGAAGCAATTATTTCCCATTTTACTAAAGAGAGGGAAGCCCTCTTAAGAACATAAGAACATAAGAGAAGCCAATGTTGAATCAGGCCAATGGCCCATCTAGTCCAACACTCTGTCACATGGTGGCCCAAAATACCACGTGCTATCAGGAGGTCCAGCAGTGGGACCAGGACACTAGAAGCCCTCCTACTGCTGCCCCCTCCAGCACCAAGAATAGAGTGCATCACCTGCCCCAGACTGAGAGTTCCCATCTATACCCTGTGGCTAATAGCCACTGATGGACTTCTGCTCCATATGCTTATCTAATTCCCTCTTGAAACTGTCCATGCTTGTAGCTGCCACCACCTCCTGTGGCAGTGAATTCCATGTGTTAATCACTCTTTGGGTGAAGAAGTATTTCCTTTTATCTGTTGTAACCCGACTGCTCAGCAATTTCCTGGAGTGCCCACGAGTTCTTGTATTGTGAGAAAGGGAGAAAAGTACTTCTTTCTCAACCTGCTCAATCCCATTCATAATCTTATAAACCTCAATCATGTCACCCCTCAGCTGTCGTTTCTCACATTGTCACAAAGCTTGCTGGGTGACCTAGGGCCAGACGTACATTCCTCAACCTAGTCTACCTCACCAGATTATTGTTAGGATAAAACGGGAAAGAACCACATGTACTCTGTTCCTTGGATGGCAAAGAGAATAAAGATAGACAGGCTGTGGGACTCGGTGATAGAAGACCTCGAGGCTTCAGCCGCTTCCTCTCAGGAAATGGTGCAACGAGAAGGAGGACGTCTGCACCTCTTTAATGAGGTATACCCTCTTGTGAAAAAAGAACGGCACAGACTATGGGGAGCTGTAGACTTCACCGCTTCCTTGTGAATTATCCGTTGGATATTTCTGGTTTGGAAATGCGGAGGCCTAATTTCCACATATCGTGAAAGCCTTGTGTGGCGTGGGACCAACATGTCTCTCCCAATATGCCCCTTGAAGAGCTCTGTGCTTGTCAGATCAACAAATGCTGGAGATCCCCGGCCCAAAAGACATTCACTTAGCCTTGACCAGAGCCAGAGCTTTTTCGGTTCTGGCCCCGGCCTGGTGGAACACTCTCCCAAGCAAGATATGGGCCCTGTGGGGCCTGTAAAGTGGAGATGTTCCGCCAGGCCTGTGGTTGAGGTGGTGGGTGTCTAATTACATCGGCCTCTCGTGCTCCACTTACCCAGCACACGGTCCATCTTGAGCTCACATACAAATAGGATTTGGGAGCACTCGCTAACCTGTGCCTGATCGCCATCTTGTGAGTTTGTGTCATCTGTCGAATAGGTTTTAATGCTGTGGGATTATGTGTTTCATTTTTAATGGTTTTATAATTGTCTGTTGTAACCAGTGTTCCCTCTAAGCTGAGTTAGTGTGAGCTAGCTCACCATTTTTTAGCCTCTGGCTCACACCTTTTTGTCTTAGCTCAGGAAGGAGGGCTCCAGAGCAAACCAATTTATGCAGTAGCCAAATCGCTCACTCACAACTTTAATGCCAGTAGCTCACAAGAGTCCACAGCTTAGAGGGAACATTGGTTGTAACCTGTCCTGAGCCCTGCTATGCAGGGGAGGGCAGGATAGAAATCCAATAAAATAAATAAATAAATAAACTGAAGTAGGGTTGCCTGGTAACTGGTGGGAGGGTTAGTGGTTGGGACATAGTGGGGGCTGGCGTTGCGAGTGTAATGATGTCGCTCCTGAGGAAGACCCAGAAGTGACAGGGGTACCTCTAGGAATTGCTGGAAACTCTGTGGTAAAACATGGCTGCTAACCTCCAGGCAGACTGGAGGTCTCTTGGAATTACAATTAATCTCTGGACTACAGGAATTGGTTCCTCTGGAGGAAAACGGTTGCTTTGGAGGGTGTACTGAATGGCATTATACCCCGTTGAGGTATCTCCCCGCTCAAACCCAACCCTCACCAAGATCCTCCCAAATCTCCAGGAATTTCCCAACCCTACGTCACAACCATAGAGTTTCCAGTGATTCCTAGAGCTACCAATGTCACTTCTGGGTTTACCCCAGAAGTGACATCATCACACTTGTTACACCAGTGAGTTTTTTGAAAAATTTCCTCCCGCTGCCATACCGAGTGGGAGCACAGCGTGGATGATCCCTTCGCCCCAAATGGATGCTTCAAAACACAAACGCCGGAGATACACAGTAAGGAGATGATGAATATAACAAAACTGGTGTAAACTGTAAATCTTAAATAATATTCAAAAACAGTCAACAAATTATGTAGTGTGTATATTTTTATAGTGCCAAAAATTACTTCCCAATATTGTAGTACAAAAATCCACAGAGGACCAAGCTTAATGTGCATGCTGTTAATGCAGAAAATCCATGGCGTTCACTCACGATACGCCTAATAGAAAAATAAGAGGAACATAAGAAGAACAAATACAATAGGATCAAAGGTTCCAGTTGTTTCCTTCAGGTGATGGCTACCTGTGAATTATCGTGTTCCTCCCAAGCTTCTTCAAGAAGAAGAAGAAGAAGAAGAAAAAGGAGAAGAGGAGGAGGAGGAAGAAGAAGAGGAGGAAGGAAGAGGAGGAGGAGATTGGATTTATACCCTGCCCTTCACTACCTGAAGGAGTCTCAGAGCAGCTTAAAATTGCCTTTCCCTTCCCCTCCCCATAACAGGCAGCCTGTGAGGTAGGTGAGGCTGAGAGAGCTCTTTCAAGAACTGCCCTTGAGAGAACAGCTCTGAGATAACTTGTGGCTGACCCAAAGTCACACCAGCAGCTCCATACGGAGGAGTGGGGGATCAGACCCGATTCTCCCAGATTAGAGTCTGTCGCTCCTAACCACGACACTGAATCATACAATCAGTCACTTCAGGAAGAAGTCTCAAACCACATTCTTAAAGCGGCATACAACTCAACAGTCTCAGGTCAGTTCAAATGCAACTGGGGGCTTAGCGACCTTAGAAGAGAGATACAGTGACTGGTTTAAATTAAACTATGTAGTGACTGCCCTCTGTGCCAAACTATGTGTATGAAGGTAACCCAGCTCTGGTACTGGTGACTGATTATTGCCATAATACTACAAACCGGGGGTGTTTTACAGAGATACAATGGCTGAGTTCAGACTGGCAATTTGCCCCACTATAGCCACGTTTCAACCGCGTTTCCCTAGCGGATTAAAGGGGCGTTCACACAGGCACATCTGCCTGGCGGCGTTCCCCACCCATAGGCAGCCTGAGCTGTTCCACTTCACTCCCGTGTTAAAAAGATACCTGACAAAAGTGGTAGCAAATCCTGGAGAGAGCCTTTATCCCGCGTTATTCCGCTTCCCGGGAGTGTGAACATGAAGCTGAAAAGCTGGGAGCAACCCGCTTCTATATTGTGTGCCGGGTGTTTCCGCGCATAAGGCAGCAGTGATCGGATTGGCTGTGCTCCGCTCTACCACCCAATGCGGTGCTGGCGCAATGGGGTCCACCCCAAATCGGCTGGATGCACTTATGCGCATGAGCGCATATGCGCCCATGCACCCATACACACATGGAGGACAAAGCCATTTACAGCCGCACCTCCGGGCCAGCAGTCTGAGCGCTCCCGCGTGCCTCCTCCCGGTATGTTCCCGCATCCGTCGGCCCCGTGTGACCGGGAAAACCTGTGACAGTTTATTCTGGGGCTTTTTTTGGCCACAACCAGCTCCCGCTGCAAACTTCCAGTCTGAACCCAGCCAATGAAAATTCCCGGCGCTCTATGAGAAGAACTGCTTCACCTAGTTTGTTATGAGAAACACTTCTGTTTCAAGCAGTTCCCCTAGTTTCCCTTTGAGCACATGAGAGCCCTCGTGTGTAACGTACTGAAGTATAACGTTTTCAATCTAACTTTGTGTGGTTTTTTTTTTATATATTAAAAAACACGCTACGAAAATCTGCTCCAGATGTTCTCAATGACTGTGTCTTCAAACATTTAATTCAGCTGTGTTTATCTTGCTTTAACAGAACAGATAAGCCCGCATTAACGGAGAAGCACTTCAGATGAAGTGGCGTCTTGAGGGAAATTTCTCTCACCAGGGGGTAACCGTTTGACTGGAGCAATTACATGTAGAGCGGTATTCTCGTTTCAGCCTTGCGTGGAAGATCGTTGCCGTAAGGAAATGTTACGACTGGCATTTGAAAAAGGCTCCTGGTAGCAAAGAAAAGAGAGAAGCCCGTTAACCTCGTCTTAAAAGGTCCCCAAATTTTCATTTTCATAGGTCTGTGAAATCACAAAGATCCTGTGAAATCACAGACACAAAATATCCCAGAAAAGAGTTTTCTATCCCTAAGCCCAGGCGAGCCTGATTGTGTCACACAAAATATCCCAGAAAAGAGTTTTCTATCAAATATGCAACTCAACACGAAGGATTTCAGTAACAAGTGATTTCAGCTTTATTTAACGGCAAAACTCCAACTCAGGAACACACCGGGAACACACAACAACAAGTGGAGCACAGCTCCCTTTTTAAACTGTCCCGGGCTGTCAAAGCCACACCCATAACGAGATAAGAACCAGTAACAATGAAGGGATAAAGGCCAATCAGGACCGTTCCCTCTTTGATACATTCTCACATATTGATTGGATATTTACAGAGGTTTCTCAGAAACCAGCCAATGGTAATGCGACAGATTAAGAGCAACATTCAGACTGAAGCTTAACATAGCAAGTAATAGGATGGGTTCACACTTTTAAGATATAACACTATCCCTAAGCCCAGGTGAGCCCGATTGTGTCACGTCTTGGAAGGTAAGAAGAAGAAGAGATGGTATTTATACCCCGCCTTTCACTCGGAGGCTCAGAGTGGCTTACAATCTCCTTTCCCTTCCTCCCCGCCCAAAACAGACACCCTGTGAGGTGGGCGGGGCTGAGAGAGCTCTTTGGGAACTGCTCTTGCGAAAACAGCTCTGAGAGAACTGTGGCTTGCCCAAGGTCACCCAGCTGGCTGCATGTGGAGGAGTGGGGAATCAAACCCGGTTCTCCCAGATTAGAGTCTGCACTCCTAACCACTACACCAAACTGACTCTGGTTAGTACTTGGACGGGAGACCACCAAGGAAGTTCAGGTGTTGCTATGCAGAGGTAGACTATGGCAAACCACCTCTGAACATCTGACCTGACCTGGGTAGCCCAGGCTAGCCTCAGAAGCTAAGCAGGGTAAGCCCTGGTTAGTACTCAGATGGGAAACCACCAAAGAAGTCCAAGGTTGCAACACAGAGGCAGGCAACGGGAAGCCACCTCCGAATGTCTCTTGCCTTGAAAACCCTACGAGGTCACCATAACTCAGCTACGACTTGCCGACACTTTCCACCACCAAGGAGAGGTATTTAAAGTAGCCAGTTTGGTGTAGTGGTTAAGTATGCGGACTCTAATCTGGGAGGACCGGGTTTGATTCCCCACTCCTCCACTTGCACCTGCTGATGTGATCTTGGGTCAGTCACAAGCTCTGGCACAGCTGTTCTTGAAAAAAGAGCAGTTTGTGTTAGAGCTCTCTCAACCCCACCTACCTCACAGGGTGTCTATTGCGGCAAGGGAAAGGAGTTTGTAAGCCACTCTGAGACTCCTTCAGGTAGTGAAGGGTGGGGTATATATCCAGTCTCCACCTCCTCCTCCTCCTCCTCCTCCTCCTCCTCCTCCTCCTCCTCCTCCTCCTCCTCCTCCTCCTCCTCCTCCTCCTCCTCCTCCTCCTCTTCTTCTTCTTCTTCTTCTTCTTCTTCTTCTTCTTCTTCTTCTTCTTCTTCTTCTTCTTCTTCTTCTTCTTCTTCTTCTTCTTCTTCTTCTTCTCTTGAAGGTCCAAAAGGACATTACAGCAATGTTAGCAGTGTCCTGAAACAGGTTGTCTTCCCACACTCAAATCTAAGACCTGCTTCACCCTGCCCTCCATATTCCATCTACAAACGGTGTTCTCACCTAATCTCCAAATATCTGTTCCATCAGAACCTAAGAACATAAGAGAAGCCAATGTTGGATCAGGCCAGTGGTCCATCCAGTCCAACACTCTGTGTCACACAGCAGCCAAAATATACCAGGTGCCATCAGGAAGTCCAGCAGTGGGGCCAAGGCACTAGAAACCCTCCCACTGTTGTCCCCCCCAATCAGGCATACATGCAATAACTGCTGGGAATTTTGTGAATCTGTTCAGCCATTTTGTTCTGCTATCTTAAATGACGGGGTTTTAAATTCGATTAGCGTTATACTGTCTTAATTGTTTTATTGTGGACTCGTGAGTTGTCCTGAGCCCGCTTGTGGGGGAGGCGGGATATACATAAGAACATAAGAGAAGCCAATGTTGAATCAGGCCAATGGCCCATCTAGTCCAACACTCTGTCACACAGTGGCCAAAATATATCAGGCGCCATCAGGAGGTCCAGCAGTGGGGCCAGGACACTAGAAGCCCTCCCACTGCTGCCCCCTCCAGCACCAAGAATAGAATGCATCACCTGCCCCAGACTGAGAGTTCCCATCTATACCCTGTGGCTAAGAGCCACTGATGGACTTCTGCTCCATATGTTTATCTAATTCCCTCTTGAAGCTGTCCATGCTTGTAGCTGCCACCACCTCCTGTGGCAGTGAATTCCATCTGTTAATCACTCTTTGGGTGAAGAAGGACTTCCTTTTATCTGTTCTAACCTGACTGCTCAGCAATTTCATGGAGTGCGTGTAATAAGTAAATATATGAATGAATAGATATCTTCTGGAAAGATATTCTTCACCAAGTCAAGCTCGTTACTGGTTATCGGGTCCCTGAAAAAAATTCCAACTCATTTTAATTGGTTTATGGCACAATCCAGAGATTCCCAAAATTAGGCAAGAACTCGTTATGATATTGCTTATGGCAGTCAAATGGCTAATTGCAACCTACTGGAAAAGGGCTTCCGTACCCTTTGTTGATTAATGGTACACCAAGGTGTGGGAAATATTCTTGATGGACAAGATAGCTGATTTCATAGCTAACTCCAAGACACGTTCAGGCTTCCCCGATTGATTAGGCAAATTGTTTCCATTTTTAGAATATGCAGAAAACAGCATTACTTCCAAAAGGTATTTGATTGATTCTTGATACTAAGACATGATGCACGTCTATTTGTGTAACTTTTGTCTCCCAGTTAACGGGAGCATAGTTCATGAATTGTTAAGCTTATATCCGTAAGGTAACATTAGTCATGCTTATGGTAATAGTTTTTGGAAATGTAATACTATAATATTTTGGATATGTAAAACTATAATACAGTATGCTATAATATAGTGTTCCTGATGAATAATAGGATATTCATGGTACAGCATTCATAGAAATTTTGGAATGATTTAAACGTAGAAGAAGGGAAGAGATTGGATTTATACCCCACCCTTCACTGCCCAAAGGTGTCTCAGAGCGGCTTACAATCTCCTTCCTCTCCCCACAACAGACACCCTGTGAGGTAGATGGGCCTGAGAGAGCTCTTTCCAGAACTGCTCATGAGAGAACAGCTCTGAAAGAACTTGTGACTGGCTCAAGGTCATACCAGCAGCTGCATGTGGAGGAGTGGGGAATCAAACCCGGTTCTCCCAGTTTAGAGTCCCTGCTCCTAACCACTATGCCAAACTAGGTCTCTCTATGTAGTGATGTATTTAATGTTATGGGTTACCTGTCAATGCAAGATTGTACCTTGTTTATTGCTGTTATATTTCAATAAAGTTTTGATTTTTTTTTTGAATATATATATATATATGTGAATGAATTCAGAGATGTAATCTCATAATATCAGTTGCCTCCCCAACCCATAGCAAGGTGAAAAGAGCAGGGGTCCCAAAACTTAGCAAGACTCTGGATAGTTTTGGAGTTTCGAGAATATGTTGTCGAAGGCTTTCACGGCCGGAGTCCATTAGCTGCTACAGATCTTCCGGGTTGTGTGGTCATGGTCTTGGCATTGTAGGACCTGACGTTTTCCCAGTAGCTGTGACTGGCATCCTCAGAGGTAGAACACAGAAAGATGGAGTACTCTCTGTGTCAAGGTGAGCAGAAAAATGGTAGCCAGGTAAATTATATCTCCCCTGGAAGGTGGGGTAGGGCTGAGTCATTATCATGTAGTAGTTCTCCAGGCTATGAACATGCTAATGGAGGAGCTTTCCTAAGGAGGTTCTTTTTGTCTATGGAGGAGGTTCTGAGGATGTCAGTCACAGCTACTGGTGAAACGTCAGGTCCTACAATGCCAAGACCACGGCCACACAACCCGGAAAATCTACAGCAACTAATTTTGAGAATAGATCCTGTGTTCCATGACAAAATGGCTGCCCTGGGGGAATGTGGGCAATTACAGTCAACTGCAGAGGAAAAAAAAAAGAATGATAATATTAAAATACAATCAAGTATAATACCGGCAGCGGTAAAATAACAGCAGCTGAAGAAAACAATGGCAGCGAACCAATTTTGAGAAGCTGCCAAAGGCCCGGGGTCATAAAGATGTTTCACCTGGTGCTTAAGACTTAAAACGAGAGGTGCCAGTTGAATTAATACCAGGAGGGAGTTCTACCAACCTAACACCACAACAGAGATTGTTTTATGTCTGGTCGACGCCCTCTTCACACCTGAGAGTGGAGGGCTACAAAGACGGGCCTCCGAGGGTGATCTAACTGGTGATTAAAAAAATAATAATCTTAGATTCGGATCCTGGAACGTGTCCCAGAAAAAACCCTGGGGCGCAATCTTGGCTTAGCTAACTGCACGTACAATGCCCCGATCTTTGAAAGAGGAGTTGCGCAAACCCATCAACCAGCACAGGCTAGTCTGCCAACACTTAATTTCTAGAAAGCTTCCTTCAGAAGTGGCTTGGATCAGATACGCAGGTAACAGCTCCGTAGCTCTAGGACCTGGCTCCTGTTCCCAGCTGAGCCGTCGGCCAAACAAGATGGCATCTGTTTCGACATGTATTCAAACAGGGCTTTTGAGGGGAAGGGGACTCCCAAGAGGGAAATGATGTTTTCAATCTATATAACTGAAAACTCACAAACTTTTAAACATTTTTAAAAGAATTTTGTCGAAGAGGTTCCGGAAGTCTGTTCCGGTGCATTCCCCCAGAAAAAAAAAAAAGCCCTGTATTCGACGCTTAGAGAGAACCTGAAACACGAACGCCGCCGTCTGGTGATGCCTATCAGTGTTGTCAAAGTCTCCAGAGTTATTTTAGGAATGCAGATTTCTTTTTCTTTTTGTTTTATATGGCCCTCTGGAAGCATGGTCATGAAGTTGGGAATTTACCGGTATGTAGACAAACTGGAGCTGCGGTGGCTCAAGTGGTTAAGACGCTGAACTGCAGACCGGAAGGTCGGTAGTTCAGCAGTTCGAGACCCGAGTGCCGCATGACGGAGTGAGCTCCCGTCTCTGGCCCCAGCTCCTGCCAACTTAGCAGTTTGAAAGCAAGAAATTCCAAGTAGATAAATAGGTACCGCTTCAGTGGGAAGGTAACAGCGTTCTGTGCACCTTGGTGTTTAGTCATGCCGGCCACAGAAATGCCTTCGGACAGCGCTGACTCTTCAGCTTGGAAATGGAGATGAGCACTGCAACCCTAGAGTTGGATTCGACTGGCTTTCAAGGAAGGAAAACCTTTACCTTTTACCTTTAGACAAACTGGAACAGGTTCGTAGGAGGGCAAAGGATAGGGGTGGATATGGAACACAAGTCCTATGCGAAAAAGGTGAAGAAACTGGATAGGGTTAGCCTAGAAAAGGCTGAGAGGATGCTCTCTCATACTCTTTAAATACCTAGAGGGGAGAGAGGGAAAAGCTTGTTCTCTGCTCCTCCAGAGGGCAAGACTAGGGGCTTTTCTGTGTTCTTATTTTTTCTCACTTGTAGCTTCCTGATTTTTTTGTTTTGTTTTACCTGTTCTACACTTTTTGTGCTCCCTCTAGTGGTGGATTCAATATTACATGGGTTATGTCCGGCATAAAAACCTGCAGTTTAAATCTGCAGGAAGATAGGTTGGACATAAACTGCTGTAATCTCGAATTGACCACTAGAGGGAGCACAATGCATGCAGAGCAGATCCTCTCCCTGAAGAAACAGGAACTTACAAGTGAGTAAAATGAGAATGTGGAAAAGCCCTAGCTTAAATGGGCTTAAGTTACAGGAGGGCGGGTTTCAGTTGAACGTTAGGAGAAACTGCCTCATCGTCAAAGCAATTCGACAATGGAATTATTTACCTGGGGGTTGGAGGGGACACGTCCGTTTCTTGAGGTCTTCAAATGGAAGTAGGAGAGCTACCTGGTACAAATGATTTAATGTTGGATTTCCTGCATTCAGGAGCTTGTTGAACTAGATGTCCTACAAGAGCAAAGCTAAGTCAGTATCGTATTCTCTGACTGGCACCAGTTCTCCAGGGTCTCAAGGCAGACCAGGTGCTTCCCACCATCCAATCAGGGAGGCAGGAACTAAATTCTTCCTCTTCCTGTCTGGCATGTGGGACACCACCTATCTTCAGTTCGGGTGACTCCGCGCAGCAGTAGAGCGTAAACTTCCTACCAACACTAATGAACAAGAAGAAACGTTAACCGCTGACGGGTAGTAACAAAGAGTATCGGAAGAGTATCAGAAGAAAGCGACGGAATAAAATGCAGCAGCAGAGAAAACGAGAAAACGAAGACTGAGGGGAGGGCAAGATGGCCTCCTCTCCTCAGAGGAAAAGGACCCCTCACGGTAAGTGTCCAAAGGTCCATTCTCCCTCTGAGGTGGAGGACATCTTTGGGCACTTCCAAAGCAGTGCTTAAGATCTGGGTGGGATGTTGTCTTCGTCCGAAACCACATGTTGCAGGCACTCTTCTCCCAAAGGCGGCGTCCACCCATGCGTACAAATTCAGCTTGTAGTGTCGCACGAAGGTGGAGAGTGAAGACCAAGTCGTAGCTCTGCAAACCTCTTCTACTGAAGCGTTCATGAGGAAGGCTGCATTGGTGGCAGCGCTCCTGACTGAGTGTGCTGTTATGTCCTGGGGAACATCCAGATCAAGAACTCTGTAAGCTTCCACAATGCAGGTTTTAATGACTGAGCCAATGGCCGCTGCAGACATCTTCTGTCCCACGTTGGGGGCAGAGATACTGATGAACAGTGAATCTGATCATCTTAATGAGTGATGGTGTAGTGGTCAAGTGTGCAGACTCTAATCCGGGAGGACTGGGCTTGATTCCCCCACTCCTCCACTTGCACCTGCTGGGTGACCTTGGGCAAGCCATAGTTCTGGCACAGCTGTTCTTGGAAAAGAGCAGTTTCTGTCAAGAGCTCTCTCAGCCCCGCCTCCCTCACAGGTAGTGTTCCCTCTAAGCTGAGTTAGTGTGAGCTGGCTCAGGAAGGATGGCTCCAGAGCAAACTACCTTATGCAGTAGCCACATCACTCACTCACAACTTGGATGCTAGTAGCTCACAAAGTAGAATTCTTGCTCACAAGACTCCACAGCTTAGAGGGAGCATTGCTCACAGGGTGTCTGTTGTGGGGAGGGGAAGGGAAAGAAGTTTGTAAGCTGCTCTGAGACTCCCTTGGGTAGTGAAGGGCGGGGTATAAATCCAATCTCCTCCTCCTCCTCCTCCTCCTCCTCCTCCTCCTCCTCCTCCTCCTCCTCCTCCTCCTCCTCCTCCTCCTCCTCTTCTTCTTCTTCTTCTTCTTCTTCTTCTTCTTCTTCTTCTTCTTCTTCTTCTTCTTCTTCTTCTTCTTCTTCTTCTTCTTCTTCTTCTTCTTGTCTTTGCTGAAACACTTACTACCTGATCCTTTCAACCAGAGATGCTGGGACTGAACATTCTGCATGCAAAGCAGATGTTGTGCCAGTGAGGTTCCATCCCTGAGCCGTGACCCCATTTTTTAGAGAAAAGAAAAGACTGGATTTATACTCCACCTGTCACTACCTGAAGGAGTCTCAGAGCGGCTTACAATCTCCTTTCCCTCCCCCTCCCCACAACAGGCACCCTGTGAGTAGTGTCCCATCTAAGGTGAGTTAGTGTGAGCTAGCTCACAGTTTTTTAACCTCCGGCTCACACATTTTTGTCTTCGCTCGGGAAGGAGGGCTCCAGAGCAAAGTAATTTATGCAGCAGCCGAATCGCTTGCTCACAACTTTAATGCCAACAGCTCACAAAGTCGAATTTTTGCTCACACGACTCCACAGCTTAGAGGGAGCATTCATAGGTGGGGCTGAGAGAGCTATTTCGAGGTCTGCTCATGAGAGGACAGCTCCGAGAGAACTTGTGACTGACCCAAGGTCACACCAGCAGCTGCATGTGGAGAAGTGGGGAATCCAATCTGGTTCTCCCAGATCAGAGTCCGCGCTCTTAACCACTACACCAAACTGGCTCTCAATTTAGTATCAAGCTCCTGCATTTGGTTTATACAACTGGTTTTCTGAGGTGCATTTCTGGCTGCATAGTTGTCCCGTTCTGATAGTCCATGTCCAAAGAAGTTAAAGGGTCTTGGGGTGGGGTGTTCAGGGTAAGAAGTTCTGCTCCTGTGAACAGATGTGACCAGGGCTATTTTTGGGCACGATCACACAGGAACAGAGTTCCGGCTGGCTCCCGAGTTGGCCACGCCCAGCAGGAACTCATTAGCATAAGAGGCCACACCCAGCAGCAGAAACTCATTAGGACTGGCTACATGAGGGGCGTGTGGCCTAACATGCAAAGGAGTTCCTGCTCCAAAACCCCCCCCCCTGGGTTTTGACCAACAAACAAGGTAAACAGAATAAGAAGCAAAAGGTGGGTGTGGCTGGATGGCCACACTTCTGGTAACATGGGGGCGTGGCCTACTATGCTAATAAGTTCCTGCGGTTGGGTGTGGCCTATTATGCTAATGAGTTCCTGCTGGGCTTTTTCTACAAAAAAAGCCCTGGATGTGACTCAAGTTGCAGTAATCCGAATCACAAATTCACGTGACATAAATTTTCACGGGCCGGAGCCCTTTTTGTAAGATGTGGGAAGAGTTTAGATGGATACATAGACGGACACACACACACATGCACAGGAAGCGGACCTTCAAGGACTTGTAGGGCGTGGGAAATTCTATCTCCCGTTTCCTCTCCTTTGCTTGACCCTAAACTTCCTGTCGCTGGCTCACCCCTCCTCCAGCCTTCCCACTGTCGTCTCCTTCTCCCCAATAGTCCAATTGCTGCCTTCACTTCCTCACCCTCCACTCCAGCTTCCTCTGCCTTCTGTAGCTGTCCTGCCATGACGCCTTCCTCCTCACTACGTGCCTGCCCCGTCTCCCCTGCCGCAGCTTTCTACCGTTATTTTTTTTGGGGGGGAGGGGGAAGAAAACCAAAATGAATTGTTTTTAACACCCTGTAATGGCAACGACAGTTTCATGATGTTGTTGTTGTTCAGTCGCACAGTCGAGTCCGACTCTTCGCGACCCCATGGACCAGATCACGCCAGGCCCTCCTGTCTTCCGCTGTCCGCTGAAGTTTGCTCAATTTCATGTTCGTTGCATCGATGACACTGTCTGACCATCTCATCCTTTGCCGTCCCCTTCTTCTTTGACCTTCAATCTTTCCCAGCATCAGGGTCTTCTCCAGTGAGGGCTCCATTCTCATTTGGTGGCCAAAGTATTTGAGCTTCAGCTTCAGGATCTGGCCTTCCAGGGAACAGTCAGGGTTGATTTCTTTTAGGACTGAATGATTTGATCTCCTTGCAGTCCAAGGGACTCTCAAGAGTCTTCTCCAGCACCATAGTTCAAAAGTACCTATTCTTCGGCGCTCGGCCTTCCTTATAGCCCAACTCTCGCAGCCATACATTACTACGGGGAATACCATTGCTTTGGCCATGCGGACTTTTGTTGGCAAGGTGATGTCTCTGCTTTGTATGATGCTGTTTAGGTTTGCCATCACTTTCCTCCCAAGGAGCAGGCGTCTTTTAATTTCATGGCTGTAGTTACCATCTGCAGTGATCTGGGATCCCAGGAACGTCACTACTTCCCCTTCTATTTGCCAAGGAGTGATGGGGCTCCAGTACTCAGTTTCATGATACCTCATGGATAAACATATAGATTGGAGATCCATCAGTGGCTCTTAACCACAAGGTATAGATGTAACACTCTGTCTGGGGCAGTGAGGCCCTGTATTCTTGGTGCTTGGGGGGCAAGACTGGGAGGGCTTTTGGAGTTCTGGCCCCATTGCTGATGGACCTCCTGGCGGCACCTGGGTTTTGGCCACTGTGTGACACAAAGTGTTGGACCGGATGGGCTGCTGGCCTCATCCAACATGGCTTCCCTCATGTTCTCTCAGCCACAAAGTATAGATGGAACGCTCTGTCTGGGGCAGTGATGCCCTATATTCTTGGTGCTTGGGGGGCAACAGTGGGAGGGCTTCTGGAGTTCTGGCCCCACTGGTGGACCTCCTGATGGCACCTGGTGTTTTTGGCCACTGTGTGACACAGAATGTTGGCCTGGATGGGCCATTGGCTTGATCCAACATTGGCTTCTCTTATGTTTTTATAGTCAATCATGACTTCTTTGGAAGCTGAAATATCTGTGAAGGCACACACATTGCTTCTCTGTTTCAATTTCTTGCTCCCTCCCTTTTTAAAAATGGTCGGTATTTCCCCCCCGGCAAACCTGGTTCCCCCCAATTTGTAGAAATATCCCCCTTTTCTTTATCTGGCCCCACCGTTTGGAATTTTTGATCCACACTCTGAGTCCAGGCTCAGAATGTTTATATTTATTGTTTAGAACTCCTTATGCAGGAAAAGGATGGGGGAGAGGGGAACTTTTCACAAAACAAGGCCAGAAGGTCGAGTCCGCACAATGACCTTTTCGCTCTGCCAAAGAATACATTTTTGGAATGCGAACAGAATCAAAATAACTACACACAGTATGTGAGGCTATATACCAGAGAAGAAAGAGGCACAGACAGATTGGTCTCCCCTGCCCCAAAACTGGGGCAGTTGCTGGCTAGAGGCCTCAGGGCAATAGGATACTATTGGGCTATTTGGTTAACATAGCAGAGTTTGCCCAGCCATGGAAGTGTGATACTGAATGCAGTAAATAAATCTCCCAAGAAGTATAATGCAAAAAAGGTAAACTTAGGCTGCGATCATACGGAGGGGGGAAGAGGCGGGCAGGATGCGAGGCTGTTTGCCCCGCCTGCAATGATGCACGTTTGCGCGATCAAACTTCCCGCTGCGCATCCATAGTTCCCCATAATACTGGATTATTGGCAGTAGCTTTTTTCCACACTACTGCCGCACGCAACGACGCCCTGCCGACGACTCCAGGACGCCAGACAGATGTGCCTGTCTGATCATGTCCCTTTAATCCGTGGGGGAATCGCATGGCTGCCGTTGCTTCTGGTACGTATGATCGCACCCTTATATTTGTTCCAGTAGATCCAGTTCACATTCAGGTTGCAGTTTAAAAGAGAGAGAGAGAGATGCCTAATCTAAAGAGTACTTTTCCTATCACAAATGGCCAGCTTATCTAGCATCATGTGTATGGGAGTATGAGGGCATTGTTTCGACAGGAGAGACCCACAGAGACATGTCTGTCTCCACGGAAGGCCATGTGAAGTGAGTGAGGGGACAAAGAGAGATGAGAGGCCAGAGAGTAGCTCCCAGGTTAAGACAAAAAGAGGCATCAGCTATATGCCCTTAGAATGATGTAGCGACCTCCACCCCAGCATCCAGGCATGCTGAGTCACTCACTCCAACAGAGTTCTATCTCTTTCATCCAATCAAGACGACCACTGAAGGCCGATAAGCCCGGCTTAACTGTGTATCAGTTCTGCCCAACTGGGCTATTTTCCTTACTTTCCCTTTCCACTCTCATTCCCTTCTGAGACTTTCATGTTCAGATTATAAATCCATGGCAAGCTCTTGGCTCTTCGTTGATGTAAGCTGCTTTCGGACATAGGGTTGGCCAAATCTGGCCTGGAAAATTCCTGGGGATTTGGGGATGGAGCCTGGGGATGCGGGGAGTTTGGGGAGGGATTTCATCTAGAAGTTAAGGTATACCATAGAGTCCTGTGGCATCCTCGCTTATTGGGGAGATTGTTTTTCCTTTAAACCACACTCTGTGTACATGAATTTAGTAGATTTCTGCTGCCACCAGGAATTAAAATTCCAAATCTCCCTATTTTGGTAGAATGACCCAGTGTCTGGGCGCTTCAGAGGACTATGTGGCCTTGAGGAAGGATTGTTCTGATTGCTGGGGTAAGTCTAAACAAATAATGATTTATTTATAAAAGGACAAAATAGGTTTCTGGGTATTTTTGAACTGTTGTTGAAAAAAGACAAAAATAACTGACAAAGCCTGGCATCACACACACAGTCTCTCATACACCACAACTCCACTCTGAAAGGTTTAGACAGTCAGTCTAAACTCTTTCATATATAGCTCGCACAGGCTGAACTCTCTTGCTCATATATAGCCACTCAGACAACTTTCTTGCTCATATAGCCACACAGTCTGGACTTTCTGTCTCATATATAGCCACACAGGCTAAACTTTCTCTCTCATAGCCACACAGGCTAAACTAAACTCCATCTGCTTCCTCTGTCATACAGACTCCCACACAAACTCTCCACCCTCCTCTTCAAGAACACAGAATCACCTGGCTTTCGGTTTCGGTGCTGCGAATGGCGGCCGCTTCTCGGGGCACTCCCGGAGGCGGTTAGCCCACACGCGGAATGGGGGGGTCTTCGCGTTTGCGAAAGACCCTAGTGAGCCTTAGTCAAAGGCTCCGAACCGGGGGCGCATAGGGGAGTAGCCTCTTTACCGGCAAACTGCCGGGAAATTGAGGCTTTCTCCCCGCCTCAATCGGCCCCGCCGCGTAGTGCGTCCCGAATGGGACTTAGCAGCCCTGCCGACTTCCAGGAGTGAGGAAAAGCGGATGAATTACCATGAAAAGAAGATATGGCATCTAATCGTGAGTTGAAGATCTATTTTGAAGCGAAAATTAAACCCCCCCGCAAGCGGATAAGCGTATGGGAGGAGGGAGGAGCTTCCACCCTCTTCGAAGAAGCGAATTTTTAAAGGAAACGCGAAGGGGGGGTAACAAGAAAAAATGTTGGTGAAAGTACCGTTGGGGTTTTACAGAAGATTGCGGCTTTAGTTGCTTTCTGGGGGATGTGGCACGAACTTTGAAAAAGTAAATAAAAAACAAAATGTCGATGCTGGGGAAAATCCTGCTTAGAACGGAAGAGAAGAGAGGAGGGGCTTCCGCTCCAGTCAACCTCCCCCAGAACTAGCTGTCAATCAACAAGAGACTGAGATACTGCGCCACCTGCTGGAGTTAATCTAAAATATTAATGAAACGCTTTTAAAATGGAAATTGTTCTCATCAGACTATAAAAACAAATATTTGGAATTAACAAGGTTGATGGCAGAAAATGTATAGAAAAGTAATTTGATGTTAAAGTTCCAAGCTATGGATGAAGAAGGGAAAGAAGATCTCAGATTTATTTTGACGAAAGTCTTGACACCTCTATCTGGCAGTGGAGCGAATAAATAAAAAGAAGAGGCGGACAAGGCTCTCAAAGCCTACTCTGCCTTTAAAAAAAGGATATACTCTGCCAGTAGAAAGGGGTGTTGAGCTTAGCAAGTAATGGAGATCTAATTTCAACTTGAGTGTTAATGGAGCCAACGAGAAATGACTGCCAGAAACAACAAGAAAAAGAAGCGAAAGAAGATGGATTAAAAAATTTCTGAAGAGACATGCCAGCACAGAGGAGGAAGCAGTACTTAAAATTTGGATTTTTGAAGAAGACGGCGGCCCGGGGAAGGAAGTGACGGAACGGGAGGCATTAAAGTTCAAAGGACTTAATGATAATTGGAGAGACTTAAAAAAGAATTTGTTCGTGTAACATCTGAAAAGATTTGATTTAACCCCAGTGGACTTTACTAACTTTACTAACAGAATCGATTTGGACTTTGTAAAGCTGAAAAGAAGATCTTTCAACCGTGATGGATGCCGACAACTGGAAGAAATAAAATTAACCTTTACTAACAGAAAAAAAACTCACTCCGCTCTTTTTCTTTTCTCATCTGTCTACCTTACCCTTTTCTTATAAAAAATAAAATTCTCTCCTTTTTAGGAGAGTTATTTCAAAAAAAAAAAGAACACAGAATCACCTCAGAGACATCTCTCCTCCCACACTCTCAGTCATCAGCCAATCACATCACACTTGTCTCTCTCTATCACTCTCTTTACATTACTGCAGTCAAACTAAACATTTAAAGAAACACACACACCCAAACAAGAAATCATTACAAGTCCGCTCTCTGAAGCGGAAATCTTCTCCAGGGGAACAGACCTCCATAGTCTGGAGATCTGAGTCTAGAAACATCTTAGAGACCAACAAAAAAATTGGGGCGGGGGGATAAGTTGTAGAGAGTTAATGCTCCCTTCATCACCCTTTGTCAGCTATCTGATAAAGACAGCGTTGACGTTCAAAAGCTCATACCCCTAAAATAGGGTTGCCGGGTCCCTTTAGCCCATTGGCAGGGGGATGGGGTGGAGTTCTAGGAGTGGGAAGTGACATGTCCTCCATCCCCTCGAAACAGTGACATTGTATGCAATGTATCTAGATCACCAGAAAGTGACGTCAGTGACAACGTGCTGGGTTCTGGGCAAAGCTCTATGGTAATATTGGCATCAAGCTTTGAACAAAGGAGGGAAACAAACTTGTCCTTGAAAACTCGTATCAAGATAGTCAAACTGAGTAGAGGGCCAAGAATTGAAACTTTAATAGCTATATAATACGTACAAGTACATGTATTTATTTGTAAAGAATTAAAAAAACATATAGGGGCCTGATCTACTCAGTTTGACTTACCTTTTCAAAACCGGCATCAAAGCATAGAGTTTTGCCCCAAATCCAGAGTGTCACCCCCGACGTTGCCAACGTGCCACCGTCACTTCCAGGTGACGTAGTGTCAGACTCGGGCATTTGGCTAGCTGAAACCTGATGTATTTTAACCTGATTTCTTCTGCTTACCTTCTGTACCCCTTATCGCTGCCCTCGCCTGCCCTTGCATTCCGGGGGGCTGGATTGGTGTCTGTAGTGATTTAGGGAGGCTTGCTGGGTAACTTTCCTAAGAGGCCTCAAGACATCTTTCACACGAGAAATGTCCTTGAAGTAAGTCTGTGCCTGGCTAGATAATGGCTGTACATCTTTCAAAGTCATTACAGTAATGCTGACGTGGTTGCAAATGGAATTTTGGGGTTGTACCTATAGTCTGCTTTGCAATTCAGTCCTAACAGTTTGAACCCATAGCATCTCATATCTCTAAATAAAACATTCGCTGCTAAATTGCACGTGGAGAGTGATTTGACTGGGAACCTGACACACAGGCTCGTCCCGTGCAATGTCACTGTTAGGGGGATCCCCTACCTCTGGATAGCTGGCTGGCAGTGGACAGGAGTTTGCAAAATCAGGTTCCTCCATCTCCACGGGGCAAATGGCAACCCTACCTGAAGATCTTGTTGATCTCCTAGGTGCTACTGGACTCGAATGTAGCTGTCCTACTGCAGAAAGCCCTATATGGTTGGGGGCCTGCCTACCTGAGGGACTGCCTCTCCCCATACATCTCCCTGAAGAGCACTGAGGTCAGGGTTGCAAAATTGCCTGACTCTCTCTGGTCCAAAAGACACCAGATTGGCCGCTACCAGAGCTAGGGCCTTCTCAGTGGTGGCTCCTGTCAAGCTCGTCCTGGGTCCCGGATGTAGACCCTCCCGTGGCGACTCAGGATGAGGGAGGTCTGATGGCTCTGGAAGATGGAGTCTATAAAGGAGAGGGGGAGTGTTGGGGCCTCAGACAGGTAGGGGACGGAGTTAACGTCACTCTGTGAGTCCCTCTACCTCTGCGCACCGGCCCCCGGCTTCTCAGCATCCTCCCTGGACTCTCTCTCTCGCATGAAACGTCAGGTCATTCTGAGCGTGTCCTTCCTCCTCGGCCCCTTTGCTTCCCTCTCCTTTATACCCAGCTCCCCCTCCCAGCACCGTCTCCTGTCTCCTCCTCCAGCCTCCTCCTCCCAGCCCTGCCCCCCGTGATAAGCTCTGACGGCGTCCCCACGGCTTGGGCATGGTCAGCATTATGCTGGTGGTGGTCTGGTCGGCCTGGGGTCATGCTACTGCCTCTGGCGTGTGGGGTCGCGAGTGGCTGTGCGCTCGCCGTAAGCCCCTCCCGGGTGCTGTCAGTCCCTCCTGCTGCTCCCTGCAGCTCTTCATTTCGCAGCTGGGCTGGTCCAAACCGTTGCGCCCCGGCAGTGCTGACAGGGTCTGGTGCAATGGAATCTCCTTGGTCTGCGGGCCTCCTGGGTGAGTTGGTGGTCGTTGGAGTCCCTGGGGGGTGCGGGCTACATCCCGGGATCCCAGAATCGGGACAGCTCCACACTGGTGGAACGAGCTCCCAGAAGACATCAGGGCTCTGCAGGACCTTTTACAGTTCTGACTCTTGAGAGTCCCTTGGACTGCAAGGAGATCAAATCAGTCAATCCTAAAAGAAATCAACCCTGACTGTTCCCTGGAAGGCCAGATCCTGAAGCTGAAGCTCAACTACTTTGGCCACCAAATGAGAAGGGAGCATTCACTGGAGAAGACCCTGATGCTGGGAAAGATTGAAGGTCAAAGAAGAAGGGGACGGCAAAGGATGAGATGGTTAGACAGTGTCATCGATGCAACGAACATGAAATTGAGCAAACTTCAGCGGACAGCGGAAGACAGGAGGGCCTGGCGTGATCTGGTCCATGGGGTCGCAAAGAGTCGGACTCGACTGTGCGACTGAACAACAACAAAGGGCCTGTAAAACGAAGCTCTTCCACCAGGACTTCGATTAGGAGTCGCCACTGAGGAATGAGCTATTAAAAACTGAACTGCTATGGCCCTCGTGTTATTGGCACTAAGGACAACTATGGATACTGGTTTACCTATTTTGGACCACCATACAGCAATCGCCATCTGCACTTAATTGCACTTTGTATGCATATCGTGGTTATGTGAATTTTATAGTATTGCACTTATGCATTTGTGTTTTATTGTCTTTTAACCTGTTGTACGCCGCCTGTGCAGGAAAGGCAGGTTATAGATAGAAAACAAATAAATAAATAAAAAGATCAACACAGCTACCCTTTGCAAGTCTCTTCAGAGAGAAGTTATCATTCCCGGAGTCCTCCAGGCCTCACCTGACGACTCTACTCAGATATGATTGTCAGAAAAGTGGGCTGCAGCTAAATGTATATTAAAAATGCTTGCAGGCCGCGGCGCAACTTCCAACTCTGCCCTTTTAAATCAACAACACTGCAGTGGTGATCAGCACAGCACACGATATTATGTGATACGTTTCCCCTTCAAAACTTGGCAATATCTTTCCCCAAGGGCCGGATCCCGGTATTATGTTTTCCTGCCTCTCCCGGCAACGACTCCTTTCAACTTGCTTCCTAGCCACTTTTGTTGCTCAGTGCTGATTAATTAATTACTTCCTGTTTGTTTTTTGGGGTCCCACAAGTGGGGACTGGGGGGCGGGAGAGAGGGGAAAGGCTTTCATTAATGCTTTTTAACTCTTCAGAGCAAATGGTTTTTTTTAATGATCTTGTAATTATGAAAGCACAATTATGAAAAATAAAGCAATAAAGCGCACTGTTGCAGTCAAGGGAGAGGCAATAATTAAAGCCCCCCCCTCCAGAACGTATTAGGAATACATTCAGGTACAGGGCAAAAAACCCGGAAGTAATTAATTACGCACCGCAGATAATTGGAAGTCGCTTTCAGAAGCAGAAGCAACGAGTATTTAGAACCCTTCTACCACTTCCTGAGTCTGTCTTCCCTTGCAAATGTCTGCTTGTTTTTCAAGATGGGCGGCCATATTAGTCTGTCTGTTGCAGTAAAAAAGAGCAAGAATCCGGGAGCACCTTAAAAGACTAACAAAATTTGCGGCAAGATAGGAGCTTTCATGGGTCACTGCTCACTTCTTCGGATATCAGAAAAGAGCAAGAGTCCAGTAGCACCTTACAGACTAACAAAATCTGAAGAAGAAGAAGGAGAAGAGATTGGATTTATACCCCGCCCTTCACTTGGCGTCTCAGAGCGGCTTACAAACTCCTTTCCCTTCCCCTCCCCACAACAGACACCCGGTGAGATCGGTGGGGCTGAGAGAACTTCTAACAGAAACTGCCCTTTTTCAAGAACAGCGGTGCCAGAGCTTGTGACTGACCCAAGGTCACACCAGCAGCTGCAAGTGGAGGAGTGGGGGAACCAACCCCGTTTCTCCCAGATTAGAGTCCGCTTTTGTGAGTGACTGCTCAGATGTAGCTGAAAAAATGAGCAGGGACTCATGATAGCGCCTCCCTTGCGATAAATTTTATTAGTTTTCAGGGGGCTACCGGACTCTTGCCCTTCTCTACCACTCGTTTTTTCAGTTTTTCATCATCATCACCATGAGCTTTTTGGTAACAAAATAAAGGGAAAATGAGCGGTCATGCTGGCCGCAAAGAGTGGGGGAAGGACCACTTTTAAAGACCCCCTTTGCTCCACGTACATCTGGCCAAGAATAACCCTCGCCCCCCCTCCCATATTTTGCTTGCTCACTTTCTGCGTCTTCCTCCCCCAGTCATTTGAGCCAAAAAAAAAGTGTGCCTCCTTCCAAAATACAGAGGTATCTGATCTTATTCTGCAGCTTACCAATGGCAAGAACAGGAGTCCCTTTGTGATTCTGACTCGGGGCGGTGGGCACAAATACAAAATGGCTGCCGAGGGAGGCGGAGGAGAACACGGAATGGCAGGGAGTGCAGTTTTGCATAACTCTAATAATAACTCTTTCACATTCCAGGCAGAAGCCCTCTTTAACGGCTTGCCTTTTAATCTGAACTCGAGGGCGCCAGCCTCGAGGCGCGACCTGGGGATCCCCTGGAACTACAGTTCGTGTCCAGACTGCAGAGATCGGTTCCCCTGGAGAAAATGGATGCTTTGGAGGCCAGTGTCCTGATGGATGGTGTCCTCTCAGCTGGTACACAGAGGTATTTTCCAGGCATCAGAGTTGTTGCTGTTGTTATTGTTGTTGCTATTGTTGTTGTAGTTATTATTATTGTTGTTGTTGTAGTTATTATTATTATTGTTTTTTGTTGTTGTTGTTGTTATTATTTTTAGCGATCCCAAAAAGGAGTAGATTTTTATTAAAGATTTCCCAAACACATACAAACGTTAAAGACAAACCAACATAAAATGGGGGTAATTCTTCTCAGATAATCCAATTCTTATGCCACCCTTTATCCTAATACATATTCAGATGATATGAGTAACTAAAGCTAAGGTTCTAATAAACTGGGCTATGTATACAGATCTTTTTCTCCGTATAATTGCAGCTATCTTACCTTTGTAACTATTATACCAAGTATAAAATCTGGACCAAGCATTCTGGAATGTAGAGTCTGGAAATCCTTTCATCAATAAAGTCAATTTATCCAATTCAACCGCTTCCAACAGTTTATCTATATATTCTTTTCGTAGGGACCTCAGTTGATATCCAGTACTTTGCATATAAAATCCTTGCAGTTGTAGTAAAATACATAATCAAATAGTGGTCGTCTTTTCTAGATCCATCCGGCAAGATGTGTTGTTATCGTTATCGTTATCGTTATCGTTATCGTTATCGTTATCGTTATCGTTATCGTTACGAACAAGGCATGATGCCTTTGAATATCCATGTGATATCTATCAGTTTTCTACATATCAAGTTGTTATTGTTATTGTTATGAACAAGGCATGATGCCTTTGAATATCCATGTGATATCTATCAGCTTTCTACATATCAAGTTGGTGCCTTTTCCGTTAAAGAGTTATTGAGAGAAGTTTCGGTAAGAGGTTGGCTGGAACGAACATTCGGCGAAGAACACAATCTCCAGACCTCTGGTTAGCTGCTCTATTAACAGGGCGTCAAAACGTGCAGGAGGATAACTTTTCTGCAAGGAAGAAAGCATACCGAATCCAGGTCCTGAGGCGCTGCGTATAAAGACGGCAAACAACATAATCTGGGTCTTAACAGGTTATCTCAAGCCAAGTTGCCAGCCTTCCAATCCATTGGCTTCAATGGACTTAAAAGGTTTAGCTCTGTTTAGGATTGCAGTGCAGCTCTCTGTATGTTTCCTTCCTGTGCCTAATAATCAGGTGTCAATTTCATATTGTCATGCTAAGGGGCTGGGGGGGGGGGAGAAACCCATGACTGTTCAAGGCTTGGACGATAGCGACATCTTGTGGTCATTTGGTTAACTTCGTATGAACGCTTAACAACTCGTGTCATTATACAATTGGTTATTCAGTGGTGTTTTGTCTGGTGGTATCAAACAGTCCACAAAAATATGGTGTCCCTTTGTGGTCCCTCTGATTGTGGATGTCCTAATGGGACAGGCATCCAAACAACAATCTGAAAGGAGAAAAACATGAACTGATGCACCCTTCGACAAAGAAGGAGGAGGAAGAGGAGGAGATTGGATTTATACCGTGATTTTCATTCAGAGTCTCAGAGCGGCTTACAATCTCCTTCTCTTCCTCTCCCCACAACAGACACCCTGTGAGGTAGGTGGGGCTGAGAGAGCTCAGAACTGCTCCTGAGAGAACAGCTCTAAGAGAACTGTGACTGACCCTAGGTCACCCAGCTGGCTGCATGTTGAATCATAAAATCATAGAATGTTAGAGTTGGAAGGGACCTTGCAGGTCCAACCCCCTGCACTACATACCTACATAGCTACAACATACCCAAAAGATGGTTGTCCAGCCTCCACTTGAAAACGTCCAGGGAAGGAGCATCCACCACCTCCCGAGGCAGACTGTTCCACTGCTCAACCACTCTTACAGTTAGGAAGTTACTCCTGATTTTTAGCCGGTAATGACTCCCTTGTAATTTCCACCCATTAGACATAGTCTTGCAATCCGGAGCAAGAGAGAATAGATCTGCTCCATCTTTTACATGACAGCCCTTCAAATACTCGAAGACTGCAATCATGTCCCCTCTAAGCCTTCTCTTTCCCAGGCTAAACATACCCTACTCTTTCAGCCTTTCCTCATAAGACTTGGATTCCAACCCTCTCACCATCCTGATTGCCTTCTTCTGGACACGCTCAAGCTTGTCAACATCCTTCCTAAAATGTGGTGCCCAAAATTGGACACAGGGCTCCAGGTGAGGCCTGGCCATAGCAGAAGAGAGCAGAACGACCACCTCCCGTGATCTGGACGCAATGCTTCTGTTAATGCATCCTAAGATTGCATTGGCTTTCTTCACGGCCACATCACACTGCAGGCTCATGTTTAGCTTGTGATCAACCAGAACACCAAGATCCCTTTCACATGTGCTGCTGTCAAGCCAAGTCCCTCCCATTCTCTATCTGTGCCTTTGATTTTTTGTACCTAAGTGTAGGACTTTGCACTTATCTCTACTGAAATTCATTTTATTTGTCTCAGCCCACTGTTCCAGCCTATCAAGATCCTTCTGAATCCTGACTCTGTCTTCTTCAGAATTAGCAATCCCACCCAGCTTTGTGTCATCTGCAAATTTGATAAGAATCCCCTCTATGTCTTCCTCCAGGTCATTTATAAAAACATTAAACAACACCGGGCCCAGGACCGGGCCCTGTGGCACTCCACTCGAGACTTCCCTCCACGTAGATGCAGAGCCATTTATGAGCACTCGCTGGGTACGATTTTTCAGCCAACCATGAATCCATCCAACGGTTGCACCATCCAGCCCACACTTAACCAGCTTATCCTCAAGGATATCATGAGAAACTTTGTCAAATACTTTACTGAAATCTAGATACACTATATCCACGGCATTGCCAGAGTCAACCATTTTAGTAACTCTGTCAAAAAAGGATATAAGGCTGGTCTGGCATGACTTATTCTTGATAAACCCATGCTGGCTACAACCAATTAACTCATTCCGTTCAAGGTGCTCACAGACAGAGCGTTTAATAATCAGCTCTAGAATTTTCCCAGGTATTGATGTCAGACTGACAGGCCTGTAATTTCCCGGGTCCGCCTTTTTTCCCTTCTTGAAGATTGGGACAACATTCGGTCTTTTCCAGTCTTCCGGCACAACACCAGTACTCCAGGACATTTCAAAAATTAAAGCCAGAGGCTCTGAAATAACATCTGCAATTTCTTTTAGCACCCTGGGATGCAAGCCATCCGGCCCTGGAGATGTGAAAATATTTAAGGCAGCTAGATGCTCTCTTACCATTTCCTTACTTAGAGTGTGTTCAAATGGGCAGCTAATCCCGCCATTATGCCAGCTCAAATTTGATCCTGATCTTTTTAATCCATCGTCGCATGACCAGACATCCCTCAGGGGAACTGCCTTACCATGCGCTGCCTCTATTGTGGATTGTCTAGAAGGCATCCACTGAAGAAGGCGTGCACAGTGGGTGTTTTGTTTAAAAAAACCTTTTTGCAAATGCGCATAGGCGTCACAGCACATCCTCGTTGAAGGAGGTGTGCGGTGGTTTTTTTTTAAAAAAAACTTTTTGTGCATGCGCATAGACGTGACAGCACGTCCTTGTTGATCGGCGCATGTGTACAGAATTTTTTAAATGGCACCCACTCGGGATGGTCTGACGTCAGACCATCCCGATGGGCGGATTGCGCGCTGGTGGAACGATCAGACGGATGAAAGTCCACAGTTGTCCCGCAGATAACCGAAAACCCCAGATTTAAGGTGGTATCTTTTAAGTCCGCCTCCGAAGCACAGTAAAAGAGGATGCCCATGGAAGAGGGACATTTCCCAGATGTTTGTGTCTGGACATTAACTTTAGATCCGTGAGGCAATCGTGCCTCGTGTGGATCTAAAGAGCCGTCTGATCGAACTCTTATTCTGCAGTTTCCCCTTCCTTCAAATCCAAACAAACGGTATTCTCTCATATTCAGCGGCAACTTGACAATGCAAAACTGGGTACAGGAGAACTGTCTTCATTTTTATTCAGTGTTGAAGTTACAGGTTTTTTGAGGCCTTTTCTGCCAGCGTTCTGAAGGCTGGGGGTGGGGTGGGGAATTCCTCTCCCCAGGAATTCAATGTAGCTGCTCCCTTCGTGGTCTTTGCCTTGAGACTGGCTGTAGTTAGGCTGCTGCGGCCTAGCTTTCTCCACAGCTCTTCAGCCCTCCCTGGTCTACAGCTTCCTCGGCTCTCACGTGTCTTCCACCTCCGGAGGGAATTCTCCGCTGCAGGGATCTAGATTTCAGCTCTGTCCCTGTTTTCTGAAGTTCTTCAGAGACAGTTTGGTGTTGTGGTTAAGTGAGCGGACTCTAATCTGGGAGAACTGGGTTTGATTCCCCACTCCCCCACTTGCACCTGCTGGATGACCTTGGGCAAGCCATAGTTCTGTCAGAGCTGTTCTCTCAAGGGCAGTTTCTGTCAAGAGCTTTCTCAGCCCCACCGACCTCACAGGGTGCCTGTTGTGGGGAAGGGAAGGGAAAGGAGTTTGTAAGCCTCTCTGAGACTCCCTTGGGTAATGAAGGGTGGGGTATAAATCCAATCTCCTCCTCCTCCTCCTCCTCTTCTTCTTCTTCTTCTTCTTCTTCTTCTTCTTCTTCTTCTTCTTCTTCTTCTTCTTCTTCTTCTTCTTCTTCTTCTTCTTCTTCTTCCTCCTCCTCCTTCTCCTCCTCCTCCTCCTCCTCCTCCTCCTCCTCCTCCTCCTCCTCCTCCTCCTTCTTCTTCTTCTTCCTCTTCTTCTTCTTCTTCTTCTTGAACTGACCAAACTCGGTCTGCTTTTATACTGGAGGGGGACTGAGCATTCCAGCTTTTGATTGGCTCCCATCAAAGTTTGCCAAAGGGGCCAACGGGATTGCTGCGTTCTCCCTGCTGTCCGATTGGTCCCTTTCTAACCAGGCTGAGGGACCGATACAACAGCGCTATGGTCCCGCCTTCTTCTCTAATTGGTTAGCTTTACAAACCCTGAATTTGGATAATTGTTCAGCTTGCTAATACGTATATAGAGCTTAATTTCATGCCGATACGTATACTTTTCTATTTACAATTAGATGTGCGAGGGCACGGTGTCGTCAAGATGCGGCCAACTTATGGTGACCCCAACAAGAGGCTTTCGAGGCACATGAGAAGAAGCAGAGGTGATGTGCCGTTGTCTCCCGCAGTGGTCTTCCTTGGAGGTCTCCCATCGAAGTACTAACCAGGGCTGTACATGTTTCTTTTTAAAAATTCTTCACACACTCAATAAAATGAACGGTTTTGCTCTGATATGGATAGCCCAGGCAAGTCAGATCTCACAAGCTAAGCAAGGTTGACTCTGGCAAGACGGGAGACCTTCAGGGAATACCAGCAGCCGGGAGGCGGGGGCAGGCTTTATTCCGCCACCTCTCTGAATATCTTCCAGGCTCCCAGTAGGGGTCGGTCACCAGAGGTCACCATGACTCCCAGGTACTCACACATGCATATGCACGCACATGCACATGTACAAAGTACGGAGCAGGGATGAGGGGCGTTGCGTTTATTTTAATTTTTTTTTGCATTTATTCATTTGTATCCTGGTTTCCTCCCCACTGAGACGCAAAGCGGCTTTTTAAGAAAATGGATCTCCCCTCCTCCACTTCTGCACAACAACGGCCCTGTGAGGCGGGCCAGCCCAAGAGTTTGTGACGGGCCCAAGTCACCCAGTGAACTTCTGCGGTAGAACTGGGACTTCGAAACTGGGTTGTCCACGGTCTTAAGTCTGCTTCTCTATCCAGTGCACCACAGTCTCCAGAGAGGCAAGTTTTCTGGTCAGGTTCTCTTCTTCAGTGTGGTATAGTGGTTCAGAGCAGCGGACTCTTAAGATGGAGAATTGGGTTTGATTCCCCAGTTCCACATGCACCTGGCTGGGTGACCTAGGGTCAGTCACAGTTCTCTTGGAGCTGCTCCCTCAAGAGCAGTTCTCTCAGAGCTCTCTCAGCCCGCCCCTCCTCATCAGGTGTCTGTTGTGGGGAGGGGAGGAGAAGGGAAAGGGATTGTAAGCCACTCTGAGACTCCTTTCGGTAGTGAAAAGCGGGGTATAAAAACCAACTCTCCTTCTTCTTCCTCCTCCACACGAAGCCTGCTGGACGACCCTGGGTCAGTCACAAGTTCTCTCAGAGCTGTTCTCTCAAGAGCAGTCCTCGAAAGAGCTCTCTCAGCCCCACCTACCTCACAGGGTGTCTGTTGTGGGGAGAGGAATGGAAGGCGATTTTAAGCTGCTCTGAGACTCCTTCCAGTAGTGAAGGGCAGGGTATAAAAACCAACTCTTCTTCTTTGGTGTAGTGGTTAAGTGCGCGGACTCTAATCTGGGAGAGCCGGGTTTGATTCCCCACTCCTCCACTCACAGCTGCTGGGAGACCCTGGGCAAGCCATAGTTCTGTCAGAGGTATCCTTGGAAAAGAGCAGTTTCTGTCAGAGCTCTCTCAGCCCCGCCTACCTCACAGGGTGTCTGTTGTGGGGAGGGGAAGGGGAAGGAGTTTGTAAGCTGCTCTGAGACTTCGAGTGAAGGGCGGGGTATAAACCCAATCTCCTCCTCCTCCTCATGAAGCTAATGGGGGTTATTCTGAATGTACAGACACAGCAGTTGGGTTTCAGTCACATGATCTGTAGTAGGTTCAAGACTAATAAAGGGAAGACATTCTCTACTGAATGAAGAAAACATGGATTTCACTAACATATGATGTGGCAACACTCATTAGCACCCACGGCTTCCAAAATGTACAGGACACATTAACGGAGAAGGGGCCTGTCAATAGCCGCTGCCCATCCAGGGCTCTTTTTGTAGCAGGAACTCCTTTGCATATTAGGCGACACCCCCCCCCTAATGTAGCCAATCCTCCAAGAGCTTACAGAGCTCTTCTTACGGGGGCCTACTGTAAACTCCTGGAGGATTGGCTACATTAGGGTGTGTGTTGCCTGTCTGTCTGTCTGTCTATCTATCTATCTATCTATCTATCTATCTATCTATCTATCTATCTATCTATCTATCTATCTATCTATCTATCTATCTATCTATCTATCTATCTATCTATCTATCTATCTATCTATCTATCTATCTATCATCTATCCAGTGCTCTTCTTGTAGCAGGGACTCCTTTGCATATTAGGCGACACCCCCTAATGTAGCCAATCCTCCAAGAGCTTACAGAGCTCTTCTTACAGGGGCCTACTGTAAACTCCTGGAGGATTGGCTACATTAGGGTGTGTGTTGCCTAATATGCAAGGAGTCCCTGCTACTAAAAGATCTGTCTGTCTGTCTGTCTGTCTGTCTGTCTGTCTGTCTGTCTCTCTCTCTCTCTCTCTCTACTCTATCTATCTATCTATCTATCTATCTATCTATCTATCTATCTATCTATCTATCTATCTATCATCTATCTATCTATCTATCTATCATCTATCCAGTGTCTCTATCGTTGTAGCAGGGACTCCTTTGCATATTAGGCGACACACCCCTAATGTAGCCAATCCTCCAAGAGCTTACAGAGCTCTTCTTACAGGGGCCTACTGTAAGCTCTGGGAGGATTGGCTACATCAGGGTGTGTGGCCTAATATGCAAAGGAGTTCCCGCTACACAAAGAGCCCTGCCCGTGACAGTCAGGGACCGTGGGACACCCAAGCAAACGTCGTGGTTCTTTGAGGTGTTGCATTTGGAGATCACCTAACCCGGCGGGTCAGCACAGGAGGAGGGTGTGTAGGGCAGGGGTCTCCAACGTGGTGCCCCTGGTGCCAAGTTGCCCGCTAACACCTTTCCTGAGGCCCGCCAAGTGCTTTAACAAAGTGGGGTGGGTGGGTGGGTAAAGCTTTTGCCCAGTAAGGCTTCTGATTGGCCATTGAGCGTGCAGATATTTTTTTTAAAAAACGACAACATTGCTTCGCTAGCGGCGGCCGCCACTGCCCAAGGATCTTACTGTGTGACTGAAGGGAAGCTGTGGCAGCCATTTTGTGGCTGGCTCCGTCTACCCACGGCAGCCATTTTGTGGCATCCGTTTTGGGGCTGTGCCCAACACACAGTGTCAGGATTCCAAAGGTGCCCGTGGGCTCAGAAAGCTTCGGAAACCCCTGGTTTAGGGCAAGAAATGCCTTCTGAGGGAGCTGTTCCAGTAACGAGTTTGGAAACTTATGAGTACCAGAAGAAGAGAAGAGAGAAGAAGAGAAGAAGGGCAGGATTTGCGCCCTGCCCTTCACTTGGAGTCTCAGAGCGGCTTACGAACTCCTTTCCCTTCCCCTCCCCACAACAGACACCCTGTGAGGTAGGTGGGGCTGAGAGAACTTCTGACAGAAACTGTCCTTGAGAGAACAGCTGTGCCAGAGCTTGTGACTGACCCAAGGTCACATCAGCAGGTGCAAGTGGAGGAGTGGGGGAATCAAACCCGGTTCTCCCAGATCAGAGTCCACACACTCAACCACTACACCAAACTGGCTGAGGAACAACAAAAAGAAATGTATGCTGGGGCAGTGTGGTGGTTAGAGTGCCAGAGGGGTCACAGTGAATTTACACAGGTTAGGAAGGATGAGAGACAAATGACTGTGCCAAGGTCATCCGGTGAATTTCATGGCAGAGCAAGGGGTTGGAACCTAGGTTTTCCATATCCCTGCCTGACACTCTTCACAATTTACAAGGAGTTGGATTTAAGCTCTATTATTTCCTCCTTTTTTCTGTCTAAGGCATAAATTATAAACACACCCCCACACCCCGCTCCGTATTATCCAGTACGTGGTTCTGATGATGAAATTTTCCCGGTTCATAAATATCCTAGCATGGACTCAGCTTCCATTTCGGCAAATCGCTCCAGGCCGGTAGGTACAGTGGGGCATCTCGGGGCTCAGCCCCCTGACTTACCACCAAGCCCCCCCCACTTCATAAGAACATAAGAGAAGCCAATGTTGAATCAGGCCAATGGCCCATCTAGTCCAGCACTCTGTCACACAGCGGCCAAAATATACCAGGCGCCATCAGGAGGTCCAGCAGTGGGGCCAGGGCACCAAAAGCCCTCCCACTGCTGCCCCCTCCAGCACCAAGAATAGAGTGCATCCCCTGCCCCAGACTGAGAGTTCCCATCTATATCCTGTGGCTAATAGCCACTGATGGACTTCTGCTCCATATGTTTATCCAATTCCCTCTTGAAACTGTCCATGCTTGTAGCTGCCACGACCTCCTGTGGCAGTGAATTCCATGTGTTAATCACTCTTTGGGTGGAGAAGGACTTCCTTTTATCTGTTCTAACCCGACTGCTCAGCAATTTCATGGAGTGCCCACGAGTTCTTGTATTGTGACAAAGGGAGAAAAGTACTTCTTTCTCAACCTGCTCAATCCCATTCATAATCTTATAAACCTCGATCCTGTCACCCCTCAGCCGTCGTTTCTCCAAGCTAAAGAGCCCCAAGCGTTTTAACCTGTCTTCATAGGGAAGGTGTTCCAACCCTTTTATCATTCTAGTTGCACTTTTTCCCATCCAGCCCAGGTGCTTCCCTTGGAGGTGTGTGCAGGAGTCTGTACAGGGTGCCCCCTAACTTATTTAAAGGCGCCCCCCCCCAAATTAAAAAATCCTGGCTACAGGCCTGCCTCGCTCTTTGGTCTGTAATGAATGGTAGACTGTAAATTATACCTGCTGAGGGATTTTTTGAATTTATCATCGATTTCAGAAAACAACCACCTTTTCCGAAACCAGATAGGTCTCCCTTAGCCACTGGGGGTGGGGATGGGGGGCAGAGTTGCCAGATTCGGGCTGGGAAACTCATGGAGATTTGGGGGGTGGAGCCTGTGGGGAGGACAGGGACCTCAGTGGGGGTACCAAGCCACAGAGTCCACCCTCCAATGCAGCCATTTCCTCCAGAAGAACTGATCTCTCTAGTCTGGAGATGAGCTGTAATTCCAGGGGATCCCCAGGTCCCACCTGGAGGCTGGCATCCCTGACACTGGCGGAACCATAAAGCCCTGTAATACTTCTGGGGACTTCTGCATTCCCATTTGTTACTGAAGTTTCACTTGCTCAAAACCCAGTCGAATCCGACTCTAGGGGGCGGTGCTCACCTCCGTTTCCAAGCCGAAGAGCCAGCGCTGCCCAAGGACATCTCCGTAGTCACGTGGCCGGCATGACTAGATGCCGAGGCACACGGAATGCTGTCACCTTCCCACCGAAGTGGAACCTATTTATCTACCTGTAATTTCGTGCTTCCGAACTGCTAGTTTGGCAGGAGCTGGGGCCGGAGACGGGACCTCACTCCCTCATGCGGCACTCGGGTCTCGAACTGCCGAACTACCGACCTTCCGGTCCGCAGTTCAGCATCTTACCCACTGAGCCACCGCAGTTGGAGATAAAAGACAAAAATTTTCCGGAAATACAGAACAAAGGCCTCTGAACTAAAGCTGAAGGGTGAAATTGCATGGGTACCACTCACGACAGATCCGGATTTGTCACATGCATTCTGTTGTCAAGGTTTCCCCCATAACAGCAGTAAAAATGAGTCAAGCGCTTTCAAAAGCAGCCACTCCGCGAATGTACAACATTTTTGGGGAAAAGGATACCCACTTTTCATATTTGTTCAGGGGGGTCGCCCCCATGTTGGTCTGACGCAACAGAATACCAAACAGACCAACAAAGTTTCGTTCTGGGTATAAGCCTTCCTGAGCTTAGACCCGGCATGAAATTTTGTTGGTCTTAAAGGTGCCACTGGACTCAAAACTGTGTTCTGTTTTCACAACTGCATTAGCTCTCCTGATGTTATGAACCAGCGTGTCCTCTAGGGGGCATGATCACATTGCAAAAGACAATCTCAGCCCAGAAACTGGAAGATGGGCAGTTCCTGAATAGTCGTTATATTATTTATTTATTTATTTATTTATTTATTTATTTATTTATTTATTTATTTATTTATTATTTCCATCTATATCCTGCCCATCCCGCAAGCGGGGTCAGGGCAGGTAACGTCACATTATAATAAATACAATCTCAGTTTAAAACACGATAAAACATTCTAACAATTCAAACAAGGGGTACAGCTTGAGACAGCGTCAGTTGGCTATAAAGTTCTGGCCCGATGGTGCGGTGAGCTAAAGGCCAGTTGCCGGTGGTCAGTAAATAGACGGAGGTGACGGAAACCTCAGGGAGGCCGTAGATGGGCGCCCGCTGCCTCAGCCAAAGGCCTGGCAGAACAGCTCCATCGTGCAGGCCCTGTGGAATTGAAGGAGGAGAAGAAGAAGAAGAAGAGGAGGAGGAGGAGGAGATTGGATTTATACCCCACCCTTCACCACCCAAAGGACGCTCAGAATGGCTTACAAATTCCTTTCCCTTCCTCTCCCCACAACAGACACCCTGTGAAGTAGGTGGGGCTGAGAGAGCTCTGATAGAAACTGCTCTTTTTCAAGGACAGCTGTGTTGGAACTACAGCTTGCCCAAGGTCATCCAGCTGGTGCAAGTGGGGAATCAAACCTGGTTCTCCCACATTAGAGTCCACGCACTTAACCACTACACCAAACTGGCTCTCAGAAGAGACTGGATTTCTACCCCGCCCTTCACTACCCAAAGGTGTCTCAGAGCAGCTTATAAATTCCTTTCCCTTCCCCTCCCCACAACAGACACCCTGTGAGGTAGGCAGGGCTGAGAGAGTTCTGACAGAAACTGCTCTTTTTCAAGAACAGCTCTTATCAGAATTATGGCTTGCCCAAGGTCATCCAGCAGCTACAAGTGGAGGAGTGGGGAATTGTAAAGTACTGGGTTTCGGGCCTCATGACTCGGATGACGACATAAGAGAAGACGCGTTTATTCGTACTTCACATAAGACAAGAACACACAGTAACGGCCGGAGGCCAACTATATACAGTTAGGGGGGACGGCCCTATGTTCCTATTGGCGGGTTTGAATCGCCCGCCAATGCTGCCATTGGTTCACTACTGGCGAGCTCAGGAACCTAGTCCCTATTGTTCTCAGAGAGCGAAGCTTGGCTGTATTTCGCCAGCTCTGCCTTCTGATCCCAGGACACAACACCCCTCCCCCCATAGTTCGTCTCCTATCAGGTGATGTAGTCTTTTAAGTATGTTGGTGCCCTCCGTTCTCTTAGCGAACGTCGGGGGCCGGTACCGGACTGGCGGGGCCCCTATCGGGTGGTCCGCCCGCACAAGGAGCTTGGACCTCTGGTAGTAGCCGAGGCGGTGATGGTGGTGGCTGTAATGGCGGCGGCAGCGGCGGCGGCGGTTCAGCTGTCACCGGGGCCCCCTCCGGATTCCGTGGACTTTCTGGCGCTGGCTCCGCTGTCGGTGCTTGCGGTCGATCGGATGATGGGGCGGCGGCAGCATTTCCCGGTAACTGGATCTCTGTGTCGGGGTCTTGCCGCCTCCGGAGCTGGTCGACGTGTTTACGGAGGACCCGGTCCCCATCTGTTAGGACTTCGTATGACACTGGCCCGGTGGGTTTTAGGATGCGCCCGGCCACCCACTGCGGCCCCGCCCCGTAGTTCCGGAAGTAGACAGGGTCTCCCGGTAGGAAGCTTCGGGGCGCCTCCCTGTTCTCGACCAGCTTTCTCTCTGGGGCTCGGTCCGGGTGGAGTCTGTCTAATAAGGTGGTAGGGCGGCGGCCCATTAATAGTTCTGCGGGGCAATGCCCGGTGATGGGGTTTGGGGTGGTGCGGTATGTGAGCAGGAAGCGGGCCAGCCGGAACTCCCAGTCCCCCTCCGTTATGCGGCTCAGGGCCTCTTTGGCGGTACGTACCGTCCTCTCCGCCTGTCCATTGGTTGCCGGGTGGAAGGGCGCTGATCGTATGTGCCTGATGAGGTTCCTTTCGAGGAACGCTTGAAACTCAGCAGATGTGAACGCTGCCCCGTTGTCCGACACGATGGTATCGGGTAACCCGTGCGTCGCGAATATTTTCCGCAGGGCCCTTATTGCCGCTTTGGCAGAGGTGGTAGACACTGGGCTTATTTCCACCCATTTTGAATAGGAGTCTACCGTCACCATGAACTGGAGCCCCTGAAACGGCCCCGCAAAGTCAATGTGTAGGCATGACCACGGCTTGTGGGTAGACTCCCAGCTTTGGGTTGGCGCTCTCGGGGGATTGGGGCGGACTTCCTGACACCGTGTGCACCCTCGGACCCAGGTTTCAATTTCGGCGTCCATCCCGGGCCACCACACGTAGCTCCTTGCCAGAGCTTTCATTCGTACAATGCCGGGGTGGGCCTCATGTAGCGTTTCTAGAACCCCTTGTCTCATGGACCCCGGGATGACCACCCTGTCCCCCCATAACAAGCACCCTTTTAAGGCGGATAGCTCTTCCCGCCTGGCTTTGTATGCCGTGAACTCTGGCCCTGTCTGTTCCGCTGGCCATCCCCTCACCACCCAGTTTAGGACCCGGGAGAGAATGGGATCTCGGGACGTGCGGGCGGCCACATCTGCAGCCTGAAGGGGGGGTTTGGCAGCTCCTCCATTAACAATACTGCGGGAGCCGGGGCCGGATCTTCCCCTGTATGCGGCAGCGGCAGGCGGCTCAAGGCATCGGCATGCCCCAGCGCCTTGCCCGGCCGATGCTCCAACTGGTACTGGTAGCCCGCCAAAAACAAGGACCAGCGCAACACCCGGGGCGACAGTACCTGTGGCGTTTGTTTGTCCGCTGCAAACAGTCCCAAGAGCGGCTTATGATCGGTTACGAGCGTGAAGGGCCGCCCGTACACAAAGTTGTGAAACTTTTACCCCCGCCACCAGTGCCAAGCCCTCCCGGTCGATTTGAGCATAGTTCCGCTCCGCGAGGGACAGCGTGCGGGAGTAGTAAGCCACCGGGACTTCCCTCCCATCCGGTAGCTTGTGGGCCAAGACTGCCCCGACCCCATACGGTGATGCGTCGCACGCAAGGATTACCGGGAGCTTTTCATCAAAGTGGGCGAGCACCGCGTTCGAAATCAAGAGTACTTTAACCCCCGAAACGCCGCCGCCTCCCTCGCTCCCCATGCCCAAGGTGTCGCCTTATCCAGCAGCCTGTGCAGGGGTTCGGCCACGGCGGCCTTGTGGGGAAGAAAGGCGTGGTAAAAGTTCAGGAGGCCTAAGAACGCCTGGAGCTCGGCCTTGGACTTCGGGGCGGGGGCCTCCACGATGGCCTTCACCTTATCCCTCGCTGGATGCAGGCCTGTTGCGTCTACCCGGTATCCCAAGAACTCCACCTCCGGCACCCCGAGGAGGCACTTTTCCCGCTTCACTTTCAGCCCCGCGGCTTGGAAGCGTTCCAGTACAGTTCGGAGGCGGGCGGCGAAGCTTTCCGGGGTGGTCGCGGCGATGAGGACGTCGTCGAAGAACGGCGTCACCCCAGGGATCCCTTTCAACAAATCGTCCATTAGATTTTGGAATATCCCTGGGGCCACACTGACCCCGAACTGCAGCCGCTTCACCCGGAAGGCCCCCCGGTGTGTCACTATTGTTTGTGCCTCGGCCGTGGCCTCATCTACCGGGAGTTGCTGGTACGCCTGCGCGAGATCCAGCTTCCCAAATATGCGCGCCCCGCCAGTGTGGCTAAGACATGGCTGACCACGGGTACGGGGTATGCGTGCGCCTGAAGTGCCTGGTTAATGGTGCACTTATAATCCGCGCAGATGCGGATTTCCCCGTTTGGCTTGACGGGTGTCACAATCGGGGTCTCCCATCGAGCGTTCGGGACGGGCTCTAGGACTCCCTGGGCCACTAACCGGTCCAGTTCGGCCTCTATTTTCGGGCGGAGGGCCAGGGGCACGGTGCGGAAGCGCCGTCGGACGGGCGTCACGGTGGGGTCTAAGTGAAGCGACACCGGGGGCCCTTTGTAACATCCCAGTTTCCCGTCAAAGACCTCCGGGAATTCCTTGCACACCGCCCCCAGTCCCGCACCCTGCACTTATTCACTCCCCCAATCGTTATGCCTAGGGCTTCGAACCACGCCCGCCCCAGGAGACTCACGAGATTTCCCTCTACCACCACCAAGTCCAAGTTCCCCTCAAAGTCTCTGTACTGCACTCGGAAAGTGCCGACTCCCCGGATGGGGACAGGGTTCTTTTGAAAGTCCACCAAGCTTAGTGGCGATGGGCGAAGAGGGGGTCCCCTAATGGGCACAGTCTTTTTAAAGTGTCAAGGGAAATGATGGACGCCGCCGATCCCGAGTCCACTTCCATGCAACAGGGGGACCCCTCGATCCGCACGGTTACTTGGATCTTTGGGGCCGAGGAGAGGTTGGGGTTGGGGAGGCGAAGTACCTGCAGCGGCTGGTCGGTGAGGTGGTACAACTCGGCGACCTCTTCCGTCGTCTCGTAGGCGGTGGACGATGCGTGGCGCGGTGGAACCGATGCTCTCGAATTCCTGTGGCCCTTGGACCGGCAGACCCGTGCGAGGTGTCCCTGCTTTCCGCACCCGTGACAAACGGCATCCCGGAACTTGCAGGATTTCCTTCCGTGGCCTTCCCCGCAGCTGGCACAGACGATCCGGTTGCCGGAAGGCTTGGTTGGCTCTCTGTTGGCCTGCAGGAACGGCGCCGGCCGGCGTTGTTGAGGTCTGAGGGCGAAGACCTCTTCCGTATCTGCATACCCAGGGCTGGGACTCCTCCCGACCACATGGGCGGTCGCGGCCGGCCGTTCCCCTTCCGCGGCCTCGTGGGCTGTCGCGGCATCTAGGGCCTCGTCTAAGGAGAGCCTCCGGTGTCCCACCAACTTGCGCCGCAGCTTGGAGTCCGCCAGGCCCCACACGAACGGTGTCAGCAGGTTGTCCTCCACCTTCGGGAATCCGCAGTCCACTGCGAGCGCCCTTAGCGCGGCCAGGAAATTGGCAATGGATTCCCCTTGGGCCTGGACTCGCCTCTGGAAATCCATCCTCTTGGCCAGGAAGGTCGGTCGGGGGCTGAAGTAGGCATTGAGGACATCCAGGATCTCCCCAAACGAGCTCTCCAAGGCCGTGCGGGGCACCAAGAGGCTCTTGGCGAGGCGGACGGTTTGGGTGCCGCAGGCGTTCAGGAGGATCGCTCGTTTCTGGTCGGGGTGGCGGATTTCGTTGAGCTCCAAGTAGCTGATGAGCTGGTCGACCCATGCGTCCCAGGTTTCTGGCTGCGACGGGTCGAAGTGCTCCAGTGTTACATGGGAAGCGGCCATGGTTCTGTCTGGAACGGCGTGCGCCGGGGCGAGCGGTGCGGTGCTGCTCTCGGGGTCAGCGATGCGATGCTCGGCGAGCGGTGCGGTGCTGCTCTCGGGGTCAGCGATGCGGCGCTCAGCGGTGTCCTTTTCGTCGCTCATGGAGTCACGGAAGGCATTGAAATCCCACCTTCGTCGCCACTGTAAAGTACTGGGTTTCGGGCCTCATGACTCGGACGACGACATAAGAGAAGACGCGTTTATTCGTACTTCACATAAGACAAGAACACACAGTAACGGCCGGAGGCCAACTATATACAGTTAGGGGGGACGGCCCTATGTTCCTATTGGCGGGTTTGAATCGCCCGCCAATGCTGCCATTGGTTCACTACTGGCGAGCTCAGGAACCTAGTCCCTATTGTTCTCAGAGAGCGAAGCTTGGCTGTATTTCGCCAGCTCTGCCTTCTGATCCCAGGACACAACAGGAATCAAACCCGGTTCTCTCAGATTAGAGTCCACCCACTTAACCACTACACCAAACTGGGCCCTGGTCACAATAGGGAGCACGCTCCACCAGGCTGTGGCCATGGGTCAGACCTGGTGTTTGGCGTGGTGGTTAATAATCAGGAAGAACCGAGTTTGATTCCCCACTCCTCCCCATGCAGCTGCTGGTGTGACCTTGCGTCGGTCACAAGTTCTCTCAGAGCTGTTCTCTCAAGGGCAGTTCGGGAAAGATCTCTCTCAGCCCCACCTACCTGTCTGTTGTGGGGAGGGGAAGGGGAAGGAGATTGTAAGCTGCTCTGAGACGTCTTCGGGTAGTGAAGGTTGGGGTATAAATCCAATCTCTCCTCCTCTCCTCCTCCTCCTCCTTTTCCCCAGCTGTAATGTCTAGTTTGGCCCTGAGATCTCTGGACTGAGAGGCAGATTTTGCCTGCCCCCCCTTACTGGTTTCCCCTCGACAGAGCGATAGATCTTGCATTTTGCTTGCAAGATGTCCCCTGTTCTTTTATCCCGGGTTCTCCCCTCACACATTATTTAGCCAGTGCCTGGTTTAAAGCCTGCCTTTCTGCAAAAAACCCTGGACTCGAGGCCAATTACAATGAGAATAAAAACACTCTGCTATTAAAATTCCATCCTTGCCAGCAAACACATGTCACTTCGAAGGCCTCCCGAAGAATCCTGCCACGGCGAACATGTGGGATCCAGACAAATCGGAGGGCGTCATCTGTATAATAGGATCAGCTGCTGGAAAAAAGCCCCGGAGCGAGCGGCCGCTACCCTAACAGCTTTGGTGCTGGGAAGCGTCATCAAGTCACAGCCAAGGTACGGTGACCCCCTCAAGGCAAGGGATGAACAGGGCAAGGGATTGCCCGCCTCTGAGTAGCAACTCTGGATTCCCTTGGCCGTTCCCACCCGAGTACAAACCAGGGCTGACAAAAACCGAAGAAAAAAGGGGTGTGTGAACTCAACCCAAAATAAAGAATATTGACCACTGAGGAAGGCCCAAAGGGGCCGAAACATGTTTGGTCCTTAGAAGAAGAAGAGATTGGATTTATACTCCACCCTTCACTACCCAAAGGTGTCTCAGAGCAGCCTACAAACTCCTTTCCCTTCCCCTCCCCATAACAGACACCCTGCGAGGCAGGCGGGGCTGAGAGAGCTCTTGACAGAAACTGCTCTTTTCCAAGAACAGCTCTTATCAGAACTATGGCTTGCCCAAGGTACCCAGCCAGGTGCAAGTGGAGGAGTGGGGGAATCAAACCCGGTTCTCCCAGATTAGAGTCCACGCACTTAACCACTACACCAAACTGGTCAAAGGTTTTAGCCATCAATTGGATTTGTGTAACAATCAGCTTTGAATGATATAAGCTCTAAGTCTGATATTTTGGCTATTTCTTTTAACCTTATGTATGTTTTAATCATGTGTACACCCTAATAAATATTTGTATGTTTTTATTATAATTTATTTGTTAGCTTGACCCTCTTAGTTTGCAAACCAGGGCTGACTTAGCTTAGCTTAAGAACATAAGAGAAGCCCATGTTGGATCAGGCCAATGGCCCATCTAGTCCAACACTCTGTCACCCAGTGGCCAAAAATAACAGGTGCCATCAGGAGGTCCAGCAGTGGGGCCAGGACACTAGAAGCCCTCCCACTGTTGACACCCCCCAAGCACCAAGAATACAGAGCATCACTTGCCCCAGACCAAGAGTTCCTATAAGAACATAAGAGAAGCCAATGTTGAATCAGGCCAATGGCCCATCTAGTCCAACACTCTGTCACACAGTGGCCAAAAATACCAGGTGCCATCAGGAGGTCCATCAGTGGGGCCAGGACACTAGAAGCCTGGCGGCCATGTTAGTCCAGGAGCACCTTAAAAACTAGCAACATTTGTGGTAGGGGATGAGCTTTCGTGAGTCACTCCTCACTTCTTCAGATAGAGCTAGGATGCGAATCCATCTGTCCTATATCTTGTCCTGTATCTTGTTCTATATATGACTCTGAGAGACTGCTGAATTGCAGCTGATAATGAAGCTCAAGACAATGCATCCTCCTGGGCTGAATCAAGACCTAGGTTTCCTCTCTTGTTACCAATGCTGGTTTCTCCACTCCTCCTCCTCCTCCTCTGCATTTCACACCTCATCCAATCACGCTTGCTATTGTCAATCACCCGCTATTGTCATTCGCCTGCTAATGTCATTTGGCCTCTGAAATCACTCTCCAAGATACGACAGATGGACTCACGTTCTAGCTGTATCTGAACAAGTGAGCAGTGAGTCACAAAAGCTTCTACCCTGCCACAAATTTTGTTAGTCTTTAAGGTGCGACTGGACTCTTGCTCTTCTCTACATTCCTGTTACGGATGTTGACCAAGGTCTCTATAGAAAACAGTCCCAAAGGTAAATCATTGGGTTGGTGTATCTCACTGGTTCCCAAAGTTTGCAATACTCAGCATGGGTTCTGTAAGGGAAGATCTTGTCTCACTAACCTGTTAGTGTTTTTTGAGGGAGTGAACAAACATGTGGACAAGGGGGACCCAATAGATATTATTTACCTTGACTTCCGGAAAGCTTTTGATACAGCTCCTCATCAAAGGCTCCTAAGTAAGCTCAATAGTCATGGGATAAAAGGACAAGTCCTCTTGTGGATCAAAAACTGGCTTATAAATAGGAAACAGAGAGTGAGTATAAATGGGAAACTTTCTCAGTGGCGGGTGGTAAGCAGCGGGGTACCACAGGGATCAGTACTTGGTCCGATGCTTTTTAACTTGTTTATTAATGATTTGGAATTGGGAGTAAGCAGTGAAGTGGCTAAATCTGCAGATGACATGAAGTTGTTCCGGGTGGTGAAAACCAGGGAGGAGTGTGAGGCACTCCAAAGGGATCTGTTGAGGATGGGTGAGTGGGCGTCAACGTGGCAAATGGGGTTCAATGTGGCCAAGTGCAAAGAGATGCACATTGGAGCCAAAAATCCTGAATATAAATACACGTTGATGGGGTCTGAACTGGCAGAGACTGAGCAAAAGAGAGATCTTGGAGTCGTAGTGGATAACTCAATGAAAATGCCTAGACAGTGTGTAGCTGCAATAAAGAAGGCCAACGCTATGCTGGGGGTTATTAGGAAGGGAACTGAAAACAAATCAGCCAGTATCATAATGCCCCTGTATAAATCATTAGTGCGACCTCATTTGGAATACTGTGTACAGTTCTGGTCGCCACATCTCAAAAAGGATATTATAGCATTGGAAAAAGTGCAGAGAAGGGCAACTAGACTGATAAAAGGGTTGGAACACCTTCCCTATGAAGAAAGGTTAGGACACTTGGGGATCTTTAGCTTGGAGAAATGACGGCTGAGGGGTGACATGATCGAGGTTTATAAGATTATGAATGGGATTGAGCAGGTTGAGAAAGAAGTACTTTTCTCCCTTTCTCACAATACAAGAACTTGTGGGCACTCCATGAAATTGCTGAGCAGTCGGGTTAGAACAGATAAAAGGAAGTCCTTCTTCACCCAAAGAGTGATTAACATATGGAATTCACTGCCACAGGAGGTGGTGGCAGCTACAAGCATGGACCATTTCAAGAGGGAATTAGATAAACATCTGGAGCAGAAGTCCATCAGTGGCTATTAGCCACAGGGTATAGATGGGAGCTCTCGGTCTGGGGCAGGTGATGCACTCTATTCTTGGTGCTGGAGGGGGCAGCAGTGGGAGGGCTTCTAGTGTCCTGGCCCCACTGCTGGACCTCCTGATGGCACCTGGTATATTTTGGCCGCTGTGTGACAGAGTGTTGGATTAGATGGGCCATTGGCCTGATTCAACATTGGCTTCTCTTATGTTCTTATGTTCTGTATTCTTGGTGTTTGGGGGGCAGCAACAGTGGGAGGGCTTCTAGTGTCCTGGCCCCACTGGTGGATCTCCTGATGGCACCTGGTCTTTTTGACCACCATGTGACACGGAGTGTTGGACTGGATGGGCCATTGGCCTGATCTGACATTGGCTTCTCTTACGGTCTTAAGCTAAGCTGAGTCATCCCTGGTTTGCGAACTAAGAGGGTCAAGCTAACAAATAAATTATAATAAAAACATACAAATATTTATTCGGGCGTACACATGATTAAAACATACATGTTCTTATGTTCTTAATACCGCCCCCTGGGGTGCTCTGAATGATCCAGATTGGTGGTAGGAGCCTTGAATGCAAATTTGTCACTGCATCTTTTTGTCCACTTCTTGAAGGTAGATTTTGTTTGAAAAATTGGCAAAATAGTTAAATATTCAGAGATTGCAATGGATCTTTGCTTCACTGGAGAGGAGACATTTTCTTCTATGTAAAAATCTTTATTTCTAAGGGAAGGGGTACACAGGAAATCGACAAAACAACAAAGACACCTAAGACTACATCTTAACACTTTGACAACACGATCTACAGCAATGGAGATTCTTCTTCTTCTTCTTGACCCCTAGAAGGAAATCACCTGGATGTATTAACCTATGATTGTTAGTAAATAGGCTGCAGTTGCCCGGGCTCTCTTCCCATTGGCTATCTGCCAGGTTCCCTTCCAGGTCAGTCTAAACAATAGCACACAAGGTGAACACACATTAATCCTATAATGACTGAATTTTAGACCTTGCAACACACATATTTCCAACAGATTTTCAGGGGGGCGTTGTGTTTCTTTTTTCTGAAAAGGGGGTGGTAGGCCAAATAAGTTTGGGAACCTCTGGTGTATCTGAATAAGTGACTAGTGCTATGATCTATACATTTGCCTATATAAATAACCCACTAAGAATGGGCTAATCTGATCTTGAAGGGCATGGAAGAACCTCACTGTGCCAGAAGGTATTTTTCCACATTATCTCAGCATATTTTTAACTGCTATAGTCATGGAAGTACATGAAATTCTGAACTGTTCTTTGGCAGCTAATCCATACCTCATTCTGAACCTCCTTTTAAATAAAATATTCTGCTCTCACTAATGCAGGCGTACAGTTTATCACCATATGGTAAGAATGAGCATTCTTCGCCGCCGTCAGTCAATACGCCACAGAAGAAAGCGGGACAAATCTATTAGAACTCGGTATCAAATAAATTATTTTCACGCAGAAATTTAATGCATTTATCTCACTTCCCTCCGTATCATGTCAAACTATGATGTTTCCTATCAAGAAACACCGTCATCGATCATTTTTAATAGCCGCCATCAATATTATCAAAACTCCGGATAAGCTTTTAACCTAAATCTTTTTGGAGATATCGAAATCAATTCTTATTTTAAAAAGTGTATTTTATCCCGCAGAATTTAAAGGCCACTGGAAACGTTTTGAGATGTACATAATTCATAATACATGTATTCATATTTAATATCTTCATAGCAGTTGACAATATGAAGAGGAACGGTAACTCGAGGAAAACAAACCAACATTAATTCCCTCCCCCAACAACTGAGCTCATTCAGACACTTACCTTTAGAACTCTCCATGTTATTCTGGGCTGCCTGATCCTATGGGTGAAATGCTTTGGTCTGTACTGATCCTATGAATGAATGAATGAACGAATGAACGAACGAATGAACAAATGAATGAATGAACGAATGAATGAACAAACGAACGAATGAACGAACGAATGAATGAACGAACGAATGAATGAACGAATGAACGAATGAACGAACGAATGAACGAATGAACGAACAAACAAACAAACGAACAAACGAACAAATTAATAGTTATGGTCAAAGACCAGCACAAGATCCTTGGCTTAGCCACAAGCTAATGGACATGGGCTGTCATCAAGAATCAACAGAACAGGACAAAAAAAATAGCAGAAAATTTCACCCGTATGACATCCCTGGCGTTAAACAGCATTGATAGACTCATAGGCTGAGTTCAGACGGGCAATTTGCCCCGCTATAGCCACATTTCAGTCACGTTTCCCAAAAGGGTTAAAGGGGGCATTCACACAGGCACATCTGCCTGGCATTCCCCACCTGTAATGAACCCGTGCTGTTTCGCTTCACTCCCACATTTCAAAGATACCTGTTGAAAGCGGTAGCAAATCCCAGAGAGCGCCTTTATCCCGCTTCATTCCACTTCCGGGAAGTGTGAACACTAACCTGAAAAGCTGGGAACAACCCATGGTAAGGCATAAGGTGCACCTGATTGCCCTGGAGAGGCAGCAGTGATATGATTGGATGTGCTCCACTCTACCACCCAATGTGGTGCTGGCGCAACGGGATCCTCCCAAATCACCCTGATGCGCTTATGCGCACATACACACATAGCTGAATTACCAGGAAAAAGCCGTTTACAGCTGCGCCTCCGGGCCAGCAGTCTGAATGCTCCCGTGTGCCTTCTCCCGGTATGCTCCCGCATCAGTCTGCACAGTGTGACCGGGAAAACCGGAACAGATTGTTCCCAAGCTTTTTCCCCATGACTGGCTCCCGCTTCAAACTGCCAGTCTGAACCCAGCCATAGAATCACAGAGCTGGAAGGGTCATCTAGTCCAACCCCCTGCACGATGCAGGGAATTCACAAATACCTCCCCTTCCACATACCCAGTGACCGCTGTTCCACGCCCAAAAGATGACCAAAAACCTCCAGGATTCCCAGCCAAACTGGCTTGGAGAAAAATTGCTTCCTGACCCCAAAGGGGCGATTGGCACTTTGCTGGGCATGTAAGAAAGGGCCACGAGAACTAAGCCCTGAGGCAACCCATCCTGCCCTCCTTCTCATGATCTGCCTAAGTTCACAGAATCAGCAAGGCTGCCAGATGGCCATCTAGCCTCCAAAGAGGGAGAGCCTACCACCTCCCAAGGAAGTCTGTTCTGCTGAGGAACCGCTCTGACTGTCGGGAAGCTCTTCCTAATGTTTAGCTGAAAACTCCTTTGATTTAATTTCAATCTGTTGGTTCTGGTCGGACTTTCTGGGGCAACAGAAAACAACTCTGCACCATTCAGCTGGCTCCTAGCTTCTGTATGGCATGGGGTGGTGGAGGTGGATGTTGGTTGGGCTCAGTACCTCTTGGCACCATCCTGCACAGAATATAAGTGCACACAATGCCAGAAAATGTCCTTGCCGCTGATGTCCTTCTAAAGCTCCTGGGCTGGATGTGTGGTAACAGTATGAGTTAATCTGGGATTTTTGTTGTTGTTGTTGTTCAGTCGCACAGTCGAGTCTGATTCTTCATGACCCCATGGACCACATCACGCCAGGCCCTCTTGTCCTCCGTCCTGCCCCAGAGTTTGCTCAATTTCATGTTCGTTGCATCGATAACACTGTCCAACCATCTCATCCTTTGCCGTCCTCTTCTTCTTTGACCTTCAGTCTTTCCCAGCATCAGGGTCTTCTCCAGTGAGGGCTCCCTTCTCATTCGGTGGCCAAAGTATTTGAGCTTCAGCTTCAGTGTATCTGGCCTTCCAGGAAACAGTCAGGGTGGATTTCTTTTAAGATTGACTGATTTGATTTCCTTGCAGTCCGAGGGACTCTCAAGAGTCTTCTCCAGCACCATAGTTCAAAAGCATCTATTCTTTGGCGCTCGGCCTTCCTTATCGTCCAACTCTGGCAGCCATACATTACTCCCGGGAATACCATCACTTTGACCATACGGACTTTTGTTGGCAGGGTGATGTCTCTACTTTTTATCATGCTGTCTAGGTTGGCCATCACTTTCCTCCCCAGGAGCAGGCGTCTTTTAATTTCATGGCGGCAGTTACTGTCTGCAGTGATCTTGGATCCCAGGAACGTGAAATCTGTCACTGCTTCCACGATTTCCCCTTCTGCCAAGGAGTGATGGGGCCGGATGCCATGATCTTAGTGTTTTTTGATGTTGAGTTTCAAGCCAACTTTTGCAGTTTCCTTTTTCATTCTCAGCAAGAGGCTCTTTAGGTCCTCCTCACTTTCTGCCATTAGAGTGGTATCACCGGCAAACTACCTCTTTGTGTCTCTTGCCTTGACAACCCCATGACTGAGGTTGCAGTGAGTCATCTGTGACTTGATGGCACATTCTTCTTTTTCTCCTCTTCCTCATTTAGAGGCACTAATCCTCTGAATTAGTGCCTAAATCTTATGTTCTTATGAAGGCCTCGGCCTCTCTGCCCTGTTGCTGGCCCTCCAGAGGAACTGATTGGCCACTGTGTGAGACAGGATGCTGGACTGGATGGACCACTGGTCTGAGCTAGCAAGGCTCTTCTTACGTTCTTACGTTTTATCTCTGCATTTGCCTGATTCTTTCAAGATTTGGAGCTTCTCCCTGCCCCATAGACTTGGTGTAGGGGGCAGGCTGGGTATAGGGGATTTATGTCTGTAGGCTGGAGATTTTGGATAAGGGAACAACACAGTGGCAACTTTCCCACTAGCTGTTTCAAGACTCCTTCCTCTCTTCCTTTCCCTTCCTTTCCCTTCCTTTCCCTTCCTTTCCCTTCCTTTCCCTTCCTTTCCCTTCCTTTCCTTTCCTTTCCTTTCCTTTCCTTTCCTTTCCTTTCCTTTCCTTTCCTTTCCTTTCCTTTCCCTTCCCTTCCTTCCTTCCTTCCCTTCCTTTCCTTTCCTTTCCTTTCCTTTCCTTTCCTTTCCTTTCCTTTCCTTTCCTTTCCTTTCCTTTCCTTTCCTTTCCTTTCCTTTCCTTTCCTTTCCTTTCCTTTCCTCTCCTCTCTCTCTCTCCTCTCCTCTCCTCTCCTCTCCTCTCCTCTCCTCTCCTCTCCCCTCCCCCCCTCCCCTCCCCTCCCTTTCCCTTCCCTTTCCCTTCCCTCCCCTCCCTTCCCTTCCCCTTCCCCTTCCCCTTCCCCTTCCCCTTCCTTCCTTCCTTCCTTCCTTCCTTCCTTCCTTCCTTCCCCTGCACGTCCCCATGTATAGACTAAAGTGGAAGTCTGGGCTGTAGGTATAATAAAGGAGCTGTCTGCCATGGTTATATATCTCGACATATGTATTTTAATATACTTTACGATGTGGTAATGCCACAAACTGTAATTGTTGATTGCGTAACTATAAATCCTCATGGAGGCCAGCCATGAAACTGGCACGGAGCAGATTATTTGAAAAGCAGCTCCCGTTTCTTTTCCTCCTCGGAACTTTTCTCCGGAAGACTCAGCGCTAAAGGCAAATTGGAGAATTCTACTGTTGAGTAATGCTCTCCGCTTCAGCCAGCACACGGAGGTTTGGAGGAGGCCACTCAGAGGTACCTTGGAAGTTGGCAGCTGGGGCGGATGAAGGCTCATTGGTGCCCTAAGCACTGACCAATCTCGGTGACCCCCCTCCTTTCCACACTGACCCCAGTCCATTTTAGTCGTTGACCGGTCTGACCAGATATACAACGCAGGTTGCAGCAATACAAAAACTTATTCACACGATAACACAATATCCTGTACAAACTAAGCCAAGCTCTGGCAACATAAAGTTGTACAAAAATGCAACACAACATCTGTTTTAATATTTCACAAGTGAAATGGGTCAAAGTTCCAAGATTCATCACCCGAAAGGCATTTTTTCTACATTTTTTTCACCCTCTCCCCCAACTTTGTGCTGCCCCCTATGGCGCTGATGCCCTAAGCACGTGCTTAGTCATCTTAAGGGTGAATCCGCCACTGGTTTGCAGGCACAGAGACGAAGAAGGAATGCCGAAGAGGAACGTGCCATTGAGTTGGAACCCGACTCATGGTGACACCCCCCCCCATCCACAGGCCGTTCCAGGCAAGAGATGGTTTGCCGTTGCCTTTCCTCTGCATAGCAAACCCCAGTGTCCCTTGGAAGTCTCTCATCCAAGTACTGACTCATGGAAACTGAGAAAGGACAGTTAAACGAGGGTCACCAGGTCCCCCTTGGCCATCAGTGGGGAGGATGGGGGAGTAAAATTGCCAGATCCAGGCTGGGAAGCTCTTAGAGATTTGGGGTGTGTGGAGAGGGTTACAAGGCCATAGGGCCCACCTTCCAAAGCATCAATTTTCTCTGCAGTCTGGAGATGAGCTGTAATTCCCGGGGATCTCCAGGTCCAACCTGGAGGCTGGCAATTCTAAGCACTGAGAGAGCCAGTTTGGTGTTGTGGTTAAGTGCGCGGACTCTAATCTGGGAGAACCGGGTTTGATTACCCCACTCCTCCACTTGCACCTGCTGATGTGACCTTGGGTCAGTCACAAGCTCTGGCACAGCTGTCCTTGGAAAAAGAGCAGTTTCTGCCAGAAGTTCTCTCAGCCCCACCTACCTCACAGGGTGCCTGTTGTGGGGAGGGGAAAGGAGAAGGAGTTTGTAAGCCGCTCTGAGATGCCTTTGGGCAGTGAAGGGTGGGGTATAAATCCAATCTCCTCCTCCTCCTCCTCCTCCTCCTCCTCCTCCTCTTCTTCTTCTTCTTCTTCTTCTTCTTCTTCTTCTTCTTCTTCTTCTTCTTCTTCCCTCTTCCTCTTCTTCTTCTTCCTCTTCCTCTTCCTCCTCTTCCTCTTCTTCTTCTTCTTCTTCTTCTTCTTCTTCCTCTTCCTCTTCTTCTTCTTCCTCTTCCTCTTCTTCTTCTTCTTCTTCTTCTTCTTCTTCTTCTTCTTCTTCTTCTTCTTTCCCTAGGTTAAACGGAAGAAGAAGAAGAAGAAGAAGAAGAAGAAGAAGGTGACATCAACTCACAACTGCGTCATGGTGACCCCATCCATGGGGCATTCCAGACAAGAGGCAAGTAGATGTGGTCTGCCATGGCTTTCCTCTGCACAGCAACCCCCGTCTTCTTTAGAAGGCTCCCATCCAGGTACTGACTTATTAAAATCAAGAGAAGTGAGTTAAACACAAGAAGAAGGAGGAAGAGGAGGAGCGAGGCAGGACGGCTTCATGGTGACCCTGTCTACAGGGAGTTCTGAGCAAGAGATGAGCAAAGGTGGTTGGCCATGACCTGCCTCTGCATAGCAACCCTGGACTTCCTTGGTGGTCTCCCATCCAAGTACTGACCTGGGCTGACCTCCGTTTAGCTCGGAAGCTCCGATGAGCCCAGGCATACTGACCAGGGCTGACCCTGGTAGCTCCGAGCCTTGATGAGCCTAGGCAAGCCAGGTTATTGGTGCTGCTAAACCAGTCTAAAATGACCATTATAAAGTGGGGGGGGGGGAGGAACCCTTTCAGCTACGGCTGGTAATTTTTAAAAAACCACCCTTTTATTTTGGAAATTAGGCAGTTGGAAGAAGGCAAGTTAGGATGACGAGAACAGTGGATTTTGGAGTGAGGAGCATAGAAAAGGGATGTGTAACCAGTCCTTAAGTTGGAAACCCGCAGTGATGGGATGTAGCCAGTTTGTTATAGTGGTTAAGTGCACGGACTCTAATCTGGGACAACCGATTTGATTCCCCCACTCCTCTACTTGCAGCTGCTGGATGACCTTGGGCAAGCCATAGTTCTGTCAGAGCTGTTCTCTCAAGGGCAGTTCTCAAAAGAGCTCTCTTAGCCCCACCTACCTCACAGGGTGTCTGTTGTGGGGAGGGGAAGGGAAAGGAGTTTGTAAGCTGCTCTGAGACTCCAAGTGAAGGGCGGGGTATAAATCCAATCTCCTCCTCCTCCTCCTCCTAGAATCATAGAATGTTAGAGTTGGAAGGGACCTTGCAGGTCATCTAGTCCAACCCCCTGCACTCTGCAGGAACATAGCCCTACATACCTACAACATACCCAAAAGATGGTTGTCCAGCCTCCGCTTGAAAACGTCCAGGGAAGGAGCATCCACCACCTCCTGAGGCAGACTGTTCCACTGCTCAACCACTCTGACAGTTAGGAAGTTTCTCCTGATATCTAGCCGGTATTGACTCCCTTGTAATTTCCACCCATTAGATCTAGTCTTGCAATCCAGAGCAAGACAGAATAGATCTGTTCCATCTTTTACATGACAGCCCTTCAGATACTTGAAGACTACAATCATGTCCCCTCTTTCCCAGGCTAAACATACCCAACTCTTTCAGCCTTTCCTCATAAGACTTGGATTCCAACCCTCTCACCATCCTGGTTGCCCGCCTCTGGACACGCTCGAGCTTGTCAACATCCTTCCTAAAATGTGGTGCCCAAAACTGGATACAGGACTCCAGGTGAGGCCTGGCCATAGCAGAATAGAGCGGAACGACCACCTCCCGTGATCTGGACACAATGCTCCTGTTAATGCATCCTAAGATTGCATTAGCTTTCTTCACAGCCACACCGCACTGCAGGCTCATGTTGAGCTTGTGATCAACTGGAACACCTAGATCCCTTTCACATGTGCTGCTGTCCTCCTCCTCCTCCTCCTCCTTCTCTTCTTCTTCTTCTTCTTCTTCTTCTTCTTCTTCTTCTTCTTCTTCTTCTTCTTCTTCTTCTTCTTCTTCTTCTTCTTCTTCTTCTTCTTCCTCATCCTCATCCTCTTCTTCCTCTTCCTCCTCCTCCTCCTGAACTCTGTGGGGAAGTGTGAGGCTGCTGTTATTTGGTAGTGAGGCAAAGGCACTCTGCATATGAGCAGAGGCACTTTGATGCCCATATTCCAGGACTGGGCTTGGTATTGAAAAGAGATTCCTAGACTGAGTCCTGGTGGTTAGCCATCAATTAAGTCCAAGGATGTATGTATCGAAGGAGGAAGATGTTGCTTATTATTGAGAAAGGAGGGGTTGTAAAAACGGTATACAAGGAGGAGGAAGAGGAGGAAGAAGAAGAAGATGAAGAGGAGGAAAGGGAATTGTTGTGTGGAACAGAACAGTGTTCTCTGGTTGTCGTTTGCATGTAATAGAGCTGTGATAATGTTCTGAAATTTGGCAGGAAGGCTCTATCGGGGAAGGGATGCGATCCCTGAAGAATTCGTCTCAACCGAATGGCAAATGAGGAAAGAAAGGCGACATATTTCCCACTGGGACCTACAGAAAGAAAAATCAATATCCCCCCCATGAGTAACTGCAAAACCAAATGAGGCGAATGAATATTTTTTGCAAATGAAAGAACATTTTTTTAAAAAAAGAAACTCCACACAATTATTAACACGTTAGACATGAGTGTGGCAATTGAAGTTATCAGTAGAATGGCCAACGCAGAGTGTGGGGAGTTACAATTTGCTGCCAGTTTGGTGTGGTGATTAGGTGCGCGGACTCTAATCTAGGAGAACCGGGTTTGATTCCCCACTCCTCCACTCGCAGCTGCTGGATGACCTTGGGCAGGCCATAGTTCTGACAAGAGCAGTCCTTGAAAGGGCAGTTCTCAGGAGAGCTCTCTCAGCCCCACCTACCCCACAGGGTGTCTGTTGCGGGGAGGGGAGGGGAAAGGAGTTTGTAAGCCGCTTTGAGACTCCAAGGTCGACTCTGCATTTGCATTTTTAAATCAGTTGCGTGCTGCTGTGACGCCGTCTTTCTCTATGCTTGCTTGAATGTTGTTTGGAGAAGATTCTTTTGAAGCAGTCCGGAGGTGCAATGACAGTGGAGCCGCCCCGAAAGGACGATAAACATATGTGGACATGCAAAAGTATGCTAGCACTGTTGAAGTGTGAAAACGACACCAAATGTGGACAGCTTTTTTGAAGATGGAGTCAAAAGGCTGGTGGGAAAGACAAATGCAGATTCAGTCAGAGTGAAGGATGGGATATAAATCCAATCTCCTCCTCCTCCTCCTCTTCTCCTTCTCCTTCTCCTTTCCCTTCTCCTTCTTCTTCTTCTGCTGATGCCAGAGTAGGTAACTACTCACCTCTCTCTCAAAAATGGGGGAGGCTGTTGTGGTGCCATGCTGTGATGTAACTTCTGGTTGTGTGCCCAGAAGTGCTATCATTGAGTCACATGATGCTCTCGGAATTCCCCTAAATCCCTATGTCAGAAAACTTAAAGATCTGGGAAATCCCTAGAGTGCCACTGACACCACGACATCACTTCCGGTTATGCAACAGGAAGTGATGTCACAGGGTTGAGTGATGTCGGTTTCCATAGTCTCCGCCCCCTCAGTGCTCCCTCCGGTCTTATTTGCTGCAGTTCGTTGGATGTTGCCGCACATTAATGGAGCGATATCTTGATTTCCACCCTCTCTCTGCAGGTGTGCTGTTTTGGAAAAGCCTTTCTAATAAATTTCCGAGCGACACGGGCTGCGGTTCTCCATGCAGCCAGTTCATCAAACTGGTTTAATTATTCTTCTCGATATCATTTTTTTTAAAAAAAACAAACAAGATAGAACTTAAGTCGATCCCCGAAGCAGCTTGTAGCTCTATTTATAATCCCTTGTTTAGGGTTCTGGAGCCAATTTACCTACCACATTATACTCATTATATCCAAGCTGAATTAAGTTAATTATATGATTGAGATTTCAGGCATAACACGCTCTTCGGAAAACGGCATCTGTCCCCAGACGTGGCTATCCTAACTAAGAGAGAAGGATAATACGGATTTGTTCAGCTCTTAAGGAGAAAAGTATTCATTTGACACAGTACTTGACTTTCCAACATGCAGGATTCCCAAGGCTCCCATCAAGCTCTGCGGGGGAACAGCAAGTGCCCAATCCTTCAAGGAAACCCAGCAACGGCAAAGCGGAATAATCAGGGGTTGCTTGACAGTGGCAATATGGCGAGAGAAAAGCGACCGTGACCCAGTTTAACGTGGATATTTCTTTGGCTATTTCTTTCTCCCTTTCTAGAGCAGGTAGAGAAAGGTTGCGGTCACACCGAAGGGAGAAAATGCGGGCAGGGAGTGAGGCTGTTTGCCCTGCCTGCAATGACGCGCCTTTGCATGATCATACCTCCCGCCAGGCGCCCTGCAGTTCCCAATGATACTGGGTTTTCAGCAGTAGCTTTTCACCATGCTACTGAGGCGCGAAAGGACACCCCGCCGATGACTCCGGGACGTCAGACAGATGTGTCTGTCTGATTGCATCCCTTTAATCCACGGGGGAATTGCATGTCTGCCGCGGCTTCCAGTATGTATGATCGCACCCAAAGAAGTCCTTTTCTCCCTTTCTCACAATACAAGAGCTCGTGGGCACTCCCTGAAAATGCTGAGCAGTCAGGTTAGAACAGATAAAAGGAAGTCCTTCTTCACCCAAAGAGTGATTAACACATGGAATTCACTGCCACAGGAGGTGGTGGCAGCTACAAGCATGGACAGTTTCAAGAGGGAATTAGATAAACATCTGGAGCAGAAGTCCATCAGTGGCTATTAGCCACAAGGTATAGATGGGAACTCTCACTCTGGGGCAAGGGATGCTCTCTATTCTTGGTGCTTGGGGAGGCAGCAGTGGGAGGGCTTCTAGTGTCCTGGCCCCACTGCTGGACCTCCTGATGGCACCTGTTATTTTTGGCCACTTTCTGACACAGAGTGTTGGACTGGAAGGGCCATTGGCCTGATCCAACATTGGCTTCTCTTATGTTCTTATGTTCCGATTGCTAGTCCCTCTGGTTCGAATCCAGACAGAACCCATTGCCATCTGGGGGGGTTATGCAGGCTGCCTCCTCCATCTTCTTCTCACTCAGCTTTCAAAGAAGCCTGATAAAAGATTGCTTTTTGTCAAGCCATGGACCAGAGACCTCCATAACTGCATCTTCCTGAGAGATGTGGAGCAACACCCTTTGTGGTGACCATTGGAGTGTGCAGCTCAGCATGCCTGGACATTGTGGGCCAATATATCACTCGAAGTGTGTACAGATGTTAATCTTCTTGAATGGGATGTGTCTCTTTGTCTTAACCTGGGAGCCGCCCTCTCGTCTCACCCTCTCCCTTTGTCCTCTCACTCTCTCTACATGGCCTTCCATGGAGACTTTGCAGGTCTCTTCTGTAGAGACAATGCCCTCACACTCCCACACACGTGATGCTAGACAAGCTGGCCATTTGTGATAGGGAAGTCCTCTTTAGATTAGGCTTCTCTCTCTCCTTTCAGCTGCAACCTGAATGTGAACTGGATCTACATGAATAAATTTAAGTTTCCCTTTTATGCAGTATGCTCCTTGGGAGATTTATTTATCACACTCAGAATCACGCTTCTATGGCTGGGCAAACTCTGCTATGTTAACCAAATATCCTGATCACAGCAGTATATTTTTCAGAGGCTGTGCTGAATTATGGGGGATCACCTAAGGCTCACACTCAACATGGAGCTAATTTGAGTCCAGAAGTACCTTAGAGACCAACAAGATTTTTGGGATATGAACTCTTGAGAGTCAAAGTTCCCTTCAATAGATATCTGCTGAAGGAAGATTTGAGTCTCGAAAGCTCATAGCTTGGGAATCAAATTAATAGGGATGGGCATGAACCGGCTGATGAACTAAAATTCATCACAAATTTTGTCTGGTTCATAGTTTGCGAAGCAATGTTCTCAAACTGAAGAACTGCCATGAACTTTCACAAATTCTGATGCGGTTCCTGGTGGTTCATGAAGAGCAGAGAGCAGTGGACTTCACGAAAAACAGCTGCTGTTTGGTTTAAATGGTCCCCTGCTTTCTGCTCCTCATGGCTTTTCGTGGGGAGCAGGAAGCAGAGGCTTAAACTTTAAATAGCTCAGAACCAATACGAGCTGGGTCAGTTTGCAAACCAACCTCTTGGTTCCTATGGTTTCATGGTTTGGTTTGTGTTTCAGCTACAAACTGGACTGCAAAAACGGGGTTTGTGCCCATCCCTAGTCTCTCAGATGCTCCTGGTCTCGAATCTAAGGTGCTTCTAGTACTCTTCTACCGCAGACTAACATGGTTATCTGCTGAAACTCAGCTTGGAGAACAGCTGCAGAGCTGTGTGGATTGGCACAGCTGTGGGCAGATACGTGCTTTTCGGAACGTTTACCCAGGCAGCACCCTTTTGGAATCCAGCCACATCACATAGTGTGTGAAGGAACGCCATCGAACTCCCGTAACAAGTGGGGACATGATAAAAAAAACATTCCCGAGGAAGGGCTTTATGTAGGGCAGAGGAAGTTCAGTCAAAAAGGGCAGGCATCTTAAATAACCAGACGGGATGACTGAGCCGGAGTGTTCTTTGCCAATGAACTCTGCGTGCCGATGGCTATCGTGGTGCATCAGCAGTGTGTATAATTGCTGTGATTAAGTACTTAAGCGGTTCTCAAAGCCACTTCAACTGGAAGCCACTGAGAACTAGCCCGACTCGCAGAATTACCCAGGGACTGTTAATCTCCCTCCTTCCTTGTTTCTCTTGCCTTTCCCCCACCCTCTGACTCATCCTGCCTGGGCTCAGGGTGAGTGTGAACAAGTTGCAGTTGCTAGGCAACTCGTCAGCCCAGAGGCCCTTGAAGGCACAGGGGATGGAGGGGGTAGGGTTACCAGATCCAGGTGGGGAAAGTCCTGGAGATTTGGGGGTGGAGCCTGAGGAGGACAGGGGCCTCACTGGGGTACAATGCCATACAGTCCACCCCCCACAGCATCCCTTTTCTCCAGGGCAACTGTCGTGTGGAGATGAGGTGTAATTCTGGGGGATCCTCAGGTCCCACCTGGAGGCTGGCATCCCTAGCTCCATCCCCATGGAGCTGATGTAGCAGGAGGAGGAAATAATGGGTGAGGGGAAATGATGCCATGAGACATCACCACATTGTGTATAGCACTGGGACATCTTCCAATCTTCATGTTTTTTACCACAGAGATTTGGGGCAGTTCCTAGAGCATCACACAATATAGTGACATCACTGGAGCACCCCTGCCCATGGCTTCACCTCTGAAATGCCTCTGAGGTTTGTCAGCAGAGGGCTGGCAACCCATATTCTAGGCCCCTTAGCCTGAGGCTCTATGTGAGAAGGCAAGTGTGGACAAACGGGGCCTAATCAGAGAATAAGTCTGACCCACAAATCAAGCAGTCAAAGAAAAAGCTTTCTGTGTATTACAGTCTGAAGCACTACAGCACAATAAATAAATTCCTACAAATCATAAGAAAATCCTAGTGCAAAGGGTACATCGTCAACATCGTCTCCGGATTAGATAACAACGTTTCCCAATTATATAACCGCCTGGGATCCATTAGAAGTTTAGTAGCATATTTGAGCCTGAACATTTACTGAGATCAGCGTCCCCTCTGAATGGATTATCTCTCACAACTTGTCGTAAACCACTTTATGAATAAGAGAACTTTTGTACTACTCTAATATTTCCTGAGGAAGACCCCATTTTGAAACGTTGTTATATAATCCGGAGACGACGTCGATGACGTACCTTTGCACTAGGATTTCCCTGTGATTTGTAGGAATTTATTTATGGCGTTGCAGTGCTTCAGACTGTAATACATAGAAAGCATTTTCTTTGCGAGTCTTGTTGACTGCGTGATTTGTGGGTCAGACTCTCACGACTGTTTCCTTTATACTTGTTCTTTATGCGAGAAAGGCCAGGGTTGTTGTTATCATATTGCACATTTCTTTAGTTTCAATTGTATTCTTTGTGATCTTTTTTTTGTTTGAAAGCCACTTTGGGAGCCCCCGTCTTGAACAAGAGGAGGGTAAAATTCTTAAATAAACAAAATGCCAGGAATCATTCACCCGTGGCCGCTGCTGCTAGGCGATACCGTGTTTCTGTAGGATGCTCAGGGCCCAGACGTTGTGCCGCTCGGCACAAAATTCTACAAAACGTGAGGAGTGATAGCATAACTCCTGATGTCATCTGCCAAATCCTAAGTAGCTGTGTGAACCTGCACCAAGTGTTTTGTGTTCTTGGCTTTGAGAAAGGGTAGCGTTCGTTGCCAGGAAAATGTAGAGTCCGTACAGACGGAGGGGAAAATTATGAACGTTATGGCTGTACAATTACAAACTCGGATTAACGTATTCTAGAATTCCTTTTCTCCCCCCCCACCCTCAGTGCTATCACATGAGTCAGACTGGGTGTATCAGTTAATTACCTCAGATTGCCTTCGTGTTCGAACAGCTACCTCTTAAAGCCGTCTTCTCTCTCGAGCGGCAACCAAGAATGCGATGACCTCTCTCACACAACTAGGTGACCTCTTCCACTTGATGGAACGGATGCTTCTTTGGACTAGGAAGTGTGACCACAGTTATTAGCAGGAAGTCGCCGGAGCCGGCTATGGCACATTCGATGCTGGGCAGATTCTTGCCGGTGTTTGACCTTGGAGAAGTCAGGAGCGAAGATCGTAGGACGGGAGCCTCGGAAATGGGGAGAGAGAGAGAGAGAGAGAGAGAGAGAGAGAGAGAGAGAGAGAGAGAGAGAGAGAGAGAGAGAGAATTCTACGACGCCAAGCTCAATGGGCAGGTTGGAAATGACAACTCTTGACCCTCATGGGCAACTTCACTGAAAGGGACTGTTGACAATTGTAGCCGGAGATGCACCGAAGGAGACTAAATTTCCTGCTCCAATGAAAGTTAATGTTGCTAATGTTATGAAGAAAGTGAGTGCTACCACACCTGTTCCCCAGGTTGCGGTGATATAATTACTAGCGGTTGTACAATTTATGGGGGAGGAACGTGCACTCCCATGATGGGGTATAAAGGTGAACAGGGAGGAGGAAATTATGCTCTCTGGATCCCCATCTATTACTTTCACTCAGCGCTGCCTCAAGGGTAAAAAACTAGCTTCGCTCCCCATCTTTCCCCCCCTTCGCTGTGCTTGTATCAGTCACACCCATGTATTTCTGCTATGATTTGTGTGCTATTTCCAACTTGGCAAGAGGGCAAGTGGGGCATCCAATCTTTGGCCTTGCTTCAGAAGTTGCGGATGAATACAAATGCCTGAAGTTTACACAGGCTTACTCGATCGCTATAGCAACGCGTTGGTTAAAGATGGTGTTTTCTTAACGGCAAGTATTGGTAAATAAAACTCTTATTCAACGTGCTGTTTGAGGGCGGATTCCTTTTAGAGACATATAAGTGAGCTGGGTTTGATGGAGTTATGAGGGGAGGGATGAATATAGGTTGACTTCACTTGACTGAGTGACGACTACTTGGTTTGTGGACATCAGGGGAACTTTGGGCCTCATCTTCTGAGATCCTTCTTTCTCATGGAGGTAAAACCTAGGCAGCGTAATAAAAAGTAGAGACATCTCCCTGCCAACAAAAGTCCGTATGGTCAAAGAAGAAGAAGAAGAGTTTTGGATTTATACCCCGCCCTTCACTACCCAAAGGCGTCTCAGAGCGGCTTACAAACTCCTTTCCCTTCTCCTCCCCACAACAGACACCCTGTGAGGTAGGTGGGGCTGAGAGAACTCTAACACAAACTGTCCTTGAGAGAACAGCAGTGCCAGAGCTTGTGACTGACCCAAGGTCACATCAGCAGGTGCAAGTGGAGGAGTGGGGAATCAAACCCGGATCTCCCAGATAAGAGTCCGCGCACTTAACCACTACACCAAAATGGCTCTCAAAGCAATGGTATTCCCAGTAGTACTGTATGGCTGCGAGAGTTGGACGATAAGGAAGGCCGAGCGGCAAAGAATAGATACTTTCGAATTATGGTGCTGGAGAAGACTCTTGAGAGTCCCTCGGACTGCAAGGAGATCAAATCAATCAATCCTAAAAGAAATCAACCCTGACTGTTCCCTGGAAGGCCAGAGACTGAAGCTGAAGCTCAAATACTTTGGCCACCCAATGAGAAGGGAGCCCTCACTGGAGAAGACCCCGATGCTGGGAAAGACTGAAGGTCAAAGAAGAAGGGGACGGCAAAGGATGAGATGGTTGGACAGTGTTATTGAGGCAATGAACATGAAATGAAGCAAACTCCGGAGCACGATGGGAGACAGGAAGGCCTGGCATGATGTGGTCCATGGGGTCGTAAAGAGTCGGACTCGACTGTGCAACTGAACAACAATGACAAAACCAAGTTGAAGTTAGTCACAAAGCAGCGTCAAGTATCCATCACGCTCAAAGCGCGGCTATAAAGAACAACTTTGTCATATAGTTCCTCCCAAATTGTACAGAAAAATATCACACAACTGGAAGAAAAGAGTGGAAAGAGGAAAGACCACACTGAGAGGAAATCGTGGATCCTCAAGTGGAGCACAGAGAAATCTCTAGGTCTCTCCCCCCCCCCAAGATGGTGGAACAGATATAGACATTTGAGGGGAGCTAGTTCTGTATTGAAATTCTCTCCACAGTACACATGAATGCATGGAACTGCCTTCTACGGAATCAGGCCCTCGGTCCATCAAAGTCAGTATTGTCTACTCAGACCAGCAGCGGCTCTCCAGGGTCTCAGGCAGAGGTCTTTCCCATCACCTACTGCTAGATCTTTTAACTGGAGATGCTGGGGATTGAACCTGGGACCTTCTGCATGTCAAGCAGAGGCTCTGCCACTGAGCCACAGCCCTTCCCAATAATGGTTTATGGACTTCAGATGCTGACTTCAGATGTAGATGTGGTGTTTTATTTTTGTTGGTCTCAGGAAAAGGTATTACATGGACTGGAGTTTTGGCTTATTTTTTAGTCGCTTCGTTTATAAGCCACATACAGCTGATCTCCGACAGAAAGAGACCGGTTCACCAGGAGAAAAACGGCTGCTTCGGAAGGTAGACTCTCTGGCAATAGCAAAGGTAAAGGTAAAGGTTCCCTTGCTCGAAAGCCAGTCGAATCCGACTCTAGGGATGCGGTGCTCATCTCCGTTTCCAAGCCGAAGAGCCAGCGCTGTCCGAAGATGTTTCCATGGTCATGTGGCCAGTATGATTAGACACTGAGGCACACGGACCACTGTTACCTTCCCACCGAAGCGGCACCTATTCATCTACTTGCAATTTCATGCTTTCGAACTGCTAGGTTGGCAGGAGCTGGGGCCAGAGACGGGAGCTCACTCCGTCATGTGGCACTCAGGTCTCGAACTGCCAAACCACTGACATCAAAGCCCCTCCCCTCCCCCAATCCCACCCCCTCAGGCTCCACCCCCCCAAATCTCCAGGTGTTTCCTACCCTGGAGCCGGCAATCCTAAAGTCCGCCCTCCTAAGCAGCCATTTTCTCCAGGGGAACTGATCTTTGTAGCCTGGAGGTCAGCAGCAATCCCAGGAGAGCTCCAGTCCTCAGCTGGAGGTTGGTAACCCTGTGCAAGCCAGGCTCTTTTTAGCACCTTTATGCCCTCTACTTTCAGTGAGAAGGTGGTCAAAGGTGGCTCTCCTGTTCTTGATCTCGGAGAAAACCCACACGAGGACACAGACCTGCTTTTTAATGAGGATTGCCAGCCTCCAGGCAGTGCCTGGAGACCTCCTGCTCTTACAAATGATCTCCAGATGACCAAGAGAGTGAGAGAGAGAGAGAAAGAGAGGGAGGGAGAGAGAGAAAGAGAGAGGGAGAAAGAGAGGGAGGGAGGGAGAGAAAGAGAGAGAGGGAGAGAGAGAAAGAGAGAGAAAGAGAGAGGGAGAAAGAGAGTGAGGGAGAGGAAGAGAGAGGGAGAAAGACAGAGAAAGAGAAAGAGAGAAAGAGAGAGGGAGAAAGAGAGACAGGGAGAGGGAGAAAGAGAGAGTGAGAGAAAGAGAGAAAGACAGAGAGAGAAAGACAGAGAGAGAGAGAGAGAGAGAGAGAAAGACAGAGAGAAAGAGAAAGACAGAGAGAGAGAGAGAGAGAGAGAGAGGGAGAGAAAGAGAGAAAGACAGAGAGAGAGAGAGAAAGACAGAGAGAGAGAAAGAGAGAGAAAGACAGAGAGAGAGAAGAGAAAGACAGAGAGAGAGAGAGAAAGAGAGAGAGAGGGAAAGAGAGAGTGAGAGAGAGAAAAACAGACAGACAGAGAGAGAGAAAGAAAGGGAAAGAGAGAGAGGGAGGCGGGGAGAGAGAGTGAGTTATATCTGGGGAAAGATCGGAACACCGTCGAGTGTGTGGGGCAAGCTCCCGCTCTCAGTATTTAAACCATTTACCCAGCTTCAAAGCATTTTACAAGCACCGACTAATCCTCATAAAAGCTTTGATATCGCGAAGGAGGTATTATTATCCTCCATTTACAAATAGGAAGATGGGAACCAGGTATTTAAGGGCTTCGCCTAAGGCCGCCGCAGCCCTGTGCTCTTGGCTCCTGGTCCTTTTCCTGAGATTACACCTGCAAAGTCCAGATTCTGTTGAGAAAGCGGACCAAAGCGGTGGTGAGGATTTGGGGTCACCAAATTCCAGATGGCAGATCTCCCATTATGACCGCGGATCCCCAGGCGACAGAGGTCAGTTCCCCTGGAGAAAATGGCTGCTTTGGAGGGTGGTCTCTGTGGCATTGCACCCCACTGAAGTCCCTCCCCTCTCCAAATCTTGGCCTTCTCAGGCTCCGCCCCCAAATCTCCAGGTATTTCCCAATAGGGAGCTGGCAGCCCTATTAAGATTGGAGGAAGACCTTTATTTATTGAAAACTCATCTATCCTGCTTTTCTCCTGGGAGTCTAGGTGGGTAGGAGCCTGTTCAGAGTAGTGGTTAGGAGAGCGGACTCTAATCTGGGAGAACCGGGTTTGATTCCCCAATTCTCCACGTGCAGCTGCTGGTGTGACCTTGGGTCAGTCACAAGTTCTTTTGGAGCTGTTCTCTCATGAGCAGTCCTTGAAAGAGCTCTCTCAGCCCCATCTACTTCAGAGGGTGTCCGTTGTGGGGAGGGGAAGGGAAAGGAGTTTGTAAGCCACTCTGAGACTCCAAGTGAAGGTCGGGGTATAAATCCAATCTCCTCCTCCTCCTCCTCCTCCTTCTTCTTCCATAGCAGACTCATGATGTCTTTGTTTCCATCCGTTCTGGCTTTCGTAGTTTCCTCTGTTGAGTCAAAAACATAAGCCGAAGTTTATCAAACGTAAAGGAGAACTTTCGTGCGATCGACAATTCTTGCCCATTTTAATTCGGTAAAACTTAGGGGTCGCCACCGCCGAGCTGGGAAATCCCCTGGTCTCCCTCTACAATATAGGCCTAATTACGCGATGCAACATAGCTGGAATTTTCCCATACAGCTTCAAATTAGCTTTATTTTAAAATTGCAAGGCACACGGTAGGTGGCGAATTACTATTCTCAGGCAATAAGCGCCGAGAAAGTTGCTATTACCCATGATTAGCGGCAGCGAGGCAATGACTGAAATCAACATGATATTATTTTGAATTACCTTAACCTGACAGTTGTAGCATTTCCGTTCTTTTGAAATGAAGTGGTCCCCCCACTCTTTTTATATAATGGTGGGATGCCAAATGTACATTTTTGAGGGTATTTTGTATGTCTGTGTGCCTGTGTGTCTACGCCTGGAAGTCATGGTTGGCTTCTGGCGGCCCCTAGTGGGGCTTGGATATTTCGGAGAGGTGGCTTGCTGTTGCCTGCCTCTTAGGTTGCCATTCCCTCGGTGAGGCCAGGGTATCCCCTGTTTCAGGGACCCCAATCCGCCATGGATCAGCTGGCTGGCAGGGGAAGCTCCGCCCCTGAGAAGTCCCCTCCTGGCACCAGTGGCGCCAGTGCACTGACATCACCCAGGAGTGACGTCATCACATTTCCGACATTGGGGAAGATGCTCTAGGCTTTGTCCAAAATTCTATGGTTTTGAGCCTCCCCCAACCATAGAGTTTTGCCCAAAACCTAAAGCATCAGGGAATTATTGGGAGTCTACGTCAAGCTCAGGCCCAATGCCTTAACCTGCTCAGGCCTAACTTTCATTTTCTTAAGTTTTGCTTTCCCTTCCCTTCGTTTGTCACGTTAAATTCCTGTGTGTGTGTGTGGTGTACGAGTGCATGAAGTAGTAGCCATAAACATTCCTCAAGTTGTGCCCCGAGAGCTGGTTCTCATGAGATTGACCTTGGAGACTCTTTCGCTTAGCCTAGGCTAGATAGGGCATCATATATCTGTCCATGTTGCCATAGAAATGCTAGGGAGGTCGTTGTGATGTGTGAGACTGTGGAATTTTACGTTTTTATCTATAACCTGTAAGTTCCCGTGGTTTTCTTCAGTCCTAATAAAAAGATCTTGTACCTACAGCAGCACATCTCTCCTTATATATAAAAGAGTTTTCGTGTCCCTCTTGCCTGAACGTTCCACATGCTCCCACAGCCTTTGGCTCTCTGGACTGTCATTCCCATGGAGTGCCAATCCAGTGCCTGCGTTGCTGCAGACCCGCCCACCACCTCAGTGTAGGGTGAGACAACAAGCAGGAAGGACGCTCAGCCGGCCCGGCACAGAGAAGGCTGAGGCTTCCCCCCCCTGGCCTGCCCGCTGAGGCAGGCAAGCCAGGAAGGGCCTGGGAGGGAGCAAGGGGGCATTAAAAGCCTCCCTGTGGCTTCTCCTGCCTTCCCACCGAAGCAGGCATGCAGGAGAAGCCTCCCAGAGCCCCCGCCTCCTCCTGGCCTGCCGAGGCAGGCGAGCCAGGAAGGGCCCGGGAGGGAGGGGGGCATCTAAATGTGGCCTACCACTGGCCTCTGGGGGACAGGTGCCTGCTGGGTGGGTGGGTGGGACGCGGGGCGGGGGGGGCACCAACAACTGCTGCAGGACGACGCACTCACCCAGGCCCTCTTCCTAGAGCCCATGGCATTCATTTCCACAATGGGCCTTTCTCCTAGTCTCTAATAAAGAATTACACTGCCAATAACATGTGTGGAGAGTGACTTAGCTGGGGACATGACAGTCCCCCGCCAGCAGCAGATAGGGCCTGGCAACTCTACTGCCTCTGCATCCTGGCCCTGGTCTTCCTTGGAGGTCTCCCATCCAAGTATTTGGCAGCGTCGGCCCTGCTTAGCTTCGGAGATCTGACAAGATTGGGCTTCCCTGTGCTATCCAGGTCAAGGTACCAAATGCACATATATAAGTGGTTCTTCCACCCACGGAAGAGCTACTTAAGTCAGAGGAAGTGTCCTTACGCTGGCTGAAGGCTTCCAACTTTGCTCAGCAGAGTGGTAGGACAATCCTCATTCCTGTATGGTCTGATCATAGGGCGGCCAGCTCTGGGCTGAGAAATTCCTGCAGATTTTGGGGATGGAGCCTGAGGACGTATAAGGCTGTTGAGTCCACCCTCCAAAGCTGCCATTCGTTTCGGGGAAACTGATCTCTGTCAACTGGTAGATTAGTGCTGGAGGGGGGGCAACAGCGGGAGGGCTTTTGGAGTTCTGGCCCCACCGCTGGTGGACCTCCTGATGGCACCTAGGTTTTGGCCACTGTGTCACACAGAGTGATGGATAGGATGGGCCATTGGCCTGATCCAACATGGCTTCTCCTATGTTCTTATGTCCAGGGCAGTGATGCACTGTCTTCTTGGTGCTTGGGAGGCAACAGTGGGAGGGCTTCTGGAGTTCTGGCCCTGCTGCTGACCCTCCTGATGGCACCTGGTGTTTTTGGCCACTGTGTGACACAGAGTGTTGGACTGGATGGGCCATTGGCCTGATCCAACATGGCTTCTCTTATGTTCTTATGTCTGGGGCAGTGATGCTCTGCCTTCTTGGTGCTTGGGGGGCAAGACTGGGAGGGCTTCTGGAGTTCTGGCCCTGCTGGTGGACCTGCTGATGGCACCTGGGTTTTGGCCACTGTGTGACACAGAGTGTTGGACTGGATGGGCCGTTGGCCTGATCAACATGGCTTCTCTCATGTTCTTATGTTAGTAGTAACTCCAGGGGATCTCCAGGCTCCACCTGGAGGTTGGCAACCCTATTGGCCAAAATGCCCATTTTTGTTTTCATTGCCCTTAAAGTGGCAGAGATGAACGCTTGAAAGTAGAGATGGTGAATGTTTGTGGTCTGAAGATCAATTCGTCTATCGTGGACTCCACCACAACATGAAACTTTCCCAGAGATTCTTCCATGACTTCTATGTCACAGATGGTGACAATGCAATGCTCCCTCTAAGCTGTAGAGTCCTGTGAGCAAAAATTCTACTTTGTGAGCTACGGGCATGAAAGTTGTGAGCGAGTGGTTTGGCTGCTGCATCAATTAGTTTGCTCTGGAGCCCTCCTTCCTGAGCCAAGGCAAAAACGTGTGAGCCGGAGGCTAAAAAAACTGTAAGCTAGCTCACACTAACTTAGCTTAGAGGGAACACTGGTCACCATAAGTCATCTGTGACTTGATGGTACTTTCCCCTGCCACCATCCACGTCCGAGGACACAATGTTCAAAAAAAGTTAGAACGGGCCTTTAGCGTCCGTGGCTTTTTCAGTGTGGAGGGCTCATCTCTGCTAGCTTCTGTCTTCTGGATTTCAGAAAGGGCTCCTGGCGGCTCGCGGGCATTATACTTTCAAAGTGCTTTCAAAATTATGAAAATACGCAGGTCCCTCCATAAATCCCTTCGCATCAAAGGCTACGCGGAGTAGTAAAGGATGAATGAAAACAAACCATTTGGCAATCCGAAGCGGCTTAGGGTGCTGCTTTATCTTTTAAGGGGCTAAGAAAATCCTAGCCATTAAAGCATAGACCAGCCGGTATTTTTTTTTTGAAAATCAGAAATTGAAAGTGGAAGTTTGTTTATTGTGGTGTGGAGGATCCTTTTGCGAGCCCAGCTCAAATGAGGTTCGAGCGGGGGGGGGGGGGAGAAAAGCCTGCGCGATTGCGGCTTTTAGCGGGGGCTTATTCCGGCGAAAGGGGGCAAAACCGCTCGCCGTGATACCAATTAGAAGAACGAGAAGCATGACGCAGCAGATCTCCCGGTATTAAAAATGTAAATCCAAAGCCCAAGGGTGCCTGGCATGCAAGTCGGAGTGCCGGAGGAGAGAATGCATCAGGCAATAACGAGAACGGCCTTCAGACAAACCGGCCTGCCTGATTAATTCTCTGCCTTCCCTTCCGGTGTGTTAGGGGGACACACATGAGAGAGACAGCGGAGCCGTTAGATAATGTTAGACTCTGGGCTTGACATCACGCCCATTAGATGGGAGTGTATACATATTTTAAGCTATAGGCTGCTTTCGCCTCCCTCTCACCCTGCCCATGTAAATTGGAGTCCAGGAGTAGGGTTGCTGGGCATTTGGCTTTGTGGAGCTGGCTGGAATATTGAATAGGCTTTAGTGTCAAGGGAAATAGAAGAGCTCCTCAGCTTGCTATAAGAACATAAGAGAAGCCAGTGTTGGATCAGGCCAATGGCCCATCCAGTCCAACATTCTGTCACACAGCGCCAACAATACCAGGTGCCATCAGGAGGTCCAGCAGTGGGGCCAGGACACCAGAAGCCCTCCCACTGCTGCCCCCCCCAAGCACCAAGAATACAGAGCATCCCTTGCCTCAGACATAAGAACATAAGAGAAGCCAGTGTTGGATCAGGCCAATGGCCCATCCAGTCCAACACTCTGTCACACAGTGGCCCAAATACCAGGTGCCATCAGGAGGTCCAGCAGTGGGGCCAGGACACCAGAAGCCCTCCCACTGCTGCCCCCCCCAAGCACCAAGAATACAGAGCATCCCTTGCCTCAGACATAAGAACATAAGAGAAGCCAGTGTTGGATCAGGCCAATGGCCCATCCAGTCCAACACTCTGTCACACAGTGGCCCAAATACCAGGTGCCATCAGGAGGTCCAGCAGTGGGGCCAGGACACCAGAAGCCCTCCCACTGCTGCCCCCCCCAAGCACCAAGAATACAGAGCATCACTTGCGCCAGACCGAGAGTTCCTATCTATACCTTGCAGCTAATAGCCACTGATGGACCTCTGCTCCTTATGTTGATCCAATTCCCTCTTGAAGCCATCCATGCTTGTAACTGCCACCACCTCCTGTGGCAGTGAATTCCATGTGTTAATCACTCTTTGGGTGAAGAAAGACTTCCTTTTATCCGTTCTAACCCGACTGCTCAGCAATTTCATTGAGTGCCCACAAGTTCTTGTACTGAGAGAAAGGGAGAAAAGGACTTCTTTCTCTACCTGCTCCATCCCATGCATAACCTTATAAACCTCGATCATGTCACCCCTCTGCCGTCGTCTCTCCAAGCTAAAGAGCCCCAAGTGCTTTAAGCTTTCTTCATAGGGAAAGTGTTCCGACCCTTTGATCATTCTAGTTGCCCTTTTCTGCACTTTTCCCAATGCTAAAATATCCTTTTTGAGTAGCGGAGTGCAGTTGGGAACAGAGGAGAAGCACTTGTTGCATGGCCTGCACCAGTTCCCTCAACTTTTTTCCCAGCTTAACTATATAATTATGGCCTGATGAAGGGTTAAAACGGAGAGTCACCTGTCACACCTGTTGCTGTGGTTAATGCTGTGTGGCTAACCCTCATATATTGTGGTTTAGCTTCACATGTTTAAACTCGACTTTTACTTGTTCTGCATCTTTAAAGAATAGTTAAGAAGAGGGGTGGGTTCTTTTGTAATTTCAAATAGAATTTTTGCGTGTGTTCCTTCATTACAGGTTTTTTTTTAGATTTAGTATGCTACACGCAGACTGATTTCCCACAAGCCGCTGCTCCGCCCTCACTCTTTCCTGCCCCCCTGATTGTATGTGTCAATTTCCCACTTTTTGCTGCGTGGCCGCATTTTGTCCCGCAGCTGTGCCCCAATTTCCCCTGCGTCTACTCAATCCAGTTTTTTGAGGATCAAGTAGACGTGGGGGAAATCGGGCGAAGCTGCGGGGCAAAATGCGGTCGTGCAGCAAATAGTGGGAAACTGACACATACAGTCAGGGGAAAGGGAAGAGCGAGGGCGGAGCAGCGGCTTGTGGGAAATCGGTCACATGAAATGCATCAGTACAGCAGATTTATAGTATCCCAAACTGAAGAATACTCAGGTTTAGTGGGTAAATAGTCCAGGAAGGGGAACCAGATGGAGGTAAACTTTGAGTCAAATGATTCTGTAGGGCAGATAAGCGGGGTTGCAGAAACTGGGGGGCCCAAGCTGGAAAATGACAAAACTTGATTCCCTCCCCCACTCTCCACCCCAGTTCTGCATCTCTATTGATTGGAAGAGTGAGAAGGACACTGTGCTTTGGTTGCCCATAAAGCAGGAATGCTTTGTCCCATTGGCCGAAAATTTCACATGGTGCATTGAAGAGAGATGCTCTGACCTGGATAGCCCAGGCTAGCCCCGATCTCATCAGATCTCAGAAGCTAAGCAAGGTCAGCCCTGGTTAGTACTTGGATGGGAGACCACCACCGAAGTCCAGGGTTGCTGTGCAGAGGCAGGCAATGGCAAGCTACCTCTGAAATGTCTCTTGCCTTGACCTTGATGGCCCAGGCTAGCCCCGATCTCATCAGATCTCAGAAGCTAAGCAAGGTCAGCCCTGGTTAGTACTTGGATGGGAGACCACCACCGAAGTCCAGGGTTGCTGTGCAGAGGCAGGCAATGGCAAGCTACCTCAGAACAACGCTTGCCTTAAAAAACCTATGGAGTTGCCATAAGTCAGCTGTGACTTGCAGGCACTTTCCACCACCGTCGACGAGCGGGATAATCTCTTACAATCTGATCCCAGTTGGATTGGGAAAGAAATAACGAGTTACAGGTGGAGTCAACTAGGCTGATAAAAGGGTTGGAACACTTTCCCTATGAGGAAAGGTTGAGGCACTTGGGGCTCTTTAGCTTGGGGAAACGACGGCTGAGGGGTGATATGATCAAGGTTTATAAGATTATTCATGGGACAGAGCAGGTAGAGATAGGGGTACTTTTCTCCCTTTCTCACAAGACAAGAACTCGAGGGCACTCAATGAAGTTGCTGAGCGGTCGGGTTAGAATGGATAAAAGGAAGTCCTTCTTCACCCCAAGTGTGGTTAACACATGGAATTCACTGCCACAGGAGGTGGTAGCAATGGCTACAAGCATGGATGGCTTCAAGAGGGAATTGGATAAATATATGGAGCAGAGGTCCATCGGTGGTTATTAGCCACGAGGTATAGATAGGGACTCTGCGGCAAGGGATGCTCTGTATTCTTGGTGCTTGGGGGGGAGCAACAGTGAGAGGGCTTCTAGTGTCCTGGCCCCACTGCTGGACCTCCTGAGGGCACCTTGTGTTTTGGCCACTGTGTGACACAGAGTGTTGGACTGGATGGGCCTTTGGCCTGATTCAACATTGGCTTCACTTATGTTCTTATGAACATGGGCCTATAGTGGTGCGGCCTACAGGCTCTAGGGAGGCCTAGTGGCTCCAGGGAAACCTGTATTGGAATAGCTATCAGGGCCTATATTTCCCAGGTTCCCTCTGGACCCTGTGATTGGTTAACAGGGGATTTGGGAGGGAAAACTTACACTAGCAGAGGAGTAGAGGGTGGTGCCTCAGAAGAAGAGATAAAAGGCCTTGCCCAAAGGGGGAGGGGGTTCTCTCTCTCAGGATGCAATGTTGGTGAAGCTGCTGCAGAAGGGGTCAGTCTGAGACCCGGTACCTAGAGAAGGCTGTAGGGTTGCCAGGTACTACCTGTAGCTGTGGCGGGGGAGTCCTAGCCATCTCCAGGACTTCTTTGGAGCGTGCACGAGAAGCACACGTGCCACGATGACATCACCTGGAAGTCACGTCATCACATCGGGCATGTTGGGGGTGGGACCACTATCATTCGAGGGAAAACCATAGAGTTTTCCCTCAAATGATAGAGCGTCCTCCCGCAATGTGCCTGGTGTGATTCTGGTACTTTGGGGGTGGAGTTCCCCCCAGCGGCCTGATCCAGGCTGGCGGGTAAGGGGCCCATCGAATGAGCAAGCCCCTCCCCCCGGGACCTCACAACTCTAGAGGGCTTGGACAGTATAGTCATAAGAACATAAGAGAAGCCAATGTTGAATCAGGCCAATGGCCCATCTAGTCCAACGCTCTGTCACACAGTGGCCAAAAATACCAGGTGCCATCAGGAGGTCCAGCAGTGGGGCCAGGACACTAGAAGCCCTCCCACTGCTGCCCCCTCCAGTACCAAGAATAGAGTGCATCACCTGCCCCAGACTGAGAGTTCCCATCTATACCCTGTGGCTAATAGCCACTGATGGACTTGTGTTCCATATGTTTATCTAATTCCCTCTTGAAACTGCCCATGCTTGTAGCTGCCACCACCTCCTGTGGCAGTGAATTCCACTGATTAGATGCATTAGGATTTTATTATTGTGCTGGTTTACCTACCTTCACTGTGCTCATTTTTCCTATACATTATTCAATTAAAGTTGCTGTTAAATCTCTTTAATAGAAATAGTTTGTTCTTCTGCCTGGGTCCTCACACCTCATCTGGTCACCTATAAGGGGAAACCTACTGGAAAAAGGACATATAAAGGGGTAGGGGTAGGTGCTCCGGGCCCTCCCGAGGAGACCCATACCAGAGTGATGGCAGTCATTAGAGAACGTTTCTAGCCACTGCTTGCAATGGGTGAAAACAGGTTTCTTATTAAAAACAATGGGAACACATCAAGGACTCAAATATATGGAATAATGACTACAATTTTAATAGAAAGCATTACGAATGAGCCGATAAACCATCTCCACATAATTTTTTTCTTTACATCCCTTATGTACACCACAAAGCACGCAAACAAATCCTCCTGTCCGAGGGACCCCGTTATGATACCGGACAATCCAAAATGGACATGATCCTCACAAGGGAGGTGGGTAGGGAAGGGTCGTACAAGAACCTAATTCAGTGAGGTGTGAATAGCTGGGGGTTTAAAGCCAATTATCCCTCCCCGAGCTTTCACTTCAAGAGGAAACGAGTGGTGAGTCCTCCAATCAGGATGCGACACAGGTATGAACGATCCCATTTAAAATTATTAACCCGGTTATTAGAAATTGCACTTCTATCGGTTTTTAATCACAACTTTCCACCAATGTGTCTGGGGCAAGTTGGGAGTGGTGGGGTGTCATGAAGAAGTGATGTGGCCTAATATGCTAATGAGCTGTGCTGTCAGGGGTGTGGCCTAATAGGCTAATGAGTTCCTGCTGTTGGGTATGACCTGTTATGCTAATAAGTTCCTGCTGGGCTTTTTCTACCAAAAAAGAGAGCCCTGAATACAATAAAATTTAACCCAAATATTCTGCTATGCGTAGTACCCTGATCCGCCCTTTCTCCCCTTTGCAGAGGGACCTCCTCGATAAGGATCTAAATTTCTTCTTAGCAGATAAAAGTCCAGCAATAACTCTGGCTGTTGCTGAATTTTTGGCCTATGCGTGGAAGTCAAGGGTAGAACTTTGCAAAGCCTCTTAAGACTGTTTTGTTCTGAGTCAATTTTATTGTCTGCGAATACGTCTGATGCTGTTTTATGAATTTACCCTCTAATATTTTCCTATGTTCGCACTATTTATGTTATGTTATGCCAATAAAGGTGACTGACTGACAAAATAAAATTTAAAACACATTTAAAGGTTCCCTTGCTCGAAAGCCAGTCGAATCCGACTCTAGGGTTGCGGTGCTCATCTCCGTTTCAAAGCCGAAGAGCCAGCGCTGTCCGAAGACGTTTCCGTGGTCATGTGGCCGGCACGACTAAACACCGAGGCGCACGGAACACTGTTCCCTTCCCACCGAAGTGGTACCTATTTATCTACTTGCAATTTCTTGCTTTCGAACTGCTAGGTTGGCAGGAGCTGGGACTAGAGACAGGAGCTCACCCTGTCATGCGGCACTCTCGGGTCTCGAACTGCTGGACTACTGACCTTCCACAGCCTGCAGTTCAACGTCTTAACCACTTGAGCCACCGCAGCTCCATTTAAAACACATTATAAACGTATAAAATCAGTAATCAGTAAAATCAATAGTCACAGCTTGCTGTAGGGAGAAACTGGCCCATTGAGGTAGATAAATATGGCTGGCTGTCAGTGGGCGGGAGACCGCAACCTCGGAAGGGGGGGCAAGTGTGGACGCCCGCTGCCTCAGCCAAAGGCCTGGCGGAAGAGCTCTGTCTTGCAGGCCCCGTGGAATTGCATAAGATCCCGCAGGGCCCTGATCTCAATGGGGAGCCTGTGCCACCAGGTGGGGGCCAGGGTGGAAAAAGCCATGGCCCTGGTCGAGGCTAGGTGGATGTCCTCTGAGCCAGGGATCACCAGGAGGTGTTGACTATCAGCATAACACTCTTCGAGGCGTGTTTGGGAAAAGGCAGTCCCTTAGGTATGTCGGTCCCAGGCTGATACAGGTACCCATGGCTCAGTTTGGTGTAGTGGTTAAGTGCGCGGACTCTTATCTGGGAGAATCGGGTTTGATTCCCCGCTCCTCCACTTGCACCTGCTGATGTGACCTTGGGCCAGTCACAAGTTCTTTCAGAGCTGTTCTCTCAAGGACAGTTTCTGTCAGAAGTTCTCTCAGCCCCGCCTACCTCACAGGGCGTCTGTTGTGGGGAGGGGAAGGGAAAGGAGTTTGTAAGCTGCTCTGAGACACCTTTGGGCAGTGAAGGGCTGGGTATAAATCCAATCTCTTCTCTTCTTCTTTGCCGTGGTGGCTAAATGGAACCTCCATGTTCAGGCAGTATGCAACTGAATACCAGTTGCTGAGGGGCAAAGAGAGGAGAGGGCTGTGACTGCCAGTTTCTCCCCGTCCATTATCTCCACGTGCATAATTTTATAGACCTCTGTCACGTCTCCCCTTACTCGCCTCCCCCACCCCCCCTGGATAAAACTGCCCTAAGCGTGATCTACATTTTGCCAGGCCCGTCTTTTAAAAGAGACTCACTCCGCCGGCTTCAAACCTGGAAGTCACCCCGAGAGACAACCTACTAAGAAAAGCAGCATAAAGCAGGGACTGTTTTGTCTCCAGACATTTGACTCATTCAGTTATCAAGTTTAAATTATGTTTAACGGTTAAGTCGTGAGTGGGCTGTACCCCAGAGCTTTCGCCGCACTTAGCCGCACAGGCTGTAAAATGCAAACGCCTTTTCGGTGTCTGAGAAGCCCTCTCAACGTTGTAATTGCTTAGGGAAAGTGATTCTCTGTTTCATAAAATGTTATGTACTGCCAAAACGAGTGAGTCATCAGGAAAGGGATATTACTTCTCCCCGCTCACGTAGTTTCCCCTTCAAGGGCTAGGAGGGCTCGGGTCTGATTCTCCTCCCGTGAAAGTTTATAGGGTTGGGGGTTTTTTTTGGTCATTGCCTTCCAGGGAAACATGATCAGATTCTCGATATTTTTATAGGTTTCAAATGACCTGTGTGTACCATGGCTTATACTGTTACGAAGACTTATGTTTGTAATAAGAGACGTATTACTCGGGATACAGCGTTGCTGCGAGTTGGAGATACAGAAATAAACCGTAGGAAAACTGCGCTCGGTCCCCCGTGCGGTGGAGTTGATTTCATGGGCCGGCACAAGGGACAAATCTGCTCCGGTGCGCGCGATGTAGCTACTCGGAGAACAACACTGAAATCTGGAGTGGTATCCCGAAATTTACTTACAGATAACATCGCTGTTCTATAGCGGCATAATGAGAAACAAATTAGTTGGGATGATTTCTTCTAGAAGAAGAGGAGATTGGATTTATATCCAGCCCTTCACTACCCAGTTTGGGTAGTGGTTAAGTGCTCGGACTCTAATCTGGGAGAACCAGGTTTGATTCCCCACTCCTCCACTTGCACCCGCTGGATGACCTTGGGCAAGCCATAGTTCTGGCACAGCTGTTCTTGAAAAAAGAGCAGTTTCTGTCAGAGCTCTCTCAGCCCCACCTACCTCACAGGGTGTCTGTTGTGGGGAGGGGAAGGGAAAGGAGTTTGTAAGCCACGCTGAGACTCCCTTGGGTAGAAGAGAAGAAGAGAAAAGATTGGATTTATACCCCGCCATTCACTACCCAAGGGAGTCCCAGAGTGGCTGGATGCAATTATTTCAAGCCAGTTTGGTGTAGTCGTTAAGTGCGCGGACTCTAATCATGGAGAACTGGGTTTGATTCCCCACTCCTCCACTCGCAGCGGCCGGATGACCTTGGGCAAGCCATAGTTCTGTCAGAGCTGTTCTTGAAAGAGCAGTTTTCTCAGAGGTTTCTCAGCCCCACCGACCTCACAGGGTGTATGTTGTGGGGAGAGGAAGGGAAAGGAGTTTGTAAGCCTCTCTGAGACTTTAAGTGAAGGGCAGGATATAAATCCAATCTCCTCCTCCTCCTCCTCCTCCTCCAAACTGTCCATGCTCAAAGCTCCTCTGTATAATTAAGCTCAAAGTGGATTTACACAGTCCTTCTTTGACGTAGAGGTAAATGATTCCAAACACCTGATCAAATGTCGTGCCTCTGACAGGCCAACTCCATACCCGTGTTTGGTCCTTTCTCAAGGTACTGTGGCAGTCCAAAAAGGTTTCCCCCCCCACTGCTTGTTCAGTCTGGTTCGAGGAGCGTTTTACACTGCAGGCCTTGAAATCTACATTTACATTCGGCTGAATCCTAACGCTGTATTGAGCGGAATGTATGGGAATATGTTTTGTAATTGGTGCCACCATATCAATGCTTAAGAATAATTATTGGCAGGGCTCTTTTTGTAGCAGGGACTCCTTTGCATATTAGGCGACACCCCCTAATGTAGCCAATCCTCCAAGAGCTTACAGTAGCCCCTGTAAGAAGAGCTCTGTTTGAGAGCCAGGTTGGAGTCATGGTTAAGTGCACGGACTCTAATCTGGGAGAACTGGGTTTGATTCCCCCACTCCTCCACTTGCACCTGGTTGGATGACCTTGGGCAAGCTGTAGTTCTGATAAGAGCTGTCCTTGAAAAAAGAACAGTTTCTGTCAGAGCTCTCTCAGCCCCCCCTACTTCACAGGGTGTCTGTTGTGGGGAGGGGAAGGGAAAGGAGTTTGTAAGCCACTCTGAGACACCTTTGGGTAGTGAAGGGAGGGGTATAAATCCAATCTCTTCTCTCCTTATCTCAGAGCTGATCTCTCAAGGGCAGTCCTTGAAAGAACTCTCTCAGCCCCACCAACCTCACAGGGTGTCTGTTGTGGGGAGGGGAAAGGAGATTGTAAGCCGCTCTGAGACACCTTTGGGTAGTGAAGGGTGGGGTATAAATCCAATCTCTTCTTCTTCTTCTTCTCTGTAAGCTCTCGGAGGATTGGCTAAATTAGGGGGGGGTGTCACCTCATATGCAAAGGAGTTCCCGCTACAAAAAGAGCCCTGATTATTGAATTGATTGCATAATACTATCACGGTTCATTTTTGTCTACTTACTGCCGGGAAACTGGTAACCCTAGGGATGACCTGCTTAGCTTCTGAGATCAGATAAGATTGGGGGTAGCATGGGCTATCCAGGTCAGGGCGAAAAATAGTATGACGAAGATTATAATGAAGAAGACTAAGGAAAACCCAGGAAGGATGTTGACAAGCTTGAGTGTGCCCAGAAGAGGGTGACCAGGATGGTGAGAGGATTGGAATCCAAGTCTTATGAGGAAAGGCTGACAGAGTTGGGTATGTTTAGCCTGGGAAAGAGAAGGCTTAGAGGGGGCAGGATGGCAGTCTTCAAGTATTTGAAGGGCTGTCACATAGAAGATGGAGCAGATCTATTCTCTCTTGCTCCAGATTGCAAGACTAGATCGAATGGGTGGAAATTACAAGGGAGTCATTACCGGCTAAATATCAGGAGAAACTTCCTAACTGTAAGAGTGGTTGAGCAGTGGAACAGACTGCCTCGGGAGGTGGTGGATGCTACTTCGCTGGATGTTTTCAAGCGGAGACTGGACGACCATCTTTTGGGTATGCTGTAGGTATGTAGGGCTCTCTTTCGGCCATGCTCCTGCAGAGTGCAGGGGTTGGACTAGATGACCTGCAAGGTCCCTTCCAACTCTAACATTCTATGATTCTATGATTAAAACCGAAGCTGGAACAGAAAAAAAAACACCCCACAACAAACCAGTATGAAACGTTTAACAGCTTGAAAACGAGCCTCGTAAAACACTCCTCAGGCAAGAAGCCGAACGTAAAAAAAATTATTTAAAAGCTCAACCCCTTAATTAAAAGCCTGGGTAAAAAAAGCAATGCTTTGGCCCGGCGCCCAAAAGAGGATTGGGCAGGTGCCAGGTAAGCCTCAAGGGTTAAGGGCATTGCACAGGTGAGGCCCCACCACGGAACAAGCCCCATGTCTGATCGCCACTTGCCTCACCTTTGAAGGCGGGGGTACAGAGAGAGAGAGAATTTGTGAGGGAGATCTGGAACCCACAATCCTTATACTGAATCGGACCATTGGTCCATCCTAGCCGGTATCAGCTGCTCAGAGGGGCAGCGGCTCTCCAGGGTCTCAGGCGGAGATCTTTCCCATCACCTACTGCCTGGTCCTATATAATCATAGAATGTTAGAGATGGAAGAGACCTTGCAGGCCATCTAGTCCAACCCCCTGCACTCTGCAGGAGCATGGCTGAAAGATAGCCCGACATACCTACAACATACCCAAAAGATGGTCGTCCAGTCTCCGCTTGAAAATGTCCATGAAGGAGCATCCACCACCTCCCGAGGCAGTCTGTTCCACTGCTCAACCACTCTTACAGTTAGGAAGTTTCTCCTGATATTTAGCCGGTAACGACTCCCTTGTAATTTCCACCCATTAGATCTAGTCTTGCAGTCTGGAGCAAGAGAGAATAGATCTGCTCCATCTTCTACACGACGGCCCTTCAGATACTTGAAGACTGCAATCATGTCCCCTCTAAGCCTTCCCTTTCCCAGGCTAAACATACCCAACTCATTCAGCCTTTCCTCGTAAGACTTGGATTCCAACCCTCTCACCATCCTGGTCGCCCTCTTCTGGACACGCTCCAGATTGTCAACATCCTTCCTAAAGTGTGGTGCCCAAAACTGGACACAGGACTCCAGGTGGGGCCTGACCATAGCAGAATAGAGCAGAACTACCACCTCCCGTGATCTGGGGATGGAAACTGGGACCTTCTGTATGCCAAGTAGGGGCTCTACCACTCAGCCACAACTCCTCCAAAAATACATGAAGCTGCCTTATACTGAATCGGATCGTTGGCCCATCAAAGGCAGTATTGTCTACTCAGACTGGTAGAGGTCTTCCAGTGTCTCAGGAAGAGGTCTTCCACATCACCTACTATCTGGTCCTTTCAGCTGGAGATGCTGGAGGTGGAATCTGGGCTTTCCCACCTCTCATTCTTCTCAGAGGCACCTGAGCTTTTTCTGGCCCAAAGAGTATTGCCAACTCCAGGTTTGGAAGGACCTGGGGATTTGAGGATGGAGCCTGGGAGGATAGAATTTAGGGAGGGGGGGACACGTTGGGTATAACATCAGGCAGTCCACCTTCCAAAGTTCTGGTCACCATACCTCAGAAAGGATATTATAGCATTGGAAAAAGTGCAGAAAGGGGCAACTAGAATGATCAAAGGGTTGGAACACTTTCCCTGTGAAGAAAGGTTAAAACGCTTGGGGCTCTTTATCTTGGAGAAACGACAGCTGAGGGGTGATATGATCAAGGTTTGTAAGATTATGTATGGGATAGAGCAGGTAGAGAAAGAAGTCCTTTTCTCCCTTTCTCACAGTACAAGAACTCGTGGGCACTCCATGAAATTGCTGAGCGGTCGGGTTAGAATGGATAAAAGGAAGTCCTTCTTCACCCGAAGAGTGATTAACACATGGAACTCACTGCCACAGGAGGTGGTGGCGGCTACAAGCATGGACGGCTTCAAGAGGGAACTGGATAAACATATGGAGCAGAAGTCCATCAGGGGCTATTAGCCACAAGGAATAGACAGGGACTCTCGGTCTGGGTCAAGTGATCCTCTGTATTCTTGGTGGTTGGGTGGGGGGCAACAGTGGGAGGGCTTCTAGTGTCCTGGCCCCACTGGTGGACCTCCTGATGGCACCTGGTATTTTTGGCCACTGTGTGACAGAGAGTGTTGGACTGGATGGGCCATTGGCCTGATCCAGCGTTGGCTTCTCTTATGTTCTTATGTTCAAAGCAGCCATTTTCTCCAGGAGAAGTGGAATGCATGTTTTAAATAAATAAGTGGAATGCATATTATGAATAAATAAGATCCCCCAGAATTACAGTGAAGAAGAAGAGGAGGAGGAAGACGAGGAGGAGGGACTGGTTTAGCCCGCCCTTCACTGCCCAAAGGTGTCTCAGAGCGGCTCACAAACTCCGTTCCCTCCCTCCCCACAATAGACACCCTGTGAGGTAGAAGAAGAAGAAGAGTTTGGTTATACCCGCTCTCACTACCGAAGCAGTCTCAGAGCAGCTCACGATCTCCTTTCCCTTCCCCTCCCCACAACAGACACCCTGTGAGGTAGGTGGGGCCGAGAGAGCTCTGAGAGAACTGCTCTTGAGAGAACAGCTCTGAAAGGACTGTATTTTTAATATGTTGTGAGCAGTGTTCCCTCCAAGCTGAGTTAGTGTGAGCTAGCTCGCAGTTTTTTTAGCCTCCGGCTCACGCATTTTTGCCTTCGCTCAGGAAGGGAGGGCTCCAGAGCAAACTAATTTAAGCACTAGCGAAATCGCTCGCTCACAACTTTAATGCCGGGAGCTCACCAAGTAGAATTTTTGCTCACAAGACTCCACAGCTCAGAGGGAGCGTTGGCTGCCAGCCGCCCTGAGCACTGCGTGCAGGAAAGAGTGGGATAAAAATCTAAACGAATTCCACCTGGTGGAACTCTCTGCCGGAGAATATCCATGACCTGCAGGATTTACTATCTTTCTGCAGGGCTCGTAAAGCAGAGATGTTCCACCAGGCATTCGGCTGAGGACGGCGATGGGACAGTACATAGTCCGGCACCCCCCTCACCTGCCCTCAGGAGACTATGGGAGGCTGCAATTTTTGTTGAAATTTCTCGCCTCCTTGGAATAGTCTGTTTTACCTATTGTCTGTGCTGTATTTTATTACTTCTTTTTAAGAAAAGGAGGAGGAGGAGGAGGAGATTGGATTTATACCCCGCCCTTCACTACCCAAAGGAGTCTCAGAGCGGCTCACGATCTCCTTTCCCTTCCCCTCCCCACAACAGACACCCTGTGAGGTAGAAGAAGAAGAAGAGATTGGATTTATACCCCGCCCTTCACTACCCAAAGGAGTCTCAGAGCGGCTCACGATCTCCTTTCCCTTCCCCTCCCCACAACAGACACCCTGTGAGGTAGAAGAAGAAGAGATTGGATTTATACCCCGCCCTTCACTACCCAAAGGAGTCTCAGAGCGGTTCACGATCTCCTTTCCCTTCCCCTCCCCACAACAGACACCCTGTGAGGTAGAAGAAGAAGAAGAGATTGGATTTATACCCCGCCCTTCACTACCCAAAGGAGTCTCAGAGCGGCTCACGATCTCCTTTCCCTTCCCCTCCCCACAACAGACACCCTGTGAGGTAGAAGAAGAAGAAGAGATTGGATTTATACCCCGCCCTTCACTACCCAAAGGAGTCTCAGAGTGGCTCACGATCTCCTTTCCCTTCCCCTCCCCACAACAGACACCCTGTGAGGTAGAAGAAGAAGAAGAGATTGGATTTATACCCCGCCCTTCACTACCCAAAGGAGTCTCAGAGCGGCTCACGATCTCCTTTCCCTTCCCCTCCCCACCACAGACACCCTGTGAGGTAGAAGAAGAAGAAGAGATTGGATTTATACCCCGCCCTTCACTACCCAAAGGAGTCTCAGAGCGGCTCACGATCTCCTTTCCCTTCCCTCCCCACAACAAGCTGGCTCTCCTAATTTAATCTAGATTATGTATTGTTCTGTTCTGATGTAAGCTGCCCTGAGCCCTGCACATAGGGAAGGGCGGCCTAATAAGTTGAAATACTAAATAAATAATAAATAATAAATATAAGGCAGCTTCACGTGTTTGTGAAATATTAGCCACAAGGTATAGATAGGAACTCTCAGTCTGGGGCAGGTGATGCACTCTATTCTTGGTGCTGGAGGGGGCAGCAGTGGGAGGGCTTCTAGCATCCTGGCCCCACTGCTGGACCTCCTGATGGCACCTGGTATTTCTGGCCACTGTGTGACAAGAGTGTTGGACTGGACGAGCCATTGGCATGATCCACCATTGGCTTCTCTTATGTTCTTATGTCTGGGGCAGTGATGCTCTGTATTCTTGGTGCTTGGGAGGGGCAGCAGTGGGAGGGGCTTCTAGTGTCCTGGCCCCACTGCTCGACCTCCTGATGGCACCTGGTATATTTTGGCCGCTGTGTGACAAGAGTGTTCGACTGGACAAGCCATTGGCCTGATCCAACATTGGCTTCTCTTATGTTCTTATGTCTGGGGCAGTGATGCTCTGTATTCTTGGTGCTTGGGAGGGGCAGCAGTGGGAGGGGCTTCTAGTGTCCTGGCCCCACTGCTCGACCTCCTGATGGCACCTGGTATATTTTGGCCGCTGTGTGACAAGAGTGTTGGACTGGACGAGCCATTGGCCTGATCCAACATTGGCTTCTCTTATGTTCTTATGTCTGGGGCAGTGATGCTCTGTATTCTTGGTGTTTCTGGGGGTCAATAGCGGGAGGGCTTCTGGTGTCCTGACCCCACTGCTGGACCTCCTGATGGCACCTGGTATATTTTGGCCGCTGTGTGACAGAGTGTTGGACTAGATGGGCCATTGGCCTGATCCAACATTGGGTTCTCTTATGTTCTTATGTCCTTAAATAGGCTCACTCCCTCGTAGGCCTTCCTCGTTTCACAGAACGGGGGTCATTTTCAATCCTCGGGATGTGTCCGTGCCGTAACAACGTAGGGTGGGTGCCATTGGGCCTTGGCGAGCGCCCTCCGATCCGTCCTTCCCTGGATGCCTCTTCTCCTGATTGCCCCTTCAGGCACAAAGATCTTAGCGGCATCTTACCCGCTGGTCGCCTTGATACTCTCGCAGGGCTTGAAGCACGTTAAGGAGAGATAATTTTTTCCAGTGGGATGCTTGTCAGACCCTGTCAGTGACAAACAGACTCTACCGAAGGTGTAGAACTAGAAATCCTTACCTGTTAATGTTGGCTTTTTCTAAAAAAAAAAAGAATCTCAGTGCAGTAATTTGGGCTGTCCCTGCCAGCAAGGCTGTGGGCAATCTGATGCCATTCCTTCTGAGGGAACTGTCTTTCTCTCCCAATAAGGGCGTCTACGGCTGATCTGCTCGGCGGCCGTTCGAGAGGTGTCAAGAAAGCAGCCGAGCATTCGCCTCTTCTAGTCCGGCAATCGATATACCATTTGGAGGGCATGGATCACAGCGGGGAAGAGGAAGGCAGGACAGGAAGGGAAATTTTCGACAGGATACACCTCAAGGATTCCACCCTGTCCTGAGATGCGGAGATAAAACGCTCGGGATATTTGGTGAATGTAGCAGAGTTTTGCCCTGTCATGAAAGAGTAATACTGAATGCAATAAATAAATCTCACCAAGAGGTATATTGCAAAAGGTAACCCCCCCTCTACACACATTGATTCAAGTAGAGCCAATTTGGTGGGGTGGTTAAATGCGTGGACTGTAATCTGGGAGAACTGGGTTTGATCCCCCACTCCTCCACTCGCAGCTGCTGGATGACCTTGGGCAAGTCATAGTTCTGTCAGAGGTGTTCTCGAAAAAGAGCAGTTTCTGTCAGAGCTCTCTCAGGCCTGCCTACCTCACAGGGTGTCCATTGTGGGGGAGAAGAAGAAGAGGAGAAGAAGAGATTGGATTTATACCCTGGCCTGCCCTTCACTACCCAAAGGTGTCTCAGAGTGGCTTACAAACTCCTTTCCCTTCCCCTCCCCACAACAGACACCCTGTGAGGTAGGTGCGGCTGAGAGAGCTCTTGACAGAAACTGCTCTTTTTCAAGAACAGCTCTTATCAGAACTATGGCTTGCCCAAGGTCATCCAGCCAGGTGCAAGTGGAGGAGTGGGGAATCAAACCCGGTTCTCCCAGATTAGAGTCCACACACTTAACCACTACACCAAACTGAGAGGGGAAGGGAAAGGAGTTTGTAAGCCACTCTGAGACTCTGAGTGAAGGGCAGGGTATAAAACCAATCTCCTCCTCCTCCTCCGCCTCCTCCTCTTCTTCTTCCAGGTTGCAGTCAAAAGAAGAGAAAGAAGACTTATCTAAAGAGTACTTTCTGTATCACAAATGGTCAGTTTGTCCGGCATCGTATGTGTGGGAATATGAAGGGATTATTTCTATATCTACAGGAGAGACCTGCAGAGACATGTGTCTCCATGGAAGGCCATGTGAAGTGAGTGAGAGGACAAAGTTGGCTAGAGAAAGAGACAGAGGGAGAGAGATAGGGAGGAGGGGTCGGAGGGCAGCTCCCAGGTTAAGACAAAGAGAGGCATGTCATTCTAGGAGATAACACCTAGACATACTTATTCCTCCTTTCTCCCCAATAGGGACCCGAAGCGGCTTACGTCATTCTCCCCCCCTTCGATTTCTGTCCTCGTAACAACCGTGTGGGTTAGGCTAAGCTGATAAAGTGTGACCGGCCCGAGGTCACAGACCGAGCTTCTGTGGCAGTGTGGGGATTCGAACCTGGGTCTCCCAGATCATAGTCCGACAAGAGTTATCAAGAGCGATTCAGAAGATGCTTGCTCTTGGCACACTTGTTAACGGAGCCCAGCTTCCCCCTCTAGATGAGCGGCGATTATTTTTATGACGGATTGGCCCTCTCAGTTTGCCGTACCAGGATATATCAGTGTTCAGTCTCTTAGCAAGAGCTTCCCCCAAGTTCCGCTCCCGGTGCAGTTTGGCTGTTGTTGGCAGCCAGTTTGCTTCACGGAGTCCTCCTGGAATATCAAGATTCGATTCTAGTAGGCTAGACTGATCTCGTAATATCTCCGGAGCTAATCAGGACAGCCCTCGTTAGTATCTGGATGGGCGACCACCCAGGAATTCCAGGGTCGCTACACACAGGAAGGCAACAGCAAACCACCTCTGAAGCCTACAGGGGTCACCATAAATGGGCTGCAAGTTGATGTCTCTTGACACACAGAGAGAGAGACCAAGATTTCCAGGGTTTAATGTTTTGAGAGTCAAAGCTTCCTTTGTCCAATACGAGTCAGACAAAGGTCCATTCTGCATCTGGCATTCGCTCCACATTTTATCAGCACTCGACCTGGTTCCCCCTCGCCTCGGAATATCTGTTTTCATTGCGTCGCCTCGGATCCTGGTTTCTGCATTGACTAGTGTCTGCTTGCCACCTATTTTGTTCTCAGTGCTCACTCCTGCGTTGGTATGCAGTTTTTCCTGTGTCAGTACTTGCCTCAGCGGTCATTAGCCATCTGAGCCAAGTAATTCATGGCGAGGTGATAAATACAGAGGGGGAAATTGGGGCAGGGGAACTGACAGAGATCAGTGAAGCTGTGTCAAGTTGTCTGCTTATTGCTCCCTTCGAATCGGAAGCAGAAGAAGGAAAAGGCACCGCTGAAAATCACATTCAGATACCCCGGGGGCAACACTGTACATAAGAACATAAGAACATAAGAGAAGCCAATGTTGAATCAGGCCAATGGCCCATCTAGTCCAACACTCTGTCACACAGTGGCCAAAATATACCAGGTGCCATCAGGAGGTCCAGCAGTGGGGCCAGGACACTAGAAGCCCTCCCACTGCTGCCCCCTCCAGCACCAAGAATAGAGTGCATCACCTGCCCCAGACTGAGAGTTCCCATCTATACCCTGTGGCTAATAGCCACTGATGGACTTCTGCTCCATATGTTTATCTAATTTCCTCTTGAAACTGTCCATGCTTGCAGCTGCCACCACCTCCTGTGGCAGTGAATTCCATATGTTAATCACTCTTTGGGTGAAGAAGTATTTCCTTTTATCTGTTCTAACCCGACTGCTCAGCAATTTCATAGAGTGCCCACGAGTTCTTGTATTGTGAGAAAGGGAGAAAAGTACTTCTTTCTCAACCTGCTCAATCCCATTCATAATCTTATAAACCTCGATCATGTCACCCCTCAGCCGTCGTTTCTCCAAGCTAAAGAGCCCCAAGCATTTTAACCTTTCTTCATAGGGAAGGTGTTCCAACCCTTTTATCATTCTAGTTGCCCTTCTCTGCACTTTTTCCAATGCTATAATATCCTTTTTGAGATGTGGTGACCAGAACTGTACACAGTATTCCAAATGAGGTCGCACCAATGTACTGACTGCGAAGTCACCCCTGGCCATAAATCTATGCCGAAGATACCATAAAACCCGATTAACAAAGAAAGCGAAAGCGGCATGCAGTGTAGAGGGAGATTAACCTCCCAGCGTGCCTGTGGGAAAAATTGCAAGGAAACAGATGGGTGCAGAATCAGCCGAAGGGAGTTCTGACTCTTGAAGACTGATACCCCCCAAACCTTGTTGGTCTCTAAATTGGTCTGTACTGAAGATCAACACGGTTACCCTTGGAAATTATCTCCTTGAATATCTTTGTGGTTAGAATGAAGTCAGTGGTTCTGTAACTTCTGGGTGGCCTCCTGTTCTGATCTGCGATACTTTTATTGAGTGTGAGGCTTTGGAGGGGAGATTTGGCTATTTCTCAGAGGATCAAGTGGAACTGTGGGTTGCCGGCAAGACAGAGCGGTCCATCAGTCAGCGGGAGGGCACTCTCGGGGCCAGATCCGATACGTCAGAGATCATGGCTCTCCAACAGTCTTTTCAATGTACAGCACAGGCATGCAGGATTGGGACCACCAAGGAAAGGGACAATCCACGTTCGGTTTCACGGATCAAAACCGTTCTCTGCCTGCTCTCATTTGCAGCAGAGGCCGTGGCTCAGTGATGGATCAAAAGTAGTGGCTCAGTATTGGATTTAAAAAGATTTCGCCCCACTATCTGAATATTTTGTTTCCCCCTGTGTCGCACATGTGCAGAGGCTAAGCAGAAAGGGACTGCGATGGCTCACTGGTTAAGACGCTGAACTGCAGACCAGAAGGTTGGTGGTTCAGCAGCTCGAGACCCGAGTGCCGCATGATGGAGTGAACTCCCGTCTCTGGCCCCAGCTCCTGCCAACTTAGCAGTTTGAAAGCAAGAAATTGCAGGTAGATATATAGGTACCACTTTGTTGGGAAGGTAACAGCGTTCCATGGGGTTACAGCAGATAAAAGGGAGTCCTTCTTCACCCAAAGAGTGATTAACATGTGGAATTCACTGCCACAGGAAGTGGTGGCAGCTCAAGCATGGACAGTTTCAGAGGAACTAGATAAACATATGGAGCAGAAGTCCATCAGTGGCTATTAGCCACAAGGTATAGATGGGAATTCTAAGTCTGGGGCAGGTGATGCACTCTATTCTTGGTGCTGGGGGGGGGCAGCAGTGGGAGGGCTTCTAGTGTCCTGGCCCCACTGCTGGACCTCCTGATGGCACCTGGTATTTTGGGCCACTGTGTGACAGAGTGTTGGACTGGATGGGCCATTGGCCTGATCCAACACTGGTTTCTCTTATGTTCTTAACTGTGTTCCATGTGCCTCGGCATCTAGTCATGTCGGCCACATGACCACGGAGAAGTCTTTGGACAGCGCTGGCTCTTCGGCTTGGAAACGGAGACGAGCACCACATCCCTAGAGTCGGGCTCGACTGGCTTTCGAGCAAGGGAAACATTTACCTTTACTATATATACCCTGACAGCTGTCATTGTGCCTTCAAAAGTTTAATCATCGTAGACCCAGATCTTGGTATGCAACCTAGAATTTTCTGATCAGAGAAACTTATAGCAGAACATATATATTCTGTAACTGCATTCTTTGTACAAGAAGCCGTATTAAGCAAAAGTGTCATTAGAAGCCCCTGGAAATGGAATTAGGATGCAATAGGATTCAAATGCACAAGCTGTGAGGACCCCGAGAACAAGTCTAATGTGATTCACAGCCCTTATCAGCTAGCTCTCCCTATGTGGGTCAGGAAGGAACCCATTGTTCTCTAATGCGCCCATTGTCCTGGAGACCAGATAAGTAAATGCGATCACCGACATACATGACCTGTATAAAGAAAGACCAATAGTTAGGTTTAAAGTCAAATGATACTTGTATGATATTAACTGCTTAGTAGCAGTTAGAGATTCTTTAATGTGTAAACCCATGTGTGAGGTCATTTGGGGTATAAGACCTTCTGCCCTTCCTGGTTACGGCAGAATATAGCTTTGGAATTGCTGAAGTGCTGAGGTACTCAGCCCCTGTATTCCCTGTTTTAAACACATCAAACAAATATTCATCTAACTCGTCGGACTCCGACAGTGTGTTTCCAATTCGGCAACGGGAGCACACAGGCACAGATTGGTGCGTCATGCACACATGGATTTTGGAATTTCTTTTTTGCAGTGTGCTCCGTGGCTGAGGCGCTGTAATAATGTGGATGCTTTACCGTGGGATGTCTCCGTGGGTGACCCGCAGCAGGGTGTGCTGTGTGGCTGATATGTCCCACACAGGCCCATAGCTACAATGGGGCATCTCGGGGCCCAGCTCCCTGACTTACCACCAAGCCCCCCCGACTTCCCATCCAGCCCAGGTGCTCCCTTGGGGGGGGGGGTTGCAGGGATTTGTGCGGGGTGCCCCCTGACTTATTTAAAGGCCCCCTGAATTAAAAAAAATCCTGGCTACAGGCCTGGTCCCGCAACACTTTCAACCGTTTCAATTAGAGGCGGCACCATATCGCACCAAGCCGCCAGTGTGACCACAGCCTTAGTCTTTGCTTCCTGCAAAACTACAAGACACACGCTATTGCTTTCTACCTGGTTCTGGGAAATCACTGCATGGTTTGAACACTTTCAATCTCCTGGAGAAATGCTGTGCATGGATCAAGTTGTAAGTCGAACGCCAAGCATCTCCAGTTAAAAGCTCTTGGTAGGAAGGCGTCTCTCCAAGACCCAGGCAAAAATCCTACAAGCCAGGGTAGACAATGGTGACATAGATGGATTGCATGCTGATCTAACTTGGTGGACGATAGCTCCATATGTTTGGGGTTTCTCCTCTTCCCTGGCCTTCTAAACAGCGGCAGAAGGGTGGCGAGTTTTCAAACAGCTACTGCACGGCTCCCAGTCATATGAGTCGGCCTTATAATTCGATGCAGTGCGCAGTATGATGTCGTACAACCCAGGAACACTGGAAAACAGTAATGCTCGGGGCTGTGGAAACATGATTATCTCTCTGTCATTTGAGACTGTGGTTAATCAACCGGTTTCGCCCTGTCCTGCGTTCCAAGCGATGCAGATAAAAAAAGCCACAACCGAGATCGAGTTTCAGTTCTGCACCCACGCGGTCATTTGTTTCTAGAGGTTGCGAGGTATTAATCCCCCCCCCTAAAAAGTTATTCCATCTTCTGCTGTGTAGAAAAGGGTGGAGGAGGAGCCAAACATCGGGTTGGATCGGAACACAATCCCTTGGCAATAAATTTGGCTTTTAAATAAGATGCACATGGTTTTCCCCCCCTTTCGCATCCACTCTGTGTGCTGTGGAAAGCAGTGTTCTGAAATGCACTCCTTTGAAAACCACGTAGGTTACCTTACACACACACACACACACAAATACACACACACTACAACTCGCAGTCACTGGAAGCATTGTAGACTGCAGCAAATCAGTCACCGTTGTTCCATATTTGAAGTTAATTTGACACTGAAGTAAACAAATCAAACTGTGTTTATAGAACAATTAGACCCCTTTCCCAGTATTGTGGTGGATCATTTTTGTTGCTGTTGCCACAATTCCTGAAGTACAAATCCGTGGTTCCCTTCGGTTTGTTTGCAAAGAAAAAAAATCTCCTCCATCGCAATCCACAAATTGAAACCAGTGGCGTCGCCTTAATCCGAGTGTAACGGCAAAAGCTTCTCTTTTGTTTGCACGGCATCCAGCGCTCGTCCAAGTTCCACTGCCCGGTCATAATTCTGATTGCATTTCCTATTTTAGCAGATATATTTTCGTACCGGGACTGCTCTGAAATTCAAAACCGTGCATGGACACCAGGCTGTTTCTTCAGCTTAAACGGTTCTTGGTAGAGTCGCCAGCGTAGAGGAAGAGAAGAAAAATACAGGCATTTCAGGCTATGCATTGAAGACTGGTAGTTATCAAGTGTTTACTGGGACACTGTAGAATATTTCCCGAATCTTATTCAACTCAATGCGTTAATCAGAAGACCGGCAGGAAGTCCTGTTCGGATTTTCAAGGCAAGACACATTCAGCGGTGGTTTGCCATTGACTGCCTCTGCGTAGCAACCCTGGTATTCATTGGAGGTTGCCCATCCAAATACTAGATCTGATGAGATCAAGCTAGCCTGGGCTATTGAGGCCAGGGCATGTTATCCAGGGACATAAAGCCAAATAAATAATATATTCTTGAAGGGAAGAAGAAGAAGAAGAAGGAGAAGGAGAAGGAGAAGGAGAAGGAGAAGGAGAAGGAGAAGGAGAAGGAGAAGAAGAAGAAGAAGAAGAAGAAGAAGAAGAAGAAGAAGAAGAAGAAGAAATCAAATCACAACTGCGTCATGGTGACCCCATCCATGGGGCATTCCAGGCAAGAGGCAAGCAGATGTGGTCTGCCATTGCTTTCCTCTACACAGCAACCCCCATCTTCTTTAGAAGTCTCCCATCCAAGTACTTTAAAATTAAAATCAAGAAAAGTGAGTTAAACAAAAGAAGAAGAAGAAGAGTTAGAATTATACCCCACCCTTCACTCAGAGCAGCTTACAATCTCCTTCCCTTCCTCTCCCCACAACAGACACCCTGTGAGATAGGTGGGGCCGAGAGAGCGCTCTCCAGAACTACTCTTGAGAGAACAGCTCCAAGAGAACTTGTGACTGACCTGAGGTCACACCAGCAGCTGTATGTGGAGGAGTGGGGAATCAAACCCAGTTCTCCCAGATTAGAGACTGCGCTCCTAACCACTACGCCAATCAGGAAGGAACGTGGCTGAACGTTCGGTTTAACACAAGACTTCAGACTGGAAATAATGCCCGATACAAATGGGCGACCAGCTGCCATCTTATTTCCGAGCACTTCAAAAAGGTATGCACTTTTGAGGTGTCTTTCATTTCAGAGGGAAGCCATTTTGGTCGGCAGTAGAACAGCCTGATTCGAGTCCCAACAGCCCCTTAGAGACCAACAAGATTTCTGGGTACGAACTTTCGAAAGTCTGCGAGAAAGAGAGCTTTGACTCTCAAAAGATTATAACCCTGAAAATCTTGTTGGTTTCTAAGGTGCTGCTGGATTCGAACCCAGGTAAAACGTCCTTGAAACGTAACCCTGCCCTGCAGCTTCACGCGATTTTCTCCATGTCTACTCGATCCTCAAAAAACAGGATTGAGTAGACATGGGGGAAATCGCGCAAAATGCGGCCGCACAGCACTTAGTGTGAAACCGACGTGTACCATCGTGGAAAAGAGAAGAGCGAGCGCAGCGCAGGGGCTTGTGGGAAATCGGCCCCTGTGAATGATCAGAACTGTATACTGAGAAGTAATGTGTGCAGAGGGGGCTGTAGCTTAGTGGCAATCTAAAACATTTTTTATTTTTCTGTACAGCAGTGGGACTGCAGTGGCTCAAGTGGTTAAGACACTGAACTGCAGGCTGTGGAAGGTCTGTAGTTCAGCAGTTCGAGACCCAAGAGTGCTGCATGACGGAGTGAGCTCCCGTCTCTGGTTCCAGCTCCTGCCAACCTAGCAGTTGGAAAGCAAGAAATTGCAAGTAGATAAATAGGTACCACTTCGGTGGGAAGATAACAGCGTTCCGTGCGCCTTGGTGTTTAGTCATGCCGACCACATGACCACGGAAACGTCTTCGAACAATAGGGACGGCTTTGAAACAGAGATGAGCACCGCAACCCTAGAGTCGGATTCGACTGGCTTTCGAGCAAGGGAACCTTTACCTTTACCTAATTGCCTTAAATGCGTTACAGGGACACTGTTGCTTGTTGCATTTGGTACTCTTTGGCCTCTGAGGAAGGCTCTTGTGAGCCGAAACGCATCAGGTCATACACTGTCCTTTTTTGGGGGGTGTTTGTAACTTTGAACATTTTATGAGGCTTTATTTGGGCCCCTGAAGGGTTTTTCTATGTCTTTGTAATAAGCACTCTTTTGTACACTTAGGCTCTGATCACACGCAAAATTGGCAGCGCGAGAGGGACGAATGCCGGGTGGATTTTGTGGGCACGATCACACGGGGAACATCTGGCGAGCATCCCGCACCCGTCGCCAACCCGTCTCGCCCCTCCGAAGAAGCAGAGTTAAAAAATACCTGAGAATGTGCAGTAGCAAACGGGTTTGCGATGGGCTGCAGACAAAGGTCTCTGTGTGATTGCACTGGTGTGCTCTCATTGCATCAGTGATCCCTCGTTGAAGTGCCCCAGAAACACGCGGCAAAGAATTGCATCCAATCATGCTGTGGCACATCAAATTACTACAGGGCAAATAGCCCCTCCGCGTTATCCGGCACATGTTGTTATGTCCTAGGATCAGGAGCCAGAGCTGGCGAAATGCAGCCAAGCTCCGTTCTCTGAGAACAATAGGGACTAGGCTCCTGAACTCGCCAAAAGGGAACCAATGGCAGCATTGGCAGGTGATTCAAACCCGCCAATAGGAATGTGGGGCGTTCCCCCCTTACTGTATATAGTTGGCCTCCGGCCGTTACTGTTTGTCTTGTCTTTGTGTGAAGTACGAATAAACGCGTCTTCTCTTATGTCGTCGTCCGAGTCATGAGGCATGGAACCCAGTACTTTACGCCTGTGACCAAGACTTTACTTATGTTTTTTAACTTTTGGTCCTTAATAAGTTTTCTAAACTACCTTTGGAGGTTTTGGCTTAGTTAGTTTAGATTCCCCCCCTCTTTTTTTGGGGGGGGGCCCTCAGTGGTAGACCATCTACCTGGCATGCAGAAGGTCCCAGGTTCAATCCCCCACATCTCCCGTTGAAAGTACCAGGTAGTAGATGATGGGAAAGGCCTCTGCTAGGGGTGGTCAAACTTGCTTAATGTAATGGCTGCATAGAATAAACGTCTTATGTTTGAGAGCCGCAAGACATGAACAGATATTACACGCAGATTTTTATTTAAAATATGCAAATTTGCTTTTTTAATTAAGATTAAATTAAATTGTGTGAAAGAGCCACATGTGGCCCTGTGGCCACCCCAAGCTGCTGCCAGTTCAAGTGGACAATACTGACCTTGATGGACCAAGGGCCTGATTCGGTATAAGGCAGATCCAGATGTGTTAGTCTACCTGTAGCAGTAGATCCATCCTGGTAACAGATTTCTATTGACTAAATGGTTATAAACACCTATGTAGAGTCGACAGGGACTAGATTTGATAGACAGAGTGCCTGAAGAACTATGGACAGAGGTCCGTGACATTGTAAAGGAGGCAGCAATCACCGCCATCCCAAAGAAAAAGAAATGCAAGAAAGCAAAGTGGCTGTCTGATGAGGCTTTACACATAGCAGAGGAAAGAAGGAAAGCTAAAGGCAACGGTGAAAAGGAAAGATTTGCCCAACTGAATGCAGATTTCTAGAGAACAGCAAGGAGAGATAAGGAGGCTTTCCTGAATGAACAATGCAAAGTAATACAGGAAAACAATAGATTGGGAAGGACTAGAGATCTCTTCAAGAAAATTGGAGAAATCAAGGGAACGTTCCATGCAAAGCTGGCCATGATAAAGGACAAAAACAGTAGGGACCTAACAGAAGCAGAAGAGATTAGGAAAAGATGGCAAGAATACACAGAACTATACAAGAAGGACCTCAATGTCCTTGACGACCATGACGGTATAATCACTGACTTTGAGCCAGACATCCTGGAATGCGAAGTTAAATGGGCCTTAGAAAGCATTACTAACAACAAAGCTAGTGGAGGTGATGGTATCCCAGCTGAGTTATTCAAAGTCTTAAAAGAAGATGCTGTTAAAGTGCTGCACTCAATTTGCCAACAAATTTGGAAAACACAACAGTGGCCACAGGATTGGAAAAGGTCAGTTTACATTCCAATCCCAAAGAAGGGCAATGTCAAGGAATGTTCAAACTATCGTACAATTGTACTCATTTCACACGCTAGCAAGGTCATGCTCAAGAACCTACAAGCTAGGCCCCAACAGTACGTGGACAGAGAACTGCCAGAAGTACAAGCTGGGTTTCAAAGAGGTAGAGGAACTAGAGATCAAATTGCCAACATTCGCTGGATTATGGAAAAAGCAAGAGCAAATCACGGGGTGTGTGTGTGTTTGGGGAGTGGGCTCGCAGGCTGGCTTTTATTCCCAAGTGAGCCCACTCCCCAAACACCCCCCCCATGATTTGCTATTTACAGTTAATTGAGTTACTCCAGGCTCCCCGATTGGAGGAATGCAAGGAGCCTACAATCTATTGTCTACAGGAACGAAGGCCAGGCTCTTTTCCTGACCACATGGTGGACCGGTCTGAACCGGTCGGAGCACATGGTTGCCCTGAGTCCATGTTTCTCTGTGGATACACTACACATATGGAGCAGAGGTCCATAAGAACATAAGAGAAGCCAATGTTCTATCAGGCCAAAGGCCCATTTAGTCCAACACTCTGTCATACAGCGGCCAAAATATACCAGGTGCCATCAGGAGGTCCAGCAGTGGGGCCAGGACACTAGAAGCCCTCCCACTGCTGCCCCCTCCAGCACCAAGAATAGAGTGCATCACCTGCCCCAGACTGAGAGTTCCCATCTATACCCTGTGGCTAATAGCCACTGGTGGACTTCTACTCCATATGTTTATCTAATTCCCTCTTGAAACTGTCCATGCTTGTAGCTGCCACCACCTCCTGTGGCAGTGAATTCCATATGTTAATCACTCTTTGGGTGAAGAAGTATTTCCTTTTATCTGTTCTAACCCGACTGCTCAGCAATTTCATGGAGTGCCCACGAGTTCTTGTATTGTGAGAAAGGGAGAAAAGGACTTCTTTCTCAACCTGCTCTATCCCATTCATAATCTTATAAACCTCGATCATGTCACCCCTCAGCCGTTGTTTCTCCAAGCTGAAGAGCCCCAAGCATTTTAACCTTTCTTCATAGGGAAGGTGTTCCAACCCTTTTATCATTCTAGTTGCCCTTCTCTGCACTTTTTCCAATGCTATAATATCCTTTTTGAGATGTGGTATACCTTGTGGCTAATAGCCATCAGTGGCTATTAGCCACAAGGTATAGATAGGAACTCTCAGTCTGGGGCAAGGGATGCTCTGTATTCTTGGTGCCTGGGGGGATCAACAGTGGGAGGGCTTCTAGTGTCCTGGCCCCACTGCTGGACCTCCTGATGGCACCTGTTATTTTCGGCCACTGTCTGACACAGAGTGTTGGACCGGCTGGGCCATTGGCCTGATCCAACATTGGCTTCTCTTATGTTCTTATGAATTGGATAAACATCTGGAGCAGAGGTCCATCAGTGGCTATTAACCACAAGGTATAGCTAGGAACTCTCAGTCTGGGGCAAGGGATGCTCTGTATTCTTGGTGCCTGGGGGGATCAACAGTGGGAGGGCTTCTAGTGTCCTGGCCCCACTGCTGGACCTCCTGATGGCCCCTGGTCTTTTTGGCCACTGTGTGACACAGCGTGTTGGACCGGCTGGGCCGTTGGCCTGATCCAACATTGGCTTCTCTTATGTTCTTATGGAGTGTGGACACTAGCATAAAATCCGACAGTCAAAGAAAGTGAAAGGGACATGCAATGTAGAGGGGAACTTCTGTTCTGACGCGGGTTTGGTAAAACAGCAGAGTGAATGCTCGATGCACAACGGGCCCCTCTCCCTGTATCCCTCTCTCTCTCGCCATACGTGTATCATCTTCTATGTGCGAGGTACAGTCTCTTCCTGCCTTTCCCAAATGAAATGCTATTGATCCCGCTGTTAATAACGTTGACCGTTTTCAAAGATTTATACACGGAACCCGCTGCCTCATATGGATTTCTTCATGTTAGTATTTAAGCGCCGATAGTACCACTTGGTCAATTAATGAAATAAAAATAGATTTGTCAATACGCTCTCTCTCTCTCTCTCACACACACAAAGTGAACCGCTTTCAACATTTGTTCTCTAACTACGGCTCCCTGTAAGTGTTGCCTCCGCAAAATTAGTTGGCAGGATTAAAGAATATATTCCTCTTTTATCCTATGTTTGAGTACTTGATCACAGAGGCATAGTTTAATCCAAACATCAATAGCGACTCATCAATTCAGGCAGATGCAGCTGTCAAAATGGACTTTGGGTTTGTTTAGGGCTTTGTATTTTATCCTCTTTTTTTTAATAAAAAAAGGTCATAGAATATTTTCTTTGATTTCTGAGGCTGAAATCTGTCTTAATCTTCTGAAGTCGAGGAACATCTGCTAAGATTTAATGGGTCGACTTCTGTCTCTCTCTCTCTCTCTCTCTCTCTTTTTTTTTAAAAAAATTGGGCTCCGTCTCACAAATCTTTGGTGTTAGAGAAGAAAAGCGACGGAGTGTATTCCTTAACAGTTATAAGCCCCTTTTAGTCTCAATGTGATTAAACTGCTTACAACGGAGAGGCAGGCAAGGTTTGTACCGTCTTTGCGCTTCTTTCGCAGGGCGCAAGATGAGACACTGTTCCTGTTCCGAACGAGTAAGAACAATTTTGTGTTCGTGCCGTCTCTTTTTAGGAGCGGCTGGTACCGGGACCAGTTCGAGAGCTGACCTAAAAACGGAATAACCAGAGGAGATGGTGCTGAATCGACTGGTTTGAACCTGCGGCGTTCCACTCCTTTGTGCTGCTCCTGTAGAATTTCGCAGCTAATGCATTTGGATGAAGAGGAACTGGCGGCTAAAAATATAGACTCCTAAAAATATACAGACAGCTGTCACGTCTGCTTCTGAATACATTAGTCATTATCTTCATTAACCATTGCAAAATAACAGCGGTTTTTCCATAATGTAGGCATTTTACATCAGGCAATTTGTTTGTTGTTTGTTTTTTATGGGCCCTGTTCTATCTGCAGGGCTTTATCGGGTGTGTGCATGTGTGAGATGTAGGGTAATTTCTTTGAAGTAAAGGGATTCCTCTTTGAGGGAAAGATCTGCCAAACTCTTCCCCTGTGTTGTTTTAAAGAAACATTGTGCCAGCTGATGATGGAAGGCCATCTGAACGGGCTCAAAACACAAGCCCGGCTGACCAGTTCCATAAATCACCTTCTGAGCACCACTCACAAAGCAGTCACTGGGAGAGTCGAAGGACCCTTTCAGACAGGCTTTGGAATCCATTTTGGTAGCCAGTTGGCTAAGGATTTGTCGTGTCATTTCAGACACAACCATTTTGGCCACTGGCTGCTAATGGATTTTATTTACTAGCTGTTGTGGATTTTCCGGGCTGTCTGACCATGGTCTTGGCATTGTAGGACCTGATGTTTCGCCAGCAGCTGTGACTGGCATCCTCAGAGGTATAACACAGAAAGATGGAGTACTCTCTGTGTCAAGGTGAGAAGCAAAATGGTAGGCAGGTAATTTATATCTACCCAGGAAGGTAGGATTTTATTTACCTTTTCACATGAAGCTGCCACGTCTGGTTAGCAAAGCGTGGTTGAGCCATGCTTGAGGTAAACGGCTTTCTTCCGTTTTCACCTCTTCTTTGCGCTTCTAAATCGCTGTTGTGTGCTGTTTAAAATGTCTGCAGTGCTTCCAATAGTGCTGTGCTTTCCCCTGCCCTTTTTTGATCAAACTCAAACTTTTTTTGGAAGTGGGAGTGTTATAGCACTAGGCCACTGAGATAGGCTGAGAAGTGCTATATTGGTCGAGCACTAGGTCCTGGAGGAGAAATTTAGGCTGCTGGGCAGGAAACTCAAGGCCAGGACCTCCAAGGTAGCCTTCTCGGAAGTGCTACCTGTTCCACGTGCAGGGCCAGAGAGACAGGCACAGATCAGGAGTCTCAATGTGTGGATGAGATGGTGGTGTAGGGGGGAAGGGTTCCAGTTTGTTAGGCACTGGGATGCTTTTTGGGACAAGAGGGAGCTGTACAAAAGGGACGGTCTCCACTTGTCCCGAGAAGGAACCAGACTGCTGGTGCTCAAAATCAAAAAGGTGGCAGAGCAGTTTTTAAACTGAATAATGGGGGAAAGCCGACAGGAGATGAAAAGTCTCTGGTTCGGGATGGCTCATCTCAAAGAGATGAAGGGGTAGCTACTACTTTTGTACAAGGAAATGGATTACAATTGTCCACTGAGACTGTGGCTAATGATAGGAACTGTCTGGCAAGGTCTTGAGGCAGCAAGAGGAAGGCTGTGGGCTTAACAAACATGGGAAACTATAAGTGTTTATACACAAATGCTAGAAGTCTCCGAGGTAAAATCGGGGAGTTGGAATGCTTGGTGTAGGGGGGGGAAATAGACATTGTGGGTATTTCAGAAACTTGGTGGGATGAGGAAAATCAGTGGGATACGGTGATTCCTGGTTATAAATTATATCAGAAGGATAGAGGGGAAGGGTTGGAGGTGGGGTGGCTATGTATGTCAGAGAGGGTATACCGTCCAGTATGATTGAGAGGGTAAGAGAATTGGATTCGCTTCTGGAAATGCTATGGGTTGAAATAGTGGGTCCAAAAAGAAGCTTAACAGTGGGAGTTTGTTATTGCCCACCAGATCAAAAGATAGAGGAGGATTATAAAATGATAAATGAATTAAAGATAGCGGCTAGATGAAATAACTGTGTCATAACTACCCACACATTGATTAGGTCAATATGAGTTCTAGTCGGGAAAAAGAGATTGCGTTCTTAGACACTCTCAATGACTGTGCTGTGGAACAGATGGTCACAGATCCTACCAGGGGAGAGGCGATCCTGGATTTGGTCCTAAGTAACACCCAAGACCTGGTGAGAGATGTAAAAGTGATTGCACCGCTTGGGAACAGTGACCATAATGTCATTGAGTTTAACATTTGTACAGATAGGGAGTTGCCCAAAAAGACTGACGCAACCACTTTTAACTTTAAAAGGGGTAACTTCTCTGGTATGAGGGGACATGTGAGGAAGAAATTGAAAGGAAGAGTGGAGAAGGTCAAAACCATTGGGGAAGCTTGGAGACTGTTTAAAAAGACAATCCTAGAAGCTCAGAAAAAATATATACCACAGGTTAGGAAAGGTACAAATAGGTATAGAAAAAAGCCTGCATGGTTAACAAATAAAGTAATGGAAGCTGTAAAAGGTAAGAAGGATTCCTTTAAGTGGTGGAAAGCTAGTCTTAGTGAGGTTGATAAAAGGGAACACAGACTATGGCAAATAAGATGCAAGTCTGTGATCAGGCAAGCAAAAAGGGAATATGAGGAGCATATCGCAAAAAACATAAAGGCCAACAATAAAACTTTCTTCAAATACATTAGAAGTAGGAAGCCAGCCAGGGAGGCAGTGGGGCCCTTGGATGACCAAGGGGTAAAAGGAGTAGTGAAAGATGATAGGGAAATGGCTGAGAAGCTGAATGCATTTTTTGCCTCTGTCTTCACTGTGGAAGAGGAGAAGTGTTTGCCCACTCCAGAAGCACCGATTTCGGGAGAGGGTTTGAAAGACCTGAATCAGATTGCGGTGACAAGAGAGGAAGTCCTACGACTGATGGACAATTTAAAAACTAATAAATCACCAGGCCCAGATGGCATTCATCCGAGAGTTCTGAAAGAACTCAAATGTGAACTTGTGGATCTCCTGACAAAAATATGTAATCTTTCTTTAAAATCTGCCTCCATTCCTGAGGACTGGAAGTTAGCTAATGTCACTCCCATCTTTAAAAAGGGCTCCAGGGGAGATCCAGGAAATTACAGGCCAGTCAGTCTGACATTGATGCCGGGTAAGTTAATGGAAACTGTTATTAAGGAGAGAATTAGTAGGCACATTGATGAACAAAAACTATTGAGGCAGACTCAGCATGGGTTCTGTAAGGGAAGATCTTGTCTCACTAACCTGTTAGTGTTTTTTGAGGGAGTGAACAAACATGTGGACAAGGGGGACCCAATAGATATTATTTACCTTGACTTCCGGAAAGCTTTTGATACAGTTCCTCATCAAAGGCTCCTAAGTAAGCTCAATAGTCATGGGATAAAAGGACAAGTCCTCTTGTGGATCAAAAACTGGCTTATAAATAGGAAACAGAGAGTGAGTATAAATGGGAAACTTTCTCAGTGGAGGGTGGTAAGCAGTGGGGTACCACAGGGATCAGTACTCGGTCCGATGGTTTTTAACTTGTTCATTAATGATTTGGAATTGGGAGTAAGCAGTGAAGTGGCTAAATTTGCAGATGACACGAAGTTGTTCCGGGTGGTGAAAAACAGAGAGGAGTGTGAGGCACTCCAAAGGGATCTGTTGAGGATGGGTGAGTGGGCGTCAATGTGGCAAATGGGGTTCAATGTGTCCAAGTGCAAAGTGATGCACATTGGAGCCAAAAATCCTAAATATAAATACACGTTGATGGGGTCTGAACTGGCAGAGACGGACCAAGAGAGAGATCTTGGTGTCGTAGTAGATAACTCAATGAAAATGTCTAGACAGTGTGTAGCTGCAATAAAGAAGGCCAACGCTATGCTGGGGATTATTAGGAAGGGAATTGATAACAAATCAGCCAGTATCATCATGCCCCTGTATAGATCATTGGTGCGACCTCGTTTGGAACACTGTGTACAGTTCTGGTCACCACATCTCAAAAAGGATATTATAGCATTGGAAAAAGTGCAGAAAAGGGCAACTAGAATGATAAAAGGGTTGGAACACCTTCCCTATGAAGAAAGGTTAAAATGCTTGGGAAGCCGGAAGCCGGAGGCAGCTTCCCAGAGGGGAGGGGGGGTTGAAGCACCCGGAAGTGGCTGGAGCGATCAGACAGCGGAAAGTGCGGCTTGAAACGGAGAATCATGGAAAACACCACTTGGGTAAGTGGTGTCAAAATACTCCGTTTCAAAGGGGGTTTGCTCCAGAAAGCGACGGCTGGGGACGGTAGGCAGATGTTGGGTGTGTGAACGCGCAGGTAAAAGCCGTTTCTGAGCCGTGCCGAAAATGGCTCAAACGGCGCGTCTGAACGCACCCAGTAAAATTCAGTTGCATAGTGCACTGAAAGTAGACTGAAAGTACATTATATAGGCTGAGTTCAGACTGGCAGTTTGAAGCACAAGGGAGTTGTGGCAAAAAGACCCGGAACAGCCTGTTCTGAGTATTCCCTGGCCACACTGCACTGACTGATGTGGGAGCATACCGGGGAGGAGGCGCAAGGGAGCGTTCACACTGTTGGCCTGCCCCTGATGGAGGCGTGGCTGTGGCCGAGGACAGACTGGCAATTTGCCCCGGGATGGGACCCGGGCTGACAACGACTCAATATCGGATTAAATGGAACATTCACACAGGCACATCTGCCTGGCGTCCCCCACCCGGAGCTTACCGGAGCCCTCGCGCTTCAGTGCCGGATTAAAAAAACACCCGATAAAAGCCTTCGCAAATCCAAAAGCCTGCGTTCGTCACGCGTTTCTCTGATTCCGGGGAGTCTGAACGCGCAGGCGAAAAGCCGGGAGCAACCCGCGTTGGGCACGAGGCAGCAGCACTGTGATTGGCTGTGCTCCGCTTCACTGCCCAATGCGGTGCTGGCATTGCAGGGCAAAAAAAAAAAAAAAATCGGCAAAATGTGCTCATGCGCACATACACCCATACACCCACAGCCGAATTAATGGGGAAACGGCGAATATAGCACACCTCCGGCGCGGCAGTCTGAACGCTCCCGCGTGCCTCCGTCCCGTATCTTCCGGCAGTGGCCCTCGCTGTGTGGACGGGAAAACCCGGTATAGTTTAATCCGGGTTTTTTTGCCGCGACTGGCTACCGGGGCAAATTGCCAGTCTGTCCTCGGCCTGTAAGTGACTTTTTTTGTAATCCGGTTATATGCGCTTATGCACTCATGCGCATGAGCGCATCCCTACCAGATCAGCTTGTTCGTGGCTTTCAGTGTCCATACTTCTGGGAAGTGGGATCAATGTGCTCTCCAGGGTTTGCTACCATTTTTACCTGGTACTTTTTAAACTCGGGAGGGAAGCGTTACAAGACGGGTTGAGTATGGCTGGGGAACGCCTGACAGCTGTGCCTGTGTGAACCAGACCCTTTAATCCATTTGTGAAACATTTCTGAAATGTGCCTATATCAGGCCAAACTGCCCATCTGAACTCGGCCTTAGTGTGTGTGAAAGCACCCTATGGCTGTGATCACACACATTAAATAAACCACTTTCAATGCACTTTCTGACTGGATTTTACTGTGGGTGTTTCTGCATGTAGCATTCGCTCCACATTTTCTCAACTGGGAGGAAAAAGAGAAGCTCAAAACCACATTCAAATATCTTGGGGCAATGCCATGTCGACTGCAAAGTCACCCCTGAATGGCCATAGAACGGCCATAAATCTATGCAGAAGGCACAATAAAATCTGACGATCAAAGAACTCGAAAGTGGCATGCAGTCTGGAGGCTACCATAAAACCCGATAACCAAAGGAGGTGAAAGCAGCATGCAATGCAGAGGGGAATTTCTGTTCCAACGTGGGTTTCGTAAAACAACAGAAGGAAAAGCCAGTGCAGAATCAGCTGGTGTGGACTGGCAAAATCCAGTTCAAAAGTGTGTTGAGAGTGGATTGGAAGTGGATTATCTAGTGTGTGTGATTGCAACCTATGTCTTCTTCCTGAGTAGACATGAAAATATTACCAACTCAACCTTTTAAAACACAGCGATATCCTTCCTTATTATATAAAAGAGTAGTGGTCAGCCAGCTTGACCATATAAGGCTTGACCATATAAGGCATAAGGCAAAAATGCGCGGCAGAATCAATTGGCCGCGGGGGCTGCCACTCAAACGTGGAGCCCTGGCCATTGGCTGCCGTGCCTGGCTGCATGGGCTCAACACCGCCCACACAACCAGCAGGCAGCCTCCTGCACTCAGTCTGATGCCGGCTGCCCTGGACAATGCGAGCCCGCCAAGGATCTCGGGTGGCCCGAGAGGCAGCCCAGTGAGGGAGGGAGGGAGCCGACGGGGATGGTGGGAGCTTTGCGTCGCCAGCCGGCCACAGGGGGATGGGACCTTGGGCGCGCCACCTTGCTGGGCATGCACGGGGCCGCCATGACTGCCCACTGCTGGGGCGCCAAGGGACGGAGCTGGGGGGGGACAGAGCCGGGGGGGCTTCACAGTGGTGGCCTCACCCTGATGGGGCCTTGGAAAGGGACCCAGCTAGCACCCATTGCATCTGGGGCCACAATGGGCCTGGCCGCTAGTAGTATAAGTAAATAAATATTCATGCCCGAATTTTCACTCTTGTGGTTTTAAGTTCCTAGCATCTGCTGCTTAAAAACCAACCAACTAACCAACCAACCTGGGTTGCCTTTGTTAAAATCACAACTTCAAACAACTCCCCCCCCCTTTTAGAATCCGCATTTTCTTCCCGAATTAGCTGAGCTTGTAAAGTAATTTGTGACCAAGATGCTTTCTGGGGCAGAGATTTGTGCTAGGTGAATGACTTTCTCTCCTTACACGCCTCTGTTAAGGTATACCAATTAATTAGAGCTCAGGGAGTCCGGCCTAAATGTGACAGTATTCTTTTGGGTTGCCTTTGCCAATGTTTTTACATGGGAGCCAGCCAGTAAATACCCACGAAGTCATGAATTTTATACATAAAAGGAGAAGTATCGTATTTTTTTTCCCCCCTGGATTCTTGAGGAAATTACTCTCGTATACAATGTGAGCCCTAGGCTGCTTTATAGGGAGACAAAGTTACCGGCATGCCATTACTGGGCTATAAAAGTCAAGTGGGCAGTTCCCTCCTCTACCCTGGCTTCCCAATCTTATGCGATCCTTCTGGGGGTTATCCTCTTGGTCGGGTTTGTTTAGTCTGCTCCGTAATGGCGCAAAAGCGGACCCTGGCTGTTTTGCCTGCTTTACTAATATACAATCTGATTGATCATAAAACATTCCCTCCCCCCCCATAACTCTCTCTATCTCGGGAAGCGTGTGAGCGTGTGTGTTTCTTTGTGGGGCTCCAGCTCTCTAGCGTTCTCCGCCAAGACCAGCTGCATATTTGCGAACAAATTGTTTCTCCAAACCATCCGAGATACTAGTCAAAACAAAGAATTAACCGCATTTGGACGTAATTAAGTCTAAACCTTTATTTGTATATTCTCTCCCCGGCTCTTGTTTTTCTTTCCAGGCCGCTTCTTCTTTCGTTCCTCGGTCCTCCCCCCCGTTTGCTAATTTTCCTAGAAGCATGCTCTTTTCATTTCGTGGCGGGAAGATAATTCGTTTAAAAGCCGGACTGGTAATTCGGTTATCCTTTTACGAATAATGTGATGGCAATCGTAAGCACTCTGATTTGGGGGTAAGTCCCATTTCACTCTTACGAACCATAGGACCAAGCTGCCTATTACTTAACCAGTGCTATGGGGGGGCATTTTGGGGCCCTGCCCCACGAATAGTCATGCCAGAAACCTTATTTTTGAGGAGAGAACCCCCTGTGCTGCGTGCTGCTGGCAGCGGCCGGGGTGACAGTGCCATGGCTTGCCTTCATGCTTATCTCTCTCTCCCGTTGTGGAATTTGGGGAGGCATCATGGGACTCGGAAAAAGACAGCGGGCATTTGACTCTCTTTTGAGTTCCCTTTCACCGGACAAGAAAACTTAGAAGGGCACTCAAGAGTGGCACCTTCAATACACCTCCAAGAACCCCCCTATCTGCTAGCCCTTTTAAGATTTAAATGCCCCCTGAACAAAAAAAATTCCTGGCTACAGGCCTGTACTTAACCATAATATTTTATCGCAGGGGTCCCCAACGTGGTGCCCATGGGCGACACGGTGCCTGCCAACACCTTTTCTGATGCCCGGCAAGTGTTTTTAAGAAGTGGACAGGGCTGAGTAGGGCTTTAGCCCAGCAAGGCTTCCGATTGGCTATTGGCGATTTGAATGGCTGTGCAGATAAGAACATAAGAGAAGCCATCAGGACAATGGCCCATCCAGTCCAACACTCTGTCACACAGTGGCCAAAAATACTAGGGGCCATCAGGAGGTCCATCAGTGGGGCCAGGACACTAGAAGCCCTCCCACTGTTGCCCCCCCCAAGCACCAAGAATACAGAGCATCCCTTGCCCCAGAGTTCTTATCTATACCTCGTGGCTCATAGCCACTGATGGACCTCTGCTGCACGTACTTATCTAATTCCCTCTTGAAGCCGTCCATGCTTGTAGCTGCCACCATGTCCTGATTTCAAGGGTTGCTTTGGCAGCAGCTGCCACCACAGCAAGGATCTTTATTGCGCGACTGAACTTAAGCTGCAGCGGTCATTTTGGGGCTGCGCTCGCCACACTGTGTCAGAATCCCAAAGGTGCCCACAGGCTCAGAAAGTTCGGGGAACCCTGTTTGATTGGATTGCATTCCAACCTTCCCAGTCCTCCACTTCCCCAAATGCTGTTTGTGCCACAGCTCCTGTTAGCAAAAAAATAGTATTATTAAGAGAATGGAAGCATCCCCCATGAGATATCCACTCATCACGTACTGGTAATACTGAGCACTTAAGTGCCCTGGCCTGGATAGCCCAGGCTAGTCCAATCTTGTCAGATCTCAGAAGCTAAGCAGGGTCGGCCTTGGCTAGTATTTGGGAGGGCGACCTCCAAGGAATACCAGGGCCGTGACGCAGAGGCAGGCAACGGGAAGCCACCTCTGAACGTCTCTTGCCCTAAAAAACAAGTCTAGCTCACCACCTAGTGGTGAATAACGCTAAAAGAGCTAGGACTTCCGGCTGCCAGACAATCATAGGGTCTCCTGGCTATTCGACACACACTGCCGTACGATAATTAATTAATTAATTAATCAGAGCATTTAAGTCATTCTGGGATCAGTAGGCCCCACACAAATATTTCCAGCCCTCGGAAGCCACGCACAGCATGGTAAACAGCGTTTCAGGAATAAGTTGAGTACGATGTTTGTTTTTCCCTCCCACGGTAGGATAGTCCTGGCGGAAAATGTTATACTGGAATGTAAAGAACACACGAATTGTGCTGGAAAGACTCCTTACCAGAGCCTTCAGGAATCTAACCCCCTCATGCCGTTCTTTCCTGTAAAATCCAGAGGGATTTCGCCCTTGGAAATACATGCCCCACAATCACTATTTCCCCATAACTTTGTGCAGTAATGGTGCATTTCTTCCATTTTTTTTTTTTTGAAATAGACACTACCTAAGGAACTGTTCTTTATTTATTGAAACTGAAGCCATAGAGCTCGGGGTGAATCCTAGAGCGTCAAGCCAGTGTGACGGCTGTCCCTAGAGTTGCCAGTGGAGCCCGAGGAGGATGGGGGTTTTGGGAGGGGAGGGAGTTCCGTGGGGTGTAATGCCACGGAGTCCACCTTACAAAGTGGCCATTTTCTCCGGGTAAGCCGATCTCTTGTCACCTGGAGCCTCTTGCAAAACCAAGTCCCGATATGACGGGATCTGGTCATATAAACTACATGCTGTCGGATGGAAATCAGTTCCTCTCTAAGGCTGTTGCCAAACTCTGTGCTCTTTGCTGTTGTCTTCGAAAAGCCCGCTTAACCGCGTCTCACTTTTAAGCTGATGCCTTGACTCATATTTTATGCAATTTTGATTGGTTGTGACTTTATTTGATGCATTCTAATACATTTAATGTACTTTTTTAGTCATTTTTTTATAATGTTGGAGTGTTTCTGCTGATTTACTGGCTTGATGCCATAATAATCTATCTGTCTGTCTGTCTGTCTGTCTGTCTGTCTGTCTGTCTGTCTGTCTGTCTATCTATCTATCTATCTATCTATCTATCTATCTATCTATCTATCTATCTATCTATCTATCCATCCATCCATCCATCCATCTATCCACCCACCCATCTATCCATCCGTCCGTCCATCTGTCTGTCTGTCTATCTACCTACCTACCTACCCAGGGCGTTTTTTGTAGAAAAAGCCCAGCAGGAACTCATTAGCGTAACAGGACACACCCAACAGCAGAAGCTCATTAGCATATTAGGCCACGCCCCCATGTTACCAGAAGTGTGGTCATCCAGCCAACACCCACCTTTTGCTACTTATCCTACCTTGTTTGTTGTCAAAACCCAGGGCTTTTTTGGTAGCAGGAACTCCTTTGCATGTTAGGCCACTCACCTCTAATGTAGCCAATCCTAATGAGTTTCTGCTGTTGGGTGTGGCCTCTTATGCTAATGAGTTCTTGCTGGGCGTGGCTCACCCAGGAGCCAGCCAGAACTCAGTTCCTGTGCATTCCTGCCCCAAAATAGCCATCCATCCATCCATCCATCCATCCATCCATCCATCCATCCATCCATCCATCCATCCATCTATCTATCTATCTATCTATCTATCTATCTATCTATCTATCTATCTATCTATCTATCTATCTATCTATCTATCTATCTATCTATCTATCTATCTATCTATCTATCTATCTATCTATCTATCTATCATCTATCTATCATCTATCTATCATCTATCTTGTCACCTAGAAAGCAGTTGTAATCCCAGGAGACCTCCAGCCACCACCTGGAAGCTGGCAACCCTCACCGAACCGCTTTCTCGTGGGAGTGCACCTAGCAGAATACTCCCAGTGCCAGAACGAAGATTCCCCCGCATGCGAAACGGAGAGCACAGTCTATATCCAACCGCGTAAAAGTCATCTCCCTCTTGAGTCAGTGCAGTGCCTGGTTTTAAAAGCGGCAGTAAAACCGTCCCCGTCGGAGACAAGTCGTAAAAGACCAGAGCAAGGTCCCTCTTTAGGCCTCTGAACCGTGCTTCTTCCGAGCATTCGGGGGAGATCTGTGGGCCTGCCTCCTCCTCCTCCGCTTCCCCCTCCTCTTTGCTTTCTCCAGACATAACAGTGAGCAGAGAAAGGCAACATAGCTGGTCCAAAGCTGACAAGCAGGGAGTCTTTGGGACATTTTCAGAACATTCCAGCCCCGGTGAACAGGAGAGAGCGGCTCTCCCTGCCAAAATGTAATTGTGCAGAAAACGCCAAATGGAGTTCGACATGTAGATGATTTTATAATGTGGTCACTGGAGAGCAGAGAGAGTTGAACAGTAATCACGGCAAAGAAGTCTAGACTGCTGCTGCTTGATTCATTTGGGGGTGGGGTTGCGTTAGGCTTCGGGCCTTCATGGGATGTTTGCAAAGCCATGATGTCACTGTCCCACGCAGGTCAAAGCAAAATGGCCCTCTTTTCGTATTTAGGTTGGCTGGAGTGTGCCTGGCGGACCCTGATTTACGGCTCTTTTAACTCTGTGTCGCCACCGAAAGGTGTAATTTATGTTGGTCAGCTCCAACAGTGGTCAAAAGTGACCGGGCGATTAAACCCCCCCCAGGAAGATTCACTACCCATAAATCTTAACTGGGTTGCCAAGTGCCTTTAATTAAGAGGGGGGAAACAACAACAACCCCCCCCAAAAAAAACACATCACAGACAGCACATTCAGTGGGAAAGGAGGTAGAAAAAGCGACTGATTAATTCGTATATCAGTTACATTCCTTAAGGAACCAGACTTTACAGACCTCACTGGAGCAAACCAAGGACAAACATAAAACTGGACTCTTCTTTGAAACATTAGATAAGTTGAAAGCATTTCAGTTGTCTTCTTCTTCTTCTTCTTCTTCTTCTTCTTCTTCTTCTTCTTCTTCTTCTTCTTCTTCTTCTTCTTCTTCTTCTTCTTCTTCTTCTTCTTCTTCTTCCTTCTTCTTCTCTCTTCTTCTTCTTCTTCTTCTTCTTCTTCTTCTTCTTCTTCTTCTTCTTCTTCACATTATAGTATAAAATAGCGTGCAAGTGATGTCCATTCTACACCGTTTTATTCACTTAACCATTTATACCCTGCTTTTCTTCCCACTGGGGACTCAAAATGGCTTGCAGGAAACACACACACACACAATGTAGTCCAGTTAGGGATGCCAGCCTCCAGGTGGGACCTGGGGATCCCCTGGAATTACAGCTCATCTCTAGATTGCAGAGACCAATTCCTCTCGAGAAAATGGATGCTTTGGAGGGTGGACTGTAAGGCCTGGTACCCCATGGGGATCCCTGTCCTCCCCAGGGTCCATCCTCAAATCTCCAGGAGTTTCCCAGCTTGGAGCTGACAACCTCATGCCACACCAGTGACTTGGGGACCTGGCAACCCAACCGCTGCAGCTCAGTTATTTATTTATTTGGTTCAATTTCTATCCTGCCCTTCCTGCAAGCAGGCTTATGCTCTTATTCAAAGAGTGATTAACACATGGAATTCACTGCCACAGGAGGTGGTGGCAGCTACAAGCATGGACAGCTTCAAGAGGGGACTGGAGAAACATCTGGAGCAGAGGTCCATCAGTGACAATAAGCCACAAGGTATAGATAGGGACTCTGGGGCAAGTGATGCTCTGTATTCTTGGTGCTGGAGGGGGGCAACAGTGGGAGGGCTTCTAGTGTCCTGGCCCCACTGCAGGACCTCCTGACAGCCCCTGGTATTTCTGGCCACTGTGTGACAGAGTGTTAGACTGGATGGGCCGTTGGCCTGATCCAACATGGGCTTCTCTTATGTTCTTATCCAAAGGTTCAGGGCGGGTTACAACATTAATATAAAACAATCAAGATCAAGATTAAAACTATAAACCTAACCCTTAAACGATGGTGATCAAACTGTATCACAGCTATTACAGTCATGCCCTGGTGTTACACAATTAAAGGCAGAAAGAGCTAGGTCCCATAAGGGATTCCAGATTATAAGTACCCTGCTTTGGGTAAATGGAGGCAGTTATCATTCTATGTCCTTGAAAATTGAAGACCATGGTACAGATGGTAACAGAGAGGGAACAGGAGGGGCCAAATGATATTTGACATACACTGTCCCACCCAAAAGCCTGGCAGAAGAGCTCCATCTTTCAGACCCTGTGGAACTGTAAAAGGTCCCACAGGGTCTTGATCTCTAGCAGGAGCTCATTTCAACAGATTGGGGCTGGGGCAGAAAAGGCCCTGGCCCTGGTCGATGCCAGACAGACGTCTTTTGGGCTGGGGATCACCAGTAAGTGTTGATCTAATGAGCACAAGGCTTGATGGGGCACATGTGGAGAGAGGCGATCCCATAAATATGTTGGTTCCCCCAGTTGGCTGGCAGGGGTGGAAATGGTGGCAAACAGACGGAATGCCAGCAGCATCCCGATGCCCCGTCATTCCTGCGCAATTCTCACTCAGACCCCTCCATATATCTTCAAAATGGACTTCAGTTCAGCACTGTAATTAGTAATGCTAATTAGCAGTAATGCTAATTTCCTGCCCTTCCTTGCAAATTCACCTGCTTTTCCCTTTGTGATTCTCTGATTTGATCCTGCACACTGGTCATGTGTGATCTTGGCAGTTTTAAAAAGCCTGTCCTGTGCCGATTGCACTCTGTCCTCCAAATGGATCGATCCCAAGCGGTTCTTACGTTTGGTGGCTTGCAGAAGGTCCATGTGGCTCAACCGCCATTTTAATGTTAGGCTTCCGGAGACTGCCAAAACGGCTTCCCCTCCAAACTGTTTACTAAAGCATTAAAGGGGAAAAATGTTTTCAAAGCTTTAGGCTTCCCATTCCAGTCTCTCTCTCTCTCTCTTTACATCTCATGCAATGCTCCCTCTAAGCTGTGGAGTCTTGTGAGCAAAAATTCTACTTTGTGAGCTGCTGGCACTAAAGTTGTGGGCGAGCGATTTGGCTGCTGCATAAATTAGTTTGCTCTGGAGCCCTCCTTCCTGAGCGAAGACAAAACTGTGAGCCAGAGGCTAAAAAACTGTGAGCTAGCTCACACTCACTCAACTTAAAGGGAACACTGCTCTCATGTCAATTTCTTTCCACGCTGATGATTCCCCCCATTTTATTTGTTTGCATGCAGCACTGAAATCCTTCCTTCCTTCCTCTCTCTTTCTCTCTCTCTGTCTCCTACGTCTTCGTATGTGCTGTTTTCTCTTTCTTTCTTTCTTTCTTTCTTTCTTTCTTTCTTTCTTTCTTTCTTTCTTTCTTTCTTTCTTTCTTTCTTTCTTTCTTTCTTTCTTTCTTTCTTTCTTTCTTTCTTTCTTTCTTTGCTGTTTTCTTCCTTCCTTCCTTCCTTCCTTCCTTCCTTCCTTCCTTCCTTCCTTCCTTCCTTCCTTCCTTCCTTCCTGCCTGCCTGCCTTCCTTCCTTCCTTCCTCCTTCCTCCTTCCTTCCTTCCTTCCTTCCTTCCTTCCTTCTCCTTCCTTCCTTCCTTCCTTCCTTCCTTCCTTCCTTCCTTCCTTCCTTCCTTCCTTCCTTCCTTCCTTCCTTCCTTCCTTTCCTCCCTCCTTCCTTCCTTCCTTCCTTCCTTCCTTCCTTCCTTCCTTCCTTCCTTCCCTGGGAACGCTGCTGTTTGTCTCCTCTCTGATTCCCCTTTCAATTCAATACCAGCAGGGAACTCCAGGGAACTCAGCCTCATGCAGCTCCTTCTAAACTCTCCCCCATCATTTGAAGTTTTTGAATTCAGTGATCGGAGACTGATGATAGTCTCATACTGCTAGACTCATGCTGCTTGTAAAAAAAAAAACCCCTCAAAATTTTAAAACTTTGGGGAAATGGAACTTGTACACTAATGAAAGGGGGAGGGTGGTGGAGGGTGCAGAGTGAGCGGAATGACCTCTATATGGCCAGGGGAGTGACCTTCAAGGGAGGGCAACCTGGATCTGGGAACCCTGCCTCCCATCCAGGGCTGTCTCCAGGTGTCTGGGTGCCCTAGGCAGGCCAGTCTGTGGTGCCCACCCCACCGGGGATGCCAACCTCCCAGTGGGACCTGGAGACCGGGGGGGGTGGGGCGGCGGCGGCAGCGGGTTCTAACCCCCACCCCTTCCCTTGAGGCTTGGAGCGCCGGCTTTCCTGGGTGCTCCGCAGCTGCGGGGTGTCCAGGAAAGCCAGAGAAGAGGCGGTGGTTCTAACCCCCACCCCTTCCCTTGGAGGCTCATAGTGCTGGCTTTCCTGGGTGCTCCGCAGCTGCGGGGAAAGCCAGGGAAAGCCAGGGAAGAGGCAGGGGTTCTAACCTCCACCTCTTCCCTCGGAGGCTCAGAGCGCCGGCTTTCCTGGGTGCTCTGCAGTTGTGGGGCACCCAGGAAAGCCAGGGAAGAGGCGGGGTGGGGAGGGGAAGGGAAAGGCGATTGTGAGCCGCTCTGAAACTCCTTTGGGTAGTGAAGGGCGGGGTATGAATCCAATCTCCTCCTCCTCCTCCTCCTCTTCTTCTTTTTCTTCTTCTCTTCTTCTTCTTTTTGTCCGCTCTTGGGTCACTCACAGTTCTCTCAGAGCTGTTCTCTCAAGGGCAGTTTCTCTCAGAGCTCTCTCAGCCCCGCCTACCACACAGGGTGTCCGCTGTGGGGAGGGGAAGGGAAAGGAGTTTGTAAGCCACTCTGAGACTCCTTTGGGCAGTGAAGGGCGGGGTATAAATCCAGTCTCCTCCTCCTCCTCCTCCTCCTCCTCTTCGTTTACCCTGCTGAAAACCGATGAGATCCCAGAGCAGGTCTGCAGGACACACTGCTCCTGCCATGCACGCCACAGCTCTTGGATAAACAAGCCCTTGACAGTCATTTGCATGCCAAGATAGCAGGCAGCCTGTCTGGGCCAGGGACGAATGCCTCCAGGCGAGAGAAAGCACCGGAGACCAAAGAAGAATGTGCCTGTGGTTCATAAGCAGAGGCGACTCTCATCTACACAGGTCGGTTCCCAGAACCGTCAGGGCGTGTGCCGTGCAGGGACCGACATGAAAGGCTGAGTGGCACACGGCCTGATCGTGTTCCTTCATGCGCCGTCGTCTCTGTGGATTCACACACTTCTGCCACTCCAAACGGATATGTTGATTTTTGCCTAGCGGTTGTGCAATACCATGGCCGTACGCTGTTCTGTCTTAATCCCTGGTGGGGTGCCAACCTCCAGGGGGTGTCTGGAGGCCTCCTAGGGTCGTGACCAGCGTTCCCTCTCAGCTGAGTTAGTGTGAGCTAGCTCACTGGGTTTTTAGCCTCCGGCTCACACTTTTTTTTGTCTTCGCTGAGGAAGGAGGGCTCCAGAGCCGACTAAGTTATGCAGCAGCCAAATCGCTCACTCATCGTTTTAATGCCAGTAGCTCACAAAGCAGAATTGTTGCTCACAGGACTCCGTAGCATCGGTTGCAACTGATCTCCGGGAGGTGACAGAGATCAGTTCCCCTGGAGGGAAATGGCCGCTTTGGAGAGCCAGTTTGGTGTCATGGTTAAGTGCGCGGACTCTAATCTGGGACAACTGGGTTTGATTCCCCACTCCTCCACTTGCACCCACTGATGTGACCTCAGGTCAGTCACAAGTTCTGTCACAGCGGTTCTTGGAAAAGGGCAGTTTCTGTTCAGAGCTCTCTCAGCCCCACCCACTTCACAGGGTGTCTGTTGTGGAGAGGGGAAGGGAAAGGAGTTTGTAAGCCACTCTGAGACTCTTGAGTGAAGAGCAGGGTATAAATCCAATCTCTTCTTCTTCTCTTCTTCTTCTTCGGGAGGTGGGTTCTACAGCATTGTTGTTGTTGTTCAGTCGCACAGTCGAGTCCGACTCTTCGCGACCCCATGGACCAGATCACGCCAGGCCCTCCTGTCTTCCGCTGTCCGCTGAAGTTGCTCAATTTCATGTTCGTTGCATCGATGACACTGTCTAACCATCTCATCCTTTGCCGTCCCCTTCTTCTTTGACCTTCAATCTTTCCCAGCATCAGGACCTTCTCCAGTGAATGCTCCCTTCTCATTTGGTGGCCAAAGTATTTGAGCTTCAGCTTCAGGATCTGGCCTTCCAGGGAACAGTCAGGGTTGATTTCTTTTAGGATTGACTGATTTGATTTCCTTGCAGTCTGAGGGACTCTCTAGAGTCTTCTCCAGCACCATAGTTCAAAAGAATCTATTCTTCGGCGCTCGGCCTTCCTTATAGTCCAACTCTCGCAGCCATACATTACTACGGGGAATACCATTGCTTTGACCATGCGGACTTTTGTTGGCAGGGTGATGTCTCTGCTTTTTATCATGCTGTTTAGGTTTGCCATCGCTTTCCTCCCAAGGAGCAGGTGAATCTTTTAATTTCATGGCTGCAGTCACCATCTGCAGTGATCTTGGATCCCAGGAACATGAAGTCTGTCACTGCTTCCACGACTTCCCCTTCTATTTCCCAAGGAGTGATGGGGCCAGATGCCATGATCTTAGTTTTTTTGATGTTGAGCTTCAAGCCCACTTTTGCGCTCTCTTCTTTCACCCTGAGCAAGAGGCTCTTTAGGTCCTCTTCACTTTCTGCCATCAGAGTGGTGTCGTCTGCATATCTGAGGTTATTGATCTTTTCCCCAGCAATCTTAACTCCAGCTTGTGATTCTACAGCATTAGACCCCATTGAAGGCCCCATCTTTCCCAAACTTTGCCATCCTCGGGCTCCCCCCCAAAATCCCTATGTACTGTGCAATGATGTGCATACTGAGAAGGGGGGGAAACGGCACAGAGTCAGGATGGCCTGGTCAGACCATCCCGATGCCATGAGAGCATACTGGAGCGATCAGACAGGGGAAAGTCTGTCTGTGGCCCATAGCAACCCGTTTACTTCCGAACCTTCCCCAGTGTCTTTTTACTCCGCTTCTGCGGTGGAGCAAAATGGGTCGCTGACAGGTGCGGGATGCTTCCCAGATGTTTGCGTCTGATCGCACCCTTTAAATCTGCCCAGCATTCGTGCCTATGGAGTGGCTAATGTTGTGTGTGATTGCAACCAGCCATTGGCAAAGTACTGCCTGTTTGAAACCTAGCCTTGAATTCCCAGGTGTATCCGGTGTCTGGCCTTGACCCGGGTTGGCCCAGGCTTGTCTGATCTCGTCAGATCTCAGAAGCTAAGCAGGGTCGGCCCTGGTTAGTATTTGGATGGGAGACCGCCACGGAAGTCCAGGGTTGCTACCCAGAGGCAGGCAATGGCAAACCATATCTGAAGGTCTCTTGCCTTGAGAACCCTTCATAGTTGCCATAAACTGGTGGAGGGACTTTGGCTCGATATTAGAGCGTGGTAGCCATGAACTGGGGGAGGTGCTGTGTCTCAATATTAGAGCATCGTATTAGAGAATGCAGAAAGTCCCCAGTTCAGTCCCCAACATCTCCAGTTGAAAGGATCAGCTAGTGGGTGATGTGAAAGACCTCCGCCCGAGACCCTGGAGAGCTGCTGCCAGTCTGAGTAGACAATGCTGACCTCGATGGGCCAAGGGCAGTGTTCCCTCTAAGCTGAGTTAGTGTGAGCTAGCTCACAGTTTGTTAGCCTCCGGCTCACACATTTTTGTCTTAGCTCAGGAAGGGATGGCTCCAGAGCAAACTAACTGATGCAGTAGCGAAATTGCTCACTTACGACTTTAATGCCGGTAGCTCACAAAGTAGAATTTTTGCTCACAAGACTCCTCAGCTTAGAGGGAACATTGGCCAAGGGTATGATTCAATGTGGGGTTCAATGTGGCCAAGTGCAAAGTGATGCACATTGGAGCCAAAAATCCTAAATATAAATACACGTCGATGGGGTCTGAACTGGCAGAGACGGACCAAGAGAGAGATCTTGGAGTCGTAGTGGATAACTCAATGAAAATGTCTAGACAGTGTGTAGCTGCAATAAAGAAGGCCAACGCTATGCTGGGGATTATTAGGAAGGGAATTGAAAACAAATCAGCCGGTATCATCATGCCCCTGTATAAATCATTGGTGCGACCTCATTTGGAATACTGTGTACAGTTCTGGTCGCCACATCTCAAAAAGGATATTATAGCAGAGAAGGGCAACTAGACTGATAAAAGGGTTGGAACACCTTCCCTATGAAGAAAGGTTAAAACGCTTGGGGCTCTTTAGCTTGGAGAAACGACGGCTGAGGGGTGACATGATTGAGGTTTATAAGATTATGAATGGGATTGAGCAGGTTGAGAAAGAAGTACTTTTCTCCCTTTCTCACAATACAAGAACTCGTGGGCACTCCTTGAAATTGCTGAGCAGTCGGGTTAGAACAGATAAAAGGAAATACTTCTTCACCCAAAGAGTGATTAACATATGGAATTCACTGCCACAGGAGGTGGTGGCAGCTACAAGCATGGACAGTTTCAAGAGGGAATTAGATAAACATCTGGAGCAGAAGTCCATCAGTGGCTATTAGCCACAGGGTATAGATGGGAAAACACAGTCTGGGGCAGGTGATGCACTCTATTCTTGGTGCTGGAGGGGGCAGCAGTGGGAGGGCTTCTAGTGTCCTGGCCCCACTGCTGGACCTCCTGATGGCACCTGGTATATTTTGGCCGCTGTGTGACAGAGTGTTGGACTAGATGGGCCGTTGGCCTGTTTCAACATTGGCTTCTCTTATGTGCTTATGTTCTTATGTTCTTATGATTCAATATGGTGGACCAAGGGTACGATTCAGTTCCACGTGCTCACATGACTTGACACCAGTTTCCACCACCCCTGTCAGCTCTTCGACAAGCCGTTCGAGATCAAGACTCAGTACAAATTGCCCTTCCATTTTCACACCGCAAAACCAGCTTGACTGGGCTTTCGGAGGGTATGAAAAGGCTTAGGTGCTCCAGGGACGGGATTTCGCCCATACCTGTTGCGTCATGTACCTGGGCACATCAACACTTTGCAAAGATTTGTATGCACAGGTCGTCAGGTGCGGGGCTACGAGATCCGTCCTTGTGCCCTCTTTTAAAATGCCGTGGTTCCCATTCCGGTTAGGCAGCATTAGGCGGCTGAAGTTCCGTCTCCGGAATGTTGAATCCCTCGTCATTGTTGGAGCCGCGGCAGGAATGCCACCTCTAATCCCATTGATTAGCTTCTATAATGACTCAAGGGGTGCGAGCCATAGTAACAAGACAACGCATGCAGGATCCCACAGGAGAATACCTGATCACAGGGCGGGGGGGGGGGGAGAGAAATGTGCACCTGGCGGAAGTGCCATGCGATCTGACATGTCAAACCCACAGACGAGAATTTCACTTCTTATTCGTGAGGCTATTGTGCGCTGAACATCTCTCGGATGGATTTCCTGTTGAAACATCACAGCAATGGCAGTCTCGCCATGTTCACAATTAACACGTCAGTCCCTCTGAAGCATTGCGGCTGATTAGGCTGAATCTCTTTCTTTCTTTCTTTCTTTCTTTCTTTCTTTCTTTCTTTCTTTCTTTCTTTCTTTCTTTCTTTCTTTCTTTCTTTCTTTCTTTCTTTCTTTCTTTCTTTCTTTCTTTCTTTCTTTCGTCTCTCTCTCTCTCTCTCTCTCTCTCTCTCTTTCTTTCTTTCTTTCTTTCTTTCTTTCTTTCTTTCTTTCTTTCTTTCTTTCTTTCTTTCTTTCTTTCTTTCTCTCGTCTCTCTCTCTCTCTCTCTCTCTCTCTTTAAAGTCGTTAAATCCAAGAATTAATTTCCATTAACAAACCCCCAAATAAATATATTAGTCGCACGGACCTTGCCCCATTAAGTTTGATGAGTTTTGCTTAGAACAAAGGAGACCTCTGAGTTAGCGCCATTCGCTGTTCATTAGCTCAGTTCGTTCTGCTAAAGGGTTAGGCAAATGAAGCCATCGGATGTCAGCACCGACCTCACTGAAACTTGGGGCGAAGTGGGAAAACGAGACCCGCCTCAAGTTACGGCAGGGAGGGGGCTGACCCTTTTGAGCCTGCATGCGCCCCCAAAACAGCTGCTACAAAATGGCTCCTGAAGGAGGCGGAGCCAGCCACAAAATGGCTGCCACAGCTTACATTTAGCCACACGGTGAAAATCCTTGCGCTGTGATGGCAGCTGCCACCCAAGCAACATTTATAAAACTACGCACAGCCAATCAAATCTCTGGTGACCAGTCGGAAGACTTGCTGGGCAAATGCCCCACCTGGTGCTACCACTCCCTGAAAAAATTTGGTGGCCGCTAGGAAATGAGTCAGTAAGCAACATGGTGCCCACAGGCTTCACGCTGAGGACCTGAGTTACAATATGGGGTCCAGCAGCCTCCATGCCTCTGCCTTCAGCACAGGCCCGTAGCCATGGGGGACCCACAGGGGGTGACGCCCCCTCTGAATTTGCCACACACCCCTCCTGAAACAGCCATGCCTTTTCACTTTCATTTCCCCCACCTCTTAGCTTCAGCACCTCCCTCATCCATCACACCCTTTTTCATCCTACTTGGGTTAGAAGTACCTCAGAACGCTTCTTCCTCTTTCCTCTTCTTCTTCACAATGCTGGCGAAGCCGAATTATAAAGACGCTTCATCATTTGACTGCTTCTTTCCTAAATCGGGTGGCCAGGAAAGGCCTCTCAACCAGTGGGGGGACTTACCCACAGCAGGGTCCCTTGCCAGTGATGTAATGATGTCACCGGCAACATGCTGACATCACTTCCCATGCACCTGGAAGTGATGTCATCGTGTCACCAGGGGATTTTCTAGCATTTGGGTGCACAGGAGTGACAGAGCATTGGGATGTTGCTGGTGTTTCCTTTGTTTGCCACCGTTCCCCCACCACCACTGGCCAACTGAGCTGCAGCTATTTGGTTACCGGGTCCCCCTTACCAATGGTAAGAACATAAGAGAAGCCAATGTTGGATCAGGCCAATGGCCCATCCAGTCCAACACTCTGTGTCACACAGTGGCCAAAAACACCAGATGCCCTCAGGAGGTCCACCAGTGGGGCCAGGACACTAGAAGCCCTCCCACTGGTGACCCCCCCCCTCCAGCACCAAGAATAGAGTGCATCACTTGCCCCAGACTGAGAGTTCCTATCTATACCTTGTGGCTAATAGCCACTATAGACTTCTGCTCCATATGTATATCTAATTCCCTCTTGAAACTGTCCATGCTTGTAGCTGCCACCACCTCCTGTGGCAGTGAATTCCATCTGTTAATCACTCTTTGGGTGAAGAAGGACTTCCTTTTATCTGTTCTAACCCGACTGCTCCTTAATTTCATGGCGTGCCCATGAGTTCTTGTATTGTGAGAAAGGGAGAAAAGTACGTCCCACATTTCACATTTCAGAATCAACTTTTGACACAAGAATATGCAATACTCCTGCTTCGACTGGCTGGATAAAGTTAACAGAGATCTGTTGCTGATAAACTGAGTTGACTGACATTCAGACACCATCAAATGTCAGTTAATGTCTGCCATCAGATATCATCCCAGGCTAAGGTGCTCTGTTGCATGTCAGCTGTCAATCCCAGTTAAATGCTGACGGCCGCACGTCAGATATTATCCAATGTTAACTGCTGTTGCAGAATCTTTAGATGTCAGAATACTGATTCAGGAGAGCAGGTGATGCACTCTATTCTTGGTGCTGGAGGGGACAGCAGTGGGAGGGCTTCTAGTGTCCTGGCCCCACTGCTGGACCTCCTGATGGCACCTGGTATATTTTGGCTGCTGTGTGACAGAGTGTTGGACTAGATGGGCCATTGGCCTGATTCAACATTGGCTTCTCTTATGTTCTTATGTTCTTAACAAGTTGGAGAATAATTAATATTGGCCATCAAAAGCAGTGGAGATGAATTTTTGGGAAGACTTTGTTTGGTAGCAAATTCATTTTCATCACTCGTCGCCATAGACTTCCCCATAATGGGATTTCTAGATTCAGTTTTTGGCATATTGACAAGTTAGAGTGAAATACATATGTACATATATATGCCACACACCCACACACCCCTATGTATGTGGGTATGCAGGGCTTTTGGGGGTGGGGTGGGGTGGGGAGAAGAGGTGTGAGAACTCTTAAGAGGGAAGCGAAGTTTTCAATCTGTACACTGAAAACTCATGAACTTGTAAACATTTTAAAAAAGCATTTTGTCAAAGGGGTTCCGGAAAAAAAGAGAGAGAGAGAGAGAGGGAGGGAGGGAGGGAAGGAGGGAGGGAGGGAGGGAGGGAGGGAGGGAGGGAGAGAGAGAGAGAGAGAGAGAGAGAGAGAGATATGACAACACAAATTAGTACTGGAATCATGCCTTTGGATAAGAACATGAAAGAAGCCAGTGTTGGATCAGGCCAATGGCCCGTCCAGTCCAACACTCTGGCTGAGTACAGACTGGCAGTTTGCTCCGGTAGCCAGTTGTAGCAAAAAAACCCCGGATTAAACTATACCGGGTTTTCCCGTCCACACAGCGGGGGCCGCTGCTGGAAGATACGGGACGGAGGCATGCGGGAGCGTTCAGACTGCCGCGCTGGAGGCGTGCTATATTTGCCGTTTCCCCATTAATTCGGCTGTGGATGTATGGGTGTATGTGCGCATGAGCGCTCATGCGTATAAGCGCATTTTGCCGATTTTTTTTTTTTGGCCCTGCAATGCCGGCACCGCATTGGGCAGTGGAGCGGAGCGCAGCCAATCACACTGCTGCTGCCTTGTGCCCAACGCGGCTTCCGCCCGGCTTTTCGCCTGCACGTTCAGACTCCCTGGAAGCGGAGAAATACACGACAAACGCGGGCTTTCGGATTTGCGACGGCTTTTATCAGGTGTTTTTTAAATCCGGCAGTGAAGCGCAACAGCACCGGTAGGTTACGGGTGGGGGACGCCAGGCAGATGTGCCTGTTTGAACGTCCCATTTACTCCGGTATTGAATCGTTGTCAGCCCGGGTCCCTTCCCGGGGCAAACTGCCAGTCTGGACTCAGCCTCTGTGTCACACAGTGGCCAAGAATATCAGGTGCCCTCAGGAAGTCCACCAGTGGGGCCAGGACACTAGAAACCCTCCCGCTGTTGCCCCCACCCCAAGCACCAAGAATACAGAGCATCACTTGCCCCAGTCCGAGAGTTCCTATCTGTACCTTGTGGCTAATAGCCACTGATGGACCTCTGCTCCAGATGTTTATCCATAAGAACATAAGAGAAGCCAATGTTGGATCAGGCCAGTGGCCCATCCTGTCCAACACTCTGTCACACAGGGGCCAAAAATACCAGGTGCCATCAGGAGGTCCAGCAGTGGGGCCAGGACACCAGAAGCCCTCCCACTGTTGACCCCCCCAAGCACCAAGAAGACATAGCATCACTTGCCCCAGAGTCCCTATCTACACCTTGTGGCTAATAGCCATTGATGGACCTCTGCTCCATACGTTGATCCAGTTCATAAGAACATCAGAGAAGCCAATGTTGGATCAGGCCAGTGGCCCATCCAGTCCAACACTCTGTCACACAGTGGCCAAAAATACCAGGTGCCCTCAGGAGGTCCACCAGTGGGGCCAGGATACTAGAAGCCCTCCCACGGTTGCCCCCATCCCCCAAGCACCAAGAAGACAGAGCATCACTCGCCCCAGACCGAGAGTTCCTATCTACACCTTGTGGCTAATAGACACTGATGGACTTTATTTTATTTATTTATTTATTTTTGGATTTATATCCCGCCCTCCCTTGAGGCTCAGGGCAGCTAACAAAGAGGCATAAATGCCACAGTTAAAACAGATAAAACAGAATAAAACGATATAATACAATATACTAAAGTGTCGGTGCTCTCGATGTCAATACTCTCAAAGACGGGTTTCTAAGAAAAGTTGTTAATTTCAGTCCAGCAACACCACCCCATAATTCAACCATCCCATCTTCGTCTTCATCCAGGGACGTCTCGCACCCCGACAAAGCCCACACAATGGTGGTAGGGGAGCGATGGTGGAAAATAACGATGGTAAAAAGTGGTGGCAGCAGCCCCTACTCAAAAGCCTGGCGGAAGAGCTCCGTCTTACAGGCCCTGCGGAACTGCCCAAGGTCCCACAGGGCCCGGATCTCCTCTGGGAGCTCATTCCACCAGGTAGGAGCCGCCACCGAAAACACCCTGGTCTTAGTAACCGCAAGTTTGATGTTCCTGGGGCCTGGAATTACCAGGAGATTTTGACTCCCCGACTGTAGTGCCCTTTGGGGACTTCTGCTCCAGTTTGGTGTAGCGGTTAAGTGCGTGGACTCTAATCTGGGAGAACCAGGTTTGGTTCCCCACTCCTCCACTTGTACCTGGCCGGATGACCTTGGGCAAGCTGTAGTTCTGATAAGAGCTGTCCTTGAAAAAGAGCAGTCTCTGTCAAGAGCTTTCTCAGCCCCGCCTACCTCACAGGGTGTCTGTTGTGAGGAAGGGGAAGGGAAGGGAAGGGAGTTTGTAAGCCGCTCTGAGACTCCTTTGGGTAGTGAAGGGTGGGGTATAAATCCAATCTCCTCCTCCTCCTCCTCCTCCTCCTCCTCCTCTTCTTCTTCTTCTTCTTCTTCTTCTTCTTCTTCTTCTTCTTCTTCTTCTTCTTCTTCTTCTTCTTCTTCTTCCTCCTCCTCCTCCTCCTCCTCCTCCTCCTCCTCCTCCTCCTCCTCCTTCCTCCTTCCTCTTCCTTCCTCTTCTTCTTCTTCTTCTTCTCTTCCATTAGTACTCTCCATCTGCTTTGGAATCCCTGCCATAATCTCTGTGTCCTAGCAATACAGTCTCCAGTTTGGTGTAGCGGTTAGGAGTGTGGTCTCTAGTCTGGGAGAACCCAGTTTGATTCCCCGCTCCTCCACATGCAGCCAGCTGGGTGACCTTGCGTCAGTCACAGCTCTCTCATAGCTGTTCTCTCAAGGGCAGTTCTCTTGGAGCTCTCTCAGCCTACCTCACAGGGTGTCCGTTGTGGGGAGGGGAAGGGAAAGGGATTGTAAGCCGCTCTGAGACTCCTTTGGGTAGCGAAGGGGAGGGTATAAATCCAATCTCTTCCTCCTCCTCCTCCTCCTCCTAAGTCCCCCCATTAGTTTGCATCGCCTGATTGAATTGATATTTGATCATTTGCTCTTTCGTCTTTCCCAAGCCTCAAAAAAGTGCCCAGGTCCACACAACCTTATTCTTCACAGTTATTGTCAGCGTCTGACAGGGGTCTTCTCTGAAGGTTAACGATTCCTGGAAGAGGGTTATTTCTCTTACCCGTGCTGACGGACAGTCCGTTAATTGATATTAACACAATTTTCGAGGGGAGAGAATGCAGAAGTTTCCTGGCGACTCTGCTTCGGAAACTCTGCCATTATCTTCTCTTGGTGCGGGCCTTCCCTTTTCTCGCTGCCTTCTCATTGGCTGACAGGGAAGGAGAGACGCAGTTGCTGACTTTAAGGCTCCCACGAGTCCCAGGGTTGCCAATCTTCGGGTGGGGCCTGGAGATCTGGAATGACGAGCGATCTCCAGGTGACACAGGTAAGTTCCCCTGGAGAAAATGGCTGCTTTGGAAGATGGAGTCTATGGCATTACACCCCATTTAAATCCCCCCCCCTTTCCCCAGACCCCACCCTCCCCAGGCTCCACCCGCAAAATCTCCAGGTATCTCCCAACCCGGAGCTGGCAACCCTAGATTGGAACCAACCAATTGAATTGAACATAGCCCTGATCCGGATAGCCCAGGCAAGCCAAATCTCGGAAGCTAAGCAGGGCCGACTTGGGCTAGTACTTGGAAGGGAGACCTCCAAGGAATACCAGGGCCGGGACGCAGAGGCAGGCAATAGCAAGCCCCCTCTCTGAAAATGTCCAGGCCCCACTAGGGGTCGCCAGAAGTCATCCATGACCTCCAGGCATACACACACAATACCAAAAAAACCAAAATTATTAAATATGTTGTCGAAGGCTTTCACAGCCAGAGTTCATTAGTCACTGTAGATTTTCCAGGTTGTCTGGCTGTGGTCTTGGGATTATAGGACCTGACGTTTTGCCAGTAGCTGTGACTGGCATCCTCAGAGGTATAACACAGAAAGATGGAGAACTCTTTGTGTCAAGGTGAGAAGAAAAATGGTAGGCAGGTAATTTATATCTACCCTGGAAGGTGAGGTGGTTTCCTGTCCTGAAAAACACAAAATGTTCTACAGCTGACAATAGAACTACAGATAAGATTAGAGTTTCAAAAGCCATTCCACACACAAAAGAACCTCCTCAGGAAACAGTCCATAGACAAAAGAACCTCCTCAGGAAAGCTCCTCCGTTAGCATGTTCATAGCCTGGAGAACTCCTACAAGATTATGACTCAGCCCTACCCCATCTTCCAGGGTAGACATAAATTACCTGCCCACCATTTTTCTGCTCACCTTGAGACAGAGAGTCCTCCACTTTCTGTGTTATACCTCTGAGGATTCCAGTCACAGCGGTTGGCGAAACGTCAGGTCCTACAATGCCAAGACCAGGGCCACACAACCCGGAAAATCTACAGCAACTAATAAAATTTTTAAACATACACTTATGGATTGTGAAAGAACAAAATCCACACTTTATTTAATTCACTTGTACTACCCTGCCTTTCTACCCATTGGGGAACCAACACAGCTTACATTGTTCTCCTCCCCTCCATTTTATCCTCACAACAACCCTGTGAGGGAGGTTGGGCTGAGAGTGTATCCCAAGGTCCCAAGGTCACCCCGCCAACTTCCGTGGCACGAGTGGGGATTCGAACCCCAGTCTCCCAAATGCTAGTCCAACCCTCTTAACGGCTACACCACATGAGGGTTAGGCCTTGAGACCTCCTGGACTCTCAACACCTCTCCGGGTGATGGAGATCAGCTCTCCTGGAGAAAACAGCTGCTTTTGGACGGTGGGCTCGAAGGCATCGTTACCACTGTTCCCTCTAAGCCGAGTTAGTGTGAGCTGGCTCACAGTTTTTTTAGCCTCCAGCTCACGCAATTTTGTCTTCGCTCGGGAAGGGATGGTTCCAGTCCAGAGCAAACTAATTTATGTGTTAGCCAAATCGCTCGCTCACGACTTTAAGTCCAGTAGGTCACAAAGTAGGATTTTTGCCTACAAGACTCCACAGCTTAGAGGGGGCATTGATCCATTACCCCACCACGGTCCTTTCCCCTCCCCAAACTCCACCCCATCCGGGCTGCACCCTCAAATTCCCAGGAATTCCCAATGCATAGCTGGCAACCTTAGTACGTCCACCCTATTGAAGTCCTTCCCTTCCCTAAATCCGACTCGTCCCAAGCGCTCCCCCTCCCCAAAATCTCCGGGAATATCCCAAACAAGAACTGACAACCCTCATGGGTATCGCATTTGAAGAAGAAGAAGAAGAAGAAGAAGAAGAAGAAGAAGAAGAGAAGAGTTTGGATTTACCCGCCCTCACTGCCCAAGGCATCTCAGAGCGTTCAAACTGCTTTCCCTCCCCACAACAGGCACTCTGTGAGGCAGAAGAAGAAGAGTCTGGATATCCCCCTTCACGCCCAAAGGCATCTCAAGCGCTTCTCTCCTTCCCCTCCCCACAACAGACACCCTGTGAGGTAGGTGGGGCTGAGAGAACTTCTGACAGAAACTGTCCTTGAGAGAACAGCTGTGCCAGAGCTTGTGACTGACCCAAGGTCACATCAGCAGGTGCAAGTGGAGGAGTGGGGGAATCAAACCCAGTTCTCCCAGATAAGAGTCCACACACTTAACCACTACACCAAACTGGCTCTTGTCTGTTTTTTTTTAGAGAAATATTCACTCGAGAGACGCGATACCGTCTTATTTCTGGCACGAGTACACCCCATGTACTTCGGAATCTCTGCCATCATCTTTGTGTCCCAGCAATACCGTCTCCTACGCCCGATTGAATCGATACTTGATGATTTCACTCTTCTGTCTTCCCCAAGCGTCAAAAAAGTGCCCAGGTTCACGCAACCTTATTCTTCAGAGTTATCGTCAGCTCCTGACAGAAGTCTTCTCTGAAGGTTAATGATTCCTGGAAGAGGGTTATTTTTCTTACCCGTGCTGACGGACAGTTTGTTAATTGATATTAACACATTTCCGAGGGGAGAGAACGCGGGGATGCGGCCTGCCGTCGGAAGTTTTCTGGCGACTCATTATTCTAATGACAAGCTTAGACCTTGTTAGCCCGAAGCAGACATGGTATAGGGCAAAGATGTTCGCATGTTGTCTTCCGAAGACCAAACGCCTCGTAAGTAAAGTGCCTTGTTTCTTTGCTGGGCTGTCGTGTTGTAGCACCATTCATTTTCCAGCTATTTTTTTTTGCTTTGTTTTGCAATCGACATTTCAATGGAATCTCCAGTAAACGCATCAAAACATGGCTAAAGGAGGTGTTTGCATTATTACGTATGTTTCCCTCGATCACTTGAGTTGCTTTTTTTTAGTGTGGGGGGGGTCCTCCTTTGGGAAGCCGAGACCAGTTTATCAGCTATCAGTTTGACTGGCAGAATTTAAAGCGGTATTTCTGCCTAATCCCTCCCCCTCCCTGAAGTGACCAATAAAACCATTCTTCCCTCTTTCATTTTTATCCTTACAACAACCCTGTGAGGTAAGTTCGGCTGAGAGATAGTGACTGCCCCAAGGCCTCCTAGCGAGCTTCCATAGCACAAGTAGGGATTCGAACCTATGTCTCTTACGTCCTAGTCTTAGACTTTAACCACTACACCACATTGGCTTGGTGCAGTGAACTTTAGTGAATCCTGGGCTAAAGTATTCCAGACTGAAGATGGGGGCCTTCGCGTTTGAATGCTCTCTCATTTAAAAAAAGAAAAAAGAAAATCTGCACACATAACCAGCATTTTGAGGTAAAGGCTGCAGGCTTCTCCTTCACACTCGTGAGTTTCATTTCATTTTATTTTGTTGCTTGCTGTTGAGAAGCGTCGAACCTTGGGATGCTTCAAACACTTGTCAGTTCAGCTCTCTTTCTGTTCGCCGGTCACAAACAGGGTGCCGGTTTTTAAACAGGCTGTTCACCTGTTCATCGACTCTTTCTTAACAGTCCAGTCCGGTGCGATCGGCTTTTTGTGCGTGCGGATTTTGACCCAGCCCAGTGGGGTTCTACTCCTGCTGTCCATGCTACGCTGCTGCTCCATTCAGCAGACAATTGTGTAAATGCAATAAATGTGTGCTGTCGAATTGCAACAGACTCATGGCAACTTTGGGGTCGGCGTCGGCGTGCCATGAGGTGGGGCAACCGGCCGTGGTCTACCTCCCCATTGACTTATTTGCTAGCACTCTACTGTGCTCTCAGCTGCACCCACTGCCCAGAGCCACTGGGAAAAGGTCTGCAGACAGTGGTGAGCATGGCTGCTGGGAGATAAAGTTGCCAACCCTCGGGTGGTATCGGGAGATCTCGTGAGAATACGACTGATCCCCAGTCAACAGAGATCTGTTCAGATGGAGGAAACAGCCTCTTTGGAGGGTGGACTCTATGGCATTATACCCCATAGAAGAAGAGGAGGAAGAAGAAGAAGAAGAAGAAGAAGAAGAAGAAGAGGAGGAGGAGGAGGAGGAGGAGCAGCAGCAGCAGGAGCAGGAGATTAGATTTATACCCTGTCCTTCACTTGGAGTCTCAGAGCAGCTTACGAACTCCTTTCCCTTCCCCTCCCCACAACAGACACCCTGTGAGGTAGGTGAGGCTGAGTGAGCTCTCCCGAGAACTGCCCTTGAGAGAACAGCTTTAAGAGAACTTGTGACTGACCCAAGGTCATCCAGCAGCTGCAAGTGGAGGAGTGGGGAATCAAACTTGGTTTTCCCAGATTAGAGTCCACGCACTTAACCACTACACCAAACTGGTCCCTCCCCTCCCCAAACCACTGATCCCCAGCCAACAGAGATCTACTCACCTGGAGAAAGCAGCCTCGTTGGAGGACGGACTCTATGGCATTATACCCCATTGAAGTGCCTCCCCTCCCCAAACCACACCCTCCTCAGGTTCCACCTCACAGATCTTCAGGTGTTTCCCAACCCAGAGCTGGCAAACCTAGTTGGGAGCTCACAAGCGGGCAGAAGAATGACACAGAGTCAGGTGGGAGGCGTATAGTTGGGGGGAAGAAAAGGAAGGTGTTGTGGGGGCCTGGTGTTGGGGAGAAGGGGGCTGAGAACTCTCGCTGGAGCCCCTCAAAACTTGGAACCAGCCCTGCCAGGACCATGGAGTCTTCAAGGCAAGAGATGGACAGAAGTGGGTTTGCCGTTGCCTGCCTCTGTGTAGCGACCTGGGACTTCCTTGGTGGTCTCCCATTCAAGTAGTTACCTTCTCAGCTTCTGAGATCTGATGAGACTGAGCTAGTCATGAACTGGGGAAATGGTTTGGTTCATGGTTTGTGGCATGCCTGGTTCATGAACCACAAACTGTCATGAACTTTTAGGGGCTAAACAAACTGGTTCAGTTCATGAGATTCGTGACTTGGTAGAATGGTCTCCTGGCATGTAGAGACACCAGACTCACAGGGCTTCTCTGGCTGACTCTCCTCTTCCTGCCTTCCAACTTTGGTGAGGATTGGATTTACAGAGTCTGAGTTACAGCCCCCCATGGAAGGTGCCTCCAGGAAAGTGCTTTCTGGGGAAATGACAGGTGCAGGTTCAGAAGGTTCAGGAGTCCATAGAATGGACCCTGTGCAAGCTAGAGAAATTAAACTACATGCCCTCCAAGTTCCATCCCCCCTGTTGCTTTGAAGTTTGTTAAACATTTAGATTGAGCCAAGACGGTTTGGAAATGTATCCATTCATGAACTGCCACAAATTGCCACAAACAGCTGGAAAGTTTGTAGAAAGTTCATGCCAGTTGACCTGCCGTGAATTTCACTCCCCGAAACACGAACCGGCCAAAATTCATCATGATTTTTAGTTTGTGAGTCAGTTCGTGCCCATCCCTAAACCCATTTACTGAGAAATTTGCAATTTCTCTGACTGGCAAACACTGCTTTTCTGGTTGCTGCAAATGTAGGTTAGTTTCCAGTTCATTCTGCATCTCCACTTCCATCTTCCACCCCCCCCCGCAACACCCTATACCTTCTTCATCTCTCCAGGATAGGTTAATCTACACTTGCTGGCTCCGGCTGAATGTGTGAATTGACCTCAATGAAAAACATTTTGTGTGAGTTTATCTGAGATATGGTGGTGATGGATCTTTGATGGCAGATGAGAATCCCCCCCCTCCATGACCCCAATGGAAGGCTGAGGAGACTTTGGGTACCTTAGAGTCTCTAGGGCCTGACAGTTCAAGTGATTGGCATGTCACTTCCTCTTTGGGCCTCCATCTTCTTCATCAAATGCTGTTCCTCAGCAGCCTCATTAAATGACACGGGTTGTGAGGCTGGGCAACTGGTAATTTGCCTTTTTGAATGTCTGACTTCTACTTACTTCTGAGAGCCAGTTTGATGTAGTGGATAGGAGTGCAGACTCTAATCTGGGAGAATTGGGTTTGATTCCTCACTCCTCCACTTGCAGCTGCTGGAAGGACCTCGGGTCAGTTACAAGTTCTTTCAGAGCTGTTCTCTTGCAAGCAGTTCTCGAAAGAGCTCTCTCAGCTTCACCCTAACCCTACTTCACAGGGAAAGGAGACTGTAAGCCGCTCTGGGATGCCTTCAGGCAGTGAAGGGCAGGGTATAAATCAGGGGTGGCCAAACTTGCTTAATGTAAGAGCCACATAGAATAAATGTCAGATGTTTGAGAGCCGCAAGACATGAATATTACATGTTCTTACTGGGAAATATGCAGATTTGCCTTTTATTTAAATGAGACTGACAAAAATCATATCAGAAGCGGTAAAAGCAGATATTGATAATGACATTTAGTTGTCCAATGATAATTTGTTTGCTAATGATATTTCGCTTCCCCAGCCGCCCTGCTGGGAACCACACAATATGCGTGAAAAAGCCACATGTGGCTCCCGAGCCACAGTTTGGCCACCCCTGGAATAAATCCAATCTCCTCCTCCTCCTCTCCTCCTCCTTCCCCTTCTTCTCCTTCTCCTTCTACTTCTCCTCCTCCTTCTCCTTCTTCTCCTTCCCCTTCTCCTCCTTCTCATTCCCCTTCCCCTTCTCCTCCTCCTTCCCCTTCTCCTCCTTCTCATTCCCCTTCCCCTTCTCCTCCTCCTTCTCCTTCTTCTCCTCCTCCTTCTCCTCCTTCTCATTCCCCTTCCCCTTCTCCTCCTCCTCCTTCTGCTCCTTCCCCTTCTCCTCCTTCTCATTCCCCTTCCCCTTCTCCTCCTCCTCCTTCTTCTCCTTCCCCTTCTCCTCCTTCTCATTCCCCTTCCCCTTCTCCTCCTTCTCATTCCCCTTCCCCTTCTCCTCCTCCTCCTTCTTCTCCTTCCCCTTCTCCTCCTTCTCATTCCCCTTCCCCTTCTCCTCCTCCTCCTTCTTCTCCTTCCCCTTCTCCTCCTTCTCATTCCCCTTCCCCTTCTCCTCCTCCTCCTTCTTCTCCTTCCCCTTAAAAACATAAGAACATAAGAGAAGCCAATGTTGGATCAGGCCAGTGGCCCATCTAGTCCAACACTCTGTCACACAGCGGCCAAAATATACCAGGTGCCATCAGGAGGTCCAGCAGTGGGGCCAGGGCACCAGAAGCCCTCCCACTGCTGCCCCCTCCAGCACCCTTCTCCTCCTTCTTATTCCCTTCCCCTTCTCCTCCTCCTTCCCCTCCCCTTCTCCTCCTTCCCCTTCTCCTTCTCCTCCTCCTTCTCCTTCTTCTCCTCCTCCTTCTTCTCCTTCTCCTTTCCCTTTCCCTTCCCCTTCTCCTCCTTCTCCTTCTCCTCCTTCCCCTTCCCCTTCTTCTCCTCCCCCTCCCCCTCCCCTCCCCTCCCCTTCCTCTTCCCCTTCTCCTTCTCCTCCTCCTTCTCCTTCTTCTCCTCCTCCTTCTTCTCCTTTCCCTTTCCCTTCCCCTTCTCCTCCTTCTCCTCCTTCCCCTTCCCCTTCTTCTCCTCCCCCCCCTCCTCCTCCCCCCCCCTTCCTCTTCCCCTTCTCCTCCTCCTCCTCCTCCTCCTCCTCCTTCTTCTCCTCCTCCTTCTTCTCCTTTCCCTTTCCCTTCCCTTCTCCTCCTTCTCCTTCTCCTCCTTCCCTTCCCCTTCTTCTCCTCCTCCTCCCCCTCCTCCCCCTCCCCTTCCTCTTCCCCTTCTCCTTCTTCTCCCCCATCCCATGTCTGTTTTGGAGAAGTTACTTGCAACATGGCCTCAACGGCTCCCTCGGTAGCTCGAAGCCTGAGGGACACCATTAGAGCTCATTGCCTGGCTCGTGCAGTGTTGTGAAACCGGGCAGGGCTGGCAACAGGGAGACTTTTACTCTCCATTGGGGGGAGCTGCAGATGCCATGTGCGTTGCTGTAACCGCACTGCCTGGCGACGTCCCAGGTGTTGCAATAGCAGCGGCCCTTTGCCAGACTCCCAGCACCGGCCCGCTCCCTTGGGCGCTGGAGAAGTACCAAAAGGAGTACATGTGAGGAAAGGCTGTCAGCCAAGGCCTCGAATGGCCTTTTTGCTTTTTTTAGGGGGAGAGTCTTTGATTAACGTGACTAAGCACGAGTAGATGTGGAAGAAATCTCGAAGATCTACTGTGAATTGCCGTGCCCCTCTCGAGAAGGGAAAGGAAGGGAAGATTGAACTTTAAGAGTGAATGACATGTTACTGTTGGGACAAGGGTTGCCAGACAGTCGCCGGCAACTGATGGGAGGTCTGAGATGTCATGAGATCTGTCTCCAGGGCAGAGATGAGTAGACATTGTTTACCATTGGCTGCCTCTGGATAGCAACCCTGGACTTCCTTGGTGGTCTCCCATCCAAGTACTAACCAGGGCTAACCCTGCTTAAGAACATAAGAGAAGCCCATGTTGGATCAGGCCAGTGGACCATCCAGTCCAACACTCTGTGTCACACAGCGGCCAACAATACTAGGTGTCATCAGGAGGTCCAGCAGTGGAGCCAGGACACTAGAAGCCCTCCCACTGTTGACCTCTCCCCCCAAGCACCAAGAATACAGAGCATCACTTGCCCCAGACAGAGAGTTCCTATCTATGCCTTGTGGCTAAGAGCCACTGATAGATCTCTGCTCCATATGTTTATCCAATTCCCTCTTGAAGCTGTCCATGCTTGTAGCTGCCACCACCTTCTGTGGTAGTGAATTCCATGTGTTAACCACTCTTTGGGTGAAGAAGGACTTCCTTTTATCTGTTCTAACCTGACCGCTCAGCAATTTAATGGAGTGCCCACGAGTTCTTGTATTGTGAGAAAGGGAAAAAAGTACCTCTTTCTCGACCTTCTCTGTCCCATGCATAATCTTGTAAACCTTGATCATGTCACCCCTCAGCCGTCATTTCTCCAAGCTAAAGAGCCTCAAGCGCTTTAACCTTTCTTCATAGGGAAGGTGTTCCAACCCTTTTATCATTCTAGTTGCCCATTGCTGCACTTTTTCCAAAGCTATAATATGCTTTTTAAGGTGTGGTGAGCAGAACTGTACACAGTATTTCAAATGAGGTTGCACCACTGATTTATATAGGGGAATTATGATACTGGCTGATCTGTTTTCAATACCCTTCCTAATAATCCCCAGCATAGCACTGGCCTTTTTTATTGCAACTGTCTTGACATTTTCATTGAGTTATCTACTACGACTCCAAGATCTCTCTCTTGGTCAGTCTCTGCCAGTTTGGGCCCCATCAATGTATATTTATAGTTAGGATTTTTGGCTCCAATGTGCATCACCTTGCACTTGGTCACATTGAACCCCATTTGCCATGTTGATGCCCACTCACCCATCCTCTACAGATCCCTTTGGAGTGCCTCACAATCCTCCCTGGTTTTCACTACCCTGAACAACTTTGTGTTATCAGAAAATTTAGCCACTTCACTGTTTACTCCCAACTCCAAATCATTAATGAACAAGTTAAAAACCATCGGACCAAGCAGGGGAAGTAAACACCGCCAGGTGGTGGGGACACACAGGTGTGTGGGTGGAAAGGGAGGCATGAAGGGGTCTGGGGGGTGAACAGAAGGGGCACCCGGGTACTCTATGCCCAAATCCCCCCAAAATCGGGAAACAGCAGTGAAGCAGGGTAGCCAGGTCTCTCCTGGCAACTGGCTGGGAATGGGGGGGGACTTATGAAGAGAAAGAGAAAGGCCTAGGCCTCATTGCCGATGTCACACAGGAAGTGACATCATCACCTCAGTGACATCCAGGTGACACTCTGGTATTTGGGCAAAAAATCTATGGTAAAACTGGCTTCTACCAGAGAGCGTTTGCCCAAATACAAGAGCGTCCCCTGAACGTTGCTGATGTGATGAAGGGACTTCCTGTGTGCCACTGGCAACGAGGCCCAGGCCTTCTCCTTTCTCCAGTTAGCAGATCGGCAGGTGGGGGTAGGGCCTAGTGATGGGGGACCCCAGCTTCCACCGGGGAGGTCTAGCATCTCCACACTGGAGGGACATCTGGGTATAAAAAGAATGAGGTTCATGACGATGAACTTTACAATGACTTTAAAAATCACCAATAGCTGTGAGATATAGCCTCTTCCTTTAGTGCTTAAAACAAGTATCTGGACGTTGCTCCCTCCACCGTGGTTAAGGATCGCCTCCCCCATCTTTTCAGACTCTAAATAATACCATTTGGTGGCAATATTCTTTCTTCAGGAGACAGATTTTGCCCTTAATTAGCTCACACACCTCTGGGGAACTCTCCGAGTCCTGAGTGTGAAAGTACCAGGAGCTCCGGCATGTGTCTCAGGGGGATAAAAGGGGTAATTTGGGAATAATTGACATCTCTGGTGAACATACGTTGGTTATAGGCATGACAAGATGTGTTAGCTCGATATCAAATCCTGTTCCTTTCTCTTTTTCTACTTTGCACATTTCAGACCTGACAAATGGTGTAGATTTGTGCGAAATAACGCATATTCTCTCGTGCTTGTGGTTTCTTCCCACTTCCACCCCCTTCCGCTTTCTGATTTTGTTGGTATGCTATGGAATCTCATCATAAGTGGCTGCAGAGCGTCCTCGCAGTCAGAGATGATTTACCTCAGGAAGTCTCGGTGTGGCGGAAGGCAGTCCCTGACAATGAGAGAGGCGTCTGCCCCCCTCAAAACAAAAACCACGTTATGGGGTGGATAGCAAAAGTTACTTTCACCTCACCCAGCGAGATGAAAAGTATTACGCCCACACAAGACTCGGGATAGGGAATAGGAACAGAACGGGAACTGAAAACGGCCCTGGAACAAGCCCAGCTGAGAAGCCCCTCGATGCTATAAGCCAGCACTTCAGGGGCTGCTGAAATCTCCCACCATGCAGTTCTTCTCCAATATAATTTATTCTATTTTCAAAATTCCAATAACAAGTGATAACAATTGTTTACAGGATAAATATACATAAACTTAACAGCATAAAAGAGAGCATTTTTCATGAACTTAGTGTTGACATCAACATTTACCACAAATGAAGAGTGTCTATTATCTCTGGTATTGTTTCTTGAGAAACTTGATGGGATAAGATCGGGAGCCATATCACTGTAAATTCACTATATCCGCCATTAGATTTTGTTGGGTTCATTATGTTGGATATTTCCCCCCACTATGTATAAGTTCCATAACTTTTTGTACCGTAAGTTTAGGGATGGTTTAATTTCTGACTTCCATTTTGAAGCTATGGTCTTTTTGGCTGCGAATAATAATAAAGCAATTCTTTTTCTTTGTATAGTGGGTAAAGCAGTTTCATTTCTAAGGTTCAAGAGTATAGATTCTAGTATGCAGTTCTTGGTGGACTGCTGTCTACTGGGAGAATCATTCTGGGGCCCATTGAAAGTGGAGGAGCAAGCCTGTGCTATTCTGTTGACAACAATTAGCCAAAATTGACCATGAGATCCATGGCATAGATCATTTTTGTTTTTGAGGGGGGACAACACCAGACCCTTCCTCCTTCTTGGCACCCCGCGTCGCCCAACCCGGAATCTGCCACACCGAGTGGGGCTGTGGATACACATTATAAAGAGCCAAATAGTAGCTCCTCTCTCTTCAAAGCCAAGGGAAGGCACTTCAGCCACAGTGAATCCTAGGATGTGATAGCTGTGATTCGGAACAAGGGTTGCCAACTCTGGGATGGGAAATTCCTGGAGATTTCGGGGTGTCACCTCAGGAGGGGAGGGTTTTGGGAGGGAAGGGATCTCAGAGGGCTACAATGACATACAGCCCGCCTCCAAAGCTGCCATTTTCTCCGAGGGAGCTGATCTCTGTAATCCAGAAAGCATTTGTAATTCTGGGAATCTTCAGGCCCCACCTGGAGGTTGGCAACTTTCCTTGAGATGTAATAGCTCTGTTCCCCATAAAAATCCTCCTGAATCTTTTCTAGTTCCCACCTAAAGTTTGCAGAGCTTATTTACAGAGAGCTCCAGGGCCATGTGGATATTAGAGCAGCCCCCATAGAGCAGGAAGAGGTACAAAATACATTCTGAGGAGAAGGAGGAGGAGGAGGAGGAGGAGGAGGAGGAGGAGGAGGAGGAGGAGGAGGAGGAGGAGGAGGAAGAAGAAGAAGAAGAAGAAGAAGAAGAAGAAGAAGAAGAGAGAAGAAGAAGAAGAAGAAGAGAGAAGATATTGGATTTATACCCCGCCCTTCACTGGGAGTCTCAGAGTGGCTTCCAAACTCCTTTCCCTTCCCCTCCCCACAACAGACACCCTGTGAGGTAGGCGGGGCTGAGAGAGCTCGGACTGAGAACTGCTCTTGAGAGAACGACTCTGAGAGAACCGTGTCTTGCCCAAGGTTACCCAGCAGGCTGCATGTGGAGGAGGAGTGGGGAATCAAACCTGGTTCTCCCAGATTAGAGCCCACACATTTAACCACTACACCAAATAACAACAACAACAACAACAACAACAACAACAACAATAATAATGAGGGTGGCCAGGTCTGGGTTGGGAAATACTTGGAGATTTTGGGGGTGGAGCCTGGGGAGGACAGGGTTTGGGGAGGGCGAGACCTCAGCAGAGCATAATGCCATACAGCCCACCTTCCAATGTAGCCATTTTCTCCACGGGAACGGATCTCTGTTGTCTGGAGACCACTTGTAATTCTAGACAGGGCTCTTTTTGTAGCAGGAACTCCTTTGCACATTAGGCGACACGCCCCTAATGTAGCCAATCTTCCAAGAGCTGACAGTAGCCCCTGTAAGAAGAACCCTGTAAGCTCTTGGAGGATTGGCTACATTAGGGGTGTGTGGCACCTAATATGCAAAGGAGTTCCTGTTCCAAAAAGAACCCTGATTCCAGGAGACCTCTGGCCACAGCCTGAGCGTTGGCAACTCTATAACATGAACTCTCTTTTCCCCAGTGCAACTTCCAGACCTGTTCTGGCTGTGCATACAAAGGCAGCTTAAAATGAGAATAGGATGTTCCTGTAGAGTCAGTTTGGTGTAGTGGTTAAGTGCGTGGACTCTAATCCGGGAGAATCGGGTTTGATTCCCTGCTCTGCCTTCACATGCAGCTGCTGGATGACCTTGGGCAAGCCATAGTTCTGTCAGAGCCGTTCTCTCAAGGGCAGTTCTCTCAAGAGCTCTCTCAGCCCCACTTACCTCACAGAGTGTCTCTTGTGGGGAGGGGAAGGGAATGGAGATTGTAAGCTGCTCTGAGACTCCGAGTGAAGGGCGAGGTATAGATCCAATCTCTCTCTCTCTCCCCTTCGAGAAGAAGAAAAATAGCCATTGTCATTGCCAAATATCAATTCATTTTTTTTAAAAAAATACATCCCAAATACTCTGGAGGACCCTGCCATGGCCAGCCAGCCTTTCTCGGTGAAGCTTTAATGGATTAAAAAAAAAATCAGCAAGAAAAAAAAGGAGCCAACAGACAATCTGGATGGGCCGGTTTATCATTCTAATTCATGGGCAACATTCTCCCCCTTCCTTAGAGACACTGGCTTGGACCCAAAGGTCAGTTTCTGTCCATGGAAGACATTTCTTTGTGAGTGGAATGGAACCCCCTCCTTTTAAGTAGGGATGCCAGCCTCCAGGTGGGACCTGGGGATCCCCTAGAATTACAGCTCATCTCCACATTACAGAGAAGGAGGAGGAGATTGGATTTATATCCCGCCCTTCACTCAGAGCGGTTTACAAAGTCCTTTCCCTTCCCCTCCCCACAACAGACACCCTGTGAGGCGGGTGGGGCTGAGAGAGGTCTTTCGAGGACTGCTCTTTTAAGAAAAGCTCTGACAGAACTATGGCTTGCCCAAGGTCATCCAGTGGGTGCAAGTGGAGGAGTGGGGAATCAAACCCGGTTCTCCCAGATTAGAGTCCGAGCACTTAAACCACTAAAAGATGGATGCTTTGGAGGGTGGGCTCTACGGCATCGACGGCATTGTACCCCTCTGAGGTCCTTGTCTTCCTGAGGATCCACCCCGAAACCTCCAGGAGTTTCCCAACCTGGGTCTGGCAACCTACCCCCAGTTTGGTACAGTGTTTAAGAGCGGCGGACTCTAATCTGGAGAATCGGGTTTGAGTCCCCGCTTCTCCACATGGGTGACCTTGTGTCAGTCACAAGTTCTCTCAGAGCTGTTCTCTCAAGAGCAGTTCTCGAGAGAGCTCTCTCAGCCCCACTTACCTCACAGGGTGTCCGTTGTCGGGAGAGGAAGGGAAAGGAGATTGTTAGCCGCTCTGAGACACTGAGTGAAGGGTGGGGTATAAATCCAGTCTCCTCCTCCTCCTCCTCCTCTCTTCCTCCTCCTCTCTTCCTCCTCCTCCTCCTCAAGAACATAAAAGAAGCCAATGTTGAACATAAGGGTGGGGTATAAATCCAATCTGCTCCTCCTCCTCCTCTCTTCCTCCTCCTCCTCTTCCTCCTCCTCCTCCTCCTCCTCCTCCATAAGAACATAAGAGAAGCCAATGTTGAATCAGGCCAATGGCCCATCTAGTCCAACACTCTGTCACACAGCGGCCAAAATATACCAGGTGCCATCAGGAGGTCCAGCAGTGGGGCCAGGACACCAGAAGCCCTCCCACTGCTGCCCCCTCCAGCACCAAGAATAGAGTGCAGCACCTGCCCCAGACTGAGAATTCCCATCTATACCTTGTGGCTAACGGCCACTGATGGGCCTCTGCTCCATCTGTTTATCTAATTACCTCTTGAAACTGTCCATGCTTGTAGCTGCCACCACCTCCTGTGGCAGCAAATTCCATACGTTAATCACTCTTTGGGTGAAGAAATACTTCCTTTTATCTGTTCTAACCCGACTGCTCAGCTATTTCATGGAGTGGGCAGAGGGGACCGGCCAACCCCACTCCATTTTTCTCTGTAGCCTGCTTGATGTCGTTTCCCACACATGGTGAACCTGTGAATGAATGACCTCCAAAACGTCCCGTCGTTAACAGCCTCACTCAGGTCTCGAAAACCGAGGGCCTTTGTGGCTTTCTCGATGGAGTCGATCCATCTCCTGTTGGGTCTTCCTCATTCCCTGCCGCCTTCAGCTTTTCCCAGCATCGTTGTCTTTTCCAGTAGTCTGGTGAGCACCTCCAAAATGGACCCTGCCCTCCCAAGACCTACATTTTGAGAGCAATCATAGAATCATAGAGTCGGAAGGGAACTCTAGGGTCATCTAGTCCAACCCCCTGCACAAGGCAGGAGATTCACAAACACCTCCCCCCAAGCACCCCACTGACCGCTGTTCCATGCCCAGAAGTTGGCGTAAAACCTCCAGGATCTCCGGAAGATTTCATTCAGGTAACGGAAGCACCTTCCGTCAATGGAAAATTTCACCTGGATCCAGTCCCACAATGTGCAAATGTAGTACTTTAAACTGATGAGTCACAATGATTAAAACCTCCTAATCCTCGTGGCGCGTTCTTAATTTTACCAGTGTACATTCACCTTAAGAGCTGCGGTGGCTCAAGCGGTTAAGACGCTGAACTGCAGGCTGTGGAAGGTCAGTAGTTCAGCAGTTCGAGACCCGAGAGTTCCGCATGACGGAGTGAACTCACGTCTCTAGTTCCAGCTCCTGCCAACCTAGCAGTTCGAAAGCAAGAAATTGCAAGTAGATAAATAGGTACCACTTCGGTGGGAAGGGAACAGCGTTCCGTGCGCCTTGGTGTTTAGTCATGCCGGCCACATGACCACGGAAACGTCTTTGGACAGCGCTGGCTCTTCGGCTTTGAAACGGAGATGAGCACCGCAACTCTAGAGTCGGATTCGACTGGCTTTCAAGCAAGGGAACCTTTACCTTTATCTTTTACATTCACCTGGTTATAAAAGAAAGAAGGAATTGCTAATTTATTTACATTTTTTAAAGAAAAGGCTGTAAAACAGGGCAAATAGACAAGTTTCCGTAGCCAGACTGAGAATTCCTTAAATAAACAAGGAGAAAATTGCTCTTTTCTCCGGTGCCGGCGAGTCTGTCAAAGTCAAGTCGAACTGACGAAGCTGTTCAAAGGTTCGATGTTTGTCTTAACAATGGTGTTCTTTCAACAACAGAAAATGCCCGTCTTTTACCTCCTCCGTGCCTGCCCGGGAGCGGTTCCGCACCTTTGAAGAATGATAAACTCCAAGTCTTGCAGCAAAGGGGTTTGTCAGGAATCCTAAAAATAAACGAGTAATTCTAATTAGGTGCTCATTAGAAGAGAGAGAGAGACAGGGAGAGAGAGAGAGAGAGAGAGAGAGGTGAAAGGGGTTTTTTTTGCAAAAGAAGAACAGGATTATTGGGATCATTGCAGCCAAATAGATGGTGTGTGTGTTTTTTTAATGAACAAAAGGCAGAAACTTAAATTCTTGGTTTCTGAGTGATTTTTTTTAAAGGATTTGTTTTAATTTTTTTTTAAAAAATTAATTCTTACGTCTGAAATCTTCAATAAGGTCAAGGTAACGTTTTCCCTTGCTCGAGAGCCAGTCGAATCTGACTCCAGGGGTGCGGTGCTCATCTCCGTTTCCAAACTGAAGAGCCAGCGCTGTCTGAAGACATTTCCATAGTCATGTGGCCGGGCATGACTAAACACCGAGGCACACAGAACGCTGTTACCTTCCCACCGAAGTGGTACCTATTTATCTATTTGCAATTTCTTGCTTTCGAACTGCTGAGTTGGCAGGAGCTGGGGCCAGAGACGGGAGCTCACCCCGTCATGCGGCACTCACGGGTCTCAAACTGCTGAACTACTGACCTTCCGGTGTGCAGTTCAGCATCTTAACCACTGAGCCACCACGGCCTGGAATCTTCAATACGTTGGGCTAAAAAACAAGGGAGAGACATATGCCCCCCTGAGCAATTAAGGAAAAGACAAGAAGAAAAATGTAGCATGTCTTGAATCTGCTGCTACAGAGCCAGTTTGGTGTAGTGGTTAAGTGCACGGACTGTTATCTGGGAGAACCGGGTTTGATTCCCCACTCCTCCACTTGCACCTGGCTGGTGTGACCTTGGGTCAGTCACAAGCTCTGGCACAGCTGTTCTCTCAAGGACAGTTCCTGTCAGAAGCTCTCTCAGCCCCACCTACCTCACAGGGTGTCTGTTGTGGGGAGGGGAAGGGAAAGGAGTTTGTAAGCCGCTCTGAGACACCTTTCGGCAGTGAAGGGCGGGGTATAAATCCAATCTCCTCCTCCTCCTCCTCCTCCTCCTCCTCCTCCTCCTCCTCCTCCTCCTCTTCTTCTTCTTCTTCTTCTTCTTCTTCTTCTTCTTCTTCTTCTTCTTCTTCTTCTTCTTCTTCTTCTTCTTCTTCTTCTTCTTCTTCTTCATCAAGGGTTGCTGGCCTGCAGGGTGCACCTGGAGGCCTCCCAGACTTACAAGCAATGCCCCCTCTGAGCTGTGGATTGTGAGCAAAAATTCAACTTTGTGAGACCCTGGCATTAAAGTTGTGAGACAAGCGATTTGGCTGCTGCATCAGTTCGCATGCTCCAGAGCCCTCCTTCCTGATCCAAGACAAAAATGTGTGAGCTGGAGGCTAAAAAACTGTGAGCTAGCTCACACTAACTCAGCTTAGAGGGAACACTGCTTACAAGCGAGCTCCAAACAACAGAGATCGGTTCCCTTGCGGGGAGGGGGGGGAATGGCTGCTTTGGAGGTTGGATCTTATGACATTTAATCTGCTGATGTCCCTCCCGATAGTCCCTCTAAGCTGTGGAGTCTTGTGAGCAAAAATTCAACTTTGTGAGACCCTGGCATTAAAGTTGTGAGACGAGCGATTTGGCTATGGCATAAATCAGTTTGCTCTGGAGCCCTCCTTCCTGAGCGAAGGCAAAAATATGTGTGAGCTGGGGGCTAAAAAACTGTGAGGTAGCTCACACTAACTCAGCTTAGAGGGAACACTGGTCTCTCCCCTCCCCAAGCCCTGCCCTTCCTAGTCTCCACCCCCTAAAACTCATTTGTTATGGAGGGCCGGATTTGACATAAATTGGACTTTGTCGGGCCAGGCCACGTGTGTCATAAAATGTAATGCCTGGTAGCGGAGAGATAAACTTTATAAAGGAAACAAACGCAAAGATTTTTTTTTTTTACTTAAAAAACATGCCTGAAACATCAGTATTCTTGCAATATTTCGTTTATTTAACAGTCTCTGGTAACTGACACTTCTTGCTCCGAATTATTGCATCAAGATGTCTGTGTTGTAGCAATCTGGGAGGGGGAGGAGCCTCAGCCCAGTGCGGGGGGCAGAACCTTGCCTATCTATCTCTCCTGAGCGATTGAGAGAGTCTGGGGAAGCAAGCTATGACGCAACAGCAGCAGCAGAACTGGAGGAAGAAGCAGGAGACAGCCGGTCCCTTGTGGGCCTGATAGAAGCCCTCTGGGGGCCTGATCCGGCCCCCGGGCCGCATGTTTGACTCCCCTGTCCTAAAATCTTCAGGTATCTGAAGTGCAGAGAAGGGCAACTAGAATGATAAAAGGGTTGGAACACTTTCCCTATGAAGAAAGGTTAAAGCGCTTGGGGCTCTTTAGCTTGGAGAAACGACGGCTGAGGGGTGACATGATCGAGGTTTATAAGATTATGCATGGGATTGAGCAGGTTGAGAAAGAAGTACTTTTCTCCCTTTCTCACAAGACAAGAACTCCTAGGCACTCCATGAAATTGCTGAGCAGTCGGGTTAGAACAGATAAAAGGAAATCCTTCTTCACTCAAAGAGTGATTAACATATGGAATTCACTGCCACAGGAGGTGGTGGCAGCTGCAAGCATGGACAGTTTCAAGAGGGAATTAGATAAACATATGGAGCAGAGGTCCATCAGTGGCTCTTAGCCACAGGGTATAGACGGGAACTCTCAGTCTGGGGCAGGTGATGCACCCTATTCTTGGTGCTGGAGGGGGCAGCAGTGGGAGGGCTTCTGGTGTCCTGGCCCCACTGCTGGACCTCCTGATTGCCCCTGGTATTTTTGGCCACTGTGTGACAGAGTGTTGGACTGGATGGGCCATTGGCCTGATTCAACATTGGCTTCTCTTATGTTCTTATGTTATCTTCCAACCTAGAGTTGGCAACCCTATATTTCACCCAGGTAATTGAGCACGATAGTCATTTAATGCCATTTCTCTTCATTTATGTGTGAAAGAAGGAGAAACTTGAGAAAGGGGGGAGGCCAACCTCTGCTTTCCTATTTGGTGTGAAGCCCTGTTAGAGACGTCCGAAGGCCTCACATACATCTTATCGTTTAATTCCGCGAATGGCACTCGAGCTCAAATATTCCCTTTCATCCTCCTGACAGGGACATGATACAGTAATTCTTCGTGAAAGGGGACAAGAGACGCCGCGGTTGTTAGCGTTAGGATTAAGTGGAAAATGCCTCCTGATCAAGACTTAATTAAAGACACAATAGCGGTAGGAGGTCATTATTGTAATTATCCTGCCGACTATATTGTTATAGCCAAGCGCTCGGCGGTAACATCTGAATCGCTCACCGCCGCGTCTGGGGTTTGACGAGATGGCTCATCAAAGGCGGCGCATACATGTTCATTTCACTTGCTCTGCCATGACATGTTTTCTATGCACCAGTCTTTTTACAAAGAGAGGAAGGGAAGGGATAATTCGTCACATGTTCGCGCTGGATTTCTACTGCGGGGTCTGAACCGTACATCATGGTTACTCCAATTTCGCTGGAGTTGCCAGTTCTGGGCCGGGGAATACCTGGAGATTTGGGGGTGGAGCCTGAGGAGGGCGGGGTTTGGGGAGGGGAGGGATTTCAATGGGATAGAATGCCATAGACTCCACCTTCCAAAGCGGCCATTTTCTCCAGGCAAACTGGTCTCTGTTGCCTGGAGATCAGTGATAATAACTGGAGCTCTCCAGCTATCACCGGGAGCCTGGCAGCTCTACTAAAGAGAGACGGTAGGGCTTGAATCCTGTGGTAAATCTCCACTGATGGAAGTTTTCTGTCAGCAGAAGAGGAATTTCTCACCTTTTCTTCCTGCTTCAGCCAAAAACACCCCTGAAATGCTGCTTCATGGGGGTACGGGGAACCCCAGGTTTGCTTTCCCCACTCCCTACATGTAGCTGCTGGTGTGACCTTGGGTCAGTCACCAGTTCTTTCAGAGCTGTTCCCTCAAGGACAGTTCTCCAGAGAGCTCTCTCAGCCCCTCCTACCTCATAGGGTGTCTGTTGTGGCGAGGGGAAGGGAAAGGAGATTGTGAGCTGCTCTGAGACTTCGGGAGGTGAAGGGCGGAGTATAAATCTAATCTCCTCAGTTTGGTGTAGTGAGAGCCAGTTTGGTGTAGTGGTTAAGTGCGTAGACTCTAATCTGGGAGAACCGGGTTTGATTCCCCCACTCCTCCACTTGCACCTGCTGATGTGACCTTGGGTCAGTCACAAGCTCTGTCACAGCTGTTCCTGAAAGAGAAATTTCTGTCAGAGCTCTCTCAGCCCCACCTACCTCACAGGGTGTCTGTTGTGGGGAGGGGAAGAGAAAGGAGTTTGTAAGCCGCTCTGAGACTCAAAAGTGAAGGGCGGGGTATAAATCCAATCTCTTCTTCTTCTTAAGAACATAAGAACATAAGAGAAGCCAATGTTGAATCAGGCCAATGGCCCATCTAGTCCAACACTCTGTCACACAGCGGCCAAAAATACCACATGCCATCAGGAGGTCCAGCAGTGGGGCCAGGACACTAGAAGCCCTCTCACTGCTGCCCCCCCCAAGAATAGAGTGCATCACCTGCCCCAGACTGAGAGTTCCTATCTATACCTTGTGGCTCATGGCCACTGATGGACTTCTACTCCATGTGTTTATCTAATTCCCTCTTGAAACTGTCCATGCTTGTAGCTGCCACCGCCTCCTGTGGCAGTGAATTCCATATGTTAATCACTCTTTGGGTGAAGAAGGACTTCCTTTTATCTGTTCTAACCCGACTGCTCAGCAATTATAGGATTTTTCTCCTCTTTCTCTTTCTCTTTCTCCTCCTCCTCCTCCTCCTCTTCCTCCTCCTCCTCCTCCTCCTCTTCCTCTTCTTCTTCTTCCTCTTCTTCTGCCATAGAAGCTCACCAAGTGACCTTGGGTCAGTCCCACACCCTCAGCCTGGCCTTCCTCACAGGGCTGTTGTTGTTTGGAAAATGGAGCCGAGAAGGACAACGTTCTACAAGGGGCTTTGAATCCTAATTGGGGAGAAAAGCAGGATCTAGATATATAAGCACATGAACAAATGCAAATGCGCCGTCAGATATGTAGACCAAAAAGATTTCCTGGGTATGAGCTTTTGGGAGTCAAAGCTCTCTTGGCCAGACACAAGTAGGAGTGGAGATCCCTGAGTCCTTATATCCCAGTCAGAATTTCGAAGGGTGTCAAAAATCTCTGAAAATCTTGTAGATCGTATGGGTCGCCCTGTTAGTCTGTCTGTGGCGGTAGAAAAGAGCAAGGGTCCAGGAGTACCTGAAAGACTAGCAAAATTCGTGGCAGGGTACGAACTTTCGTGAATCACTGTTCACTTCTTCAGAAGATCTCATGAAAGCTCCTGGACTCTTGCTTTCTGAACTCATGAAAGCTCCTGGACTCTTGCTTTCTGAAAAGCTTGTTGGTCTCTAAGGTGCTATTGGATTCAAATTTAGCCCTTCTGCAGACTGACACGACCACCTTCTGAAACTTCTTACACACGAAAGTCACAATCCCCCCCCATGAAAAGTTGTATCCATGGATAATTTGTGGACCGGGGCTGTGAGTGAACCAGTCTTTCACGGAAATCGCAATTAAGGCGATTAACATACTGGACGATTCTGCATTGGCTTTTCCCTCCACTGTTTTACCAAACCCACCTTGGAACAGAAATTCCCTTCTGCATTGCATGCCGCTTTCGCTTCCTTTGATCATCGGGTTTTATGGTACCGTCTTCATAGATTTATGGCCATTCAGGAGTGATTTTGCAGTCAGTATGGCGTTGTCCCATATTTGAATGCGGTTTTGAGCTGCACCTTTTCCTCAGTATTCCACACTAGACCTTAAATCCTGGTTCAACCCTGTCCCTGAATGTACATTCTACACTACACTTGAATTCACTTCTGTGATTATCTCGGGGTATTTTTACATTCTACACCACACTCGCATTCAGTCCTGTAATTATCTTGGGGTATTTTTTTTATTTCCACATTACATTGTGGTCACCCCAGTCTTGCCCCACACCTGTCCTGGGATAAACAAATGCTGTTATGACCAGGGATAAATGCAAGGTATTGTGTCGTGGGTTGAACTCTGATAAAACCAGGGATGAGATCCAAGTGTGGAAAGGACCAGTGTTGAGAAAATGTGGAGTGAATGCCAAATGTAGAATTGCCCGCTGTGACAGACGGCCTTAACGGGAGCGGAAAGGGAGTCTGCACTAAGCAAATAGTCTGGTACCAGGACCACTTAACAGAGACCACCACAATACCGGAACACTTCTTATCAATGTATTGAGTAAGGTCTACAGCATGTTAAAAAAAAAAAGTTTATCTCCCAGTATCTTCATGGATTCCAGCACCAACAATACTAGTGTGGTGGAACTAACAGCAAGTTGAATTGAAAGCATTCCCTTTTCTCTCTCTCTCTGCTGGGAGTTCAGTAAAAGAGACAATGTTTATTTTTTTTTCCAGAGGAAAATTGATTGCAACTAAGAGGATACTTGGCTTGAAAGTGGGGAATTATCATATCATATGATTAAATGAAAGCTTACCTTGTTATAAGGTAACTAGACATCTCCCGATAGAATCGAGACAATGTTTGATTAAGCCAGATTTTTCCCTACTTTACATTCAAGGAACAAATTAAAGAATAATTGAGATCCTTTTCAGATCTTTTCGAAGCGGAATATATAAAGCCCCAGCTCCAGGTGGCAAAGCAATTAGCTGATGAATAAAATCAACCGCAGTGTCATTTGTCAGATGTTTAAATTTCTTCAGACCAGATAAATTAATGTGTTCCTTAAGCCAAATAAACTGCTACGCTCCCTGCCTTTGACACGGAACTCCTTTGAGGAAGAAGTTAGGCACATCTTGACAGAAAGGCGCCCGGAAATTATTTAACCAGAAATGTTGATGTCGACTCCCTCTTCTGATGATTTCTTACAATACGTCTGCTATAATAACTGGTTTTTTTTCACTTTAAAAGAAATTTAAAAAACGTGGATGAGGATTTTAAACCTTTACCTGCGGGCTTGCAAAATTCCCAAGATATTCTTTAAGAATCGGGATAAACGGCATCGATACAGGTGAACTGTGGTCATCACCTTCTCCGCATGAAAGAATGGACACGGTTCAACCACTGTTCAACATTTTACATGCCACATATTTCAAGGGGAAAGAATTTAGGACATACTGAATGCCGAGCTATTAAAATCGTTGGTTGCTGGAAGCTGGGGGTGGGGGGGCGCGGAGAACAGAAGGGATGTAACACTAAGGCAGCACCACACTGGATTTTAAGGATTTATTGTATTCGATTGGGATATTTGCAGTGGCTCAAGTGGTTAAGACACTGAACTACAGACCAGAAGGTCAGTAGCTCAGCAGTTCGAGACCCGAGTGCCACATGACGGAGTGAGCTCCCGTCTCTGGCCCCGGCTCCTGCCAACCTAGCAGTTTGAAAGCAAGGAATTGCAAGCAGATAAGCAGGTACCGCTTTGGTGGGAAGGTAACAGCATTCCGTGCACCTCGGCATTTAGTCATGCCAGCCACATGACCATGGAACAAGTCTTTGGACAGTGCTGGCTCTTCGGCTTGGAAACGGAGATGAGCACTGCATCCCTAGAGTCAGATTCAACTGGCTTTTGAGCAAGGGAAACCGTAATATAACCGAGTTTTGCCCAGTCATAGAAGCACAATGCTGAGTGCAGTAAACAAATCTCCCAAGGAATATTTTGCAAGTGTGTATCTACACATCCTAAATCTCTCAGTCCTTGCTTATACCCAGAACTGAACATTGTTGGTCTTGGAGGTGCCACTGGACTCAGATTTTGTTATCACATCTGTTCGTTAACTCTTGTATTTGTATGCTAATTTGCTGCTATTCACAGATCTTATCAACTGCCTTAATCGAATCTCAGTTATACTTATATCGCCCAGTTACTTATGCATCTTGACTCTAACTAGTCCTTTCCGGCAACTAACCCCCCCCACCTATATGTAATGGTTGAGGAAGTCTTATTTCGATGTATCTGAAGAAGTGCGTATGTACACGGAAGCTCATACCCAGAATTAAACTTCGTTGGCCTTAAAGGCACGCTGGACTCCAACTTTGCTCTGTTGCTTCGGACCAACACGGCTACCCCCCTGAAGCATTCCTAGAACACCCTTCCCGCCTCCTGATCGGGATAAAAAGACCCAGAGTTCCATTTGTACTCGTGTCTGACACGTTGACTCTCGAAAGTTCGGAGCGTTGACTCTCGAAAGTTCACGTCCCGAAACTCTCATTGGTCTCTTAAGGTGCTGCTGGACTGGACTGAGAGAGACTCCGAGTCCACGGTGGGTAGGGTCACCCTGTTCTGAAAAGCAAAAAAGAGGACGTATTTCCTGACCGACTACTTCAACAGAACAAAGTTTGAGTCCGGTGGCACCTTTAAGACCAACAGAGTTTACTTCTGCATATAAGCTTTTGTGCGCATGCTCCCTTCTCCAGATAGAAGAAGTGGCAGATAAAGCTTATACCCAGAATTAAACTGCATTGGTCTTAAAGGTGCAACGGGACTCAAATTTGGTTCTCGGATTTTGGGGGTAAGGCTTTCAAGAGTCAACGCTCCCTTCGTCGGAGACAAAAGAAGAGTGTATCCAATGGAGCAGGGTGAACTGATCAGAATTTCACATTGACCTGTGCAATTGGCTAATCCCCATAAGAAATAGTCACTTAATGCTTTTAGCCCAATGCAGTTCTTCCAAGGCTTTGGTGGAGGGTTCCACTTGAAACAGCTAATGCGGGCTAAAGGAAAGCGTAGCCGTAGATGCCGAGCGCAGATAACAGGAACGGGATCGAGCGTACTGGGGACAATTGGCGAGAACTTCTGATACGGACTGCAATGGGCGATTTCTTCACAGCCTCTATTCAGTTCCACAATTCCTTCTATGGGAAATAAAGTTCCGGGGGGCCGCTGCACCCCTTTGAGCCGTGTCGGCCGTTGGAGCAAAAAAAAGGCTAATTATTTTTTTTATGCATGTGCAAAGATGTTTGCCTTTTTAAAGGAACACATTCCTGGAAGGATTTTTTAAAATAAATAAATAAATAGACGGGGGGCCTGAAACGTGCTTCACGGGCCTGAAGCAATGGCTATGCTTCACCTGTCCCATATAATATGCTCCTTCTTTGGCTCGAGACCAGATCATCCGCGGTGGCAATGGGATTAGCGCGATGTGACCTTCCTGGCTATGGAGGGATCATTGTGATGTCTCGGGTCAATAATTAGGTGAACTTGGAAGGATTTCCCTGATGAACCAGAACGCCTCTCCCTCCGGCCATTCAGTGGCTTCAGGGGCCTTCTGGCCTGCCTGTTTGAACCTGGGGAATTTCGATCCATTGTACTCTCGTCCAGGGATTCTCAAACTTTGTCATAACGATTTAGCCTCCCCGAGTCAAGGAAACGATTGTCAGAGCCTCTCCGAGTGGAAGGAAGACAAAAGGACAGGTAGATGGTCTGGGAGTGCTTGGTTGGCTGCTGCAGTCTCTCAGGCTGGTAGAGTAAGACTCGGAGACATTGTGGCATAGCACACTAAGGAGATAAAAATCATACTAGTGCACTGGCCTTGGGTGGGAGGGTGGGGTATAAATTCAATAAACAAACAAATAAATAACTGACATTTGTTGTCCTATAAGTGCAATCCCCTCCAGTTTGGTGTAGTGGTTAAGAGCATGGACTCTTATCTGGGAGAACAAGGTTTGATTCCCCACTCCTCCATATGCAGCTGCTGGTGTGACCTTGGGTCAGTCACAAGTTCTTTCAGAGCTGTTCTTTCAAGAGCAGTTTCTTTCAGAGCTGTTCTCTCAAGGACAATCCTCAAGAGCTCTCTCAGCCCCACTTACCTCACAGGGTGTCTGTTGTGGGAGGGAAGGGAATGGAGATTGTAAGCCACTCTGAGACTCCGAATGGAGGGCAGGATATAAATCCAACCATCTCCTGGTTAGAGCACTCAGTCAGTTTGGTGTAGTGGTTAAGAGCACAGACTCTAATCTGGGAGAACCAGGCTTGATTCCCCACTCCTCCATATGCAGCTGCTGGTGTGACCTTGGGTCAGTCACAGGTTCTTTCAGAGCTATTCTCTCAAGTGCAGTCCTCGAAAGAGCTCTCTCAGCCCCACCCGCCTCACAGGGTGTCTGTTGTGGGGAGGGGAAGGGAATGGAGATTTTAAGCTGCTCTGAGATTCCTTCGGGTAGTGAAGGGTGGGGTGGAAATCCAACCTCTTCTTCTTCTTCTCCAGATCTGCTGTCTAAAAGAAGTCACTGTGTCCTGCAGAATTATACGGCCAGCCCCGAAACTGGAGCATGTTTTAAGTTTCAGGGTTAGGGTTGCCAGCTCTGGGTCAGAAAATACTTGGAGATTTTGGGGGTGGACCCTGAGGGGGCGGGGCTTGGGGCATAATATTGTAGAGTCCAACTTCAAGAATGGCTGTTCTTCTCCATGTGGACTGATCTGTGTCCCCTGGAGACCAGCAGGAATACCGGGAGATCTCCAGCCACCACCCGGAGGCTGCAAACCGAAACGAGAGATCATGGGGGCAGGTGGTGGAAATAAGCAGGACAACCGTGATGTGTTTTGCCAAAGGGAAATACCCAAAGACCATCAAGTTCTTATCTGGTCTCCAGTTTACTTGGAGCAGATCAGTCTCTCAGAAATCATTCGCAAGGACGCCATCCAACACCAACGGACTACGGATATCAAGGCCCCTTTTCGTCTGCAAATTTCGTCAGAGCGCGTAGCACTGAAATTTCTCTGGGAGTTCACTTAACAAGCAATATGGCCATTTCTCGTAGTAACTTTCATCACATCCACTAGTGTGATGCATCATTGTGAATGATTTTTGAGAGACCGATTGGCTTCAAGTAAACTGGGTATTGGATATGAACTGGCTGCCGATAGGATACTGAATTCGGTTCAAGGTGCTGGATCTTACCTTTAAAGCCCTATATGGTCAGGGACCTATCTACCTCAGGGGCTGCCTTTCCCCACATGTTCCCCGGAGGGCACTAAGACCAGGGCCCCAAAATCGTCTGGCTCTTCCAGGCACAGAAGGAGTCAGGCTAGCCGTGGTGAGGATGAGGGCCTTCTCAGTGGCAGCCCCATACTGGTGGAACGAGTTCCTGGAAGACATCAGGGCCCTGCGGGACCTTTTACAGTTGTGATTTTATTTAAATATGGAGGAGGAGGAGAAGGAAGAAGAGGAGGAGGAGGAGGAGATTGGATTTATGTCCCACCCTTCACTACCTGAAGGAATCTCAGAGTGGCTTACAATCTCCTTTCCCTTTCCCTCCCCACAACAGACACCCTGTGAAGTAGAGCCAGTTTGGTGTAGTGGTTAAGTGCACGGACTCTTATCTGGGAGAACCAGGTTTGATTCCCCACTCCTCCACTTGCACCTGCTGATGTGACCTTGGGTCAGTCACAAGCTCTGGCACAGCTGTTCTCGTCAAGGACAGTTTCTGTCAGGAGTTCTCTCAGCCCCGCCTACCTCACAGGGTGTCTGTTGTGGGGAGGGGAAGGGAAAGGAGTTTGTAAGCTGCTCTGAGATGCCTTTGGGCAGTGAAGGGCGGGGTATAAATCCAATCTCTTCTTCTTCTTCTTCTAGCTGGGGCTGAGAGGAGGAGAAGAAGAAGAGGAGGAGGAGGAGGAGGGGGAGGAGGATGGATTTATACCCCGTACTTCACTACCTAAAGGAGTCTCAGAGCAGCTTACAATTGCCTTTCCCTTCCCCTCCCTACTACAGACACCCTGTGAGGTAGGTGAGGCTGAGAGAGCTCTTTCGAGGACTGCTCTTGAGAGAACAGCTCCAAGAGAACTTGTGACTGACCCAAGGTCACACCAGCAGCTGCACACGGAGGCATGGGAAATCAAACCCAGTCCTCCCAGATTAGAATCCTGGAAGCTTTAAAATGCTGGCCCTTTAATAAGAACACAAGAACATAAGAACATAAGAGAAGCCAATGTTGAATCAGGCCAAATGGCCCATCTAGTCCAACACTCTGTCACACAGCGGCCAAAAATACCAGGTGCCATCAGGAGGTCCAGCAGTGGGGCCAGGACACTAGAAGCCCTCCCACTGCTGCCCCCCCCAGCATCAAGAATAGAGTGCATCACCTGCCTCAGACTATATTTCTATAGCCTTCCAAATATGTCTGGAACTTATCGGGACCCATTTACTGGTATCCTGAAAAGTCCCAAATACCATCCGGACAACCGAAATATATCTGAACAAATACCAGTAAAGTGTTTTTTTGAATATATATTTGCACTGGAAATATTAGAACGCACATCCCTCAGTGGCATCCCATGCAAATAATTAATTCTGTGTTTTTCTCTACATTCTTGTTATTTGGATTTTTAGCTTCCCTCCCCCATCAGCTTTCAACCCAGTTCTGCTTCTTGTTAATGCTTGAGCAACAAAGCCTGGGTACGGATTCCATCTGTGGCCACAGAACAATGTATGTACCACGGAGCTCTTCTTCTCCAGCTCTTCCTGCCGAACCTGTCAATTATATTCACACGAGCTGTCAGTTTACCGAAATTTCCACCCAGGGACTCCGGAGTCTGCCATATTTCTTAAATCAATGGAAACATTTGCATGTGCCTTTGTTTACTCAAATAGAAAAGCCGCCCTATTTCCAAAGCTGAGAATGGGTAAACATCCATAATCTTTTTTTTTTTAAAAAAAACAGCAGCTCTTAACTGCACATATGCAATGAAACTCGAGACGCATTTTATCTGAATGTGTGTTTTGTATTTCTTTTCCCTCTTTGATACAGACCGAAAGGCGATTCCGGGAGTCGGATCAGTCGGGGAATGTGACTCTTTTATACAAATTTGCTTTTCACTCCTGTCTAAAGATGACTTAAGTGATGTTTAGAATCTCCCTGGCCTAATTTGGTTCTGGGTAGGATTTCCGACTCTGGGTTTAGAAGTACCTGGAGATTTGTGAGTGGCATCTGGGGAGGGTCGGGTCTGAGGAGGGGTATAATACCGTACAATCAAGCCTCCAAAGCAGCTGTTTTTCTCCAGGGGAACAGATCTGTATCGGCTGGACGTCAGTTGCAATTCCAGGAGATCTCCAGGCCGCCACCTGGAGGTTGGCAACCCCAGCTCTGGGATTTAAGAACTTAAGAAAAGCCATGTTGAATCAGGCCAGTGGCTCAACCAGTCTGGCACTCTGATTCAGACAGTGGCCAAAACTCAGATGCCATCAGGAGGTCCCCCAGTGGGGCCAGAACTCTAGAAGCCCTCCCACTGTTGCCCCCCCCCAAGCACCAAGAATACAGAGCATCCCTTGCCCCAGACCAGAGTGTTCCATCTCTGCTTTGTGGCTAATAGCTGCTGGTGGACCTCTGCTCCATAGGTTTATCCAATCCCCTCTTGAAACTTTCTATAAGAAAAGCCACGTTGGATCAGGCCAGTGGCCCACCCAGTCCAACTCCTCTGTGTCACACAGTGGCCAGGACCCAAGTGCCATCAAGAGGTCCACCAGCAGGGCCAGAACTCCAGAAGCCCTCCCACTGCAGCCCACCCATGCACCAAGAATACAGAGCATCACTGCCCCAGACACGAGTGTTCCATCTAAACCTAGCTGCCTAACTACCCCATGGACCTCTGCTCCATACATTTATCCAGTTCCCAGATGGGATTGGAATGGACCTTTCCAAATTCCCATTCTCTGCTGCTGATTCTCAGCAGCTACTTCTGTGAAGAACCTCTCAGTTATGCCCCACACAGAGGGTAATGGACCTGTTCTTCTTTCCACAAAAGATGCCGATACGTGTCCTCAGTCTCTTCCAGTCTGGCTTCAGGCTTGGGTTCAGCACAGAGACCGCTTTAGTGGCCCTTGAGGATGATCTCTGGCCATGGCTCAGTGTTAGAACATCTGGTTGGCATGCAGAAGGTCCCAGGCTGAATCCCAGGGATCTCCAGTCAAAGTGCATGGTGTGGGACTAGATGACCCTGGAAGTCCCTTACAATTTTATGATTCTATAATCTGGCAGTAGGTGATGTGAGAGACCACTGTCTGAGACCCTGGAGAGCCACGGCCAGTCCGAGCACAGTCACTGACTTTGATGGGCCATGGTTCAGCTTTGGTATAAGGCAGTGAGTCCATCTCCTCCATGTCCTCCAACTTTCCACCACAGCTCAAACTTCTGTCTGTCTGTCTACCTACCTACCTACCATCCATCTACCATCCATCTGCCTATCATCTTTCTACCTACCTACCTACCTACCTTCCTACCTACTACCTACCTATCTACATATCTATCTACCCATCTACCATCTACCTATCTACCTACCTGCCTTATCATATCTCTCTCTCATTTACCTACCTACCCACCCATCTATCATCTACCTACTTACCTACCTATCACCTACCATCTATCAGCTTACCTACCTACCTACCTATTTATCATCTGCCACCTACCTATCTACATATCTGTCTGCCTACCTACCTAACTACCCACCCATCTATCATCTACCTACCAACCTACCAATCATCTCTCAGTCTACTTATCTATATGTCTGTCAACATCCATCTACCTACCAACCTATCATCTGTCAATCTACATATCATCTACCTACCTACCTACCTACCTACCTACCTGTCTGCCTGTCTGTCTGTCTTTCTGTCTGTCAACATCCATCTACCTACCTACCTACCTACCTACCTACCATCTGCCAATCTATCTATCTATCTGTCTGTCTGTCTAACATCCATCTACCTACCTACCTACCTACCTATCATCTGTCAATCTACTTATCATCTATCTATCTTTCTGTCTGTCTGTCTGTCAACATCCATCTACCTACCTACCTACCAATCATCTGTCAGTCTACTTATCTATCTATCTATCTATCTGTCTGTCTGTCTGTCTGTCTGTCAACATCCACCTACCTACCTACCTATCACCTGTCAACCTGCTTATCATCTATCTATCTATCTATCTATCTATCTATCTATCTATCTATCTATCTATCTATCTATCTATCTATCTATCTATCTATCTATCTATCTATCTATCTATCTATCTATCTATCTATCTATCTATCTATCTATCTATCTACCTGCCTATCTATCTACCTGCCTATCTATCTACCTGCCTATCTACCTGCCTACCTGCCTACCTGCCTACCTGCCTACCTGCCTACTGCCTATCTATCTATCTATCTATCTATCTATCTATCTATCTATCTATCTATCTATCTATCTATCTATCATCATCATCATCATCATCATCATCATCTATCTATCTATCATCTATCTATCTATCTATCTATCTATCTATCTATCTATCTATCATCTATCTATCTATCTATCATCTATCTATCTATCTATCTATCTATCTATCTATCTATCTATCTATCTATCTATCTATCTATCTATCTATCTATCTACTATCTATCTATCATCTATCTATCTATCATCTATCATCTATCTATCTATCATCATCTATCTGTCTGTCTGTCTATCATCTATCTATCATCTGTCTGTCTGTCTGTCAACATCCATCTACTGACCTACATACCTACCTATCATCTACCTGCCTATCTACCTGCCTATCTATCTACCTGCCTATCTATCTACCTGCCTATCTACCTGCCTATCTACCTGCCTACCTATCTATCTATCTGTCTATCTATCTATCTATCTATCTATCTATCTATCTATCTATCTATCTATCTATCTATCTATCTATCTATCTGTCTATCTGTCTGTCTATCTAGTCATCTATCTGTCATCTGTCTGTCATCTGTCTATCTGTCTATCTATCTATCTATCTATCTGTCTATCTATCTATCATCTGTCTATCATCTGTCTATCATCTGTCTGTCTGTCTATCATTTATCTATCATCTGTCTGTCTGTCTGTCGACATCCATTTACTTACCTACATACCTACCTATCATATACCTGCCTATCATCTCTCTGTCTGTCTGTCTGTCTGTCTGTCTGTCTAACATCCATCTGCCTACCTACCTACCTACCTATCATCTGTCAATCTACTTTTCCTCTATCTATCTGCCTGCCTATCAACATCCATCTACCTTCCTACCTACCTACCTACCTACCTATCATCTACCTACCTATCATCTGTCAGTCTGCTTACCATCTCTCTCTCTCTCTCTCTCTCTCTCTCTCTCTCTCTCTCTCTCTCCCTCTCTCTGCTGCCTTAGCCCCAAAGCATTGGGCAGGGTCCTCTGTGCAAAAGCAGGAGCCGCCTCCCCGTCGCCGACCGCTTCCATCCCTGCCGCCGACCCCGTGCCTCGCGAGGTGACAGCCATCCAGATTTTAAATCCGCAGGGCTTTCCCCCCGCCTTAACCCCCCCCCCCGCTCCTCTCTGTGTAATAGCCGCTTTGCATTTTATTAATTGCCAGGTGTTTGCTGATTGCTAATTTAGAAGTTCTGTTGTGACACAGACATGATGCCGCAGAAAGATCGGTACCCGTTGTGGTGCTTTTTTTTTGCCAGAAGGGTGCCAGGGGGAACGAAGAGGCCTGAGCCGCGAATGGTCTTCTCCAGTGCACAGAGGAACCGTGACTTCCTTTTCTCAAAGACCTTCCTGTACAGTTTCGGCCCTCTTACCTTTCTCCCTTCCCTCTCCCTCTCCCTCTCCCTTTCTCCTTTGCTTCTCCTCAGAAACCACATGGGAGCGGTGTGGGCCTGCCTTTGAGAAGAGGCCTCTCTATTTCCACACCCCCCCACCCCGTGATGACTGAACTTATCTGTCAAAGGGTGTCTCAGCCGGAGATAAAAGGACACAAAAGTGTTGACAAGTGGAATATTTTGCCGAGTATCCCATCTTTCACCTGGCAAATGCCCTTTTGTGAGAAATCAGATCATCGGGGAAAGGTTAGTCAGAGGATCCACTCACATCCAAAGGGATAAGGAAGAAAGCGGGCGTTTTTTCCCCTGTCGCGGCATTCTGCGATCGGATCGTACAAAGTTTAAAAACGGACGGGGGTGGGAGGGAGAGAGAAGAGGCGATTCGGTGATTGTGGGGCGCACGTGAGCTCGAATCGGCGCATCAGTGGGAGATGTGGCTTCTATTTTCTTTTCTTTACCCTTTTTCCTTCCCCCAAGGAATGCTTTTAACCTTGAAGGAGCCTATCTGGGCATGCCAGGGCATCACAGCCTTGTAGACACTCCAAGTTAAAAAGCAGCTTTGACATCGGGAGCAATTCAGGATAAATTGCGATGGGGGATCGATACAATTAGCAGACTCAAAGAGTCGTTTGAGTCAGTTTGGTGTCATGGCTAAGAGCGTGGATTCTAATCTGGGAGAGCCGGGTTTGATTCGCCGCGCCTCCTCATGCAGCCTGCTGGTGTGACTTTGGGTCAGTCACAAGTTCTCTCAGGGCTGTTCTCTGAAGAGCAGTCCTCAAAAGAGCTCTCTCAGCCCCACCTACCTCACAGGCTGCTGGTTGTGGGGAGGGGAAGGGAAAGGAGATTGTAAACCGTTCTGAGACTCTGAGTGAAGGGTGGGGTATGAATCCAATCTCCTCCTCCTCCTCCTCCTCCTCCTCCTCCTCCTCCTCCTCCTCTTCTTCTTCTTCTTCTTCTTCTTCTTCTTCTTCTTCTTCTTCTTCTTCTTCTTCTTCTTCTTCTTCTTCTTCTTCTTCTCCTTCTCCTTCTCCTTCTTCTTCTTCTTCTTCTTCTCTCTTCTCCTTCTCCTTCTCCTTCTCCTTCTCCTTCTCCTTCTCCTTCTCCTCCTTCTATCTTGTACTTGAGAGTTTAGGTATTTTTTTTGTGTGTGCTCCAATGCTCCTCCAGGTGAAAATCTTCTCACATAGGTTGTGTTAAAATGCCATGCAATGCCATGGTTTAACGAAACTAACCGAGGTTCGTTCCAGAAATTCAACTTGCTTAGGGCTCGTCAAACCAGGATCTGATACCAAGGCGGGAAAATGGTCTGTGAAGCACGGCTTAGTCTTAGCTAAGCAGTCAGATGCCGAACGAATGCGGGCAGTGAGTCCGGGTTGCCAGCCTCCAGGAGGGGCCTGGAGATCACACGGCATTACGACTGATCTCTGGATGACAGGAATCTGGTCCCTTGGAGAAAATGGTTGCTTTGGAATTTTGCCCAACAGGGCAAAATGTACAGGACCTAAACCTTGAGAACATCGAATGACCTGATAATGAGGCATCTCCTTGGTCTGTCATGGTCACCGTTGTCTACTCTGGCAGGTAGTCCAGCATCTCGAGTAGAGGTCATTCAGGCCACCCGATCTTTCAACTGGAGATGGAAGGGGACCTGATGTTGTCTCGGTCTTCACCCTGTATGGCAACCAGTGGGGCAAGGATACTCGAGGACCTGAAGCTGCCTTCTACTGAATCAGACCTTTGGGTCCATCAAAGTCACTCTTGTCTACTCAGACTGGCAGCGGCTCTCCAGGGTCTCAGACTGAGGTCACTCCCATCACATCACCTCTCCTACCTGATCCTTTAAAAAACCCCCAAAACTGGAGATGCTGGGGATTGAACCTGGGACCTTCCACCATGGCCCCTCTCCAACACGTGAAGCTGCCAGTTTGGTCTGAGAGCCAGTTTGGTGTAGTGCTCTGTTCTGAGAGAACCAGGTTGAATTCCCCATGCCTCCACATGCAGCTGCTGGTGTGACCTTGGGTCCTTTGGGTAGTATTTATTTATTTTATTGCATTTCTATCCCGCCCTCCCTGCGAATGGGCTCTGGGCGGCTCACATTCAGGGGCAACATGTGCCCAGACATATAAAACATATAAAAACAAGATAAAGAAGAAGAAAAGAAGAAGAGATTGGATTTATACCCCGCCCTTCACCACCCAAAGGTGTCTCAGAGCAGCTTACAAACTCCTTTCCCTTCCCCTCCCCACAACAGACACCCTGTGAGGTAGGTGGGGCTGAGAGAGCTCTGACAGAAATGGCTCTTTTTCAAGAACAGCTCTTATCAGAACTACGGCTTGCCCAAGGTCATCCAGCCAGGTGCAAGTGGAGGAGTGGGGAATCAAACCCGGTTCTACCAGATTAGAGTCCGCACACTTAATCACTACACCAAACTGGCTCATAAAACAATCCATATTACAATTAAAGTGCTTAAAATAATGTCAGTCCTGCAGTCAAATAAATAAAGATGGCGTACAATAGATGAAGGGTGGGGTATAAATCCATTCTCCTCACCTCTCAAGAACATAAGAGAAGCCAATGTTGGATCTGCCTGCCTGCCTGCCTGCCAGTGGCCTGTCCAGTCCAACACTCTGTCACACAGTGGCCAAAAATACCAGGTGCCATCAGGAGGTCCATCAGTGGGGCCAGGACACTAGAAGCCCTCCCACTGTTGACCCCGCCCCCAAGCACCAAGAATACAGAGCATCCCTTGCCCCAGATATAAGAATGTAAGAGAAGCCAATGTTGAATCAGGCCAATGGCCCATCCAGTCCAACACTCTGTCACACAGTGGCCAAAAATACCTGGTGCCATCAGGAGGTCCACCAGTGGGGCCAGGACACTAGAAGACCTCCCACTGTTGACCCCCCAAGCACCAAGAATACAGAGCATTGCTTGCCCCCTATCTATACCTTGTGGCTAATAGCCACTGATTGACCTCTTCTCTTCTCTTCTCTTCTCTCTTTCTCTTCTCTTCTTCTCTTCTCTTCTTCTTCTCTCTCTTCTCTTCTCTTCTCTTCTCTTCTCTTCTCTTCTCTTCTCTTCTTCTCTTCTCTTCTCTTCTCTTCTCTTCTCTTCTCCTCTCCTCTCTCTCCTCTCCTCTCCTCTCCTCTCCTCTCCTCTCCTCTCCTCTCCTCTCCTCTCCTCTCCTCCCCTCCTCCCCTCCCTCCCCTCCCCTCCTCCCCTCCTCTCCTCTCCTCTCCTCTCCTCCCTTCCCTTCCCTTCCCTTTTATCCTGAATCAGACTTTTGTCCCTCAAGGTCAGTATTGTCTACTCAGACTGGCAAGTGGCTCTCCGGGGTCCCAGGCAGAGGTCTTTCCCATCACCTACTGCTGGATCCTTTTAACTGGAGATGCCAGGGATTGAACCTGGGGCCTTCTGAGTGCCAAGCAGATGCTCTAACACTGAGCTATGGTCCCTTCTTTGAGCTGTGGCCACTCCCCATGGCTGCTGAAAACTGGGATCGCTTCCCCCTGCCTCCCCCGTCCCTTGGTTTCTATAAGTCTAAGGAAAACCTTGGGAGTTTGTGTATGTACTGATATCCTATCTGGGTTGTCTCGTCTCCTTTGCAATGGACTGAGTCAGATTCTGCAGAACTGCAGGGTTCCAAGTAGGGCGTTGCAGGTCCTGGCTAGCTAATTGTGAATTCTGGCTACCCCATTGGATCCGGATATATTTTTGTGTGTAGGTGTATCAAGGTGTGTGTGTGTGAAAGTGTGTGTGTGTGTGTGTATACAAGATAATATGGAATAGGATAATAGGCGCGCATGGCAGGCTCACATTTATGGAAAGGGTTGAGCAACAACCGGCGGTAATTAAATAAAATTGCTATGAATTACCATACCTTGGCAGCCACTCGCGTTCTTCAGAAGAATATCTGAATAATAATTCATTGAGCGTTTCTGGCTCTCGAGTTTAAGCTTCTCGCGGGCCTGCTGTCGTAACCCCGGCGGGGCCGTTCTGAAGGGGGTATGGGAACCCGTCTCTGGCCGACCCCGAGAGCCAGTGTTGCTTCCGTAGGAACAGTTGCAGTGCTGCGGTATCAGGGTGTTTTAAGAAAGGAAGTTTAGTCTTGTCTACACTGAAAGAGCTGCAGAAGATACAGAGATGGGGCTGGCTAGATACTGATAGGAAGAACTGGGATCTGGAGCATAAGATGAAACTTTTCCTTGTAGTCAGGCCTGTAGCTACCCTGGGGCATTTTGGGGCCCGCCCTCCCGACTTCCTACCAAGGTCCCATGACTTCCTTTAAGCACAGGCCCCCCGACTCTCTGGTAAGATGCAGTGGCCACCAGGAAGTCCCCCGCACTGCTGTGGCCACTGCTTCCCCTGGCCTCCCCCTGCGCTGCCCCTTTCTCCCTTGCACCATGTCGCTCAATTTAACTGAATTACATTTAATTGAATTAGTTGGTGCCCCAGTGCCCCCTGAGGGATTTAAATGCCCCCCCGGCTTAGAAATTACTGGCTACGGGCCTGCTTGTAGTGGTTTGGAGGGCAAATTTGATCCTCCCTAGTTCTTAAGATCTCCCATTGAGGTGCCACTTCTGGTCTCACGAATACATGGAGCAGCTGTCTACAGAGTCAGACCTTTGGTCTATCACAGCCAGTGTTGCTGACTCTGACTGGCAGCCGCTCTCTGGGATCTCAGGTGGACATCTTTCATATCACATTTCTACTTGACCCTTTTAACTGGACGTGCCAGGGATTTAACCTGGGACCTTCTGCACGCCGAGCAGATTCTCTGCCACTGAGCCACAGCCCCTTGTTTCCTACGTAAGAACATAAGAGAAGCCAAAGTTGGATCAGGCCAGTGGCCCATCCAGTCCAACACTCTGTGTCACACAGTGGCCAAAAATACCAGGTGTCACCAGGAGGTCCACCAGTGGGGCCAGGACACCAGAAGCCCTCCCACTGTTGCCCCCACCCCCAAGCACCAAGAATGCAGAGCATCACTCGCCCCAGACTGGGATTTCCTTGTGGCTAATAGCCACCGATGGACCTTATACTGCTGATGATGTCTGATTCTGGGCAAACCTTTCTCTTGCCTGCAGTGCGGTTCTCATAATTTGGCAATGGTTTGGAAAGCTCCCGTGAATACGCTTTTAGACAGAAAAAGCAACACGAAGCAATTTCTTTCATAAAGAAAAACAAAATTGGGATCTAGGCTCGCTCGCTCACCTGCAGTTGCTATTCGTAGGACTCTGTGTTATTTTTGGAATAGCGCATCGATGCTCGTTCGCACGAGCATCAGTTTCACAAGCTTTTAAAGAAATTCTTTTTCTCAAAAAATTAATCTGCTTTATCTATTTTAAATCGAATTTTGGCTTTTGGGCTTGAGAGGTTGGATCCAGCTGGAGAAGGTAAGAACATCCTTCCCAGATCAGACCAATAATCCATCTAGTCCAACGTCCTGGCTCACACGGTCAGGCATTTGCCCTAGAGGGCCAAGAAACATGGCCTAGGACCAGGGCCGGCTCAAGCAGATGCCAACCTCCTGGTGGGGCCTGGAGACAACCACCATGCCCCCCCGCCTCCTCTCCCCCCAAGGGGGAGGGTGGGTGAGCCACAAGCCAGGGAAGGGGCGGGGGTTTAACCTCCACCCCTCCCTCCCAGCTTCCTGAGCAAGGAGGAGGGCGGGCAAGTTATTACCAAGTTTTAGACTTTTTCTGCCTCTGAATAAGGAAGTTCCCTTCTCAGCTCGGATAGTAGCTGCTGATGGACCTCCCCTACATGAATCTGTCTTAGGGTTGCCAGGTCTCTCAGTCCAGCTGGTGGGGAATGGGGGTGAACTTACCGAGAGCGGGTCATCTAGTCCAACCCCCTGCACTCTGCAGGAACATAGCCAAAAGATAGCTCTACATACCTACAACATACCCAAAAGATGGTTGTCCAGTCTCCGCCTGAAATTGTCCAGCGAAGGTGCATCCACCACCTCCCAAGGCAGACTGTTCCACTGCTCAATCACTCTTACAGTTAGGAAGTTTCTCCTGATATTTAGCCGGTAATGACTCCCTTGTAATTTCCACCCATTAAATCTAGTCTTGCAGTCTGGAGCAAGAGAGAATAGATCTGTTCCATCTTCTACATGACAGCCCTTCAAATACTTGAAGACTGCCATCATGTCCCCTCTAAGCCTTCTCTTTCCCAGGCTAAACATACCCAAGTCTTTCAGCCTTTCCTCGTAAGAATTGGATTCCAACCCTTTCACCATCCTGGTCGCCCTCTTCTGGACATGCATGAGCTTGTCAACAGCCTGATCTCTTCTGGGAGCTCATTCCACCAGTACAGAGTCACCACCGAGAAGCCCCTGGCCCCGGTTATGGCCAGTCTGGCATCTTTGGGATTGGGAGGGCCAGTTGATTTTGGGACCCTGAATGCAGTGCTCTCTGGGGAACATATGGGTAGAGGCGGTCCCTCAGGTATGTCGGTCCCTGACCATAAAGGGCTTTAAAGGTGAGAGCCAGCACCTTGAAGCGAATTTGGTATGCTATCGGCAGCCAGTACAATGCCTTCAGCACCGGCTGGATGTGCTCCTGCCCTAGGGAGGCCCATCCCATCGAAAGCCTGGTGGCAGCACAGTCATTCTTTCAAAAGGGCAGGATCTAAGAGGGCACCCAAACTCTTCACAGAATCAGTTCACGAAAGCCCCATCACTTCTAGGACAGACAGTACTATTTCTGGGAGGACCTAGGCTTGGCCAATGAGCACCATCTTTGTCTTGCCTGGAGGGATTTCACTTCAGCAGGTTCTCCCTTAGCCACTGAGGCACCGTGTGTGGTTACTGGCCTAGCTCAAAGAGGACAGCTCCCGGTTTTCGTTGTTGCTGTGAAGTCACAGCCATCTTATGGCGACTCTGTAGGGTTTTCAAGGCAAGAAGCAGACAGAAGTGGTTTGCCATTGCCTGCCTCTGCATCACAATCCTGGTATTCCTCGGTTGTCTCCCATCCAGGGCGATTTCTGGGCAGGAGCGCACGGGAATGGCGTTCCGGCTGGCTCCCGAGTTGGCCACGCCCAGCAGGAACTCATTAGCATAATAGGCCACACCCAACAGCAGGAACTCATTAGGACTGGCTACATTAGGGGTGTGTGGCCCAACATGCAAAGGAGTTCCTGCTACAAAAAAAAGCCCTGGGTTTTGACAACAAACGAGGTAAACAGAATAAGAAGCAAAAAGGTGGGTGTGGCTGAATGGCCACACTTCTGGTAATGTGGGGGTGTGGCCTAATATGCTAATGACTTCTGTTGTTGGGTGTGGCCTATTACGCTAATGAGTTCCTGCTGGGCTTTTTTGATAGCTCCCATCCAGGGCTATTTTTGGGCAAGAGAGCACAGGAACTGAGTTCCGGCTGGCTCCCAAGTTGGCCACGCCCAGCAAGAACTCATTAGCATAACAGGCCAAACCCAAGCGCAGAAACTCATTAGGGTTGGCTACATTAGGGGTATGTGGCCTAACACGCAAGGGAGTCCCTGCTCCAAAAAAAGCCCTGGGTTTTGACAACAAACAAGGTAAACAGAATAAGAAGCAAAAGGTGGGTGTGGCTGGATGACCCCACTTCTGGTGACATGGGGGTGTGGCCTAACATGTTAATGAGCTGTGCTATCAGGGGTGTGGCCTAATATGTGAATGAGTTTCTGCTGTTGGGTGTGGCCTATTATGCTAAGGAATTCCTGCTGGGCTTTTTTTTTTTTTAAACAAAAAAAAGCCCTGCTCCCGTCCAAATTCTTACCAGGGCCAACCCTGCTTAGCTTCTGAGATCTGACAAGATTGGGTTAGCTGGGGCCATCCAAGCAGGGCAGAGGTGGTTTGCCATTGCCTAGCTTTGTGTAGGAAACCTGGACTTCCTTGGTGGTCTCCCTTCCAAACAGTAACCAGGGTTGACCCTGCTTAGCTTCTGAGATCTGACGCGGTCGACCAAGCCTAGGCTATCCGAGTCAAGGCAAGTGATGAACAGATGTGGTTTGCCATTGCCTGCCCATGCCCAGCAACCCTGGGCTTCCTTGGTGGTCTCCCTTCCAAACACTAACCAGGGTTGACCCTGCTTAGCTTCTGAGATCTGACGCGGTCGAACAAGCCTAGGCTATCCGAGTCAAGGCAAATGATGAACAGAGGTGGTTTGCCATTGCCTGCCCATGCCCAGCAACCCTGGGCTTCCTTGTTGGTCTCCCATCCAATAACTAACCAGGGCTGACTCTACTTAGCTTCCAACAAGAGATGAGATTGGGCTAGCCTTGGCTACTCAAGTCAAGGTAAGAGGTGGAAAGAGGTGGTTTGCCATTGCCTGCCACCACATCACAACCCTGGGATTCCTTAGGAGTCTCCCTTCCAAATGCTGGCCAGGGCCAACCTTGCTTAGCTTCCGAGATCTGACGAGACTTGGGCAAGCCTGGGCTACTCTACTGTGAAGCCTATGCCTTCAGGCTGAGGATGGGCGAGTGGGCGTCAACATGGCAAATGGGGTTCAATGTGGCCAAGTGCAAAGTGATGCACGTTGGAGCTGAAAATTCTAACTATAAATACACGCTGATGGGGTTCGAACTGCCAGAGACTGACCAAGAGAGAGATCTTGGAGTCATAGTAGATAACTCACTGAAAATGTCGAGACAGTGTGTAGCTGCAATAAAGAAGGCCAACGCTATGCTGGGGATTATTAGGAAGGGAATCGAAAACAAATCAGCCAGTATCATCATGACCCTGTATAAATCATTGGTGCGACCTCATTTGGAGTACTGTGTACAGTTCTGGTCACCGCACCTCAAAAAGGATATTACAGCTTTGGGAAAAGTGCAGAAAAGGGCAACTAGAATGATCAAAGGGTTGGAACACTTTCCTTTTGAAGAAAGGTTAAAGCATTTGGGGCTCTTTAGCTTGGAGAAATGACGGCTGAGGGATGACATGATTGAGGTTTATAAGACTTTGCATGGGATAAAGCAGGTCGAGAAAGAAGTACTTTTCTCCCTTTCTCACAATACAAGAACTCGTGGGCACTCCATGCAATTGCTAAGCAGTCGGGTTAGAACGGATAAAAGGAAGTACTTTTTCACCCAAAGAGTGATTAACACATGGAATTCACTGCCACAGGAGGTGGTGGTGGCTACAATCATGGACAGCTTCAAGAGGGAACTAGATAAACATATGGAGCAGAGGTCCATCAGTGGCTATTAGCCACAAGGTATAGATAGGAACTCTTGGTCTGGGGCAAGTGATGCTCTATATTCTTGGTGCTTGGGGGGGCAACAGTGGGAGGGCTTCTAGTGTCCTGGCCTCACTGGTGGACCTCCTGATGGCACTTTTTGGCCACTGTGTGACAAAGTGCTGGACTGAATTGGCCATTGGCCTGATCCAACATGGCTTCTCTTATGTTCTTATGTCTGGGGCAGAGATGCGCTGTCTTCTTGGTGCTTGGGGGTGCAACAGTGGGAGGGCTTCTGGAGCTCTGGCCCTGCAGGTGAACCTCCTGATGGCCCCTGGATTTTGGCCACTGTGTGACACAGAGTGTTGGACTGGATGGGCCACTGGCCTGATCCAACATTGGCTTCTCTTATGTTCTTATGTTTATTGGTAGCTGTCCCAAACGCACTTCCATTGAGATGGCCAAACAAGCGAGGAGGTGTTCTATTGATTTTCAGAGACAAACCTTCATTAATAAAGGTAATCAAGTAATATCATCAATTACGAAGAAGAAGAAAAACACCCTAAGAATGGAACAAAACCTTCCAGGGGGTTCGTTCATTATCTCTGGTTTAGGAGCACAGTCCTGCTAAGCTGTTTACTTTTTAATCTTCTCTCTGTCTCTTTCTTTCTTCCCGACTCTGTCTGCATCATCAAAAGCAGCATGTTTATCTTCTCGGATTCATCCTGAAATTGCCATGCATTTGAAGCTCGGCCAAACTTTTGTGAAATTCATGTGCTGTGGGGCACCATGTCCGCATCGATGCCGTAGGAAAATAAAAAAATCCCATCCTCCGAAGTAGTTTATTCTCTCTCTCTCTTTGAGTTAGTCAAAGAAATAAAGTTGAAGCCCAGAATTTCAGGATCTTGAGCCTCTGGGTCTGACGATGAAGGACACCGCTATAATGGTCACTTCTAGACTTGATTACTGCCACTCGCTCTACGCGGTCCTACCCTTGAAGCTGGTCCGGAAATTACAACTGGTGCAGAATGCGGCGGCGCGCCTGCTGACGTCAACGCCTGCGCGGGCTCATGTTAGGCACGCGCTCCGCCAACTGCATTGGTTGCCAGTTGAGTACTGGATTCACTTCAAGGTGTTGGCTTTGACCTTTAAAGACTTATACGGACTGGGACCAACATATCTAAGGGGCCGCCTCTTCCCATATACGGTAGAAGAGTGTTATGCTTGAAAGATCCACACCTCCTGGTGGTCCCTTGGCTTGAAGGACGTCCATCTTGCCTCAATCAGGGCCAGGGCTTTCCCTGTCCTGGCCCCAGCCTGGTGGGACATGTTCCTTATCGAGACCAGAACCTGCGGGATCTTCTTCAGTTCTGCAGGGCCTGCAAGGCTGCTCTTTGCTTGAGGATTATTTGGCTCTACAATCCTAGGAAGGTGATTCCTGGACCAGAAGTTTATATCTGAGAACCACTTGGCCTGTGATGGCACTATTAGAGGCCTCGTTTATTTTTTACTCTGTGCCTGGTGGTTTATCTTGAAACAACTTGCTTCTGGTCCTTATTGAATTTATGCTTTGTATTTACATGACTGTACTATATTTTTATGGAGCTGCGGTGGCTCAAGTGGTTAAGACGCTGAACTGCAGGCTGTGGAAGGTCAGTAGTTCAGCAGTTCAAGACCCGGGTGCCGCATGACAGGGTGAGCTCCCGTCTCTAGTTCCAGCTCCTGCCAACCTAGCAGTTCGAAAACAAGAAATTGCAAGTAGATAAATAGGTACCACTTTGGTGGGAAGGTAACAGCGTTCTGTGCACCTTGGTGTTTAGTCATGCCGGCCACATGACCACGGAAACGTCTTCGGACAGCGCTGGCTCTTCGGCTTTGAAACGGAGATGAGCACCGCAACCCTAGAGTCGGATTCGACTGGCTTTCGAGCAAGGGAACCTTTACCTTTACTTTACTATATTTTTATAACAGCCAATATGTTCCTCTCTATTGACCTCTGAGGAAGGCCTATATAGGCCAAAACGCTTCAGGTCAAGATTTATAACCCCTTGACTCTCTCTCTCTCTCTCTCTCTCTCTCTCTCTCTCTCAATGCCATTGGGAAGCCAGCTTCTCTCCCTCCCCCAAAAGAACACAGTGTGAATGAAGGGGCATGAAAAGGTTCCCACATCCCTCATTTCCCCATCACTTTCATCAGCCCAGACTTATGCTGTGAGTAGCCCGGATGCCATAGATCAGGGGTGTCGAACTCATTTGCTACGAGGGCTGAATGTGACACAAATGAGACCTTGTTGAGCCGGGCCACGTGTGTCATAAAATGGAATGCCAGGTAGCGGAGATATAAACTTTATAAAGGACACAAAGGGGTTTTTTTTTAACTTAAAATAAAATCATGCTTAAAACATCAGCACTCTTGCAATATTTTCTTTATTTAACAGTGTCTGATAACTGACCCCTCTTGCTCTGAGTTATTGCATCAAAATGTCCGTGCTGTTGCATTCTTGAGCAGGCTGTTCAGGTGCGTATCTGTCAGCTGCAAACCTACAATGACGCAGCAGCAACAGAACTGGAAGCAGAAGCAGAAGCAGAAGAAGCAGCAGAAGCAGAAGCAGAAGCAGAAGCAGAAGCAGAAGCAGAAGCAGAAGCAGAAGCAGAAGAAGAAGCAGAAGCAGAAGAAGAAGAAGAGATTGGATTTATACCCCGCCCTTCACTACCCAGAGGAGTCTCAAGGCGGCTTACAAACTCCTTTCCCTTCCCCTCCCCACAACAAACACCCTGTGAGGTAGGTGGAGCTGAGAGACCTCTGACAGAAACTGCTCTTTTTCAAGAACAGCTCTTATCAGAACTATGGCTTGCCCAAGGTCATCCAGCAGGTGGAAGTGGAGGAGTGGGGGAATCAAACCCGGTTCTCCCAGATTAGAGTCCACGCACTTAAGCACTGCACCAAACTGATAGAAGTCCTCCAGGGAGGTCTTATCTGGCCCCTGGGCTGCTTGTTTGACACTCCTGCTATAGATGGGCACACATGCCAGGAACAATGCACTCTACCTCCAGTAGTCCCACCTATGAACTGCGACAATGGGCAAAGACTCAGATCTCTCCCACAAGACGTTGACAGAACTTCACTTTGATAGAACCTTTGATGTGCCTCTTTGTGGCCCTCATTTCAAGGAATTCTGCCTTTCTGGCCCAGGTTTAGGAAGCTTCTGGTCCTTGGTGATCAACCCTTTCATTCATTTTTTTATGTCACAATACTTGTCATGTATCAGCCAGTCTCATCCTGCCCCTGTATAAATCATTGGTGCGACCTCATTTGGAATACTGTGTACAGTTCTGGTCACCACATCTCAAAAAGGATATTATAGCATTGGAAAAAGTGCAGAGAAGGGCAACTAGAATGATAAAAGGGTTGGAACACCTTCCCTAGGAAGAAAGGTTAAAATGCTTGGGGCTCTTTAGCTTGGAGAAACAACGGCTGAGGGGTGACATGATCGAGGTTTATAAGATTATGAATGGGATTGAGCGGGTTGAGAAAGAAGTACTTTTCTCCCTTTCTCACAATACAAGAACTCGTGGGCACTCCATAAAATTGCTGAGCAGTCGGGTTAGAACAGATAAAAGGAAGTCCTTCTTCACCCAAAGAGTGATTATCATATGGAATTCACTGCCATAGGAGGTCGTGGCAGCTGCAAGCCTGGACAGTTTCAAGAGGGAATTAGATAAACATATGGAGCAGAAGTCCACCAGTGGCTATTAGCCACAGGGTATAGATGGGAACTCTCAGTCTGGGGCAGGTGATGCACTCTATTCTTGGTGCCAGAGGGGGCAGCAGTGGGAGGGCTTCTGGTGCCCTGGCCCCACTGCTGGACCTCCTGATGGCACCTGGTATATTTTGGCCGCTGTGTGACAGAGTGTTGGACTAGATTGGCTATTGGCCTGATTCAACATTGGCTTCTCTTATGTTCTTATGTTCTTATGTATTGTGTTTAAAGTGCCTTGATTCATGTCTGTTACTGAGAATTTAAAAAGCACACCAAACCCGGTACAGCCTTTAATAATTGTGTATTATTTCACTAATTAGTATTATTGCCAGAATGATGAAATATTATTTAATTATGACCAGCCTTTTGAAGAACATTCAAGACAGGCGCCGTGCAAACGGTATGCTAAGACCGTTCGAAAGGGCATTCCGACTGATCTTAAATACCTATTAAGATGTATGTAGGGAGAAGGGCTTTTTGGAATGAAGGATCCGGGACCCTCGGATTCGAGGCTAATCTCCGAGTGTTTCGGCCTCCCTGTTAAATGTCCTGCCTGAAAGGGGTTTAATGATCTGGACCTTTTCACCTGAATGATTACATAATGACAGGCAGGTTGCTTCTATTCCGTACCGAGCAAGAAGAGGTTTCCCTCCATTTGTTCATCTGAGGCAGCGTTGGGCATTTAATGACGGGAGTAATTTGCATTAAGTGCTGGCACTGAAGAAGAGAGTCGTTATCCCACTGTCAGCATGAGCACGATCGTTTCTTTCTTACACATGTGACAAGAAAGAGAAGGGGTCTAGGGGTAAATAATGAGGCTGGCGCGGCTGTTAAGGAGTATATGAAACAGAATATTCATTTTTCTTCTCTGGGAATAGGGCACGACAAAAGCCAAGCTTTCTTCAGCTTGTTTGTTTATCGAGAATTCATCTCCGCCGAGGCGCTATGTTAAAATTTGCTCTCTGATGTTCGTGTTTGCCGGGATGCACGTGGCCGCTAGAGTACGTTCTCATTTATGTACCTTGATACGAATCTCCAATTACTGTCAGAGACGCTTCTCGTTAAATATGGTAAGCTCTCCAGCTTCTGAGAGAGTGAAAATGTATTCCGTACTCTGGGGCCGAACGGAGGATGATGCAGTGGACTGAGAATACCGGGGAACCTTTTTTTTTTTTTGGTGCAAAATTAATTAAATATCTAAAGAGGACAGCGCAAACGGAGATAGTCTGAGAACTTTTGGGCTTTAGAGACAGGCGGGTTTGAGGAGTGAGAATCGCGGAGTTCGAAGTTGCAGAAGCAATGCTATGCGAAGATGTTTTTTCTTTGGAGGTTATCGGGGCTAAATAGGCCAAATCAAAGGAATTTTCGACTCACGCTAAAATACTTACGGTGGGCTCCAACTCACCATAAGTGTGGCGGAATCTTGTGAAATGGAACATTCCTACCTCCTGCTTTTTGGTGGTGTGCTCTCTAAACGGCAGGTCCTCGGTCAATAGTTTCAGAGGGGAGCAATATCGGGCTGTAGTAAAACAGTTATATTCAAGTCCAGTAGCACCTGACAAGATTTTGAGAGTCAATACTTCTTTCGTTAGATATGTCAATGGACTTTCAGGAAAAGCATGGTATGGGAAGGAGAGGACAGCAGACCTGTTGCATGAATATTGCCCCTTGCGTAAGCAGAAGACCTACAGTGCAGTAAAGAACATTTTCCTTAGCATAATTCCCATTAAATAGATCTGAGTAGGATTCCGAGTAGATTTACTTAGAGCAATTCTTAGAGCAATGCTTAGACCAAGCCCTGTGAGGGAAGGCTGAGGGACTTGGGAATGTTCAGTCTGGAGAAGAGGAGGTTGAGGGGGGACAGGATTGTTCTCTTTGGTCCTTTCCGCACTTGGATCTCATTCCTGGTTATATCAGAGTTCAACTCGGGACACAATACCTTGCATTTATCCCTGGTTATAACAGCATCCTTTTATCCCAGGACAAGTGTGGGGCAAAACTACGGTGACCTCAATGTAATGTGGGAACAAAAAAATACCCCGAGATAATTACCGGGGTGAACTCACGTGTACTGTAGAATATATGTTTGGGGACAGGGTTGAACCAGGATATAAGGTCTAGAGTGGAAGGACCTTTAAGTACTTGAAGGGCTGCCACTTAGAGGAGGGCAGGGAGCTGTTCCCGTCGGCAGCAGAGGAGAGGACTCGCAATCACGGGTTTACATTAAGGGCGGAAAGGTACCGGCTGGATCTTAGGAAAAACTTTTTTACAGTCAGAGTTGTGCAACAGTAGAATCAGCTGCCCAGGGAAGTGATGAGCTCCGTCTCACCGGCAGTCTTTGAGCAGCGGCTGGACAAACACTTGTCAGGGATGCTCTAGGCTGATCCTGCATTGAGCAGGAGGCTGGACTAGATGGCTTGTATGGCCCCTCCCAACTCTGTGATTCTATGATTCTACTCAGGTCTATTCTGTGAGGCTTACTAATAGGAAAGTGTTCCTACGACTGCTCTACGGTGGCACAGGTAGTTAAGAGACCTGCTGGTAACATCTGCGAACAGCTGTTCTGGCTGTTCGAAACCCACTGCGACCAGGGTGAGCACCTGGTCCAAGTCCCAGCTCCTGCCCACCCAGCGGTTTGAAAGCCATAGAAATGCGAGTAGATAAAATGGGTACCTGCCCTAGGTGGCAGGGAGCACCCCCCCGTGGGAGTAGCGAAGTACTGGCAGCGGCGGCGGTGACGGCAGCAGAAGGCGAGTGGGCGGCAAAATGGCAACGGGATGCAGCACCAAGCGAGAGAATTGAGTGTCAAAGAATGGAAGGCGGAAGGCGGAGCCAGGAAGTCGCATGGAAGAGTGAAAGCGCAGGCGTGGCGGAGCTGAAACGGACAGAGCCGGAGCCGCGCTGACGTGCAAGCCATGCGCCGGATGGGCCTGCCAAGCCATAAGGAGAAGGCAAAAGACTGGGGCCAGACGCCGAGCCGAGCCGAATTACAACAACACTCCATGGGGTGCTGGTAGGGTAGTCCCCTCCCTGATTATATGTGGCCTTAGATAGGATACGACTGAGTAACTGTAAGCCGCTCAGAGACCCCTTCGGGGGTTCGAGCGGGATAGCAAGCTGAAGGTATAAATAAATAAATAAATAAATAAATATTAGAGTCATTCTGAGTCCATTGACTTGAGCAGTTCTAGAAGAGTACAATTACACTTACAACTGCACTATTAGAATCCAGCCCTTAACTGTGACAGGAAAGGCATGCACTAGGGCTCTCATAGTTCACAATCCCAGCGATCTTTGACTACATTGAATGTCTATTCACACTATTATGAGTTAATACAGGTTAGCTGGAATTTGGTTAATGGATGATGATCCCTCACATAACAAAACAGATAACTGAGACTGAATTCGCAGAAGGAGCTGCACCGCAGTTATGCCTCCCTTTGCCCTGTTTCCATTGGTCAATTTCCCACTCGAAGCCATATGGCTGCATTTTGACCCACGGCTTCGCCTAATTTTCCCTGTGGTTTCATGATCCTGTTTTTTGAGAATCACGAAACCATGGGGAAAATCGGGTGAAGCTGCGTGTCAAAATGTGGCCGTGCAGCTTCGAGTGGGAAATTGACCAATGGAAACGGGGCAAAGGGAGGCGTAACTGTGGCTCAGCTCTTGTACGAAATCGGTCAGAGTAATTTTTTAAAAAATCCATATTTCGTGGTGAAGAACAGCTTGGAGAAGTATTTTAATCAAGACACAAACATGCTTAATTCTGTGCTGGACTATGGCCAAAGTGAAGGAACTTATGTGGAAAACGACCCATAGATAATTCTGTGGCCAGAGCTTTAAAAGGGTAAATAAAATTCCAGAAGGCTGCTGGAATGGGAAAAATAGAATAATCTTGATTTCTAAAATAAAAGTCCTTTTCCCAACCCTGTTTGGAAGACTCAGCCTCTGACTTGTAATATTCTCTCCTCTATCCCAGATGTGTGTAGATTTGTGGCAGTTCCTCAGTGGGAAACGAAGGGTAGTCTCTGAACCTTCTCCGATGAAATTTCGGGCCCGGTCACACTGTCATTTTGATCAGGGTTCACTGCTGTTCCCTTGCGCATGTCAGTTTCACGTTCACACATGCCAATCCACCTCCCGTCCCGAAGCAGGCTCACTTCCGCAATGATGCCGGGTTTTCCCCCTGGAAAATCAAGTGTTTTCCTGGCACTTCCGCTTTGAATGCGCGATTTCGCCTATCTGGACAGCCCATCTTTCGCAATGATTGCGATTAGGGCCGTCTGAACGCTCTTTGTGCTTTTTTTTTAAAGCTTCCGGTTTGAACGCTTGAGCAAACTTGTGCTTAATAAATCCATTTAACGTTTAATAATGGGTTTATTAAGCTCATGTTTAGTCAAGCGCTCAAACCGGAAGCTTTTTTTTAAAAAAATGCACAAAGATGGCCCTGGAGGCGGGAATGAGAGGCGGGGGTTCCGGCAGCCTGGACGGGCCGGCAAGGAGGATGGCGGAGATGACGGAGCCTGTTTTCATGGGGCAATGGTGGCAGCAGCAGCAGGGGACCCCTCCCCCACAGTGGCGGCAGGACCAGCAGCCGCCTGAGCCTCCCTGTGGCCGGCAGGATCACCTGGATGGACGGCGCAGCAGCAGATGAGCGGGTGCTGGAAGAGAGGGGCCGGCTGCATCTAGTCAGCCCAATGCGAAGAAAAATGTTCCCGATTAAATTACAGCGGGAACAAAGCGCAATTACCTTGTCATGTGACCACAACTTTCTTTTCTTTTTTTTCAGTACTTAGAGAAATGTATTCTGAAAATTAATCAAGACTGGGCCTGAATAGCATCAATTATGTAATACTGTTAACACAAAAGATCCAGCTACAGATATTTCAGACTTTCAGTAATGATTGAAAACATTTGTTTACTTTTAGGTGGAGGGGCAACAAGGCAAGGGAGTGACTAAAGAGATAAGTGCTTGACAGGGATGTCTTCCAACCAGAAGAGTATGCTGATGTTCCTGCCCTGCAAAATTGTCCCAAATGGCATTTCTAAGCATGGCATTTTCACTTTTTGACAAAGGTTGCACGATCTCATTGATTTTTGAATTCTGTTCTGTATAAGCACAGGTCTCATTAGTGTGAGCTATTTTGTTGTCTGGAACAGTGTCTGCTAGATAGGGGGAAGATTTGCTTATAACTGCTGGTAGTCAGATAGGGCTGTGTAAAAGAAGAAGAGGAAGAAGAAGAGGAGGAGGAGGAGATTGGATTTATACCCTGCCCTTCACTACCCAAAGGAGTCTCAGAGTGGCTTTCAAACTCCTTCCCCTTCCCCTCCCCACAACAGATATCCTGCGAGGAAGGTGGGGCTGAGAGAGCTCTGACAGAAACTGCTCTTTTTTAAGAACAGCTGTGCCAGTACTATGGCTTGCCCAAGATCATCCAGCAGGTGCAAGTGGCAGAGTGGGGAATCAAACCCGGTTCTCCCAGATTAGAGTCTGTGCACTTAACCACTACACCAAACTGGCTCTGGTGTATAAACTGCTATAGAACTATAGCAGGGGTAGATGCACAGGCTCTGGACCCTCTGTACTGATAGGTATTGCTCATCAGAAGACAGAATAGTGAAGAATGACAGAAGGAAATACTTTGCTTCTGCTTACTGGTATGCAGGGATGGCATTACTCTTACATCTCATCCATGTTTGCTGTTGGGTGTGTGTGAAGACTTAACCTCTGCCTCTTTCCCTCCATCTGCAAAGTAGATGAGAGGAGTATTGCTGGGACAGCATCAACCTCTCCCCCAATTCCATCTCTCATTTCAATCTTTCCAACTATGCCTGCCTGCCAGCTAGTACAAGCAAAGGACTGGACTCTGCTATCCTCTTCAGGGCAGGTAGGCAATGGGGATAGCTTGAGGCCCTGGCTTTAGACCAGGTGCGATATAGATGTTCAGTGATCAAGACCTTTCTTTTTTTGGGATACAAATCATTCCCCCCCACACACAGTTATTAGACTTTGTATGGAAGAAAGGGAGGAACATGTAAAGAACATGTAAAGAAAATCGAGGTGGGGAGATATTGGGATTTTCAAGTTCTATCCCTGAAGTCATGAAAGAATTAACAACTTGTTTATGGATGCTAACGTCCTAGCTAGTTAAGTTTAGGGACTCCATAGTAAAGCCTGCATGTATTTCCCACCAGAGTAAGGTGATAAAATGCATAATTAGTTAGTATTGGGATTCTCCAATTGGGTAATCAATAGATTGAGGATGGGCTAGAGAGTGAGCATTGGATTTCAATTTTATTGCTCTTTGTTCCTCTCCTCTAGTCCATTCTCACACAGAGTTTTAGAAGTCTTAGAGTCAACGTGTAGATTAGAGCAGTTAGTGAGGATGTTTATCCTTTGTTTCTTTAATCTCTTGGTTGCCCTTCCTCATTAATAGGTAAAGTTTTTCTTTTAAAGCTAAGACACATGCGTTGTGCTGCGTTTATTAACCCTGTGCGACAGAATACCTAACAAAAGATCTGTTTTTGAACACAACATGAGGTGTGTAAGTGTATAATGTACTGGGTTCGAGATGCACATAACGATCAGCTCATAGTTTATTCGTGATTCAGCTTAATTCTAAGACAACTCAAGCAGGGCTGAAACCCCGCTTATATGTGTGCACAACACCCCACCCCACACCCCCCACTCCCCATGATAGGCTATTTACTTCCAACTCTTACTCAATGGGCGCGTCCAGACAGCGTGCTGAAAGTGGTATAAAATAGTCCAATTCCAACACGATTATCTTTGATCTGGACAACTGCGATCACACTTACCTCCCTCACAGTGCAGTCACATTGCTCCCGGGCGTCTACACTACCGACGCGCGGGAGCGTGTGTTGGCGGTTTTTAATTTTTTTCCGCAGTTTGCGCATGCGCATAGGCAGTCATCCACAGAATTGAAATCTTCGCGCATGCGCAGAACAAGTAGTTTCTGCCAAAAGCATGCCCTGAGGTGTCTCCAACTGCTGTAACAGAACACTTCCCTTTAAACTTTTGACACGAAACTGGCCTCCGTTAGATCCTGAACTCGTCTAAATGCTAAAACGAGTCACCATTTAAACTTTGGCTCCGGCTACGCGCACACTGCCGAGACATAAAAAAATGGCAGACAAAAAGCGGAAGCCTCGGGCTTCTGCGGCAGCTTTCCAGAGGGGAGGGGGGTCAAAGCATCCGGAAGTGGCTCGACACCACAGGAGCGATCAGACGTCAGAAACTGCGGCTTGAAACCGGAGAATCAGGAAAACATCAGAGGGGGAAGTGGTATCAAAATACTCCAGTTTAAAGGGAGTTTTGAGCCGGAAAAGCGATGGCTGGGGACAGTGCGCAGACGTTGGTGTGTGAACGTGCATATAAAATTTGTTACTGAAGCATGCCAAAAGCGGTTCAAAGGGCACGTCTGAACGCATCCATAGAGTCCTTTCCAGGGTCCCAACTCTCTATTGTCCAAACGAAACAAGCTAGTCAGTTTCCAGTCAAGGTTTCAGCTCAGGACGTAACAAAGTGGAAGAAACTGCCTCCTCCCGCACCTTACCCCTAGAGCTTGAGTAACATCATCCTCAACAGCCTAATATAACCCAGACTGTGATGTTAGCTGAATGTCACCCGTGGATGCTGCTAATGCCCGCCGTCAGGATATAAACTGTACTAGCACTTTATATTATACTAGGGAGCAAAGTCCATTGTGGTTGAAGACAACGGGCCCTAGTAAGGTAGGTAGGGTAGGGAGGTCTACCCACCCCCTTCTACTTTCTTGGTAGACCTGGCTTCTGGAGGACAGGTCCACCCCTCCTGCGGGCGGAGGGAGAAGGTGGCTTGGGGGGCGGGCTTGGGGGTATTCTCCCGGCCTGCTGGCTCTGTGGGTGGTGGGAGAAGGTGGTGTGGGGGGGGTTGGTGGGCTTTAAGGGGGGTTGGTGGGTTTGAAGGGGGTGGGGGAGGGCTCCCAGTTGCCTCAGAAGGCAGCTGGGGGGTTGGAACAGGGACCCTACCTCCTGCATGGACGCCTGCTCCTCAGCTCAACGGTCACTCTGGATTGCTGGCTTTGTGGGCGGGACCCGGGCACAGCCCCTGACAGACACTTCATGCGGCCAACCTATTTTGCTGTGCGTAGAACGTTGTGGGGCGAAAACTCAAATATATATAAGGACAGGATTATGTTATGTTGATGACTGTATTGTTATGATTTCACTCAAATTCTGTTTTAGCTGTTTTATATACTTCATGTAAGCCGCCCTGGGCCAGCTCTGGCATGGAGGGTGGAATATAATTTTAAATAAATAAATAAATAAATAAATAAATAAATAAATAAATGAAGACCCCCCCTCCCCTTTAATTGCTACACCGAATGATCCTGAGAAAGGAGGGAAACTCATCCCGAATTAGAAGGTGTGACTGCCTGAGCGACCCCCTCTGAGCCTAAGTGGCGTCAGGGAACCCAGAGCTGCCTGGCTGGAAGACAATATGGCTGGGCTGGGGAGGATTCTGGGATGCCACCAGAACGGGTAAGCTGAGCCATCAAAAGACAGTAGGAAAAACGTGGATGGCAGGGCTGAGTGAGGGGAGAGAAGCTGGAGCTGCCAGAGACGGGGAGGGGAGGGGAGGGGAGGGAGGAAATTGGCGGGAAGCCACGGAAGCTAGCCCTGCACCCACCTACAAGCAGCAAGCGAGGAAGAAGAAGAGATATTTATAACACACTTTTTTCTACTTTAAGGAAATCTCAAAGCAGCTTACAATCGCCTTCCTCTCTCCACAGCAGGCACCTTGTGAAGTAGGTGGGGCTGAGAGAGTTCTGACAGAAACTGTCACTGGCCCAAGGTTGCCGAGCAGGCCTCATGCATCTCAAAGTGGCTTACAATTGCCTTTCCCTTCCTCTCTCCACAACAGGCACCTTGTGAGGTAGGTGAGGTTGAGAGAGTTCTGACCAATGTTCCCTGTAAGCTGTGGAGATTTGTGAGCAAAACTTCTACTTTATGAGCTTCTGGCATTAAAATTGTGAGTGAGCCATTTGGCTACTGCATAAATTAGTTTGCTCTGGAGCCATCCTTCCTGAGCCAAGACAAAAATGTGTGAGCCGGAGGCTAAAATACTGTGAGCTAGCTCACACGAACTCAGCTTAGAGGGAACACTGGTTCTGACAGAAACTGTGACTGGCCCCAGGTCACCCAGCAGGCCTCATGAGTCTCAAAGAGGCTTAAAAATTGTCATTCCCTTCGTCTCTCCACAACAGGCACCTTGTGAGGTAGGCAGGGCTGAGAGAGTTCTGAGAGAACCATGACTGGCCTAAGGTCACCGAGCAAGCTTCGTGTGGAGGAGTGGGGAATCAAACCCAGTTCTCCGGATTAGAGTCTGCCAGTTTTAACCACCGCACCACACCGGTTCCAGAGCAGAGCAGTCTGGAGGCCTGGAGAGCACCCAACAGTGAAGACAGCCATCTGGGAGCCCCCTGGAATGCCCTGGGAGGAGACGGTCCTGGAGGAGGCTCAAGGGGATTGGAAACCCCACGTGTCACCACAGCCCAGGCTATTTTGGGGCAGGAACGCACAGGAATGGAATTCTGGTTGGCTTCCGAGTTGGCCACGCCCACAGCCCCCCCGGGTTCCCCAGACACCTCACAAGCCGTGGGGCACCTGGGGAAGCCAAGCCGATCCAGGGAGGGAAGGCAGTTTAGACTGCCTTCTCTCCCTCGGGTTCCCCTCCCCTCCTCTGGAAGCTGATCCAGAAACTGCCTTCCTTCCCTCCGGTTCCCCATGCGCCCCGCAACCCGCAGGGCACCTGGGGAAGCCAATCCTGGGAGGGAGCTGCGTGGTCAGGGGTGTGGCCTACTATGCTAATGAGTTCCTGCTGTTGGGTGTGGCCTATTATGCTAATGAGTTCCTGCTGGGCTTTTTCTACAAAAAGAAAAAAAAGCCCTCCCCACAGCCCACAGGAAAGGTGAAAGTAGGAAACAGAAAGTTTTAAATTTTAATTTATTTTAATCACATTATTTATTGTCTGCCATGCTCATGGGAACTCAAGGTGGATTGCACATCGTAAGGAAGTACCGTCAATACTGTGGGACATTCGATAACCAACACATAAGCACTGAATTGGTAGAAAACGAGATGAACAGGAAAACTTGGTGAGCAACTGGAGGTATCTCCTGATGAAGGAAGTTCACCTAACTCAGCTGCTTATTGGTAGTACTTCCATTGGGGGGGTGTTATGGGGAGGGTGGTCCCTTGGCGTTTGGTGCCAGTTTGGTGTAGAGGTTAAGTGCATGGACTCTAAACTGGGAGAACCAGGTTTGATTCCCCCACTCCTCCACTTGCACCTGCTGGTGTGACCTTAAGCAAGCCATAGTTCTGGCACAGCTGTTCTTGAAAAAGAGCAGTTTCTGTCAGAGCTCTCTCAGCCCCACCTCCCTCACAGGGTGTCTGTTGTGGGGAGGGGAAGGGGGAAGGAGTTTGTAAACCGCTTTGAGACTCCTTCGGGTAGTGAAAGGCGGGGTATAAATCCAATCTCCTCCTCCTCCTCCTCCTCCTCCTCCTCCTCCTCCTCCTCCTCCTTCTTCTTGGTGCTGGGCAGCATTCTACTGAACCCTAGGTGCTATACAGCATAGGGGGGGTGTTGATGGGGCTCAGCCCTTCTTGGCATCATTCTGGTGTGAGTTTGTATGCCAATAAAGGCTAACTTGAACTTGACATGGAGCGTGAGGTTTCTTTTTTTAGAATTCGGACATTCAGTGTCCCAGTAATTTATATTATCTTGATATTGTTGTTTTCTAATGCTATAGACTGGTCGTAAGCCATTGCAAATTTCTTGTGTGTGTTTCTAAATAGTTATAATACTCAAGATTTATTGATCTGTTCCCCCCCCCCAAATCTTACAGACCTACAAAAACATAGCTAGCATTTTAATAGTCAATACGGTATTGTTTTAATTGGCATGTTTTAAAGTGTTTTATGAAACCTTGAGTGTTGTTATGGATTTTATTTTGTGTAAGCCACCCTGAACTGGCTTTGGCGGGATAGGACGGGGTATAAGTGGAAAAATAAATAAAAATAAATAAATAAAATAAAAAATGATAGAAGTTAATAAAAGTTAGAGCATAAATTCAGGGCAGAAAATAGAAGAATATGTTACCAAAAATATTCTTGGTTGCCACTCGTTTCCAACAACAACAACAAAAACAGAGCCAGTTTGTCATAGTGGTTAGGAGTGCGGACTCTAATTTGAGAGAACCGGGTTTGATTCTCTACTCTTCCATGTTCACCTGCTGGAGTAACCTTGGGTCAGTCACAGTTCTCTTGGAGCTGTTCTTGAAAGAGAAGTTCTCGAGAGAGCTCTCTCAGCCCCACCTACCTCACAGGGTGTCTGTTGTGGGGAGGGGAAGGAAAGGAGATTGTAAGCCGCTCTGAGAATCCTTCGGGTAGTGAAGGGCAGGGTATAAATCCAACCTCCTCCTTCTCTTCTTCTTCCAACAACAACAACAATAGCAAAAAGCAATTCTCCATGGCCAGATAAGCAAGCAAGCAAGCAAGCAAGCAAGCAAGCAAGCAAGCAAGCAAGCAAAGAAACCATTACACGTGGAAGTATGTTTTTCATGGAAGCCACTGAAAATGAATTCGAATAGGGGGAAGAAAGGACTTTGAGAGGTGACTTTATTGTAATAAGGTCAACAAATAAAATATTAAAGGGCAAAATAACCACATGAGCCACTACTGCATATAGGTTTCTGATGATAATAAATTCAGGGCCCTGGGCCAAATTAAGCCCTGACCTTCCCTTCATCTCTCTGTGTCTAGCAACACTTCAACAATATATCAGTGTAAAACCTGAGAGGGTGAAATCATTTTATGTATTTCCTGGAAATATAGGCTATCACTGTTAATTAGAATATACAGCCAAGTGCGATTGAACGAGATTTAAACGCTGGAAATTGTGATGTCGTTAACGATTGGAAATGCGTAAAAAGTGCCAAAGACTGAGCATAATAAAGTCAAGAAAGAAAGTCAGAATTCTGAAACGCATTGATCATAAGCCCTTGGACAATGTAGAGATGAATATAACCATACAACTTCTGCTGAATCAAATAGGGTTGCTCGGTTTCTCCTGCCCCCTGGCAGAGGATGGGGTTGCCAAATCCAAGTTGGAAAGTCCTGGAGATTTGGGGGATGAAGCCTGGGGAAGACAGGGACCTCATTGGGGTACAAGACCCACTGTGGTACGTCTGCCCTCCAAAGCATCCAAAGCTGTCATTCCAGGGGATTCTCAGGTCCCACCTGGAAGAAGAGGAGGAGGAGGAGGAGGAGGAGGAGGAGGAGGAGGAGGAGGAGGAGGAGGAGATTGGATTTGTACTCCACCCTTCACTACCCAAAGGAGTTTCAGAGTGGCTTACAAACTCCTTTCCCTTCCTCTCCCTACAACAGACACCCTGTGAGGTAGGTGGGGCTGAGAGATCTCTGAGAGAACCGCTCTTGAGAACAGCTCTGAAATAACTTGTGACCACTGTTCCCTCTAAGCTGAGTTAGTGTGAGCTAGCTCACAGTTTTTCAGCCTCCAGCTCACAGATTTTTGTCTTTGCTCAGGAAGGATGGCTCCAGAGCAAACTAGTTTATGCAGTAGCCAAATCGCTCGCTCTTAGCTTTAATGCCAGTAGCCCACAAAGTCGAATTTTTGCTCACAAGACTCCACAGCTTAGAGGGGGCATTGCTTGTGACTGACCCAAGGTTACACCAGCAGCTGTATGTGGAGGAGTGGGGAATCGAACCCAGTTCTCCCAGATTAGAATCTGCGCTCCTAACCACTACACCAAACTGGAGGGTGTCATCCCTAGAATTCACCAGTGAGAAGAACCTGAATGACGGCATGTTTGGAGAAACCAGCAATTGCGGGATCTGATTTTTAAACAGCATTCTAGCCCGTGAAGATTTAAGATATTTACAAAAACGTCCTCTTCTCAGTTACAGAAATCAGCATAGCAGATATGTAGTCCCATCCACCGCCCCACTAGTTGTGTTTTGTGACTTACTGATTCCAGCTTCATGGGGGTCTTCAAGGGATTCTCTACAATATTTACACAGGCCTACCTTGTGAAAAAAAAAACCCTGAGGCGGGATATTTTTATTTCCCCGTTTTTGCATATTCTTAAGATACCATGTGCAGCATTTTCCTCTTTTCTCCCCCCAAAAAACTCTGCACCTTCAGCAGCTTTAATTATGTTAATTATCACATATTTTGTTAATAACACTTTCTTTTGAAGACATCCATTAGAGATTTAAAGTGTTAATTTACCGGGAAATCTAATGGAACACTGTTGGAAATTTCCCTTTAAATTAACTTTACTTACTTTTAATGAATATCCTAATTAGACAGAGATACAGTATTAGTGGAAATATTACACATGGAAATAAGGGCTTAGATGTCTTACTTAATGTACCAGGCATTAACAGCTTCATTTTTCAAACCGCCTCACGTACAGATTTACAGATGGAAGTTTGCATGGAAGTGCACAGTTCTCCCCAAAATGTCGAGATCCAACTCCAGTAGAACCTTAAAGACCAACAAGATTTCTAAGGAATAAGCTCTTGATAGTCAAAGGTCCTTTCCACACTAGACCTTCAACTCTGGTTCAACCCTGTCCCCCAACTTACATTCTACACCACACGTGAGTTCACCCCTGTAAATATCTTGGGGTATTTTTACATTCTACACTACACGCGAGTTAAGAACATAAGAACATAAGAGAAGCCAATGTTGGATCAGTCCAATGGCCCATCCAGTCTGACGCTCTGTCACACAGTGGCCAAAAATACCAGGTGCCCTCAGGAGGTCCAGCAGTGGGGCCAGGACACTAGAAGCCCTCCCACTGCTGCCCCCCCTAAGCACCAAGAATACAGAGCATCACTTGCCCCAGACTGAGAGTTCCCATCTATACCCTGTGGCTAATAGCCACTGGTGGACTTCTGCTCCATATGTTTATCTAATTCCCTCTTGACACTGTCCATGCTTATAGCCGCCACCACCTCCTGTGGCAGTGAATTCCATGTGTTAATCACTCTTTGGGTGAAGAAGGACTTCCATTTATCCATTCTAACCCGACTGCTCAGTACACGGAATGGTGACCCTGGGAATGGATCCCTCATGGATCTACTGTAGAATGCAAATATTCTAATTGCCACAGGGTAAAAAGGAGCTGCGGTGGCTCAAATGGTTAAGACGCTGAGCTGCAGACCGGAAGGTGGTAGTTCAGCAGTTCGTGACCCGAGTGCCGCATGACGGAGTGAGCTCCTGTCTCCGGCCCCAGCTCCTGTCAACCTAGCAGTTTGAAAGCCAGAAATTGCAAGTAGATAAATAGGTACCACTTCGGTGGGAAGGTAACAGCATTCCGTGCACCTTGGCATTTAGTCATGCCGGCCACATGACCACAGAAATGGCTTTGGACTGCGCTGGCTCTTCGGCTTGGAAACAGAGATGAGCACTGCAACCCTAGAGTCGGATTTGACTGGCTTTCAAGTAAGGGAAACCTTTACCTTTAAAAAGATCTCATCATGGAATTGCTGAAGTGAATACCTGAGATGGCCAATGCCCATGGTAAGTCTTCTAAATGAATTAATATTTCACACAAAAACAGAAAGATCACCATGATGCCTGCATCGTCTCAACTACGACTGAGTCCTACCAGAATCAGATGTGTAGGGTTTTAGCTCTGCAGTCCCACAATCATTGCGGACTGACGTTCTTTGTGCATTAAGTTCTGCTGTAATCCTTTAAAAAAAATCACTAACATCATCTTTAATGGATCGATAATATGCCGGCTGAAATAACAATATCACATTGGATTGATTATCGGGGAAGTAAATATGTTTGTCTGTTTCTCCATCTGAAGCAGATACTCCTTTGAAGATACTGATGGGGGAGGCAGATGAAGACGTATGAGGGCATGCCATCGAACACCGCGAGGCAGATTTTAAAGCAAATCTATGCCATGACCAATGCTCCTTCTAAGCTGTGGAGTCTTGTGAGCAAAAACTCTACTACGTGAGCTACTGGCATTAAAATTGTGAGCGAGCCATTTGGCTGCTGCATAAATTAGTTTGCTCTGGAGCCATCCTCCCTGAGCCAAGACAAATACGTGTGAGCTGGAGGCTAAAAAAATTTGAGCTAGCTCACGCTAAACTCAGCTTAGAGGGAACACTGGTGATGACCGGATATGACGTGTGAGCGTGAGAAGCATAGCCGTCCTCGGAAGCAAAACTTGTTGCTGAACTAAAGATCACCCCTTAGAATCATAGAATGTTAGAGTTGGAAGGGACCTTGCAGGCCATCTAGTCCAACCCCCTGCACTCTGCAGGAGCGTAGCTGAAAGAGAGCCCTACATACCTACAACATACCCAAAAGATGGTCGCCCGGCCTTCTGCAACAACGGCATTTTAAGTCAACCCTACTCTCGTCCAAGATAATAAACACAGCGTCACCTGCATATAATAACATCGGCGGATGATGAGCATTTGATTTGGGAAGATGGAAATGACTGTGATTTAACTTGAGGGGGAGATGGTATCGATACAGATTAGGCCAGGAGGTTATTCATTTAGATGCTAGGAGACCTCGTTTCCCTCCCTTTCGGGAGGCTTTTGAGCCTTCCGTTTCCTGCTTTGCCGTTTTACTTTTCTAACAGTCCCAGTTTTTGGGGTCAACTTTTTTTCCTTGGCTAGGGCAAAATGCTTTACCACTTGGGGAATTGTCAGGTCATGGCGAGGGTATTAACCTCCCCCAGAGGCCCTGCCCTTGTGGTACAGCAGCAATTGAAACTTTACCACATTTTGTATGTAGTTGTTATCTGTATTCTTCTATAAGAGCCATGTCTATATTGTCAGTGTGGTGTAGTGGCTAAGAGAGGTGGGTTCACTCCTCCCCATGAGGCCCGCTGGGTGAACTTGGGCCAACCGTGGTTCTCACAGAACTCTCTCAGCCCCACCTACCTCACAAGTAGGGTTGCCAAGTCCCCCCGGGGGGCAGGTAAACCCCCGCCCGAGAGGCCCATTACCCGCCTCCAGAAAATCGGGCCCCGGAGGGAACTCCACCCCCTTCCGGCAACGTCCCAAGCGTGATGATGTCACTTGGAGGTGACATCATCACGCTAGGCACGTCGGGGGCGGGACACTCTATGATTTGAGGGAAAACTCTATGGTTTTTCCTCAAATCCTGGTGGCCCCGCCCCCAATGTCCCGACATGATGACGTCATTTCCGGGTGGCGTCATGGCGGCAGCGCACGCAGAAAGCGCGCGCACAGGGACTCCAGGGATAGAGCGGGACTCCCCCGCTCTAAGGTAATTTACACTTGGCATCCCTACTCACAAGCAATGTTCCCTCTAAACTGAGTTAGTGTGAGCTAGCTCACAGGTTTTTTTAGCCTCTGGCTCACACATTTTTGTCTTAGCTCAGGGAGGAGGGCTCCACAGCAAACTAATGTACAGAGTACCCAAATTGCTCGCTCACATCTTTAATGCCAGTAGCTCACAAAGTAGAATTTTTGCTCACAAGACTCCAAAGCTTAGAGGGAAGAGGAAGGGAAGGAGATTGTACGGGACCTTGGGCAGTTCCGCAGGGCCTGCAAAACGGAGCTGTTCCGCCAGGCTTTCGAGTAGGAGCCGCCGCCGCTACTGTACCACCACTGCACCGCTACCGCAAAGAGCGCGGATGCCATCTGGGTGCATGATGGCCCTGGGCCGAAGATCAGAAGGCGGCGTTGTCCTGGAACCTGCTTCGCTGTTCTGGGTACATCTTCTAGAACCCATCTTAGAACTTAGAACTTTTAGAGCCCCAGCACTTTACTAATTTTGTACTGTTTTTTCTGGTTTTTAGCTGTTTTATCATGGCTTCGAGCCCTTATTGTTAGCCGCCTTGAGCCCGTTGGGGAGGGCGGGATACAAATGTGAATAATAATAATAACAATAACAACAACAACAACAACAATGATAATAATAATCCAACCTCTTTGAGACTTCTTAAGGCAGAGAAAAGTTGAATATAAGAACATAAGAACATAAGAGAAGCCAATGTTGAATCAGGCCAATGGCCCATCTAGTCCAACACTCTGTCACACAGCGGCCAAAATATACCAGGTGCCATCAGGAGGTCCAGCAGTGGGGCCAGGATACCAGAAGCCCTCCCACTGCTGCCCCCTCCAGCACCAAGAATGAAGTGCATCACCTGCCCCAGACTGAGAGTTCCCATCTATACCCTGTGGCTAATAGCCACTGATGGACTTCTGCTCCATATGTTAACTAATTCCCTCTTGAAACTGTCCAGGCTTGTAGCTGCCACCACCTCCTGTGGCAGTGAATTCCATATGTTAATCACTCTTTGGGTGAAGAAGTATTTCATTTTTCCTTTTGGTATAAACACCTCCACCTCCTCCTCCTCCTCCGCCTCCTTCCAGGTTTCCTTGCTGTTCACTTGGTTTTAATCTATTATATCTTTTGGCTGGTAGTGAGAGGCATTTTACTTTGTGTGTGGCAAAGTTTATATTTGGTGCCCTTAGAATTCAACAGGCATTTGTTAATATTATCTCTGGGGTTCAGTAACAGTGGGGCGGTTGTTTTATCAGTTTCACCGCAGTGCTTTGAGTCACGTAGGCGCTCTGATTTTGAAACACGAACAGGCATCTTAAGTCATCGGGAACAGTTGGTCTTTATGGTCACCTGGCCACGGACATGTTGAAAGTAGCGTGCCATCCATCTCCCTGAGCTCGTATGAGATCACTTTCTGAAGCCTATTATGGACACAATTTTTTGAGGTTGCAAAGAGAAATGGAATTATAATCCATGCCATTTTGGGGGTAATGGTGATTAATAAATTAGCGAGGAACGAGCGGCAGATGGATGGATTGTTGTCGTTCATTAATTTTATGGCGACTCTCTTAGCGTGAGCCAATTATGTCTGTCGCCGTTGTTTCTAAGTAGCAATGAGCCCCAAAGGAAAGGGCACTCAGATGGGGCCAACGGTCTCCGGAGCATTCTGTTTGTCATGATTTGCCCACCGACTTCCTGTGGCCTCCTTGTGGTGACACCATGCAGTGCCACGCAGCCATGAATTCTGAGTCCCAAGATGTTGCCGGCTCGTGTCCTTGTAGTGAAGGCACTTAATTAGCAATTGGAAGTGAACTATGGATTTTACTTCTACATACACAACAATAAATCCAGTTGGCCAGCCGCATTGGTCTGAAGCAGTAGAACAAATTTAGAGTCCTCTGGCACCTTCGAGACCGACAGAGACTTATTCAAGGCGGGAGCTTTCGTGCGCACACATTTGATAAAGTGTGCCTGCACATGAAAGCCCACACCTTGAATGGAATAATGAAGGGAATAGAAGAAACATATGGAATTAGATCAAGAGGGAATTAGATAAACATATGGAGCAGAAGTCCATCAGGGGCTATTAGCCACAGGGTATAGATGGGAACTCTCAGTCTGGGGCAGGTGATGCACTTCATTCTTGGTGCTGGAGGGGGCAGCAGTGGGAGGGCTTCTGGTATCCTGGCCCCACTGCTGGACCTCCTGATGGCACCTGGTATTTCTGGCCACTGTGTGACAGAGTGTTGGACTAGATGGGCCATTGGCCTGATTCAACATTGGCTTTTCTTATGTTCTTATGTTATGTAAACCAAAATTATTAAATTTAATGAACTGGAACATAAATTTTTCACAAAGTGGTATAAAACACCAGCGCAGATAGCAAACATGTTTCTGGGATCGAGTTCTATGTGTTGGCACTGTAAACAATTTAAGGGTTGGTTCTCCCAGATGTGGTGGGAATGTCCAGAGGTGAGAGTTTTTTGGTTAAAAATAATACAAACCATAAAGAAAATATGTAAAATCTCATGGAATGTAGACTTCAAACTAGTGTTAACGGGTATATTAGGAAATAAGGCAGTCAATAAGGAAACCCAGGCTATACTCAAAGCTATGGTGTTAGCAGGCAAGGCAGTGATAGCTCTGGGCTGGAAAGATAAGAGCAAATGGACATTCGATACCTGGCACACTTATTTGTTTGATTTTGTGCAGTCGGACATCATCGAGAAATTGCGCCAGAAGACCACATGGGAGGATAAAGCCGAAGAAACTAAAGCGAGATGGAAGACCTATCTAAAGTGGCTAACAGTGGAAGGAAGACAGGACATTCGGTGGAAGATTCAGACTTTGTGCCCGTGGCTGTGAATAAAGGAACAACAAACAAGGGGTAGAGGGAGGGAGGGGGGAAATTATCGAGTTATGTAAAGTAAGGAGACAAGATATTATGTAATATATAGAAAATCCACAAAAAATAAACATATATATATATATATATATATATATATATATATATATATATATATATATAAAAGACCTCTGTTGGTCTTGAAGGTGCTGGAGAACTCCAATTCTGTCGTACACGATAATACCCATTCCAGGTTCATCGTCCTTAACTTTTTAAAAGAAAGCCATTCAAAAATAGCTAGCCCAAATACTCTGAGCCTTCTGTTTTCGTTCCTTTGTTATGAGCTGAGATTTGCCAACGCCAAAAGAAGAATACAAGAGGAATACAAAGAAAGCATTTAAAACAGAGGTTCCTAAACTTATTTGGCCTACTGCCTGCTTTTCAGGGGGAAAAAAATATATATTACTCAGCGTCAATGTTCCCTCTAAGCTGTGGAGTCTTCTGAGCAAAAGTTCTACATTGTGAGTTGCCGGCATTAAAGTTGTGAGTGAGCGATTGGGCTGCTGCATAAATCAGTTTGCTCTGAAGCCCTCCTTCCTGAGCAGAGACAAAAATCTGTGAGCTGGAGGCTAAAAAACTGTGAGCTAGCTCACGCTAACTCAGCTTAGAGGGAACACTGCTCAGCGCCCCCCCTGGAAATCTATCTTCAAGAAATGGACAAAAAGATGTAGTGACAGATTTGCACCCAAGGCTCCTACCGCCCACCTGGATTGTTACAGTGCCCCTCAGGGGGTGGTATTGCCCACTTTGGGAACCAGTGATTGAAAACAATAAAACACCCTTAACTTTGTTAAGCACTAATTTCAGTGATTTTTTCCCCCTTTTGCTTTCACGTCCCTGCCGACTTATGGTGACCCACTAGGGTTTTCAAGGCGAGATGTGCTCAGAGGGGGTTAGCCATTGCCTGCCTCTGTGTTATGACCCTGGGCTTCCTTGGTGGTCTCCCATCCGAAATACCGGTTTGGTGTAGTGGTTAGGTGTGATTACCCACTCCTCCACTTGCAACTGCTGGATGACCTTGGGGAAGCCATAGTTCTGTCAGAGCTCTTCTTGAAAAAGAGCAGTTCCTCTCAGAGCTCTCTCAGCCCCACCTACCTCACGGGGTGTCTGTTGTGGGGAGGGGAAGGGAAAGGAGTTTGTAAGCCACTCTGAGACTCTGATGAGTGAAGGGCAGGGTATAAATCCAATCTCCTCCTCCTCCTCCTCCTCCTCCTCCTCTTCTTCTTCTTCTTCTTCTTCTTCTTCTTCTTCTTCTTCTTCTTCTTCTTCTTCTTCTTCTTCTTCTTCTTCTTCTTCTTCTTCTTCTTCTTCATAGGGTCAACCTTGCTTAGCTTCCAAGATCTGATGAGGTGGATCTATCCAGGTCAGGGCAAATTTCACTGACACAATGGTTAATAAAAATTTTCAGCATCTAAAGGGGATTCACAGCCTCTACCTTCAAAGTGGCTGGAATGATCCCTTTCTTTCATATTCACTGCTGCAGGAAGTGGTGGCAGCTACAAGTAGAGACAGCTTCAAGAGGGGATTGGATAAACATATGGAGCAGAGGTCCATCAGTGGCTATTAGCCACAAGGTATAGGGGGAACACTCTTTCTGGGGCGGTAATGATCTGTATTCTTGGTGCTTGGGGGGCACAGTGGGAGGGCTTCTAGAGTTCTGAGCCCAATAGTGGACTTCCTGATGGCACTTGGGTTTGGGCCACTGTGTGACACAGGGTGTTGGGCTGGATGGGCCATTGGCCTGATTCAACATGGCTTTTCTTCTATTCTTATGTCTGGAGCAAGTGATGCTCTGTATTCTTGGTGCTTGGGGGGTCACAGTGGGAGGACTTCTGGAGTTCTGGCCCCACTGGTGGATCTCCTGGTGGCACCTGGGTTTTGGCCACTGTGTGACACAGACTGTTGGGCTGGATGGGTGATTGGCCTGGTCCACCATGGCTTCTTTTATGTTCTTATGTTCCCCTGATCAGCCCCTAATGGCGTGATGTATTATTCTACAAAGGGCAGGGATTGAACCTAGATGTAGTGCAGCTTCTCAGCAGCTTCTTCATTTCACCAGGCCTCACCAGTAGCACCCACCCATCGGCAACTTTGCTGCTGCATTTTGCCCTATGTGAAAAAAAATATATCCTGAGCAGTCTTCAAGGCAGGCCCATGTAGAACACACTGCAGTAGTCCAATATACGTGTGATTGGATCACAGACAACTGGAACAGATCATGCTTGTTGAGGAAAGGCGAACCAAAATTAAGAAACAACCGTGGAACAATAGCTATGAAATACTGACGAACGATATTGGCATCAGTTGGTATCACAGAAAGACTCCGAATGCAATTCAAGATAGACTCCCCTAGTAAGTTCAATAAAGAGACTCTTAATAAGGTGCAATGGTCCCGGTCTAACCAAAAGTTCAATGGTTGTTCAAATTCAGCAATTCTCAAAGTGCTCTGTGCCACCAAAAAATTAATGCAATATGTAGAATTCCAATGGAGACTTTTCCAATTTTAAAAAGAAGAAGAGATTGGATTTATGACCCACCCTTCACTACCCAAAGGAATCTTCCCCTCCCCACAACAGACACCCTGTGAGGTCGGTGGGGCTGAGAGAGCTCTGACAGAAACTGCTCTTTCAAGGACAGCTCTGACAGAACTAAGGCTTGCCCAAGGTCATCCAGCAGCTGCATGTGGAAGCATGGGGAATCAAACATGGTTCTCCCAGATTAGAGTCCGTGCACTTAACCACCATACCATACTGGCTCTCAGTGGAGATGTGTTAAACAGCAATTCTTTTCTTTCCATAGAAGGATAATTTTTTACCATCAGGGATACTCCTGTTCCAGTTAATGGAGCTGGCCAGCCTCTGAGTCCGTTGGTATCATTGCTTTATCAAAGACAGAACAGAATGTCATCCTACATGTCCGTTTCTTGCCACATCTCTCAAGTACTCATTCACAGTTTCTTACAGGCACAAGGGCATCTCACCTCCATCTCACCTGTTTGCCCTGGTTCATATTTGGATGGGAGACCTCCAAGCAGGCCCGTAGCTACCATGGGACATTCTGGGGCCACGCCCACTTAATTAAAAATCCATGCCAGAAAGTATTTTTAAAAAATATTTATTAAGTCATGCTGGTTAAGTTAACCAACTTAAGTTAACTTAGCTGCCCCCTAAGAAATTTAATAGGGGCTGTGGTGGCTCAAGTCATTAAGACGCCGAACTGCAGATTTGAAGGTCGGTAGTTCAGCAGTTCGAGACCCGAGAGTGCCGCGTGACGGAGTGAGCTCCCGTTTCTGCCCCCAGCTCCTGCCAACCTAGCAGTTCGAAAGCAAGAAATTGCAAGTAGATAAATAGGTACTGCTTCGGTGGGAAGGTAACAGCGTTCCGTGCACCTTGGCATCTAGTCATGCTGGCCACATGACCACGGAACAAGTCTTTGGACAGTGCTGGCTTTCGGCTTGGAAACAGAGATGAGCACCGCATCCCTAGAGTTGGATTTGACTGACTTTCAAGCAAGGGAAACCTTTACCTTTACTAAGAAATGTAAAGGCCCCTGACAAAAGAAATCCTGGCTATGGGCCTGCCTCCAAGGAATACCAGCGCTGCTACACAGAGGCAGGCAACGGCGAACTATCTCTGAACATCTCTTGCTTTGAAAACCCTACGGGGTCTCCATAGCTCAGCTGTGACTCAGCATCATTCTCCACCGCCACCACGGCTGGTAACTCAAGCAGTACTTCAACAGAGATCCCTTTGTGCCGCTTGGGTGGTAGAATTCATTCGGCGCTCAGCCCTGGAGGGGGTAGGGCAAGTTTGTCACAACAAAAGGAAAGACAGTCTGCTTCGTTGTTGGAATTCTGATGACCCCTTAAGTAAAGGTAAAGGTTCCCTTGCTCGAAAGCCAGTCGAATCTGACTCTAGGGTTGCGGTGCTCATCTCCGGTTCAAAGCCGAAGAGCCAGCGCTGTCCGAAGACGTTTCCGTGGTCATGTGGCCGGCATGACTAAACACCAAGGCACATGGAACGCTGTTACCTTCCCACCAAAGTGGTACCTATTTATCTACTTGCAATTTCTTGCTTTCGAACTGCTAGGTTGGCAGGAGCTGGAACTAGAGATGGGAGCTCACTCCGTCATGCGGCACTCTTGGGTCTTGAACTGCTGAACTACTGACCTTCCACAGCCTGCAGTTCAGTGTCTTAACCACTTGAGCCACCGCAGCTCCTTATGTGGACCTTATGACCCCTTATGTGGGACCTAATTTAACAACCGAGATATTTGACCGGATCCCGTGTGATGGGGTCCTTATGTGGACCTTATGACCCCTTATGTGGGACCTAATTTAACAACCGAGATATTTGACCAGATCCCGTGTGATGGGGTGAGGAGAAACCTCAGCTCGGATTCCACCTTGTGGACCTTGTGTTCTCAACCTGGCCATAGTGTCAGGCATGTGCCTTAGTTAACGGTCATAGTTTATTACTCAGTAGGTCATCGCCTGTATACATTAGGAACAAACACCTTGGAGATGGGGTTGGCGGAAGGAGATGACAAGTGCCATTGCTGTTGTTTTCACCGCAGCCCTGTGGGGGAACCCCCCCCCTAATTACCTTTTCGTCTTGGTGAATCCAGAGGTCAGTTTACCGCCACTATATCACTACATGACAGGGAACATGGGTAATTAGGTAGGCTGTGTAACCTGGATATTCCATGGAACTCATTACATCTTATTTAGAAAGGCTATAATTTGATTGGTGGAAAATTAAGGCCTCTTCTCATGGGTCATTTTATCTTTCTGCAATAATAATTCTTGGCTTGATTAAAAATTGATCCAGTGTCTTAAAGTGAATTTATTATTGCGGCAATCTATCACCCGCCGACAGATAATCTGGTTCCCATCTTTATCTGATTTGAAAAATTTGTCCCTTATTATGTGTTGTTTCCCCCCCTCCCCCCCAAAACCATTTAATTGATGGTTCGCTAAGGCAGCTGCGGAAGCGTGTCTCCTTGAAAGAAAACTCGAGACGTTAACCGGGCGCTTTTTATGACAACAGTCTGATAATATGTCAATTTTAATGTATTGATCTGAACTGTGTTCCACCAAGATGTGAGGAAAAACAACAACCACTACAATAGCAGCCACACAGAGCAAGAAGAAGGCAGGTACCGATATTACCGTGTTTGGGTACAGAATTATTTCCACCCAGCTGGTGAGTTCTCCGGAGGTTGGTATCCAAAGTGCTAATTTAGGACATCCCCAATGGACTTTCCTTTGTGCAGGACTTCTATTTCATATCAGTTTCCCTCAGTTTGCATTTCAGTTTCTCTCACTATGCCCTCAGTTTGCCTTCAGTTTCTCTCATTATGCCCCCAGTTTTTCTCATTATGCCCTCAATTTTCAAAAGAATTTGGCATGAGACATGTGGAGGAGGAGGAGAGGGTTCTATTCAAGAAACAGAAGACCAGACCTCCCTTGGACATCTTGAACTAGTTTGATCCATACCAAGGCATTTACAAATGTGGCCGGTATCTTGGTGGAAAGACAGGGAAGGAACCCACAAATTTCACAGCATCCAACCATACAAAGAGAGGTGAGCCAATCCCTGGATCTACTTGGCCTGGCTTGTGGGACTTGAGCAGTTTCAGAATGAAACTTCTCACTGGGTCCCAGCCTTGTAGGGAAGCACTGAGGTGTTTGACAGGGGAAATCAGAAGCTGATCCTCAACCGATCACCTTGATCAGCTGAGAGTTGGTTTATGATCTTTTCCCCACCTTGCAGACTTTTCACTATGTCCCTGCAAGGCTGGGATGCAGCAAGAATGTCCCTGTTTTTGTGCCAAACTGGTGTGAACTCCTGAACAGCCTGTGGCTAAACTGGCTCCATCACTGTGGCCGGCGAGCAGAGTGTGAGCTGAACTTGTAGATCTCTGAGCATCAATAACAATAGGTAGGATCTACAATGGTAATGCTTTTTATTAGATCAGCTCTGTAGGTACAATAGGATCTTCAGAGCTGCATGTAACTCTTCTTTTGACAAAACGGCCCAGCCTAAAACTCTTTCTCCCCCCTCTTTCTAAATTTGCTGCTGACAGCATATCATGTAAAGGTGTCTATCCCACTGGCTTCCCTAATGCTTTTAAGTAGATTTCTGAAGGCACAGGGAAAATGTATTTTCCTCCTTTTCATAGAGTATTTCTCCATCATCAATGACTGGCCCGACTGAGTTGATCCAAATCTCAGATTACCCAACGAATCCATAAGTTTCAGGTGGTAGCTGTGTCGGTCTGCAATAGAACAGCTATAAATATTTTAATTAATAAATATTTTAACATAATTTTGGTATACTTTTCTTTTTTGTATACTCTTTTTGTATATAAAATATCTATAAACAAACAAACAAACATTGAACCCAAAGGCCTAGGTTCAAATCTTCCCGCCCCCCTCAGTCAAGAAGCGCATCAGGGTGACCTTGGACTAGTTATGTTGTCGCAGCCAAACCTACCTCACAGGGGTGTTATTTATTTATTTATTTATTCAGTTCAGTTTCTAACCCACCCTTCCCACAAGTGGGCTCAGGGCGGGTTACAAGATTAATATAAAACAATAAAATCAAGATTAAAACTATCCTTGAACGATCCTTAACCCTTGAACGATTCTTGACCCTTGAACTATGGCAATCAAACTGCATCACAGTTATTACAATGGTGCCCTGGTGTTAGACAATTAAGGCAGAAAGGGCTAGATCCCGTGAGGGATTCCAGATTATAAGTACCCTACCTTGGGTAAACCAAGGCGGTTATCATTCTGTGTCCTCGAAAACAGAAGACCACGGTACAGATGGTAACAGAGAGGTAACAGGATGGTAGCAGGAAGGGCCAGATGATATTTGACATCTGCTGTCCAAAAGCCTGACAGAACAGCTCTTACAGGCCCTGCAGAACTTACAGGCCCTGCAGAACTGTAACAAGTCCCGCAGGTCCCTGATCTCTAGCAGGAGCTCATTCCATCAGGTTGGGGCCAGAGCCAAAAAGGCCCTGGCCCTGATTGAGGCCAGACAGATGTCTTTTGGGCTGGGGATCACCAGTAAGTGTCAATCTAATGAGCACAAGGCTTGATGTTGGACATATGGGGAGAGGCGGTCCCTTAAGTATGTTGGTTCCTGGCCACTTAAGGCCTTAAAGGTAAGTACCAGCATGAGGATCGGAAGGGGAATGATGTATCTCTCCTCTTTGGAGAAAGGGTGGAATAAAACTGTATTACAGGCAATTGCCTTTCCTTCAGTTAAGTATGAAACATCAGTCAGGTCTTAACAAATGATTCAGCTTTATTTCAACACGACAGTAAACCAACGCACACACACGACAGTAAACCAACACACACACACACACACAAAACATGAGAGCAACAGGCTCTCTTTTAAACTATCCGGGCAAATGAAACCACGCCCCTAAATAAGTTAATAACCAATTAAATTGCTGAGATAACAACCAATCGTTTCTGTTCCCTCCAGAACCTTTCAATATGCTCTGATTGGTCTACTGCACAGAGCAACCAATCAGAACGTGCCGTTTAGGATACCAACATGAAGTTGAAGCTCAGGCATGTTAAAACTAACACCTTCCGTGCAGAATATTGAATTAAGGGCAATTGCATCAGTCCATGGTTCTTCTTCGACTATCTTCTTCGGCTACCATGTCTGTCTTGTGTCATCCACCTTCTCCTTCAATATCTCTGCCTGGTATTGGGTGGGTTGTTTTTTTTTTGGTTCATTAAGCATGAAAAGCAGCATGTCGATTCTGTAGTGTGTGATTTTTTTTTCTCCCTGTGAAAACCCGGCACTCTCATCTTGACAGTGCCTGTGATGTGGCGTTATTCTGGATAATTAAATAATCTTAAACGCTGACGTGCGCGAGCGGTGCGGGATCCACAGATGCCCCGAGGGGTGTCATGCCCACAAGGCAACGCCGAGCATTTCCAGCCGTCTCAAAAGCCTCTTTCTCTTGGCAGAGAAACGCTACCTCCAGATGTGCCTCACTTCGATCCTTTGAAGCCTTTGTAATTCTTCCTTGGGATTCTTTTGGGATGCATATAAACGAAATACGTCGAGTTTCCAGTACGGGTAATATCTTCCTAAAGGAGGCTTGGCGCACAAATAATTTCTGGGCCGGAAAAAAAAGATCTCTGAAAATCTGAGGCGATTTTTGGTTTTTGTTTCCTTGTTTGGGTCTCCTGTGCGAGGCGGGAACTCATTCCGTGTGAGGAAAAGGTGGTTATGTGTGAAAGTTTACCAGCTGAGGGACTGTCCTCCTGGTCTGAAGCCAGAACAGATTGGCTTCCCCTCAGCGTTGAAGCCCAGAATGCTAAGTGGAGTTCATATTAGTTTCGGCTCCCATGTTCCCGAATGCTGAACAGCATTTCAGTTACAATTTCTGATGAGATCACCACACAGCAGTATTCCTGGAGGGCTTCTAGTTGCCAAACTCTGCTCTTGTAGCTTATTCTATTTTAGGGTAGGCCTTTCTGCTGGGATTGGCAGTTCCTGAGGCAACCTGGCCCTCTGCAATCACACTACGACAGAGAAGAGTGAGCCGTTGAACTCCTCCTGGTCATATTTTTTTTTGTTGAAGACACCCGTATAACTCTTCATGGCTGGATCCTTCATTCCAACATTCTTTTAAACCAACTTTAATAATAATATAATTGTGTCCTGTCGAGTTGCAGCCGACCAGGGCTGTTTATTTTTTTTTTGGAAAAGAGGTGCTGGAGCTCTCAAGGTGGAAATGCCATTTTCAACCTGTATACTGAAAACTCATGAACTTTTTAACATTCTAAAAAGAATTGTGTCGAAGAGGATCCAGAACTCCATTCCGGAACATTCCCTTAGGGAAAAAACCCCGAAGCTGGCTCATGGTGACCCCAGGACTATGGGGTGTCCAAGACAAGAGATGTACAGAGGTGGTTTGCCATTGCCTGCCTCTGCGTAGCAGCCCTGGGCTTCCTTCGTGGTCTCCCATCCCAGCACTAACCAAGGCCAGCCCTGCTTAGTTTCCAACCTCTGAGGAGATTAGGTCCTCAGGCTCCCTCCTTCAGCCAATGGCAAGGCCTCTCTCCTCCTCTGCACAGGTACAAGAAGCGCGCCATGCTCTCCCTGCAGAACAGCAGCCCCTCCCTCACACCAGTTTGGTGTAGTGGTTAAGTGTGCAGACTCTAATTGGGGAGAACTGGATTCTTCTTATTTCTCCTCCTCCTCCTCCTCCTCCTCCTCCTCCTCCTCCTCCTCCTCCTCCTCTTCTTCTTCTTCTTCTACTTCTTCTTCTTCTTCTTCCTCTTAGAATCATAGAATGTTAGAGTTGGAACGGACCTTGCAGGTCATCTAGTCCAACCCCCTGCACTCTGCAGGAGCGTAGCCAAAAGATAGCCCTACAGCATACCTGAAAGATGGTCATCCAGCCTCCTCCTCTTCCTCCTCCTCTTCCTCCTCCTCCTCCTCCTTCCCCGGTCTCTGTGGCGATGGGGGAATCCCGTGTCACCCTCAAAAAGGCCGCAGAGGGTGTGGCCTTCTTTTCAGCACAGGCACAGTTGCGGCTGCCAATAGGGAAGAGTAAATAGGGAAGTGCTGATGGTGAACAACAAGGTTTGTTGCCCGAATCTGGGCTTGGGCTTCTCTATTTGTAGGAATAACTGACCTGCCATTTTTAATCTGTATTTCTGGGTATGTTTTTAACCTGTTGTAAACAGCCCAGAGCCCTGTGCATTCAGGAACTGGGTGATTCAGAAATAATAATAATAATAATAATAATAATAATAATAATAATAATAATAATAATAACAACAACAACAACAACAACAACAACAACAACAACAACAACAACAACAATTATTATTATTTTATTGTTTTCTTATTTTTGTGCCATCATTAGTGATGTCTTGCCCCCCAGTGGCCCCTCCCAATGAAAATTGTCTAGCTCTGAGGCTGGGGTGGAGCATCTGCTTGGAATGCCGAAGGCTCCAGGTTCGATTCCTGGTACCTGTGGATAAAAGGATCAGTTGGTGGCAGTAAAGTGCCCTCAAGTCACAGCTGGGAACCCCACAGGATTTTCATGGCCAGAGACATCAAGAGGTGGCTGGCCATTGCCTGCCCCCCGTGTCATGACCCTGGTATTCCTTGGAGGTCTCCAGGGTTACTAGCCAGAGCAGACCCTGCTTAGGTTCTAAGGTCTGACCAGATTGAGCTAGCCTGGGCTATCCAGGTCAGGGCAACCAGGTAGTAGGTGTTGTGAAAGGCCTCCACCTGGAGACCCTGGAGAACCACTGGCAGTCTGAGCAGACCAGACTTACCTTGATGGTTCAAGACTCTAATTCAGTATAAGGCAGCTTCATGTGTTCATGTGTAGAATGGACCGCACGATTTCTGACTGTCTGCCTCTGCATAGTGACCCTGGACTCCTTTGATGGTCTTCCATCGAAGTATTAACCAGGGTCAACCCCACTTAGCTTCTGAGATCTGGTTGGCAGCTCACTTCTTCAGATACGTGAATGTATGATCCTGAAGTGGGCTCGTGGACACTCGAAGGAATTGCTGAGCAGTTGGGTTAGAACAGATAAAAAGGAGTACTTCTTCACCCAAAGAGTGATTAGCACTTGGAATTCACTCCCACAGGAGGTGGTGGTGGCTACAAGCATCGACGGCTTCAAGAGGGGATTAGATAAATATATGGAGCAGAGATCCATCAGTGACTATTAGCCACAAGGTATAGATAGGGACTCTCAGTCTGGGGCAAGGGATGCTCCATATTCTCGGTGCTCAGGGGGCGGTAACAGTGGGAGGGCTTCCAGTGTCCTGGCCCCACTGTTGGACCTCCTGATGCCCCCTGGTATTTCTGGCCACTGTGTGACAAGAGTGTTGGACTGGGTGGGCCATTGGCCTGATCCCACATTGGCTTCTCTTATGTTCTGATGTCTGGGACAAGTGATGCTCTGTATTCTTGGGGAGAGGAACAGTGGGAGGGCTTCTAGTGTCCTGGCCCCACTGCTGGACCTCCTGATGGCACCTGGTATTTTTGGCCACTGTGGGACACAGAGTGTAGGTCTGGATGGGCTTTTGGCCTGATCCAACACTGGCTTCTCTTATGTTCTTATATTTTCACTCTTGAGATGGCAGAAGTTTCTGCCATTGAGAGGTGTACTTTTCCTACATTACGGCTCTTTCCCAGGAGGGGTTTCCCAGGAGGACAGAAAACATCCAAAAAGTAACTGGTCCTTAGCATAGCATGCATTCGATATTTATCCTATTACTGAATTAGCCCCTGAACCTGCAACACCTGACGCCCCTTAAGAGAAGTCTGCTGTTGGAACATCACAGGCACAGCAAGCGTGGAATGAAAAGATCATCAAAGGTCTCTGCGTGAAATATGTTCTCTCTCCTTAGCCTGACTTGCGTTTGCTTTCGGGAGTGATCCCAGCCGGCTCACTTTTGCACGACCTAAATGTAGCCTCCCCCCACCCCCAAATCAAATAAAAATTATACGCTAAATATATTCATTTTATAAATATGCATGTTAATTAAACATACATTTAGTTTAAATGCATGTGTTAATTATACATGTTACATCAGATCACAATTAAGTCAATAGAAATTGACAATTTGCATATAATCACAACTTGTATACTAATCAGTTGTCAATCTGGCATGCCATTTTGTTTCAAGATGGATCTACCCATCCCAAAGAACACGAGGAATGGAGACACAGGGCAAACAATCAATCGGAAGATTTTATAAAAGGGGGAGGGGGTGTATCAGCAGAAGGTAAAGTTCAAAACGTTCTCATTTCAGAGAAAACATACTCCCTGTGTTATAAGGGATTGTGTGATACAACCATCCTGTTTGGTGTAGTGGTTAAATGTGTGGACTCTAATCTGGAAGAACCAGGTTTGATTCCCCACTCCTCCACTTGCAGCTGCTGGATGACCTTAGGCAAGCCATAGTTCTGTCGGAGCTGTTCTCTCAAGGGCAGTTCTTGAGAGAGAGCTCTCTCAGCCCCACCTACCTTACAGGGTGTGTGTTGTGGGGGGGGGAAGGGAAAGGAGTTTGTAAGCCACTCTGAGACTCTGAGTGAAGGGTGGGGTATAAATCCAAACTCCTCCTCTTCCTCTTCTTCCTCTTCCTCTTCTTCCTCTTCTTCCTCTTCCTCTTCTTCTTCGTCCTACTCACAATGTAGATAAGGTAATTGCATGACTGGATACTTCCATAGCCTTGGAAAGTTAGCATATTAGGAGGAGGGGTTCTAACCTGACATGATTGCTTTCTATATATGAGGGTTTTTTTTAAATGGTGCTAGCATTCAAATATCTATCCAATTTTAACATTTGAACCCCATCTTCCACTTAGGAGTAGGGTTGTCAGGCCTTTGGCTGATCGCTGCCACAGAGTTTCCAGCAATTCCTAGAGCTACCCATTGTCACTTCCGGGGTACCAATGGGAAAGTGACAACAAGTAGTTCTAGGAATCACTGGAAACTCTATTGCAGCAATCAGCGAGAGGCCTTTCCTAGCTTTTCCCTCATGGCACAAGGTAGCTTACAATTCTAAATTAAAACCATACATCGTACTATAAAACCCCATAAGCACCCTTCCTGCAAACCACCAGCAGCTCGGACCCAAAGGCTTCCAAACAGGGTCTTCCTAAAAATATCTCAGGTTGGCTTCCTCCTCCCTTGAGGGACTCCCATTCCTCAAGGTAAGAGTCACTACTGAAAATGCCTGGACTCCTGCAGTTACCAAGCGGGTAACCTTAAGCAGAGGGACAACCAGAAGAAGACAGCTAGAGGTCTGTCACTGGCATACAGAGACTTAGGGGAAGAGATGGCCTTTCAAGTATGAGTCACGCACGTACAGAGGACAGTGTAGATATTTGCACCATCGTCAAACACAATGATATATGCCAGGAGTCCCCAACCTTTTTGACCCCGCGGGCACTTTTGGAACTCTGACACAGGGTGGCAGCCACAATCGTAACATGGCTTCCACACGAGGTGGAGCCAATCTCAAAAATGGTTGCCATAGGAGGACCGCAAAAATGTCAAGGAGTAAGGTTACAAATAACTTGAACAGTAAGAATCCGACATTTCAGACGAAAGCTCTGTGTAACAGGGTGCCTTTTAAGCCACACAGCTAACCGGAAGCCCTGCTGGGCAAACGCTGCTCCTAGCCCCTTGTACTTTCTAAAAACATTTGGTGGGCACCAGGAAAGGGGTTGACGGGCACCATGCTGCTCAGAGACACCTGGGCTGAGTTCAGACTGGCAGTTTGCCCCGAGATAGGCGCATTTCAGCAACGTTTCACAACCGGATTAAAGGGGCCGTTCACACAGGCACATCTGTCCAGCGTTCCCCAGCCGTACTCAACCCGTCTTGTAACGCTTCCCTCCCGAGTTTAAAAGATACCTGGTAAAAGTGGTATCAAACCCTGGAAAGCGTGTCTATCCTGCGTATATCTTGCACCAAGTGTGAACGCTAAAATCCATGTTTTTGCTTGTGCCTCTTGTTAGCTGCCCTGAGCCCACGGGAGGGTGGGATATAAATATGAAAAATAAATAAATAAATAAAATTGTGTTCATGTGCGCATATGCGCTCATGTGCATATGCACTCATGCGCATAAGCACATATCTCCAGAGTCACAAAACAGAAAGCTGCACCTTAGAGCTGCGCCTTCGGGACAACAGTGTGAACGCTCCCTCACGCTTCCTCCCGGTATGTTCCCGCATCAGTCCGCACAGTGTGACTGGGAAAACTTTTTTGCCACGACTCCCTCCCGCTTCAAACCGCCAGTCTGAACTCAGCCCCGGTATACGCAAATGTACGCCTTGCCCCGTACACTCCCACAGGGCAAAAGTTATGTATGTGTGCTTCATCTCCTCATCTTCAAGGTTGCCTTCTGCGGTTCGAATTATTTGCATTAGTATCGCCGAATCCAACCAGGCTGTTGAGTTGGTACTGGTATTAAAAGGGAAGCATCGCAAGGTGCATCAAAGCACATTGTTGCAAAATTTAATAAAGAGCCTTTTCATTATCTGCCGTCCGGCCACCATTTACATAGGAGTATTAATTCAGCTTGACAAAGGGGGATTGCGCTTCCTTTGAAATGGAACCCTGGCGGTCTTGCGTGGTTGTATGAAACCTTTGTTCATTAGTTTACATCACCTGATTAGCTCGAGCCGGTAAAGTTCTGTTCCCCCCGTTATTAATCCGTCTTGATTTCCCCTCTGTAGTTCTGAATTTACTTTGCTCAGAAACATTATTCATTGCAGAGAATTCATTTCGGCGAATAGTTTACCGGCTTGGGGGGGGGGAACGGAGCAAGAAAGAAAATCGCCAAGGTATTAAAATGAGTCTGTGAAAAGTACATATTTTATCAGGGATTTTAATCTTTAAAATATTTGCTTCAGGTATCTGGGACACCACTGATTTCCCTGCTACATTATGTAAAGTCTACAAAAGAAATTAGGTCAGCCTTCAGATTGCCTTCCTCACAAGGTTTCAATTTAGATGTATTAAGGAAATTAATTGTGTTTTAGATAAGCGCGGGCTCCGAAAGCCCATAGGATGTGCTGGAAAGACTTTAAAAAGTAGCTGTTACATTATAGATATATATAAAAAATTATGATATATGTGACTAGTGTGATTCTGGTTAAATGTGGCAGTACCCTCTTCATCAACAGCATGAGAATATTAATCTATTTCTCAAGGTTGGCCTCTGTCTGCGGATAGCTAAATCTGAAGATCGGGGCCATACTGACACTAAGCAGATTTCCCTGCAAGCCTGGGGGACATCCCAAGTTTGCAGAAATTTTTTGACATAGAACCATAGAATTTTAGAGTTGGAAGGGACCTGACAGGTCATCTAGTCCAATCCCCTGCACTCTGTAGGAGCATAGCTGAAAGATAACCCTACAATATTCCTGAAAGATGGTTGTCCAGCCGCCGCTTGAAAACGTCCAGTGAAGGAGCATCCACCACTTCCCGAGGCAGTCCATTCCACTGCTCAACCACTCTGGCAGTTAGGAAATTTCTCCTGATATCTAGCCGGTATCAACTCCCTTGTAATTTCGACCTATTACATCTAGTCTTGCAATCCGGAGCAAGAGAGAATTGATCTGCTCCATCTTCTACGTGACAGCCCTTCCAATATTTGAAGACTGCAATCATGTCCCCTCTGTCCTGGGACGGCCCAGATCTCCCAGCAGGACCTCCAGGACCTCCGCTGCAACCAGCCTCAACAACCCCAAAGCTCTGCCCCACTGGGGACAGGAAGAGGAGAGGGCGACGATGAGCAAGTGACGATGGCAGGACACAACAGAGAGCCACCGTGGTGAGAGATGGAGCCAGAGATGCGGCCACCGGGAGCCATGGACCAGCAACAAGCTGGCCGGCCCAGGGCCCAGGGACGGGAGTGGAGGAAGCCAGGAGAAGGTGGCGGGGTGCCAGTGGAGGCTGCTGTGAGCGTCAGAGAGGCACCAGAAGGCAGTCATCCCAGGGCTGGCAGAGAGTGTGGCCCAGAGACCAACGCCAATGCTGAGAGTCTGGTGAGGCCTGGAAAGGGGCTGGGCCAGTGTCGAGTGGAACGGTGTCAGTCCTTTTGAGTGGGGGTAGAGTCAGGGAGGAGGTATGGCTTGGGGAACTGGGGAGGCAGTAAAAAGGGGAGAGGAAGAGGAGATGAAGCACAGACCCAGAGAGAGAGAGGGAGCGAGAGAGAGAGAGGGAGAGAGAATGCATAATCTCCTAGAGAGCAAGTTTGGTGTGGTGGTTAAGTGTGCGGACTCTAATCTGGGAGAACCGGGTTTGATTCCCCCACTCCTCCACTTGCACCTGCTGATGTGACCTTGGGTCAGTCACAAGCTCTGGCACAGCTGTTCTCTCAAGGACAGTTTCTGTCAGAAGTTCTCTCAGCCCCACCTACCTCACAGGGTGTCTGTTGTGGGGATGGGAAGGGAAAGGAGTTTGTAAGCCGCTCTGAGACGCCTTTGGGCAATGAAGGGCGGGGTATAAATCCAATCCCTTCTTCTTCTAGGGACACGGGGGGAGGGGGGGAGGTGAAGTAACCCCTTTCGTGGTGCCCCTGGTCTGAGGCTCCTCCTTCCTCGAGGCCCTGGAGAGTGGAGAGTGTCCAAGCCATACCCCCACTCACCCCGCAACAGACGTGAGGGTCAGTGGAAGTAATTGGAAGTAAGGTCCACAGACAACACAGCAACAGGAGGAAGGCCCCCCAAGATGGCCTGGGTCCCGTGACACCCTCTAAGCCTTCTCTTTCCCAGGCTAAACAGACCCAACTCTTTCAGCCTTTCCTCGTAAGACCTGGATCCCAACCCTCTCACCATCCTGGTCGCCCTCTTCTGGACACGCTCCAGCTTGTCGACGTCCTTCCTAAAATGTGGTGCCCAGAACTGGACACAGGACTCCAGGTGAGGCCTGACCATAGCAGAAGAGAGCAGAACGACCACCTCCCGTGATCTGGACACAAGGCTTCTGTTAATGCATCCTAAGATTGCATTGGCTTTCTTCACGGCCACATCGCACTGCAGGCTGATGTTGAGCTTGTGATCAACCAGAACACCCAGATCCCTTTCACATGTGCTGCTGTCAAGCCAAGTCCCTCCCATTCTATATCCGTCCCTTTGATTTTTTGTACCTAAGCCTAGGGCTTTGCCAACCTAGCAGTTCGAAAGCAAGAAATTGCAAGTAGATAAATAGGTACTACTTCGGTGGGAAGGGAACAGCGTTCCGTGCGCCTTGGTGTTTAGTCACGCCGGCCACATGACCACGGAAACGTCTTCGGACAGCGCTGGCTCTTCGGCTTGGAAACGGAGATGAGCACCGCAACCCTAGAGTCGGATCCGACTGGCTTTCGAGCAAGGGAACCTTTACCTTTACCTAGGGCTTTGCACTTATCTCTATTGAAATTCATTTTATTTGTCTCGGCTCACTGTTCATTAAAACAAAAAGAAAATACACCGAGGGGTTTAAATTTCCGCCCAAATAAAAGACCATTTTCTGCGCAAGCACGAGAACACACCATTTTCTAGCCATTGGTGGCTGAAGTGGATTCCAGGAGCTGTGGCAGATCCAGTGGCATTTACGTCATAGCCTGGGAACCATGGTGGGTACGGCGGTGGCTGCCATGCTCGGCCCGGCGAGAAAGTAACGGGGAGATGGAATTCCCCCTCCGGAGTCTCACGGACCTACACCTGTCTCTTTATTTAATTAAGAATTCACTGAAGTGATATTCATTTGGAATACTGTGTACAGTTCTGGTCACCACATCTCAAAAAGGATATTATAGCATTGGAAAAAGTGCAGAGAAGGGCAACTAGAATGATAAAAGGGGTGGAACACCTTCCCTATGAAGAAAGGTTAAAATGCTCAGGGCTCTTTAGCTTGGTGAAACGATGGCTGAGGGGTGACATGATCGAGGTTTATAAGATTATGAATGGGATTGAGCAGGTAGAGAAAGAAGGACTTTTCTCCCTTTCTCACAATACAAGAACTCGTGGGCACTCCATGAAATTGCTGAGCAGTCGGGTTAGAACAGATAAAAGGAAATACTTCTTCACCCAAAGAGTGATTAACATATGGAATTCACTGCCACAGGAGGTGGTGGCAGCTACAAGCATGGAGAGTTTCAAGAGGGAATTAGATAAACATACGGAGCGGAAGTCCATCAGTGGCTATTAGCCACAGGGTATAGATGGGAACTCTCAGTCTGGGGCAGGTGATGCACTCTATTCTTGGTGCTGGAGGGGGCAGCAGTGGGAGGGCTTCTAGTGTCCTGGCCCCACTGCTGGACCTCCTGGTGGTACCTGGTATATTTTGGCCACTGTGTGACAGAGTGTTGGACTAGATGGGCCATTGGCCTGATTCGACATTGGCTTCTCTTATGTTCTTATGTTCTTATGATATCTTGATGTAACTCTGTTTTTGAACTTCATTCGTTTGCCTGTAGGGTCTGATAAGGAGAACAAGGGACTTGGCAAGAGAGGGGAAATCCGGTTTTCTCTCACTCCCCTGGCTGCAAGTTCCAGGTCACCTCTTCCTCCACCTGGCTGTCCAGCATCTTAGAATCACAGAGTTGGGAGGGACCCTAGAGGCCATCTAGTCCAACCCCCCCGCTCCATGCAGGATCAACCTAGAGCATCCCTGACAAGAGTTTGTCCAGCCGCTGCCAGGGAGGGGGAGCTCACCACCTCCCCAGGCAGCTGATTCCACTCTTGCACAATGCCTGCCAAAAAGTTTTCCCTAAGATCCAGCTGGTGCCTTCCTGTCCTTAATTTAAACCCATTCCTGCGAGTCCTCTCCTCTGCTGCCAACAGGAACAGCTCCCTGCACACCTCTAAGTGACATCCCTTTGAATGCTTCAAGAGAGCGATTCCGTCCCCCCTCAACCTCCTCTTCTCCAGACCGAACATTCCCAAGTCCCTCAGCTGTTCCTCATAGGGCTTGGCCTCCTTAGCTGCCTCTTCTGGGCCCCCGACGGTCTTCGTGTGCCATTTGGGATTGCTGTGTTGTTGTTGTTCAGTCGCACAGTCGAGTCCGACTCTTCGCGACCCCCTGGACCAGATTACGCCAGGCCCTCCTCTCTTCCGCCGTCCGCTGAAGTTTGCTCAATTTCATGTTCGTTGCATCGATGACACTGTCTAACCATCTCATCCTTTGCCGTCCCCTTCTTCTTTGACCTTCAATCTTTCCCAGCATCGGGGTCTTCTCCAGTGAGGGCTCCCTTCTCATTTGGTGGCCAAAGTATTTGAGCTTCAGCTTCAGGATCTGGCCTTCCAGGGAACAGTCAGGGTTGATTTCTTTTAGGATTGACTGATTTGATCTCCTTGCAGTCCAAGGGACTCTCAAGAGTCTTCTCCAGCACCATAGTTCAAAAGAATCTATTCTTCGGTGCTCGGCCTTCCTTATAGTCCAACTCTCGCAGCCATACATTGCTACGGGGAATACCATTGCTTTGACCATGCGGACTTTTGTTGGCAGGGTGATGTCTCTGTTGCTGTAGCACCCCCCAAATTCCACTCCCAACAGTTTAGATTTTGTGCATGCACAGGTGCCACTATTAATTTGGAAGGGAGAGGTCACCCCCAAATTAGTAATTTTTTAGAAGTAACATTACTCCGCAAAATCGGGGGTTTCCCTGGGCTCACAAAACACTAAATGGCAGCAGCGGTTAACTCTGTTGCATGATTTCGGCTACCCACCTGGGGACCATTGCTTCACTGTGAACTTGTCAAGGTTTCAGTTTCGCTTCACTTTGCTTAGCTTAGCTTCACTGCTTTCCTTGCCATGTATTTGGGGGAGGGAATCCCTGAGGGGAGTGTATGTATTGTTAGAGTGAATGCCAGTCGTGCTGTTGTTGTTCAGTCGCACAGTCGAGTCCGACTCTTCGCGACCCCATGGACCACATCATGCCAGGCCCTCCTGCCTTCTGTTGTGCCCTGGAGTTTGATTATTTTCATCTTCGTAGCATTGATAACCCTGCCTAACCATCTCATCCTCTGCCGTCCCCTTCTTCTTTGACCTTCAATCTTTCCCAGCATCAGGATCTTCTCCAGTGAGGGCTCCCTCCTCATTGGGTAGCCAAAGTATCTGAGCTTCAGCTTCAGTCTCTGGCCTTCCAGGGAACAGTCAGGGTTGATTTCTTTTAGGATTGACTAATTCGATCTCCTTGCAGTCCAAGGGACTCTCAAGAGTCTTCTCCAGCACCATAACTCAAAAGAGTGTATTCTTCGGCGCTCGGCCTTCCTTATAGTCCAACTTTTGCAGCCATACAATACTACGGGGAATACCATTGCTTTGACCATGCAGACTTTTGTTGGCCGGGTGATGTCTCTACTTTTTATTATGCTGCCTAGGTTTGCCATTGCTTTCCTCCCAAGGAGCAGGTGTCTTTTAATTTCATGGCTGCAGAGGCTTTTCTCTCAAGAATGCCAGCAGTAGCCATGACCATTTCTTAAGTTGCACCCCTTGGCCTGTTCTCACGGGATTTGGCCTTGGAGGCTTCTCTGCCAAGCTAGCTTAGATAAGGCACCATATACCTCAGGGCTGCCATGATGACGAATGCATGGGATGGGGGATGTAGTTTGTTTTACCTACAAGAAGAAGAAGAAGAAGAAGAAGAAGAAGAAGAAGAAGAAGAAGAAGAAGAAGAAGAAGAAGAAGAAGAAGAAGAAGAAGAAGAAGAAGAAGAGGAGATTGGATTTATACACTGCCCTTCACTTGGAGTCTCAGAGCGGCTTACAAACTCCTTTCCCTTCCCCTCCCCACAACAGACACCCTGTGAGGTAGGTGGGGCTGAGAGCTCTGACAGAAACTGCTCTTTCAGGAACAACTGTGCCAGAGCTTGTGACTGACCCAAGGTCACATCAGCAGGTGCAAGTGGAGGTGTGGGGGAATCAAACCCGGTTCTCCCAGATTAGAGTCCGCACACTTCACCACTACACCAAACTGGCTCTCCAACCAAAGACTTTCCTGATGTAAGCATATGTCTAATAAAGCATCACTGTCAAAAGTGTTGTGGAGAATATTAACTGGGGACCTGACAGAACTACACTGACAGAACAAACTCTTGTGTGTGTGTGTCTGGGAAATGTGGTCAAATTGCACCTGTTTTTGACTCCTCATGGGGTTTTCAAGGCAAGAGACCTTCAGAGATGGTTTGCCATTGCCTGCCTCTGCATAGCAAGCCTGGACTTCCTTGGTGGTCTCCCAACCAAGCTCTAACCAGACCCTGCTTAGCTTCTGAGATTTAATGAGATCAGGCCATCTGGGTCAGGGGAACCAACTTACTAAAGACAATTTACTTGGTATGTTATGACACTTTTTTTTTTTTGGCTCAGGTCACAGCTGACTTATGGCAGCGCCTCGTGGGGTTTTCAAGGCTCATGATCCCGGTATTCCTTGGTGGTCTCCCATCCAAATATTGACCAAAGCTGATCCGGCTTAAATTCCAAGTTATGATGAGATTGTGCTAGCCTGGGCTATCCAGGTCTGGACATTATGATACTGCCCCGTGACATTTAAAGAATCATAGAGTAGAGAAGGCCCAAGAAGGCCAGCTGCCACAAAGCAACTTTTCTCCCTTTCTCACAATACAAGAACTTGTGGGAAATCAATGAAATTAAGGAGCGGGAGGCTGAGACCAGATAAAAGGGAGTAATTCTTCATCCAAAGAGTAAATAACACATGGGATTTGCTGTCGCGGGAAGTGGTGGCAGCTACAAGCGTAGTTTGGTGTAGTGGTTAGGAGCGCCGACTCTAATCTGGGAGAACTAGGTTTGATTCCCTGTTCCTCCACGTGCAGCTGCTGAGTGACCTTGGGCAAGCCACAGTTCTCTCAGAGCTGTTCTCTCAAGAGCAGTTCTGAAAGAGCTCTCACAACCCCACCTACCTCACAGGGTGTTTGCTTTGGGGAGAGGAAGGAAAGGAGATTGTAAGCTGCTTTGAGACTCTGACTGAAGGGCAGGGTATAAATCCTCCTCCTCCTCCTCCTCCTCCTCCTCCTCCTCCTTCTTCTAGATAGCTTTAAGAGGGGAATGGATAAATAGATAGAGCAGAGGTCCACCAGTGGCTATTAGACACAACTGTGATGGAACGGGCCCATTCTGGCCTCTGCTCCACCCTCTGCTCCTAAGTTTCCCAACGCCTGGAGACAGGCATTTCTCTCTCTCTCAGGTAACCTGCCGCCACCACTTGATCTTTGTTGGAATTGCCTGCTGGCAGGGTCAGGACTCCCAGCTTCCCTTTCAAATTCTGAGGCCTGGCTTCTGTGTCTCCCACTACCCAGTGCCTGGTCACCATGGGGACAGTTTACTACCTTGTGCACCCCTGAAGGAATAGCCACTTGCCAACTGCCTGTCTTCCCCCTGGTCCTCCTTTTAAAAAAGCGTGTCCAAGATGATGGAGGCCTATATGGTGCAGAGAACCATGACCAGCATCAAAAGTTACAAAGTATTTATTAAGAGAAAATGTTCCCAAGCATAGTTTTAGCACAGCACCAGATTGAGCATGGGATTCAAAAGAAATGAGTAAAACACAATTCCTCTGTCCCTCTCTGTATCCATGCTCTAGCAGATGTTAAAATATTGTTTTTTTTTTTTTTATAAAACTCTCCTAAAAAGGAGAGGAGTTTATTCTTTTCATATAAAGAAAGAGGGAGGGTATATAGATGGATTAGGAAAAAGATGTGAGTGAGTATTCTGTTAAAGAGGGTTAGTTTTAGTTAATATAAATGCATTTTTGACAAACTTCAAAAAAAAAAAGTCTCTGTTAATATGGTTAGTAATGTCCATTGGGGTTAATGATTATTCAGTTCCATTCTGGCGTTCTGTGAACAGTTACTTCTTAGGCAGTCTTTGCTTAGTGTCCCTTAAGTTATATGATGGGCCCACTTTAGCTTTCGCGGCTCCCGCTCCGGCACCTCCATCCTCTGGACCGCTGTCGTCCTCGCTGCTTGATTCTGTCCAAGTTGCAAGTGCTGTTAAAATATTGGACAGGGTCCCTAGCTTAGGCTAATGGCCACCTCCTCCAGAGTTAAGAATTCTCCACCTCCGCCTCAGTTAAGAAGGGAGACCACTGAGAAAGACTCTGCAGAGGATGGCAATGGCAAACTAACTGTGCTTCTCACTTCTTTTGAAAGCCCCTTGCTGGGGTCACCATAAGTCTTGGATGGGAGACCACCAAGGAAGGCTCTGCAGAGGAAGGCAAGGCCAAACCACCTCTGCTTCCCACTTGTCTTGAAAGCCCCTTGCTGGGGTCACCATAAGCCTTGGATGGGAGACCACCAAGGAATGCTCTGCAGAGGAAGGCAAGGGCAAACCACCTCTGTTTCTCACTTCTTGTGAAAGCCCCTCGCTGAGGTCACCATAAGTCTTGGATGGGAGACCACCAGGGAAGGCTCTGCAGAGTAAGGCAAGGGCAAACCACCTCTGCTTCTCACTTGTCTTGAAAGCCCCTTGCTGGGGTCACCATAAGCTTGGATGGGAGACCACCAAGGAAGGCTCTGCAGAGTAAGGCAAGGGCAAACCACCTCTGTGTCAGGTAGTCCTGCCATGATGGATGGAGTAGGGTGGGAGGATGGGCCTTGTGTTGCATTGTGGTGTGTAGGGCGGGAGGTTGGGATCATGGGGTGTTGATTTATGCACCTGGAGTGTTCGAATGGAATGCGGAGGGCGAGCTATGCAGGCTCTATCTCTGGTAGACTTAACACCCTGACCTTGGAGGAGACAGGCTGTAAGCTTCCTATCGCTTTCAAAGCTACAGCTTGGCTGGGAACAATGGGGGCGGTGGGAACTTCATTAGTATAGTAACTTTCGGTTCCCATTCGCATACTAGGCACTCATTGGTGGAAGGGGGGGTCCCCATTCACCCCCTTTCTGGTATAACCGCTTGCTTCTTGTAACCACGTTATTCTGAACAATGTATCTGCTCCAGTAACCTTCTATTGCAGCGTTATAAAAATAAACATTATTCTTGCTTCCATGAACAAGACCTGGTGTTTGGCTGACTAGGATAGGGTCTCTGACAGTTTGTTCAGAATCATCCATTTTCGGGACTGGTCGGAAACCCGCGGCTTCAACATGAGTGGCGGTGAGGAAGACACTCTCCCGATCGAAGATGAAAAGAAGGAGGACAAGAAACCTCCTGTGACGACCGTACCCACGGAAGCCCCTGGCACTCACGTGCCGGCGACACGGGGGCAGGAGTACGACTTTGGAGGGCCCTACGGGGATCCGTATGGAGCGGCATACGGAGGGGTAACTACCCGAATCAAGCAAAAACGAGATTGGGTGAAGCCCCTGGCCGAAACCCATGAGACGTGGTTTGCGACCCCGCGGGCTTCGGTGCGAATGAGTCACACCGAGCGGTCGGTCCGCAGACGGCCATCACCATGGAAAACCGCTTGAAAACCATCAAACTGGATGATGCAGCAGCGATGAATAAAGGGGGCCAGTCGGGCCCTACGCCGGCTCCGCGAGGGAAGAATCCACCGCCGAACCCGAAACCCAAAGATGGCACGAGGGAGCTTAGGATGAAGCAAGGTCTCTGCCTGAAGTGCGGGGAAGGGGGCCACTTTGCTGCGAGCTTTCCAGGCTCCCCCGCACCGACCGGGGCCGCAAAGGGGATCAAGAAGAAGTTTGACACTTCCACCCCAAAGCCGGTGGCGAAACCGAGGCGCGAGGGCATTGCAAGCCAAGCCTCTCAGTGAGGCGTCGGATTCGTCGGATGGCGAGACCGTGCAGCCGGGAAACGAGACGGACCTGCTGTAAATAGCGCTGAACAGCAGGTCCCGGACTCTCAAGCGCAGATCCCGGTGAGCAGACCCCCCTCTCTTTTCTTCCTCACAGTGACTTTGATGGACCCGGGTCTACTGACCCATGTGAGGGTACGAGCTCTCATTGACTCTGGGTGTGGGAGAGACCTCATCAACCCCACACTGGTAACGGGACTGGGGGCGAAGGTAGTTAAATTGGCCGATCCCCTGATTTTCACGCAAATGGATGGCTCTACAATGAAAGAGCCTTGCAAATATGAGACTGTTCCCTTACGAGTGGGGTTTGGGCATCACTGGGAAGAGAGGCCCTTCGTCGTTACCCCTTCTGCCCGGTTCCCCCTAGTACTCGGGAGCGCGTGGTTCTTCGATCATGATCCACACATCCTATGGGGGGAGGGGAAAGTAAATTTCATTGCCAAGAAATGCCAGTCCCACCTGTGGAAACAGGAGTGGGGTGCCCCGATGGGGGGGGGACACCTTGTGATGGCGGGGGTGGCTGAAGCAGAACTGGAGGCGATTCCACCAGAGTACCGCGATTTGGCTTCCGTCTTTGGGGAAGAGGAAGCCGATGAACTACCCCCCATAGAAACTCTGACTGTGCTATTGAAATTTTGCCTAATCAAAAGTTACCAAAAGGGAAGCTATATTCCATGAGCCCCTCGGAAAAGGTGGAATTGAGGAAATTTATCGACAAGAACTTAAGCAGGGGGTTCATAAGACCTGCCTCATCCCCGTTCGCAGCCCCCGTTCTGTTCCGGAAAAAGAAGGACGGGGGTTGCGGTTGTGCACTGACTATCGGGGCTTGAATGCAGTCTCCAACACGAACGCTTATCCCATGCCCCTGATCAAAGACTTGTTGGCTGCGGTGGCCGGGGGGAAGGTATTCTCGAAGTTAGATCTCAGAGATGCCTACTTCAGGGTGCGAATAAGGGAGGGGGATGAATTCAAAACGGCGTTTAATACCCCGCTGGGTCAATTTGAATACTTAGTCATGCCGTTCGGTCTTCAGGGAGCGCCGGGGGTCTTCATGAACTTGATCAATGAAGTGCTCCACAAGTATTTATTCAAGGGGGTCCTTGTTTACCTTGATGACATACTTTTGTATTCCCCTGACTTAAAATCACATGTTAAACTGGTGCGAGAAGTTCTACAAACGTTGCACAAGCATAAGCTCTTTGCTAAGCTATCTAAATGTGAGTTTCACAAGTCAGAGATCCCTTTCCTGGGCTACCGCATATTGCAAAGGGGGATTGAGATGGACCCTGATAAAATAAAAGATGTGGTGGGGTGGGAGCCACCTAAGACTCAGAGACAACTCCAGGGGTTCCTCGGATTCGCGAACTTTTACAGGTCATTTCTCTCGAACTTTGCTCAGGTGGCTCTCCCCCTAACTGACTTACTTAAGACGAAAGGGAAGTCACCGGACTGCACCCGACCCGGAGCGAAGTTAGACTGGTCTCCAGAATGCCAACGCGCGTTTGACCGGTTGAAAGCCCTTTTTACGTCGGAGCCTGTGTTGGCTCACCCAAATGAACTTAAAAAAATCATTGTGCAAGTAGACGCTTCTGATGTTGCTATGGGAGGGGCGATCCTCCAAGAGGGGGACGATGGTAAATTGCACCCCCTTGCCTATGTTTCCAAAAAGTTTAATGATACTGAACGGAATTGGTCAGTGTGGGAGAAAGAAGCAGGATCGATCCGCTTAGCGTTGGCGACCTGGCGCCATTGGCTTGAGGGGGTGCGAGTGCCCTTCGAGGTGTGGACTGATCATAAAAACCTCGAGCTTCTCCGCTCCCCTCGTTCTTTGAACGCCAAACAGCTGCGCTGGGCTGATTTCTTCTCCAAGTTCAACTTCACGCTACACCATTTCCCTGGGAAATCTAACTCGCTGGCTGACGCACTATCCCGCCTCCCACAACACGACAGTAAGAGGGAGGAGATTCGTGACTCTGTTTTCACGCCTTCCCAGTTGGGAGGAGCGGTAACCACACGGAAACAAGCTAAACGTTCCCCCCCTTCCCCGACCCCTCCCTCTGATGACTGGGTAGCGAAGTTCTCTACAGCTATGTCTGACACGGATAGGGAGGAGGTAGGGGGGGAGGAAGGAGTCACTCAAGATGCGCATGGATGCTGGAGGAAGAATGATAAACTGTTTGTTCCCAGCTCCCTTCGGGGGGAGGTGATGGGCTGGGCACACGGCTCGAAACTGGCGGGGCACACGGGGTTTGTGAAATCCCTCCAACTTTTACAGAGACAATTCTGGTGGCCTGGGCTCCGAAAGGACATTTCGTTATTCACTTCTGCTTGCCAAACGTGCTTGATGAGCAAGCCCAGACCCGGCAAACCTCCAGGAGCTCTACAACCCCTCCCCACGCCGGCCCGTCCATGGGAAGTGATCTCAATGGACTTTATTACTGACTTGCCCCCAGTGGGGGGAATACTGTCATATGGGTAATAGTAGATCTTTTTACTAAGCAAGCCCATTTCGTTCCGTTTGCCTCAATCCCCTCAGCCAAGAAATTAGCCTCGGCGTTCTTGCAACACGTAGCGAGGCTCCACACTTTACCTGCTAAAGTGATCTCAGACAGGGGGGTACAATTCGTTTCTCATTTCTGGGGTGAATTGATGTCACTGCTGGGGGTGGAGCGGGCGGTTAGCAGTGCGTACCACCCAGAAACTGATGGGCAGACTGAACGTGTGAACCAAACCCTTGAGCAATACTTAAGGTGTTTCACGAACTTTCAACAGGACAACTGGCACTCCCTTTTGCCTTTGGCTGAGTTCTGTTACAATAATACTCAGCACTCTTCGACTGGTATGTCCCCCTTTAAGGCGGTTCATGGATATGACGCCCCGCCTTTGCCATTTTTGAGTTCTCCCAACCTCCTGGCGGGGGATGCTGGGGACTGGTGCAAAAAACTGCAAGCGGCGTGGTCGTCATTAGCCAAGACTCTGGAGGATGCAAAGGAGGCTTATAAAACCCAGGCTGACAAGAAACGCAACCTGTCCTGGGTCCCTAAGTGTGGGGAGTTTGCTTATTTGTCCACGCAAAACTTACGTGGTATTCAGCCGAGCCGCAAACTCGGGTGGAAATTTGTTGGACCTTTTGAGATTGTGAGAGTAATTAACAATGTGACTGTGGAACTTGCCTTGCCTAAATCTCTAAAGTCTGTTCATCCTGTCTTTCATGTAAGGCTTCTACGCCGAGCGCCTGAAGAGAACAAATGGAGACCGCGACAGCCCGCCCCGCCTCCGCTGATGGTGGGGGGGGAACCTCACTATGAAGTTTCACAGATACTGGACTCTAAAATCTCTCGTAATCGCTTGTTTTATCTGATTGAATGGATTGATTTCGGGCCTGAACAGAGGGAATGGGTGCGGGCGGAAAATGTTCTGGCCCCCAGGATGGTCCGGGCTTTTCATAAGCTGTACCCCCACAAACCAAAGGGGTATATTTATTTTCGAGAGGGCTGCATGTCAGGTAGTCCTGCCATGATGGATGGAGTAGGGTGGGAGGATGGGCCTTGTGTTGCATTGTGGTGTGTAGGGCGGGAGGTTGGGATCATGGGGTGTTGATTTATGCACCTGGAGTGTTCGAATGGAATGCGGAGGGCGAGCTATGCAGGCTCTATCTCTGGTAGACTTAACACCCTGACCTTGGAGGAGACAGGCTGTAAGCTTCCTATCGCTTTCAAAGCTACAGCTTGGCTGGGAACAATGGGGGCGGTGGGAACTTCATTAGTATAGTAACTTTCGGTTCCCATTCGCATACTAGGCACTCATTGGTGGAAGGGGGGGTCCCCATTCACCCCCTTTCTGGTATAACCGCTTGCTTCTTGTAACCACGTTATTCTGAACAATGTATCTGCTCCAGTAACCTTCTATTGCAGCGTTATAAAAATAAACATTATTCTTGCTTCCATGAACAAGACCTGGTGTTTGGCTGACTAGGATAGGGTCTCTGACACTCTGCTTCTCACTTGTCTTGAAAGCCCCTTGCTGGGGTCACCATAAGCTTGGATGGGAGACCACCAAGGAAGGCTCTGCAGAGGAAGGCAGTGGCAAACCACCTCTGCTTCTCACTTGTCTTGAAAGCCCCTCGCTGGGGTCACCATAAGCCTTGGATGGGAGACCACCAAGGAAGGCTCTGCAGAGGCAGGCAAGGGCAAACCACCTCTGCTTCTCATTCGCCCTGAAAACCCCTTTGCAGGGGTTGCCATACATCGGCTATGACTAGACAACACTTTACAAACACATACAGGGCTGACATGAGTGAAGCCCAGGGCTTTTCTTCTGGGAGAACATGCTGGAATGGAGTTCCAGAACCTCTTCGACAAAATTCTTTTAAAAATGTTTACAATTTCATGAGTTTTCAATATACAGACTGAAAACTTCATTTCCCTCTTGAGGGTTCTGGCACCTCTTAAAAAAGAAGAAGCCCCGGTGAAGCTGATGTGTCAACTCGACAGGACTTCACACGCACACATGGCTGACATGAGCAAAGCTGTGGTTGCAGAGTGTAGAGGGAGAGGTGATCCTTCGGATAAGAGGGACCAAGGCCATGAAGGACTTTGTGTGTGATAAAAAGGTAATGGTTCCCCTTGCTCGAAAGCCAGTCGAATTTGACTCTGTGGGTGTGGTGCTCATCTCCGTTTCCAAGCCGAAGAGCCAGCGCTGTCCGAACACATTTCCGTGGTCATGTGGCCGGCATGACTAGGTGCCGAGGTGCACGGAACGCTGTTACCTTCCCACTGAAGTGGTACCTATTTATCTACTTGCAATTTCTTGCTTTCGAACTGCTAGGCTGGCAGGAGCTGGGGCCAGAGACAGGAGCTCACTCTATCATGTGGCACTCGGGTCTCGAACTGCTGAACTACCAACCTTCCGGTCTGCAGCTCAGCGTCTTAACCCCTGAGCCCTAAAATGGGCTTCTCCAGTAATATTTAAAAAGGCTACTGCATATATATTTTTTTAAAAAAACCCTCTTAATTCCAGAGGTTCCAAACTTTCCAAAACCGATGCTGCAATCCATGTGGGTTTGACAACATGTGGTGTTGTTGAAAGTGGGCGCCAGTGCGCCCTCTAAGCTGTGGAGTCCTGTGAGCAAAAAAATCTACTTTGTGAGCTACTGGCATTAAGGTTGTGAGCTACAGCATAAATCAGTTTGCTCTGGAGCCATCCTTCCTGAGCTTGGACAAAAATGTGCGAGCTGGAGGCTAAAAAACGGTGAGCCAGCTCACACTAACTCGGCTTAGGGGGAACACTGGTTGGCGCCTTTTGTACTTGAGGAGCGGTCCTCTATTGTGATAAGTTTCCCGAAGGGGGGAAAGAAAACCCGGACTGTGTGCTTTTAACTTAAACAGGTGCTTGAGCAGACAGCCGAAGGTTTCGGGGCCAGAGGTCAAGCAATCAGAAGTGGCCGTCTACTGCATAGCTCATCAAACAGCACACCCATCAATGGGTTCAGTGGAGAATGCTTGAAATTAATCAGCTCAGCTCTTGGTGTTTAGCCATGCTGATTATATAGCGGCCAAGCGTCCGTGAGATGACAAGGCCGGGGAAACGGAACGTAATCGGAGCCCCCGTTCCCAACAAAAGGCCAAGGAGGCCGATCAATTTGCAATATGCTTTTCTGCACCCTTGCACCAAAGCCTGAGACATGAAAGCAGGACATTAAGAGATGCTCTCTATGAACTAGACGAATCAATAAACATCACCGGGGGAAAGAAGGGAAAGAGAAAAAAAACACAGGTTGGCGGTCTCCTGAAACACCCCCTCACAACCTCGTCACAAAGAGATGATGAGGAGTTGTGGCCTCTGCCTTATTTCCATTCACCTTCCGGGCGCCATCTTGTTTCGGCCAAGGTGAGCATGACTTTGCACTTTCCCGAACAAGTTGTGGAGAATGTTATCTGATCCTGTTCAGATAGGAATCTGTGGGGCAGGGAGGTGTGGAGAGCTGCAGTAGATCTAAAGGAAGAAGAAGAAGTAGGAGAAGAAGAAGGAGAATGAGAAGAAGGAGAAGGAGAAGATGGAGAAGGAGAAGATGGAGAAGGAGAAGAAGAAGAAGGAGAAGGAGAAGGAGGAAGAGAAGAAGGAGAAGGAGAAGAAGAGGAGGAGGAGGAGGAGGAGGAGGAGGAGGAGGAGATTGGATTTATACCCCACCCTTCACTACCTGAAGGAGTCTCAGAGCAGCTTACAATCTCCTTCCCCTCCCCACAATGGACACCCTGTGAGCAATGCTCCCTCTAAGCTGTGGAGTCTTGTGAGCAAAAATTCTACTTTGTGAGCTACTGGCATTAAAGTTGTGAGAAAACGATTTGGCGACTGCATAAATTAGTTTGCTCTGGAGCCATCCTTCCTGAGCTAAGGCAAAAATGTGTGAGCTGGAGGCTAAAAAACTGTGAGCTAACTCACACTGACTCAGCTTAGAGGGAACACTGCCTGTGAGGTAGGTGGGGCTGAGAGAGCTCTCCTGAGAACTGACCTGGAGAGAACAGCTCTGAAAGAACTTGTGACTGACCCAAGGTCACACCAGCAATTGCATGAGGAGGAGTGGGAAATCAAAGCCGGCTCTCCCAGATTAGAGTCCGCGCTCCTAACCACTACTCTCAAACTGGCTCTCACTACACCAAACTGGATTGGAGCTGATACACTGCCGCCGTTCAGCTCTGGAAGTGGTTAGGGGAAAATAGGGATTCTGGCAGAGGCCAGAGAAGAACGTCGTCATTAAAAAACTTTTCATCGGGACTTTTGACAAATGGAACAGCCATCTGCATTGCAGAAGACAGTGTAGGGAATATGAGCTTGAATTCTACCGACCCTTGTGCCAGAGGAAGATTTCAGACTCAGACGATTTGATGAGTGTTACTAGGAGATATGACTAGAGTGTTTGCCAAATGGATTAATATTATATAGGTATTTCCAGGGGTCATTTCGATCATGAACGCACAGGAATGGCATTCCAGGAGTTACAAGCCGCCCCCCTCGACTTCCTTGGCAGCGCAGGCCTCCTGGCTCTCTAGGCTGCCCAGAGGACTTTCTGCCACTGCTGCGTAGTGGTTAGTGTTCCAAGCAAGGATTTGGGAGACCCAGGTTTGAATCTGAGTTGGGAAATCCCTGGAGATTTTTGGGGTGGAGCCTGAGTTGTGGTGTTGTCTTCTGACTCACTTCTGGTGATGTCAGGGGGTGTGGCATATGCAAATAAGTTATGCTAATGAGCTCCTGCACGTCTTTTTCTACAAAATGACCCCTGGACTGTATTTCAACGCCACCCACTTTGATAAAGTTATACACGAAACGAGATATAATATGCACGGTTTGTTGGTGTTGATGGCGTTTGAATTGCAACAAGTAAACGGAATACCGGAAAAAAGAATTCTCATGTCTGCGAAGACTTTTTTTTTGGCACAATACATCACAGTTGTGTGTTTCCTCTCAGCCTCCAGGTGGGACCTGGGGATCCCCTGGGATTACAGCTCACCTCCAGACGACAGAGGTCAGTTCCCCTGGAAAAGATGGTGGGTGGTGTCTATGACATTGGGCTTTGGTGGGTGGTGTCTATGACATTGATTCCCATTCAGGTCCCTGTTCTCCCCAGGCTCCGACCCCAAATCTCTAGGAGTTTCACAACCTGGATCTGGCAACCCTACCCCCCCATCTCCTGCAGGTGGCTAGGGTTGACCTGGCAGCTCTAGACCAACAAGATTTGAGAGTGAGATCTCTCTTGGTCAGACACAAGTAGGAATGGAGGTTCCTGGGTCCTTATATACAGAGTCCTTATACAGAGATCAGACCCCCTGGAGAAAATGGACGCTTTGGAGGGTGGACTCCGTGGCCTTGTACCCCACTGAGGTCCCTGTACTCCCCAGGTTCCGCCCCCAAATCTCCAAGGAGTTTCCCATCCTGGATCTGGCAACCCGATGCCCCCACCCCCCGCCAGCTGCCAGAGGGGAGCTGGCAACCCTGTACCCACAAGGCTCAGGTTCAAGTCCCAGTTCAGTTGCTCACTGAAAATCCGTCATCACAGATTGAATTTTTCGGGACTGAGATGTCTCATCCTTCAGCGCTTCAGAACCTTAGATGTTGCGATGATTTCAGGACTTGCTACATTGTCGTGGAGAATATGTGAAGTCTGGGGTGACTCAGGAAGTGATGGAGCTTAGCTTTGTTATGTGTCTGTGAAACGACAAAGCACCGCTCACTTCCTGTTGGCGACTACGTCAGACTGCAGTTAGATCCCTTCCGCTTTTGGGTACTCTGGGTCACAGGCAGGGTTTCCAGCACATTCTTTGCAAATGTGGGGAGATTTCGGGGATGATGCCTTGGGAAGGCGGAGTTTGGGAGGATGTGATGTCACTCCCAGGGGATGTTCAAGGCTGCCTCCTCTAGAATGTGTATACACACATATATACATATGCGCATGCGTACACACATACACATGTACACATGCACCAATACCATAGAGACTGGGGGGAGGCCATCTTTTCTCCCTCTCCTCAGTTCCTTGTTGCTAGCTTGGTCTATCCAGGTCAGGGCCCCTTCTGCATAACCCAGGAAAAAAATGTGCTGCTGCTTTCATTCTGTCCAGAGGTGCTTAACTAGGAAAGCCATTGTGCCACACTGGTTAGATTGGAATTGAGGAGACCTGCTTCAAATCCCTACCCAGCTATGATACTCATTGGGTGACCGTGGGACAGTCACTCTCGCAACCTAGGTCACCTCACAGAGTTTTTTCGAGGATAAAATGGAGGAAGGGAAGAATGGGATATAGATACACAGAGAGATGGGTCCACAGAAGCTATGGTGTGGTGTAGTGGCTAAGAGTGATGGACTAGTATCCAATGCTCCCTCTAAGCTGCGGAGTCTTGCGAGCAAAAATTCTACTTTGTGAGCTCCTGGCATTCAAGCTGTGAGTGAGTTATTTGGCTACTGCCCAAATTGGTTTGCTCTGGAGCCCTCCTTCCTGAGCTAAGATAAAAATCTGTGAGCTGGAGGCTAAAAAGCTGTGAGCTCACTCACACTAACTCAGTTTAGAGGGAACACTGCTAGTATTTGAGGTACACATCCCCTCTTGTGCCATGGAAACTTGTGGGGTGACCTTGGGCCGGTCACTTCCTTTCTACCTAACCTTACCTCACGGAGTCGTTGATAAAATGGAGAAGAGAATGATGGAAGCTGCTTTGGGTCCCCGTTAGGGGAGAACATAAGAACATAAGAACATAAGAGAAGCCAATGTTGAATCAGGCCAATGGCCCATCTAGTCCAACACTCTGTCACACAGCGGCCAAAGTATACCAGGTGCCATCAGGAAGTCCAGCAGTGGGGCCAGGACACTATAAGCCCTCCCACTGCTGCCCCCTCCAGCACCAAGGATAGAGTGCATCACCTGCCCCAGACTGAGAGTTCCCATCTATACCCTGTGGCTAATAGCCACTGATGGACTTCTGCTCCATGTGTTTATCTAATTCCCTCTTGAAACTGTCCATGCTTGCAGCTGCCACGACCTCCTGTGGCAGTGAATTCCATACGTTAATCACTCTTTGGGTGAAGAAGGATTTCCTTTTATCTGTTCTAACCCGACTGCTCAGCAATTTCATAGAGTGCCCACGAGTTCTTGTATTGTGAGAAAGGGAGAAAAGTACTTCTTTCTCAACCTGCTCAATCCCATTCATAATCTTATAAACCTCGATCATGTCACCTCTCAGCCGTCGTTTCTCCAAGCTAAAGAGCCCCAAGCGTTTTAACCTTTCTTCATAGGGAAGGTGTTCCACCCCTTTTATCATTCTAGTTGCCCTTCTCTGCACTTTTTCCAATGCTATAATATCCTTTTTGAGATGTGGTGACCAGAACTGTACACAGTATTCCAAATGAGGTCGCACCAATGATTTATACAGGGGCATGATGATACTGGCTGATTTGTTTTCAATTCCCTTCCTAATAAGCCCCAGCATAGTGTTGGCCTTCTTTATTGCAGCTACACATTGTCTAGACATTTTCATCGAGTTATCCACTACGACTCCAAGATCTCTCTCTTGGTCCGTCTCAAAGAAAGGTTGCCAGAGCATCAAGGCCTAGCAATCCTACTGAGCACAGTGGGACTTACTTCTGAGTAAATATGCATTGGATCAGGTCACATTCTGTGCGGAATGGTCGAACAGGATGAGGCAAGCTTGCTGATTATGTATTCCGTGCCTTGCATCCGAAACACACGTTTTGCTTTGGCCGTCATGTCGCAGGTGACTTACGGTGAACCTCGTGGGGTTTTCCAGGCAAGAGACAAACAGAGGTGGTTTGCCATCGCCTGCCTCTGAGTAGGAACCCGGCACTTCCTTGGAGGTCTCCCATCCAAGCACTAACCAGGGCCGACCCTGCTTAGCTTCTGACAAGATCAGGAAAGCCCATGAGAGCCAGTTTGGTCTAGTGGTTAAGAGTGTGGACTCTGATCTGGGAGAACCAGGTTTGATTCCCCATTCCTCCACATGCAGCTGCTGGTGTGACCTTGAGTCAGTCACAAGTTCTCTGAGAGCTGTTCTCTCAAGGGCAGTCCTCAAAAGAGCTCTCTCAGTCCCACTTACCTCACAGGGTGTCTGTTGTGGGGAGGGGAAGGGAAAGGAGATTGTAAGCCGCTCTGAGACTCCTTCAGGTAGTGAAGGGTGAGATATAAATCCAATCTCCTCTTCTCTTCTACCTAGGTCAGGGCAAAGCACACATGACTGTCATGCATTTATATTGTTTATTAACTTATATCCCACTTTTTCTCCCCAGTTGGAACTTGAAGTGGCTTAGAACATCGTTCTCGCCTTCCTCCAGTCTCTCACAACAACCACCCTGTGGGGTAGGTCAGGCTGAGAGTTTGTGACAGGCCCAAGGTCGCCCACTGAATTTCCACAGTAAAACTGGGGATTCGAACTTGGGTCACCCAGGCTCCTACTCCGCTGCTCTATCCCCTACACCATACTGGCTCATTCTCTAAAGACTCCCATCCCGGAAGCCCACTAAATCCAATTTGGTGTAGTGGCTAAGTGCACGGACTCTAATCTGGGAGAACCGGGTTTGATTCCCCACTCCTCCAGTTACAGCTGCTGGATGACCTTAGGCCAATCATAAGTTCTCTCAGAGCTGTTCTCTCAAGAGCAGTCCTTGAAAGACCTCTCTCAGCCCCACCTCCCCCACCTCTGTTGTGGGGAAGGGAAGGGAAAGGAGTTTGTAAGCCGCTCTGAGACTCCGAGCGAAGGGCGGGGTATACATCCAATCTCTTCTTCTCCTTCTCTTCTTCATCTCACTCCACCAGTGCTGGCTGGGAGCTGACTGTCCAGGGCTGAAGTTTCTCGCTTAGCTGCTGTTTCGTGTTCAGCTTGGTGCACGGCAAATGGTGCAATCTAAAACATCACTTTCGACGGATATGGAAATATCAGACTGAAGACAGCGGGAGAGCTGGTAGACGGCGTTTAAGTTAGAAGGGGGCCTTGTCACCGGAACGGTATCAGGGGTGTCGTCTGCCCCATTTCTCTGGCACGGCCGATATCCGTGAGCTCTCCGAGGACCGCCCTGGCAGCTGCTGGATATAATTACCACATTCCCCTCTACCTTTTAAGCACTGGGAATCTCTGGCTGGTTTCCCTCCCCGGCTCCCCTGCTAACTAATACGTTATTGGGTTGACATGACTGACAGCTGCTGGAGCTGGTGGCTAAAGAAACGCCGCTGGGGTTGTCTCACAATGAAGCTAATGATGGGCTGAGAGGAGCGTCCTCCGTCGCCCGTACATCATTTACCTGGAATCCCGCCGCGCGCGCAGGTCTCTTCTGTGATGGTGCAGGAAGGCGACCCGACGGCCAGATGGACTCAGTGATGCAATGATTCCACTGGGCCAAATTTGGGACTTCGTTTTGTGTGTGTGTGGATTTGTTTGTTTGTTTATTTGTTGGCAGTCAGCTTCCAGACAAAGGAAGTAGCTTAGGAAATTCTCAGCATGGAGAGCCGGTGAGGCTGCCTAACAGCAACTGAGGACTTGATCAGTTATTAGCGGGTCGACGTGTGATGGCCCTTGGTCTTCCTCAAATGATTATAATGACAAGTAAGTCTGGAAAGTGGGAGAAGAAGGAGAAGGAGGAGAAGAAGAGGAAGAGGAGGAAGAGGAGGAGGAGCAGATTGGATTTATACCCCGCCTTCACTACCCGAAGGAGTCTCAGAGTAGCTTACAATCCTCTTTCCCTTCCCCTTTCCCAAAAAGACACCCCACCCCATGAGGTAGGCGGGGCTAAGAGGGCTCTTTCAAGAACTGCTCATGAGAGAACAGCTCATGAGAGAACAGCTCCAAGAGAGCTTGTAACTGACCCAAGGTACCACCAGCAGCTGCATGTGGAGAAGTGGGGAATCCAGCCCCTGATCTGCTATTAGCAGGTCAACATGTGACAGCCCTTGGTCTTCCTTGAATGATTATAATGATCAGTAAGTCTGGAAAGTGGGAGGAGAAGGAGGAGAAGGAGGAGAAGAAGAGGAAGAGGAAGAGGAGGAGGAGGAGGAGGAGGAGGAGGAGGAGGAGGAGGAGGAGGAGATTGGATTTATACCCTGCCCTTTACTACCCGAAGGAGTCTCAGAGTGGCTTACAATCTCCTTTCCCTTCCCGTCAACATCTGACAGCCCTTGGTCTTTCTCGAATGATTATAATGATCAGTAAGTCTGGAAAGGGGGAGAAGAAGAAGAAGAAGAAGAAGAAGAAGAAGAAGAAGAAGAAGAAGAAGAAGAAGAAGAGGAGGAGGAGGAGGAGGAGGAGGAGGAGGAGGAGGAGGAGGAGGAGGAGATTGGATTTATACCCCGCCCTTTATTACCCGAAGGAGTCTCAGAATGGCTTACAATCTCCTTTCCCTTCCCCTCCCCACAACAGACACCCTTTGAGGTAAGTGGGGCTGAGAGAGCTTTCTCGAGAACTACTCATGAGAGAACAGCTCTGAGAAAACTTCTGACTGACCAAAGGTCACACCGGCAGCTGCATGTGGAGGAGTGGCGATTAAGTAGGCGGACTCTAATCTGGGAGAACTGGGTTTGATTCCCCACTCCTCCACCTGCAGCTGCTGGATGACCTTGGGTAAGCCATAGTTCTGGCACAGCTGTTCTTGAAAAAGAGCCATTTCTGTCAGAACTCTCTCAGCCCCACCTACCCCATAGAGTGTCTGTTGTGGGGAGGGGAAGGGAAAGGAGTTTGTAAGCCGCTCTGAGACTCCCTTGGGTAGATTTATACGACAGGGTAGAAATCCAATCTCTTCTTCTCCTTCTTCTTCTTCTTCTTCTTCTTCTTCTTCTTCTTCTTCTTCTTCTTCTTCTTCTTCTTCTTCTTCTTCTTCTTCTTCTTCTTCTTCTTCTTCTTCTTCTTCTTCTTCTTCTTCTTCTTCTTCTTCTCCTTCTCAAGTAGCACCACTTCTTCAACGACACAGAGCCCAAGTATGTGCCAAGAATGTGGGTTTCTGGCATATAGGCTGGCTAGACATTTCTGATTGGGGGAGACAGTTTCGTTTAGCGTTTACGGCTCGCAATGAAACGAGATTATCTTTATTAGCTGCCAGGACTCGAGTTGGCAGGAAGACTTTCAGCGGTTTTTATAGGCCACAGGAACGCAGCGGAGCAATTCGGAATCGTACACCTCTCTCGTTCTGGCTGCCTAATGAAGGGGAGTCCTTTCCTCGTTCACTCGCTTCTTACTGTCCTTTCACTTATTTGCCTTTACCTGCGACGGCTCTCTCAGTCGACAGAAGCGGCCCTGCCAGGGGCCCTTCTTCAGAAATCTGACATACCTTAATTCAGGGCTTTTTTTGTAGTGTGTCATTAGCATAATAGGCCACACCCAACAGAAGAAACTCATTAGCATATCAGGCCACAGCCCTGACAGCACAGCTCATTAGCATATTAGGCCACACCCCCATGTTGCCAGAGGTGTGGTCATCCAGCCACACCCGCCTTTTGCTTCTTATTCTGTTTACCTGGTTTGTTGTCAAAACCCAGGAGCATGTTAGGCCACACACCCCTCATGTTGCCAATCCGAATGAGTTTCCGTGGTTGGGTGTGGCCTGTTATGCTAATGACACACTGTTATGCGAATGAGTTCCTGCTGGGCGTGGCCAACTGGAGAGCCAGCCGGAACTCTGTTCCTGTGCGTTCCTGCCCCCAAATAGCCCTGCCTTAATGGAAATACCTTTTATGGCTTTGTTAGCTTTTTTTTGCACAGCACCTTTAAAGCTTTCTCAGCAGTGGCTGTGGAAAGTGGCACCGAGTTGCAGCTGATGTATGGTGACCCAGGATGGCTTTCAAGGCAAAACAACATTTGGAAGTGGTTTGCCATTCCCTGCCTCTGCATAGTAGCCTCGGCCTCCCTGCCCTGTTGGTGGCCCTCCAGAGGACCTGGATGGCCACTGTGGGAGACAGGATCCTGGACTAGATGGACTATTGGTCTGTTCCAGCAGGGCTCTTCTGATGTTCTTACAAAGGCCTTGGCCTCCCTGCCCTGTTGTTCACCCTCCGGAGGAGCTGGTTGGCCACTGTGTGAGACATGATGCTGGACTAAATGGACTATTGGTCTGTTCCAGCAGGGCTCTTCTGATGTTCTTACGAAGGCCTCGGCCTCTCTGCCCTGTTGTTCACCCTCCGGAGGAGCTGGTTGGCCACTGTGTGAGACATGATGCTGGACTAAATGGACTATTGGTCTGTTCCAGCAGGGCTCTTCTGATGTTCTTACGAAGGCCTCGGCCTCTCTGCCCTGTTGTTCACCCTCCGGAGGAGCTGGTTGGCCACTGTGTGAGACATGATGCTGGACTAAATGGACTATTGGTCTGTTCCAACAGGGCTCTTCTGATGTTCTTACGAAGGCCTTGGCCTCCCTGCCCTGTTGTTCACCCTCTGGAGGAGCTGGTTGGCCACTGTGTGAGACATGATGCTGGACTAAATGGACTATTGGTCTGTTCCAGCAGGGCTCTTCTGATGTTCTTATGAAGGCCTTGGCCTCCCTGCCCTGTTGTTCACCCTCTGGAGGAGCTGGTTGGCCACTGTGTGAGACATGATGCTGGACTAAATGGACTATTGGTCTGTTCCAGCAGGGCTCTTCTGATGTTCTTACGAAGGCCTTGGCCTCCCTGCCCTGTTGTTCGCCCTCCGGAGGAACTGGTTGGTCACTGTGTGAGACATGATGCTGGACTAGATGGACTATTGGTCTGTTCCAGCAGGGTTCCTCTGATGTTCTTACGAAGGCCTCGGCCTCCCTGCCCTGTTTTTCATCCTCCAGAGGAACTGGTTGGCCACTGAGCGAGACATGATGCTGGACTAGATGAACCCATGGCCTGATCCAGCAGGGCTCTTCTTCTGTTCTTATCAAGGGAAGGCCTCAGCCTCTCTGCCCTGTTGCTGGCTGTTCAGAGGAACTGGTTGGCCACTGTGGGAGACATGATGCTGGACTAGATGGACCCCTGGTCTGATCCAGCAGGGCTCTTCTGATGTTCTTACGGAGGCCTCGGTCTCTCTGTCCTGTTGCTGGCTGTCCAGAGGAACTGGTTGGTCACTGTGTGAGAAAAGATGCTGGACTAGATGGACCAGTAGTCTGATCCAGCAGGGCTCTTCTGATGTTCTCACAAAGGCCTCGGTCTCTCTGTCCTGTTGCTGGCCCTCCAGAGGAACTGGTTGGCCCCTCTGTGAGACAGGATGCTGAACTAGATGGACCATTGTTCTGATCCAGCAGGGCTCTTCTGATGTTCTTTTGATGGCCAATTTACATACTTCAATTTTTTAAAAAAATATGTTTAAAAGGTTTAGAAACTCACAGCCCACCCATCTAAGGTTGCCAGCCCCTCCTCTGGCCACCGCTGGGGGATTTGGGGCATAGGGTTGCCAAATTCAGGTTGGGAAACTCCTAGAGACTTGGGGATGGAGTCTCGGGAGGACAGGGACCTCAGTGGGGCACAATGCCATAGAGTCCACCCTCCAAAGCAGCCATTTTCTTCAGGGGAACTAATCTCTGTAGTCTGGGGATGAGCTGTTATTCTAGTGGAGCCCCAGGTCCCACCCGGAGGCTGGCATCTCTACGTCCTATCGGCAATATTTATCCGGTCAGACGATAGATAGCTCTAGAAAGATCTTGCAGGAACAAGATGGCTCCATGCTGGATTTAAGCCTCCGGCTGAACAGCTTCTTTTGTGAAGTTAAGAAGCAAATCAGGCTGCGTTACCACGTTATAAGGGGAGCGCGCGGCAAACGGTTCGTATCAGTCGTTTCGAAGCCTCTTTCTGAATTATGGGAATTTTTGATTCTCTCCCCGGTAGGGCGCCCGGCCTTTCCCTGCCGCGTTTTCCGTCAGACCTCCGACGGCCTCCGATAGAAGGGCTTTTATCCCCCCGAAGATACAGTACAAAATACAAATCGTCACCGTTGGTTTTAGCACAGCTGGAGCTGCCTCTTTTCTAAATGTGTTTACCCGCCATGGCCGGCCCATCAGGCGCATTTCTCATCTGCCGCCCGCGCTCTTTTGACCAGCGCCGGGTTTCAGGCCTTTCTTCCTCCCCCTCCCCGCTTTGTTCTTCCCTCTCCGCGAAGTAAACACCGAGAATGATCTTAACGATGCCCGTTTGGTATTGTTCCAAAGCCTCATCAATAGACGTGGGCTGGGAACACACCGAGCGGAAAAGAAGGGCAAGGCCGAGATTCCCCAGGTTTTTTTTTTTGCTCTTTGTGTCTTTTAGTGTGCAGTGGAATGTTCTTAATTGGAGAATCGCTACAGTGGCTGCCAGCCGACATGCAAATGAATCGCCAAGAGTTGCGTCCCGTATTTAGCGGCTCCGGCCAGCCTAGCTGTTCGAAAGCAAGGAATTGCAAGTAGATAAATAGGCACCACTTCGGTGGGAAGGTAATGGCGCTCCATGCGCCTTGGCGTCTAGTCACACCAGTCACATGACCACGGAAACATCTTTGGACAGTGCTGGCTCTTCGGCTTGGAAACAGAGATGAGCACCGTGTTAGCCCTGACGCCATCATGGAGCTTTGCTATGGACTGTTTGCTGTTGCCACATGGTCTGTCTAGACTGTAAAATGGATGCCAAGGTAGAAGCCCATAGAGAAAGGAAAAAGCTGTCTTTTTTACTCTGAGGGACTCCATTACATACCTGCTGCATGTCACATACACGGATTAAGGGCCATACAGCAGACAAAGGACTTTTCCTCTGCCAGTGCATGAAGGGATTACCCAGTCAAGCATTCAAATTGTTAACGACCCTTCCTGATGCTAATCAGGGACAATCAGGGAAGTCTCCCACCTTTTGTTTACCTGGCCAGCAAGTCCTATAATCCATTCAACTAGACACCCAACACCTGGCTTCTATTGTTAAATCCAGACCCTGCCTCTCTGGAAGCCCATTGGTCAAACCTAAGGTCTGCCTCTACTGACATCACACACCCCTGGGACCCCAGATTGGCCCAGGTAATCTTTTGTTCTCACCTGAGACCAGCCCCCAGGGCCACCCATTGGGCTGCATTGTCTTACAGTGGGTATATCCCAGCATACACATGGCCTCAGACCGTGTGTGTCTCTGCCATGAGCCAAAATGGCAGCCCACCCCTGAACCCTCTGGGTTTAGGCCACAATCCTTCTTCATGGACTTCTGCACATCTGACAGGTAGTATCACCTCTCCATAAGCCATCAATCCCCTCTGCTTTCTTAGTTCTATTTTATGTGTGTGAATGTTTGAATACTGTTTGTGTGTTTGTGAATGGATAAATAGGGATTATATTCAGTAAAATAATATTTTATTAATTATACCTGGTCTCTGTGTCTTTTACTGGGAACCATTACAGACTAGCAGCATTCTCTGTATATACAGGCGAGAATCCAATAATAATAATAATAATAAACCAATTGCTATATTTAAAATAGAGCAATTTGGCTAACAACCGCACCCCTAGAGTCGGATTCGACTGGCTTTTGAGCAAGGGAAACTGTTACCTTTACTAATGATCTTCCAAGGTATCTGAGCAACGCCCCTGAAAGTAAAGCCAGTTATAGTGTTGCAAGGAGTCTGTATTATTATTATTGTTGTTGTTGTTGTTGTTATTGTTATTTAAAGAAGCTTTTATTGTGGTTACTAGCAGAGCGAATAAATACACGATTGGGTGGTGGCCCCTTGTTATCTCTGCTCTGCAGCCGTTGGTGATGAGCATGGCGTCAAAGGCAATCGAACTAGGGAATGCCATTGCTGATTTTTGAACGTGAAAGTCGAACAATCCCCATCATTGTCCCTAAAGCATTACAAACGAGGAAAGAACAAGAAGAAGAGTTGGTTTTTAGCCTGATTCTGAACTGGCTTTTCCCTCCGTTGTTTTATCAAACCCACGGTGGAACAGAAAAGGTGCAGCTCACAACCACATTCAAATACCCCAGGGCAACACCGTATCGACTGCAAAGTCACCCCTGAATGGCCATATGTCCATGCAGAAGACCCCATAAAACCCAATTATAAGAAGAAGAGGAGGAGGAGGAAGAGGAGGAGGAGGAGGAGGAGGAGGAGGAAGAGGAGGAGGAGGAAGAAGAAGAAGAGGAAGAGGAAGAAGAGGAAGAAGAAGAAGAGGAAGAAGAAGAAGAAGAAGAAGAAGAAGAAGAAGAAGAAGAAGAAGAAGAAGAAGAAGAAGAGGAGATTGGATTTATATCCCACCCTTCACTACCCAAGGGAGTCTCAGAGCAGCTTACAAGGTCCTTTCCCTCCCCCTCCCCACAACAGACACCCTGTGAGGTAGGTGGGGCTGAGAGAGCTCTGACAGAAACTGCTCTTTTTCAGGAACAACTCTTATCGGAACTATGGCTCGCCCAAGGTCACCCAGGAGGTGCAAGTGGAGGAGTGGGGAATCGAACTTGGTTCTCCTAGATTAGAGTCTGCGCACTTAACCACTACACCAAATTGAAAGCAGCATGCAGTGCAGAGGGTGCCATAAAATCCAACAATCAGAGGAAGCTAAAATGGCTCACAGTGCAGAGGGTACCATAAAATACGATGATCAAAGAAAGTGAAAGCAGGCTGCGATGCAGAGGGGAATTTCTGTTCCAAGGTGGGTTTGGTATAAAAAGCAGAGGGAAAAGCCAATGCAGAATCGCCCTTATACCCTTCTTTTCACTACCTGAAGGAGTCTCATAGTGGTTTACAGGCCATTTCTGCACTCTCCTTTTTATTCCATGATCACTGTGGTCTCTTCCAAGCAGTTCTGCACTGAAATCAGAGCCTTTTTTTGGTAGAAAAAACCCAGCAGGAACTCATTGCCATAATAGGCCACACCCATCAGCAGGAACTCATTAGCATATTAGGTCACATCCACAACAGTGCAGCCCATTGGCATGTTAGGCCACACCCCCATGTTACCAGAAGTGTGGTCATCCAGCCACACCCACCTTTTGCTTCTTATTCTGTTCACCTTGTTCGTTGTCAAAACCCCAGGGCTATTTTTGGTAGCAGGAGCTCCTTTCCATGTTAGGCCACACACCTCTAGTGTAGCCAGTCCTAATGAGTTTCTGCTGTTGGGTGTGGCCTATTATGCTAATGAGTTCCTGCTGGGCGTGGCCAACTCGGTAGCCAGCCGGAACTCCGTTCCTGTGCGTTCCGGCCCCCTAATAGCCCTGACTAAAATCAAATTCGGTCTTCTTTTTAACCCAGTTCCCCCCCATTCTGCACTAAAACTGAGTTCATTCTTTTTATTCTGGGTCTCCCCCCCCCATTCTGCACTGCATTCCCTCCCTTCAGTGGTCAGCTCGGTTTCAGCCTGCTGTTGCCCCGGGTTATTTGGATGCTGTTTTGCTGTGGACATAAACTGCTTCGACTCGAGCACTGAGAAAATCCAGATTGGCAGGGCAATGTGGAAACGACCACGTGTCTCCTTCCCTTCCTCTCCCCTCGACAGGCACCCTGTGAGGTAGGTGGGGCCGAGAGAGCTCTGAGAGAGCTGTGACCAGCCCAAGGTCACCCAGTCAGTTTCATGTGCAGGAAGAGTGGGGAATCAAACTCGGTTCTCCCAGATTAGAACCTGCTGCTCTTCACCGCTACACCACACTGGCTTTCAAGATGTACCTCTCTTCAGGCTCAGAAGAGACATTAGGTACAAAGAGACAGAAAAGCTCTAATCGGAAGTGTATGTCTGCATACGTTTCTGAAATAACTTCCCCACCCCACTCGCTGTCTTGTGGAATTGGGCCAGCACTTTGGAATATAGCAAGGAAGCTTGCCCTGGTCTCTAGATACTGCCTTCAGACATTGCTTAAAAAGGGTTTCTTAACTAGTGATGAAGAAGGCAGAAGCTCAGAAAGTGTTTCTTATGGAAAACGATGCGCTCAATGGTGGTGGAAACTGCTGTCAAGTCGCAGCCGACTTACAACGACCCTGCAGGGTTTTCAAGGCAAGTGACGTTCCAAGGCGGTCTGCCATTGCCTGCCTCTGCGTAGCAACCCTGGACTTCCATGGCGGTCTCCCATCCAAATACTAACCTGGGCCGACCCTGCTTAGCTCCCAAGATCTGACGCGATTGGGCTAGCCTGGGACAACCCAGGTCAGGGCTATGACACTATTAAGGATGTGTAATTTGGGGCTATCCAGGCATCCACGTGCCCTGGAAATACTTCTGTTGTGGCTCAGAGGTTAAGACGCTGAGCTGCAGACCGGAAGGTCTGTCATCTGGCAGTTGGAGACCAGAGTGCCGTGTGATGGAGCGAGCTCCCGTCTCTGGCCCCAGCTCCTGCCAACCTAGCAGTTCGAAAGCAAGAAATCGCAAGGAGATAAAAAGGTAGTGCTTCAGTGGAAGGTAACAGCGTTCTGTGCACCTTGGTGTCTAGTCATGCCAGCCACATGACCATGGAAATGTCTTCAGACAGCGCTGGCTCTTCGGCTTGGAAATGGAGATGAGCACCGCATCTCTACAGTCGGATTCTACTGGCTTTCGGGCAAGGGAAACCTTTACCTTTATCTTTACCTTAATTATCTTTACCTATTAGTATGTGGCCAGGATTAAGATCTGCCCCATCTTGGTTTTATATGTTTGATGTTGTACTGTATGATTTTATTTGTTTTATACTGTTTAATGGTGTTTTAAACCAGCATTTATGCCCTATTGTTAGCCACCCTGAGCCTTCGGGGAGGGCGGGATATAAATCGAAATAAATAAATAAATAAATAATCTTTCACACTCAACCTATGTCCAAAGCAGTGTTCCCTCTAATCTGAGTTAGTGTGAGCTAGCTCACAGTTTTTTAGCCTCCAGCTCACGCATTTTCGTCTCTGCTCCGGAAGGAGGGGTCCCGAGCAAACTAATTGTTCACATACAACCATTAAGTCCATTTCTTTTGGGCCATCTACGCCATTTCCATCTTATGATTTAAGCCCTCCCAAGTGAGCTTGTATCCACTTGTAAAATTTTGCCCATTTTCTTTCAAAGTCACTCTCTGGTTTTTCATTCCATTGTAATGTCAATTTGTCCATCTCTGCTGCATCCCAAAGTCTGAAAATTAATTCTTCTTCCTTTGTGGGTGTCTCTTCCTTTCCCCAATATTTCGCATATAAAATTCTGTCTGTAGTAACAACGTGTTCACAAGCCTGCTGAGAAAGAATGGTATAACATATAGATGGTTAGTGCCTGAAGGTGTCTTCTTTACAGCTGAGGGGAAAAGATTCAGAATAAGTTCAATTTTCAAAGTGGAAGATTTCCTAAAAAAAATGGAGAAGATTTGGGAGGCAAAGGAGAAGAAGAGGAAGAACTCTGGATGATCAAGATCAGTTCCTCTGAAGAAAATGGCAGCTTTGGAGGGCAGGCTCTGTGGCTTTATAACCTGCTGAGGACCCTCCCCTCCCCAAACCCTGCCCTCCCAAGGCTCCGCCCCCCCCAAATCTCCAGGTATTTCTTCACCCAGAGCATGTAGGTTAGACACATTGTATGTTCTTTTTACTATGCATTTCCTTTTATTTTGGTGTAGTGATTTGGTGTACAGACTCTAACCTGGGAGAACCGGGTTTGATTCCCCACTCCTCCACTTGCAGCTGCTGGATGACCTTGGGTCAGTCACAAGTTCTCTCAGAGCTGCTCTCTCAAGGGCTGTTCTTAAAAGAGCTCTCTGAGCCCCACCTACCTCACAGGGTGTCTATTGTGGGGAGGGGAAGGGAAAGGTGTTTGTAAACCGCTCTGAGACTCTGAGTGAAGAGCGGGGTATAAATCCAGACTCGTCCTCCTCCTCGTCCTCCTCGTCCTCCTCGTCCTCCTCTTCTTCTTCTTCTTCTTCTTCTTCTTCTTCTTCTTCTTCTTCTTCTTCTTCTTCTTCTTCTTCTTCTTCCGAATCAATGTTTAAATTAAAAAATAACCCCTTCTCTATCGGAGGTCCATTGTCTACTAGCGTTCTTTAGCTGAACAATTAATCTGGTATTTAACCTCCTTGATTCTGAAAGGTGCATTCCTTCCACGGTGCCAACGAAGGACAATACTTCCCAGATAGTACTTTCTTTGAGCAGGACCATAAAAACTTAAATATGTCTTTCTTTCCCACCATGAAAACCAGCTACACATCATTCGAACGTATACCTCCCAGTCTGACAACAGAGACTGTAACCACATACAAAATTACTCATAATTTGCGTCTTTGGTTTTCTCCCCCCCACCACCTACCTCCGCTTTCTTGTTCTTCACCCAAGGGGAAAGTATCTTTCGCAATGTAGATCAGGTTGTAATTTTCATTCTTTCTTGGAGGCCAAATAACTCCCCCCCCCCATCACTGGAGGAATCTGCCAAAACAGGAAAAGGGTAAAAATAAAGCCAGAGAAAAACATGTCATGTCTCATTACGATTTCGGCCCCAAAACCTTCCCCAAGTTCATGGACAGATTAGATTTGGGTTTCAGGGTTTGGTCCGAGGGACAAGAAAAGCAGTGTGGAGATTAAAGGACTTAATCCTTTTCCACGGGTCCCTCTGGAGTGACTCCGTAACCCCGTGGCTCATTGTGCGCTTCTAACACCTCTCCTGGTTGTCAAGAGGATAATACGTGAGCCTATTACAGCATAAAGTCTGAGCCTCGGCCGGAGAAGAGGCCCTGTTTCGGTCTCTTGTGGAGGGTCCGTCTGGTCCCTCTTTACCCATCGGAGAAAAATCTCCCTGAGAACTTGCTGGTGAAATGGGGGCGGGGCGGGGAATATTAGAAGCACGACCTACTTCTTTTCAAGCTTTATTCTTTCCTGTGAAAATTAATGGGGTTTCACTTTGGTTGGCTCAAAATTAATGGGGTTTAACTTTGGTCAGCTCAAACCCCGGATAGCAAGGACCCAATGCAGTGTCCTTGGCAGATGGCTGAGTTGCGGCTCCAGTTTGTATGTGGGATGGAGAGGTTCTGCCAGATGCCTGTGACCCAGTATGAAATGGCCATGCTCACAACAGATTTGGGAAATATGTGGATTAAAACTGGCCGCAACTTTATTGACAGAACAGAAAAGGGGAGGGAAGAAAACTGAACCCAAAATGAAGAATTCAGTACCTGAAAAGGTTAGTCCAAAACAAAAGAGGGCCAAATTTAAAATCCACTTAAAAAACATATACATGTATTTATTAAACACAGATTAAAACATTATATAAGGGCCCATTCATACCTCATAAAGAATTATAAAAATATACAAGGACTGATAAAATAGACCTGACGTGTTTCGGCCTTAGCAGGCCTTCTTCAGAGGTCTAATACAAAATGCATATGGAACACAATGGCTATTATATAAACAGAAATGCATACAACCCTACATACATAAAGTTTGAAATCAATAAAGACCAGAAAACAAAGGAAAGTTTAACCACTGGGCAAGGAAGAAAAATACAAAATTGCAAATGAGGCCTCCAGTACAATCACATGTCCAGTGGTGCTCCTCTCTGGTCAATTATATATTTTTTCAAAGATTGTATGGCCAATTGTTCCATAAAATGTTCCTTCAATTAAAAGCAGTGTTGGTCAAAAGAATGTTGTACCTACTTTATTGACTACAGCTGTAAGAAGCATTGGCACAGCATGGGTTCCCTGGATCCGACGCATCAGCTGGCCCTGCGCCAGCCGATGTACCCCGTCACCCAGCCAGCCGGCATGGGCGAAGATTGTGGAATGGCAGGTTGCCGGAGATCACATGGACGACTGCCCCTTCGTGTTCTCCCCTGCCAACTGGTTGTGAGGGCAAGCACTGGTAGTCCTCGAGCAGGCTTTGCTCCCATCGGCCCTCACGCCAAGCCCCCTTAAGGTGACCCAAGGTCACACCAGCAGGTGCAAGGGGAGGAGTGGGGAATCAAACCCGGTTCTCCCAGATTAGAGTCCGCGCACTTAACCACTACACCAAACTGGCTCTCTGAAGCTACTGATAGGTGGGGAGGGATGAAGACGTATGAGGGCATGCCGTCGAACAGCACGAGGCAGATATTAAAGCAAATCTATGTGATGACCCGATACGACGTGTGAAGGTTAGAAGCACAGCAGGCCTAGGAAGCGAAACCTGCTGCTGAACCAAAGATCTCCCCTTCTGCAAAAACGGTATTTTAAGTCAACCCTACTCTCATGCAAGATAATAACACAGCGTCGTCTGCATATAATAACATCGGCAGGTGATGAGCATTTGATTTGGGAGGATGGAAATTACTGTGATTTAGCTTGAGAGGGAGATCGTATCGATACAGATTAGGCCGGGGGGCAATGCCCCCTCTAAACTGTGGCGTCTTGTGAGCAAAATTTTTACTTTGTGAGCCACCAGCATTAAAGTTGCGAGCGAGCAGTTTGGCTGCTGCATAAGTTAGTTTGCTCCGGGGCCATCCCTTCCTGAGCTAAGACAAAAATCTGTGAGCCGGAGGCTAAAAAACTGTGAGCGAGCTCACACTAACTCAGCTTAGAGGGAACACTGGCAGAGGAGGTTATTAATTTAGATGCTAGGAAACCTTGTTTCCCCTTTTCGGGAGGCTTTTGAGCCAGTCTGGTGTAGTGGTCAGGAGCACGGACACTAATCTGGGAGAACCGGGTTTGATTCCCCACTCCTCCACGTGCAGCTGCTGGTGTGACCTTGGGTCAGTCACAAGTTCTTTCAGAGCTGTTCTCTCATGAGCAGTGCTTGAAAGAGTTCTCTCAGCCAGTGTTCCCTTTAAGCTGACTGAATGTGAGCTAGCTCACAGTTTCTTAGCCTCCGGCTCATGCATTTTTGTCTTAGCTCAGGAAGGATATGGCTCCAGAGCAAACTAATTTATGCAGTAGCCAAATCGTTCGCTCACAACTTTAATGCAAGTAGCTCCTAAAGTAGAATTTTTGCTCACACAGCTCCACAGCTTAGAGGGAGCATTGTTCTCTGTTGTGGGGAGGGGAAGGGAAAGGAGATTGTAAGCCACTCTGAGACTCCTTCGGGTAGTGAAGGGCGGGGTATAAATCCAAACTCCTCCTCCTCCTCTTGTTTCCTGTTTTGCCGAGTTATTTTACTTTTCTAACAGTCCCAATTATTGTCAACTTTTTTTCTTGGCTAGAGTAAATGCTTTACCATTCAGAGAATTCTCAGGTTGCTGCGAGGGTGTTAGCCACCCCCAGAGATTGCCCCTGTAGTAGAGCTGCAATTGAAACTTTACCTCATTTTGTATTTAGTTATTTGTATTCATCTATAAGAGCTATAAGGGACTGCGGTGGCTCAAGTGGTTAAGACGCTGAACTGCAGGCTGCGGAAGGTCGGTAGTTCAGCAGTCTGAGACCCGAGAGTGCCGCATGACGGAGTGAGCTCCCGTCTCTAGTTCCAGCTCCTGCCGACCTAGCAGTTCGAAAGCAAGAAATTGCAAGTAGATAAATAGGTACCGCTTTGGTGGGAAGGTAACAGTGTTCCGTGCACCTTGGTGTTTAGTCATGCTGGCCACATGACCATGGAAACGTCTTCGGACAGCGCTGGCTCTTCGGCTTTGAAATGGAGATGAGCACCGCAACCCTAGAGTCGGATTCGACTGGCTTTTGAGCAAGGGAACCTTTACCTTTTATAAGAGCTATGTTTATATTGCCAGTGTAGTGTAGCGGTTAAGAGTGGTGGAATCTAATGTGGACAACCAGGTTTGATTCTCCACTCCTCCGCATGAAGCCTGCAGGTTGACCTTGTATCAGCCACAGCTCTCTCCGAATTCTCTCAGCTCCACCTGCCTCACAAGGTGCCTATTGTGGGGATAGGAAGACAACTGTAAGCACTTCGAGAGAGATTAAAAAGAAAGGTCTACTGTTCTTCTTCAAAGGAAAAACTATCTATGGTCCCAATCAGACAGGTCTTTAGATCCACGCCAGGCACGAGTGCCTGGCAGATTTAAAGGTAATGACCAGACAGCAACATCTGGGAAATGTGTCTCTTCCGTCTTCATTCCGTTTTGCCGCGCTAGGAAGCCATACTTAATAGATACTGGTGAAAGTCCACTGGTTTTGCCTCCTGATGGGCCAGTGACGGACTTTCCCCCGTCTGATCATTCCATCATGCAATCAGCCCGTCGGGATGGTCTGACATAAGACCATCCCGAGTGGCCGCCACTTAAAAAAATTCCAATCGATATGAGCATAAATGCCTAAATGCGTGACGGCTGCAGAGCTCTGCTCAAATGTTCCAGACAATTTCATGTTTCTGAATGGGCCGTGAATTTTATGAAGTGTGTTAATTAAAAAGATACCTAGAGGGAGTGATCCCTCATGGATCACTGCCTTGTCGTGGCGAGGGGGCTTGCGTGGTTCGATGAGGCTGTGGGCTATGCCGTGGAGGGCCACCCAGGATGGACAGGCCACAGCAGAGAACTCAGACCAAGCGTGATCCCCTGGAGAAGGAAATGGCAACCCACTCCAGTATCTTTGCCAAGAAAACCCCATGGACAGTAACAAAAGGCTAAAAGTTATGACGCCGGAAGATGAGCCCCTCAGGTCGGAAGGTGTCCAATATGCTACTGAGGAAGAGCAGAGGGCAAGTACGAGTAACCCCAGAAAGAGTGAAGCGGCTGGGCCAAAGCCGAAAGGACGCTCAGTTGTGGATGTGTCTGATGGTGAAAGGAAAGTTCGATGCTGCAAAGAACAATACTGCATAGGAACCTGGAATGTAAGATCTATGAATCAAGGTAAGCTTGACGTGGTCAAAAATGAGATGGCAAGAATGAACATCGACATCTTGGGAATCAGTGAACTAAAGTGGACAGGAATGGGCGAATTTAACTCAGAAGACCATTATATCTACTACTGTGGCCAGGAATCCCGTAGAAAAAATGGTGTGGCCTTTATAGTCAACAAGAGAGTGAGAAAGGCAGTATTGGGATACAATCTCAAAAATGACAGAATGATCTCGGTCCGAATCCAAGGCAAACCATTCAATATCACAGTAATCCAAGTCTATGCCCCAACCACTGCTGCAGAAGAGGCTGAAGTGGGCCAGTTCTATGAAGACCTACAACAGCTCATAGAACTAACACCAAAAAATGATGTCCTCATCATCATAGGGGACTGGAATGCTAAAGTAGGAAATCAAAAGGTAACTGGAATAACAGACAAGTTTGGCCTTGGAGAACAAAATGAAGCAGGGCAAAGGCTAACAGAGTTTTGTCAAGAGAACACGCTGGTCATAGCAAACACCCTTTTCCAACAACCTAAGAGGCGTCTCTACACATGGACATCACCAGATGGGCAACACCGAAATCAGATTGACTATATAATTTGCAGTCAAAGATGGAAAAGCTCTATTCAGTCAGTAAAAACAAGACCTGGAGCTGACTGTGGCTCAGATCATGAGCTACTCATTGCAAAATTCAGACTTAAATTGAAGAAAGTTGGGAAAACCACAAGGCCATTCAGATTTGACCTAGATCGCATCCCCGATGAATATACAGTAGAGGTGAAGAATAGGTTTAAGGGACTAGATTTGATAGACAGAGTGCCTGAAGAACTATGGACAGAGGTCCGTGACATTGTAAAGGAGGCAGCACTCACCGCCATCCCAAAGAAAAAGAAATGCAAGAAAGCAAAGTGGCTGTCTGATGAGGCTTTACACATAGCAGAGGAAAGAAGGAAAGCTAAAGGCAATGGGGAAAAGGAAAGATTTGCCCAACTGAATGCAGATTTCCAGAGAACAGCAAGGAGAGATAAGGAGGCTTTCCTGAATGAACAATGCAGAGTAATAGAGGAAAACAATAGATTGGGAAGGACTAGAGATCTCTTCAAGAAAATAGGAGAAATCAAGGGAACGTTCCATACAAAGATGGCCATGATAAAGGACAAAAACGGTAGGGACCTAACAGAAGCAGAAGAGATTAGGAAAAGATGGCAAGAATACACAGAAGAACTATACAAGAAGGACCTCGACGTCCTTGACAACCACGATGGTATAATCACTGACCTCGAGCCAGACATCCTGGAAAGCGAAGTTAAATGGGCCTTAGAAAGCATTACTAACAACAAAGCTAGTGGAGGTGATGGTATCCCAGCTGAGTTATTCAAAGTCTTAAAAGAAGATGCTGTTAAAGTGCTGCACTCAATTTGCCAACAAATTTGGAAAACACAACAGTGGCCACTGGATTGGAAAAGGTCAGTTTACATTCCAATCCCAAAGAAGGGCAACGTCAAGGAATGTTCAAACTATCGCACAATTGCACTCATTTCACACGCTAGCAAGGTCATGCTCAAAATCCTACAAGCTAGGCTCCAACAGTACGTGGATAGAGAACTGCCAGAAGTACAAGCTGGGTTTCGAAGAGGTAGAGGAACTAGAGATCAAATTGCCAACATTCGCTGGATTATGGAGAAAGCAAGAGAGTACCAGAAAAACATCTACTTCTGCTTCATTGACTATGCTAAAGCCTTTGATTGTGTGGATCACAATAAATTATGGCAGGTTCTTAAAGAGATGGGAGTACCAGACCACCTCACCTGTCTCCTGAGAAACCTGTATAAGGGTCAAGAAGCAACAGTTAGAACCGGATATGGAACAACTGATTGGTTTAGCATAGGAAAAGGAGTACGACAAGGATGTATATTGTCACCTTGCTTATTTAATTTATATGCAGAGTACATCATGCGAAATGCTGGCCTGGATGAATCACAAGCTGGAGTTAAGATTGCTGGGGAAAAGATCAATAACCTCAGATATGCAGACGATACCACTCTGATGGCAGAAAGTGAAGAGGACCTAAAGAGCCTTTTGCTCAGGGTGAAAGAGGAGAGTGCAAAAGTGGGCTTGAAGCTCAACATCAAAAAAACTAAGATCATGGCATCTGGGCCCATCACTCCTTGGCAAATAGAAGGGGAAGTCGTAGAAGTAGTGACAGACTTCACGTTCCTAGGATCCCAGATCACTGCAGATGGTGACTGCAGCCATGAAATTAAAAGACGCCTGCTCCTTGGGAGGAAAGCGATGGCAAACCTAAACAGCATGATAAAAAGCAGAGACATCACCTTGCCAACAAAAGTCCGCATGGTCAAAGCAATGGTATTCCCCGTAGTAATGTATGGCTGCGAGAGTTGGACTATAAGGAAGGCTGAGCGCCGAAGAATCGATTCTTTTGAACTATGGTGCTGGAGAAGACTCTTGAGAGTCCCTTGGACTGCAAGGAGATCAAATCAGTCAATCCTAAAAGAAATCAACCCTGACTGTTCCTTGGAAGGCCAGATCCTGAAGCTGAAGCTCAAATACTTTGGCCACCAAATGAGAAGGGAGCATTCACTGGAGAAGAAGACCCTGATGCTGGGAAAGATTGAAGGTCAAAGAAGAAGGGGACGGCAAAGGATGAGATGGTTAGACAGTGTCATCGATGCAACGAACATGAAATTGAGCAAACTTCAGCGGACGGCGGAGAACAGGAGGGCCTGGCGTGGTCTGGTCCATGGGGTCGCGAAGAGTCGGACTCGACTGTGCGACTGAACAACAACAACAGAGGGAGGTACCACTGGTGGTGCTTTGACCATTCAATTCCGGGCATGCGTGGAAAAACAAGTACACGTTGAGGCGCAGATGCGCATGCGCAAACAGAATTTTTTTTTAAAAAAAACCCCCCGACCGTGTGGCTCCTTCAGGTGGATGCTGTCTAGACAATCTACTGTGGAATGTGCACGCAGTAAGGGGAGATGTCTGGTTTTGCAACACTGGTGTAGTGGTTAAGTGCGCGGACTCTTATCTGGGAGAACCGGGTTTGATTCCCCACTCTTCCACTTGCACCTGCTGGTGTGACCTTGGGTCAGTCACAAGCTCTGGCACAGCTATTCTCTCAAGGATAGTTTCTGTCAGAAGTCCTCTCAGCCCCACCTACCTCACAGGGTGTCTGCTGTGGAGAGGGGAAGGGAAAGGAGTTTGTAAACCGCTCTGAGATGCCTTTGGGCAGTGAAGGGCAGGGTATAAATCCAAACTCTTCTCTATCTTCTTCTTCTAAAACAGATCTGGATCAAATTAGAGCTGGGCCAATGGCGGGTTTAGCTGCCCGTCTGAATGCACCCTATGAAGCAAAGAAGATGGGGAAATCAGTGGGAAAAGTGATGACCACTAACCCTTGTGAATAGCCCCGAGACAGTCTGAGAATGTCTTGAAAGGAAGCACCTGCCCAATAAATCACTACATTGAAGTTGAACCTAGAAAGTGTACCATTCAACTGTGTCCTAAACCATTTGAGTACTGCTGGACAGAAGCAGCTCACGACATGGGATGGCATTCATTTGGCTTTGGCTCCTAGAACTGCTTCACGAGGATAATGTCAACTGACTCCACTCAGTTCTCTGGGACACAATCCATGCAGCGCTCCCAGTTACCCCATCAGGACAGTATGTGAGAGACCATTCCTGGGCACTTTTACTTCACATTTAGACTATTAGTGCCCGTACTCTAGAAAGATGGACCTGAACAAAACCCTTCTTTGCTGACAGATACTTTCTCATAGAAATGAGGAAGAGTCCAGTAGCACCTTAAAGACTAACAACATTTGTGGCAGGTTACAAGCTTTCATGAGTCACTGCAACCTGACGGTTCTGCAAGCGGTAAAGCGTTTACTCTAGCCAAGGAAAAATGTTGACAAAAAATTAGGACTGTTCGAAAAGTAAAATAACTCGGCTAAACAGGAAACAGAAAAAGAAAAAGAAGGAGGAGGAGGAGGAGAAGAAGAAGAAGAAGGAGAAGAGGAGGAGGAGGAGAGGAGGAGGAGGAGGAGAAAAGGAGGAGGAGGAGGACATGAAAGCTCATGTCTTGACACAAATATTGTTGGTCTTTAAGGTGTTCCTGGACTTTTGCACTTTTCTTCTGCTACAGACAAATGCAGCTCCCCATCTTGATCTTTCTCACAGAAGTCTCCATAAAACCTAGACAGAACACCTCATTTTTTTGGTAATAGAATATACACACTGCAGTGCGCATATTGACTCATAGTTTCAGTCAATATCAAGATTTATGGGCCCTGGGGTTAAATAAATCACAATATTGACCTCCTTGTGAGCCAATAGTTGGTTAATGTGTTTTTAAAGGTGTTTTGTATTCATTTTTGGTAATAGGGCCCATCCTTCCGGTCCATACTAATTTATATTCTCTCCCCCTCTGTGTTTATTTTGTCATCTGTCTTAGCTGATGGATATCATAGTGGTAGACATTGGATTCGTTTAATGAATGCCAAGTAGAAGACATCCAGTTGCAGGTATCAGTCCATTACGGAGACAGAAGGAGTCTTTTTCACAATCAACTTGCTTACAGAGGGAGGGAAACAGACTAATACAAGAAAGCTCCTGCTTCCTATTTTCTTTCCTTGTTTTTTTGAGTGCTTACATTTTCCAGAGGAACAATATTCTTAATTCCATAAGAACATAAGAGCCCTGCTGGTTAAGGCCAGTGGTCCATCTAGTCCAGCATCTTGTCTCATACAGTGGCCAACCAGTTCCTCTGGATGGCCAACAGCAGGGCAGAGAGGTTGAGGCCTTCATAAGAACATCAGAAGAGCCCTGTCTGGATCAGACCAATAGTCCATCTAGTTGAGCATCCTGTCTCTTACACAGTGGCCAACCAGTTCCTCTGGAGGGCCAACAGCAGGGCAGAGAGGCCGAGGCCTTCACAAGAACTTAAGAAGAGCCCTGCTGGATCAGACCAGGGGTCCATCTAGTCGAGCATCCCATCTCACACAGTGGCCAACCATTTCCTCTGAAGGGCCAACAACAGGGCATAGAGGCTAAGGCCTTCATAAGAACATAAAGAAGAGCCCTGCTGGATCAGACCAGGGGTCCATTTAGTATGTCAAGGGCTGGAGTGCGGGCGGAGCGAGAGAGGAATAGTCCGGGTCCAGTCCAAGGTCAAAAACTGGGAGGCAGGGAAACAGGAGCCAAGTACCAGAGTCCAGAGCACAAACCGAAAGCGTAGTTGTCAGGGCTAGGGTCAAGGAGCTGAGAGTTCAAAGCAGGAAACAGGAACCGGGAACACGGGCGAGATGGGTGCAGAGCGTCGTCAAGCTGACTAGTTGCTGGCATGAGGAACCAACAGGGAGCGGGGTGCTAAGTACCCCTCCGGGGCTGTTGTCAATTAGCGGCCAGTGCGTGTGTCCCGGCTCCTGTTAGAACTCAGGGCTGAAGGACCACCTGTTGCACAGGCATGCCTCTCGCCGCCGGGATGCCAAGTCCCGCTGGCGCTGGTCTCGCAAACGGGCCACCGGTGGGGCAAATCCAGGGGGCTGTCTAACGTGCGTTGTTCCACCCCAGCTGTTGCCAGAGCAAGCTCCGCGGCTTCACTGGGGTCAGGTGTAGATTCTGCTAGAGCCGGGAGCTCAGCAGTACTCAGGACTTCAGCTGGGGCTGTGAGCTCATCCTCAGCAGTAGTCATGACATAGTCGGGTTGCCAGGTCCCTGGGGGAGGCGGGGGTTTGCCCGCTCAATGGGCCCCTTACCCACCATCCTGGATCAGGCCACCATGGGAAACCCCACCCCCAAAGTGCTGGGATCGTGGTGATGTGCCTTCCCGGGGCAACAGAAAACAACTCCTCTGCCTCCTCTACGTGACAGCCCTTCAAGCACTTGAAGCTGGTTATCACAGAAACAATTCCTTTAATGGCATTTCACGAAAGGAAAAAACATAATATCTGAGAGATCAGAAACCAGATTCTGCATAAAAGACGATTCCGTTAAAATTACCCTACGTTAAACGCTTACAGGGTTTTGCTACGTATAGAGGCAGCAGCCAATTAAAAACTTCGCCACTAGTTCAGTTTAAGTATTCTGCAGTGCTATTTAACAAAAATAGTAGTTTGTTCAGCCTGGGACAATCTGACACATGACCCAAAATCGGTGATAGAATTTGTTGCCTAATTCCGGCAAAATGACGACATTCGACCAGCACTTGGTACACTGTTTCAATAGATTCACATGTGCAAGGGCAAAGTCCGTTGGCAAAGGGAATACCCTGGAATCTTCCAAACAAAATTGCCGAGTGTAAAAGAAGATGGTTATCGTATCACCTCTCAGCCATCTCCTCTCCAGGCGAAACATACCTCTGGTTCCCCCGGTTCAAATTGAGGTATTTAACGGATACGGTAGTTGTATGCACACCACCCCTTTCGACAGTAGCATCGTGGCCTCTCATATTTACTATGCTTGGCTAGATTTTTGAATATACTGAAATTTACCTTTGGTTTGTCAGCCAAAAAATAAATAAATAAAAATCTGGTATCTTTATATTATGGATTACCATAGTAAGAGACTTCATAGACACTTTTCAAACGACCTCGGCCCTTCAGGTACTTGAGGAACTGGAGATATTTGGGCGGCAAGGTCTTTCCTCGCCCCTTGAAAACAGCAGTCTAGAGGTTCAGCGCACCGGTGTTATTAGACAATGCGCCATCTCGCTAGATTCTAACCAAGTGTTAACTCATCAACATTCACCGCCTCTACCGTAGCATGAAGGAGAAAAACACCTCACAAACAGAAGCTATAGAGGAGAAAGAAGGAGAGGGAGGGAGAAGGGGAGAGCGTTGAGGGGAATTACACATTCTTTGAGCTGACCCGGGGAAGACGGGCTGAAATAGCCTGCAGCTCTTTATTTATGAGAATAATTCCCGCCAGTGATCTCTTGCCCTGCGCTGTCCTGAACATTGAATCAGAAATATAACCTAGGTGGTGTTCGAATATCCCACTCAAGGGCAGTGCAGTGAACAACAGTCTTCGGGAGGAAGACAGGGGAAGGTAAGGATGGATTAAAATACTGCACGCCTTTTTTCTCTGTATCAAGCGTCGCGTCCTGCCATCTCCGCGCCCTTTAAACTCTTCACCCCCCCAAGTTATTGCCTCACCCTTTTCACTCACTATACTAAGCCTAAAAGGTAAAGGTAAAGATTTCCCTTGCTCGAAAGCCAGTCGAATCCGACTCAAGAATTGCGGTGCTCATCTCCGTTTCAAAGCCGATGAGCCAGCGCTGTCCGAAGACGTTTCTGTGGTCATGTGGTGGGCATGACCAAACTAAGCCTACTGGTTTGCTTATTGTTGCCCGCAAGCAGCCTGCCATAGGGGTCTTAATTATGTGATATGCCCGACATGAGTTGGGTCTCAGGTGTGTGACCAGACTGACAGGCAGATGGGTAAGAACATCAGAGAAGCCAATGTCGGATCAGGCCAACGGACCATCCAGTCCAACACTCTGCGTCACACAGTGGCCAAAAATACCAAGGGCCATCAGGAGGTCCAGCAGTGGGGCCAGGACACTAGAAGCCCCCCCCCTTTAAGAGCAAGAAAATAGCGGGAGTGAATTCTAACTGAGCTTCCCTGCCTCCCGCGTCCCATTGCAAGCTGAGGTTCATGGCAGATGGCAGACTCTTGGGGAAAGCTGGGGGGAGAACTCACCTTAAAAAGAGCCGTGAGGTGGGGGAAGGAGATTCCTGTTTCCCTCCCACCCTGCTTTCACCTGTGTTCCAGGTCCATAACCACAGGGGGGCATTTGGGGGCAATGCCCCCCCACAGATGAGTGCCGCCCCTCAGACGAAAAAAATAAAAAACCCTTCAAAATGTAAGATGCATGCGGGGTTTCAAAAATGACCCTGGGCACAGTCAGGGAAGCTTCAGTCTCATGTTGTTTTTTTCAGGCCAAAAAAAAAAAATCGTTTTTTTTTTTTAAATGCAAATAAAACAAAATTGCAAAACAAAACAAAGCAAAATTGCAAAATGCAAAAGAGAGTCCCTTCCCCTCCCTGGCTTACATGGAAGAGCAGCCCGGAATCGAGTCTCTCCAATCGAAAGGACGAGAGGAGGGCTAGAGGTCGCAGTGGGGTTGGAGTGACTTCTTCTTCTGTTTGGTGCAGTGGTCATGTGTGCGGACGCTAATCTGGGAGAACCGGGTTTGATTCCCCGCTCCTCCACTTGCCCCTGCTGGTGTGACCTTGGGTCAGTCACAAGCTCTGGCACAGCTGTTCTTGAAAAAGAGCAGTTTGTGTGAGAGTTCTCTCAGCCCCACCTACCTCACAGGGTGTCTGTTGTGGGGAGGGGAAGGGAAAGGAGTTTGTAAGCCGCTCTGAGACTCCAAGTGAAGGGCGAGGTATAAATCCAATCTCCTCCTCCTCCTCCTCCTCCTCCTCCTCCTCCTCCTCCTCCTCCTCCTCCTCCTCCTCCTCCTCCTCCTCCTCTTCTTCTTCTTCTTCTTCTTCTTCTTCTTCTTCTTCTTCTTCTTCTTCTTCTTCTTCTTCTTCTTCTTCTTCTTCTTCTTCTTCTTCTTCTTCTTCTTCTTCTTCTTCTTCATGAGGAGCTGCAGGCATAGCTGGGACAACCCCCCCCAGATCTCCCCACGCCTCACCGACCAAAATTTTCTGTCTACGCCCCTGCTGTGTTCCTTCTTAGGGAAAGCAGAGCCAGAGGCCAAAAGCCCTCTCCCCGCTGCCCTTTCCACTGGCAAAAGTGAGCTGGGAGGGAAACAGGAAGCTCCTTCCCTCCCAGTGCAAAGCTGAACAGCCTCTTTGGAAGGTTGAGTTCCCCCGATGTATTTCTCACTGCAAGCCCAGTGGCACGCTCGTGGCCCAGGACCTTCCATGTAGCTTGGCCCCTGCTCTCACCTTGTTCTCATGCCATTCTTTTCTGCTTCGAATTCCCAGCAGTCTTGGCGGAAGCTCGTCATTCCACTCCACACGGGCACTCGAATCTCACGTCGGGAGGGATGCTCAAATGCCAGCAGTTGAAAAGAGCGAGTGTCCCGTGGCACCTTTAAAGACTAACAAAATCTGTGACAGGGTAGGAGCTACCACTATTGGGTAGGTAGAACACCACCTAGGTTATGTTTCATTCTGATTCAATGTTCAGGACAGCGTAGGGCAAGAGATCACTAGCGGGAAGGCACCACATCTAGCCATATAGAATGGAAATCCATCAATTGAAAGCAAATCAGCCAGTATCATCATGCCCCTGTATAAATCATTGGTGCGACCTCATTTGGAATACTGTGTACAGTTCTGGTCGCCACACCTCAAAAAGGATATTATAGCATTGGAAAAAGTGCAGAGAAGGGCAACTAGAATGATAAAAGGGTTGGAACACCTTCCCTATGAAGAAAGGTTAAAATGCTTGGGGCTCTTTAGCTTGGAGAAACGACGGCTGAGGGGTGACATGATCGAGGTTTATAAGATTATGAATGGGATAGAGCAGGTTGAGAAAGAAGTACTTTTCTCCCTTTCTCACAATACAAGAACTCGTGGGCACTCCATGAAATTGCTGAGCAATCGGGTTAGAACAGATAAAAGGAAATACTTCTTCACCCAAAGAGTGATTCACACATGGAATTCACTGCCACAGGAGGTGGTGGCAGCTACAAGCATGGACAGTTTCAAGAGGGAATTAGATAGACATATGGAGCAGAAGTCCATCAGTGGCTATTAGCCACAGGGTATAGATGGGGCAGGTGATGCACTCTATTCTTGGTGCTGGAGGGGGCAGCAGTGGGAGTCTGTTGTGGGGAGGGGAAGGGAAAGGAGATTGTTCTGAGACTCTTTTGGGTAGTGAAGGGTGGGGTATAAATCCAGTCTCCTCCTCCTCCTCTTCTTCTCCTTCTCCTTCTTCTCCTTCTTCTTCTTCTCCTTCTCCTCCTCCTCCTCCTCCTCCTCCTCCTCCTCCTCTTCCTCCTTCTTCTCCTCTTCCTCTTCTTCTTCTTCTTCTCCTTCTCCTCCTCCTCCTCCTCCTTCTCCTCCTTCTTCTTCTTCTCCTCCTCCTCCTCCTTCTCCTCCTCCTCCTCCTTCTCCTCTTCTTCTTCTCCTCCTCCTTCTTCTTCTCCTCCTCCTCCTCTTCCTCTTCTTCTTCTCCTTCTTCTCCTCCTCCTCCTCCTCCTCCTCCTCCATCTTCTTCTTCTCCTTCTCCTTCTCTTCTTCAAACAGCCACAAACGGCTCTATGAACTGTCAAGCTGATTGCTGAAAAATCGGCTCTCTGTTCACAGCTGACTAACAGAAGTGAGCCAAACTGCTGGCTTTTGCTTGGAGACATATCGAGATGGGAAGCTGTGTTAGTCTGTCTGCAGCTGTAGCAAAGCCCAAGTCCGTGAGCGTCTTAAAGACTAACAAAATGTGTGGCAGGGTAGAAGCTCTTGCGAGTCACTGCTCACCCCTTCAGATGCCAAGGCTGATGGATTTCCCTCCTGTACAGCTACATGGGGTGCCTTCCATGGAGATGGATCCAGATAGGGAGCCGTGTTAGTCCGTCTGCAGCAGTAGCAAAGAGCAAGAGTCCAGGAGCTACTTAAAAAATAACAAAACGTGTGACAAGATGGGGACTTTTGTGAGTCACTGCCAACGCTCCCTCTAATCTGTGGAGTCTTGTGAGCGAAATTTCTACTTTGTGAGCCCCTGGCTTTAAAGTTGTGAGCCAGCGATTTGACTACTGCATCAATTAGTTTGCTCTGGAGCCATCCTTCCTGAGCTAAAAGAAGAGAAGAGATTGGATTTATACCCTGCGTGTCACTACCCAACGGAGTCTCAGAGCAGCTTACAAACTCCTTTCCCTTCCCTTCCCCACAACAGACACCCTGTGAGGTAGGCGGGGCTGAGAGAGCTCCGACAGAAATGGCTCTTTTTCAAGAACAGCTGTGCCAGAACTATGGCTTGCCCAAGGTCATCCAACAGGTGCAAGTGGAGGAGTGGGGGAATCAAACTTGGTTCTCCCAGATTAGAGTCCGCACACTTACCCACTACCAGAGGCCTAAAAACTGTGAGCTAGCTCAGCTTAGAGAGAGCATTGGTCGCTGCTCACTTCTTCAGATACCAAGGTTAAGAACATAAGAACATAAGAGAAGCCAATGTTGAATCAGGCCAATGGCCCATCTAGTCCAACACTCTGTGTCACACGGTGGCCAAAACTACCAAGTGCCATCAGGAGGTCCAGCAGTGGGGCCAGGACACTAGAAGCCCCTCCCACTGCTGCCCCCTCCAGCACCAAGAATAGAGTGCATCACCTGCCCCAGACAGAGAGTTCCCATCTATACCCTGTGGCTAATAGCCACTGATGGACTTCTGCTCCATATGTTTATCTAATTCCCTCTTGAAACTGTCCATGCTTGTAGCTGCCACCACCTCCTGTGGCAGTGAATTCCTTGTGTTAATCACTCTTTGGGTGAAGAAGGACTTCCTTTTATCTGTTCTAACCCGACTGCTCAGCAATTTCATGGAGTGCCCACGAGTTCTTGTATTGTGAGAAAGGGAGAAAAGTCCTTCTTTCTCCACCTGCTCAATCCCATTCATAATCTTATAAACCTCGATCATGTCACCCCTCAGACCGTCATTTCTCCAAGCTAAAGAGCCCCAAGCGTTTTAACCTTTCTTCATAGGGGAGGTGTTCCAACCCTTTTATCATTCTAGTTGCCCTTCTCTGCACTTTTTCCAATGTTATAATATCCTTTTTGTGGTGTGGCGACCAGTTCCTTCTATAGGCAGAAAACGGATGCGTCGAGGGTGAAATTTCAGTGTTAAGCCCTGCTGACTGGGTTATGTGGGTGGCTGCCAAACCTTAATGTTACTTTAATGCATCTTTATGTATGTGAATTCATCTCCATGGCTGCCGATCGTGCATGCTAATGCTACGCCTCTTTATGCGACTCAGAGCCAGATGTGGGGAATCCATGAAGGTTTTAATGCAGTTAAGATTCTTGAGCGTCTCTGTCTCTTCGTTTGCACATCAGTTCTTTAATCGTGTGTGTGTTTTTTTTTAAACAAACCAACCCACGATGCAATTGTAAACAGGGTCTTTCAAAGAGGAAGGCCAGTTCTAAATACTGCCCAAATCTGCTTTTCAATTAATTGCTTTTTATTCATTTATTTAGGTGTTTTCTTTATTTAAAACATTTCTATCCTGTCTTATCTCCTCCAGTTCAAGCTGTCTGATGGTGCAACATTCGGTTGTCAGAACATAAATCTGTTTTAAAAAAATTACATATTTTCTTAAAATATAAGACTAGAGATTAACAGATAACAACCAACAGTAACACACACACACACACACACACACACACACACACACACACACACACACACACACACACACACACACATATATACACACACACACACCTTGTTCAGAGATTACAATATGTTATGTGGATATTCTTTAGGAAAAATACACAATATTAATAGAAGGAGAACAGTTTCAACACTGTTCTATATAATAGAACATATTGTTCTGTTGTGGCTCTTAGCCACAAGGTATAGGTAGGAAGTCTCGGTCTGGGGCAAGGGATGCTGTGTATTCATGGTGCTTGGGGGGCAACAGTGGGAGGGCTTCTAGTGTCCCCGGCCCCACTGCTGGACCTCCTGATGGCACCTGGTATATTTTTGGCCACTGCGTGACAGAGTGTTGGACTGGATGCACCATCGGCCTGATCCAAAGTTAAGAACATAAGAGAAGCCCATGTTGAATCAGGCCAATGGCCCATCTAGTCCAACACTCTGTCACACAGCGGCCAAAATATACCAGGTGCCATCAGGAGGTCCAGCAGTGGGGCCAGGGCACCAGAAGCCCTCCCACTGCTGCCCCCTCCAGCAACAAGAATAGAGTGCATCACCTGCCCCAGACCGAGAGTTCCCATCTATACCCCGTGGCTAATAGCCACTAATGGACTTCTGCTCCATATGTTTATCTAATTTCCTCTTGAAACTGACCATGCTTGCAGCTGCCACGACCTCCTGTTAGCTTCTCTTATGTTTTTAATACCTAAAACATATATAATACTAGTTCCAGCTCCTGCCGACCTAGCAGTTCGAAAGCAAGAAATTGCAAGTAGATAAATAGATACCGCTTCGGTGGGAAGGTAACAGTGTTCCGTGCGCCTTGGTGTTTCGTCATGCCGGCCACATGACCACAGAAACGTCTTTGGACAGCGCTGGCTCTTCGGCTTGGAAACGGAGATGAGCACCACAACCCTAGAGTCGGATTCGACTGGCTTTTGAGCAAGGGAACCTTTACCTATATAATACACAAAACAAAGTAATTAGGAGAAGACTTTTCCATGGAGTTCCTGCTTCCAACTTGACAGCCGTCTCTTGCGAATAAGATTGTGTTGATGATCTATCTTTTTTTCTTTACCTGCAATAATATCAATTTAGCAATCTTTGCTGCCTTGGGACTCCATATTTCCTCTCTCTTTGGGCTTGGATTCAAGGCCTTGCAGCTTCTGGGGGAGGGGAAAAAAGCAGAAATAAAGGTTCCTTCATTTGCAAAGTCGCAGCAGGAACATCTTTCAGTGGTTCCCCCCCACCCCGGCTGGTTCCAAGTTTTAATTGTTTTAAATAACCCAGGTGTTTTACATTTACTCTGCCATTGTATCCCACACAGGACTTTACACATTATCAGCTGCAGTACTGGACAGCTGGGTCTATGTGTGTGTCATGCTGAAGAGACCTTTTTTTTTTTTTATAACCGGATATTAAAAACTGAATCTGACGTAACCCAATCAGTTGTCAACAAGCAGTGGTGATTTCCCACTCTCCGTATTATATAAAAACAATTTCGGGGCACCCTTGACTTGCCAATTTTGACGGGGACACCAATATTAAGGGGCTTCTACGGCGGGCAGAAAGACGAAACTTGGGACACGCCCGTAGTCTCCAGTGCCTTGTTATTACGAGCAAGTCCAAAAACGGGACATTTGTTCTTCTTGAAACTCTCTACCTCCTAATGGCGGACACCTCGCCCAGAGAAGTACATGTGACAGGAAGGAGGATTGTTGGACTTCCTCCCTCCCGTGATTCCACCTCATATTGGAGCGGAGAGACTTTGCGATGGCAGCAGAAATGTAAGTATGAGGGTGAGGGGTGGTGAGAACTTTGTGGCAACGTGCTTGACAGCTGCCGTCACTCCTGAGCTGAGCCTCAGATTTCCTGCTGTCGCCATCGTCTGATTCTAACAGTGTGTCGGACAGCTTTATAGCAGCACAGTAGCCCTGGTTGTGGAACTCCAGTCCCTTCAGCACTGCACCTGCTTCTCCGTCTCTGTGGTAGGTGAACACAAGAACGTAAGAGAAGCCATGTTGGATCAGGCCAGTGGCCCATCTAGTCCAACACTCTGTGTCACACAGTGGCCAGAACCCAGTTGCCACCAGTAGGTCCACCAGTGGGGCCAGAACTCCAGAAGCCCCCTCTGCCACTGTTTGCCCCCCAAGCACCGAGAAGACAGAGCAACACTGTCCCATACAGAAGAACATAAGAGAAGCCATGATGGATCAGGCCAAGGGGTTTTTTTGTAGAAAAAGCCCAGCAGGAACTCATAAGCATAACAGGCCACACCCAACAGCAGAAATATTAGCATATTAGGCACACCCCTGATAACACAGCCCATTAGCATATTAGGCCACACACCCATACCTTCCCTTGGCTTGCCCAGGCACCCTGTAGATGTGGGGAGCCCGGGCAAGCTGGCCCTTGGACAGGACGAGGAAGGCACGGGGAGGCATTTTAATGCCTCCATGATCCTTCCAGCCCCCCCCCAGCCAGCTTGCCTCAGAGTCACTCTCCAGGCCTTCCCTCTGTAGCCATGGACACAGAGGTTTTGGCTGTAGCGGGCATGGCCAACTCTGAAGCCAGCCGGAATTCCGTTCCTGTGTGTTCCTGCCCAAAAATAGCCCTGGATCAGGCCAATGGCTCACCCAGTCCAACACTCCATGTCACACAGTGGCCAAAACCAAGGTGCCATCAGAAGGACCCCCATCAGGGCTAGAACTCCAAAAGCCCTCCCACTATTTCCCCCCAAGCACCAAGAAGATAGAGCATCACTGCCCCAGACATGAGAAAATAAGAGAAGCCAAGTTGGATCAGGCCAATGGCCCATCCAGTTCAACACTGTGTGTCACACAGTCACCAAAACCCAGGGGTCGTCGGGAAGTCCACTAGAGGGGTCAGAACTCCAGAAGCTCTCCCACAGTTGCCCCCCAAGCACCAAGAAAGCAGAACATCACTGCCCCAGACATAGTGAAAGAGATTCTGTTCTAAGGAAATGCCTGGAGGTGTACAGGAATTAAATTATACCGGGAGCCGCCACAACTCCCATAAAGCTGAATGAAAATGTGCTTTTGCGAAATAACATTGGCAATGTCAATTCAGATGAACATCAGATGGCAAGACTTTTTTTTTTAAAAAAAGCACCAAAGTGTTTATATATAAATAACTGATTGATTGGCTTGCACACTATTGATCTGAATGATTTGCTACCACGTGGGGTGCCATGGCAACAGGTGTGTATGGGGAACTAGGAAAATATGCATACCTGAAGAGCCATTTATTGCAATGTAGTATTTGAATATACGGAGAGTAACCCACCGAATTACTATGTTTAGGTGTGAAGATTGGATCATCACCATCGTCATCTGGGAAGGAGCCAGTTTGGTGTAGTGGTTAAGAGCGCGGACTCTAATCTGGGAGAACCGGGTTTGATTCCCCACTCCTCCACATGCAGCTGCTGGTGTGACCTTGGGTCAGTCACGAGTTTAATAAGTTTGTTCTCGCAAGGGCAGTTCTCGAGAGAGCTCTCTCAGCCCCACCGACCTCACACAGGGTGTCTGTTGTGGGGAGGGGAAGGGATTGTAAGCTGCTCCAGCACCCCTTCAGGTAGTGAAGGGTGGGTTATAAATCCAATCTCTCCTCCTCCTCCATTATTGTATGGCATTGTGTGTAGCATAGATCGTTTGGCAGCCAGAAATTTTAGCTCTTTAGCATTATGTACCACTAGATGGCGAGCTAGACTTGTTTTTGAGGAAAGAGATGTTTCAGAGGTGGTTTGCCATTGCCTGCCTCTGAGGCACAGCCCTGGTATTCCTTGGTGGTTGCCCATCCAAATCCTTGCCAAGGCCGACCCTGCTTAGCTTCTGAGATCTGATGATACCGGAGTAGCCTGGTCAGGGCAGGTTGGATAATGAAGAAAGCTGAAAGGGAGAAAGTAGTTTCCTTTGAAATTTGGTGTTGGAGGAGAGTTTTATGGCTACCGTGGACCACAAGGGAGACAAATCAGTGGGTTATAGACCAAATGAAGCCTGAACTCTTCCTGGAAGCTAAAATGATTTTACCGAGGCTATCGTGCTTTGGTCCCAGAATGAGAAGATAATTAGGAAAGATAATAATGCTAGGAAAAGTTGGGCACAGCAGGAAAAGGGGAAGACCCAGCATTGGAAGGATTGACTCTATCACGGAAGCCACAACCCCCAGTTTGCAAGACCTGAGCAAGGCTGTTAATGATAAGTTGTTTTGGAGGTTATTAATTCATGGGGGTCACCCGAAGTTGGAAGCGACTTGACAGCACTTAACACACACACACAACCCACTGAGCAGGTTACAGGTGGGTTTATGGCTCAGTGGTAGAGCGCCTGCTTTGTGTGCAGGAGGTCTCGAGTTCAGCCCCCCAATGCCTCCAGTTAAAAGGATCAGGTGCTTAGTAACCCGAATGTGATTGAAGAGCTATATCTGTGGTAACTATAAAGCATTTCGGTGTAGTGGTTAAGTGTGCGGACTCTAATATGGGAGAACTGGGTTTGATTCCCTGCGTCTTCACATGCAGCTGCTGGATGACCTTGGGCAAGCCATAGCTCTGTCAGAGCTGTTCTTGAAAAAGAGGAGCTTCTTGTCAGAGCTCTCTCAGCCCCACCTACCTCACAGGGTGTCTGTTGTGGGGAGGGGAAGGGAAAAGAGTTTGTAAGCCACTCTGAGACTCCGAGTGAAGGGTGGGGTATAAATCCAATCTCTTCTTCTTCTACTCTTATCCTAATAAAACTGATAAATCAATATGCACTGTTTTATATTTATATCATATGTTCATCTCATTAATTTATGCTGTACTTCTGTTGTTGTACTTCTGTACTTCTGATGTTGTGATCATCGATTTTTGTCTTAAATCTGGTTTAAATCTGCAGGAAGACATGCCAGACAAAACACGATGTAATAGTGAATTGGCCACCAGAGGGAGCAAAAGACACACAAAACAGGAAAAAGCAAGTTGAACACACAAGTGAGGAAAATGAAAATGCAGAAAAGCCCAGTGCAAAGATGATACCTGCATCCAAGGAGAAAGCAGTGAGAAAACTGTAATCATGGGACTCTCTCTCTGAATTAAAGTTATTCCTTTCTCATTGATGACTGAGTACCACATGTACACAAGGTTTTTAACAATTTACTTAGTTTATTAGCACTGTGCATTTTACAGGTGAACGGAGATAAAGGGCAAGTGGGGTACACCCCTGGATGTGATCCCTCCGCACGAACAAGTGCTTTCTTGGGGCTGCACATGAAGTGTGATCCATGCAGGATTAGGACCATGAATGCATTACCTGACAAATGCTTGCTTCTTCAGGTGTGGATCCCCAGTCTCGTCTTTTTCATCAGTTTCCTGCCAAGTGATCAGCATAACCTATCTAATGTGCATGCGCAAGGGGGTCTCAACTCATTGTCCCTGCTATGCTTAAGGGTTTTTACCTTAGATAAAATGTACTCCAATTACTGTAAATACAAAATGTTAAGGGTGTTGGAGTGAGTGACTCAGCATGCTTGGACTTGTTTTTTTTTGTGGGGGGGTGCTACATCACTATGATGTTGTAGTGGTTAAGTGCGCAGACTCTAATAATCTAGGAGAACCAAGTTTGATTCCCCACTCCTCCACTTGCACCTGCTGATGTGACCTTGGGTCAGTCACAAGCTCTGGCACAGCTGTTCCTGAAAGAGCCGTTTGTGTCAGAGTTCTCTCAGCCCCACTTACCTCACAGGGTGTCTGTTTTAGGGAGGGGAAGGGGAAGGAGTTCGCAAGCCGCTCTGAGGCTCCAAATGAAAGGCGGGGTATAAATCCAATCTCTTCTTCTTCTTCCTCCACTCACAGCTGCTGGATGACCTTAGGCAAGCCATAGTTCTGTCAGAGCTGTTCCCTCAAGGAAAGTTCTGGAAAGAGCTCTCTCAGCCCCACCTACTTCACAGGGTGTCTGCTGTGGGGAGGGGAAGGGAAAGGAGTTTGTAAGCCACTCGGAGACTCTGAGTGAAGGGTGGGGTATAAATCCAATCTCCTCCTCCTCCTCCTCCTCCTCCTCCTCTCCCTCTCCCTCCTCTCCCTCTCCCTCTCCCTCTCCCTCTCCCTCTCCCTCCTCCTCCTCCTCCTCCTCCTCCTCCTCCTCCTCTTCTTCTTCTTCTTCTTCTTCTTCTTCTTCTTCTTCTTCTTCTTCTTCTTCTTCTTCTTCTTCTTCTTCTTCTTCTTCTTCTTCTTCTTCTTCTTCTTCTTCTTCTTCTTCTTCTTCTTCTTCTGTGTTATTTCCTTGAATGGGATGCCTCTCTTTGTCTTAACTGGGGAGCGCTCCTCTGACCTCTCGCTTTGTCCTCTCCTTCTCTGCACATGGCCTTCCGTGGAGACACACATCTCGACAGGTCTCTCCTGTAGAGACAATACCCTCATACTCCCACACTCATGATGCCGGACAAGCTGGCCATTTGTGACAGGGAAAGACCTCTTTGGATTAGGCTTCTTTCTCTTCTTTTGGCTGCAATGTGAATGTGAACTGGATCTACTTGAGTAAATGTAACTTTACCTTTTTTTGCAATTTACTCCTCCAGGTGGTAATTTACTGCACTCAGTATCACACTTCTGTAACTGGGCAAAACTCTGCTATATTAACCAAATAGCCCAATAAAAGGACCTTCTGCTCCTATATAATCCCACCTAATTTTGGTGCTCCCCCATCTTCAGATCATAGAATCATTGAATGTTAGAGTTGGAAGGGACCTTGCAGGTCATCTAGTCCAACCCTTTGCACTCTGCAGGAGCGTAGCTGAAAGATAGCCCTACATACCTACAACATACCCAAAAGATGGTCGTCCAGCCTCCGCTTGAAAATGTCCAGGGAAGGAGCATCCACCTCCTCCCAGAGACAGTCTGTTCCACTGCTCAACCACTCATATGTAAAGGCCTCTTCTGTTGTGGTTCCCCAATGTGGGAATGCCTCCCACCCTTCTGCCTGTTACCCAAGCTGCTGAGTTTTGAGTGGTGGAAAGTGCGGTGAAGTCACAGCCGACTCAGCTTTTTCAAGGCAAAAGATGTAACAGAGGTGGTTTGCCATTGCCTGCCTCTGCGTCACAACCCTGGACTTCCTCGGTTGTTTCCCATTCCAAGTCCTAACCAGGGTTGACCCTGCTTAGCTTCCGAGATCAGGTAAGATCAAGCTAGCCTGTGACATCCAGGTCAGGGCAGAGGTAGGTTGCCATTGCCCGCCTCTGCGTAACAACCCTGGACTTCCTCGTTGGTCTCCCATTCAAATACTAACCAGGGTCGACCCTGCTTAGCTTCTGAGATAAAATGAGATTAAGCTAACCTGGGACATCCAGGTCAGCACAGAGGTGGTTGGCCATTGCCTACCTCTGCTTAGCAACCCTGGACTTCCTAGGTGGTCTCCCATCCAAATACTAACCAGGGTTGACCCTACTTAGCTTCCCAGATCAGATGAGACCAGGCTAGTGTGGGCCATCCAGGTCAGCAGCAGTCAAGAGCTTTTTGCCATTCTTCCCATTGTTTGAAAACAAGTATTGATTCTCACCCCTTTTCCTTCAGACTTGGGTGGTGATAGCTCGAGTATTTCATTCACAATTCTTCCTGCTTTTCATTTTTAACTCTGAAGATAGGCAGTCAGTCAATCTATACTACGGCCCGCGGGCCATACAGAAGCAGAACAAACGGCGTTCAGTAATTAATCGCCTAAAATTATATAGTTCTACATAACTCTTAAGAGCGTTTATTGCTGCCTCTTTTTTTCGGATGGTGTCTGATCACATTCGATAAAGTGAACGTCTCAGATTTCAGTTTCGTTTTAGCGAAATTTCAGGCGGCTTTTTCTTTTCTTTTTCTTTTTTAATAGTATGACTTAATTTTGTGCACACATAGTTGTTCCCTCTAAGCTGTCACATCTTGTGAGCAAAAATTCTACTTTGTGAGCTACTGGCATGAAACTTGTGAGAGAACTATTTGACTACAGCATAAATTAGTTTGCTCTGGGGTCATCCTTCCTGAGCTAAAGCGAAAATGTATGAGCCGGAGAGGCTAAAAAACTGTGAGCTAGCTCACACTAACTCAGCTTAGAGGGAACACTGAGAAATACACACACACACACACACACACACACACACACACATATATATCTCAGAAATTTCCATAGTGGGTAACAATAACAGGATAAACAATGACAATACAAGGGTATTTAAAGCATAATATGTAGAACAATTTCATGTGTCAAGCATTAATTAAAACATTTCAGTAGACCATGTTTAGAGTGTCAAAAATCGAAGCATACTTTTCTTTGATTGCCAAGTATTCTAGAAAAGGGAGCCAGATTGGTATGCATTTTGATATAAAAGAAGCGGTGTTTTTTGATGAGACAGAGTCAGTAAAGTCCTGCATAACATGCAGAACTCAAATACTTTACTCAACCAGTCTGAGATAGTTAATTTCATATTGTTCCTCCAAGATTTGGCTAACAGAAGTCTAGCTGCTGCACAAAGAAGCTATGTTAAACCTTTGTGAAGTGTTCGTGAGGAGCTGACCTGTACTTAGTATGAGTAGTTACGCTAGTAGTGGTAATCTGGACACTACTGTAGATATGTTGTATGACCAAATGCCAAAATTATTGAACATGTGTCCAGCTCCACCAGCAGGGCCAGGATGAGCTTGTGGGCACTCCATGAAGTTGCTCAGCAGTCAGGTTAGAACGGATAAAAGGAAGCACTGCTTCACCCAAAGAGTGATGAACACATGGAATTCACTGCCACAGGAGGTGGTGGCAGCTACAAGCATGGACGGCTTCAAGATGGAATTAGATAAACATATGGAGCAGAGGTCCATCAGTGGCTATGAGCCAGAAGGTATAGATAGGAACTCTCAGTCTGGGGCAAGTGATGCTCTGTATTCTTGGTGCTTGGGAGGGGATCAACAGTGGGAGGGCTTCTAGTGTCCTGGCCCCACTGGTGGACCTCCTGATGGCACCCGGTATTTTTGGCCACTGTGTGACACAGAGTGTTGGTCTGGATGGGCCGTTGGCCTGATCCAACATTGGCTTCTCTTATGTTCTTATGTCTGGGGCAGTGATGCACTGTATTCTTGGTGCTTGGGGGGGGGGTTAACAGTGGGAGGGCTTCCAGTGTCCTGGCCCCACTGCTGGACCTCCTGATGGCGCCTGGTATTTTTGGCCACTGTGTGACGCAGAGTGTTGGACTGGATGGGCCGTTGGCCTGATCCAACGTTGGCTTCTCTTCTGTTCTTATGTTCTGATGAGCCAACCTCCCTGCATCCTCCAGGCTGCTTTTAATGATGTGGTTTTCAATCGATTAATCAAGTCAATAATCTATGACGGTCACGGTCCAGTAGAACAGAACATACATTTTGGTTATAAGAACAGATACCCCATCTTCCATTAAAATACATATCAAAAGGCAAATACATATCACTGAATCGGCAACACATCTCAGTAGACTTCAGCAGCTGCACAGACCCTCACAACTCTATCGGAGGTTTCAGATTCAAAGTCTGCAAGGGGAAAGGTAGTATACTTTCCCTTCAATCTCCCCAGGAAATTGAGGATGGGTGTGATAAATATATATCTCAGGTCACTTGGGAACAGGGAATGCCGTAGCATGTGTCAGTCTGTTTCAATTTCCCCAGCAGTGTGAGGGTATAAACACTCATGAAGTGTGCACCATGGTAAAGGTAAAAGTAAAGGTTCCCTTGCTCGAAAGGCAGTCGAATCTGACTCTAGGGTTGAGGTGCTCATCTCTGTTTCAAAGCTGAAGAGCCAGTGCTGTCCGAAGACATTTCCATGGCCATGTGGCCAGCGTATCTAAACACCAAGGCGCACGGAATGCTGTTACCTTCCCACCGAAGTGGTACCTATTTATCTACTTGCAATTTCTTGCTTTCGATCTGCTAGGTTGGCAGGAGCTGGAACTAGAGACGGGAGCTCACTCTGTCACACGGCACTCTCGGGTCTCGAACTGCTGAACTACTGACCTTCCATAGCCTGCAGTTCAGCGTCTTAACCACTTAATAAGGTGGATGGAAGAACGTTGATATGGACCAGAGTGAAAGCTATCCTGCCTTTGGAAACCAATCAATTAGCTAAATAGATTGACAATACCAATTTCTAGCTCCTGAAGTGATGGTCTTTCGCCCCGGAACTGAAATGGTGTCGAAGTCCAAGGTCCCGAATTCTTTGCTTCATTTTAGACTTCACTTTGGAATATGGTGCGTTTTTATTGTGGTTTGATTTTGATACTGTTTTTGAGAGTTTTACTTTTGCATTGTTTGCCTTGAACTAGAAACTGCCACAACCTTTCTCGGAGAGAGCAGCGGGGAACATATGTTAAACGCATGAATATTTATATGCAGATGCATTTTTCATCGTTTCTGTTCATTATATTTTAAGTGGGGTGGAATATAATTAGCCTTCCTACATACAGTAAGGCGAAGGTGTTTTTCTTTAAAAAAAAAAATTGCCAAGACAGCCGAGATTCTGCAGTTTGTCTCCTTGCAAAGTCTAGCATGAAGCTTTCAGACCGAGAGAGCGCTAGCATGCTTTTGTCAAGCAGGCACGGACAAGTTGAGCATTAACTGAACAGAACGACAGAGCTCCTTTTCAGGTTCTCACACCCTCCAGGTCAGAACTAAATCCCCTATTAATTAAACAGAAATTATAGTTGAAATAAATCACTTGGCGAAAGAAACCCACTGTGGAATTATATATATATTTTTTGAAAGATGATTGCAATAATTAAACATTCTGTGTCTGGTGACATTTTAGATAACTCTTAAAATGCCAACCGGCGCTGATATTTGAAATGGTTTCGGCAATGGAAATCATGACGTATCCCGCTGAGGATTTAAAGTAAACTGTATTGTCTGGAAAGTATTTTTTTTTTAATAACTGGAGCTCGTACTTGATTAGGAGTTCCTTGGAGGAAATACAGTTTTGCATGAAGATTGAACTTTTAATAGTACATTTGTGTGCATGTGTGAGCACGCATGTGTGTGTTTTGCTGTTTTGTTGTTGTACAGTCGCACAGTCGAGTCCGACTCTTCACAACCCCATGGACCAGATCACGCCAGGCCCTCCTGTCTTCCACTGTCCTCTGAAGTTTGCTCAATTTCATGTTCATTGCATCGATGACACTGTCTAACCATCTCATCCTTGGCCGTCCCCTTCTTCTTTGACCTTCAATCTTTCCCAGCATCAGGGTCTTCTCCAGTGAGGGCTCCCTTCTCATTTGGTGGCCAAAGTATCTGAGCTTCAGCTTCAGTGTCTGGCCTTCCAGCGAACAGTCAGGGTGGATTTCTTTTAGGACTGACTGATTGGATCTCCTTGCAGTCCAAGGGACTCTCAAGAGTCTTCTCCAGCACCATAGTTCAAAAGAATCTATTCTTCGGCGCTCGGCCTTCCTTATAGTCCAACTCTCGCAGCCATACATTACTTTTGCTCCTATTGGAAGTTCATTTTGGGAATGGTAGAGAGAGACTAGAATAATCTGTGGGTCATTTCACGACTTTAACCATCCGCTGTAGTTTCCTATTTTATATCCCGCTTCCACTTTCATGCCCTTCTAAAGTCCTTTATTTCTTGGAGATCTTTGATTTGTACTGGGGGCCAGTGGCTGGGGTGGAAGTAGGATTGGCCAGCTCCAACTTAGGACGTTCCTAAAGATTTGGGGCCAGTGTCTGGGGAAGGGTGGAGTTTGGGGAGAGAAGGGAGTTTGGTGCGGATATGATATCACACTAGGACACCTGTTTCTGCTAGACTCTATGGTATACTACAGAGTTTGCCCTTCACGGGGTGCCATTTCCTCCAGGGGAATTGATCTCTGCAGTCTGTGAATGGGTTGGACCCCATCTTGAGGTTGATAAACCCAAGTGGAAGGCGTTTGAGCGGGATTCCCCTCCCACCACAGACCCCCCACCACTTGGCCCTCCATGCTGTTGTGGTTCCTTTGGGGAACTACCCTTTACAAAAGAGTCAGAATCTGGGATATCATTGTTCTCAATGTATAAAGCCAGGCCATCCACGTATGGCACGGTCATGACAGCGGTGTCTGTGAAGAATGCAAGAAATGTGCCGTCCTTAAAAGGAGCAGACTGTTTATTTACTTACGTTCTTTGTGCATCATCTGCCTTTCTTGCTGAGATGCAAGGTGGATTACAGAACTAAAGAAAATGCAATAAACAACAGTGCTAACGCGTCCCATGAACGATGCAATAAAACTGGATCACACAGTTAGAGAACAAGGCAATAAACACAGTTTAACACACCCAATAAACTGGACTGTACAATTAGAGAACTATCAAATAGAAACATTATAATATATCTGAGGAACAATGCCGCATGAGGGAGGGAGAGAAAAGAAAACTGTCTAAAATTTTCACTAACAATGAAGAACTACGATCCTGTCCTCCAGTATAGAAAGTCGCATTCTGCATAATTGTGTTTTACTACATCCATCTTCCCTTTGTAGCTGTGGGGGAAAAGTTGATTCATAACTATTCCCATCATGGGGAACATGTTGATTCCTAAATATTCCCACCCCAGGAAAAATGTCGATTCCCAAATATTCCTGCCACTGGAAAAAAAAACACCTTGTTGATTCCTCAATATTTCTCCCATGGGAAAAAAGTTGCTGCCTAACTATCCCTATCCTGGATACACCGAGCTTCATGCTATGCCACCTTGTCATTGACCCACAGTAAAGCCCATGAAAGCCACCAGAGGAGACACTTTCTTCCATATTTCTTTTAATTCCCCCCCCACAAGATTTGCAGTAGCGTGATCATTATTACTGTTCTAGGTTGTGAGTTGTGTGAGGTGATAAATCACTGGGCATGTGAGGAAACAGGGTTGGCATGTGGACCGGAGTGCTAGTTTCCTTCCCCCTAGGCTGGTGGCACCAAATTACTTTGCTCTGATCAGCTTCCTGCGGGGACAACAGAACACAAAGCCACAAATGTCTTTGAAGCATTTCCAGGATCTGTACCGGCATCCTACAGAGACAGGCAGATAGCTGGGAAAGTGGCTTGTCTCTTCAGCGTGCAGTAGAACATTACAACTGATGCATGGCTGTGCATACAACTGCCCCACATGTATGCTCTACTTTGCAAGCAATGGCAAAGACCAGGGATTGCACTGCCAGCTTTTGATCCTTACGGGAGTTTGTACAGAAAGAAGAAGAAGAAGAAGAAGAAGAGGAAGAGGAGGAGGAGGAGGAGGAGGAGATTGGATTTATAACCTGCCCTTCACTTGGAGTCTCAGAGCAGTTTACAATCTCCTTTCCCTTCCTCTCCCCACAATAGACACCCTGTGAGGTAGGCGGGGCTGAGAGAGCTCTTTTGAGGACTGTCCTTGAGAGAACAGCTCTGAAAGAACTTGTGACTGACCCAAGGTCACACCAGCAGCTGCAAGTGGAGGAGTGGGGAATCAAACCCGGTTCTCCCAAATTAGAGTCTGCGTTTCTAACCACTGTACGAACTGGCTCTCCCACTGCCATGGAAAGAACAGCTTTTGCCCCCAGGAAACAGAGGTGGTGGGCATGTAGGACCTAGACATTTCAAGACTGATCGGAGACTCCAGGTCTTTGTAGGCAAGGAAGACATTACCACTGGCCAGCAGGAGTGTAAAGGAAGTCCACTTCAAGTCATCTGTCATTCTAAACAATGGCATATTATTATTTATTGGTTTCAGTGGAAACAATAGTTTCCCCCACCACTCAGCTGTGTTGGGCAAGAGCGAATAAGGTCGAATCTGCATTTGCATTTTTAAATCAGTTTCGGGCTGCTGTGATGCTGCCTTTCTCTATGCTTGATGGAGTCACCGCAGCACGAAACTGATTTAAAAATGCAAATGTGGATTCGACCTAAGTCTGATTTTGGTTTCATCTGCATCATTTTAGAAAACTACACAGTGGTGGAAACTGCTGTCAACTCACAGTTGGCTTATGTTGGTGGCCCTGGAAGGTTTTCACGGCAAGAGGTGGTTTGCCATTGTCTGCCCCCGTGCTGTGACCCTGGACTTCCTTGGTGGTCTCCGTTCCAAATACCAATCAGGGCAGACCCTGCTTAGATCCTGAGATTGGACAAGATTGGGCTCGCGTCAAATTTTTGTTAGAGGACTACCAAATGGACAAGATAGTCAAAATACAATGATTAATTGGATGAAAGATATAGGAACAAATATAGAGTTAGATCAATGGGATTTGATGTGGAAGTCTGTGAAAAATATGAGATCAATCTCATATAAAGAGAATGTCTATAAGATGTTTTATAGGTGGCACTGGTCACCAGACAAGATATCGAAATGTGTTAAAAACTGTTCAAATCAGTGTTGGAAGTGTAAAGCCAATATGGGAACATTCTACGATATGTGGTGGAAATGCACTAAAGCACAAAAATATTGGTGATCTTGCGAGAAACCATAGGCAAAGAACTTGTATTAAAACCAGAGACTTTTTTATTAAATATAATACTGAAGGCATACAAATCCAATGATAGATATTTGTTATCTTATATAATTTCAGTTGCGCGTATTCTGTGGGCAAGAAATTGGAAATCTGACACTATACCCTCTAAGGAGGAATTAATTTGTAAAATTCTAGATCTCTCCCAAATGGACGATTTAAGTTTAAGACTGCAAAATCGAGACTCGAAAGTACATGTAAATAGATGGTCTAGACTTTATAGTTGGATAGAAAAATGTATTGAGACCTAAAGACTCTGTAAATATATGGATATGATCTTGTAAAGAATATGTTTTTGTTGGTATTGAAAAACCCTAAAATAAACTGGGGGAAAAAAAAACGACTGGGCTCGCCTGGGCCATCCAGGTCAGGGGAGAAAACTCCAAGAGCGTCTTTTAATACAGGGACGGAAATGTCTTGTAGTGGTGAATCGATCTGATTATTGTTTCCAGAAGCTTCGGGGGGAAAGACCTGACCAGGTCCAACTCCACCCCTTTCCCTGGACCCTTTCGAGAAAAGTTATCAAAGGATCTCAGCCCTCATCCACAGGATCCACCCTCCCAAATTTTAGACAGAGAGCAGAAAGCATCCCTCTCTTATAGATAATTGGGAGGGGCTGTGGCTCAGTGGTAGAGCATCTACTGGGCGTGCAGAAGGTCCCAGGTTCAATCCTTGGTATCTCCAGTTAAAAGATCTGGCAGTAGGTGATGTGAAAGACCTCTGCCTGAGACCTTGGGAAGCAGCTGCCAGTCTGAGTAGACGACACTGACCTCAAAGGTGAGGGACTTCAGCTCAGTGGCAAAGCATCTGCGTGGTACGCAGAAGGTCCCAGGTTTGATCCCCGGCATCTCCAGTTAAAAGAACCAGGCAGTTGGTGATGTGAAAGACCTCCGCCTGAGACCTTGCAGAGCGGCTGCCGGTCTGAGTAGGCGATACTGACTTTGATGGACCCATGGTCTGATTCAGTATCAGGCAGTTCCATGCGTTCATGAGTGTGTTCATGTGATTTAAATTCTCATGTGCAGAAGAAGCTTAAGGAGGTCTCACTTGGTAATTCTTCTCTTTCTCGCGACCCTCAAGTTAAGAGAGAGGATGGCTCATTCTTTTTTTAAAAATGCCTTACTTCCCTGTGATTCATTTCTTCTGGAAAATTAATCGTATTAACATATAATCAGAATGCAAAGCATTAGGCATTAATATAACATTACTAACATAATTGATCTAACAACATCAGCAACCTCGACACAGAGTGTACTCCATCTTTCTGTGTTCTACCTCTGAGGATGCCAGTCACAGCTACTGGCGAAACGTCAGGTCCTACAATGCCAAGACCACGGCCACACAACCCGGAAAATCTACAGCAACTAACATCAGCAACTATTAAAGAATATCCACCCCCTCACACACACAAAGGAACAAAACATCTGCCATAACAGCAAAAGAAGAAAAAGAACTCCCTACCAAATTTCAGAGAATTATACATAACCAAATAATCCATGAAGCCAGCGTGGTGAAGTGGTTAAGAGTGGGGGACTCTAATCTGGCGAGCTGGGTTTAATTCCTCATTCCTCCATGTGCAGCCTGCTGGGTAACCTTGGGCTAGTCACAGTCCTCCCAGAACTCTCTCAGCCCCACCCCAAAGCAACTGCAGGCTGCTTTTAGACAAAGCCTGCTGGTTGACCCTGGGCCAGTCACAGTTTCTGTTAGAACTTTCTCTGCCCCACCTACCTCACAAGGTGCCTGTTGTAGGGAGGGGAAGGGAAGGCGATCGTAAGCCGCTTTGAGACTATATGTTGTCGAAGGCTTTCACAGCCCGAGTTCATTAGTTGCTGTAGATTTTCCACGCTGTGTGGCCATGGTCTTGGCATTGCAGGAGCTGACGTTTCACCAGTAGTTGTGACTGGCATCCTCAGAAGTATAACACAGAAAGATGGAGTACGCTCTGAGTCAGTGTGAGAAGAAAAATGGTAGGCAGGTAATTTATATCTACCCTGGAAGGTGGGGTAGGGCTGAGTCATTATCTTGTAGGAGTTCTCCAGGCTATGACCATGCGAATGGAGGAGCTTTCCTGAGGAGGTTCTTTTGTCTATGGATTGGTTCCTGAGGAGGTTTCCTGATTCCTGAGGAGGTTCTTTTGTGTGTGGAATGGCTATTGAAACTCTAATTTTATCTGTAGTGCTATTGTCAGCTGTAGAGCATTTTGTGTTTTTTTCAGGACAGGAAGTGCATGCCCTATTTATTTTAAAACTCTCTTCTTTCCTGTTGAAATGGTGTTTCCATTTATGAATTTCAATGGCTTCCCTATGTAATATGACATGGTAATTGGAAGTGTTGTCCAGTCTTTCAGTGCTTTGAGACTCCTTAAGATAGAGGAAAGCAGGGAATAAAAACCACTCCTCCTCCTCCTCTTCTTCAACTTCATCAGATTGCCATCTTTAATCTGATCATAATAAGCTAGCTATCATATACTCGATTGATTTCGCAAAACACATTCGCCAAAACTAACGACATACCTAACTTAACACCTATCTTACCTTCAGTGTTCCCTCTGAGCTGAGTTAGTGTGAGCTGGCTCACAGTTTTTTAGCCTCCAGCTCACACCTTTTCATCTTTGCTCAGGAAGGGGGACTCCAGAGCAAACTAACTGATGCAGTAGCCAAATGGCTCACTCACAACTTTGCCAGTTAGTTGCTCTAGATTTTCCGGGTTGTGTGGCCGTGGTCTTGGCATTGTAGGACCTGACATTTCTCCATTAGCTGTGACTGGCATCCTCAGAGGTATAACATAGAAAGATGGACTGGAGTACTCTCTGTGTCAAGGTGAGCAGAAAAATGGTAGGAGATTGAAGAAGAAGAGATTGAATTTATACCCCGCCCTTCACTGCCCAAAGGCATCTCAGAGCGGCTTACAAACTCCTTTCCCTTCCCCTCCCCACAACAGACACCCTGTGAGGTAGGCGGGGCTGAGAGAACTTCTGACAGAAACTGTCCTTGAGAGAACAGCCATGCCAGAGCTTGTGACGGACCCAAGGTCACATCAGCAGGTGCAAGTGGAGGAGTGGGGAATCAAACCCTGTTCTCCCAGATTACAGTCCGCGCACTTAACCACTACACCAAACTGGCTCTCTGGATTTAACCCCCGTCCCTCACTACCCGAAGGAGTCTCAGAGCGGTTTACAAACTCCTTTCCCTTCCCCTCCCCACAACAGACTCTCTGTGAGGTAGCTGGGGCTGAGAGAGCTCTTTTGAGGACTGCTCATGAGAGAACAGCTTCGAAAGAACTTGGAACTGACCCAAAGTCACCCATCTAACTGCACTTGAGTGGGGAATCAAACCTGGTTGTCCCAGAATTAGAGTCTGCACTCCTAACTACTACACCAAACTGGCTCGAACTGCTGAGTTACCGACCTTCCAGTCTGCAGCTCAGCGTCTTAACCTCTGAGCCACTGCGGCCCCTATACGATATAGAACGTATGCCAGTCAAGATCTGAGTGGCTCATATCTATCCAATTTTACAGGAAGGGATCAGAGACATACTCCCATGTGAGTCTGGGGCCTTCAGCCGCCCTGTGCTCAGACAACGTTCAGTCCAAAGAGAGAAACCGTCTACACCTGTGACATTCGTTTCGTAAGAACTGGCGTGCTTTAAAAAAACCTGTGTGCATCTTGTTCTTCCCAGTATGTACATTCTAAACTTAATCACGTCGTCGTCATCTTCTTTTTTTTTTTAAAGTCTGAACTAGTACCCACCTGCTCGCAGCTAAAGCCCAAAGTCTGAAATTCCAGTTTGTTGACCTTAACTTTCTACATTCCATTTGCCTTTTTATAGCAGTCACAGGCACCGGAGCAATTAGAAGCTTTAACATGTCGCTACTTGGCAGAATGGGCCTCGCATATATCTCTGCAGTAGGCGCTGTCAGCCTTTTATCGTCTGGTGGATCTCGTTTTCCTTTGTAGGGGTGTCGCCTGTGACCATTAAGACTTTTGATTATGACCCAGGGACTGAACGAGATGCAGTGTTTTGATTGGGTTCGAAAGGCAGGTGAAAGACCGCAACTTAGACGAGTTATCTTCTGCCGGATGGGGCCCACTGGATTGATGGTCCTCTGGGCTTCCAGACCGCTGATTGCAAAAAGTCCCTCAGGTCACTCTTCTTAGCCTAGCTTTCGGGAAGTTTTCGCCTGTGCCGTAAACTCAGTGTCACCCTATGTTTAGCAGGGCAACAGGGTAGATTTACTTCCTGCAATGACTTTTAGGGGAAGTCATTATTGTTTTCATTCAATTAAGTCTTCTCTGCCCCAGGTCTGTAGCCAGGATTTTTAAAGTCAGGTGGCATTTAAATTTATTAGGGGGCACTGACTAATCCAATTAATCCAGGGGAGAAGGTCGTGATGTCCTGGGCTGGATGGGAAGTCATAGAATCATAGAATCATAGAATGTTAGAGTTGGAAGGGACCTTGCAGGTCGTCTAGTCCAACCCCCTGCACTCTGCAGGAGCAGAGCCGAAAGATAGCCCTACATACCTACAACATACCCAAAAGATGGTTGTCCAGCCTCTGCTTGAAAACATCCAGGGAAGGAGCATCCACCACCTCCCAAAGTTGGGGAGGCCTCACCAGCTAGTCAGGGGGCCTAGCCCCGAGATGCCCCACTGTAGCTATGGGCCTGCTCTTCCCTGACCTGGATGGTCCTGACTAGCCTGATCTCATCAGATCTCAAAAGCTAAGCAGGGTCAGCCCCCGCCCACCAAGGAAGTCCAGGGTTGCTGTGCAGAGGCAGGAGATGGCAAATGACCTCTGCCCTGACCTGGATGGCCCAGGCTGGCCCGATCTCATCATATCTCAGAAGCCAAGGAGGGGTGGCCCTGGTTAGCACTTGGATGGGAGACTACCAAAGAAGTCCACTGGCTCACCCCTTCCTGCCCTCCCTCTCACGAACTGCCTACGTCCACAGAATCAGCATTGCTATCAGATTTCCTCCTCCTCCTCCTCCTCCCCTTCCTCCTTCCTCTTCCTCCTCCTCCTCCTCCTCTTCTTCCTCCTCCTCCTCCTCTTCTTCTTCCTCCTCCTCTTCTTCCTCTTCTTCCTCCTCCTCTTCTTCCTCCTCCTCCTCCTCTTCTTCTTCCTCATCTTCTTCCTCCTCCTCTCCTCCTCCTCCTCCTTCACTACAGAGCCCAGAAGAGCTGTTGTGCAGATTAATGGGGCTTGCTGGGTTTATTGATGATGGAGCCACTAAATTTAGCCACTTATTTATGCAGTAATAACCAAGTTCCAAAGAACTCCATGCTTCTGAAACTGCAGTAGCATTATTTGGGGTATGTATGCATCAACGCACAGGAAGGGCTGGAAAGCAGTTCAGATTTCTTCTTTGTTCAGCTCTGGGTCACCAAGAGAGCTGCAAATGTGATTGTTGCCTTGGGTCAGGAGGAATAGAGGCCTTATGTGCTGTCAAGTCACAACCAATTTATGACAGTCCCTGCAAGGGGGTTTCAAGGCAGGTGAGAACCAGAGGTGGTCTGCCATTGCCTTCCTCTACTGAGTCTTCCTTGGTGGTCTCCCATTCAAATGCCACCCCTTCTCAGCTTCTGAGATCTGATGAGGTCATTCCATACTATGTCATTCCGCACCCCCTACGAGGAAGAGAAATATGAAAATATTTTCAGGTGGTCAGCCATGTTGGTCTGTAGCAGTCGAACAAATTCAGAGTCCAGTGGCACCTTTAGGACCAACAAAGGTTTGTCCAAGGTATGAGCTTAAGAACATAAGAACATAAGAGAAGCCAATGTTGGATCAGGCCAACGGCCCATCCAGTCCAGCACACAGTGGCCAAAAATATCAGGTGCCATCAGGAGGTCCACCAGTGGGGCCAGAACACTAGAAGCCCTCCCACTGTTGCCCACCCCAATCTCCAAGAATACAGAGCATCCCTTACCCTAGAGTTCCTACCTATACCTTGTGGCTAATAGCCACTGATGGACCTCTGCTCCGTATGTTTATCTAATTCCCTCTTGAAGCTGTCCATGCTTGTGGGAGTGAATTCCATGTGTTAATCACTCTTTGGGTGATAAAGTACTTCCTTTTATCCATGCATGTGCATGAAAGCTCATACCTTGAATAAACCTTTGTTGGTCTTAAAGGTACTGCTGGGACTTTAAATTTGTTCTACAAAAATATTTTACTGACTAGGTACGGTTGGCTTTCGCCCCTCTTTTTGTTCTACCCCACCACTCTTTCCCCGTACTTGCAATTGTTTGGGGCTGTACCCAGAAGCGAGTCTACAACCGAGTGTGTGAGCCTTTTTCTTTCCATGCAAAGCAGAATCCTGCCTTCTCCCGGCCTTCACACACAAGCATCTTTCCACCATTAGAGCTTCACAAAACAATGTTTTGGAGATGGGTTTCAGCTGGTCGGTTCATCTGTTGGCCACTAGAGGGTATTATGTTCACAAGCTCTGTGGAAGTCCAGCGCTTCACGGCCTGCCTCTTTGGGGCCTCTGATCAGGAGACAGTAGCAGTCACTGTGGAAGGAATGAGCGAAGGCCGAACGGAAAAGCAAGAGACTTAAACGTACGGCAAAACGCAGCATAAGGAAGAAGACGAGATTTGTTTCCTGAGCTCGACAGCAAGGTAGATTTGCCTGCACTGAACGTTTCTAGCAGGGCTTCCCATTTTGGTTAGCAGGACAGAAATCAAAACACTTGGCTTGTGATCTCAATTAGCTGTGATAGGAATACAGTCCTTTGTTTTGTGAAGTTAGGTCTTTTCAGAAATCATAGTAATATGCTTTGGGAGACCACATAATTGATAGTGTACACTACCTAGGATCCCCCCAATTATGAGGTGGCCAGGTCCCTCTAGGTAACTAGTGGAGAGCGGGGAGGGAATGAGCTCCCAGAAGACATTACTGGCAATGGAAGGGAAGCCTGGGCTGGGGTCATAGCAACACCGGTGATGCAGAAATATCACTTCTGGCATGCACTGTAAGTGTTGCTGGATATATGCCCTGGTATTTGGACAAAAATTGTATAGCAGATTACTTTTTTTACCGTAGAGGTTTTCCCCCAAATACCAGAGTGTCCTGCATCACTGATGATGTGATGACATCACTTCCTGTACATGCTGGAAGTGAGGTTACTGTGTTGCTCGTGGTGTCATAAAGGAATTTCACATTACCAAGTTTCAGCCAGTTTGAAGCTGTTTTTGATCCGTCTTGAAGTAAACCCGGTACAGGGCTGCCATTTCACACATGGCGTTCCCGTACTGGAAAAGAGCCAGATCAGAAGCGGTTTGGCAATTCAGACTGCACCGCGTTGTTTTCCCACACATGCCGCATGTATCCCAGTGGAGTCTAGGCATTCCGATGGGATTGCTATGGCGCTGTTTTGAGGTTGTGGTATAGTGCTATAGTGCTATAGCACTCTAAAGTGAACGTTCAAAAAAACCCCCAAACCCAGAGATCACCCGCGCGGGTGAAAAACAGTGGGAAAAAGCATTTAGGATCGGGGAGAAGAAACTGAAGACTACTTGGAAGTGGTTTACAGGTAAAACGCTTCAGCCCTGTTTCCTGAACAGGACAGAAGCGTTTGTGTGTGAAAGTACAAATATGTTCCGGTAGAGAACCGGTTCTAAAATGGTTCTGTCTGAAACGTCAGACCAGAAACCATTTGGGAACCGTTCCTGAACCGAAATATATCTCTTGTCTGAAATTCCCCATTATGTAGGGTTGCCAGGTCCAGAAGCGATATCGTGCTGGGCATACCATTGAGGGACATTCTAGCATCCGGCTTTAATGCCGAATACTAGAGCATCCCCCGATGACATGCCCAGTGTGATGAGCTCTGGATGATATCATCGTGCAGGGCATGTCAGCCTGATTCCAGCACTTTGGGGGTGGGGTTCCCCCTCAGTTGCTGGATCTGGGTTGGCAGGTCAGGGGCCTCTAGAGTGGGCAAACTCACACCCCCCTTGGGTGACCTGGCAGCCCTATCATTATGACAGCAAGCCTAGGCCTCCCCCTGCCGACGGTAAATCCCTCTGCTGGCCAGCTGATCAGTGGGGTGCGGGGGATCCCCCACCCCAATGGGGCCCTGGCAGCCCTGCTCCAATATGTGTGGTTGACATGTTGTGTGATGTGCTTGTTTCGCATGCTCATACAGCTCTGGCGCAATTGAACTGATCACTGGATATTTCAGGATTGGTTTCCTTGCATACCTAGGGTGTATGCATACGGAAACACGCATTGCTCTGGTTCAACACGGCGATTGCAAGTCCTGGAAGGATCACAAATAGCTCACACTTTTCTTACGTCCAGGTGGTGGGCTCCTCGTGCATACGATTCAATATCTGAAAAGCCTCGTTTCACAGAGAGAAGGTTGCTTTTTTACATTAAGAGACTCACACTCAATTAATATTGAAGTGCCTGTAGAAAATCTTTAATGTAATTGAGGCCAGGAATCAGGCAAGTTAGGAACATAAGAACGTAAGAGAAGGCATGGTTGGATCTGGCCAATGGCCCATCCAGTCCAACACTCTGTGTCACACAGTGGCCAAAACCCAGGTGACATTATGAGATCCACCAGTGGGGCCAGAACTCCAGAAGCCCCTCATTGGGGCCCCCCAAGCACCAAGGAGACAGAGCATCATTGCCCCAGACATAAGAAAATAGGAGAAGCCATGTTGGATCAGGCCCACAACCCATCCACTCCAACACTCTGTGTCACACAGGGGCCAAAACCCAGGTGACATCATGAGGTCCACCAGTGGGGCCAGAACTCCAGAAGCGCTCTCACTGGGGGCCCCCAAGCACCAAGGAGACAGAGCATCACTGCCCCAGACATAAGAAAATAGGAGAAGCCATGTTGGATCAGGCCCACGACCCATCCACTCCAACACTCTGTGTCACACAGGGGCCAAAACCCAGGTGACATCATGAGGTCCACCAGTGGGGCCAGAACTCCAGAAGCGCTCTCACTGGGGCCCCCAAGCACCAAGGAGACAGAGCATTTTCTTATGCCCCAGACATAAGAAAATAGGAGAAGCCATGTTGGATCAGGCCCACGACCCATCCACTCCAACACTCTGTGTCACACAGGGGCCAAAACCCAGGTGACATCATGAGGTCCACCAGTGGGGCCAGAACTCCAGATGCCCTCCCACTGTTGCCCCCCACGCAGCAAGTTCTGTACAGGACAATTTCAGACAGCAACATACTAACTTCTTCCATGGCTCCCGCCATTGCAAACAGAGCCTTCTTATTAGCTGATTCAGGCGGCCTGTCTACCCCACGGGTCGCAGAGAAGCTGGCGTGAGTTAAAGTTGTGATATACTAACTACTGCCCTGAGACCTGAATGTCCACATTGATATCTTCTTTCAGACCTCCCGAAAAAAGGAGGCACAGCTTGTATGATGACATCTACTCACGAACACAGGAAAACATCTGGAAAGCGTGCTTCCTCGTAATGGCCCCGTGGGCATCAACTGGGCAGAATTAGACCTGACAGAAAGAGGAAGGAAGAGGTCAGGAGGCTCTGTTGAGTTAAACTGTGCTTTCTGAGTCGTACCAGGGATGGCTTGCATGAAGTCTGGTGAAAAATAATGTGGAAGGGGGAGAGGGGGAAGAGATGGATGTCCTGAACCCACAAGTTGTCGGATATTGCAACTCTGCATGCAAGAGGATCCGGGAGGGAAAGGGTTAAGAGAATTCTCTCACTCGGGTTATACTTGATAGTTGGCCCCGCCCTCTCATCGGTTCGATGTTGAGCCTCTTTGGCCATTGATTGCCTTCCGTGTTTCATCTTCTATAGGACCTCTCCTCTCTTCTCTCTTATCCAGGCTTGGAACTGTAGCAAGTTAATCATTTTGGAAGTTAATGTGTTTCACAATAAGTTAAATTTACCTCATTGAATTATGTCAGGTAAGAAGTGCTTCTATTTCTGTGAGTAAAATGTCTTTCTCTTGTTACCATTGGAGTTAGGTCATCTTTGTAATTTTGCTTGTACAGCATTTCCCCTTAACTGGGGAATGTGGAGGATTGGGGGTACCGTGTAAACTTCTAGGCCTCCGATGCAAATGATTTTTTTTAATTAAGCCAATAGAAGTAACAGAAGAAATCTGTGTGTGTGTGTGTGTGTAGGCAAGGATTGGCAGCCTACAACCCTTACTATGATTCATTCAATAAAAGAGGGTCCTTGCCCAGTAAGGACACCATATTGGTTTGGCTGTTTTGTTCCCCAGAGAGCACTGAGGTCGGGGTCTCAAAACCGCTTGACTCTCCCTGGACCGAAAGATGCCAAATTGGCCTCTGCTAGTGCCAGGGCCTTCTCAGTAGCAGCTCCATACTGGTGGAAAGAGCTCCCGGAAGACATCAGGGCCCTGCGGGACCTTTTACAGTTCCGCAGGGCCTGCAAAATGGAGCTCTTCTGCCAGGCCTTCGATTAGGAGCCGCTGCTAATAACATTGAACTGGGATAAGGCCCTTCGCGACAACGGCATCTGCCTGTGACGTCAACAGTGACATCCTTCGGCCGTACGTCCTGCTACATCTGCGACAACATGGCCAAGAGTTACCGCCACTAGCACTTTAATTGCACTGATTTGTGAATCGTCTCTGTAAAGCATATGAATTTTTATGAGGTGTTTGTATGTAAGGAACCTGTGTTTTATTGTATTTTAATCTTTTAACGCGAGCCGCCCTGAGCCTTCTTTGGCAGGAAGGGCGGGATGCAAAGAGAATTAATTCATAAATGGTCCTACCTGCTCCTGTTATGACCCTGCAGAACTGGTGGTACCTCGCCCATCACTTCAACCTCTGGGACAGGGCTTCTTTTCCATTGAAGAAGGTTCCTACTATGTACTTTTTTTCACTGTTTAACATGTCTTGCTAATGCTTCATGCTTTGCTTGATTGTCGTTTGGTTCCAGAAGTCAAATCCTATTGCATTGTCTATTGGATGTACAAACAAATCACATAAGAAGAAGAAGAGATTGGATTTATACCCCGCCCTTCACTACCCGAAGGAGTCTCAGAGTGGCTTACAAACTCCTTTCCCTTCCCCTCCCCACAACAGACACCCTGTGAGGCAGGTGGGGCTGAGAGAGCTCTTGACAGAAAATGCTCTTTTTCAAGGACAGCTTTTATCAGAACTACGGCTTGCCCAAGGTCATCCAGGCAGGGGCAAGTGGAGGAGTGGGGAATCAAACCCGGTTCTCCCAAATTAGAGTCCGCACATTTAACCCCTACACCAAACTGGCTCTCATAAGGTGGAAGAAGAAGACAAAGGAGGAGGAGGAGGAGGAGGAGATTGGATTTATACCCCACCCTTCACTACCTGAAGGAATCTCAGAGTGGCTTAGAAATTCCTTTCCCTTCCCCTCCCCACAACAGACGCTCTTTGAGGTAGGTGGGGCTGAGAGAGCTCTTTCGAGGACTGCTCATGAGAGAACGGCTCCGAAACAACTTGGAACTGACCCAAATCTGGTCGCATTTGAAGGTGTGGGGAATCAAACCTGGTTGTCCTGGATTAGAGTCTGTACTCCAAACCACTACACCAAAATGGCTTTCCTAATAAGCACAATGATACTGTTAAGAGTATCAAAAAAAACGTTTATGGAATAAACTTAATACATATATTCACCAAAGTCCCAAAGGTCTCTTGTATAAAACGATCTGTAAAGAACAGCAATGCAGCTCAAGAGAACTGGTAAGGATCTCCTAAGGCCAGTCCCACTATTTCTGAGGGAATAATTGAAGTGTGAATCCCATTCATTTTTTCTTCTATAAATAAGATGAAACCTTTTCTGGATAAGGGGAAACAGCTCCTCTCTTCAAAAGAGCGATCCTTTTCCCAGGTGAAAGATAGCTCTTTCCAGACGAAAACCATTCTTCTAAAAGAATAAATCTTTTTCCAGATGAAAGATAGCTCTTTCCAGATGAAACGGGATGGGTTGCTGACTCGGCTACTGTTTCAATTAGAAGTAATTTTTCTCCAGGCCAGTTTGGCTGGAGAAATTGGAGGCTTATTGTCATCTTCTGGGTGTGGAACAGGGGTCACTGGGTGTGTGTGTGTCGGGGAGGTATTTGTGAATTTCCTGCACTGTACAGGGGGTTGGACTAAGTGACCCCGGAGGTCCCTTCCAACTCTATGATTCTATGATTCTTCATCAGTAATATTTCAGTCTTTCATATCCAAATACAGTTCATCAGCAAGTTTCCAAAATCCCAATATGCCGGTCATAAAACCAGTTCCTCTGGAGGGCCAACAACAGGGCATAGAGGCCAAAGCATTCCCCTGATGTTGCCTCCTGGCACTGTCATTCAGAAATTTACTGCCTCTGAATGTGGAGGCTCCCTTTAGTCACCAGGGCTAGTAGCCACTGATAGACCTCTCCTCCACGGATCTATCTAACCCCCTTTTCAAACTGTCTATGCCTGTGGTCATCACGGCATCCACTGGCAGCTAATTCCACATTGTAATCACTCACTGTAAAAGAAGTATTTCCTTTTGTCCTTCCTGAGCCTACTGCCCATGATCAACTTCATTAGATGTTCTCAAGTTCTTGGCTTTTGGGAGAAGAAGAAACATTTATTTCTGTTGGCTCTTTCCACCCTGTTGCATAATGTCCTGCCCTATCGATTATATTGACTTATTCTGTGTAGTCTGACTTGGGCCTGAGAAAGGTGGACTATCAATAAATTAAGTAAAGAATGAATGAATGAATAAACAAAGTCTTCATCCAGCCAGGTCAGCTGGAATGGGGGCTTAGTGAGTGAAGCCTCTCAGACCCTTGCACAGAAGACTGTATTCATGGGAAGGAGACTGGATAATGTTTTCCTGCTCTGGCTCGAATTTTCAGTGCATATCAGTTTGGTGTAGTGGTTAGGAGAACAGACCCTAATCTGGGAGAACCAGGTTTGAGTCCCCACTCCTCCACATGCAGTTGCTGGTGTGATCTTGGGTCAACCAACAGAAGAGACCACACAGTAATACTAAATAAGCAGTAGAAAAGACAGTGCACATATGACGCTAAACTGAAGAAACAAATTAGAAATATATTGCTGATGCATGTATGAACATACAACAATGTAACAACGAATTATTCAACGAATTATAAGAAATTTGTTCGTGTTGAGCATTCAGTATTCCAGGTAACATACAATATATAGTCAAGTAAGTAACATCAAATATTCGTTTGTTCGTTCGTTCGTTCGTTTGTTCGTTTGTTTGTTCATTCATTCAACGAAAGTTCTGGATTACAAGCTTCGTTTTGGAAGGTATCTTCAAGATTAAAATACTATTTTTCATATGCCATAAGTAAGAGTAAACAGTGAGGTTTCTTCAACCAATTTTCAGGATTAGGATCCCTCTTAACTGGCAGGTTTCAGCAGACAGAGTGAATGAGCTCTCTCAGCCCCACCTATCTCGCAGGGCGTCTGTTGAAGGGAGGGGAAGGGAAAGGAGATTGTAAACCGCTCTGAGACTCCTTTGGGTAGTGAAGGGCGGGGTATAAATCCAATCTCATCCTCCTCCTGTCAGTTTGGCGTAGTGGATAGGAGTGTGGACTCTAATCCAGGAGAACTGGGTTTGATTCCCCACTCCTCCACATGCAGCTGCTGGTGTGACCTTGGGTCACTAACAAGTTCTCTCAGAGCTGTTCTCTCACAAGCAGTTCTCAAAAGAGCTCTCTTTGCCCCACCTACCTCACAGGGTGTCTGTTGTGGGGAAGAGAAGGGAAAGGAGATTGTAAGCCACTCTGAGACTCCAAGTGAAGGGTGGAGTATAAATCTAATCTCTTCTTCTTCTCCTTCAAGACTGCGGTCTCGTACCTTAGTATGGGTACACTGGACCCATCCATACCCTTCTTGTCCACAGATTTCAGAAAGTTATTTTGATAGCTCAGATTATGAAGTCAAAATTCCCCCCTGGAGGACTGTACCTAGGAATGTGATTATATCTGTGTCTACATATACAAGATCTCAGTTTGGTCAAGAACTTGCGTGGACCATGAAGAGACTTTGTGACCTCTGTCCTGCAAAAATGTTGAAACACATTTGAATGTGTTTTGTACCCTTTACAAAATAAAAGTCCTTGATCTATCTATCTATCTATCTATCTATCTATCTATCTATCTATCTATCTATCTATCTATCTATCTATCTATCTATCTATCTATCTATCTATCTATCTATCGATCCACCCACCCACCCACCCACCCACCCACCCATCCATCCATCCATCCATCCATCCATCCATCCATCCATCCATCCATCATCTATCTATCATCTATCTATCATCTATCTATCTATCTATCTATCTATCCATCCATCATCTATCTATCTATCTATCTATCTATCTATCTATCTATCTATCTATCTATCTATCATCTATCTATCATCTATCTATCCATCCATCCATCCATCCATCCATCCATCCATCCATCTATCACATTTATACCGCAATGCAGGGTCAGGGCAGCTCACAGTGAGTGCATAGATACAGTTAAAACAACATAAAATCATATGAAAGCAATTCCATTATTAGAACAGTTCATAAATTGCTGAAAATAGTTATTCATATGGCTTATTTCAGTGTACCATCTAAGAGTCAATCTGCTCAGGCTCTTCCTGCGACACAGGCTAGGTGTTGGAAACCAAGGGCCAGGGCTCTATGGTGGTGGCAGCTCCCTAGCTGAAAGCCTGGTGGAAGAACTCTGTCTTTCAGGCCCTGCAGAATTGTGGAAGGTCCCGCAGGGCCCTGATCTCCTCCGGGAGCTCATTCCACCTGGATGGGGCTGCCACTGAAAAAGCCCTGGCTCTGGTAATAGCAAGCCTGGCAACCTTAGGGCCAGGGAGGGTCAGTCGATTCTGAGACCCCGACCTAAGTGCTCTCTGGGGTATCCAGTGTACTTTCTCCTCATCGCTGATAATTGTCAATAATGCTGATCAATGTGGGGAGCTGAAAATCAGCATGTTGTAACTCCTCTGGAACACAATGGGCTTTCCCACATTCTCATTTTCTTCTTTTGTGAGTTACTTTTGCTCTGGATACCCCCCCATTCCATGTGTGTTCTGCTCCCTCTAGTGGTTGATTTGATATTACATCACTTTATGTCCGGCATTTCTCCCTGCAGATTTAAACTGCAGGTTTTTATGCCGGACATAATGTGATGTAATATTTAGTCAGCATCTAGAGGGAGCTAAACAAGTGCAGAACAGCACCCCCCCCCAAAAAAAAAAAGTAACAGGAACACACAAGAAAGGAATATGAGAACGTCAGGGCTATTTTTGGGCGGAATGCACAGGAAAGGAGTTCCGGGTGGCTCCCAAGTTGGCCACGCCCAGCAGGAACTCATTAGCATAATAGGCCACACCCAACAGCAGGAACTCATTAGGATTGGCTACATGAGGGGTGTGTGGCCTAACATGCAAAGGAGTTCCTGCTACAAAGAAAGCCCTGGGTTTTGACAGCAAACAAGGTAAACAGAATAAGAAGCAAAAGGTGGGTGTGGCTGGACAACCACACTTCTGGTAACATGGGGGTGTGGCCTAATATGCTAATGAGCTGTGCTGTCAGGGGTGTGGCCTAATATGCTAATGAGTCTCTGCTGATGGGTGTGGCCTATTATGCTAATGAGTTCTTGTCGGGCTTTTTCTACAAAAAAAGCCCTGGAGAACATAGAGAAGCCCCTGATTGGTACTATCAATGCCTTTCTAACCAAGGTTGTCTGCACACAGCCATTTATGCATACAGGTCTTCCTCCTGGTGGATGTACATTTTCAAATGCCCTCTAGCTCGAACGATGCCCTAATAGTCATATTTATGTTCCCCACGATGGTGTAAAAAAAAAAATCCTACACCTCCTTTTCAAGGAGTGCGTTCAGTGCTGACTATATCGGAATGTCTTTGTCAGCTTTAATGTAAATCTTCAGGAACCCATTCCTTCTTACCAAGCCAAGTTCAACATGGAATTAATTCCTGTCAGTTATGCCTTGTCAGTGTTTATCTAGAGTTCAGTAAGGTTTTTAAGAATATAATAATGGCATTTGGTGGAAACTGGTGCTTTATTTTGGGACCTTTTCAAGGTTCACCGGCGTATTGGGATATTATTCTTTCCACTGCCCTCTGGAAGTGTGTCTGTGCGCCTTTAATGCTTTTTGAGTGAATGTACGAAGAAATCAATTCTGAATAGAGAAATCGTCACCTCCTTGATGTATGTGTATCTCTCATGTGTTACCAGAGTTCCAGTTGGCAAGCTCACCCGCTTTGGTGCCGGCCGCCAATGCTGATTCATAGCATGGTCCACAAATGCTATTTCATGTGGTTCCATAAGAGCGCTTTGCGTCTACGCCACGGAGCGTACATTTCCTATGAGGCAAGGTCAGTTCAGTATGAGGTGGCGTTCCTGCCAAGGCCGTATGCCAAGGGTTACATAGGTATTATCTGTTGGGCAGAGTCCCAAAACGTCTCAGCCCCAGCTCAAATGAAGAAGGTAGGTGAATATTTGCTTTACTGTGAGGGGTGTGTGGTTTTTGGCCTGTTCCCGCCTTTCCATAAATTCATGTTATTTTACAACTTTGGAAGACACCCGCTGAACGATGACTTTCCCCTCAAGGTCTTTTTTTTTTTACCTCACACAGTGCCAAGAATTGTAGCTTAGGAATGCAGCAGCGGCGCAGAAGTCGTTGAGGTAAGTGGTCCGCCTCACTGGATAATGCCAACTGAACATTCTAGAAGGCGCGACGGTGGGAAATACAGGCACACTCTAGAAAGCAGGAATAAGATAGGTGAAGAAAATAGATTCAGTCACAATGTTTACATGAACAGAAGTTTTTTTGGGTTTTTTTGTAGTGCTTTGACAGACACAGGACTGAGACCTATTGTTTTCTTGTTAGCTTTTTTTGGGCTCCACAACGACCTCTGTTGGAGGTTCTATCTCAGCAGTCTTGGTTGTTATAATAATAATTGCATGCCGTCAAGTCACGACAAACTCATGGGGACCCCACGACCATGGAGTTATCAAAGGAAGAGATGGTCTCCCATTGGCTTCGTCTGCATAGCAACTTTGGTCTTCCTTGGTGGTCTGCCATCCAATCACTTACCATGGCTGACCCTTCTTAGCTTCCAAGCTCTGATGTGATTGTGCTAGTCTGGGATATTCAAGTGCGTCTTGGTTGACACTTCAGATCAATAACACTTAGCTGCACAGTGGCCAACTCTCTCAAACCAATTTTCACTTGTGTAGATTCTTAACGTATACCCATGTCTTAATGGTGTTTCTACCACCGTTGCTCTTATTTTTTTCGTTCTTGTGACCTCAAGATAAGGCTACTGTAGGGGCCTGGCATGGAGCTGCTGTTCATGATTTCTCACCACCACCACTACCACCAGTACCAGCTTCTCCTCCTCCTCCTCCTCTTAGAGTCCCATTCTGTGACATTTATGGAGTGATCTTATACATGTCTACACTAAAATACAGATAAACATATGGAGCAGAGGTCCATCAGTGATTATTAGCCACAACGTATAGATAGGAACTCAGTCCGGGGCAAGTGATGCTCTGTATTCTTGGTGCTTGGGGGGGGGGCAACAGTGGGAGGGCTTCTAGTGTCCTGGCCCCACTGCTGGAACTCCTGAGGGCACCTGGTATTGTTGGCCACTGTGTGACAGAGTGTTGGACTGGATGGGCCATTGGCCTGATCCAACACTGGCTTCTCTCTTATGTTCTTATGGATAAACATATGGAGCAGAAGGTCAGTAGTTCAGCAGTTCGAGACCCAAGAGTGCTGCATGATGGAGTGAGCACCCATCTCTAGTTCCAGCCATAGGCGTCATCTTCAGGGGGGCTGGGGAGCTCAAGCCTCCCCCGAAAGTACTGAGCCCCCCCGAGGCAACTGGTGTCAGCCAGAGCCTTGCTACCCTCCCTCCCGTCCTCCACCCCATTTTGAAAGCGGAGGGTTTTCCCCTCCGCTTTCTGAGACTGTTCGGCTGGCCTGGGAGGGAAGTCAAGGGGTGGGGGCTTGCTTCCTCCTGGAAGCTAAGCTCCACCCACAGTTCCCAGAAGCCCCGCTCAGTTTAACGTGGAGAGCTGCACGTGGAGGCTAGCTTCGAAGCAGCACATGCTGCCTCTGCTTGCTGCGGCCACCAGCCTGAAGGGTAAGTAGGTGGGGGTGTAAGGAGTGGGGGATTGTTTCAGGTGGGGTGGGGTGGGGTGGGTGGGAGCCCAGGGCTGCAGCCACCCAGCCATCCTGCAAGTCCAAGCAGGGGAAGTGGGAGAGGATTGGGGAGGGGAGCTGGGCAAGAATGGAGGGAGGGGGAAGGTGGGGGGGGCCCTTCTGTGGCCTCTGGTTGCCCCTGCCATCGGTGAGTGGCTTGCTTTCTCCTGCAGTCCAGTTTAAACTGGGCTGCAGGAGAAAACAAAACCCAGGAACCCTTGTGCTGCACGGAGCACATTGCTCCAGGATACAGAAAATCCTGGGCTCACTTTCTCCTGTAATCGGGAGGGGGGGCTGCACTTTCTGTCCCTCTCTCGCTTTCTGTTTCTCTTTCCCTTTCCCTTGAGATGTGTGAGAGCTGGAAATGCTGGGAAGCTGCCCCACCCCCACTCCAGGGCAGGCTGCTTCCCTTCCAGTCTGACTTCCTTCCCTTCCCTTCCCTCTGTCTTTCACTTCTCTCTCCCAATCTATATGTTTTTTCCCCCAGCTTCCCCCCTCTCCCTTGCTAAAATAGCCCCAGTTAGGATTGCCAAGTACCCCCTGGCCACCTCTGGGGGATGAGGGGAGGGTGGCCCAATCCAGGTTAGGAAACTCCTGGAGATTTGGGAATGGAGTCTGGGGAGGACGGGGACCTCAGTGGGGCACAATGCCATAGAGTCCACCCTCCAGAACATCATTCCCCCCCCCCAGGAAAACTGATCTCTTTAGACTGGCAATGAGCTGTAATTCCAGGGGATCCCCAGGTCCCACCTGGAGGCTGGCATCCCTAGCTCCAGTGCTGAAATTGGAAGCTCTGGTTCTGCTGTGTGACTTGGTGCATGCAAACCTCTGGCACTGGCTTACATTTGCCAAACCACCCAGGTGGAGGAGGGGAGGGGTGTCATTCTACCAAAAATGAGAGTGTTTGGGTTTCTCTGTGAGTTTGAGTACTGGAACTGGCACTGAAGTGAGATTGGAAAAGTTTGTGTGGCTTTCTTGTGTTACAGTAATAATTATGCTACAATACAGTTTGTTAGTCCTAAAGGTGCTACTGAGTGTTTTACTATTTTGTATGCTATGGCAGTGATATGAGAGCCAATTGAGCTGTGGGTCCATCTCATGCTACTGACAGTAGTTATACATTACACCTTGCCCAAATGGTTCTGGGCATTAAAGCGCACTTGCCCTGGTGTGATGTAAAATGCTAGCAAGTCATAGCCAACTCATGGTAACCCTGTAGGATTTTCAAGGCAACAGACATTCAAAGATGATTTGCCATTGCCTGACTGTGCATCATGTCCCTGGTATTCCTTGGAGATCTCCCATCCAAATACTAGTCAGAGCTGACTCTGCTTAGCTTCCAAAATCTGATGACATCAGGCTAACCTGAGCCATCTGGGTCCATGGCATGGTGCTGTGTGGGTGCTTCCCAGGCAATAATCTTCAACCTATTCTTGGAAGCCACAATCATTAGGAAAGAGCCATGTGATAGAAGTGTAATAATAATTTACTCATAGTTGCAAGAGCCAATAAGATTTGAGTTTGATGGGGGATTGGGCAAATTGATCTAAGGAACTGAAAGAAGAGAAAGTATTAGCAAGCTCAGTGGTTAAGGATTTGAATAGAGCTCTTTATAGTCCAATCCTGAGGACACTGAGAAAGAATGTCTGAAAATGTCATACAGGTTTCTGTCGACCTTGCAATAGCATTGTAGCTAACCCCAACTAAGAAACTTCCATGCTGTTTCTATAATTTCTCAAATGTACTTCACACCAACTGTGCATCTCCATTCCTTTCTAATTCCTCTCAACTATGTACAGCTTTCTATGTTGTGCTTCATTTGGACTGCTTTGCTTTCTCAGTTCCTAGCCCCCTTCTTTTCTATAACCATGGATCTACATCCCCTTCCTCAAGCCTTGCTGCTTGTCCCAACTCTCTAAAGTCAGACCAGTTTGGCCAGTGACAACCGAAAATACATCTGTCCAGGAAGTTCAACTAAATGCCACTAGAGGTTTTGTCACCACTGCTACATCACTTAATGCATTACAATATAGGTTCATGTTCAGGCTATAATTTATGATGTTTTAGTTTGGGAAGATCTATGTTCTTGGTCACATCAGTTGGTGCTATTTTTTTCCTGTAAAATCCTCTTCCATCCCAATGGACTCTGCTGCTCACATGTTGTCTGTCAGTCCCCTCTTTATTCCACCCTTCCTCCAGTCTCCCTTCCCTTATATTGACCTCACAACAATGGCAATATCACCCAGCCTGATGAAGGGGGCTTTGACTCTTGGAAGCTTATTCCCTGAAACTCTTGTTGGTCTCTAATATGCTCCTGGACTCAAATCTAACTGTCCCAGTATCACCGAGTAAGTGTCATGCAAAATGTAGATCTGAACATGGGTCTCCTCAGTCCACACTGGTCTTCATGCCATTGGTCCATCTACTTCAGCATGGTCTGCTCTGATGCAGGTGAGCTCTACAGGCTCAGACAGAGAAAGATCCTTTCCAACAGCTGTTCTCTTAGACCTCCTCAGTTTAAACCTTTATCCTTTGGCACGCAAAGCATGGTCTCTCTACCATCAGTCCATCAGTGTAATCATTGTCTGCTCAGACTGGCAGTGGTTCTCCAGGGTTCTTTGCAGAGGATTTTGCCCATGCCGTGCTTTGTTTCTGAGCCATTGGGGCTGGGGGGGGGGAGGATGCAGGCGGGCTGCTTTTATTTGTAATGCAAAAGTATATTACCTCTTTCTAACAACATATGTCCATGCAAGATGTACATATGTTCACTGTAATATGTAAACAGGGCTTTTGTTTCTCCGAGTGATGAGCAGGAAGAGAGGGAAATGGCAACAGATATGTTCTTGGTATGTACACCATCCAGGGAGAATACTTAACACTTAACTCATGTTTATGCCACACATCATTATCCTTGATTGGCATGCAGATCAGAGGCCTTTTAAAATTTCCTTTTGCCCTGTGTGCAGTCCAGAAGGAACATTGGCAAGGAATGTACACTCTATACCTGTGGTACAGTTTCAAAGGGACAACTAACTGGGATGTATAAAAGAAATGACAGGATTGCCCATTACAAACAATGGGAGAGACTTGAAGGCCCACTGGAGATAATAGGAGCCAGGAATGCCACATGGCTCTGCCTCCATAAATAGTGACAATGGCCTGTGATGTCACTGGGCCTCGGTTCTTTTAAGGACCTAGCACAGCAATGCCTCTGGCCCAGCCCCAGCCCCAGCCCCCCTGGGAAATTGGAAAGTCTACGCCCTTGGTTCCAGCTCCTGCCAACCTAGCAGTTCGAAAGCAAGAAATTGCAAGTAGATAAATAGCTCTACTTCGGTGGGAAGGTAACAGCGTTTCGTGCACCTTGGTGTTTAGTTATGCCGGCCACATGACCATGGGAAAGTCTTCAGACAGCGCTGGCTCTTCGGTTTTGAAACGGAGATGAGCACCGCAACCCTAGAGTCGGATTCGACTGCCTTTCGAGCAAGGGAGCCTTTTCCTTATAGATAGGAACTCTCAGTCTGGCGCAAGGGATGCTCTGTATTTTTGGTGCTTGGGGGGCAACAGTGGGAGGGCTTCTAGTGTCCTTGCCCCACTGCTGGACCTCCTGATGGCACCTGGTATTCTTGGCCACTGTGTGACACAGAGTGTTGGACTGGATGGACCATTGGCCTGATACAACATTGGCTTCTCTTATGTTCTTATGTCCCTCTCTGTTCAAAGAGATTTACCCCCAGGTAAGGGGAAGACCTCCAACGAATACCGGGGTTGTAACACAGAGATGGGCAATGGCAAACCACTTCTGAACACCTCTTGCCTTGAAAGCCCTATGGAGGGGTCAGCATGAGTCAGCTGGGACTGGATCGCACTTTCCCCCCACAGCCAAGCATGCTTAGGATGCAAGTGGCTCATGCGCATGTTAATCTACAGATCCCATTGGAATAGGATTACCACTTTCCTGGTAGGACCTAGAGGTCTCTTGGAATTGCAACCAATCTCCAGCCAACAGAGACCAATTCCCCCTGGAGAAAATGGCTGCTTCAGAGGGCGGGCTGTACAGCATTATACCCTGCTGGGGCCCCTCCCCTTTCCAAACGCCACCCTCCCCAGGGGCTCTACCCCCCCAAATCTCCAGGAATTTCTCAATTAGGAGCTCATAACCCCATGGTGGAACCACTAGGCAGCCAGCCCTTAGAGAAAGCATGATCCTTCTACTACAGATTCCGTACTCAGTAATATACCGCCAGAACCAAAGAGAATTCTACTAGAGTGTTTAAAAGCATTGGCGGCGGCTTCCAAGATCAGCTTTAACTCTGCTTACAGCTGCTGAAATGGTTATTGCAGCATACAGAAACCCTTTCTATAAAAGACCGGTTTAATCATATCCGGAATTGAGTTTTGCTGACGACATTAACATATTAGCAAAGGATTACAAAGGAGTAAGTTACGATGTACAAATAAGTGTTGCGAATACTGGGTGATTTCTATTATACATTGGAACAGAAAAAATTATAGATGGGACGGCTCCTTTTGCTATTTTTTTTAAAAAAGTTTTAAATTAATCATTTCAACCAATGCAACAATAATACAATAAGAGTAGAACAAAAATAATCAACCAACGTTCAATATGTAGTTCTCTGTAACATTATCTTTTTTTATTACAACAGGGATATAAATTTACTATTTCTGCTATTTTCAAAAGAATTCGGGTTTTCTCCATCAAAACGACATTTCCCCCCCCAAAAGGATACCATTTCTCCAGGTAATTTGAAGTAGCTAAGGGTTTTTTTGATCTTCTAATGTCCAGTTATTTTGTCTGTAATGGCATAATCCCAGATTTTAGAATACCAGGCTTCTAGGCAGAATACCAGGATAGGGCTTTCTTGGTGGTGGCTCCACTCTGGTGGAATGAGCTCCCGGAGGAGATCAGAGCCCTGTGGGACCTGTTACAGTTCCACAAGGCCTGTAAAATGGAGCTCTTCCTCCAGGCTTTTGGCGCTGCCACCACCACTGCCGCTACCACCATTGATAGCTGACAGCTTATGAAGAGCAAGCCCGACCATATGGGCCCCACAACTACAGCCTGACCCAATCGCCCGGACACCTGAGGAATACCAGGAAACTGACTGTACGCCGAGGACTTAATACCAGCACTTTAATATGTTGCAATATTTAGAGTTTTAAATCTATGTATTGATGATTTTATATTGTATATTTTATTGTTACATTGCAGTGTTTTATATTGGTTGTGTAAGCTGCCCTAAGCCGGATTTGCTGGGAGGGCGGGGTTAAAAATCTAATAAATATATAAGGTAAAGGTAAAGGTTCCCTTGCTCGAAAGCCAGTCGAATCCGACTCTAGGGTTGCGGTGCTCATCTCCGTTTCAAAGCCGAAGAGCCAGCGCTGTCCGAAGACGTTTCCGTGGTCATGTGGCCGGCATGACTAAACACCAAGGCGCACAGAACGCTGTCACCTTCCCACCAAAGTGGTACCTATTTATCTACTTGCAATTTCTTGCTTTCGAACTGCTAGGTTGGCAGGAGCTGGAACTAGAGACAGGAGCTCACCCTGTCATGCGGCACCCGGGTCTCGAACTGCTGAACTACTGACCTTCCAGAGCCTGCAGTTCAGCGTCTTAACCACTTGAGCCACCGCAGCTCCATAAATATATAAACAAACAAATAAATATTGAAGGGGATTTTGGTATCTTCCAATTTATCACTATAACGTCCTTTGTGGCCAGTATTAGTATCGAAATGAACTCACAATGAATGGTTTTCTTTCTGTTTTTCTCTGTTTTTCTCCCCCCTCTCTTTTTTTCTTTGTATCAATTTATGTAGCGTAGTGGATGGAATGACTGGAATAAAAACCTGAAAAAAGAGTTAAGGACGCAGACTATGCCAGGGGTCCCCAATCTTTTGGATCTTGTGGGCATATTTGGAATTTTGATACAGGGTGGTGAGCGCAGTCAAAAAATGGCTGCCATAAAATGACTGCCAAAGGAGGCGGAGCCAGTTGCAAAATGGCTGCCATAGCTTCCCTTCAGTTACACCGTGATGGTCCTCATGTTGTGGTGGTAGCTGCTGCTGAAACATTTTTAAAAATCTGCACAGCAAATCAAGTCTCCAGTGACCAGTCAGAAGCGTTGCTGGGCAAAAGACCCACAAAATTCCTAAAAACACTGGGCAGATGCAAAGAAAGGTGTCAATGGGCACCCAGTTCATGAATTTTGACTGGTTCATGGTCTGCGAAGTGATGTTCATGAATCAAAGAACCTCTATGAACTTCCACGATTTTTATGCAGTTTGTGGCTCTTCATGAAAAACAGCTGAGTTGCTGGGAGCCCCTGCTGCCCAGTTGTTTGGTTTAACTGGCTCCCAGACATTTAACTCCCTACTTTCTGCTCCCTGCAAAAAGCTGCAGGGAGCAGAAAGCACAGTTAAAATGGCTTGGAGCCACTTAAACCGAATAGCTGGGCAGTGGTCCTGCTGCTCAGCTGTTTGGTAACCCCTGCTTTCTGCTCCCCAAGAAAAGCTGCAGGGAGCAGAAAGCAGGGGTTTAAACTTTAAATAGCTCACGGACCGATACGAACCACGGTGGTTCGTGAACCAACCTCCCGGTCCATGTAGGTTCATGGTTCAGACACGAACCACAAACCGAACTGCAAAAATTCAGTTTGTGCCCATCCTTATTGGAGACCCCTGGACTATGTAGTTTCGAGGTCCATGTGATTAACCCTCCCATGGAAATCAATGGGACAGAGTGCAATCCTCAATTCAGTATCCAACTCAAGTTCGCTCAGTGGGGCTTCCTCCCAGGAAAGTGTTCTCGGGCGATCATTTCAGTCACTCAGATCTGCTGGATGTCCGAATGCTCGCCAGCAGCTGTTTCCATCGCCATCTCTTGAGCAACCGTTTCCTTATTTCTTCACTGCTTTATGCAAAATAATACTTTAGCCAACGTTTTTTAAACATGGTCTCTGAACCCTGTAAGCGGTGAAGTCATTATGCATAAATCCCGGAGACTGTTCTTGTCCTAAAAAGGCAGTACCTCTAGGTCTGCATGCCTGAGTGATATATTTCTTTGGACTCCACGCATCTGCCTCTGTAACCAGGCACACAGTTGTGACTTTCAGGATGAGAGAAGGGGCTCGTCCTTTTATCTGCAAACTTTACTCTTACCTTCTGGGATTTTCTCTCCCTAAAGCTCAGTGCGAAGCTCAGCTAGAAGGAGTCCCTCACTGCTGTCCTAAGCCGAGTTATGTCCTTCTAAGCCCATTTGGCATTGATGGACTCAGGAGAGTTTAGGATCATGTTATAACTTTCTTTTCCTCCTCCTTTTTAAAAAAGGTACTCTAATATATATAGACTTCAGTTCTCTCTCTCTTGTTTCACTGATACATATTCTTTTGTATTGGCCTGAATGGTGCAGAAGGCCTGCCCGGGCGTCAGATCTGTCTCACATCAAAGAATCCATCATTTCTTGAATAATGTATTCTATTAATAAGGTTGCTATATTTATTTACTTCATTGGTACCCCACGTTTCTCCCCAATGAGGACCCAATGTGGCTTACAACATTCTTCCCTCCTCCATTTTATCCTCACAACAAATCTCAACAAAATGGCTGCCACGAGAGGCGGAGTCAGCCACAAGATGGCTGCCATGAAAGGCGGAGCCAGCCACAAAATGTCAGGGAGCCAAGGTCATGCACAACTCTGACCATAACTCATCAGCTTTTCAGGCAGAAGCTCTGTTTAACAGGTGGCCTTTTAAAAAGAACGCATAGTATGAAAATATTTTCTTGCCTACACACAGTTTACCTTTGGTCACACAGTGAAAACCCTTGTGCTAAGATGGCAGCCGCCACCAAAGCAACTTTAAAAACAAACCAACCCTGCACAGCTAATCAGGTCTTCAAAGGCCAATCAAAAGCCCCGTTGGGCAAAATTCTGACCAAGCCCTGCCCACTTTCTGAAAACACTTGAAGGTACCAGGAAAGATTGCCAGTTTGGTGTAGTGGTTACGTGTGCAGACTCTAATCTGGGAGAACCGGGTTTGATTTCCCACTCCTCCACTTGCACCTGGCTGGATGACATTGGGCAAGCCATAGTTCTGACAAGAACTGTTCTTGAAAAAGAGCAGTTTCTGTCAAGAGCTCTCTCAGCCCCACCTACCTCACAGGGTGTCTGTTGTGGGGAGGGGAAGGGAAAGGAGTTTGTAAGGCTCTCTGAGACGCCTTTGGGCAGTGAAGGGCGGGGTATAAATCCAATCTCTTCTCTTCTTCTTAATGTTGTCTTGAGATTGTCATGAATGCTGGGGACCTCTGGCTTAGACATTAGTCAGCTGAGTCATCCTCTTTGCTATTTTTATTTATAGACTGGGCTTTTTTATTCATTTTTTTTGCTGTCTTTCACCTTATTGCTTACAGAGCCAGTTTGGTGTAGTGGTTAAGTGCATGGACTCTAATCTGGGAGAACCGGGTTTGATTCCACACTCCTCCACTTGCACCTGCTGATGTGACTTTGGGTTAGTCACAAGCTCTGGCACAGCTGTTCCTGAAAAAGAGCAGTTTCTGTCAGAGCTCTCTCAGCCCTACCTACCTCATGGGGTGTCTATTGTGGGGAGGTGAAGAGAAAAGAGCTCGTAAGCCGCTCTGAGACTCCAAGTGAAGGGTGGGTATAAATCCAATCTCTTCTCTTCCTCTTCTTCTTCTGAATTCGCCATTGCGAATTTTCATCTTGTATTCTTTGGTTGCTCGCACATGTAATGAGTACATCTTCACCTCCTTCTCTAAAGCAACTTATGAAAATACTGGACCCAGAACATGAGCCCAAAGATTCTACCTCCTGTCTGTTCTTGACTTGAAATCTCCAGCATCTCCAGCAACCTCTTTTGTGTAATTACAGCGCCATCCTAAACAGAGTTACATCCTTGTATGCCTGTTGACTTCAAACAGATTGGGCAACGTATGACTCTCTTTAGGATTGCCTTGTTAATTTCTTACCTTGCAAAAATGCCCGAGACACAACTGCTCCTCAAATGTATTACAGATCCTACAGAACTTTATTCAGTGAAGTGTCTTTAAAAGAACGACAAAACCCGAGAGGATATGTGCTCTAGATATGAAAAATATGAGCTGATTTTGTTTTAATGGGTAGTGTTTCAAGAGGATCACGCAACTCTGGAAATGGTTCAAGGATGATTGTTGATGGGTCAGACTTCTTATGTAGGCACAGAGGGTGACACTTCAAAGCACAAAGTAATCTGCCATTTACTTATGAGTTTTTTGTGTGTAGTGTAGAACTGGGTTACCAAGCCTGCAACCACACACCCTAGGTGCCATTTGGGGATGGACCCTGAGAGGGGAAAGTATCGCTTCTGAGTTCTCACCTGGAAGAGATGTCATTTGCCCCCCCCCATCACAAGGTTCCACGAATCTTCCGAATCTCTATGGTATTTACATTGGATCAGTTCCTAAGCATTGCATTGTGTGTGTGTTTTTGTTTATGTGAGCACAATGTCACTTCTGGGGTCTTCACATGGAAATCCCACCAAAAAGCCAGCACCGGAGCTGACAGTGGAAGGTCGAGTTTAAAATTCTCCCACCTGGAGCAGGCACCTTGAAACCATAAAAGAATTTCTGAGGTCGACATATAAAGGTATAGCGGGCTACTTACAACCATTATGGGATAAAGCTGATAGTCTAAGGCCCTGGTTAGCATTGACAGAGAATGGGAAAGTGACTTCTGCCAACTTTTCCTTCCCACTACGGACTCAACTTTGCACCCGCAAAGTCCCTGCAACTCCATTGACCTGCCGGAACACAATTTAAGAGAAGGGGACAGGTGGTGGCAGCTCAAGGGGGAGGGGAAAGCAGGTAAGCTGTCTTCCTCTAATGTCATGATCCAAGCCTTAGTGTGCACACACACCCATCACCCTCAGTGGGAGAGGAAGAAAAAAGACATTTCCTATACATAAAAATCTGTAATTAAAATGATGAAATATCATAAGATGGGATATTAGCCTTTTGACATCTTAATCTGAACTGGAGAGATCAGGGAAGCACCATCCGAGCTGCTCAATTAAATTTAGAAATTCCTCTTCCCCCTTCATTGTTATGAATAAATAGAAAGATTCGGTAGCAGTCGGTGGAATTATTAATTGCAGCGAGTGCGGAAAGTGCACGCACCGTATCGTGAAATGGAGGATCATTGTTAGTGACTATATTTCTTGGTAATTAAGGCCCAGACTAATGATGCAAGTTTTTTTCCAGCATGATTTTCATCTGATTATGAGGCTGCTTCATTAAGAGTGCTCAGACTAACGAGCTGTAGCTGTAATAAAGTAATTTTCTGTCTTGTGCTCTGATTGATAAAGAGTTTCTATCGCTAAAAGGAATTGAAAATATAATTATAATTAGAAATGGTTGAATAAAGTTATTACAGGATTGCTGGAAGGTAGTGCAATTGACACTCTAATTTTTGGGTGGCGGTGGAGGGGGGGCGAGCGCGGATCTTAAAATTAGACTGAAGGAAGCGGGGTGCGGGGAGAAGGGGAAAGTAACCGAACCACCAGGGCATCTAAATGGGCAGTGGGACAGTGAAAGGGACAGAGAGAGGGAAAGAAAGCAAGGCTTGCCTGCCCTGTACCGAATGTGAAAAACACATCCGAGATGAACGCTCATCTTCCTGGATTCCCATCAAGTAACGTAAAGCTTATGAAAATAGTTTTTGCTCCATTTATGACAATGATCATGGTGCCATGCATGGTACAAAAAAACCTCTCTCTGGCTTCATTAGAACCAGTTCTGGATAATTTTGAACTTTGTTCCCCACTAGTGTGTCCTTGTGTGTGTCTAGTGGCATCTTAGAGACTAACATGATTTTCGGGATACAAGCTTGCGAGAGTCAAGCTCCCTTCATCAGATAGTGACTCTTGAAAGTTCGTACCCCCCAAATTTTGTTGGTCTCTAATGTGCTACTGGAGCCGAATCTAGCCTGTGCGTATCTATATATCTATATCTTTATCTAGGTGGGATGTAGCCAGCTTTTCACCCAATCTCATCTACTTCTCCTTATTATGGCTTTCGTCCACGAAGTTCCCATGATCCCCAGCATAACCGTATTCTTGGTGGTCAAAGGGAATGCCTCCACCCCTTTTCACCAGCATAAAAAAACCTTGCTGGATCCATCCCTCGGTATATATGATTAAATTAAATTGTGGGTTTTCTTATTCACGCTCAGCCCGCTATCAAAAATGCGCTCAGTGGGCCAAAAGATCTTTCCTTTTCTCAAGAGAGGGAGCTAATCATCTTTTTAAAGCTAGCAACCTTATTGCTTTTTATGATGCCCACTTTTTGAAACAGTCCAAACCACGTTAGATCAATCCTTTGTGCCTGTGTCACAGGCTAGGGAAGCTAGAGTGATATTAATGCCTATAGTAGAGATTTTACTGAGAATTAAGCAGAGGCATTTGGGTACTTCAGAGTTGTTTTTCTTTTTTTTAATCCCTATTCCAAGGTAGTTCTCCCTGCAAGGAACACAGTTATCCTTAAAGGCTTACCAATATGGACATTTGGTTATGTTAAGAAGAAGAGTCCCGCGCAGACAGCGAGGAATTCGATTGTGTTGGTTGGAATCTAATGGTGGATCATCAAGATGTATATTTATGCTAATTCCCTGGAAAGATGGCATTTTGCATCGATTGTTCAGCCCCGTAATGCGTTTTGGAAGGTTTTTTGAGAATTTTTAAAAAATCATTCCTTACACATTATAGGGTGATAAAAATGTGTTATCGGAATACCATTAGGAAGGGGGAAAGAAAGAAGGGGATTTTATTGGTTGTTCGCCGAAAATGTTAGCTGTGATTAGTTACATAATCCTACATTAACCTGTAAATTAAAATTCCTTGGTGCAATTTGATGGCTGATTTAATTTTGTCTTTCTTTGTTTGCCGCAGGCTAATTCCATTATGAATTCTTTATACAGCCTTTTTCCTTCAATGATTAGCAGCGTCTACTCAAACCCTGATTGCGATTGTACACTTAGCACTACATAAAACCGGGGATTAATATTCCCCTGAAGAATTGTTGCTATGGATCTTGCTCGGCTCCTTCTAAGAGATGTTTCTGCAGCTCCAATTGTCCATAAATTATGATCTCTCGTGAATTATCAGCGGGAGTGAACTCAGCTTAACAAGCAGAAGAGAGCACTCTAGTTCTGAGAGAGACTGGGGAGGGGGGCGGGAGAGAAAGGGAGAAAGATTCTCAATTATTAATTGCCAGGTTTTTATACGACAGAAGAAATGATATTTCTATACCTCCATCCTTCATTCAGGAATGTAAGAAACCAGGACAAGTCAGATGCCGGGAAAAAAGGATTTTTAAAAACCCTTTTCATTACTGACAGGTCATAAGAGAAGAAAGGTTTTGGTCTAAAATGTGACATTCCCCCCCCTTTCCTTTGCTTTCTCGCCTTTATATTTACTACATGATTTCTCAATCATTATGTTAATACACAGCTCGGTCCAGTCCAAAAGATTTTAAAATGTGGCTGGGATTAATTGGGGGAGGAGACATAATTAGTGGATTTGTTCTCCTTTGTATTACGGGTAAATTCCCACTACTTGTTTTACGGTTGCCAACTATTTGATCTCTATGCAAACCCCTATAGATATTTAATTTTATTAGCAAGATACCATTTGTTTCCAACGGCCAACTATATTGGAAGGCTTAAAGCCATTTGCTGGATGGAAAATAAGTGTTCTTGTGCTTCTAGAGCAATAGAAAACTACTTTGCACATGCTGTTACATTGTCCCTTGTTTGTCAAAGCCAGGTGAGATGCATTGGGAACGTTTGTTAATTCTGATGTTCAGTGATCAAATAAATACATTATCTTGGAACTGTTGTTTTCTAATGATACGGACTGGTTGCAAAACTGTTGCTAAATTTCCTGCGCATGGTTTGAAATAGTCAATAATTTATTGTTGCGTCCACCCCCTTTTCCAAATCCTACTAACCAGTGTTCCCTCTGAGCTGAGTTAGTGTGAGTTGGCTCACAGTTTTTTTTAGCCTCCAGCTCACACATTTTTGTCTTAGCTCAGGAAGGGATGGCTCCAGAGCAAACTAATTTATGCAGTAGCCAAATTGCTCACTCACACCTTTAATTCCAGTAGCTCACCAAGGAGAATTTTTGCTCACAAGACTCCACAGCTTAGAGGGAGCATTGCTACCAACCTATGGTCGAAGGGACAGGAAATAACAAAATAAATGAAATAACTGGTGGATTTGGAGGGCCTCCACATATTTCAATCCTTTTGTATTCCATGGGAAAGCTGTCAGTCATGTCTGCGTTGGGCATTCAAATGGTCTCACTGCCTTGATGGCAGCCTGTAATTCACCCAGAGGCTGCTTGCAGAGTTGGGCGATTCAGAAATCTAATTAATGATGATGATAATGATGATGATATGAACATAAGAGATGCCAGTGTTGGATCAGGCCAATGGCCCATCAGACCTCACAGGGCCTGCTACAAAAAAGAGCCTTGATCATACCCATAGTATAGATATAAGCACCAATCCAACATGAGGTGCATTTGTATATTATTTATCAAGTTATTTATAAACTGCCTTTTTTTTGGCATATAAGGACCAAGGCAACTTTTCCCAAACATGTGTTCCTAGGTCTAAAATGCTAGTAAGAACAAAACGGGTGATGGCGGCCCTCAGTGTACAATCCGATGGTGGAAGACAATCGTGGGAGGCCATGACAGAAGGCAATATCCTGCGGTGTAACATAAGGTCATAAGATGTTCCGGTGACACACTCATCAGTGGCGGTTCCTAATCGATCGCCTGGCAGAAGAGCTCCGTTTTACAGGCCCTGCGGAAGTGTAGAAGGTCCCGCAGGGCCCTGATGTCCTCTGGGAGCTCATTCCACCAGTGAGGAGCCGCCACTGAAAAGGCCCTGGCTCGAGTAATGGCCAACCTGGCGTTTTTTGGGCCAGGGACAATCAGGCAATTTTGTGACTCTGACCTCAGTGCTCTCTGGGAGACATATGGGGAAAGGCGGTTCCTCAGGTACTGAACTCTAATCTAGCTGTTCTACTGCCAACTGACACACAGCTACCCTCTGAAATCTGGACAAGAACTTATTTCTCTTTAACCGGAAGGAGGAGAAGGAGGAGGAGGAGATTGGATTTATACCGCACCTTTCACTACCCGAGGAGTCTCAGAGCAGTTTACAATCCCTTTCTCTTCCCCTCCCCACAGCAGACACCTTGTGAGGGAGGTGAGGCTGAGAGAGCTCTGACAGAAACTGCTCTTTGTCAAGGACAGCTCTTGTCAGAACTATGGCTTGCCCGAGGTCATCCAGCAGCTGCATGTGGAGGAGTGGGGACTCAAACCCGGTTCTCTCAGATTAGAGTCCACTCTCATAACCACTACACCAAAGTGTCTATTGGACTGATATTTTTTTAAACAAACTAAAGATCTGCTTTTCTCTATTCGTGAACCCAGATTTACCTGGGAAAGCACTTGATATTCCGACCTAGTTATAACACATTGGAAAGGTTCTTATTTTATTAATATGCGTTTAAATTTAGCAGGGTACTCAAATATGTCCCTGCATTTCTGATTACGATTCTTTTCAAGCCCCTTTTTGGAGGGGTAGGGGCATTTGTATTTCTGAACTCGGCCTAGTCCGGTGCTGTTTCCCGTCCACTTTTTTTTCCAGCTGCTAAAATTAGGAAAGGCAAAGGACCAAAGTCAATGGCAGGAGACTACCTGATACGGCCGGGTAAATAGCAACCTTATTCGGACTACGAGGTGCTGGTGCCCATCCTTACTGACTTATGAAATCACAAACAGATCTGCAGTCAAAGTACGCTAAATAAATGCAACAGTAATTATCAAGAAAGCAAAGTCAATAATAACGCCAAACTCATATATACATAAGGAGCTGCGGTGGCTCAAGTGGTTAAGACACTGAACTGCAGGCTGTGGAAGGTCAGTAGTTCAGGAGTTCAAGACCCAAGAGTGCCGCATGATGGGGTGATCTCCCGTCTCTAGTTCCAGCTCCTGCCAACCTAGCAGTTCGAAAGCAAGAAATTGCAAGTAGATAAATAGGTACCACATCGGTGGGAAGGTAACAGCGTTCTGTGCGCCTTGGTGTTTAGTCATGCGGGCCACATACCATGGAAACGTCTTCAGACAGCGCTGGCTCTTTGGCTTTGAAATGGAGATGAGCATCGCAACCCTAGAGTCGGATTCGACTGGCTTTCGAGCAAGGGAACCTTTACCTTTACATATATATAAGTATATATGTATATATGTATATGTGTGTGTGTGTGTGTGTGTGTATATATATATATAAAATTGTAGAATCACAGTCATAATAAAGAACAATCGATAGAACTGTAGAATCACAATCATAATAAAGAATAAGGTGGGGTAGCCGTGTTGGTCTGAAGCAATAGAACAAAGTTCGTCCAATGGCACCTTTAAGATCAACAGAGTTTTATTCAAGGTGTAAGCTTTCGTGTGCAATGGACACTTCGTCCGACAGAGTGTGCATGCACACGAAAGCTCACACCTTGAATAAAACTTTGTTGGTCTTAAAGATGCCACTGAACTTTGTTAGAATAAAGAACAATTATCCAAAAGTGGGTGGTAACTCAAACTCAAACCCTCAATAAGTCACAGCATATCTCAGAAGCAGCAGACTTCCTTCCTAAATAGAACAAGCACACAAAGAATTTTTTTTTGTATCACGCATCCTTGAATTGAAGTCCAAACATCTATATATTGTGCCTCGTAGTAAATAAGATCTATTTCAAGTGGAAACTACGCTGTTCCGGATAATATAATCAGCGTTTCAGATCTACTCCTTCATCAAGTAAATCAGGTAAGTCTTCATTAACATACAATGAATTTTGTTGTTGTTCAGTCGCACAGTCGAGTCCGACTCTTCGCGACCCCATGGACCAGATCACGCCAGGCCCTCCTGTCTTCCGCTGTCCGCTGAAGTTTGCTCAATTTCATGTTCGTTGCATCGATGACACTGTCCGACCATCTCATCCTTTGCCGTCCCCTTCTTCTTTGACCTTCAATCCTTCCCAGCATCAGGGTCTTCTCCAGTGAATACTTCCTTCTCATTGGGTGGCCAAAGTAGTTGAGCTTCAGCTTCATACAATGAATACACACGTATAAGTGAGGTCCCGATCAAAATATTCCAGTTAGGCAAAGCTCCATATCTCATGCAAGTTGGAATTGCCTCTCCTTACTGACTTGGCAACTACCCATGAAAGATGGCTTTGGGATTCAGAGCAGGATCTGAAGGCAGAGTACGAGTTTGAGAGTACAGAAACAAATGCTCGAGGAACACATGCCCTCTAGTTTCTAGTTCGATTTGCGAAAGAACCTCTGGTGCCAACGGGCTATTCTCCTCCCGTCTCCTTCCTAACTCCCCCATCTTTGCAGGCAATTCGAGAGGAGAGCAGAGACAGGAACTTCATCTTGCACATCCCGAAGCAGCTCAGGTGTTACAATCGCACAGGTAGCAAGCCAAGTGCAGGCTGAGACATGCTTCCCCTCCCCCGGCAATCCAGGGGGGCGCTTCACAGAGATGGGGAAGGGGGGAGGCACGGCTGTTTGGGGAGGGTGCTGGGCTGTTTGGGGAGGGTGCCAGGCACTCATAGGCCTCCCGTGCAAATGTGTCTGTGTGGACTCAACCATGACTGGTGGTACATGCTGTAAATTTGGTAGCACGCAGGCACTGTAGTAAGAATCGATGCCGCCCCCATGCTAAGAAGTTTTATTATGCACCATCTCCAGCTACCTCTTATCTCTCCTTATATATAATCCTCTTTTCGTGTGACTCTTTTCTGAATGTTCCACACGCTCCCACAGCCTTTTGCTCCCTGACCTGTCATTCCAATGGAAGGTCAATGGTGCCGTGGCTGGAGTCCCACCCACCCACCCACCCACAGAGGCGGCACCCAGCGTCTTGCGCTCAGTGTGGTCAGAGCCAATGGAAGGGATGGACAGGACTCTCCGCGGGGCTGGGGATGGCTGAGGCCTCCTTCCCCCTGCCTCACACACAGAGTTGGGGGTTTATTGTATACTGGTATTATTGTATTTTAACTGTGTAAGTCGCCTTGGGAGCTGCGGTGGCTCAAGTGGTTAAGACGCTGAACTGCAGGCTGTGGAAGGTCAGTAGTTCAGCAGTTCCAGACCCGAGAGTGCCGCATGACGGAGTGAGCTCCCGTCTCTAGTTCCAGCTCCTGCCAACCTAGCAGTTCGAAAGCAAGAAATTGCAAGTAGATAAATAGGTACCGCTTCGGTGGGAAGGTAACAGCGTTCTGTGCACCTTGGTGTTTAGTCATGCTGGCCACATGACCACGGAAACGTCTTCAGACAGCGCTGGCTCTTCGGCTTTGAAACGGAGATGAGCACCGCAACCCTAGAGTCGGATTCGACCGGCTTTCGAGCAAGGGGAACCTTTACCTTTACCTAAGTCGCCTTGAGCCAGTTCATACCGGTAAGGTGGGATGCAGATTGATAGTAAATAAATAAATAAGTGTGTGTGTGTGTGTGTGGTGACCTCTGGCATCTCATTCTGGGCCGTGGCGATAGCAGTTCGCCACACCCATGACGGCAGCGAGACGTTCAAGACAATGAAGGGGCTCCTTGAACCAACCACACACCCATGACTTCTGTCCAGTGGGCAGATAGTCATGTGTTTTGCACTCAGTACAGCAGACTGACCGTTCCACCCAGGGCGAGGCCTGGCCTCCCAACCCGTGGCGTTCGTCTGGCCACGGTGCTCGGGGGGGGGCGACAGCTGCAGGCCACAGCACTCCCCCAGGCCCTCTTTCTAGAACTCGTTGCTTTTCTTTCTGCAATGGGCCTTATTACTAGTTGACGTATAAGCACAGACTGAGTTGCACCTTTCTGGCCTCCTAATGTACAACCAGTCATGTTGTAGAACACATAATGCTCTCTCGGCCGTACGGACGGGCTTTCCTTTACCTCCTCTTCCCTCCTGTCCTCCTTCTTTCCCTTGCACTTTCAATATTTTATGAACGGCGAGTCTGCAAACCCACTCCTTGAACATTCCTCGTTGGGCTTTTGAAAACATATTTAAGCCATAGGGCCCAACGGACTGTGCGTCCCGAGCCATTATTGCTTCACTCTTGTGGCATCCAAAGGTCATCGGCCAAAGGACAATGGTGTTTAAGCAACACTGAGTGATGGGATGACTTCCCAAGAAAAACAGAGGCCCGACGATGGCTATTAAGGACAGACTGCTTGGGAGGGCGTCAAAAAGGGCCTACGGAGACAAGATTGCGAGCGAGTGTACGCTTACTGCGTATTAGGGAAGTAAATCTGTCGCTGACAAGTTTGTTGTAAAGTTTCATGTGCGTGTTTATGGGCATTTGAAGATGCTGCAAATGAACAGTTCTGCGACTGCAAAAAAACACCGGGGTTTCTTTTGACAGCTCCTCGGGAATTTCGTATAGGCTTGGGGACATCAGAAATTAAAACCCCGGAGCGCAGACATCTTAATGGGGAGGTTGGTGAGGTGGGGAACATTAACTCCTCCTCTCCCTCCCTGGTGGAAAGTGCTGGTGGAAAGTGCTGGTGGAAAGTGCTCTCAAATCACAGCTGACTTATGGCGCCCCCTGGTGGGGTTTTCAAGGCAAGAGATGTTCAGAGGTGGTTGGCCACTGCCTGGCTCTATGCCACAACCCTGGTACTCCTTGGTGGTCTCCCATCCAAATACAAGCCAGGGCTCACCTTGCTTGAGATCTGACAATAGGCCTAGCCTGGGCCTGCATCTGAACTGGGGTTGAGCATGGTTACAGTTCGGCTTAATAAACTGTTGGGAAGGTCCACACATGGACACACATGACCCTTGGTCCATCAGGACCAGTATTCTCTGCTGAGACTGGTGGCAGCTCTCCAAGGTCTCAGGTGGATAACTTTCCGAATCACCTACTGCCTGGTCCTTTCAGTTGGAGATGCCAGAGATTGAACTTGGGACCTTCTGCATGGTCCTTTCAGCTGGAGGTGCCAGAGATTGAACTTGGGACCTTCTGCATGGTCCTTTCAGCTGGAGATGCCAGAGATTGAACTTGGGACCTTCTGCATGCGAAGCAGAGGTTCTACCTCTGAGCCACAGTCCCTCCTGAAAAACACGATACATGAACACATGAAGTTGTCTTATACTGAATCAAACCATCAGTCCATCAAGGTCAGTATTGTCTACTCAGACTGGCAGTGGCTCTCCAGGGTCTCAGGCAGGGGTCTTTCACATTGCCTATTGCCAGATTCCTTAACTGGAGATGCCAAGGATGGAACCTGGGACCTTCTGCTTTCCAAGCAGATACTCTACCACTAAGCACAGAAGAACATAAGAGAAGCCAATGTGGGATCAGGCCAATGGCCCATCCACTCCAACACTCTGTCTCACAGTGGCCAAAAAGACTAGGTGCCATCAGGATGTCCAGCAGTGGGGCCAGGACACTAGAAGCCCTCCCACTGAGCCACTGCACCCTCTTGTCAGAGATCTGGGGGAATCAGAGAGGAAAATTCACAGGTTGTTGCATGCCTCCCTGTGTCCAGAGCCAGCGCAATGTCATGTCTCTGCTGCCTGTAGCAAACATTCTGGCTACACGATGAACAAACTGTGTAACCAACTGGCAAGGAGGATAGCTTGGAATGAAGAGAAATTAACCGGAGAATTGCCCGAGATAAAACTGCTCCTCTCCAAGGGATCTGCGGACAGTTCTTTCTGAAATAATATCTGTTAGCATGAAGAATTTGCCCTTCCAAAGGGAGAGAATCTGACGGTGAAGAACTCTTTCAAGGGTAAACCTCTCCTAAGATTCCCTTCACTTCTATGAACCTCACTAATGGGACATCTGAGTGTTAGCAACAAGTACATACAGTTGCCAAAGTCCAAAATTTCAGCCATCTTGGATGGTCATCTTTGATGGAAAGATCATCTCGCTTCAAACGAAAACCGAAGGACGTTCATTAGGAAAAGGGACTGTTTTTAAGGGTACAGATGAGGGTTGCAGACAGTTCTCTTACTACGAGATAGAAACCCCTGTCCATTTCATGCCCCAGCAATTATTGATACTTCTGTTCTTATGCAGTAGCAATGGGTGAGATGATAGATTATAATAATATTCTGTAGCCCAAGAGGAAACGCTGTCTGGGAGAGTCAGGTTTGAATCCCCACTCTGCCATGGAAGTATGCCCAGTGACCTTTGGCCAGTCATATACTCTCAGCCTAACCTACCTTGCAGGGTTACTATGAGGGTAAAACAGAGGAATGGCAAATGATGACGTAAGCCATTTTGAATCGCCACCGGAGGGGAACATGCTGTATAAACAAATGAATAAAAATGTAACGGCCTATTAAACAGGATACTTTCTCCTCTCAGCCTGAAATCGGGGAGGGGGGAGCTGCAATCCTCTAAGGATTTCGTAACAATTATTCAGGGCGGGGCGTTACATCTGAACATGTGTTTCCCATGGCAACTCGTGCGCACAACCATCGGATTGATTCCCTAATGCAACTTGCTTTAATTTCTTTATTAAAGAACCCTGACTCGGGTCTCTTCAAATAATGCAATCTCAGGCTGGTTGTGCGTTGGCTTTTCCCTCCGTTGTTTCATGAAACCCACATTGGAACAGAAATTCCCTTCTGCATTGCATGCTGCTGACACTTTCTTTGATCATCAGATTTTATGGCAGCCTCCGCACTCCGTACCGCTTTCGCTTTCTTTGATCATCGGGTTTTATGGTATCTTCTGCACATTTAGCTTCACTGTATTTATTGGAATTGTATGGAATTGTATTCTATACCTTGTAACGGCTGATTTTAAATTGTATGGTGGTTTTAAATTGTTTGTAAGCCGCCCTGAGCTGCTTTGACGGGAGGGTGGGGTAGAAATCTAATAAATATATAAATAAATAGATTTATGGCCTTTCAGGGGTGACTTTGCAGTCAGTACGGCATTGCCCCGGGGTATTTGAATGTGGTTTTTGTTGGAAAAATAGGCAAAAATATTTAGATATTCAGAGTTTGCAATGGATTTTTGCTTCACTGGAGAGGAGGCATTAAAAATCTTTTATTTCTAAAGGGAAGGCTTCACAGGGAAAAGCTGCAAAATAGCTGCAAAAAAAAGCTGCGGTGGCTCAAGTGGTTAAGATGCTGAACTGCAGGCTGTGGAAGGTCAGTAGTTCAGCAGTTCGAGACCCGGGTGCCGCAAGATGGAGTGAGCTCCCGTCTCTAGTTCCAGCTCCTGCCAACCTAGTAGTTCAAAAGCAAGAAATTGCAAGTAGATAAATAGGTACCACTTCGGTGGGAAGGTAACAGCATTCCGTGCGCCTTTGTGTTTAGTCATGCCGGCCACATGACCACAGAAACGTCTTCGGACAGCGCTGGCTCTTCGACTTTGAAACGGAGATGAGCACCGCAGCCCTAGAGTCGGATTCGACTGTCTTTTGAGCAAGGGAACCTTTACCTTTACCTTTAAGGCTACGTCTTCAGAGCTGCAAACAGACTGACCACATGGTCTCAGAACAACAACTGTAATGGAGATTCTCCTTCTTCTTGACCCCTAGAAGGAAATCACCTGAATGCATTAAACAATGATTGCTAGTAAACCGACTTAGATTTCCCGGGCTATCTTCGCATTGGCTCTGAGCCAGATATTCCTTCCAGGTCAGTCTATAGCACACAAGGTAAAGCCGATAATGACTGAATTAGACCTTGCGACACACACATATTTCCAACAGTTTTGAGCTGCACTCTCCCCTCCCGCTTGAGAAAATGTGGAGCGAATGCTAGATCCAGAATCGCCCCCGATCAGCTTTCCGCACCACACATTTACCACCCTCAACGAGAATCCATCCAGGTGGGCTTTTGAGTCGTTCCTCCCTCCCTGCCTCAAATAAACATTGCGATTAGCATGCGGCAACCAACCCATGCACTATTGAACTCCGAGCCTCAGCTGGAGCCCAGATCAACAAGATAAAGTTAATTGGGCTCTGATCGGTAATAAGAAGGCCTTGTTTGTTTCCCCGTCAGAGGATCTTTTCGCCGCGGCGAGCGGGAGATAACGAAGTTGACTCTCTGCTCTTGAGCAACGCGAAAAGGGACACTGCAGGCCGGTGAACGGTCCTCTTCCAATCCATGTGATGCGCGTCTAAGGCATCCGGCACTGTGCACCCTTCACAGCTTCCCTGAGCAAAGGCTAGGGTCGCCAGCCTCTGGGTGGAACCCAGATATTACCCGGAATGACAACTGATCTGCAGATGGCAAAGAGGTTTTTTATTTATTTATTTATTTTTAGATTTATATCCCGCCCTCCCCGAAGCTCAGGGCGACCAACAAAGGGGCAAACGTGCCCAGATTAAAACAGATCGCTTCTCCTGCTTTGGAAGATAGACTTTATGGCGTTATAACTCCTGAAGTCCCCTCCCCAAAAACCCTGCCCGTCCCAAATCTCCAGGAACTTTCCAACTTGCAGCTGGTAACCCTAAAAAAAGGCACACTTCTGCATCACACCTAACACCGCTGACATTAGAAAAGAGCTTCAGTCCAGGGGCACCTTTAAGACCAACCAAGTTTTATCCTGCGTATAAGCTTCCACGTGCATGCCCATTTCCGCCGAGATTGTTTAATAACAATATATAATTTTTGTCTTGAGTTAAGCCTGGAGTTTCCTCCCCCCACAGTACCCCAAAGTGTGCAAGGGAGTCACACTGGCCGAGTTCAGACTGGCAGTTTGCCCCGAGAGAGGTGCGTTTCAGCAACGTTTCACAAGTGGATTAAAGGGGGCATTCACACAGGAACATCTGTCCAGCGTTCCCCAGCCGTACTCAGCCCGTCTTGTAACGCTTCCCTCCCGAGTTTAAAAGATACCTGGTAAAAGTGGTATCAAATCCTGGAAAGCGTGTCTATCCTGCATATATCCTGCACCAACACCGTGTGAATGCTATAATCTGCAATTTTGCTTGCGTGCTCATGTGCATATGCGCTCATGCACATAAGCGCTCATGCACATAAGCGCATATCTCCAGGTTAGCAGAACAGAAAGCCACACCTTACAGCCGTGCCTTCGGGCCAACGGTGTGAACACTCCCTCACGCCTCCTCCCCGGTATGCTCCGGCATCAGTCGGTGCAGTGTGACCAGGAAAACCCGGAACAATTTATTCCAGGGCTTTTTTGCCACGACTCCCTCCCGCTTCAAACTGCCAGTCTGAACTCGCCCACTGTCATACTAAGCAGAGTTACCACCTTATCGACTTCAGTGGATTTAGAAAGGTGTGGCTCTGTTTAGGACAGCTTCCAAGGGTACCCATGTTGATAATAATTATCTTAAGGCATTGTGTTTTTATGTACCGAAGACTGCTCAGATCTAAAAAATCTTCCCTTGGTTCTATGGCAAAGGAAGAAGCAAGACTGCGTTTGAAGGGCATGGGCTTCTAATACATCTGGAGCAGAGGTCCATCAGTGGCTATTAGCCACAAGGTAGAGATAGAAACTCTCAGTCTGGGGCAAGGGATGCTCTGCATTGTTGGTGCTTGGGGGCGGGGCCAAAGTGGGAGGGCTTCTAGTGTTCTGGCCCTACTGATGGACCTCCTGATGGCACCTGGTATTGTTGGCCACTGTGTGACAGAGTGTTGGAGTGGATGGGCCATTGGCCTAATCCAATATTGGCTTCTCTCAGGGCTATTTTTGAGCAGGAACACACAGGAAGGGAATTCCTGAGTTGGCCACACCCAGTAGGAACTCATTGGCATAATAGGCCACACCCAACAGCAGGAACTCATTAGGATTGGCTACATTAGGGGTGTGCGGCCTAACATGCAAAGGAGTTCCTGCTCCAAAAAAAAAAGCCCTGGGGTTTTGACAACAAACAAGGTCAACAGAATAAGAAGCAAAAGGTGGGTGTGGCTGGATGACCACACTTCTGGTAACATGGGGGTGTGGCCTAATAGGCTAATAAACTGTGCTGTCAGGGGTGTGGCCTAATATGCTAATAGAGTTCTGCTGTTGGGTGTGGCCTATTATGCTAATGAGTTCCTGCTGGGCTTTTTCTACAAAAAAAGCCCTGGTTTCTCTTATGTTCTTATGTTAGCCAGGAGCTCCTAAGATTGTCCGGCAGCCAGAAGTTCAAGCTCTTTTAGTGTTATGCAGCACTAGGTGGTGAGCTAGATTTGTTTTTAAGGCAAGAGACGTCTCAGAGGTGGGTGGCCGTTGCCTGCCTCTGTGTCACGGCCCCGGTATTCAGAGCCCAGGACTTTCTGTCTTTTAAAGAAAACAGAAAGTGATGAATTGTTGTCTGTTGTTCATGTCCAGTGTATCACGCACATTCTTTAAAGGAGTGTTCCAAGTTCATTAGGATTTGTCAGAACTGCGTCAAAATGTTCGGGTCACGTTTAGTCATGACAAATGGGTCGCCTTGGATGTGTAGTGACTAATTTTCTTGATGAAGTCTTCTTTTGGACGGAACACGTGTGATGGGGAAAGTAATTCCACATCTTCTGGGTTGCTCGGCTGGAGCATTCCTTTGTTAGCGAGGATCATAAATGCACCAATTTTAATGGTCCTCCGGGGCCTTATTTAAAGTTAACAAAACAGCAGGGTAACAGCAGGTATAATGACAGACAAATTATATTTGGGATGTAAAAAAAGAAAATTACAAGCCTGTTAACGCTGTGATCCGAAGTTCTGTTCACTAGGGGTTTGTTCCGTGAAATCAGTCAGGTTTACTCCAGAGTAAACCTGCTAGGACTGTGCCATAACATCTTATGCCTGCCCGCCAGAAGGGAATCCATACTGATGCATAGACCTCATGTTAAAATACGTACCAGTGTTGAGAAGGCCAGGATTGGTGTAGTAACTAGGGGCGCGGACTCTAATCTGGAAGAACTGGGCTTGAGTCCCTACTTCTCCGCATGCAGCTGCTGCTGTGACCTTGGGACAGTCACAAGTTGTCTCAGAGCTGTACTTTCTAGAGCAGTCCTTGAAAGAGCTCTCTCAGCCCCACCTACCTCACTGGGTGTCTGTTGTGGGGAGGGGAAGGGAAAGGAGACTGTAAACCATTCTGAGACTCCTTCAAGTAGTGAAGGGTGGGGTATAAACCCAATCTCCTCCTCCTTCTCAGTTGGGGGGATAGCAGGTACCCCAGCTGGGCAAAAATAACTGTAGCATGAATTTGTAAAATGGACAACATAAACACACACGCACACACACAATTGGCTGAATTGCTTCAGTCATTACAGCAGGGGTCTCCAACATGGCTGCCATGATAGAAGCCTGGAGGGCTGCTATATCAGGCCTGCAGTGGAACTGGCCTCCTTCTTCTTCCAGTTTTGCTGCTGCTGCGCCATTGCAGGTTTGCAGCTTACAGATACACACCTGAACAGCAGACTCAAGATTGCAACAGCACAGGCATTTTGAGGCAATAATTCAGAGCAAGATTCACCTTTTGAGGCCTCTCAAACATCTTTGTCATGTGTCTTGAGATCTTGCTGCTTAACCTTCCTTTTCCTGGTCCAATATTCACTTATTGGTTATCTTATTGCAGTAGGTATTTAAGTTATATGTTTACCTCAATATCGTTTGACCTCAGAAGAAGAAGAAGAAGAAGAAGAAGAAGAAGAAGAAGAAGAAGAAGAAGAAGAAGAAGAAGAGGAGGAGTTTGGATTTATACCCCACCCTTCACTTGGAGTCTCAGAGCGGCTTATAAACTCCTTTCTCTTCCCCTCCCCACAACAGACACCCTGTGAGGTAGGTGAGGCTGAGAGAGCTCTGAGAGAAACTTCTCTTTCAGGAACAGCTGTGCCAGAGCTTGTGACTGACTCAAGGTCACATCAGCAGGTGCAAGTGGAGGAGTGGGGAATCAAACCCGGTTCCCCCAGATTAGAGACTGCACACTTAACCACTACACCAAGAAGGCCCCCCATAGGGCAGAAACACATCATGTCACGTGTCTTGGCCCTTGTGTTCCGGCTTTACTTTTTAACGAGGCTTTCATTGGGCCCTTATGTATGTTTTTAACTGCCTTTCTAATAAATACATGTATTTTTGTATATTATAAGTTTTAACTAGGTTTTTAATATTGGCCCTTCGTCAGACTTTCTTCTCACCCTTTTGGTTCTCGATTCCAGTGTTTGGGTCAGGTTTGTTTCCCCCTCCCTGTGTTTTACTAGGGTTATTAACCGGCTATTTTTTCTCTGTCACAACTGCCCTCCGCCATTCTGGCTGGCTGCTAGATTGGGGCGTTTCATATCAAAGAAGGAACAGCAGAGAGGCTGGTTGTTTTTTTCAGTGTCTTTTAAGGCGTCGTGTTGTTCCATTAAGATCTTTGCAGCTCTAACCTTGCAGCGCGTTTTGACTTTCAGTTTCAACCCAGGCTATTTCGTGCCTCAGAAGCAGCTTCTGTAAACACTGTCGCTGTCCTTGGCTGGTTTTTCTGCTTCCCTTTCACACTTAATATCTCCTCAGGCAGGAAGGGGAAGAGGTTGAAGAAAGAGAGTGGTTAAAGAGTCAGTCTAGGATCTGGGAAATCTAGGTTCGGATTCCCACTTGCCCCCTGGAAACTTGCTGGGTGACCTTGGGCCAGTCACACACTCCTGGGCTGATTCTGCACCCATCTGTTTCCACTCAGTTTTTCCTCAGCCACGTTGGGAGGCTAATCTCCCTCGACACTGTATGCCGCTTTCACTTTCTTTGTTCATCGGGTTTTATGGTACCTTCTGCGTAGATTTATGGCCTTTCAGGGGTGACTTCACAGTCATTACAGCATTGCCCTGGGGTATCTGAAAGTGGTTTTGAGCGGCACCTTTTCCTTCCTCCACTTCCAATTTGAAGGGACCAATAAGCAGACAACTTGACACGGCTTCATGGATCTCTGTCGGTTCCCCTGTCCCTATTTCCCCCTCTGTATTTACCACCTCACCATGAATTACTTGACTTAGGCAGCTAATGACCGCTGAGGCAAGTAGTGACACAGGAAAATCTGCGTACCAATGCAGGAGCGAGTGCTGAAAACAAAACAGATGGTAAGCTGACACTAGCCAGTGCAGAAACCAGGATCTGAGGCAGTGCAATGAAAACAGATATTCCGAGGCAAGGGGGAGCCAGGTCGAGGGCTGAGAAGATGCAGAGCAAATGCCAGATGCCGAATGGAGCTTAGCCTTAACCAACTTTACAGGGTTGTTGTGGGGACAAAGTGAAGGAAAGAAGAATTATGGGTCGGTTACTAAAAGAGGGACATAAACAAAACTAGTGGCTGAAATGGGATGCATCTAAAGATGGACCTTGAGTTCAGTAGTACCATCGAGAGGGATGGGAGAGGTAGCGGCAGATCTCAAATGCGTTTCTAAGCACCACCCGAAAAGCATTTCCCACAAACAGCACAATACACTTAGAGATGTCATCGCCATCACGCAGATGAGAACGCGAGGAAAAAAAATCCGCCAGGCAATAATGTTGGCTACAGAAATCTAAGATTGCTTAAAAGGCTACCCCTCCCCGTTTAAAGCAAGAGGAGACAACGACGCAATCGCATCTTAATGCAAAAACCATCGCATTTCCTGTGATCCAGAAGTGTTTCTGTTTCCCCAGGACTAACTTTTAATATATCCTGGCAAGTGGAAACCTAAAGGGACCTAATGCAAAGTCTAATTCTGGTCGGGAGCGGAGCAAACAGGAACGATTGCAAAACTGTCCCTTTCAGCTCTGTGTTTCTAAACTAAAGTAAACTGTGCTAAACTAAACCAAGACTGGACCCCTTATAAAACCAAACTAAAGCATGTTCAAGTTGCTCCGTTCTAAACTGCACATACTTCACTGTCTGCTGTTAAGATCTACAGAGGTTACAGAGCCAGTTTGGTTCAGTGGTTAAGTGCGAGGACTCTAATCTGGGAGAACTGGGTTTGATCCCCCACTCCTCCACTCACAGCTGCTGGCTGACCTTGGGCAAGCCATAGTTCTGTCAGAGCTGTTGTCTCAAGGACAGTTCTGGAAAGAGCTCTCTCAGCCCCACCTACCTCACCGGATGTCTGTTGTGTGGAGGGGGAGGGAAAGGAGTTTGTAAGCCGCTCTGGGACTCTGAGTGAAGGGCGGGGTATAAATCCAATCTCCTCCTCCTCCTCCTCCTCCTCCTCCTCCTCCTCCTCCTCCTCTTCTTCTTCTTCTTCTTCTTCTTCTTCTTCTTCTTCTTCTTCTTCTTCTTCTTCTTCTTCTTCTTCTTCTTCTTCTTCTTCTCTTTTCTAATGCGTACCTGTAGTGAAGGGACGAGATTCTGAAATGTGTAACTGATATCACTATCTTGCCGATATAGTTATCAGTAACAACCAGCAGTCCGATTGGCTCAAGACAATGCAAAGCTCTCAGGGGGGGGGTAATTCTATTTCCTTTTATTTCCCTTCTAGCTCGACGCCAGTATCTCCAAAAATCTATCAGACATAGTCCCTTTTAATATTTTTGAATGAAGCTGTCGAATCTTAACCCTCTTTAAAGACCGACGCGGCGGTTACCCTTCCCTCTTAATCTCCTGGTTGTGCGTTGGTGATTTTCGGAGGCAATTTTCCGTTCTTGCAGGGGCTTTTGATTATTACTTCTCTAAAGGTGCCGGAAAGGTGAAAATGATAATTAAATCTTATCTCCAGTGTAATTTTATGATTATATAGTACGATTCCCCAGCACTTTGGATTTGAAATTGTTGTGGGCTCTGTCGGCTCCCCTGTGTAAAAGCTGCCGGAAAAGTGCTAAAACATGACTTTGTGGTCCAATTATTTTTATATCACCATTTGAATGAATTTCCCACTCTCTGGGTCCTCTCGCTTCTCATCCTTTACACTGATGTCATTAAGTAATTAAAAACACACACACACATGCACACAAATATATGAGCGTGTGCTCTTGTGCGGTATTTGCAGTGAGGTTCTCCCGCGGTTGCCCGAAGCCAAGGAAATAGAAGTGTGTCAGTCAAACAACCCCTTTCGTATTTGCTTTGAAAGGAAACAAATGAGAGGTATAATCTTTTTGCAGCCCGGAGCATCAGCTTTGCTTTGGAATCTGCTTTGTTGCTATTGAAGGTTTAGATCAGGAGTTGTTGTTGTTCGGTCACACAGTCAAGTCCGACTCTTCGCGACCCCATGGACCACATCATGCCAGGCCCTCCTGTCCTCCGTCGTGCTACGGAGTTTGCTCAATTTCATGTTCGTTGCATCGATGACACTGTCTAAACCATCTCATCCTTTGCCATCCCCTTCTTCTTTGACCTTCAGTCTTTCCCAGCCATCAGGGTCTTCTCCAGTGAGGGCTCCCTTCTCATTTTGTGGCCAAAATATTTGAGCTTCAACTTCAGGATCTGGCCTTCCAGGGAACAGTCAGGGTTGATTTTTTTTAGGATTGACTGGTTTGATCTCCTCGCAGTCCAAGGGACTCTCAAGAGTCTTCTCCAGCACCATAGTTCAAAAGCATCTATTCTTCGGCAATCGGCCTTCCTTATGGTCCAACTCTCACAGCCATACATTACTCCTGGGAATACCATCGCTTTGACCATATGGACTTTTGTTGGCAGGGTGATGTCTCTACTTTTTATTATGCTGTCCAGATTGGACATCGCTTTCCTCCCAAGGAGCAGGCGTCTTTTAATTTCATGGTTGCAGTCTGCGGTGATCAGTGACCTAAATGTGGGGCCGTCTCTCCTGATATGTCCCCAGGAGAGCATTACCCTCCTCAGATAACAATCTGCTGGTGATTCCTGTCCCTAAAGACATCCGGCTGTCCTTGACCAGGGCCAGGACCTTTTCAGTTGTGGGCCCAACCTGGTAGAACTCTCTGCCAAACATCATCAAGGCCCTGTAGGATCTTATGCAATTCCATTGAGTCTGTGAGCCAGAGATGTTCTGCCAGGCTTTTGGCTGAGGGCAGCAACAGTTTACATCCTGGCTGGCACCCTCCCCCTCACTCCCCATCTCCCCATCTCCTCAGACTGTATTTACGTCCTCCCCCCCACACACACCCATGAGGCGATCACAGGCCAGAAACGGGAGAAAGCTGTAATTTTCACCACTTGTTTTTTTAATTAATTACTAATGCCAATACTGTTTGTATTTGTTTTAGAGTTTTAATGCTTTTACTGTGTTGTACATCACCCAGGGGTGGCTGCGACGGCTCAGAGGTTAAGATGCTGAGCTGCAGACTGGAAGGTCTGTAGTTCGGCAGTTTGAGGCTCTGGTCACACTGCAACTGACATGCACTTTGTTCCCGGTTTATTTAAATCGGGAACATTTTTATTCGCATTGGGCTGTCTACAAGCAGCCAGCCCCTCTTTCCCAGCACCCGCTTGCCTGCTGCTGCGCCGTCCTTCCAGGCGATCCTGTCGGCCACGGGGAGGCTTGGGCGGCTGCTGCTCCTGCCGACACTTTGGGGGGGGGTGCTGCCGCCGCTGCCGCCATTAACCCATGAAAATAGGCTCCGCCGTCTCTGCCATCCTCCTTGCCGGCCCCATCAGGCTGCTGTAGCCCCCACCTCTCGTTCCCGCCTCCAGGGCCGTCGTTGTGCATTTTTTTTAAAGCTTCTGGTTTGAGCGCTTGACTAAACATGCGCTTAATAAATCCATTATTAAACTTTAAATGGATTTATTAAGCGCATGTTTGCTCAAGCGCTCAAACCGGAAGCTTTTTAAACAACAACAACCCCAAGAATGTTCAGACGGCCCTAATCGCAATCCTTACGAGAGAGGGGCTGTCCACATAGGCGAAATTGTGCAATCAAAGCAGAAGTGCCAGGAAAACACTAGTTTTTCCAGGGGTCAGGAAAACCCGGAAGCATTGTGCGAGTAAGCCTGCTTCGCGGCGGGAGGCGGATTGGCGCGTGTGAACTTGAAACTGACATGCGCAAGTAAACAGCAGCGAGTCCCGATCAAAACGGCAGTGTGACTGCACCCTGAGACCCTAGTGCTGCATGACGGAGTGAGCTCCTGTCTCTGGCCCTGGCTCCTGCCAACCTAGCAGTTTGAAAACAAGAAATTGGACATAGATAAATAGGTACCACTTCGGTGGGAAGGTAACAGCGTTCCGTGCGCCTTGGTGTCTAGTCATGCCGGCCACATGACCACGGAAACGTCTTCGGACAGCGCTGGCTCTTCGGCTTTGAAACGGAGATGAGCACCGCAACCCTAGGGTCAGTTTCGACTAGCTCTTGAGCAAGGGAAACCTTTACCTTTACTTTTTACACCACCCAGAGCCCTACAATAGTAGGGATTGGGTGATTCATAAAGGTAATAGAAGAAGAAGAAGAAGAAGAAGAAGAAGAAGAAGAAGAAGAAGAAGAAGAAGAAGAAGAAGAAGAAGAGGAGGAGCAGGAGCAGGAGCAGGAGGAGCAGGAGACTTCTTTGGGTAGTGAAGGGCGGGGTATAAATCTAATCTCCTCCTCTTCTCTTCTTCACCTTCTTCTTCGTCTTTTTCTTCTCTTCAATGCCCCATGTTTTCTCTTCCTTTTCATATGGCCCTGGCTAGTGGGAGGAATTCTTCCAGGGAAATCGGAATGGCATTGAGTGGATGAGGCATTTCACTATTAACAGGGCAATGTTTGCTAACATTATGTAATGGGAATAACCCAGGGATAATATACAATCATCAACGCTTAGTATCAAACCAAAATGCAAACCATCAATCTGTGCATCCATTTTGGTTTTGAGGGAAATGTTTGTGATTGAAGTCTGTTTGGCTTAGAAGTGCTTCTTGAAAAAAACTGGCTTTTCCCAGTAGCTCTCCCATCCCCCAAACCGGTGCAGACTCTAAACAAATGTAAATGTTCAGCAATTGCCCGCGAGGAAACCTGCTATAATGTAAATTGGCCACCTAACATAGACCAAAGAGGAAGAGGCTGAAACAGGGGGCTATTCGCAGAAACAATTCTACTTTTAAAATAGTAGTATCACTTTTAAAATGGAGCAGAACAAAGGTTCACGGCGAAAGCACTTTGGGGAAGTGCAGGGACCACAGTTTGCTGGATCCCCCTAAAACAAATGCAGAACCAAGAAGAAGACCCAACACAAAGCGGCAGTGAAAGCAGAATGCAGAACGGAAGACTGAGATGCGTCCAGAAACTGAGGAAAAAGACAGGTGTAGAAAGGGCCTTTGTCAGGGAAGATAAAAGAGGCACAGTAGCAGGGAAGATAAAAGAGGCACCTTGTGTGAACCAACTGCTGGACTTTTGAGGATCCTGGTCTGTGCATACTCATGTCTGAAATCCACGTCAACCCTGTTCAGACAATGTGGCAATTTTGCATAGCAGGAGCATTTCAGGAAGCACAGACTCCCAGCACTTCATGTGATGGGAAGATGTGGACCCAGAGTGACGATCTCATCTTGCCAAGGCCAAGAAACACCAGCTGAACATCAGGAGGCTTACCAGGGTGAGGAAAGAACCAAGTATTAGAGCCAGGCATTGGGCCAACTCAGGGCTCTTTTTGTAGCAGGAACTCCTTTGCATATTAGGCAATGCACACCCCTAATGTAGCCAATCCTCCAAGAGCTGACAGTAGCCCCTGTAAGAAGAGCTCTGCTGTAAGCTCTTGGGGGATTGGCTACATTAGGGGTGTGTCGCCTAATATGCAAAGGAGTTCCTGCTATAAGAAGAGCCATGGATAGATAGATAGATAGATAGATAGATAGATAGATAGATAGATAGATAGATAGATAGAAGATAGATAGATAGATAGATAGATAGATAGATAGATAGATAGATGATAGATAGATAGATAGATCTTTTGTAGCAGGGACTCCTTTGCATATTAGGCAACGCCCCCCCTAATGTAGCCAATCCTCTGAGAACTGACAGTAGCCCCTGTAAGAAGAGCTCTGTAAGCTCTTGGAGGATTGGCCACATTAGGGGGTGTGCCTAATATGCAAAGGCGTCCCTGCTACAAAAAGAGCCCTGGTCCTGCTGTTAACTAGCCAACGGAACCAGATTGTGTCTGTAAAACCTTGAGGGGCTCTCCCAGCTCCTTCAGCAATGCTTGCCAGATATCCTGGATCTTCTGGTGGGTGGGCTTTGATTCTGGAGCAATGCACAGTGCTTCAGAGAGAACACAACTCCCAGACACATCCTGACCTTTCTTTATCTTTTCTAGACTGCCCCAGGTGCTCCTCCCACCCTGTTTTTACCTGTCAGCTCTTCCCTAGCCATGTCTCTCCTCCTCTATATCTCCCTAACAACAACAACAACAACAACCCTGCTCCATGGTATTAACTGCCCCCTTGGGGCTCCCCCTAAGAAAATTTGCTGTTGGACTGCAAGGGGATCGAATCAGTCAGTCCTAAAAGAAATCCACCCAGACTGTTCCCTGGAAGGCCAGATCCTGAAGCTGAAGCTCAAATACTTTGGCCACCAAAGGAGAAGGGAGCACTCACTGGAGAAGAAGACCCTGATGGCTGGGAAAGATTGAAGGTCAAAGAAGAAGGGGACGGCAGAGGATGAGATGGCAAAGGATGAGCCATGTATCTCCTCCTCTATATCTCCCTAACAATGACAACAACAACAGCCCAGATTCATGGTATTAACTGCCCCCTTGGGGCACCCCTAAGAAAATTTTTCTGGGTATGGGACTGCCTGATAACCCACTTCTCCCCCTGTTGGGACTCAACATGGAGTATACCATTCTTCCTTCCTCCCTAATCTCCGTATGACTTCTCCTCACAAACACCTGGGCCAGGCCAGCCCTGAGGGGAGAAGAGTCTTCTTAGAGGAGGCATCACCTGGCCAAACCAGATGTAACAGCACCTGGCCGGCTGGAGGCCAGCACCGGAGATGCTCCCAGCCCACCAAAACACCATGCAGGGCTCGGAAAGAAGTGGCCAACTCGGTAGGCTGGCTGCCTTTCCATCCCTCCATCCATCTGTGGTGGGGGAAAGGTAGGATTGTCCACTCTGGTTTGGGAAACTCCTGGTGATTTGTGGTGTGTGTCTTGGGGAAGGTGGGGTTTGGGGAGGGGAAGTCCCCTCAGCATGGTCCGATGCCATAGAGTCCACCCTCCAAAGTGGCCATTTTCTTTAGGGGAACTGGTCTAAGAACATAAGAACATAAGAGAAGCCAATGTTGAATCAGGCCAATGGCCCATCTAGTCCAACACTCTGTCACACAGCGGCCAAAATATACCAGGTGCCATCAGGAGGTCCAGCAGTGGGGCCAGGGCACCAGAAGCCCTCCCACTGTAGCTTGGAGATCAGTTGTAGCTTGGAGATCACTGTAGCTTGGAGATTGGTCTCTGTAGCTTGGAGATCAGTTGTAATTCTGGGAGATCTCCGGGCCCCGCTCAGAGGTCGGCCACCCTAACTCTGATGTGGCACACCGGATGCCAAGTCGGTGCAGTAAATCATTGAAACCTTTATCTCAATTAGATGGGAAAGCAAAGAAGATGTGTGTTTTCCCATGGGAACCCGTGAAACAACGAGGGGGGGGAAGCGACATGTGTGATAACCTAAAACAAAGAAAACAAAATGCATTTTTTTTGCAAAGAAAAGGAACTGAAAAGGAATACACTCCGACTAATGTTATGTAGACTTTGAAAAATATTTTATATTAATGATTAAACTCCCCCTACGCAACCACTGACTTTGCAAAATAGATAAATAAAAATTGGATGCCTTTTCGAGTAGACAGAAAAAACATTGCGATATGAAATTCACGTTATCGCGGGCCGTAAAAACGTCGCTCTGTTTCTCAGTAAACATAGGATCCTCTCTGCCCGTCCCTGAACACAAGGCTCCCCTCAATGGTTAAAGACAAAACTGAGAATCGAGATAACATTTAAGGCCGCATCACGCAGGAGCCGAAGCAATCCGTTCCCTCAGCGGCTTCCAACGATCTTCGTAAATAACCTTGATGGAACACATAATGGAAAGTTATTAGTCACCGGACTCATTCCATCTGGTGACACCGAGGAAAGAGACAGATGTGCGTTTGGCTTCCCTGGCCAGGAAGACGGTCCAGACATGACAAGTTGCCCAAAGAAGGAGAGCTGGTCTGTGACATTGGCTTCGGCTGGCGTGATCGGTGACAAACGGTCGGCCATCTCCCCTTTTCCGCTCTCGCTGCGAGCAAGTGTTATTCATTGCCCAAGACAAAAGTACATGAACAAACAGCCTGGAGCGTGGGCTTTCTCTCTTTATGTATGAATAAAATGGTGATGGTGGAAAATGCCCTCAAGTTACAGCCTACTGATGGTGACCCCATAGGCGTTTTCAAGGCAAGAGATGAACAGAGGTGGTTTGCCTTTGCCTACTTTTGCATAGCGATCCTGGAATTCGTTGGTGGTCTCCCGTCCAAATACTAACCAGGGCCAACCCTGCTTATTGATTATTTATTTAATCTCCATTTATTTTTAAGATTGGATTTACTAGGCTGCCCTTCCCTATGAGTAGGGCTCAGGGCGGCTTACAAAAAGATAGCATACAGCTCTCGGTCCCATATAGAGAAAACATGTATAAAATGCTGTATGGGTGGTATATCACGCCAGATAAGCTGGCGAAGTATGATGGGAAATGTTCTAATAAGTGCTGGAAATGTAATGCTAAAGTTGGGTCCTTTTATCATATGTGGTGGACATGTGAGGTTACAAAAAAATATTAGATATGGGTGCATAGAATGATGCAGAGAATTATAAAAGGTACTCTTGTGTTTAAGCCAGAAGTGTTATTGCTGGGTATACTGCCAAAGGAGGTGCAGAGAGAGGAGAGATATTTGTTAATATATATTGCAACTGCGGCTAGGATTCTGTATGCGAAGTATTGGCGGTCGACGGTGGTTCCAACAAAACAAGAACTGATTGAGAAGATTATGGAAGCAGCAGAAATGGACAAACTGACTTTGATGTTGAAAGGGCATGATGAATCAGCCTTTATAAACACGTGGCAACGCTTTTATAACTGGTATGACCAGAGAGAGAAGGATGGAGAGAAACAATAATGGTTTGAATATTGAATATCATTAGCTTTGTGTTAAATTAGAAGTGGATAAGAGAGAATGATAGAATTGGTGGATACAGAAGTAAAAGAAGGTAACACTTAAGTCGGTAAGGGGGAGGGAATCTAATTGGGTGATTTGCTTTGGGAAGTTTACCCCCCGTGAATGTTGAATGTTGTATTTTGTGGGTGTTGTGTAGTGTTAAGGTTTTGTATTGTGTATTGTATTGTATTGTGTGTGATTGTATTTTGTGTTCTGTTTTGTTTTGTTGTTATGTCATTGCCTTAAAAATAATAAAAATGCTTCTTTTAGGGGCGCTTAAAAAAAAAAGATAGCATACAGCTCGCAATTTAAAACTAAGTTAAAACAAACCAATAAATACCACTAGATAAAAACAGCATTTGCTGTTGTTCGGTCGCACAGTCAAGTCCGACTCTTTGTGACATCACGGCAGGCCCCTCCTGTCTTCTGTCGTGCTCTTGAGTTTGCTCAATTTCATGTCCGTTGCATTGATGACACTGTCTAGCCATCTCATCCTCTGCCATCCCCTTCTTCTTTGACCTTCAATCTTTCCCAGCATCAGGGTCTTCTTCTCCAGTGAGGGCTCCCTTCTCATTGGGTGGCCAAAGTGTTTGAGCTTCAGCTTCAGTCTCTGGCCTTCCAGGGAACAGTCAGGGTTGATTTCTTTTAGGACTGACTGATTCGATCTCCTTGCAGTCCAACAGCATACATACAATATATAGGATGGGGGAAAGAATTCCAGCTCCCCGGTCTCCCTGGGGGGGGGGGTTCGGGGAATGGAGAATCATATGAGAGTGCCAAAGGTTGCCCTATCACTGTCCTCAACCAGAGGCCTGGCGGAATATCTCTGTCTTGCATGCCCTGCAGAAAGGTAACATCTCCTGCAGGGCATGGATGTCTTCCAGCAGAGTGTTTCATCAGGTGGGGGCCAGTATGCCCCCGGTCAAGGACAGCTGGACTTCTCTTGGGCTGGAGACCACCAGGAAGTTCTTATTTCCTAGTGTAACGCTCTTCCAGGGGCATACTGGGAGAGGCGGTCCAGGAGGTACCTAGGTCCCTGACTGCTAAGGGCCTTAAAGGTCAAAAACGGCCTCTGAGGTCTTATGAGATCAGCTATCCAGGTCAGGACAGAGGTGGTCTGCCATTGCCAGCCTCTGTGTAGTGACCCTGGACTTCCTTGGTGGTCTCCCATCCAAGTCCTGAGCAGGGCTGATGGGGCTTAGCATCCAAACTCTGCTGAGATCGAGCTAGTCTGGCTTATCCAGGGCAGGGAAGTGTCGAGCAGAAGTGATTCCGCCATTGCCTGACACTTGCAGCAATCCTAGACTTCCTTGGTGGTGGAGAGGTTGAAGAATACACTTTCCTCCATTTAAATCGTAATGTTAATTGGGCCATGGCCCTCGAGATGCACAGCCGTGCCGTTTATACAGCTGTTCGTGTAACGGTTTGAAAGCATGTATCGGCAGATTGTGAAAGGTCAACACTGCCATCTTGAGCCGATTCGGACCCTTCTAAGTGCACTGAAGTCCACTTAGGTCAGGGGTCACCAGCGTGGTACCCGCGGGTAACCTTTTCCGGTACCCACGGTGTGCTTTTAGGAAGTTGGTGGGCCAGGTAGGGCTTTTGCCCAGCAGGGTTTCTGAATAGTCATTTGGAGATTTGATTGGGCAGATTTCTAAGGATGCTGGTTTGTCAGCGGCAGCTGCCTCCACAGCACAAAATCTTCTGATACGTGACTGAATTTAAACTACGGCAATCATTTCTTTTTGTTTTTATACTCCGCTTTTCGCTACCCGAAGAGCCTCAGAGCGGCTTACGATCGCCTTCCCTTCCTCTCCTCACAACAGGCACCCCGTGAGGTAGGCGGGGCTGAGAGAGCTCTGAGAGAACTGTGCTTGACCCAAGGTCACCCAGCTGGCTTCATGTAAAGGAGCGGGGAATCAAACCTGGTTCTCCAGATTAGAGGCCGCCACTCTCAATCACTACACTCAATTGGCTCTTATGTGGCTGGCTCCGCCTCCTGCAGCAGCCATTTTGTGGCAGTCATGTTGTGGCTGTACACACCATGCCATGTCAGAATTCCAAAGATGTCTGCATCCTCAAAAAAGTCGGGGACCCCTGACTTAGGTTGTTTCTGTTATGTGCTCTCATAAAGGGGTTAAAAGACCATAGGGGCAAGAGCTACTTATGTGATAAGAAAGCGGCAGCACCTGTGTATTTCTTCATAAGTTGGATAGGATTCATAGGGGAATTTCAGACAGATGATATAATCCGGAAGAGGAAGGTTCCCAAACGGTTTCTGGTCTGGCATTTCAGACAGAACCGTTTTAGAACCGATTCCCTACCGGAATATATTTGTAATTTCACACAGAATCGCTTCTGTCTCGTTCAGGAAACGGGGCTGAAGCGTTTTACCTGTCAACCACTTCCAAGTAGTCGTCAGTTTCTTCTCCCGGATCCGATATGCTTTTTTCCCGCCTTTTTTCGCCCGCGCGGGCGATCTCTGGCTTTTTTTTTTTTTTAACGTTCGCTTTAGAGCGCTATACCGCTATAGCGCAATAGCATCATAGCAACCCCATTGGAATGCCTGCAGTGTTGTTTTATAGCACTATAGTGCTATAGCGCTCTGAAGCGAATATTTTTTTTTAAAAAAGGCGCGGCGGGAAACAGCGGGAAAACAAAGCGGTGCAGTCTGAATTGCCAAACCGCTTCTGATTCGGCTCTTTTCCGGTCAGGGAAAGCCATGTGTGAAATAGCAGCCCTGTACCGGTTTACTTCAAGACGAATCAGAAACGGCTTCAATCCGGCAGAATCTCGGTAATGTGAAATTCCCTATAGTCACAGCTAGGGCAATGACAGACAAGTGTGGTGGAGACTTTGCCCTCAAAACAAATGTCTTCTCCTGCAATAAGGTCAAGGTAAAAGGTAAAGCTTTCCCTTGCTTGAAAGCCAGGGGGCGGTGCTCTTCTCCATTTCCAAGCCAAAGAGCCAGCGCTGTCTGAAGACAGTTCTGTGGTCATGTGGCTGGCATGACTAGATGCCAAGGTGCACAGAATACTGTTATCTTCCCACGAAGCGGTACCCGTTTATCTACTTGCAATTTCTTGCTTTCGAACTGCTAGGTTGGCAGGAGCTGGGATCAGAGATGGAAGCTCACTCTGTCACGCAGCACTCGGGTCTCAAACTGCTGAACTACCGACCTTCCGGTCTACAGTTCGGCATCTTAACCTCTGAGCCACCACAGCCCCGCAACAAGGTCAGTTCCCCCTCAAATTACTCAGGAGGTGCTTTGGCCTGCCCCCCTTCAAAAAGGAAGACGTGACGAAGAAGACACAACAGTGGAAACAGTAGCAGACGTCTAGCACAGCTTGACTAATCGTGGGTAGAAGGATGTTATCTATACAACCCTTGATACTTGGCTTTTTCCTTCACGGCTTTCCTCTAGCGATGGACACGAACCGGCTCATGAACGTTTGTGATCAATTTTGGCTGGTTCGTGGTTAGTGAACTGAAGTTTGTGGCAGGTCAGCCAGCACAAACTTTCCACGAACTTTCAAGCGGTTCAGGGCAGTTCGCAAACGGATACATTCCCAGACAGACTGTCTCCACTCAATCAAAGCAAAGGTTTCTCAAAGCAACTTCAAAGCAACAGGTTCCCTGTTCGTTTGGTGTGAAGCTTGCAGAAGGGTCCATTCTATACACTTTGGAACCTGTACTTGACATTTTCCCCCAAAGCACTTTCCTGTTGGCATCTCTTTTTTGGGGGGAGGAATAACTCAGACCCTCTAAGTCCAATCTGCACATAACTTGGAAGACATGTAGAAGAGCATCAGGGGAAGGTCTCCTGTGAGTTTGATGTCTCTATCTTGTACAGGGTCCATTCTGTACACTCCTGAACATCCTGAAGCTGTACCTGTCCTTTCCCCAGAAAGCCTTTTCCTGGGGGCACCTTCTCTGGGGGGACCCCATCAATCCAATCCTCACCAAACTTGGAGGGCAGGTAGAAGAGAGTGAGCTGGAGATCCCCCTGCAAGGGGACTATTCTACCACATCATGAACCTCACAAACCGAGCCAGTTTGTTTGATACTTAAAAGTTCATGACAGTTAGTGTCTCATGAACCGGGCACACCACGAACCGTGAAATGAAATGAACCGCATTTTCCTGGTTCGTGTCCATCCCTGCTTTCCACATTCATCCTTGAATGATGTACAAGTCCTTGACCGGAGACCCTGGATGGCAATTCCCCCTAAGAGCACTCCTGCTCGGTGTAGTGGTTAAGTGCGTGGACTCTAATCTGGGAGAACCGGGTTTGATTCCCCACTCCTCCACTTGCACCTGCTGACGTGACCTTGGGTCAAGAACCTGACAAAGGTTAGTCAAATGTGGGAAAGGGGGCCAATGTTAAAAACTTGATAAAGGAAATATAAAAATACATTTATTTACTGATCACAACTTTAAGAATATATATAAGGGCCCAGTCACACGCTATTTATTGACTTACTTTCAATGGTATATATTTATTTATTGGCAATATATTTACGGTTTATTTATTTGTTTTTATACATATGTTTAATTTTCTATTTATCTTTTACAGCAACTTGCTTCTGGTCCTTATTGTATTCATGCTCTGTATATGATTGTATATGATTGTACTATATGTTTTTATAATAGCCAATATGTTCCTCACTATTGACCTCTGAGGAAGGCCTATGTAGGCCGAAACGCGTCAGGTCAGATTTACAAGCCCTTGTGTTTTATCGTTTGTTACTTATAAATAAGGTGTGACCGGGCCCTTATATATTTTTAAAGTTGTGATCAATAAATACGTGTATTTTTATATTTCCTTTATCAAGTTTTTAGCATTGGCCCCCTTCCCCACATTTGACTAACCTTTGTCAGGTTCTGGATTCTAGGTTTTAGGTTCAGTTTTTTTTCCCCTCCTCCTTTTTGTGAACTTGGGTCAGTCACAAGCTCTGGCACAGCTGTTCTCTCAAGGACAGTTTCTGTCAGAAGTTCTCTCAGCCTCACCTACCTCACAGGGTGTCTGTTGTGGGAAGGGGAAGGGAAAGGAGTTTGTAAGCCGCTCTGAGATGCCTTTGGGCAATGAAGGGCGGGGTATAAGTCCAAACTCTTCTTCTCTTCTCTTCTTCTGCAAGCTAAGCAAATGCCCTATCGCTGAGCCATAGTCTCCATTTAGGGCCGCTAATTGCATGTAACACCCTTCTGAGCAGAGCTGGACTGTAGTCAGAGAAGAATGGGATAAATGGATTAAATATACAGTGGCAGATGTCAAGTCACAGCTGACTTAGGGTGATCCCGTAGGGTTTTTGAGGCCAAAGACATTCAGAGGTGGTTTGCCGTTGCCTGCCTCCACGTAGAGACCCTGGTATTCCTCTGACCCAAGTACTAGCCAGGGCTGGCCCTGCTTAGGTTCTGAGACGAAGAAGAAGAGATTGGATTTATACCCCGCCCTTCACTACCCAAAGGAGTCTCAGAGCGGCTTACGAACTCCCTTCCCTTCCCCTCCCCACAACAGACACCCTGTGAGGTAGGTGGGCCTGAGAGAGCTCTTTCGAGAACTGCTCATGAGAGAACAGCTCTGAATGAACTTGTGACTGACTCAAAGTCACACCAGCAGCTGCATGTGGAGAAATGAGGAAGGAGTCTCAGAGCAGCTTACAATCTCCTTCCTCTTCCCCTCCCCACAACAGACACCCTGTGAAGTAGGTGGGCCTGAGAGAGCTCTTTCAAGGACTGCTCATGAGAGAACAGCTCTGAATGAACTTGTGACTGACTCAAAGTCACACCAGCAGCTGCATGTGGAGGAATGGGGAAGGAGTCTCAGAGCAGCTTACAATCTCCTTCCTCTTCCCCTCCCCACAACAGACACCCTGTGAGGTAGGTGGGCCTGAGAGAGCTCTTTCGAGAACTGCTCATGAGAGAACAGCTCTGAATGAACTTGTGACTGACTCAAAGTCACACCAGCAGCTGCATGTGGAGGAATGGGGAAGGAGTCTCAGAGTGGCTTACAATCTCCTTTCCCTTCCCCTCCCCCTGTGAGGTAGGTGGGCCTGAGAGCGCTCTTTTCCCTTCCCCTCCCCACAACAGGCACCCCGTGAGGTAGGTGGGGCTGAGAGAGCTCTTTCGAGAACTGCTCATGAGAGGACAGCTCTGAATGAACTTGTGACTGACTCAAAGTCACACCAGCAGCTGCATGTGGAGGAAGGGGGAATCAAACCCGGTTCTCCCAGATTAGAGTCCACGCTCCTAACCACTACACCACACTGGCTTTCTATCTCGTGAGATCAGGCTAGCCTGAGGTATCCAGGTCAGGCATTAAATAATTTATTTTATTCTATTTTATTGGACTTATGGATTACCCACCCTGCAAGCAGGCTCTGGGTGATTTACAACCGTATAAAACATTTTAAACCATCAAAAAATTACATTTAATCAACAGTAAATCAGTAACTAAAAACCAGTCCAAGATGGTAATATAATAATCCCCCTTTGCTGGCTACACTGCTGTCTTGCACAGCAGGGCAGGGTACGTGGGGGCCATATAAGAGAAAGAGAAAGATTAGGGTGCCAGTCCTAACCTTAAGGAGCTGCGGTGGCTCAAGTGATTAAGACGCTGAACTGCAGGCTGTGGAAGGTCAGTAGTTCAGCAGTTCAAGACCCGAGAGTGCCGTATGACGGAGTGAGCTCCCGTCTCTAGTTCCAGCTCCTGCCAACCTAGCAGTTCGAAAGCAAGAAATTGCAAGTAGATAAATAGGTACCACTTCGGTGGGAAGGTGACAGCGTTCTGTGCACCTTGGTGTTTAGTCATGCCGGCCACATGACCACAGAAACGTCTTCAGACAGCACTGGCTCTTCGGCTTTGAAACGGAGATGAGCAGCGCAACCCTAGAGTCGGATTCGACTGGCTTTCGAGCAAGGGAACCTTTACCTTTACCTTTTACCTAACCACCTGTTGCTACCCTCAACTAAAAGCCTGGTGGAACATCTCTGTCTTACAGGGCCTGCGGAATTGCATCCGATCCCGCAGGGTCCTGAAGTTATCCAGCAGGGAATTCTGCCAAATCGGGGCCAGGACCGAAAAGGACATAAAATACAATTAAAATATTTGCTATTTTTTCATCATCGCAATAAGGGATGCCGGTTAGAGATTCGTTTAACCAACAGCTGGAGATTTCTCCAGACCACTGGCGGACACAAACTTGCCTGCAAATCCATTACGAGAGCCACTCTTTCCTGTTAGTCAAAAAGCCGTCTCGCCCTTTATCAACGCCGTACAAAAAGAACAAAATTTATAGTTCAGGGTCAGCCTCCCCTGGCGTTTACAAATCCTCACCTGATGAGCCCCCAGTTCCAGCTCCCGGGGACGCTCCCACACTAATAGGATTTACCTTTACAAATATCTGAAAACCTTTTAAAGGGGAGATTAAATTGTTTAGCTCAATATTTAATCTGTTACTTCCTCTTTTAAAGACGCCCAGCGGAGTTTGTCATTCAGCCGACTGATAGCACACACTATTGATCAGTCATAAACATAAAAACAGAGAGAGAGAGAGAGAGGAGGAGAGGGAAACACGCCGAAACCCTTTGTCTTTTTTAATTAAATTTTGATCTGAACAGCTTTTGATTAATTTTCTTATTTGTAAGAGCGGGTGAATTTGGGGAGGCCGGCGAGCTCCTGAAATCGTCTTGGCATTGGTCTCCAGTGTGCCACTGAGCTGGAGAACGGGATTATTGTCTTTTTATGGTTTTCAGATATTTAATAGCCTCTTCCTGTCATTTTCTGAATGAGTGAATAAGGTTCAGCCCGCCGGGAGCCAACGCAGCGTCGGAGAGGGAAAGAAAATGACTCAGATCTGTATACTTGACTGATTGCCTTGGTCTTAATTGTTCTCTTAATTAGCTCCAGTAGCAAGTGCATCTGGGGAGAGATCGTAGTATTGGTAAACAGCCCCACCTTGGAGCTCCGCGGAACGCCTTTTGGGCACATGACAAGGAGCTATTCACGCGCGCGGGTATCCGCGGAGACCCAGATCTGCCAAACTGTCAGCCCCTGGTGCCTTTGGCCTCATTCTTCTGATCTGTTACTCTTGGCCTCAAACCTCCAACCGTTGCTTCCTAAGCAAATTAAGCTTTTATATAAGCGACGATTTGCAAAGTCAATGGGAAGGGGTTCCCTTTTCCTGATTCCTCTTTGCACGTGCCAACTGATAGGCTTGGGAGGAAAATCCCATCTGCCTCTTTGAAACTGAACTGGCTCTCTTTGTGCCACCATGGTTTTCAATATTGTTGTTCACTTCCATTGGTGGAAGGCCCCTGATATGTCTCCGGATGGGTGCAATGCATGATGGGTTTTGCAGTCTTGTACGTCTTCCGCCTGACTCTATATGTACTTTTTAAGTGCCGTTTCAGACGGTAGCCCTATTGGCCCACAGTAGAACAACTAGACCAGGCGTCTACAACCCTTTCGAGTCTGTGAATGTTAAATACTGGGTTCAAGACGCATTGCAGGGAACAGCTCTACTTTATTAATTGATTCAGCAGATACAAGACTGAAATCTCAGGGCAATAGCCCTGTTTAAATAGCATGCAAAAACCACACCCAAACACACCCAACTCCCAATGATAGGCTATTTACATAACATTCGTTTCTCACTGGCCAACTCCAGAGTCCTGGTGGGCTATTGTTCTTGAGTCTCTGGTACCCAGTCCTGGAATATTCCAGCCCTAATACATAACAGTGAACAACTTTGGAATTCCGACAGTGTGGTGGGCACGGTCACAAAATGGCTGTCCCAAAATGGCCACCACAGGAGGTAGAGACCGACACAAAAAGGCTGCTGCCAGCTTACTTTTGATCCCACTGTGAAGATCCCTGTGTTGTGGAGAAACGGGGAGAATCAACGAAAATTGTTCTCCACCCCTTTGTCTGGCTGAATTGCTTTCTTTGAGCAGAAAATGTAGCTAGGATTCTAAACCTTTGTGTCGATTGATTCTCAGTCCCTTTGTAAACCATCAGATTCATGCAGTTTTTCATACTTCTTCATCCTTTACATGGGGTCAATAAAGTCATACTGAAAAAGATCTGTCTGAATTGTCTTAGGGTGGACTGGCTTCAAGCCAGACACAGCTGATGGGGCAGGCATAGAAGCTTTGCCTTCCAGGAGCTTAAGAAAATCTGTTTTCGCTGCCTTCCTGGGACTGCCAAATGAGGCTCCTTGTGAGTTACCATTCTTGGCGAGCAAGCTGCATCCTCCTGCATCGTATGGTAAAATGATTACTCAGTTCGAAAGCAAGACATTGCAAGAAGATAAATATGTACTGCTTCGGTGGGAAGGTAACTGTGTTCTGTGTGCCTCGGCATCTAGTCATGCCAGCCACATGACCACAGAAACGTCTTCGGACAGCGCTGGCTCTTTGGCTTGGAAATGGAGATGAGCACCACACCCCTAGAGTTGGGTTCGACTGGCTTTTGAGCAAGGGAAACCTTTACCTATTTCATATATATTCACAGAAGGGTTTTTTGTTCAGACGGTCTTTTGTGATCTAGCTTTGGTGGAATGCATCTCTCAAACAGCTAGCTCACCCATAAAGAAGATGTGGACTGAAGGAAGATGTGGACTGATGCCACTGAGTTTGCCAGTCCACTTGGGAGGGCACAATTTGTATGGACAATGCATAGATATATTCCCTAGGAGTCCAGGTGTAAGGCTCACGTTTTGTGACAGGAAGTCTGTTGACTTTCTATACGTGATAATTTATTTCCCTGTTGTGTACAACATTTTGTTTTTCAAATCATTTTGTAAATGGTATGCATTGGGGCTTATATCACACTTTGTGGAATTAGTTACAATATACCTTACACAGTATCGTAGAATTTATCGCATTTATATTGTGTTTTATACACCATTTTCGTCGGCAAGCCCTTGGTGGGGGCAGGGTTTCCCCCGCCCCAAACTCCTGTTGACTTCCACTGCTTGGAGAAGCCATGGAGGTTAAAAAAAGGCATCATTTTTGGGGGATACCCCCAGAAATGGCAGTGAGTAATCCTAGAGCTACCTGCCATCACTTCTGGGTATTTTCTGGAAGTGACATCAATATGCCAGCAATGCTGTCCCCCATTTTCCCCACCCCAATGCTCCTGTTTGTTGTCCTGGCAACCCTAAGGCACCTTGATAGGTCACAAACAGTACAGGACTGTTTTTAAGTCACAAAGTAGATCAACATTCAAAGTAGATCAACATTCAAAAGAAGCACTTTTCTCCCTTTCTCACAATACAAGAACTCGTGGGCACTCTATGAAATTGCTGAGCAGTCGGGTTAGAACAGATAAAAGGAAATACTTCTTCACCCAAAGAGTGATTAACATATGGAATTCACTGCCACAGGAGGTGGTGGCAGCTGCAAGCATGGACAGTTTCAAGAAGGAATTAGATAAACATATGGAACAGAAGTCCATCAGTGGCTATTAGCCACAGGGTATAGATGGGGACTCTCAAGTCTGGGGCAGGTGATGCCCTCTATTCTTGGTGCTGGAGGGGGCAGCAGTGGGAGGGCTTCTGGTGCCCTGGCCCCACTGCTGGACCTCCTGATGGCACCTGGTATATTTTGGCCGCTGTGTGACAGAGTGTTGGACTAGATGGGCCATTGGCCTGATTCGACATTGGCTTCTCTTATGTTCTTATGTTCTTATGTAACTAGTGGGGGAATATTTTATTTATTTATTTATTTGGATTTGTATCCCGCCCTCCCCAGGGGCTCAGGGCGGCTAACAGCAAGGCACGCATGCCAAGTTTAAAACAAGTTCAACAATATAAAACCAGAAAACATATAAACAACATCCAAACATTATAGCCCAAGCAATAAAACAAGATGGGGCAGATCGTAGCCCCCGGCAGACATTAACCCCCAGTAGCCAAACAGCAGCCAAACAGTAGCTCATTCCCCCCCTCTCCTGCCAGGGCCACCCCGCACTCAGTGATGACAATAGTACGATGGCAGATGGCTAACCATGGCAGCGGCTCCTAATCATAGGCCCGGTGGAATAGTTCCGTCTTACAGGCCCTGCAGAACTGAGCAAGGTCCCACAGGGCCCGGATCTCCTCTGGGAGCTCCCTCCACCAGGTAGGAACTGCCACCGAAAAAGCCTTGGCTCTGGTGGCAGCAAATTCTACTTCCCTGGGGCCTTCCAGGACATTCAGTTGTTGACCTAAGAGCAGCAGTTCTCTTACGAAGGAATTTCCAAGGGAGATTAGAAAGAGAGACTGCTGAATTGCAATTGATAATGAAGCTCAAGACAATGCACCCACCTGGACTGAATCAAGACTTAGGTTTCCTGTCTCGTTATCAATGCTGATTTCTCCACACCTATCACCCCTCTGCAGATCTCGCCTGATCCAATCACGCCTATGATTCTTATTCACCTGCTATTGTCGTTTGCCTGCAAATGTCACCCGACATCTGAAATCACTCTACTTTCCAATAAATAGGACAGATGGACTCTCATTCTAGCTACATCTGAAGAAGGGAGCAGTGATTCATGAACACTCACACCATGTTATGTATTTTGTTAGTCTTTAAGGTGCTACTGGACTCTTGCTCTTTTCTATTGTTTGAGGCACGAGGATAACAAAACAAATATCCAGGAAATGTATATATTCCCAGGGCTCTTTTTTGTAGCAGGAACTCCTTTGCATATTAGGCGACACACCCCGATGTAGCCAATCCTCCAAGAGCTTACAGTAGCCCCTGTAAGAAGAGCTCTGTAAGCTCTTGGAGGATTGGCGACATTAGGGGGTGTGTTCCCTAATATGCAAAGGAGTTCCTGCTACAAAGAGAGCCCTGTTTAAGGAAACCGTCATGTATTTCCTCGTTACTTAAAACGAGTGCTGAGCAGAGCAGGCGGCATTGCGAGGTGGCTACAAATTACTCAAGGAAGACACTGGCTGTCAGTAAAGAGCTATAAATACGCTTTTTCATCCGACGCCTCCATGCCAGGAGAATTAAGCAGAGGCATCTGGTGGCGAGATTTTCAAACCGAGACAAACAGCCTTAATCAAGAAAGGAGTCTGGTTCATGTACATTTCGGAAAAAAATGTAACCCTTACCTTCCCCCCCCCCCAGCATCTTCCGCACCAAAACAAACAGTATTCCCGGAGAGGGGAAGTCATTTTGCTTTCCTATCGGCAAACAAGTTGAGCGGGGAGGCTGACTTCTCTGCGACGCACAAACAGAAATGGAGGGGAAATGAAATAAAACTGAGCTGAGCACCTAGCCATGTCTATTAAAAATTATCATATCTGCAACCGGAGTCCCGTTTGTATAGGGTTGCCAATCCCCAGTTAGGAGCAGGGGATCCCCTGGTTTGGAGGTCCTCCCCCCACTCCAGGGTTATCAAAAAGCAGAGGGGGTATGGCCACTGGGTGCTCCATTATACCCTATGGAGACCAGTCCCCATAGGGTATAATGGAGAATCGATCTGTGGGTATTTGGAGCTCAGGGGGCTGTTTGCTGAGGTAGAGGCACAAAATTTCCAGCATAGCATCTCGTGTCTCTCCTCAAAAAATCCCCCAAGTTTCAAAAAGATTGGCCCAGGGGGTCCAATTCTATGAGCCCCAAAAGAAGGCACCCCCATCTTCCATTATTTCCAATGGAGGGAAGGCATTTAAAAGGAATCCAGTCCCTTTAAATGTGAGGGCCAGAACTCCCTTTGGAGTTCAATTGTGATGTCACATCCTTGCTCCTGGCTCCAACCCCAAGTCTCCTGGCTCCACCCCCGGAAGTACCCAGATATTTCCTGAATCGGACCTGGGAACTCTACTTTTGTATGAGCCGGGGCCCTCACACAAGTGCTACAAATGCAGGCAGGCTTTTTTGTGGGGAGGGACCAAAGCTTAGTGGGGAAAGCACATGTTTGTCTAGGGGTCAATCTACACGTAAAGGACCTTTGGTTCAAAGGCGGGGAAGGGCCCCAGTCCCAAGGCTTTGGAGGCCCAGTGCCAGTTAGCATGTAGAGTATTGGAGTAGATGTCATAGTGGTTAAGAGTGGTGGGTTCTAATGTGGAGGACTGGGTTCGGTTCTCCACTCCCACCTCCGCATGAAGCCTGCTGGGCAACCTTGGGCCAGTCACACTTTTCTCAGAACTCCCTCAGCCCCACCTACCTCACAAGGTGCCTGTTCTGGGGAGAGGAAGGGAAGGTGATGTCGAGCTCAGGGAAGTCAGGCCTAACTTTCGATTTCTTATAAGTCTTGTTTCTCGTTACCTTGGCTTGTCATGTTAAATTCCTAAGGGGTGTGTGTGTGTGTGTTGTTGAAGTGCACGGGAGTAGAGGCTGTAACTTTCCTGAAGATGTGCCCCCAAGTGTCAGTTCCCGTGGGATTGATCTTGGAGAGCCAGTTTGGTGTAGTGGTTAAGTGCACGGACTCTTATCTGGGAGAACCGGGTTTGATTCCCCGCTCCTCCACTTGCATCTGCTGATGTGACCTTGGGTCAGTCACAAGCTCTGGCACAGCTGTTCTCTCAAGGACAGTTTCTGTCAGAAGTTCTCTCAGCCCCACCTACCTCACAGGGTGTCTGTTGTGGGGAGGGGAAGGGAAAGGAGTTTGTAAGCCGCTCTGAGACGCCTTTGGGCAGTGAAGGGCGGGGTATAAATCCAAACTCCTTCTCCTCCTCCTCCTCCTCCTCCTCTTCTTCTTCTTCTTCTTCTTCTTCTTCTTCTTCTTCTTCTTCTTCTTCTTCTTCTTCTTCTTCTTCTTCTTCTTCTTCTTCTTCTTCTTCTTCTTCTTCTTCTTCTTCTTCTTCTTCTCTCTGCCAGCCAAGCCTAGATAGGGCACAATAGGTCCGTCTGTGTTGCCATAGTAACGCCAGGAGTAGGTGTGACATGGACAGATGTGGAATTTCATGCTTTCACCTATGTATCGTATTTTCCCACAAACTTCTTTAGTCCTAACGAAAGCTCTTGAACCCACAGCATCGTATCTCTAATAAAGCATCACACTGCCAATAGTGTGTGTGGAGAGTGAATTAGCTGGGGAAGCGGGGTATGAACACCTACTCTTCTTCTTCTCATTCTGCTTAAAGAAATTGCTGAGCAGTCGGGTTAGAACAGATAAAAGGAAGTCCTCCTTCACCCAAAGAGAGATTCACACATGGAATTCACTGCCACAGGAGGTGGTGGCAGCTACAAGCATGGACAGTTTCAAGAGGGAATTAGATAAACATGTGGAGCAGAGGTCCATCAGTGGCTATTAGCCACAAGGTATAGATGGGAACTCTCAGTCTGGGGCAAGTGATGCACTCTATTCTTGGTGCTGGAGGGGGCAGCAGTGGGAGGGCTTCTAGTGTCCTGGCCCCACTGCTGGACCTCCTGATGGCACCTGGTATATTTTGGCCGCTGTGTGACAGAGTGTTGGACTAGATGGGCCATTGGCCTGATTCAGCATTGACTTTTCTTATGTTCTTATGTTAATAAATGTTGAGTCCAGTGGCACCTTTAAGCTGGGCCTTTTTTGTAGAAAAAGCCCAGCAGGGACTCATTAGCATAATAGGCCACACCCAACAGCAGAAACTCACGAGCACATTAGGCCACACCCCCATGTTACCAGAAGTGTGTTCATCCAGCAAAAACCACCTTTTGCTTCTTATTCTATTGACCTTGTTTGTTGTCAAAACCCAGGGCTTTTTTTGTAGCAGGAACTCCTTTGCATGTTAGTCCACACACCCCAAATGTTGCCAATCCTAATGAGTTTCTGCTGTTGGGTGTGGCCTGTTATAATAATACCTTTATTATGCTAATCAGTTCCTACTAGGTGTGGCCAACTCAGGAGCCAGCCAGAACTCTGTTCCTGTGCATTCCTGCCCAAAAACAGCCTTGCCTTTAAGACCAACGAAGTTTAATTCTGGGGGATAAGCTTTTGTGTGCATGCCTAGCCCTTCGGATACATCGAAACAAGACTTCCTCGACCATTTGTAATTTTTTTTTGTATTTTGTGCATATGTGTGTGTGTGTGTGTGTGGAAGTCACAGCTGACTTCTGGTGACCCCTAGCGTGGCGGCTTGCTATTGCCTGCCTCTGCATCCTGGCCCTGTTATTCCTTGGAGGTCTCCCATCCAAGTACTCCTCGGGGTCGGCCCTGCTTAGCATTCGAGACCTGATGAGACTGGGTTTACTTGGGCTTTCCAAGTCAGGGCGACTTCCTCAACCATCACATTATACCTAAGGTCACTCCCCTCTCCAAAACCTGTCCTCCCTAGGCTCCACCCCCCAAATCTCCAGGAATCTCCTAATTCGCATTTGGCAACTCTGTCTCCCATAGTGCGATCAGGTCATCTCTGGCCCCACACATCTTCCCCCCCCTTTTAATTCCTCAGTGTATAAGACCATCAATATCAGGTTGTTTTGAAATCCCTCTTTAAAAAAAAATATCTTAAGCGGCATGTTACTTGGAACTTGGGCGATATGGTCCCATAGGGGACTGGGCAATTGGACTAACAGATTTGGTTCCTACCTGTTTTTGAAGCAGAAGTCTCCCTCGTCCAATCCCCTGAAAAGAACAAAGATGTTAGGGAACAGCCCACGGCTGGTGGTGACTCGGCCCACATCCGCTCAAAGAATGTTAGATCTCGAAAGATGCCGCAAAGACACACACACTTTCTTTGTGAAACATTTTTTAAAAAATCGGAAGGCACCGTGAGGGTGAAACTTTACCCAAGCGAACTCCCCGACGTTCCACAATAAACAGCGGAACGTGGTTTCTACCTAAGAAGGCCGCTATTCTGCATAATTGATTTTAAGTCCAGGCATCAGAGTTCCCTGGTACTGCAGCCACTCAAAAATAGTGACTATAAATTATTGAGATTAAGAAGAGAACTACCTGGAGTTAACTCCTCCGTACGTCTCTCCCCAAAATCAAGAAGTGCCTTTTGCATCCTATTATTCCTTCGTGGCGTCCGTTCGTTTTCGTGTAACCCGAGCCGTGATCAAATCGGGTACATCCAGGGTTCTTTTTGTAGCAGGAACTCCTTTGCGTATTAGGCGACACACCTCCTAATGTAGCCAATCCTCCAAGAGCTTACAGAGCTCTTCTTACAGGGGCCTGCTGTAAGCTCTTGGAGGATTGGCTGCATTAGGGGGGTGTCGCCTAATATGCAAAGGAGTTCCTGCTACAAAAAGAGCCCTGTGCGTACATCGATACTATCGAGTTCCCTCTGCCAATGGAGGATTTGGGATTATTGAATTATTAAACTGGGATATCAAAAAACTCCCAGGATAGAAACATGATGATACATTCAGGTATGAGAAATTGTCAGTCTTTTCATTTTGGGAGAATGTCATTGGTTTGCTAGCTCTGGGTTGGGAAATACCTGGAGATTTAGGGGTGGAGCCTGAGGAGGGTGGGGTTTGGGGAGGGGAGGGACTTCATTGGGGTACAATGCCATGTTGCCTGGAGATCAGTTGTAAGCCCGGGAGATCTCCAGTCACCAGCTCTGAGGGAAATACCTGTAAGATCATTGTTTGGTGTTGTGGTTAAGTGCGCGGACTCTAATATGGGAGGACTGGTTTTGGTTCCCCACTCCTCCACTTGCAGCTGCTGGATGACCTTGGGCAAGCCGTAGTTCTGTCAGAGCTGTTCTCTCAAGGACAGTTCTGAAAAGGGCTCTCTGAGACCCACCTCCCTCACAGGGTGTCTGTTGAGGCGAGGGGAAGGGAAAGGAGTTTGTAAGCCACTCTGAGACTCCGAGTGAAGGGTGTGGTATAAATCCAATTTCCTCCTCCTCCTCCTCCTCCTCCTCCTCCTCCTCCTCCTCCTCCTCCTCCTCCTCCTCCTCCTCCTCCTCCTCCTCTTCTTCTTCTTCTTCTTCTTCTTCTTCTTCTTCTTCTTCTTCTTCTTCTTCTTCTTCTTTTTGATATTGGCATGTTCAATTTGGATACATATGATGAAAGGGGTTTCATTTTATTTAACACCAGGAGTAAAGCCCATTGTGGGAAGAAATACAACAAGTCCAGAAAGAGGTTCCAGGTGAGTGTGCCGGCTGTGGCTGGTGGGGCGGCAGAGGGAAGGAGAAAATAGAGGGAGGTGAGCCATGTTTATTTTCTTCTGCTTAGCTGTAGGGCCGGGCTGTCATTTTTCTGGCCCAAGTAGGTAGTAGGGGAGGAGAGCCACGTGGTAACAGGTATGGTTCCCTCCACCCCTGAGTTATGTTGATTTGGGGCTATGCAGTGGCAGCTAAGGTAGAAAAGCACCTCCTCCTATGTCATGTCTTCTGGGTCCCAAGGGTCTGGAAAGCAGTTCCATAGCCAGTTACAGGGTTGCCAACTCTGGGTTGGGAAATACCTGTAGATTTGAGGGGCAGAGCCTGGGGAGGGCAGGGTTTTGGGTGCGGAGGGACCTCAGCAGGGTATAATGCCAGAGAGTCCACTGCCCAAAACAGCCATTTTCTCTAGGAGAACTGAACTTTGAGGTTGGCAATACTGAGAGCCAGCTTTGGCCTTCTCCCCCCCCCAACCCATTTCAATTTCAAAACTGCTCCCTGTTCAACATTTTAACTGATTAACAATTTAACTGACTCCCTGCTAATGCCCCCCTGTCTCTTGGGACTCCCAACTTGGGAGTTGTAGTTCTGTTTCCCTTTGCTATGGTTGCAGTAAGGCCAGCTGAGAACTAAAACTCCCAACATGCAATGCATCAAAAGAAGGGGTGTAAGAATGGAGGAGCTGACAGGACGGGCCAATAGGACACCAAGGCAGCTTCCCCAGTGGACAATGGGAGAGTAGGTTTTTCGTCACCAGCATGGCTTGCTTTATCTGTCTGTCTGTCTGTCTGTCTGTCTATCTATCTATCTATCTAACTATCCTGTCCTTATATATAATTGAGTTTTGGCCACCAACATTCTATGCTTGCCACAATTGATTGGGCGTGAGAACTGGCAGTCAGAAGACGCTGGCCGGGGCTGACTGGTTGCTTGGCGGAGTCCCACCCACGTCAGCCATGGCCAGTGTCTTCGGCTCAGTCTGCTCCAGTCCTCTGACAGGAGAGGACTGTCTGCAGAGTGAGCACAGGGACAGGCCCTCAAGGCCAAGGCAGGTGAGAGAAGCCCATTCCACCCCCACACACCATCCTCTGGGCTTTCTATGGGCCCAGCAGGCCCAGATAAGCCCGTTCCGCCCCCCTACACCATCCTCTGGGCCTTCTCAGGGCTCAGTAGGCCCAGTGAAGCCCGTTCTGCCCCCCCATCCTCTGGGCCTTCTCAGGGCCCAGCAGATGCAGAAAAGCCCATTCCGCACCCTCCAAACCATCCTCTGGGCCTTCTCAGGGCACAGTAGGCCCAGAGAAGCCCATTCCCACCCACACACCATCCTCTGGGCCTTCTCAGGGCCCAGTAGACCCAGAGAAGCCCGTTCTGCCCCCCCACACCATCCTCTGGGCCTTCTATGTGCCCAGTAGGCCCATAGAAGCCCGTTCTGCCCCTCTTCCCTTCCTTTCCCCACTTTCCTTTCTTCCTCTCTCCTTTCTTTCACTCTCCCCCTTCCTTCCTTCCTTCCTTCCTTCCTTCCTTCCTTCCTTCCTTCCTTCCTTCCTTCCTTCCTTCCTTCCTTCCTCCAACCCGCCCTCCCACCCTCCCTCCCTTTCTTTCTAGGGTCTGTTGTCTTCCTCCACAATGGGCTTTGCTCCCTAGTGTGCGTGTGTGTGTATATATATATAAGCACACACATGATTATCCATAAAATGGCTAGTAGAAAGGCAAGAGAGCGGTTTTCCTTTTTTTGGTTCTGAAATCTGCTGCCCCACCAACTTCATCAGATGCCCTCAAACTTTTAGCATTTTGGGAGTGAGAGAAGAAAGTTCTCTCTGTCCACTCTCACTAGGTTTCCCTTGCTCGAAAGCCAGTTGAATCCGACTCTAGAGGTGCAGTGCTCATCTCCATTTCCAAGCCGAAGAACCAGCACTGTCCAAAGACGTTTCCGTGATCATTTGGTTGGCATGACTAGATGTTGAGGTGCACGGAATGCTGTTACCTTCCCACCAAAGTGGTCCCTATTTATCTACTTGCAGTTTTTTGCTTTCGAACTGCTAGGTTGGCAGGAGCTGGGGCCGGAGACGGGAGCTCACTCCATCACGCAACCTTCTGGTCTGCAGCTCAGCATCTTAACCACATCCCCCACTCTCTCTACCCCGGGCCTAATTTTATAGACCTCTCTCCTGTCCTCCCCACCCCTTAGTCGTCTCCTTTCTATCATTCATAACTTTAAAACAAAATCCTGGTTATATATATAAAACAGATATATTGCTGTAGAGGATGATCTGCTGTCTTTAACTCGAAGAATTGAGAAAATGGAGGCAGTCTTCTGTTCGCCTTTGGCCTCCAAGCTATTTCCAGGCACTGTGCTCCTCCTGGAATTTCCTCTTGGTGGCACCAGGAGTTCACATTCTTAGGTCCTATCCTGGCATCAGATCTCCCAGCACTTGAGCAGATGTAAAAAGATTGCTAGATTGACTCCTTCCAATGTGCAAATTCTGGTATTTGGCATAGTACGAGGCCTGTGATATTTTGTGTACTCAGTAGAATTAAGGGGCTCGCAACAGAACAAGGTCCTAGTAAATGTTTCTACATATATATATATATATATACAGGGCTCTTTTTGTAGCAGGAACTCCTTTGCATATTAGGCGACACACCCCTAAGGTAGCCAATTCTCCAAGAGCTTACAGTAGCCCCTGTAAGAAGAGCTCTGTAAGCTCTTGGAGGATTGGCTACATTAGGGATGTGTCACCTAATATGCAAAGGAGTTCCTGCTACAAAAAGAGCCCTATATATATATATATATATATATATATATATATTGCTCCTCTGGGAGAAAACTCAAGTTGAATGAAAGGAAAGGGAAAGGTTATGGAGGATCAAGAAGGCAAGAGGTCAACAGCTCCAAGTTGACCTTGTCCCGGATTTCCAAAGCAGAAAGGGCCCGGGTAGCCCGGGCCCGCCATTTGCGGGGACGGGCGGGGACAAAGAGGCCGGCCGGAAGGGGGAAGGGGGGGCCGGGGGCGCGGCGGGGAAAGACGCGCCTCCTCCCCCTTTCCCTAGCCAATGGGGGTCAGCAGGGCGGTCGGGGAGGGGGAGGCGTAAAAGCAGCAGGGAAGCCGCTCCCCCTCCCCACTCGACCACGAGGCGAGCCCGGTTGACCGGCCTAAGGTAGGGACAGGGGGGATAAGGGCAGGCCTGCTTGGAGCGGTGGGGGGGGGTAGTAGGATGCGGCCCGCCTCCCCCCCCAGCGGGTCCGGCCGAACCGGGATGGCCACGGCGGCACCGAGCCAGGCCCTTGGGCTCCTTCGGCGGCTGGGGGTGGGGGGGAAGGAGCGGCCTACTGCCTCCCGCCCGCGCCCGCCGCCCCCCCGCCAGCTCGTCACACCGGCGTGCTCCTCCGGGCCGGCCTGGCGAAGGCGCCGGGGAGCGCGGCGAGGGGCCCTCGCGGGCCCGTAGCAAGGCTCCTCGCCTCCGCGGGCCCGCGGCAGGGCATCCCGGCGGACCCGGGCCGGGCGGGGCCCAGCCGGCCGCAGCGCGTCCGCAACGGCGCCTCGGGGGGTGGGGGGGCGCTGCGGCCCACCGCCTCCCCAACCCGCCAGCCGCGCTAGCATGCTCCTCGGGGCCAGCCGGCGACGGGGGCTCCGGGAGCGCATCGGGGAGCTCCGGCGGGCCCGCGGCGAGGCTGCCCATCCCAGCGGGGCCCAGCCGGCCCGCGGCGGGTCTGCCCCGGTGCTCGGAGGGCGGGGGGGTGCGGCCTACCACCCCCCGGCCGCCCGCCATGCCGCCGCGCTCCTGGGGGGCCAGCCAGGGGCGAAGGCCGCAGGAGCGCGCGGGGGGTCTCCGGCGGCCGCGCTGAGGCTCCTCATCCCCGTGGCCTGCACGGGGGCTCCCGGGTGGGCCCTGGCCGGCGAGGCCCGGCGGTCCGCGGCGGGTCCGTGCGGGCCACCTTCGTGGTTGGGGGCGGGGGGCGACGCTGCCCACCGCCTCCCCGGCCGGCCCGCCGCGCTAGCACGCTCCCGGGGCTAGCCGGGGGACGAGGGACGGGTGCGCGCAGCGAGGCTTCCCATCCCGCGGGCCCGTAGCAGGGCTCCCGGGGGGACCGTGGCTGGCAGGGCCAAGTTGGCCTGCGGCGGGCCTGCCTCGGGTGGGGGGGGAGACGCGGCCTACCCCCCCCCTGCCCGCCTTGCCAGCACATGCAAATTTAAGAAGAGGAGATTGGAGTTAAACCTCACCCTTCATTCAGAGTCTTAGAGGGGCTTACAATCTCCTTTCCCTTCTCCTCCCCATGATATACACCATGTGAGGTAGGTGGGGCTGAGAGAGCTCTTTCGGGGACTGCTTTTGAGAGAGCAGTTCTGAGAGAACTTGTGAATGAACCAAGGGCACACCAGCGGCTGCATGTGCACGAGTGGGGAGTTATTCCCGGTTCTCCCAGATTAGAGTGTTTGCTTTTAGTCTTTACACCAAATTTTGAGTCAAGATACAAATTAAGAAAAGGAAACCTGCCCCATTCTCGGGGGTGGGGAACGCGGCCTACTGCCACCCCGGCCTGCCCACCACCTTGTGCGCCCCCTTGGGGTCAGCCCGGGGCGATTGATCCCAGAGCGCATGGGTGGGGGGCCTACCGCAACAAGGCTCCTCCTCCAGCGGGCCCTCAGCGAGGCTCCCCAACGGACCCTGGCAGGGCGGGGCCTAGCTGGCCCAAGGAGCCACGCGCCAGCCTCCCATGGCATTCCGGGGGGGGGGAAATGGCCTCCCGACCTGCCCGCCAGGCCAGAGGTTTTCTGGAGCTGGCCAGGGGAAGGGCCCCGGGAGCGCAGAGCTCAAAAAAAAAAAAAAAAAAAAATTCAGTCTTCCACACGTAGTGAGCCAGGCCGCCAGCCCCCCCGAGACAGCAGCGAGCTGGGGGGCCGTCAACGCTATGAGAGCAGAGTACTTTTGATGGCCTCCTTCCTGTCGCCATTTAGCACGTAGTTAGGTAGGTAAGGTCAAGGGTAAGGCAGTTAGGCAGTTATTAGTTAGGTAGGACAGGATCTCTCAGTCAGTGTCCAGTGCGGTTACCTCCCTGTCGGCGCTCTCCTGCCACTAGCACAAAAACACTTGCTCGATCGGCGGCAGGTTTCAGGGGACGGGGGGCTTAACTTGTCGTGTTTTGCTGTCCTGAGCAGGTATGAAGCCCCCGACGCGCAGCACCCGGCGCACGGGTGCAGTTGCTGGGGGAACACCCCGGTCATCGCCCAAAGGGCAAGTGCAGCCTGCGGCAGACAACACACCAGTGGGAGTGGCGGTGAAGAGGAAGGCAGTGCCGCGCGGCACAGAGGGGTCGGACGGCGTTTCAGAGCTGGCCGATACCATGCGGGGCCTCCAGCAGGCTTTCAATCAACTTTCTGAGAAGGTGGCCAAGATGAGCCAGGATTCGGTGGCCAAACGAGCCCGGAAGGCCACGTCCGACGGGGGCTCAGCCCAGCAGCACGGGAGGGCTTCTACCGGCGCGGCCAGTCGTCGGGGTTCCCGGCCTGCTGCGCAATCCACGGACAGGGGACGGGAGCGGGGTAGCTCAGGCTCCTCCGCGCGTTCCCACGATGAAGCAGAGGGCGAGGCCTCCTCAGGTGAGGGTTCCACTGCGGGGCGGAGCGGGCAGCCTCCAAGCGATTACTGGGCAGTAGCAGCCCACGAGCCGGGGCTGCCTGCATGGGCTATACACCGCAGGGCGCTGGCGACGCAGGCAGGACAGGATCCTGGGGTGGTCTGGGGTGACATCGATGTCACTGATCCTTCGGCCATCCTCTCCACATACTCGAACGGGGAGGAGCCGCCAGGGCTTCATTTATCTGATGAACTGAGGGATAGCATTCTGGATGGGTATTACGTAAATGTCTTTACCCTGCTCCAAAAAAGGGGGGCCGAGGCCCACACGCTAGAATCGGACAAGAAAGAGAAGAAGGAGAAGACCGCGGAAGCTGACCGCACCTTCCTCAACTGGGTTTCTGGTTATCTGGTGTATGCGGGGGTAGTCGCTGCCACGTACCCTGAGAGGGGCTGGCACCTGCTCAACCACATGAGCAACGTGGTCGAGGCCAGGGTTTTGGCAGGCGAGGGACCGGCTATTGATTATGACGAGACCTGCCGTAAATTGGCCTCACGCAATGACAGGGCTCAGTGGGACCTGCTACAGGATAAGGTTTGGCTCAGGTTGGTTGGCCCGTGCATTAAAGGGAAGGAGGAAGGGAAGAAGGAGCGCTGGGCCGTGCGCAAGGACCGGTCGCGCGGGGTCTGCTGGGAATACAATCAAGGCCGGTGTCGCCGGGCTCGGTGCAAGTTCCACCATAGTTGCAAGGCGTGCGGGGGGGCATGGGCGGGTGTATTGCCCATGATCCACCAGTGCCCAGCAGCCCTTTCGGAATGGAAAACCCTTCTCCGGTGGTGCCAACACGAAAGGGGGAGGGGGGTCGTCCGGCACCACCTCCGCTTCCAGACGCTAGTGCCCCGCAGGACTGGTGGTCCTTGGCGGCCACCCCGGTTAGAGTGGACGCTCTGAGACCACTCTTGGCGCGATACCCCTCGCGCCAAGCTGGAAAATAAATCTTGGATGGTTTTACGAGGGGGTTTCCCATTCCTGCCTGCGGCCCACGCATCGCAACCGATTCCAACAACCTGAAATCAGCCAGGGAGATGCCTGAGGTGGTTGCCGCGAAACTGCAAAAAGAATTGGCGGCAGGGCGCATCGCGGGCCCATTCAGCACGCCCCCTATTGACAACCTGCGAGTCTCCCCCTTGGGGGTGGTGCCAAAGAAAACACCAGGCGAGTATCGTCTGATCCAGCATCTCTCGTACCCGAAGGGATCTTCGGTGAATGACAGTATCCCCCCCGAGCTCTGCTCAGTCAAATACGCTTCCTTTGATCACGCGGTTGGGCTAGTCAGGGCTTGTGGGCGGGGGGCACTCATGGCCAAGTGTGATATTCAGTCAGCATTCCGACTGCTCCCGGTAAGCCCCGACTCCTTTTCATTACTGGGTTTTAAGTTCCAAGGGGCATGGTATGTTGACAAGGCCATGCCTATGGGTTGCGCAGTGGCCTGTGCAGCATTTGAGACATTCAGTACCTTTCTCGAGTGGGCAGCGAAGTCGAGGACTGGGTCCACGGGGATTACTCATTATTTGGATGACTTCTTTTTTGTCGGCCCGGGGGACGACGAGACTTGTGCCGGGTCCCTACGGGCATTTCAGGAGCTTGCCGAAGAGCTTGGTGTCCCATTGGCGGCGGACAAGACCGAAGGGCCGGCGACTAGTCTAACCTACCTGGGTATCCAATTAGACTCTGTAGCTGGGGCATCCAGGTTGCCGGAGGACAAACTCTTGGCCCTCCGGGCTCTCCTTTAAGAACATAAGAACATAAGAACATAAGAGAAGCCAATGTTGAATCAGGCCAATGGCCCATCTAGTCCAACACTCTGTCACACAGCGGCCAAAATATACCAGGTGCCATCAGGAGGTCCAGCAGTGGGGCCAGGGCACCAGAAGCCCTCCCACTGCTGCCCCCTCCAGCACCAAGAATAGAGTGCATCACCTGCCCCAGACTGAGAGTTCTCATTCTATACCCTGTGGCTAATAGCCACTGGTGGACTTCTGCTCCATATGTTTATCTAATTTCCTCTTGAAACTGTCCATGCTTGCAGCTGCCACGACCTCCTGTGGCAGTGAATTCCATATGTTAATCACTCTTTGGGTGAAGAAGTATTTCCTTTTATCTGTTCTAACCCGACTGCTCAGCAATTTCATAGAGTGCCCACGAGTTCTTGTATTGTGAGAAAGGGAGAAAAGTACTTCTTTCTCAACCTGCTCAATCCCATTCATAATCTTATAAACCTCGATCATGTCACCCCTCAGCCGTCGTTTCTCCAAGCTAAAGAGCCCCAAGCATTTTAACCTTTCTTCATAGGGAAGGTGTTCCAACCCTTTTATCATTCTAGTTGCCCTTCTCTGCACTTTTTCCAATGCTATAATATCCTTTTTGAGATGTGGTGACCAGAACTGTACACAGTATTCCAAATGAGGTCGCACCAATGATTTATACAGGGGCATGATGATACTGGCTGATTTGTTATCAATTCCCTTCCTAATAATCCCCAGCATAGCGTTGGCCTTCTTTATTGCAGCTACACATTGTGTAGACATTTTCAGCGAGTTATCCACTACGACTCCAAGATCTCTCTCTTGGTCAGTCTCTGCCAGATCAGACCCCATCAACGTGTATTTATATTTAGGATTTTTGGCTCCAATGTGCATCACTTTGCACTTGGCCACATTGAACCCCATTTGCCACGTTGACGCCCACTCACCCATCCTCAACAGATCCCTTTGGAGTGCCTCACAATCCTCCCTGGTTTTCACCACCCTGAACAACTTCGTGTCATCTGCAAATTTAGCCACATCACTGCTTACTCCCAATTCCAAATCGTTAATAAACAAGTTAAAAAGCATGGGACCGAGTACTGATCCCTGTGGTACCCCACTGCTTACCACCCTCCACTGAGAGAGTTTCCCATTTATACTCACTCTCTGTTTCCTATTTATAAGCCAGTTTTTGATCCACAAGAGGACTTGTCCTTTTATCCCATGACTATTGAGCTTACTTAGGAGCCTTTGATGAGGAACTGTATCAAAAGCTTTCCGGAAGTCAAGGTAAATAATATCTATTGGGTCCCCCATGTCCACATGTTTGTTCACTCCCTCAAAAAACACTAACAGGTTAGTGAGACAAGATCTTCCCTTACAGAACCCATGCTGAGTCTGCCTCAATAGTTTTTGTTCATCAATGTGCCTACTAATTCTTTCCTTAATAACAGTTTCCACCAACTTACCCGGTATCGATGTCAGACTGACTGGCCTGTAATTTCCTGGATCTCCCCTGGAGCCCTTTTTAAAGATGGGAGTGACATTAGCTACCTTCCAGTCATCAGGAATGGAGGCAGATTTTAAAGAAAGATTACATATTTTTGTCAGGAGATCCACAAGTTCACATTTGAGTTCTTTCAGAACTCTCGGATGAATGCCATCCGGGCCTGGTGATTTATTAGTTTTTAAATTGTCCATCAGTCGGAGGACTTCCTCTCTTGTCACCGCAATCTGATTCAGGTCTTTCAAACCCCCTCCCGAAATCAGTGCTTCTGGAGTGGGCAAACACTTCTCCTCTTCCACAGTGAAGACAGAGGCAAAAAATGCATTCAGCTTCTCAGCCATTTCCCTATCATCCTTCACTACTCCTTTTACCCCTTGGTCATCCAAGGGCCCCACTGCCTCCCTGGCTGGCTTCCTACTTCTAATGTATTTGAAGAAAGTTTTATTGTTGGTCTTTATGTTTTTTGCGATATGCTCCTCATATTCCCTTTTTGCTTGCCTGATCACAGACTTGCATTTTATTTGCCATAGTCTGTGTTCCCTTTTATCAACCTCACTAAGACTAGCTTTCCACCGCTTAAATGAATCCTTCTTACCTTTTACAGCTTCCATTACTTTATTTGTTAACCATGCAGGCTTTTTTCTATACCTATTTGTACCTTTCCTAACCTGCGGTATATATTTTTTCTGAGCTTCTAGGATTGTCTTTTTAAATAGTCTCCAAGCTTCCCCAATGGTTTTGACCTTCTCCACTCTTCCTTTCAATTTCTTCCTCACATGTCCCCTCATACCAGAGAAGTTACCCCTTTTAAAGTTAAAAGTGGTTGCGTCAGTCTTTTTGGGCAACTCCCTATCTGTACAAATGTTAAACTCAATGACATTATGGTCACTGTTTCCAAGTGGTGCAGTCACTTTTACATCTCTCACCAGGTCTTGGGTGTTACTTAGGACCAAATCCAGGATCGCCTCTCCCCTGGTAGGATCTGTGACCATCTGTTCCACAGCACAGTCATTGAGAGTGTCTAAGAACGCAATCTCTTTTTCCCGACTAGAACTCATATTGACCCAATCAATGTGTGGGTAGTTAAAGTCGCCTATTACAACACAGTTATTTTGTCTAGCCGCTATCTTTAATTCATTCATCATTTTATAATCCTCCTCTATCTTTTGATCTGGTGGGCGATAACAAACTCCCACTGTTAAGCCTCCTTTTGGACCCACTATTTCAACCCATAGCATTTCCAGAAGGGAATCCAATTCTCTTACCCTCTCAATCTTACTGGATGGTATACCCTCTCTGACATACAGAGCCACCCCACCTCCAACCCTTTCCCCCTATCCTTCCGATATAATTTATAACCAGGAATCACCGTATCCCACTGATTTTCCTCATCCCACCAAGTTTCTGAAATACCCACAATGTCTATTTCCCCCCCAACACCAAGCATTCCAACTCCCCGATTTTACCTCGGAGACTTCTAGCATTTGTGTATAAACACTTATAGTTTCCCACGTTTGTTAAGCCCACAGCCTTCCTCTTGCTGCCTCGAGACCTTGCCAGGCAGTTCCTATCATTAGCCACAGTCTCAGTGGACAATTGTAATCCATTTCCTTGTACAAAAGTAATAGCTACCCCTTCATCTCTTTGAGATGAGCCATCCCGAACCAGAGACTTTTCATCTCCTGTCGGCTTTCCCCCATTATTCAGTTTAAAAACTGCTCTGCCACCTTTTTGATTTTGAGCGCCAGCAGCCTGGTTCCTTCTCGGGACAAGTGGAGACCGTCCCTTTTGTACAGCTCCCTCTTGTCCCAAAAAGCATCCCAGTGCCTAACAAACTTGAACCCTTCCCCCTACACCACCGTCTCATCCACGCATTGAGACTCCTGATCTGTGCCTGTCTCTCCGGCCCTGCGCGTGGAACAGGTAGCACTTCCGAGAAGGCTACCTTGGAGGTCCTGGCCTTGAGTTTCCTGCCCAGCAGCCTAAATTTCTCCTCTAGGACCTCACGACTGCATTTTCCCACATCGTTGGTGCCGACGTGCACCACGACCACTGGCTCCTCCCCAGCACTATCTACCAGCCTATCTAAAACACACGTAATGTCCGCTACCTTCGCACCAGGCAGGCAAGTCACCATACGGTCAGTACGCGGGTTCGCCACCCAGCTGTCTACCTGCCTAAGGATCGAATCACCAACTACCAAGAGCCCCCCTCCCACCCTTCCCAGGGACGGTTCCTTGGTACGAAAGGATACCCGTTCACCAGCTGAAGAAGAGGTCCCTTCTGAGGGCACATTCCCCTTATCCTCAGCATGGTGCCCCTTTTCCCCTTGACCCTCATGCTCCCTGGCAGCAGCCGGGCTGCCAGATCCAGAGTGGGACATATCTAACAAGTCCCCGAGAGTCTTCCCCGTGCACCTAACTGACTGTCCCTGCTTCTCCAGGTCAGCCACCTTGGCCTCAAGGGAGCAAACTCGCTCCCTGAGAACCAGGAGCTCCTTGCACCGAGCACACACCCAAGACTTCTGACCAGTGGGCAGATAGTCATACATGTGACACTCCATGCAAAACACTGGATAGCCCCCAACCCCCTGCTGGCATTCTGGCTTCATAATTGTTTTTAAACAAATACTTTTCTATAACCCCCTTTTAAAACCCTTTGTATTTATATGGCTCCTGTTGTAGGAGTCTACTTACCTTACCTTACCAAGGAGCCAAGGTCCTGGCTTCCTGGCTCTTCCTGGGCTTCTTACAGAGCCCCTCTCGCCCTTCGGCTCGTGCCAGAGGCTCGTGCCTCTTGCAAACTTCCTGCCTTAAATGGAATTGTCTCCCAGGAGAGGGTGTGGCCAGCAGCTACTCAAAATCACCCAAGGCACTTAATGACAGTCAAACAAAGCCCCTTTCACACTCCAACTCCAGCAGCCAGGAGTCTGCTATTCAATCTCACCCAAGCACTTAATTACAGGCAAACAATGACCCTTTCACACCCTAACTCCAGCAGTCAGGAGTCTGTTACAACTCACCCACACACTCCCAAATACAGTCCCTGACACAGTACCTTTTCAGCTAAAGCACCTCAGCTGAAAGTTATAAATAAAAATACCACTCACCCCTCTGGCAGCTCAAACACCTTGCTCCTTCTCAGAGCTCAGCTGGGTCAGCTCCTTTCTTTGGTTAGGGTTCGGCCGAAGTGCACATTGAAGGAACTGCAGTCACTGGTGGGACACTTGAACTTTGCTTGCCGGGTTGTTTCGCCCGGCAGGGCTTTCTGCGCGAGGCTGGCCAGAGCGACGGCCGGGGTCAGGGCACCTCATCACCGGGTGCGGGTGACCAAGGGCATGAAGGAGGATTTAGGAGTGTGGCTCCGGTTCCTGGCGGGATACAATGGGGTTACCATTTGGCAGCACCCGATGGACTTGCAGGATACCATCCAGATCCATTCTGATGCAGCCGGCAGCGCGGGGTTCGGTGTTTACTACAACGGGAAGTGGTGCGCACAGCCCTGGCCCAAGGAATGGGAGGGTACCACAGTGCTTAAAGACCTCACCTTCTTGGAGCTTTTCCCAATACTGGTGGCAGTGATCATTTGGAAAGATTGCTTTAGGGACAAACGGGTGCGCTTCTGGTGCGACAACCAGGCGGTGGTGCGGGTGGTGAACAAGCAAACTTTGAAGTCTGACCGGGTGATGCGGTTGGTTCGCCGCCTGGTTTTGGCCTGCCTGGCCGATAACATTACTTTTTCTGCACGGCATGTGCCAGGCGTGGATAATAGCATAGCGGACGCTTTGTCTCGCCAACAGGAGGAACGCTTCCGGATCCTGGCGCCAGGAGCCAACCGCGTTTCAGACCCCTTTCCGGAGGAGCTGTGGGAACTTGGGAAGGTACAATAAGGCAGGGCATCTACGGGTCCCTTGCCCCCTCCACTCTGGCCATGTATACCAAGGCTATAGATGCCTTTTTTTACTTTACCGCGGGGTGCGGGGGTCCGCAGACCTTGCCGGTGGAGGGGGACTGGGTACTTCGCTACATGGCATGCCTTCAAGACAGCGGGTTCTCTCACAGCACCATCAGGGGTCGCATGGCTGCCATCACATTTTTTAGCAAGGCCGAGGGATTTGAGGACCCATGCCACTCATTCCAAGCTCGTAGAGCGGTCGAGGGCTGGCGGAGGCAAGCCACACGGCCCCCAGATAGTAGACGGCCCGTGACCTTTGAGTTGTTGGGGGGGATGTTGCGGGAGCTACCAGCGCTGTGTTGGTCCCAGTATGAGGCTGCACTCTTCGAGACCGCATTCGTCTTGGCCTTTTTTGGGGCCTTGAGGGTAGGGGAACTGGTAGCGAGCTCCAGAATTTCCTTCACCAACACGCCCTTGGGGGTATGGGATGTCTCCTTCGGGCCAAAGGGGATGTCTTTGTATATTCGGAGGTCAAAGACAGATCAGCAGGGGAAAGGGGTGCGCCTCCATCTGGGGCCACTACCGGGCGGCCCGTGTCCAGTGCAGATCACCCAAGCCTTTTTAGCAATGAGACCGAAGGGAGTTGGTCCGCTGCTTATCCATAGAGACGGGGCCCCATTGACAAGATATCAGTTCACAGGGGTTTTCAGGTCGGCACTGGGGGCCTTGGGCTTACCAGGCAAGGAATTTGGGCCTCACTCCTTCAGGATCGGGGCAGCCACCACGGCTGCTGGTATCGGCCTGCCGGAGGCGCGCATACGGGCCATTGGCCGTTGGCGATCCACAGCCTTTAGGGCTTACATCAGGCCACAGCTGGAGTCCAGCCTGTGACCATCTCTCTGACTCCTCAGTTCCAGGACAAGGGTACAGGACAGTATGGATTTTTGGGCACAGCATCGTCCATTGGGCAGGTTTGTATGCATCCTCGTCGGGCTGGGGAAAGGACTTGGGCTTGGGAGGTGCAGCGCGCATTACATGGATGGCACAGCGGGGCATGCGGTGGAGGTCCCTGTTGCCATGGTTGAGGCACGTCCGGGCGAGGCGCCACCCTCCCGATGCACTGCTGCTGCAGCTTGGGGAAAACGACTTGACAGAGTGCCCTGGGGTGGCCCTCGAGCACCAGGTTCTGGCCGACCTGGCCTCAGTGCGCGAGATCCTGCCCGGCACTGTCCTCTTCTGGTCGGATTGGCTGGAACGGAGGTCATGGCGGGGTGCGAATCAGCCCAAGAAGGTGGAAGTGGCGAGACGGAAAGTGTCCGGCAGGTTGGGCCGGGCAGTCGAGTCGGCAGGCGGTATCTGGATTCGCCACCCAGACATCTCCCACAAGATGGAGGCCCTGTACCGAGCGGATGGCGTGCACCTATTGGCCTGGGGTATGGAAATCTGGTTGCACGGAGTCCGTCATTGCCTGCTTGCCTGGCTACAGCTGTAAGGGCGTTGGCGGGAACAGGACTAAAGGGGGCGTCCTGTTCTTGTGGCGGTAACAGCATGGGGCCGGATCCGTTGGCGGAATTCGGCCTGCGTGCCAATTTCGGAGTTGGGGACCCCTTAAGGGTCTTGGCGTGAGGGCGGAACGGAGCTGGCTAGCTCAAGGAATAACAGTGCTTACCCTCACAGCCAGAGGGCAGGGGAGTTCACATAGGGGCAAGCGTCCACGTGAACTCCGATAACCTGCCCTCCCGCCTTCTCTACCCATGCCGGCTGGCTGGGTAACGGTTAACTCGGCTGGCACGCCGGCCAGCCGATAGGTCGGATCCGGTGGACCCATGCTGTGCCAATGCTCTACAGCTGTAACCAATAAAAGTTGTGGCCAAATTTATCCACTTAATTTCCAAAGGAAACTGTTTGTATGAGTTCATTTTGAAGTTAGCGCGGGGGCGTGGGTACAATGCGGGCCGACCTCGGCGTCCCAAGTAGGACCTGGAACCGCAAGTGTTCGGGACGACAATAGGGGGCCTGCGTCGCATTAGAAGTGTGGTTCAAAGGCAAAGGTGAGGTATGAAAGGAACCAGAGTTGAAGAACGTTTCCGTCTGCTGAACCAAGGCAGCAGGATTTGGCCTTCTTCGTCATCACTGCCTTTAACTAGGATTCCAGCTCTTGGTTGGGAAATTTTGAAGATCCGGGGTGTGTGGAGCTTGAGCGGGATGGGTGGGCGGGTTTCGTGAGGAGAAGAAACTAGGGCTGCCAACTCCAGGTTGGAAAATCCCTGGACATTTGAGATAGAACCTGAGGGGGCAGGGTTTGGGAAAGGGGGACCTCGACGGGGTATAACGCCACAGAGTCCATCCTCCAAAGAAGCCATTTTTCAGGAGAAACATCTTTGTTGTCTGGATAACAGGTATAATTCTAGGATTCCACCAGGTCCCGCCTGGAGGCTGGTAACTCTAGAGAAACTCAGCGAGATACAATGCCATAGAGTCCACCTTCCAAAGCAGCTGTTTCCCCCAGGGGAACCGTAGCCTGTAATTCTCTGTAGCCTGGATATCTGTTGTGATTCCTATCTCAAGATTGGGTTACCAGGTCCCACCTGGTCACTGGCAGGGGATGGGTGGGGGGTAAGGTTGCCAGATCCAGGTTGGGAAATGCCTGGAGATTTGGGGATGAACCCTGGGGACCTCAGTGAGGTATGACATTATACAGTCCACCCTCCAAAGCATCCGTTTTCTCCAGGGGAAGTTATCTCTGTAGCCCGGAGATGTACTGTAACTCCGGGGAATCCCCAGGTCCCACCTGGAGGTTGGCATCCCTATCTCAAGATGACAGTGGTCAGTTTCCCTGGAGAAAATCAACAACCTACGAAAAAGACCTCCCGGTGGATTAGAAACAACAAATACAAACTGGAGAGTCGCTAACAAATGCAATTTAGTTATAGGAACAGTAAGAATTGACATACAGTTCTGAATGCAAAAATTTACATCAGAAGAACACAGCAGCAAAGATTCTGAAGATTACAATAGCAAAGATTCTACAAAGAGTCCGGCTTCAACTTCGTTTCGAGAAAAGACTTCATCAGGAGGGATCAGCTATAAGAAATACATAGTGTACAATCTTCAGAATCTTTGCTATTATAATCTTCTGATATAAATTTTTCTGTTCAGCATTGTATGTCAATTCTTCCTGTTCTTATAACTAAATTGCATTTGTTAGCAACTCCCCAGTTTGTATTTGTTGTCCCTGGAGAAAATGGCAGCTGTGGAGGGAGGGCTTTGCTACCCCTGAAGAATGCTGCTTTGTGTGTATGTGTGTATTGGATTTTTTTTGTCGCCACCCACCCGAAGTGTGAAATGAAGTTGAAGCCTGGGGAGGGCAGGGACCTCAGTGGGATCCAATGTCATCGAGCCCACACAATGACTTCCTGTGAAAACAGGAAGTGAGGTCATCGTAGGGTTGCCAGGTCCCCCTGGCCACTGGTGGGGGATAGTTGGGCAGGGTTGCCACATCCAGGTTGGAGACCTCCTGGAGATTTGGGGATGGAGCCTATGGAGAACAGGGACCTGGAGTGGGTTATAGTGTCATGGAGTCCACCCTCCAAAGCATCCATTTTATCCAGGGGAACCAATCTCAACCAAAGGGTCTCAGATAAGACTGAGATGAGTGCCGATTGGCTTATAAATGTTTTATGAATGAACCCTAGAGATTTTAAACTGTTTTAACTGAATTGTGTTGGTTATGCACCAAATAAAAATTGACTGACTGGCAATCTCTGTAGCCTGGAGATGGACTGTAACTCTGGGGCATCCCCAGGCCCCACCTGGAGGCTGGCATCCCTATCTCAGGATGACAGTGATCAGTTTCCCTGGAGAAAATGGCAGCTATGCAGAGAGGGCTCCATGATGTCCCATTCCTGGTGAGATCCTTCCTGTCCCCAAACTGCCCTTCCCAGACTCCACCCCCAAGTCTCCGGGAACTTCCCTGCCTGGAACTGGATACCCTTCCTAGGAACTACACTACCCCTGAAGAGTGCTACTGTGTGTGTATGTATGTATTGGATTTTTAACCACCATGTACCCAAAGGGTCTCGTGGTGACTTACAAGATTAAAACCGCTGTGGTAAAAACCACATAAAACATATAACAAATATAAAATACTGACATTAAAATATTGAAACATTTAAAAACATGGCTATCACCAGACCACTCTTAAAATAGCCCAGACACATGGTTGCCCTCCAATTGTATGTGTACGTGAACCCCAACTGAAAAGTCATTCCTATAGGGTAGCCAGGTACCATCTGGCCACTGGGCAGGGGATGGGGACAGGATTAACAGCTCCAGTTTGGGAAACTCCTGAAGATTTCTGGAATGAGGCTGAATCCTGGGGAGGGCAGGGACCTCAGTGGGATACAGTGTCATCAAGCCCACATAATGACTTCCTGTGAAAACAGGAAGTGAGGTCATTGTAGGGTTGCCAGGTCCCTCCTGGCCACTGGTGGGGGATAGTGGGGTTAGGGTTGCCAGATCCAGGTTGGAAACCTCCTGGCGATTTGGGGATGGAGCCTAGAGAGGACAGGGACCTCCAATGGGTTATAATTGATTGATTTGATTGATTGGTTGATTACATTTCTACCCTGCCCTTCCGGCTGAGGCAGCTTACAGAAAACAACCTAAAATTTTACAATACACATAAAACAGATTAACAACAACAATTAAACCATTAAGCAAATTCTGAAACCATTTAAGCCCTAAATATAATTAAATGCTGGTATCAGTAAATTCAATAATTTCACAGCGGTAGTTGTTACTCAGTTCTCTCTCTTCGCAGTCAGCTCTTTAGTCTTCTTAGGTTGTCTTAGGTGGCTGGCTCTGGCTGTCGTTAGGAATCCCAAGGAGGGGACAGGGCTCTCCTGTCTCAAGCCGTCAGTTGTTAGTGGTGGCAGCAGCTCCAAAAGCCTGGCGGAAGAGCTCTGTTTTACAGGCCCTGCAGAACTGCAGATGGTCCTGCAGGGCCCTGATCTCTTCTGGGAGCTCATTCCACCAGAATGGAGCCACCACCAAAAAAGCCTTGGCCCTGGTTGTTGCTAGCCTGGCCTCCTTGAGACTCGGAAGGGCCAGTCGATTCTGGACCCCTGATTCTGGACCCTGAATGTCATGGAGCCCACTCTTCAAAGCATCCATTTTCTCCAGGGGAACCAATCTCTGTAGCCTAGAGATGGACTGTAATTCCGGGGGGATCCCCGGGTCCTACTTGGAGGCTGGCATCCCTACATTCCCAGAATCTTTCCCTGTAAGCAGAATGGGGGCAGTGTTTTACCAGGAACGAGTGAAGAAAAACAGAGACTACCCTAATGTGGAAGGTGTGGAGGCAAATACTTTCAATAAGCAGAAATGAGTCACCGAGATCACACTCCACCTTCGCTATTCTTCTAAGGCAGAAAAAAAAAGAGAGAGAATTCATCGGAGGTACCTTTCTAACTTGAGGGTTCCGGGTGCTGAAAGATTGTAGGCACTTAATTTTTGGTTATATTTTAAACCCTCGCACCGTTTCTCATGTCGCGTTAATTTTATCCCATTGTATTTCGCAAAGGCCTTTTCCTGGCACTCTGACTGCTGTGACAAAGTGCCGGGTAAATAATTACTCCGTATTGTTATTCCCCTCCAACCTGGAAACCGAAAAAGACGGAGACTTAAAACGAAACCAAGAAGGGGAGGGGAAACAGAAGATAAATAAATTGAGGATCCCACGTTTATTCCTACTGAGGACTCCAGCCAGGAACGCTGACAGTAATTATAGGGTGCCATCCTAAACATTGCTAAATAATTCCCTTTAGTGCTCAGATTGGATCTTGATCTGTGAATTCCCTTTCTCTGATGGGTGTAACTATAAACAAGGGGATTAACTGAGCTTTGCTGTCTTTTCTGTTAGGGTTTTGTTTTTGTTCAAGTGGAGAGGTTCCTCCGAACAAATTAGGAGGCTTTGAGTGCCGGGTTATTATACCGTAAGGATTTGCCTTTTCTCGTAAAGTTTTGCAAGCCTTTGTCTGGGTGGTTCGCCCTGGCCTGTGGGAATGGGAATAGCTATTTCTTAAAAAGAGCAACGGGGGGAAGGGGGGGGATAGGGTTGCCAGATCCAGGCTGGGGAACTTCTGGAGATTTGAGGATGGAAGATGAGGAGGAAAGGGACCTCAGTGGTATGCAATTCCATACAGTCCATTCTCCAAAGCATTCATTTTCTCCAGATGAATAGATTTCTGTAGTCATAGAATCATAGAATCATAGAATGTTAGAGTTGGAAGGGACCTTGCAGGTCATCTAGTCCAACCCCCTGCACTCTGCTGGAGCATAGCCAAGAGATAGCCCAACATACCTACAACATACCCAAAAGATGGTTGTTCAGCCTTCGCTTGAAAACGTCCAGGGAAGGAGCATCCACCACCTCCCAAGGCAGACTGTTCCACTGCTCAACCACTCTGACAGTTAGAAAGTTTCTCCTGCTATCTATCTGGTAACGACTCCCTTGTAATTCCCACCCATTAGATCTGGTCTTGCAATCCGGAGCAAGAGAGAATAGATCTGCTCCATCTTCTTTTTTTTTTTTTTTTTTTGTAAAACTCTCTTAAAGAAGAGAGAATTTTATTCTTTTTATAAGAAAGGGGAAGGGTAGACAGATGGAGAAAGAAAAGGGTGGAGTGAAATTTTTTCTGTTAGTGAGGGTTAGTTTAGGTTAATAACCAATACCAAGTTTTGGCATCAATCATGGTTAGAAGATCTTCTTTTTAACTAATTCAAAGTCCAAAGTCACTCTGTTAATACAGTTAGTAAAGTCCATTGGGGTTAGTAATTAAACAGCTCCTTCCAGATGCAACACGAACAGTCCTCAAAGTATCTTCTTCTTAATTTTCTTCCAGTTATGGATTAAGTCCATTTTAACTTTGAAGTCTTCCGTTCCATCACCTTCCCCTAGGCTGCTGTCTTCTGCACTTATCCCAATTTTAGGTGCTGCATCCTTCCTGCTGGTGTGTCTCTTCAGGCGTTTCCGTGTTTTAAAGATGGAATCCGTCTTCTTTCTTTTCTTTTTTTTCTTAATCATCTGGCCTTCAAGCTTCCAGGGCTCCACAAACTCTTCAGATGAAATTAGATCTCTCGTCTGTCGCCTGCTATGTTCGACATCCCCTTCTACTGGCAGAGTACTTCTTTTTATAAAGGCGGAGTAGGCTTTGGGAGCCTTATCCCTCTCTTCTTTTAACTTTATCGCTTCACTGCCAGTTAGGGGTGCCAAGACATTTGTCAGGGTAAATCCGAGATCTTCTTTCTCTTCCTCTTTAGCGCCCTGGAAACCTGGAATCAAATTCGATTTCTGTTCAATCTCCTTCATCCTACTAGTTGTTTCCAGTATCTGTTTCTGTCTGCTGGTGAGAACACTTTCCATTTTAAACAAAGTTTGGTTGATCTTCTGCAATTGTTCCAGCAGGGGGCACAGCATCTCCTTTTTCTGTTGATTGACAGCAAGCTCTTGGGGGGGCTGTCTGGACCGGAAGTCCCTCCTCTCTTCTCTTCCGGTAGCAGCAGGGCTTTTTCCATTATCGACATTTTGTTTTTTTTTTGTTTACTTTTAAAAAGTTCGTGCCGCATCCCCCAGGAAGCTAAGATGATCACATTCTTCTATGCAGCCCCAACGGTACTTTCACCAACACTTTGTTTTCTTTCTGCCCCCCTTCGCGCTCCCTTTGTATAACTTGCTTCTCGAGGGGGTGGGGACTCCTCCCTCCTCCCAACGCTTATCCGCATATAGGGGGGCTCCGATTTACGCTTCAAAATAGATCTTCAACTCACGATTCGATGCTACTTCTTCTTTTTATGTTGAACCATAGCGCTGTTTTCACTCCTGGAATTCGGTGGCGCCGCTAAGTCCCATTACGGGCACACCGCAGCGGGGCCGATTGGGGCAGGGGAAAGCCTCAATTTCCCGGCTGTCTGCCGGTAAAGAGGCTATTCCCCAAGCGCCCCCGGTTCGGAGCCTTAACCTAAGGTTCACTAGGGTCTTTCGCATAAGCGAAGACCCCCCTGACTGCGCGTGGGCTAACCGCCTCCGGGAGCGTCCCGAGAAGCGGCCGCCATTCGCGACGCCAAAAACGAAAACCAGATCTGCTCCATCTTCTACACGACAACCCTTCAGATACTTGAAGACTGCAATCATGTCCCCTCTAAGCCTTCTCTTCCCCAGGCTAAACATACCCAACTCTTCCAGCCTTTCCTCGTAAGACTGGGATTCTGGAGATGAGCTACAATTCCAGGGGGTGCCAAAGCATCCCGAGTTGTGAACCTCCAGGTGGGGCCTGGGGAGCTTTTGGAATTACAACTGAGCTCCACAGAGATCAGTCCCCTGGACAAAATGGCGGCTTTGGAAGGTGGATACGATGACATTGTACCCCGCTGAGGTCCCTCCCCTCCCCAGGCTCTACCCCCAAAATCTCCAGGGATTTCCCCATCCAGAGCTGGCGACCCTAATTTCAACATAGGCAATCTATCAAAATGTGTTGAATAGTCATTGGTTCATTGTAGTAGGTCAGTGTGCTTGGTCTTCAGTAAGGTCGAAGGGGGGAATTCCCTTGATTTGGTGGGCTCCTGCTCACTGCTAACCAGCTGGTTAGTGTGGGAAGCCCTGCCCCCAACAGCCCCATGTAGCATGAGGTCCCCGATGTGATGACATCACTTCCACATGATGTCATCGTGCTGGGGACATAATGTGCAGTGATGTTGCCTCACCCCTGCACTCCCAGAGAGCTCCCTCCCACCCTCTGCCAGTGAGTGAAGAGGGCCTGGCAAACCTAGTGCCAGCTGCAGCTGGTATTCCCCCCAGAATTGGGGGGTGGAGGTTTGGACAAATCTTAGAAAGTTGCCTCTGACATAATGTCATATGGATGCCAGCCTCCAAGGAGGATCTGTGAATCCCCTGGAATTACAGTTTATCTCCAGGACACAGAGATCAGTTCCCCTAGAGAAAATGGCTGCCTTGGAGGATGGACTTCATGACATTATAACCCACTGAAAGTCCCTGTCCTTTCTAAACTCCACCCCCAAATCTCTAGGATGTTCTCAACCTGGATCTGGCAACTATCCCCTGCCAGTGGCCAGGGAGGACCTGGCAAACCTAGAATGACCTCACTTCCTGTTTTCATGGGAAGTCATAGTGCAACACTGGTGCATCCCCCTGTTTTTCTCCCGCTGGCCTTAAAAGTGTCAGCAGGGAATGAGTTAGCAGCATGCCTAGGTCTCGAACAGGCCAGATGGAGATAAGGGATTTTGATCTGCCCACAAATTGCAAGCTGCAGGCTTCTGCCTCCTCAGTTTGCCTCGGACTGTGCATGGAAGAGATAGGGAGGGCATTTAACCCTTCCAATTCCACTTGCTCTTGCTACTCAAAAACTGGCTTCCTTTTCTGCTATTAGCCTTTGACAGGTGAAAATATGTGTCGTGTCAAAATAAACTTCTTTGTTTCCCCCCTTAAAAAGTTAATAGCAAAAGAGGGAACCCAGTTTCAAGCAGTGAAACTGAGTGGAAGTTGAAGGGTTAAATGCTGTCTCCCTTCCTTGTACGGCAGTAGAGATGTAAAACCAAAAGAACCCAAAAAAACAGGACAGAACCCTTCCCTCCAACTTCTCCTCGAAAAAAAATTGAAATACGTGTAATGCTTACTTTTCCTTTCCACCCTAATCTTTTCACAGATTTTTAGCGACACCGAGTGCATCGTTTATAACTCGGTTAGCTGCAACATTCTCCCGTTTTGCATATTGATGCAATTTAAGGGAATGAGTGCCTTTGTTTTCTGTAAGAAAGGTGGCAAGTGGACCCAGTTCTTGAGAAAGAGTTGCAAACCACTGCACCTTGTGCGAGTATAGCATATGCATCTTATTTTTTTGGAACAGCTTATTAGCATATTAGGCCACACCCCCATGTTCCCAGAAGTGTGGTCATCCGGCCACATCCACCTTTTGCTTTCTATTCTGTTTACCTTGTTTGTTGTCAAAACTCAGGGCTTTTTTTGGGGTGTCGAACTCATTTGTTATGAGGGTTGGATCTGACATAAATGAGACCTTGCTGGGCCGGGTCGTGTGTGTCATAAAATGTAATGCCAGCTAGCGGAGATAGAAACTTTATAAAGGGCACAAACACAAAGATTTTTTTTTTTAACTTAAAATAAAACGCTTGGAACATCAGCACTCTTGCAATATCTTGTTTATTTAACAGTCTCTGATAACTGACACGTCTTGCTTTGAATTATTACATCAAAATATCTGTGCTGTCACAATTGGGGAGGGGGAGGAGCCTCAGCCCAGTGCAGGGAGCAGAAGCCTCCCTATCTATCTCTCCTGAGCGATTGAGAGAGTCTGGGAAAGCAAGCTATGATGCAGCAGCAGCAGCAGTAGAAGGAGGAAGAAGTAGGAGACAACCAGTCTCTTGTGGGCCTAATAGAAGCCCTCTGGGGGCCTGATCCGCCCCCCAGACTGCATGTTTGACACCCGTGATGCCTAGCATATTAATTGTTACCAAAATTATCTGAATTTAAACAAATCTTGGGAAATATCGTAGATAGGGATTGTTATCATTTTAATGCAGTAGGTTGCCTGCTACAAAGATTTCCACACTCCACATTTTGAGTAAATCCTTGGGTGATTTCCCACTAAAGCTGCCTCGGGGTTGCGCCGCCGTTTCCCCCGATACTATTAGTCAATTTCACACCCGAAGCCGCGGGGCTGCATTTTGACCCGCGGCTTCGCCCGATTCCCCCGCAGTTTCCTGATCCTGTTTTTTGAGGATTACGAAACTGCGGGGGAAATCGGGCGAAGCCGCAGGTCAAAATGCAGCCCCCAGCTTCGGGTGTGAAATTGACTAATAGTATCAGGGCAAACGGCAGCGCAACCCCGAGGCAGCTGTAGTGGAAAATCACCCCTTGTCTTTTATTTTGCTCACTCCAAATTGCAGCAGTATTTCCCCTACATTTCCCCACTTTTCCAGTTGGGAAAATGGAAACGGTCTAAGGATCTCTTCATGCTATCCATTTTGAGCGAGAGGGAAAAAAAACTTGCTTTCAGAAGCATTTCACTCAATTTGAAAGAGAAAATATGTCACAGAATGATCCCCCCCCTAGTTCTCCCCCAAATTTAGTTCTCACCAATTTGTCCAATTGAAAAGGGGGAAAAAGGCCAGAAAAAAATAAAAAATTTATCCCCCCCCACCGCCGAATTTTCCCAGTTTTACTTCAGGCCTTCAGATCTCTACCCAACACCAAGGCAGCCCAAATCCTGCATCTCGCATTTCATCGATGGACCGAGATGCAAAATCTTCGTCTCGTCTGGTTGAACCTTCAGTGGGATAACAGAGAGATAACAGGAGATGTTTGGAACTTTCGATAGGGATATACGCTCCCTGTTTGCTTTGCTTAGATTAGCAGGGTTCATTAATTTAGGAAGAAGTTTTACTTCGAAGGGCAGAGGGGCTTTTAACAGCATGGCCCTGGCCCTAACATCAACATCATGTCAACCTGACGACCAACAGCCTGGATTAGGGGTAGGAGCAGGGCTATTTTTGGGCCGGAATGCACAGGAATGGAGTTCTGGCTGGCTCCTGAGTTGGCCACACCCACCAGGAACTTATTAGCATAATAGGCCACACCCAACAGCAGAAACTCATTAGGATTGGCTACATTATGGGGTGTGTTGCCTAACATGCACAGGAGTTCCTGCTACAAAAAAAGCCCTGGGTTTTGACAACAAACAAGGTAAACAGAATAAGAAGCAAAAGGTGGGTGTGGCCGGATGACCACAGGCCTGGTAACACGGGGGTGTGGCCTAATATGCTAATGTGCTGTGCTGTCAGGTGTGTGGCCTAATTGCTAATGAGTTCCTGCTGGGCGTTTTCTACAAAAAAAGCCCTGGGTAGGAGAACATTCAAATGTTGAGAAAATGCCGCCATCTTGCACTATGTTTATGCTCTGAGTAGTAATGGTTTTATATATTGTGATTTCAACTTATTTTGTTGTTAATATACAGTGGAATTTTAATGTATGTATATCTATTTGTATGTATTTTAAGCCGCCCGGAGCCTGTCTTGGCAGGGAGGGCAGGATAAAAATTTAATAAAATAAATATTCTCCTCTCCATTTTGGATTTTTTGGGGAGAGGAATGATGCTGTAAAGTGCTGCCGAGTCACAGCTGACGTATGGTGATCACGTAGGGTTTTCAAGGCAGGAGAGAAGCAGTGGCGGGTGGCCCTTGCCTGCCTCTGCATCGCAACCCTGGACTTCCTCAGCGGCTGACCATCCAAGCGCTCGTCAGGATTGGCCCAACTGAGCTTCTGAGATCTGATGACATCGGACTAGCCTGGGCCATCCAGGTCAGGGCAGAGGTGGTTTGCCATTGCCTGCCTCTGCGTCACCCTGGACTTCCTTGGTGGTCCCACATCCAAGTCCTAACCAGAGCTGACCCTGCTTAGCTTCTGAGATCAGGCTAGCCTGGGCCATCCAGGTCAAGGCAAGAGGTGCTGAGAGGTGGTTTGCCACTGCCTACCTCTACATACCTGGGCAGGGTGGAATTTGGGAAGGATGTGATGTCTGGACTTCCTTGGTGGGCCAGAGCTGACCCTGCTTAGCTTCTGAGAACATCAGGCAAGCCTGGGCCATCCAGGTCAAGACAAGAGGTGCAGAGAGGTGGTTTGCCACTGCCTGCCTCTATGTACCTGGGCAGGGTGGAATTTGGGAAGGACGTGATGCCTGGACCTTCTTGGTGGTCTCCCATTCAAGTACTAATCAGAGCTGACCCTGCTGAACTTCTGAGATCTGGTGAGACTGGGCTAACTTGGCCCATCCAAGTCAGGATGGCCCCAAGTTACCTAGTCTGTGCTTTCTATAAATAAAAACAGAGCAACTAAGCTAATGACACTCCCTGACAACACAAGCTCTCTATGACATCACAGGCCCAGTCCACAGCACAAGAGACCAGGCAGGCAAGGGGATCAGAAGAGGAAAAGGGACAGCCAGATGAAGGGCAGGACAAGGATAAATCCTTATTCTCTTTTAAACGTATCGTGACCCCCGTAGAGTTTTCAAGGCAAGAGACCTTCAGAGGTGGTTTGCCGTTGCCTGCCTCTGCATAGCAGCCCTGGACTTCCTTGATAGTCTCCCACCCAAATACTAACTAGGGCTGACCCTGCTTAGCTTCTGAGATCTGACAAGGTTGGGCTAGCCTGGGCCATCCAGATTAGGGCAGGAAGATAAGAGTTTTGGCCGCTGTGTGACAGAGTGTTGGACTAGATGGGCCATTGGCCTGATTCAACATTGGCTTCTCTTATGTTCTTATGTTGTAAAAAAAATCTAGGTAGGTTTTTAAGGTGAGACATAAGAAGAATAAGAGCCCTGCCGGATCAGTCCAGTGGTCCATCTAGCCCAGCATCCTGTCTCACATAGTGGCCAACCAGTTCCTCTGGAAGTCCAACAACAGGGCAGAGAGGCCGAGGCCTACCCCTGATGTTGTCTCCTGCCTCCAGGATTCAGGGGATTACTGCCTCTGAATGGGGAGGTTCCCCTCAGTCTCCATGACTAGTAGCCATTGATAGACTTATCCTTCATTAATCTAGCTAATCCCCTTTTAAAGCTGTTTATTCCTCTGGCTATCACAACATCCTATGGCATCGAATGCCACCTTTTCATCATTCTGTGTAGAGTAGTATTTCCTTTTGCCCGTTCTGAACCTCCTGCCCATCGGCTTCATTGGATGCCCTCGAGTTCTGGTCTTTTGGGAGTGGGAGGAAAAGTTCTCCTTGTCAACTCTCTTCCACCCCAGGCATTGTTTTAGAAACCTCTATCACGCGCCCCATTCCCCCGAGTCGTCTCTTTTCTAGATCGAAAAGTCCCAGACTCTTCAGCGTTTCCTCATAGGGAAGGTGCGCCAATCACCTAAAATCACCTAAAATCATCACCTAAAAACTCCATGAAATTGCTGAGCAGTTGGGTTAGAACGGATAAAAGGAAGTACTTCTTCACCCAAAGAGTGATTAACATATAGAATTCACTGCCACGGGAGGTGGTGGCAGCTACAAGCATGGACAGTTTCAAGAAGGAATTGGATAAACATATGTAGCAGAAGTCCATCAGTGGCTATTAGCCACAAGGTATAAATAGGAACTCTCAGTCTGGGGCAGGTGATGCACTCTATTCTTGGTGCTGGGGGGGGGGGCAGCAGTGGGAGGGCCTCTAGTGTCCTGGCCCCACTGCTGGACCTCCTGATGGCACCTGGTATTTTTGGCCACTGTGTGACACAGTGTTGGATTAGATGGGCCATTGGCCTGATTCAACACTGGCTTCTCTGATGTTCTTATGTTCTCTTATGGTTGGAATGGAAAGGACCACAAGCCCTAATTCTCTCTGTCCTTGATCTGGGTTTCTGTCCGATCCTGCCTGCTTGCCTCCTTTCCGACCAGAGACTCAAACTATGCCTTTTTGCACACGGCTTCATGTGCATCTTTCTGAATTTCACGAACTTCTACAAAATGACTGTTTCTCCTCCTGGGGGGGGGGAAATGGAGAAAAGAGATGAAGTGCTTATCATTGGCCTGGCCCTTCTCCTTAAAAAAACCCTCTCTTATAACAACAAATCCCGCTTTCCCCACAAGAAACTCATGCAGTAAACCGAGGTGGGACTGAAGAAGAGGAATGGCTTTTCTTTTTCACCTGTTCCCGACATTTCTTCTCCTAGGGGTCCGGAAGCCGTGGTCTTGTGGGCAACGTGGGCGTCTCTCGTCAAGCTCGTATGCTCAGCCGAGCGAGCTGTTCGGCTAATATCGCCCACTGTTCGGTTTGCAGCTCTATTATCATGGGATCATTTGAGAGACTAGCTCTTCCATGAAGCTAATTGATTACAAATGACACGTCTAATACACATACGGCCCTCGCGGGATTTGGGGCGTGCGCATGGAATATCACGTCAGGCCGCAGCAACGGAATGAATCCGAGTGGCTGTAAGTCTCTTGCCAGCCTCCAGAGTTCAGGTAACTTTGGGGAGGGGTAATATTGTGCGACAGGGAACATCGGCGCTGGCGCTTCCTACCTGCTCTATACCCTTGTTCACCGCGGAACTTCTCGTGGTTCGTTGGGTCTCCTAATCGCAGTGGCAGAGTCACTTTGATTCAGCCAGACATGGGTATTTACGCACGATTGTAGGCCACTGGGATCGTGCCGACCTCAATAAAAGTTTTGCGGGTCTCTCCAGCTTCGTAAAAGCAGGGAAACAACTTTCGGCCTTGGCTGAAAAGCCGAGAGAGTTCACCGAAATTCTCAAGATGTGAACCGAACCGGGTTCTTTTCAAAAACTGTTTTAGGGTAGCCGTGTTGATCTCAGTAGAACAGATAGGTTGAATCCAGTGGTACCTTAGAGACCAACAAGTTTTTTGGCCTATAAGCTTTCAGTGTATCTAACAAAGGGAGCCACTGCCACACAATATTCACTGCCACACAGTGTTACCCCCTCCAAAGTTACCTGAACTTTGGAGGCTGGCAAGAGCTAGTTTGGTGTAGTGGTTAGGAGCACAGACTCTAATCTGGGAGAAACAGGTTTGATTCCCCACTCCTTCATTTGCAGCTGCTGGTGTGACCATGGGTCACTCACAGCTCTCTCAGAGCTGTTCTCCCAAGAGCAGTTCTCTCAGAGCTCTCTCAGCCCCACCTACCTCACAGGGTGTCTGTTGTGGGGAGAGGAAGGGAAGGAGATTGTAAGCCGCTCTGAGACTTTGAGTGAAGGGTGGGTATAAATCCAGTTTGATGAAGTGGTTAAGTGCGCGGACTCTAATCTGGGAGAACCGGGTTTGATTCCCCACTCCTGCACTTGCACCTGCTGGATGACCTTCAGCAAGCCACAGTTCTGGCACAGCTGTTCTTGAAAAAGAGCAGTTTCTGTCAGAGCTCTCTTAGCCCCACCTACCTCACAGGGTGTCTGTTGTGGGTAGGGGAAGGGAAACGAGTTTGTAAGCCGCTCTGAGACTCCCTTGGGTAGTGAAGGGTGGGGTATAAATCCAATCTCCTCCTCCTCCTCTTCCTCCTCCTCCTCCACTTCTTCTTCTTCTTCAATTCCTGAAAGCTTATATCCTGAAAATCTCTTTGGTCTATAAGTAGCTACTGGACTTAAGTCTATTTTTTTTAAAAAAATTGTCGATGTACCTTTCCCCTAACTGTGGAAATGTAAGGAGACTTACACCCTTCTAAGAGAACTGACTTCAACAGACTTAGAAAAAGGAATGTAACTCCAAATGAAGAGGAGTGGTTGAAGAATCGGAAAGCATGGGTGCAGTTGAGTAAACTAACTGGTATATGGTATATATGGTAAAAAGTTTGATAAGTTCGATAAATGGAAAGCTAGTCTGACCAGCACAGTGAAATGAACCTAATAACGACTACATGATTTGTGTATAGAGCTGGAGATGCATTTGTGATGCTTTGTATTCAACTTTTTTGACTGAATAAAATTATCATTATCATTATCATTATCATTATCATTATCATTATCATTATCATTATCATTATCATTTTATTATTACTATTACTATTACTATTATTATTAAAAAAGGTCTATGTCTGCACTGTAAGAAAATCTAGGATTTGTGCAATGGACATTTCAGGAAAGTTGCTTTGTTGGGGTGGCAGAAGAGCAGCTAATTTCAAGCCGAGTAAGATCTTAGAGACCCACAAGATTTTTGTCGTTGACCTTTCAAGAATCAAAGCTCCCTTCCACAGATATATATTGAGAGGTTCGACTCTTGGAAGTTTATACCCTAAAAATCTTGTAGTAATGTATGGCTGCGAGAGTTGGACTATAAGGAAGGCCGAGCACCGAAGAATAGATTCTTTTGAACTATGCTGCTGGAGAAGACTCTTGAGAGTCCCTTGGACTGCAAGGAGATCAAATAATTCAATCCCAAAAGCAATCAACCCTGAGTGTTCCCTGGAAGGCCAGATCCTGAAGTTGAAGCTCAAATACTTTGGCCACCAAATGAGAAGGGAGCATTCACTGGAGAAGACCCTGATGCTGGGAAAGATTGAAGGTCAAAGAAGAAGGGGACGGCAAAGGATGAGATGGTTAGACAGTGTCATCGATGCAACGAACATGAAATTGAGCAAACTTCAGCAGACAGTGGAAGACAGGAGGGCCTGGCGTGATCTGGTCCATGGGGTTGCAAAGAGTCGAAATTGAATGTGCGACTGAACAACAACAACAACCCCGACAGCAGAGCTCATTAGCATATAATGCCACACCCCCATGTTGCCAGAAGTGTGGTCATCCAGCCACACCCACCTTTTGCTTCTTATTCTGTTTACCTTGTTTGTTGTCAAAACCCTTTTTTGGAGCAGGAACTCCTTTGCATGTTAGGCCATACACCCCTAACGTAGCCAATCCTAATGAGTTTCTGCTGTTGGGTGTAGCCTGTTATGCTAGTGAGTTCCTGCTGGGTGTGGCCAACTCCGGAGTCAGCCGGAACTCCATTCCTGTGTGTTCCTGCCCCAAAATAGCCCTGGTAATAAGCGCAAAGCTTTGCAAGAGAGGAGGATTTGAACCTAGGAACCTCGTATTTCACAACAAACCCCGTATCGATGTTTTCTACAGGGGGTCTGATCTCTGCTGTCCAGAGAACTGTTCTAATTCCAGGAGATCTCCAGTCCTCACCTGGAAGCTGGCAACTCTTACCAATGGTCTACCTAATCCAGGGTCTTGTTTCACAAAGTGGCCAATGAAAAGGGCATCGAGGCCAAGGCCTTCCTGAGGTTACCTCCCAGCACTGGTGTTCAGAAGCTGCATAGTTCTGAACATGGAGATGCCCTTCACTAACTATTGCTGATAGCCGTTGATGTCTAGGACTTAATGATAAAGATATGGACATCATAAAACATATAAAGGTTTCAGTACTGAGTTTGGACAAAACAAGAACCTTATTGAGGGCATGGTGTGTATGTTCACCAGTGTTCTTTGGCGTTCCGTTCATCACTATTCCGAGTTACTTAAAAGACCTAACGATCCTTTATTATTGAAGAGCATTTATGCTTGCTCAGTTAAATTCTTTTCCCTCGGCCATACCGGAAGGCCGTTTCGCAAGCACAGAGTATTCAGACAGAATTTGTACGTGTGGGTCTAGTCAGCTCGAATCCTTAGAACACATTTTATTAGAGTGTGCAATTTGGTCTCATCTGAGAGAAAGATGTTTGTCTTCCCTCTTAACAGATTCTGTGAATTTATCATCACAAAATATTCTCCAGTTTTTCCTTGTAGGTGAGGATCGGAAAACCACCCTAGCACGTGCTAAATATTTATCTGTGGTGATTGTATGTAAGGGGTTTGGATCTCGACCTGCTCAAGACCTTTGAGTTGGAAGAATAGTAAGATAAGAAGGAGAAGTCCCATTAAAATAGATGTATCTGTCTGGACATTGAAGTCTATGACTGGCGCTGTTCTGCAGGAACCAGCAGTAGCAGAGGCCAAATTAGCTTGGATTCTCAGGAGATTTTTTTTAATAGCCCCCTCTGGATTGCAGAACTCCATCTAAGAAGAAGAAGAGAAGGAGGAGGAGGAGATTGGATTTATACCCCACCCTTCACTTGGAGTCTCAGAGCAGCTTACAAACTCCTTTCCCTTCCCCTCCCCACAACAGACCCCCTTGTCAGGTAGGTGGGGCTGAGAGAGCTCTGACAGAAACTGCTCTTTTCAAGAACACCTCTGACAGAACTATGACTTGCCCAAGGTCATCCAGCAGCTGCAAATGGAGGAGTGGGGAATCAAACCCGGTTCTCCCAGGTTAGAGTCTGCGCACTTAACCACTTCACCAAACTGGCTCTGTGATGTCTACCTGTGTCTAACTCTGTGATGTCTAACTTTGTGACACCTAACTGGATGTGAGATTGGTTCTGACTCTCCAAGCCTTCTGAAAGGGGGTTAAAATATTTCTCTTTCAGAAGGCATTGGATTTGGTTAACAGGGAAGTGCTGGTTGTGTATGTCTACTTCACCCCTGTAGGTGGTTTTCTGAGCCATTGTTGGTTTTACTGTGCACGGCCATGTACAGTGAAGAGGAAAGAATGTTCTTGAAAGGACCCTGAATAAATGAAGTCATATAAGTTTGTCAGGCATAGACTTCCTTAGCAAGGCCTTACTTCCTCACCGTTTTGGTTCTGGTCTTATGGATCAGACTCTCCGAGAAGGCCTGGAGGAAACCTTCACTGATGATTCTGATGGAACAGCCCTGCTTTGACTTGCAGACCCTGCTGTGCCCACCCGTCCTCGGTGTTGCCAACTCCTGGAGGGTGTTACTTCTTCCGCTACGGTAATTTGCTGCCACCACCTGTCCTTTTGAGGGGGTCCCTGCTAAGATTCCCTGCTAAGTCAATCCTAAAAGAAATCAACCCTGACTGTTCCCTGGAAGGCCAGATCCTGAAGCTGAAGCTCAAATACTTTGGCCACCAAATGAGAAGGGAGCATTCACTGGAGAAGACCCTGATGCTGGGAAAGATTGAAGGTCAAAGAAGAAGGGGACGGCAAAGGATGAGATGGTTAGACAGTGTCATCGATGCAACGAACATGAAATTGAGCAAACTTCAGCGGACGGCGGAGGACAGGAGGGCCTGGCGTGGTCTGGTCCATGGGGTCGCGAAGAGTCGGACTCGACTGTGCGACTGAACAACAGATTCCCTTCTCCACCTGAGGCCCTGCCTCTGTGTCCTCCATTACCCAAAGCCCAGTTACCATAGGGACCAATTATGACTTTGGGGCTCCCTGAAGAAATAGCTACATGCACACAGAGTGTTTTCCTCCCAACCCGGGAGCCCCTCTTGCGCTAGGATGGCCAAGATGGCAGTGAGGGGATCTAGGTAGTACAGAGACAGAGAACCAACCTCCAAAGTCAAAAAAAGATTTATTGAAAAGAAAATATCTACAAGCCTCCTTAAGTGGAGCACTAGATTAGCAAATGGATTCCAAAGGAAAATTGGTCATAAATGCAATTCCCTTTGCCTGATCTAGACATACCCTAGGTAAAGGTAAGGTAAAGGTTTCCCTTGCTTGAAAGCCAGTCGACTAGACGCCGAGGGTGCACGGAACACTGTTACCTTCCCACCAAAGTGGTAACTATTTATCTACTTGTAATTTCTTGCTTTCGAACTGCTAGGCTGGCAGGAGCTGGGACCAGAGATGGGAGCTCACTCTGTCACATGGCACTCGGGTCTCGAACTGCTGAACTACCGAACTGCTGAGAGAACTCTTTTGAGGACTGCTCTTTTTTGATGAATGTTATTAAGAACATAAGAACATAAGAGAAGCCAATGTTGGATCAGGCCAATGGCCCATCTAGTCCAACACTCTGTGTCACACAGTGGCCAAAATATACCAGGTGCCATCAGGAGGTCCAGCAATGGGGCCAGGACACTAGAAGCCCCCCACTGCTGCCGCCTCCAGCACCAAGAATAGAGTGCATCACCTGCCCCAGACTGAGAGTTCCCATCTATACCCTGTGGCTAATAGCCACTGATGGACTTCTGCTCCATATGTTCATCCAATTCCCTCTTGAAACTGTCTATGCTTGTAGCTGCCACCACCTCCCGAGTCCCGTGGCAGTGAATTTCACTACATAAAACTACCATCACTGCCCACTACCACAACTACCCACTACTTAAAAAGCAAAACAGGAGTTATGAATAGTAATGATATCAAAATTGTTGCAAGGTTCTCTTATAGTATCATATATGAACAAAGATTTCTTAGCAAGTATTTAAGTTCTTAAACTTTTATATTTAATTTATAATGTTTACTGCTTTTTGAGAGAACAGCTCTGAAAGGACTTGTGACTGACCCAAGGTCGCCCAGCTGGCTGCATGTGGAGGAGGAGTGGGGAAACAAACCCGGTCTGCTGCTCTCAACCATCACACCAAACTGGCTCATTGCCCAAGCAATGTTTTTTTCTGAATCTACACAGCTGATCAGCTCTCCAATGGCCAATCAGAAGCCTTGCTGGGCCAAAGCCTGACCTCTAACAGCCCACTTTCTAACAACACTTGTTGGGCACCAGGGAAGAGGCCAGTAGGCAATATGGCGCCCCTGGGTGCTGTGTTGGGGACCCCCGGGTGCCATGTTGGGGACTGATGCATTCCTTATGTGTTGTAAGCACCTCTATGGAAGAGTAAAGTGGAACAGATTTTAAAAAATGGAAGTAAGCAGTGTTCCCTCTAAGCTGAGTTAGTGTGAGCTAGCTCACAGTTTTTTAGCCTCCAGCTCACAGATTTTTGTCTTAGCTCAGGGAGGAGGGCTCCAGAGCAAACTAATTTACACAGCAGCCAAAACGCTCGCTCACAACTTTAGTGCCAGCAGCTCACAAAGCAGAATTCTTGCTCACCAGACTCCACAGCTTAGAGAGAGCATTGGAAGTAAGTAAAGATTTTGCAATGGATTGTGTCTCAATACGTTGTCGAAGGCTTTCACGGCCAGAGTTCATTAGCTGCTGTAGATTTTCCGGGCTGTGCGGCCGTGGTCTTGGCATTGTAGGACCTGACGTTTCCTTGACACAGAGAGTCCTCCATCTTTCTGTGTTCTACCTCTGAGGATGCCAGTCACAGCTACTGGCGAAACGTCAGGTCCTACAATGCCAAGACCACGGCCACACAGTGCAGAAAATCTACAGCAACTAATGAACTCGGGCCATGAAAGCCTTCGACAACATATAGTCTCAAAGCGGCTTACAACCGCCTTCCCTTCCTCTCCCTACAACAGGCACCTTGTGAGGTAGGTGGGGCAGAGAAAGTTCTAACAGAAACTGTGACTGGCCCAAAGTCAACCAGCAGGCTTTGTCTAAAAGCGGCCTGCAGTTGCTTTGGGGTGGGACTGAGAGAGTTCTGGGAGGACTGTGACTGGCCCAAGGTTACCCAACAGGCTGCACGCAGAGGAATGAGGAATTGAACCCAGTTCGCCAGATTAGAGTCCGCCGCTCTTAACCACTTCACCATGCTGGCTTCATGGATTATTTGATTATGTATAATTCTCTGGAATTTGGCAGAGAGTTCTTTTTCTTATTTTGCTGTTATGGCAGATGTTTTGTTCCTTTCTGTGTGTGTGTGGGGGGTGGATATTCTTTAATAGTTGCTGATGTCAGTTGCTGTAGATTTCCCGGGTCGTGTGGCAGTGGGCTTGGCATCGTAGGACCTGACGTTTCGCCAGTAGCTGTGATTGGCATCCTCAGAGGTATAACACAGAAAGATGGAGTACACTCTGTGTCAACTAACATATTAACACATGGAATTCACTGCCACAGGAGGTGGTGGCAGCTACAAGCATGGACAGTTTCAAGAGGGAATTAGATAAACATCTGGAGCAGAAGTCCATCAGTGGCTATAAGCCACAGGGTATAGATGGGAACGCTCAGTCTGGGGCAGGTGATGCACTCTATTCTTGGTGCTGGAGGGGGCAGCAGTGGGAGGGCTTCTAGTGTCCTGGCCCCACTGCTGGACCTCCTGATGGCACCTGGTATATTTTGGCCACTGTGTGACAGAGTGTTGGACTGGATGGGCCATTGGCCTGATTCAACATTGGCTTCTCTTATGTTCTTATGTTCTTAACTACTCAATTTTCGGTGCTATACCTCTGAGGACGCCAGTCACAGCTACTGGTGAAACATCAGGTCCTATAATGCCAAGACCACGGCCACACAGCGTGGAAAATCTACGGCAACTAAAGGATTGTGTCTCATTCGAACAGCAATCCCCAAAGGATAAGCACTGAATGTAGTTTAAGTGGGAGGGTGGTAAGTCGTTTTTATACACAGGCTAAGAATGGGTATGCATGTGGCTTCGAGGATTAAAGATAATCATTTTCAGGACTTCTGGAGAAAGAAATGGGTGTTCTCAAAGTGCATTTTCCTTTCCCCAAGATGAAGCCAAAGAAATTGGCAAGTTCCTGCCAGGATTGCTTTTGTGACCGGAAACATCTCATCTGAAGGTGTTTTTCAAAGCTTGGGGGGTGGGGAGCGGTGGGAGCTGCGGTGGCTCAAGTGGTTAAGACGCTGAACTGCAGGCTGTGGAAGGTCAGTAGTTCAGCAGTTCAAGACCCAGGTGCTGCATGACGGGGTGAGCTCCCGTCTCTAGTTCCAGCTCCTGCCAACCTAGCAGTTCGAAAGCAAGAAATTGCAAGTAGATAAATAGGTACCACTTCGGTGGGAAGGGAGCAGCGTTCCGTGCACCTTGGTGTTTAGTCATGCCGGCCACATGACCATGGAAACGTCTTCGGACAGCGCTGGCTCTTCGGCTTTGAAACGGAGATGAGTACCGCAACCCTAGAGTCGGATTCGACTGGCTTTCGAGCAAGAGAACCTTTACCTTTACCTTTTAAGAATGGGGCAGCCCACGACACCCAGATTGTATGTCAACAACCTCACGACCGGTGCCCGATTTGTTTTTATAATTAGGCAAGGCCGTTTAGACGCCGTCTTCTTCACCTTCCCACGCCCATCCGTGGCTTTGGGTTCACGGCTCTTCCTTGTGAGCTGGGCTGAGGGACCGAAAGTTCCAGTGACTCACGTTGTCCTCCCAAAGCAGAGCCAAGGCCGACCAGGAAAGATCATGCAGGGCTTGCTTACGGGGAGGCCAGCGCACCTTGAGGGACATTGCTTCACCCGGGAGCTCATGTTCGCCCTGCGAAAGGGTTAGTCACCGAGGAACGCCCTGACAACTGATTTGTGTTTATTTACCGGCTGACGGCGCAGCCAGAACCCAAAAGCTCTGAGCTGCATCAAATTTCAGTCAGTCCTGCCGCTTTTCCTGGCCGAGCTCCTTGTGATTTTGGAGTGCGACCATCCAGGGGAAATTTTTTTTTTTTGGTCTTCTGTTGAGCCGCCCTGGTTGCCAGCTCCAGGTTGGGAGGTTCCTGGAGACCTGAGGGGTGAGGCCTGTACAGGGCGGCCAGTGGGGTACAATGAAGAAGAAGAGATTGGATTTATCCCCCCGCCCTTCACTACCCGAAGGAGTCTCAGAGCGGCTTACGAGCTCCTTTCCCTTCCCCTCCCCACAACAGACACCCTGTGAGGTCGGTGGGGTTGAGAGAGCTCTTTTGAGGACTGCCCTTTCAAGGACAGCTCTTGTCAGAACTATGGCTTGCCCAAGGTCACATCAGCAGGTGCAAGTGGAGGAGTGGGGAATCAAACCCGGTTCTCCCAGATTACAGTCCATGCACTTAACCACTACACCAAACTGCCTCTTTGGTGTAGACGCTTTGGAGTATGGACTCTATGGCGTTGTGCTCCACTGAGGTCCCTGTCCTCTCTAGGCTCCACCCCCAAATCTCCAGGCATTTCCCAACTGGGAGCTGGCGACCCGAAACACAACATTGCCCGACAAGGCTCATGATTGGACTCTGAAGATTTGTTTGACTGTGCAGATTTTGGAAAAACGTTTCTTCGACAACAGCTGCCACCGCAACACAAGGATTTTCACTGTGTGACTGATGATAAGCTGTGAGATCTATTTCCTGTTTGGTTCTGCCACCTCCGGCCGCCATTTTGTGGCAGCCATTTTTGTGGTGGCGACCACCAAGCTGTTTCACGACTCAAAACTGCCTGCAGGCTCAAAATGCTCAGGGACAATCCCGGTCATTATTAGACCCCCCCCCCATTTTGTGGTGACTCTAGAGCACTATTTTGAAACAATTTCATTATATAGTTTGTAACAGAAGAAGAGGAGAAAAAGAAGCGATTGGATTTATACCCCGCCTTTCACTTGGAGTCTCAGAGCGGCTTGCAAACTCCTTTCCCTTCCCCTCCCCACAACAGACACCCTGTGAGGTAGGTGGGGCTGAGAGAGCTCTGACAGAAACTGCTCTTTTTCAGGAACAGCTGTGCCAGAGCTTGTGACTGACCCAAGGGCACATCAGCAGGTGCAAGTGGAGGAGTGGGGGATCCAACCCGGTTCTCCCAGATAAGAGTCCGTACACTTAACCACTACACCAAACTGAAGAGAAGAGATTGGATTTATACCCCGCCCTTCACTTGGAGTCTCAGAGCGGCTCACAAACTCCTTTCCTTCCCCACAGCAGACACCCTGTGAGATAGGCAGGGCTGAGAGAGCTCTGGCAGAAACGGCTCTTTCAGGAACAGCTGTGCCAGAGCTTGTGACTGACCCAAGGGCACATCAGCAGGTGCAAGTGGAGGAGTGGGGAATCAAACCCGGTTCTCCTAGATTAGAGTCTGCGCTCCTAACCACTTACAATCTCCTTTCTCTTCCCCTCCCCACAACAGACGCCCTGTGAGGTAGGCATGGCTGAGAGAGCTCTTTCGAGGACTGCTCTTGAGAGAACAGCTCTAACAGAACTACGGCTCGCCCAAGGTCATCCAGCAGCTGCAAGTGGAGGTGTGGGGGATCAAACCCTGCTCTCCCAGATTACAGTCTGCGCACTTCACCACTGCACCAAACTGTCTCTGCACGTAGACAGAGGCTTTGTAATTCTTCTGGTTTCCCGCCATGTATTCTATTTCTCTCACACATTGTTCTATTGCTGTTATTCCCCCCCTTTAGTATTATTGTTGATTATTATTATTGTTCCACGTGGCTCGTTGAAAAATTGAAATAGAGACTTAAATAATGAAAAGGCTGGAGAGGCCTGCCCTAAACCTTTTTCCCCAAGCTTTTTTCTAAACCATGGCCCCGGTCATACGGGTCAGAAAACGCGGGGGAGAGGCGTGGCAGTTTGCCCCGGAGCTAAATAAGGCGCGGTAGCCCGATCGCATGGGCCACCAGGTTGCCACACTCCAGCACTGCACCCCGATCACACTGCGCTGCTGCAGCGTGGCAAAAAAGCAGCAAAGTGCGCATGCGCCATTGGGGGGGCGGGCCGCTGCCGGTGTCTTGTGTGTGCGCATGCGCTGTTCAGCGTTGGTGTGCATCCCATGGACACTTACAACATCTGGAAACCCCAGGGACATGGGCGGGCGTCGGAAGCTGCGGGATACTGGCGCTCCCGCGATCAGACGCCAGCCTTTGCCCCGGGGTTTCCAGAAACTAGTACTTCGGACGACTAGTTTTTTACTCCGCGTTTTCCACCAGAAGCCGCAGGTTGGCCACGGGAGCACTACGCTTCCCAGATGTGCTTGTATGATCGCGTACGGAAAGTCTGCAGGGCTCCCGTGCCTTCAGCGGGGCAAATGCTCAGTGTGGACGGGGCCCATATTGCTATGGGACAGCCCCGTTTCCTCTCGAATAATTTAGGGGGATCCTCAGAAGGGTATAATGTCATAGAGTCCATCCTGCAAAGCGGCCATTTTCTCCAGGGGAGTTGGTCTCGGCCGTCCGATTAATAGTTGTAATGCCGGAAGATAGGCCACACCTGAAGGCTGGCATCCCTGGTGCAGACATACGGGTAGCTCCAGAAGAACAAGGCTACGCCGCAGAGTTCAGGACATGCTGTCAACCGTAATTACTAGTTCTTGACATTCAGACTGAGTTTCGGCTTGTCTGTGGTTTGGGATCTCTTGCCTGGGATCACCAGCCTCCCTATGGGGCCTGGAGAGCTCCCAAAATTACAACTGGTCTCCAGCCAGCACGGATCAGTTCTCTTGGAGAGAAGACTGCCAGCTTCCAGTCTGGTGTAGCGGTTAGGAGCGTGGACTCTAATCTGGGAGAACGGGGTTTGATCCCCCACGCCTCTATGTGCGGCTGCTGGTGTGACCTTGGGTCAGTTGCAAGTTCTCTCAGAGCTGTTCTCTCAAGGGCAGTCCTCGAAAGAGCTCTCTCAGCCCCACCTCCCTCACAGGGTGTCTGTTGTGGGGAGGGGAAGGGAAAGGAGATTGTGAGCGGCTCTGAGACTCCTTTGGGTAGTGAAGGGCGGGGTATAAATCCAATCTCCTCCTCCTCTTCCTCCTCCTCTTCGTCTTCGTCTTTTTCTTCCCTTCAGTGCCCCATGTTTTCTCTTCCTTTTCATATGGCCCTGGCTGGTGGGAGGAATTCTTCCAGGAAAATTGGAATGGCATTGAGTGGATGAGGCATTTCCTCCTCCTCCTCCTCCTCCTCCTCTTCTTCTTCGAATGATAAAATGTTAGAGTTGGAATGGATCTTGCAGGACATCTAGTCCAATCCCCTGCATTCTGCAGGAACATAGCTGAAAGATAGCCCTATATACCTACAACATACCCGAAAGATGGTCGTCCAATCTCCACTTGAAAACGTCCAGCAAAGGAGCATCCACCACGTCCCGAGGCAGACTGTTCTCCTGCTCAACCACTCTGACAGTTAGGAAGTTTCTCCTAATATTTAGCTGGTAACAACTCCCTTGTAATTTTCACCCATTAGATCTAGTCTTGCAATCCGGAGCAAGAGAGAATAGATCTGCTCCATCTTCTAAATGACAGCCCTTCAAATACTTGAAGACTGCAATCATTCTTCTTCTTCTTCTTCTTTCTTCTTCTTCTTTCTTCTTTCTTCTTCCTCCTCCTCCTCTTCTTCCTCCTCTTCCTCCTCCTCTTCTTCTTCCTCTTCTTCTTCTTCTTCCTCCAGTGGCTGGAGATCTCCTGGCATGACAACTGATCTCCAGGCAACAGAGATCAGTTCCCCTGGAGAAAATGGCCACTTTGGAAGGTGGACTCTACGGCGTTATACCCCATGGAAGACCCTCCCCTTCCCAAATGCCACCCTTCCTCGGGCTCCACCCCCAAATCTCCAGGTATTTCTCAGAGCTGGCAACTCCATCCGGAGACAATGGCAGCTCCAGAGGCCAGGTTCTATGGTATACCATAGATTTGAGGGGAAATCCTCAATGTCCCAATACTCCCCCTCCACAGGCTCCGCACCCAAATCTCCAGGGATTTCCCAGGCTGGAGTAGGAGATCCTATGATGCCCAGGACCAGCTCATGCCATGTCTGAGAAACAGCTGCAGAAAGAAATATACACTGAATCATACTCAGGGTCTGCATTCTCATCCAAGGGCTGCGATCACACGCACCATTAGCCCCGACATCGGGGCAAATGCCGGGTGGATTTAAAGGGTGCAATCAGACACGAATGTCTGGGAAGCACCCTACAGCCATCAGCTACCTGTGTTGCTCTGCCATAGAAGTGGAGTAAACAGGCACCGTGGAAAGTCTGGTAGCAAACGGGTTGCGACGGGCCACGAATGGACTTTCCCCGTCTGATTGCTCTGGTGTGCTCTCATGGTTTTGATGGTCTGATCAGGCCATCCCGACGCTGTGCCGTTGTTTCCCCCCCTTCTCAGTATGCACATCATTGCACACTCCATAGGGAGCCCTCAATGTGGAGGTGCGATTCATCGATTCCTCGTTTAAGTGCATCGGAAACAAACAGCAAAGAAACCCCAAACTCCTGACTCACCCGCGGTTGCGTCTGATCACACAGTGGTGGACTGCACCCGCAGCTTCCAAGGACTGTGTGATCACGCAACTGCAGGTCAAATTCCTCTGGAGGGAATAGCCTCGCTCCCCACCCCCGGGTTATCTGGCACATGTGACGGCAACCAAAGTTTCATGTGGCTGTGAAGAAAGCTAATGCAAGCTTAGGGTATATTAACAGAAGCATTGTGTCCAGATCATGGGAAGTGGTCGTTCCGCTCTATTCTGCTGTGGTCAGGCCTCGCCTGGAGTACTGTGTCCAGTTTTGGGCACCACATTTTAGGAAGGATGTTGACAAGCTGGAGCTTGTTCAGAAGAGGGCAACCAGGATGGTGAGAGGGTTGGAATCCAAGTCTTATGAGGAAAGGCTGAAAGAGTTGGGTATGCTTAGCCTGGGAAAGAGAAGGCTTAGAGGGGACATGATTGCGGTCTTCAAGTATTTGAAGGGCTGTCATATAGAAGATGGAGCAGATCTATTCTCTCTTGCTCCAGATTGCAAGACTAGATCTAATGGGTGGAAATTACAAGGGAGTCGTTACCCGGCTAGATATCAAGAGAAACTTCCTAACTGTCAGAGTGGTTGAGCAGTGGAACTGTCTGCCTCGGGAGATGGGGGATGCTCCTTCGCTGGACGTTTTCAAGTGGAGGCTGGACGACCATCTTTTGGGTATATTGTAGCTATGTAGGGCTATCTTTTGGCTATGCTCCTGCAGAGTGCAGGGGGATGGACTAGATGACCTGCAAGGTCCCTTCCAACTCTAACATTCTATGATTCTATGATTCATTCACAATTTTTTTAAGGGGGGGACTTCCTGGTCTCTCTCCATTTTTTCCATCTCTTCACGAATGGTGCTCCCTGGTGAGCCCCAATGCTATCCTTTGTGGTCCGCAAAGACCTCTTTGCTTGCAGAACTGGGCGAGCAAGGGCATTAAATACTTGCTGGATGACACACTTCCTTCTTTTCGTCATTCTGACATTTATATGTTATTTGGTCAAACCCTTTTTTTTTTTTTGGAAAATAAAATAAAATAAAATGAAGACGATCCAGTTACCGCAGTGCACTTGGCAGTCGTCTCCTGGAGGATCAACAACTTCCCTGTTCAGCAACCCGCCTGTTTTACATTCTGATTCCGATCGGGACACCTGCAAGTTGTTAACCTCTGGAAGGTTCCGGCGATTGCCGTCGCCGTTGTTGTTGTTGTTCGTGCCGAGCCTTTGGGGAGCAAGGAAAATGTTAGTCAGGAGGAGTTGCGCCGTGGAAGCGCCGTGTTTACCGTTTGCAGCCTGCAGATGGGACTTGGCCAGTCAGTGCAAAATCGGAGTCGCGCCCCGTCGCCAGGAATAGCTGGCGTTTAATTCGGAGACCAAAATAGAACTGGGTCAAGCAATTAGGGTAAACTTCCTCCCACTCCCTCGCTCTCAGATAAACACCGCTTTCTTGCCTGCAGAGCAACCCTAGCAGAAAATAATTTACTGGGCAAAAATAAATCACCCAGCAGCTGGCAATGAAGGTATTTATTCTGGACTTTCCAGGCCAGATTTCCATGGGAAAGGCAAAGTGCATCGGGCCATCAAATGGGAACTCTCTGGCTGGATAAAGTCATTCCTCTTGTGGTTAACATTTTTGGGAAGGCAACGAAGATGGACAGTTACAAAGAACATGATCGTGGTCTCCGATAGAAAAGGGCCAGAGTCCAGTAGTGCCTTAAAGACTAACAAAATATGTGGCAAGGGTGTGAGCTTTCGGGAGTCACTGCTCACTTCTTCAGAGACTCACAGAAGCTCCTGTCCTGCTCTTAAAGTAAGGGTAAAGATTTCCCTTGCTCGAAAGTTAGTCGAATCTGACTCTAGGGGGCAGTGATCATCTCCGTTTCCGAGCCGAAGAGCCAGCACTGTCTGAAGGCGTTTCTGTGGTCATGTGGCCAGCATGACTAAATGCCGAGGCACACAGAATGCTGTTATCTTCCCATCAAAGTGGTACCTATTTATCGACTTGAAATCTCTTGCTTTCGAACTGCTAGGTTGGCAGGAGCTGGGGCCGGAGATGGGAGCTCACTCCGTCACGTGGCACTCGGGTCTCAAACTGCCGAGCTACCGACCTTCTGGTCCTCACTTCAGTGTCTTAACCTCTGAGCCACTGTGAAGGCTCTTACCCTGCCACATATTTTGTTTGTCAGTTTGGTGTCGTGGTTAAGTGCGCGGACTCTAATCTGGGAGAACCAGGTTTGATTCCCCACTCCTCCACATGCAGCTGCTTGATGACCTTGGGGAAGCCATAGTTCTGTCAGAGCTGTCCTTGAAAGGGCAGTTTTCGAAAGAGCTCTCTCAGCCCCTCCTACCTCACAGGGTGTCTGATGTGGAGAGGGGAACGGAAAGGAGTTTGTAAGCCTCTCTGGGATGCCGGGTGAAGGGTGGGGTATAAATCCAATCTCCTCCTCCTCCTCCTCTCCTTCTCCTTCTCCTTCTCCTCCTCCTCCTCCTCCTCCTCCTCCTCCTCCTCCTTCTTCTTCTCCTTCTCCTTCTCCTTCTCCTTCTCCTTCTCCTTCTCCTCCTCCTCCTCCTCCTCCTCCTCCTCCTCCTTCTCCTCCTCCTTCTCCTTCTCCTTCTCCTTCTCCTTCTCCTTCTCCTTCTCCTCCTCCTCCTCCTCCTCCTCCTTCTTCTTCTCCTTCTCCTTCTCCTTCTCCTTCTCCTTCTCCTTCTCCTTCTCCTTCTCCTCCTCCTCCTCCTCCTTCTCCTCCTCCTTCTCCTTCTCCTTCTCCTTCTCCTTCTCCTTCTCCTTCTCCTTCTCCTTCTCCTTCTCCTTCTCCTTCTCCTTCTCCTCCTCCTCCTCCTCCTCCTCCTTCTTCTTCATGGCTTGTTCGTTTATTCCATACATTACATCCAATATTGAGTGTTATGGTATTTTGCATACAGGGTGTTTATAATTTTCCACGCTCACACATCACCTGTATGCCCTCTCTTCAACAGCCCTGGGTGCTATGTACAGCTGGGAGTGCCGCTACTGTGACCTCACAAACACCACTTGCATGGTGGGGTGTCCCGGCAACCAGGAACAAAGGAGGTGCAGGCCTTGAGAGCGAGGAGGTGGGGAAAGGACATGCAGGTAGGTTGGCACCGGGACACGAACCACAAGTGCGTCCAATGTGCTTCTGCAGTGGGCTCTACCAAAAGAAGAGAGTTCTGGGATTGGTGTTTCTGCATTTATTACCTCTCTCTTATGAGGTGGGGGGGGGAAAGGAAAAGCTGATCTAACGAAATGTGGTCCTGTTTATCTACTTGCAATTTGGTGTACCCTGCGACATATTTTGTTTGTCACTTTGGTGTCGTGGTTAAGTGCGCGGACTCTAATCTGGGAGAAGCGGGTTTGATCCCCCACTCCTCCACTTGCACCTGCTGGTGTGACCTTGGGTCAGTCACAAGCTCCGGCACAGCAGTTCTTGAAAAAGAGCCGTTTCTGTCAGAGCTCTCTCAGCCCCACCTACCTCACAGGGTGTCTGTTGTGGGGAGGGGAAGGGAAAGGAGTTTGTAAGCCGCTCTGAGACACCTTTGGGTAGTGAAGGTTGGGGTGTAAATCCAATCTCTTCTTCTGTTTGGACCAAATGATGAACCAGGGAAGGGGTGTGGCTCAGTGGCAGAGCACCTGCTTGGCATGCAGAAGGACCCAGGTTCAATCCCAGGCATCTGCAGTTGAAAGGACCTGTTGATGGGAAAGACCTCTCTGCCTGAGACCCTGGAGAGCCGCTGCCCATTTGAATAGCCAAAAATGGACCAGTGGTCTGAGTCAGTATAGCACAGTTTCAAGTGTGCCTGGTTTATAACAGTCCCGTCCTTAGACCACTTTCCTCAGATTGACCCCTTGAATAGACCTGAATAGGATTATTTATTATTAGAGCCGGTTTGGTGTAGTGGTTAAGTGCACGGACTCTAATCTGGGAGAACCGGGTTTGATTCCCCACTCGTCCACATGCAGCTGCTGGATGACCTTGGGCAAGCCATAGTTCTGTCAGAGCTGTTCTCTCAAGGACAGTTCTCTCAGAGCTCTCTCAGCCCCACCTACCTCACAGGGTGTCTGTTGTGGGGAGGGGAAGGGAAAGGAGTTTGTAAGCCGCTCTGAGACGCCTTTGGGCAGTGAAGGGCGGGGTATAAATCCAATCTCTTCTTCTCTTCTTATTTTATTATTTATTTCTATGTTTATCTCGCCATCCCCGCAACTGGGCTCAGGGTGGGTTACAATCGTAAAATAACAATATAATCAAATAGTTAAAACCATATTTCTTATAAGTACACCTGGTTATGATCGATCTCTGAATCTAGTTCATTTTAACACTGTCCGCTGCTACTCCAAGAGAAAACGCCGACTGTCCTTAGCTTTTTTGTTTTATTGATATGGTGCACAGTGATCGAATACAAGAGGACGGCCCTGGTGATCGAAAGCCGGCTCCTCCTCTGGAAAATTAAAACAACCCTGAAGTCCAGTGAACAGGACAACGCTGGAATGAGGAACTCGGGTGAACTGTGACTTCGGCCCAATCCACATCTAGCATTTGCTCCGCTGTGTTACCAAACCCAGGCTGGAACAGAAATTCCCCTCTACATTGCATGCCGCTTCCGCTTTTATTGATTGTCGGATTTTATGGCAGTGTCCAGACTGCAGGCTGCTTTCACCGCGTATGTTCTCTCGGTTTTATGGTAGCCATCTGCATAGATTTATGGCCGTTTTATGGCCATTCAGGGATGACTCTGCAGTCAGTACAGCGTTGGCCCCGGGGTATTTAAATGCCGTTTTGAGCCACATCTTTTTCTGTTCCAGTGTGGGTTTGGTAAAACAGCAGAGCAAATGCTAGATGCAGATTGGGCCTTCTGTTTTTGTGACCTGGAAGACAGTGTCTTGCTTCTCGGTAGCAGAGTCATAGGAACTGATGGAGCGGGCTGAAAAATGACTGCTTGGAGAGGTAAGGTTTTTAAGACACAATTTGGCCTGTCAGGATGGGTGAAAGGAAATACTTCTTTATACAACGGCCCCAGTCATACGGGCCAGAAAACGCGGGGGGGGGGAGGCGTGTCTGTTCACCCCAGAGCAAAATAAGGTGCAGTAGCCCGATCACACAGTCCGCCGAGTTGCCACGCTCCAGCTCTGAGCGCTGATCACCCTGCAATGCTGCAGTGCAGCAAAAAAGTGGCACAGCACGAGCACACAAGCCGCGCTGTTGTAATGTGCGCATGCGCCGTGGGGGGGGTGGGCCGCTGTTGGTGTCTTGCATGTGCGCATGCACCATTTTGCATTGGTGCACATCCCATGGAAACTTACAACATCCGGTTTGCCCCGGGACATAGGTGGGCATCTGATGCCACAGGATACTGGTGCTCCCGCGATCAGATGCCGGACTTTGCCCCAGGGTTTCCAGAAATGAGTGCTCCTTTCCTGGTAGTTTTTTATTCCACAGCTACACCTCCTAGATGTGCCTGTATGATCCCACCCGGAAACCCCACAGGGCTACCGTGTCTTCAGCGGGGCAAATGCTCCATGTGACCGGGACCAAGGATTGATTAAAATGTGGAATTCTCTGCCACAGGATGTAGCGATGGCCACAGGCATGGAAAATTCAAAAGGGGGATTAGATGGATTCATGAAGGGGTGACCTATCAGTGGCTACTAGCCAGGGTTACTCAAAGGTACCTTCATGTTTGAAGGCAACATCAGGGAAAGTCTTGATCTCTCTGCCTTATGGCTGGACCTCCAGAGGAACTGGTTGGCCACTATTCATTTATCATTAATTTATTTATCAAATTTAGACCCTGCCCTCCCCGCCGAAGCAGGCTCGGGATGCGATAGGATGGACCACTGATCCAGCAAGGCTCTTCTTACGTTCGTGTGGCTTGGTTTGCTGGCATGAGTCGCCTGTGCAGAATACCCTTGGGAGTTCCCTCAGTTTGTATGCCCCCCTCCATCGCTGTTTAATGGTCTGTTGCCTGGGTTCGAACGACGTGGTTGAGAGAGAATGAGACTCAGTGAAGTTCTGGCCTAATGGCTTTAACCAGTCTGCTCTCACTTCTCTGACGGGCTATTACCACGATCTAGTGCAATGACTGACTCATAACCTCAACTCATCGTACTGATAATATATGGGAATCCACCAGGGATTCAGGAAACCGAATTTTTGATGCCTATCAGGATGGTGTGGGAAACCACAACCCATGGTTTGTGGCTGCGCATTGTTGGGGCTGGTTCCAATTATGTTATGGTATTAGCGTGTGGATTTTGTGGCGTTCGCTTCCTACCTTATTAATAGCATGACACTACTTCATATAATTTGCCACTTTAGCATTATCAGCGGCTTATTAAAATGACTGAGTATTCATTGCTAGCTAGAATACCTCACTATATTGGAAACATAAAGTATTCTGCATCAAAGCATAAAAATCTACATTTCCCTTCCATCCTTAATTTGATTATGAACTATTACTATGCTTTCCCATAAAACAAGAAAGTTTTACATTTTGATGGTTTCTCAAATGCTGGTTTTACTTTCAGCACAAATACGAACCCATCCTTTCAGCATAATTATTTAGCAGCCATTTCGGGTTAATTATTGTCATTAACAATATGAGTCCTATGAGGGAATATCAATTAAAATATACACAGCTGAACTTTCAAATGAGTAAATAATTTAGTTTTTCGAAATGACTGGAAACAGCAGGGTAACAGTCAAAAGGGGAACAATTATTTTAATGCTTATTTGACAAATGAGTAATTTTTACAGCAAATTAGTTTCTTATCATAGCACCCCTACTGGTTACACTGGGAAAGCTGTTAAAGTGGAGTTTTTAAAATAAAAGCTGTTAAGTTATGCCTGTGAAGCTAAGGAAATAATTTGTATGAGGGAAAGGTGATTACGCCATGCATTGTTAGCCCGGAGAATGTTGCTACTGGGATTTAATTAGGGGTATAAATCACTGAAAATTATGTGTGTGTATTTATAGGGACTGCTACCTTAAAGACAGCCACACATTTCTTCATGGGTATTTTTTTTTTAAAATAAAAATGGCCTTTCAAAAATAGTTCTGTTTTTCTTCTGAATCCCTCAAGCCCAGGGTTCTCACCCTACAGCGAAGTTTCGGGGCAGAAATGCTAATAACTAGGCTAGCTTCATAAAAGAACAAGCTGAGAAAATGAGGATCATCAGGGGAAATACGGGAACGGTAGCGACGTCTTTCTGCATTGGAAGGGAAAATGTTGAAATACGGCATAAGGTGGTAGCTTTGAGGCAGGTTTTAACTTGTTGCCTCTTTGCTTAGGTAGCCTTTGATGATTTGCACGAATTTTCGGTAAAGAGCGAAACAGAAGGAAACGTGCTGAAGGAAATTGTGCCACTTTCTATTTTTTTTTTTTTTGGAAAAAACATGAATTTGGAAAGCATTGTCTAATCCTTCTCCACCTTAAAACACAGGTTGCTCCAAGACAGGTACTTCCCCAATGGTTCTTATGAAATTATGAAGAGTTTTCTTCATGCGGCCCGGAGTGGAAAAAACCAGAGTATCAGTGCGAATTGTTTTTAAGTGCTGTTTTAACGTTCCAATTAACTATTTACTATTATGTCTTGTGTTGCTGAATGGCCTAAATATCGCTGTGATCTGTCTTGAGCCCATTTGCAGGGAGGGTGGACTATAAATTTGAATAAATAAATAAATAACAGTGTATTGCTTTCATCTGAAGTTCCCAGTCCAGTGTTAGCAAATGCTAAGAGATTTGGGGGGCAGTGCATGGCGATGGTGAAATTTCAGGCGTTTCATTAGAATTTTGAGGCAATAATTCCTAATGGGTTCCCTCACCTCCTTCTACAAACTGCCATTGTCTATAGCCCATCTTTTCCTGAGCCAAAATATGTCACGAGCAAAAATAATAATCTCCTTTGGGACGGCACATAATGTGAGGGGAGGAAACAGAGATTCCCCACATTTATCCCAACACTTATTATAACGGTTATGGTGTTAGGGCCTGTCGGTGTGTCTTCGGACTCAATCTATAATTGGAATAATCCATTCCTATATCCATGGGAGAGTGGCCTAGCGATGAAAATATCTGACAATATTTAGCGGACAAGAAGCTCACTTGAAACGCATCCAGAGTAAGTGTCCACATCACACATTGCCTAAATGGGGAAGTTTCTGCTACCACATAGAATTGAAACTGCAGTTGTTCTCCTTAAATTGGCTAGAATATGAAGCAGTGCACAGCTGAGTGGTAGTTGGTGTCGGACTAGGGACCGTGGGCAAGGGCCATGGCTCAGTGGTAGAGCACCCGGTTGGCAGTCACAAAGTCCCAGGTTCGATCCCCAGAGCCTCCGGTTAAGGTAGGTAAAAGGTGATGGGAAAGACATCAGCCTGAGACCCTGGAGAGCCCCTGCCAGTCTCAGTAGACAATTTGGTCCTTTCCGCACTTGGATCTCATCCCTGGTTTTTTCAACTTGCGACACAATACCTTGCATTTATCCCTGGTTGCAACAGCATCCATTTATCCCAAGACAAGTGTGGGGCAAAACCGGGGTGACATCAATGTCATGTGGAAACAAAAAATACCCCGAGATAATTACGGGGATGAAATTGAGGGTAGTGTAGAATGTAAGTTCGGGGACAGGGTTGAACCACAATTTAAGGTCTAGTGCATAAAGGACCAATATTGACTTTGATGGACAAATGGTTTGATTCAGTAGAAGGAAGTTTCATATATTCATGTGGACAAGGATCTGGGAGACCCAGAGTGCAGGTGTCAGCAGTATCTGAGGCCAAGGATGGGGATGAAATAGAGTAGGGGATAAAGTTTTAAGCTAGTTCGAGTCCCTGTTGGGGAGAAAAGTGGGATATAAAACAAATAAATAAATGACTTGTGACTTTTGTTTTTGGAAGAGAAGCTCCCAGTTAACTAATTATAATGTAACAGTGTGTGTCATATAGCCAGGAGATCCTAAGATTGTCCGGCAGCTAAAAGTTCTAGCTCTTTTAGCATTATGCACCACTAGGTGGCAGGCTAGACTTGTTTTTAAGGCAAGGGACATTTCAGAGGTGGTCAGCCATTGTCTGCCTCTGTATCATGCCCCTGGTATCCTTTGGAGGTCGCCCATACAAATACTTGCCAAGGCCGACCCTGCTTAGCTTCTGAGATCTGACGGGAGCGGGCTAACCTGGGCTATCCAGGTCAGGGCAGCTCCCAGCTTTGTGTGAAGGACTTGTTTTCGAAACTTAGTGAGTCTTCAATGCAATTTATTATATTTTGTGAGATTTTGATATTCATAGAGGAGGAGAAAACCTCTCCAAAATCCCATAGGAGATAAATAATTAACCCTTGGCTGGGGTTGCTGGCACAGCCTCAGCAAGCATGAGGAGATTTAGAGGACAGTACCTGGACAGAGTGGGATTTGGGGAGGATGTGATGCCACTTTCAGGTGACGCTCTAGGAATTTCCCTTAACTTTAATAGTAAAGACCATAGAGATATGGGGAAATGCCTAGAATGTCACTATGGAGGCCATTTTGCCAGCCATTTTTTTTCTTCCTGCTTTTCAGTTTCTAGAGGGTAGGAGATTGGGGCCCTGACTGTGGGCTTACCCACGTTGGCTGGAAAAGACAAGCCCCTCAATATGCCCAAAGTGGCTGTTTGGATTCTGACCGGCGGATGGAGTCAAGACGGTGTAGGGGTTAAGAGTGTCAGACGAAGATCTGGGAGACCCAGTCTGGAACTTCCAGCTCTACTGGGGGAGCCTGCTGAGTGACCTTGGGCCAGGCACAGACTCTTGGCCTAACTGTCCTGACAGGGTTCTTATGAGGATAAACCAGAGGAGAGGGGAATGATGTAAGCTGCTTTCGACCCCCGCTGAAGAGAAAGGCAGGGTATAAATGAAGTAAAGTATATAAAGAAACACATTCTTCTTGGGAGCCGCTGGTATGTTGCACATGGCCTCTCTTAGTTCTATGTGCTTGATAAGAATTTCTAAACAGTAGAAAGGTTGGGTGAGTGGAAAACTCACTACGGAGATGTATATTTTGACCACATCTCTGCCAAACGAAGAAGAGGAGGAGGAAGAGGAGGAGGAGGAGGAGGAGGAGATTGTTGAGATGCACATGTCTAGAGTAAGGCTGGCCTAGATGAGTCTAATCTATGTCAGTGCAGTTGACAGCTAGGAGCTGTAAGGGTGGCTGGTTCCAGCCAGTTTAGGGCAGTCCAGTCCAGCACTGAGTAACCTGCATCACCATGATTCAGCACTGTATTGATTGGTCAGTGGTTGTATAAATGTATTGCTTGTACAATGTATGTCTCTCTCTCTTAATGTATGGTTGCAGCGGAGCGCTTTGTCACTGTGAACTGGATGTTGGCGGAGGCTAGGTGCAAATAAATTGTATATAGTATTTGCACTGAAGCTGTGGAATCCAGTCTTCCTTTGGGTACCCGTACTCCCTTATGGGCCCCTCAGTGCTAGCCAGTTCTGTGCATCACGACAGAGATTGGATTTATACCGCGCCCTTCACTCGGAATCTCAGAGTGGCTGACAAACCCCTTTGGAGTACCCGGGCTAATATTTTGAGCAAGATAGCTGTGCCAGAACTTGTGACTGACCCAAAGTCACATCAGCATGTGCAAGTGGAGGAGCGGAGGCTCAAACCCGGTTCTCCTAGATTAGAGTCCGCGCACTTAACCACTACACCAAACTGGCTCTCAGCCAATGTGTGTGTGTGTGAGAGAGAGAGAGAGAGAGAAAGAGAGAGAGAGAGAGAGGTGGAAAGAAAGAGAGATAGAAGGGAAGAGGTGGAAAGAAAGAGAGAGAGAAGGAAAGAGGTGGAAAGAAAGAGAGAGAAGGAAAGAGGTGGAAAGAAAGAGAGAGAGATAAACAAAGAAAGAAAGCAAATGGGAGGGAGGGAGGGAGGGAAAACCTGCCTCCCCTTTGCTTCCCCACCTGCCCTGCCGGGAGCCGCACAATATGTGTGAAAGAGCCCCATGTGGCTCCCGAGCCGCAGTTTGACCACCCCTGTCTTATGTCCTTATAGTCTTCTTATGCCCTGGAACTCTCTGCTCTCAGAATCGACTGCACTGTGTTAGGATTATCCAGTAAGTAGGATAGCTAGTCGGTGTTGTGATTTCTGTGCACTTCACTGCCGCTGAACAATATGCCATGTGTTTCTAATACCTTTTCTCGGATTTCTTCAGTAAAGGCTTTTCTCTTTTTATGCCATGTGCAACTCGGGGACTGACTGAGGCTGAAGCTGGGTAAAGCCTGGTTCCATTACTGCACCCAGACAGGGGTCGGCCTTGATAGTTTCTCAGGTCCTTCCCCCTGATGCCTCGGTGCCAAACAGTCCCCTCGGCATCGACGCCGATCTGCCCAAAGGTGTGCAAAACAAATTGGTTGTCGTTTCGCAGCTGTGCAGGCAAAGCCTGGATTTCCTCTGTCAAAGGCAAATTCTTTTATTTCAGGTAACCAATGGCCCAGCAGTCCTGGACGATGCGAAGACATCTTCGGATATTTAAAGTATCACAAATGCGTTATGGCTCAGCCCCATTCGGGGTGACCTCATCGTTATTTCCCCATGCCGGAAATGTAGGTACTGTACATTTTCCGCTGTCATCTGGGGGCCTCCGCCCTTGTGTAAACTGTACATTTCGGCTTTTCTGGATTCTCCTGTGTACACATCACACACCGCATGTGCTTCCACACCCAAGTTAACACTGCACCTTCCAAGAGGTCTTTAGCTTCCAAGAGGGTGAACAGTATAACATTTGGTGTGGTGAAGTGCCTGGACTCTAATCTGGGAGAACCGGGTTTGATTCCCCCACTCCTCCACTTGCAGCTGCTGGATGACCTTGGGCAAGCCATAGTTCTGTCAGAGCTGTTCTCTCAAGGACAGTTCTGGAAAGAGATCTCTCAGCCCACCTACCTCACTGGGTGTCTGTTGTGGGGAAGGGAAGGGAAAGGAGTTTGTAAACTGCTCTGAGACTGTGAGTGAAGGGCAGGGTATAAATCCAATCTCTTCTTCTTCGCGGAGTTCCCTCTTCCCCTCTCCCCAGGTTCCACCCACAAAATCTACAGGAATTTCCCAATCCAAGGTTGGCTACTCCCACAACCTTGGGGTTTTCATGGCAAGAGATGAGCAGAGGTGATCCGTCTCTGCACCGCAACCCTGGGCTTCCTTGATGGTCCCTCATCCAAGTACTCACCAGGGCCGACCCGGCTTAGCTTCCCAGCTCTGACAAGCTCAGGCTAAGCTGGGCTATTAAACCTTGATGATAGGATGGACCTAAACACACACTAAATAGTGTTCTTACAACTCTTACAGAGGAACTTTCAAAGGGAGATTAGAAAGAGAGACTGCTGAATTGCAACTGATAATGAAGCTCAAGACAATGCATCCTCCTGGACTCAATCGAGACCTAGGTTTCCTGTCTTCTTACCAGCACTGACTTCTCCATGCCTATTACCTCTCTGCGTATCTCACCTCAATCCAATCATGCCTGTTATTGCTATTCACTTGCTACTGTCGTTTGCCTGCTAATGTCATTTGGCATCTGAAATCACTCCAGTTTCCAATAAATAGGACGGGTGAACTCCCATTCTAGCTTGTATCTGAAGAAGTGAGCAGTGACCCACGAAAGCTCACACCCTGCCACGTATTTTGATAGTCTTTAAGGTGCTACTGGACTCTTGCCCTTTTCTTCCTGTACTGTGTAGGAGGGGGAGAGGGGAGGAGTATTAGAAGCCACTGTGGAGGTGGGGCTGCACCTGACAGACAACCAACCGCCCGTTAGGTGTAGGAGGTGGGGGGAGTGTGGTTGGAAGCCATTGGAGAGGCTGGGCCAGCAGCATTACTGAACCTCACAGGTGCTTGTTGGCCACTCCCATTTTCCTCAGCTGTCATTAGCGTTCTGCAGTCTTCTGTAACTGTTGGGTTTTTTTACCTCAGAACTCTGAGCTCTGCAGCTGACCAATCAGAGAGTGGGGGGTGCAGGGAGAGAGCTGCCTGGCAGCCGTATAGGAATCAATGGGGGGAGCACATTTCTCCCCTTTTGACCCACTTAGGGGTCGAATTTCTAAAAGTCCCTTCTTAGCGAGCACCTATGCCACAGTGGGAGCACTCTCCCTGAATCTGGTGTCTCTAGGTCTTGCAGTTTGGCCTGGGTGTCGATTTACGGTGAGGGGACTTTCTTTTATAGATGATAGATAGATAGATAGATAGATAGATAGATAGATAGATAGATAGATAGATGGGGTGGAGTTATTTTCTGTTACCTCAGAAAGTCAGACCAGAATCAATGGGATGAAATTAAACCAGAAGACTTTTTGGCTAGACATTAGGAAGAACATCCAGACAGTCAGAGCGGTTCCTCAGTGGAACAGGCTTCCTTGGGAGGTGGTGGGCTCTCCTTCTCTGGAGGTTTTTAAGCAGAGGCGAAGATGGCCATCTGACAGCAATGCAGAGTCCGTAAACTTAGGCAGATTAGGAGAGGGAGGGTGGGGAGGGAGGAGCCAGTGATGGGCTCCCATGGCCCTTTCTTACATGCCATGGGGTAATGCTGATTACCACTTTAAGGTTAGGAAGGAATTTTCCTCCAGGCCAGATTGGTCCAGGGATCCTGGAGGGTTGTTGTTGTTTTTTTTGCCTTCCTCTGGGCATACAGCAGGGTCACAGGGGGAGTAGGGCGGAAAGGGGGTTGGACTAAGTGACCTCTGAGGTCCCTTCCAGCTCTACATTTCTATTGACATTGCCTTTCTTAGGACAGTAATTCTGTATGCTTGCATGCACCAGGTTAGGCTGACATGTTGATGGAATGCAGTCATTTATCCACAGCCTTCTGCCATAGATGCCTCTCCATTACTCCCCCACTGTTCTTTGCTTAAGGACAATTCTACTGAGGACGCTTTGGCTAAACAATCATTGGAAGGCACTTTCTGGACCAGAAATTATTATCAGTGATGCATCATTTGGCATGTGATTGCATCTTCGGAGGCCTCATTTATACTTTTATTCCATGCCTAATGGTTTCACTTTGGAACAATTGTTTTCTGGTCCATCTTGTATCTATGTTGCATAATTGTATGATTGTACAGCATTATGATATAAGCCAATATGCTCCTCATTATGTTTGACCTCTGAAGAAGGCCTGTACAGGCTAAAACGCGTCAGGTCAAGTCCATTGGCCCTAGACTTCCGGTTTTTGGTGGCTTGCTACTTAGATGTGTCTCATCAACCTCCTGATGGAGACACGCCAAACTGTGGCAATCAGGAGGGGTCTTGGTTGGTTCCAGACCCCCTCGGAGTCTCTGTAGGAGGCTCCCAGCCTGGGGAGCTGGGATGAGCCTCTCCTGAGGCAATGGCTTAGGGATTGAGGTTTGCCCATCCCCAAGAGGTCCTGATGCTGTAGAGCCATTATGGTGACTAGAGCTGATCCCCGGACAAGTGGACAAAAGAATAAGTGAAAGTCACCCCTGTAACAAATGAACTCGGCTAAACAGTGAGCCAAGCAAACTTCTGTCTAAACAATTAAGTCTCGGACTGTGGGATCGACCTGAGAAGGAGCGGAGGGTGGGGAAGGGTTGGAGATCCACACACCCCAAAATGGAGTGGTCCATAAGTGGTATAGAAAAGAGAAAGAAAATGAAATTAACCGTACGAGACTTTAATTGGGCTTGAAAGGTGCAATTTAATCCAAGTCACGTTGAAATCAGAGCAACTTGACTTTAAAACTAAAAACTTTCTTCTTGTATAAATAATGGCTGGTAGAGGGAGGAGAATGGTGACGGAAAAGAAACCTCTTACAGGTAATACTATACCCACGACTCCCACCCAGCGATAGGAAGCAGCTGCAGACTTTCCCAATATGTTGACTTCAGCATTGCACCCTCTGCTGGAGCAGATGTCAAATATCAACAGTAAGCTGGATTCTGTTCAAAAACAGCTTGTGCAAATGGATGAGAGAGCTGATAAGACAGATAGAAAGATCAAGAAAGTTGAAAAAAGGACTAAAGACATTGAGCAAAAGTTGGAAGAAGTGAAAAAAGAAAGAAAAATGGATAAAAGCCAAATACTGCAAATTCAACTGGAAAATCAATGCATGTTCTACGTTTTCAAGGAGTCCCTGAACAGAAGGGGGAAAACTTAAAAACAATTCTAAGCAAAGCATTAGCATCAATTTTGGATCTTAAGCAAGATGACCTGCAAAACGACATGGACTTGGTTTACCGTACTTATCCTGACTTTACAAGAAAAAACAAGCTACCTGGAGAAATATATGTGAAATTCTCCAAGAGAACTACTAGAGAAAATGTTTTGAAAGCCACATCAAGGAAAACATTAAAAGTCAATGGTGAAGAAATCAAAATTCAAAGAGACATCCCATTTGAGATCCGGAAACGAAGGCGACAATATAAAGACTTAATTTCTTTCCCTTCAAAACAAAACAATTTCTTACAGATGGATCTTTCCAGAGGGACTTGTTTTCAATTTCAATGATAAGAAAATTAAAATTGACTCTGTCCAAAAGGCCAAAAGCTCTTTGAAACCACAAGTAAAATAAAGATGATAAAACAACAGTGGATGAAGGGGAGGAACCTAGTGATGGAGAAACGGACAACAACTCAAGTGACTCTAGCAGTTACAACTGAAACCTCACAGTCTGAGAAAGGAGCAGCGGCATCCAAGATATTGAAAGTGAAGAAGAAGAAGCGCAATAGATAAACGCAATATAAAGGATTACAAAACACTTGAACTTAACGTAACTAAATGTCATTTTACAGAAGTTTGAATTCTTTGTTCCTATTTTCATTGCAGGAGTAATATATATAACTGTAATGTCATGTGTGAGTCTTGTCTTATTTTAGTTGTCGTGCATTCCCCCTGTCCCTCTCCCTATAGGATGTATTATTAGAAAACCAATTATATACATATGCATACATACACACACACAAACAAACACACGCACATATTTAAAAGTCCATTGGCCCTTGTGTGCTAATTTTTGGCATTTTTACACAGGCCCATAGTTACAGTGGGGCATCTCAGGGCTAGGCCCCCCCAACTTGCTGGCAAGGCCCCCTGACTTCCCATCCAGCCCAGGGTGTCACGGCCTTCTCCCCCAGATTAAATTGATTAGCCAGTGCCCCCTAAGAAATTTCAATGCTCCCTGACTTAAAAAAATCCTGGCTATGGGCCTGTTTTTACATGAGGTATGATTGGGCTCTTATATGTTTTTCTTAAAATTCTTTGTTAATAAATACATATATCTTTTTATACTAAATAAATTAAGTTTTTTATTTTTGGTCCTCTACGTCAAGGAATGTTCAAACTATCGCACAATTGCACTCATTTCACACGCTAGCAAGGTCATGCTCAAAATCCTACAAGCTAGGCTCCAACAGTACGTGGATAGAGAACTGCCAGAAGTACAAGCTGGGTTTCGAAGAGGTAGAGGAACTAGAGATCAAATTGCCAACATTCGCTGGATTATGGAGAAAGCAAGAGAGTACCAGAAAAACATCTACTTCTGCTTCATTGACTATGCTAAAGCCTTTGATTGTGTGGATCACAATAAATTATGGCAGGTTCTTAAAGAGATGGGAGTACCAGACCACCTCACCTGTCTCCTGAGAAACCTGTATAAGGGTCAAGAAGCAACAGTTAGAACCGGATATGGAACAACTGATTGGTTTAGCATAGGAAAAGGAGTACGACAAGGATGTATATTGTCACCTTGCTTATTTAATTTATATGCCGAGTACATCATGCGAAATGCTGGCCTGGATGAATCACAAGCTGGAGTTAAGATTGCTGGGGAAAAGATCAATAACCTCAGATATGCAGACGATACCACTCTGATGGCAGAAAGTGAAGAGGACCTAAAGAGCCTCTTGCTAAGAGTGAAAGAGGAGAGTGCAAAAGTGGGCTTGAAGCTCAACATCAAAAAAACTAAGATCATGGCATCTGGGCCCATCACTCCTTGGCAAATAGAAGGGGAAGTCGTAGAAGTAGTGACAGACTTCACGTTCCTAGGATCTCAGATCACTGAAGCTCAAACTGGCGTAATCTGGTCCATGGGGTCGCAAAGAGTCGGACTCGACTGTGCGACTGAACAACAACAACAACATTCTGTTTGACTTACCTTTTTAGGTTCTGGATCCCAGGTTTCAGGGTTAAGTCCAGGGCTCTTTTTGTAGCAGGAACTCCTTTGCATATTAGGCCGCACATCCCTGATGTAGCCAATCCTCCAAGAGTTGACAGTAGCCCCCGTAAGAAGAACCCTGTAAGCTCTTGGAGGATTGGCTACATTCGGGGTGTGTGGCCTAATATGCAGAGGAGTTCCTGCTACAAAAGAGCCCCGGTTAAGTCCGCCCCCTTTTTGTCCCTACTCCCCCTGGGCTACCACGTAAGTGACCTCTCTGATTTGACTCCTGCATTCCAAACCATTTCCTCTTGTTTGTAGCTGTAGCTCAGGAACAAGACCATTTAGCCACTGAAACGCCCCAGGATCGAGCCTTTCTTCCCTCCAGTTCTCTTTCCAGATGTCTTTGAAGACACATCTGGTGTTATGCTTCTCTCAGGGACCTGGAACCGAGTCTCCCTGCTGTTGAAAACTTGGGATCCACGACGCTGTTTTATGAAGACAGCCAGGGAATTTGGGTTCACAGCTTCCTAGAATGAGGACAAGCCTTCAGCATTACGCTTGCCCAAAGACCGAAGAAGTGGGTACGCGTGATCCCCCAGGCTCTCGTAGATTTCATTTTTGGTCTCCCGGTGGGAGGGGGAGTTCACTTCTGACCCAGCACAGCGTTCAGACTGACCCGTGATCTCGTAAACACTTCCCTGGAAAAGCAACGGGTTTTGAATTTACAGCTCTCCAGATGTCGGGGAAAGGACTGTAAAAAGTGCAGATGCTGTAGAGACAAGGGAACGGTTCCAAAGACATGCAAATGGCAGTCTAGTTTATGCAAATGTGGGCAGGGAAATAAAAAGCGATGCAGAGGGATGCTTGGATGGCTTTATGCCATGGCCCGTGGGAGTTAAGGCATAGCAAAAAAAGAAAAAAAGAAAAGTCTGTACCTGGAAGGGAAAAAAACCCACCCAATTGTGGACGAGCAATGATATTCGGCTACTTGGTTATTGCAACTTGACGCTTTTACATTTGCCGTTCAAGTTGCTAAGCAGATTCCTGTTCTCAGAGGCAGTGGGCCACCCTGGCACAACTTGTCCATGTGCGAGGCGGGGGGTATCTCTTTGCAGATCGGTCTTGCGGCTGGCATTGCACATTGCGCGCATACCAGTCCTCTTTGGCCAAGAGGGAGAGACGGCGTTGCTATTTAGGGCAGCCTGTGCTATCCTTGCTCATATGTTTGAAAGGCCAGCATCTTGGAAGCATGATCCACGGATCACGTGGCACAATAAAACAATCCCCCAGGGTCAGATGTACTTATGACTTGTGAATTAGCCGGTGGCCCCCTGCTGATAGACTATTCGGGATCAGATGTGTGTTAACCAGATGATGCTATCGGCTGTACGCAGAAGAGAGCTCCCCGGGCTCTTTTTATCACATCCCTGGATACATATTTTGAAGGAATTTCTGCCCTGTGTTTCCTTCTCTGTTTCAAAGTGCCAAGTTGTTTTCTTCTTTTCCTCCTCCTCCTCCTCCTTCTCCTCCTCCATCTACTTCTGCTGCTTTTCCTTCTCTCTCCTCCTGCTCCTGCGAGAGCCAGTTTGGTGTAGCGGTTAAGAGCACAGACTCTAATCTGGAAGAACCGGGTTTGATTTTCCCACTCCTCCACATGCAGCTGCTGGTGTGGCCTTGGGTCAGTCACTAGCTTTCTCAGAGCTGTTCTCTCAAGAGCAGTTCTCTCAGAGCTCTCTCAGCCCTGCCTGCCTCACAGGGTTTCTGTTGTAGGGAGGGGAAGGGAAAGGAGATTGTAAGCTGCCCTGAGACTCCTTTGGGTAGTGAAGGGCGGGGTATAAATCCAATCTCCTCCTCTTCTTCTTCTCCTCCTCCTCCTTCTTTTCTCAATGGATCAGGCAATGATTTTGTTCCCAGTACCCATAATTGCTTGGAAACAGGGCCAGCGTTGCTGTTGTCTTAGGAGGGGTGGCTGTTCCCCATATGCTTTTGGGGAGGGGCTGTGGCTTAGTAGTAGACCTGGGTAGCCCAGGCTAGCCTGATCCCATCAGATTTCAGAAGCTAAGCAGGGTCAACCTTGGCTAGTATTTAGAAGGGTGACCTCCATGGAATACCAGGGGTATGACACAGAGGCAGGCAGTGGCCAACCACCTCTGAAACATCTCTTGCCTTTAAAAATAAGTCTAGCTCGCCACCTAGTGGTGCATAACACTAACAAAGAGCTGGAACCCCTGGCTGCCAGACAATCTTAGGATCTCCTGGCTATACCACACACAATGCCATGCGATAATTAATGAATTAGTAGTAGACCATCTTCTTGGCATGCAGGAGGTCCCAATTTCAACCCCTGGCATCTCCAGCTAAAAGTATTAGGAGGTGGGTGATGTGAAAGACCTCCAACTGAGACCCCAGAGAGCCCCTGCCACTCTGAGCAGACAATACTGATAATAGATAAAATTAAGCTGATTGGATTGGAGCCAGAAGTTTTCCTGGATATGGGACTGAATAAAGCGAAATCTTTGACTTCTCAAAGGTTATCTGATATAGAGTCCCCAAACGATGAGGCAATACTTCCTTTAAGCTATAGGGGTTTGGGAAAAAAGGACCAAGTTATATAGTACCCTCATACCTCTCAGATACCAGCTATGAGAGCACTTTTTGATGCATTTCCACCTGCAGTCCTGCAGGGCAGATTTTCTCAGCAGCCTGTGCAGCGACTCTGTTGTTCTCGTTCGAGCAACGCGGTGGAATCAATTACACACATACTCTTACACTGTGAATATTACCAAGAAGAAAGACTTCAGATACCTATTCCTCTATTTTCCAGATTTAAGCCATTTTAACCCTGAAGCTCTTCAGATATATCTCTTAGAAGCAGGGCTCTCTTTGTAGAAAAAGCCGAGCAGGAACTCATTAGCATAATAGGTCACACCCAACAGGAGGAACTCATTAGCATATTAGGCCACACCCCCGACAACACAGCTCATTAGCATATTAGGCCATACCCCCACGTAACCAGAAGTGTGATCATCCAGCCACACCCACCTTTTGCTTCTTACTCTATTTACCTTGTTTGTTGTCAAAATCCAGGGGTTTTTTTGTAACAGGAACTCCTTTGCATGTTAGGCCACACACCCCAAATGTAGCCAATCCTAATGAGTTTCTGCTGTTGGGCATGGCCTATTATGCTAATGAGTTCCTGCTGGGCGTGGCCAACTCGGGAGCCAGCCGGAACTCCGTTCCTGTGCGTTCCTGCCCCAAAATAGCCCTGCTTAAAGGACAGTCAAAAACCTGAGTCTCCTCTGAGCTTGATCCAGCCCACTTTCCAGAAACACGTGGAAGGGACTAGGTGAGGTAAGGCACCACCTTGAGGACCCCTCTCCTCATGTATCTCAGTGGTAACTAGCAACCTTCCCTTGAATCCTGATGCTGCGCTATTCCTCCGTAGTGGTCTGGGCCCTGTGTCCCTGGCCTGGAGGGCCCAGGCTAGCTTGATCTCATTAGATGTCGGAAGCTAAGCAGGGCTGGGCCTGGTTAGTACTTGGATGGGAGACTACCGAGGAATGCAGATTAGGGTCACCAGATAAACGTATGGAGCAGAGGTCCATCAGTGGCTATTAGTCACAAGGTATAGATAGGAGCTCTGGGGCAAGTGATGCTCTGTATTTTTGGAGCTTGGGGGGGGGGTCAACAGTGGGAGGGCTTCTAGTGTCCTGGCCCCACTGGTGGACCTCCTGATGGCACCTGGTATTTTTGGCCACTGTGTGACAGAGTGTTGGACTGGATGGGCCATTGGCCTGATCCAACATGGGCTTCTCTTATGTTCTTATGTAGGTCCTACCTGACAGCCAGCAGGAGATCGACAAGCCTTCTCTGGAATTCTTCTGCTGTGTGCAGCATGATGACATCACCCAGAAGTGACATCATCACATCACTGATGTTGTGCAGGGACACTATATGTTGGGGGCAAAACTCTATGGTTTGAGCCCAATTCCGGGGGCATTTGTGGGTGGAGTTTTGGGGGCATTTGTGGGCAGTGGGGGGACCTACCAGTAGAAAGAAGAAGGCCCAGGCCATGTTGGCATTGCACAGGAAGTGATGTTGTCACATCAGTGACTTCCAGGTGATGCTCTGGCATTTGGGCAAAAACTCTATAGTAGAAGCCAATGTTACCATAGAGTTTTTGCCCAAATACTAGAGTGACACTCAGAAGTTGCTGGTGTGATGATGTCATTTCCTGTTTGACACTTTCGATGTAGGCTAGGCCTTTCTCTTTCTCCTGGTAAGTCCCTCATACCCCACTGGTTGCAAGGAGGGACCTGTCAACCAATACTCCCTCTAATCTGTGGAATCTTGTGAGTGAAAATCTGTGGAATCTTGTGAGTGAAAACTACTGGCATTAAAGTTGTGAGCGAGCGATTTGGCTACTGCATAAATAAGATTGCTCTGGAGCCATTCTTCCTGAGCTAAGACAAAATTGTGTGAGCCGGAAGCTAAAAAGCTGTGAGCTAACTCACGCTAACTCAGCTTAGAGGGAACACTGGGCAACCCTACCTCCAAATATGGCCACAAATAACACCCACCAAGGGAAGACCATCAACAATACACAACTATATATGATCAAAACCGTATATTACATTCATTAAAGTACAACGACGGGTTAGTGGTCATAACACATATCCAGCAGATGGCTCATAACAATTAAGCATTATTTACAAAAAGAACATGTTCAAAACCAAACAGTAGGCTCTTCTGTAATTCCGTACATAAATAGTGTCCATAGACCTCTAAACAGAAAATAACTGCAGCAGAAGATGCCACTGTGGAAATAATAACAGCCGGACACCTCTCCCAGGTATAAATCAAGCGTTTCAATGATCTTCACCAGCGGTTGGTAAAACGGAATCCGATTTCCAAAATAACATTGGCACAGCTCAGTAACTTCAATGGAATCTGAGGGTTTCCGTAATATACAGTTTTGTAATATAATGTACAGTTCTGATCATATATACGTATATTGTTGAAGTTCTTCCCTTGGTGGGTGTCATTTGCGGCTATTCTTGTATGCAAAAGGTTTCCTATTGTCTTTGGTAACCCTATCTACAAAGCAGCCATTTCCTCCAGGGGAACAGATTTTTATAGGCTGGAGATCAGTCGCGATTCCAGATTATGTGGAAGTCCATCACATGGAAATTTGACCCTTAATCCAACCATTCATCCGAATATCGGCAGTGTCCAAAAAGCTGCAAAAAGCCAAACAGTGGCCAGGCCCGGTGGGTTTTTGCGAGCTCTCCACTTGAGTCCCCCGTCGAAAGGGGCAGGACACCTCCCGAATAGCTGAGATGGTGGCGAGCCCGGAGTATTTGCAGGCTTGTCAGCAATGGGAGCCTCCATTCCCCCTCCGTCCGCATCGGGTTGCCAAGATTGGATCGAATTAGTAAATCAAGGGGCAAGCAGGGGAGTGACAGACTGGAATTAGCGAGGGCTCAGCCGCCCGGTGACCGGGAGTTGCTATCTATATCTCCTGAAGGATTTTCATGTAGTCATGACATAGTCTTTAGGTGATGAGTTCGGGTATTTAGGCCCGCCTGGCCCGGCTTCAGCTGCTTATATATGACCGCGGTTATATATCATTACGTTCGTAAGCAGGTGCTAAAACGAGCCGGCGAGGCAAAGCGGGGTGAGCCAAAGGAACAACACCGGTCCCGTTATAAATCTGCACGCTCGAGACGTTTCGCAGGCTTTCCGAAAGGCGTGGATTTCAGAGCGCTCCCCGGGCCAGTTATAACCGAGTCGGTTTCCCCTTGTGCAGGGATTGGCGTTGAAAATGGAATCGGTCTGAGGTCACCTGGTTGTCCCTTGCAAGCAGGGTTGTGATAATTTCCATGTCTGGGAAGCGCATTAGGAGTGAGATAAGAAGAGAAGAAGAAGAGATTGGATTTATACCCCGGCCTTCACTCAGAGTGGCTTACAAACTCCTTTCCCTTCCCCTCCCCACGACAGACACCCTGTGAGGTAGGCGGGGCTGAGAGAGCTCTTTCCAGAATTGTCCTTGAGGGAACAGCTCTGAGAGAACTATGGCTTGCCCAAGGTCATCCAGCAGCTGCAAGTGGAGGAGTAGGGAATCAAACTTGGTTTTCTCATATTTGAGTCCACGCACTTAACCACTACACCAAACTGGTATGAGAGATCTGTGGATGTACAATAGGGCTGTCAGCTCTGGGTTGGGAAATACCTGGAGATTTGGGGGCTGGAGCAATGGGGAGGGAGGGTGAGGTCTGGGGAGGCGAGGGACCTCTAATCTGGGAGAACCGGATTTGATTCCCCACTCCTCCACTTGCAGCTGCCGGCATGACTTTGGGTCAATCACAAGTTCTCTCAGAGCTGTTCTCTCATGAGCAGTCCTCAAAAGAGCTCTCTCAGCACCAACTACCTCACAGGGTGTCTGTTGTGGAGAGGGGAAGGGGAAGGGGAAGGAGATTGTAAGTCGCTCTGAGACTCTGAGTGAAGGGTGGGATATAAACCCAATCCCCTCCCCTCCCCCCTCCCCCCCTCCTCATCCTCTTCATCCTCCTCGTCCTCCTCATCCTCCTCCTCCTCCTCCTCCTCCTCCTCATCGTCGTCGTCGTCGTCTTCTTCTTCTTCTTCTTCTTCTTCTTCTTCTTCTTCTTCTTCTTCTTCTTCTTCTTCTTCTTCTTCTTCTTCTTCTTCTTGTGTTTAACTCACTCTTCTTGATTTTAATGAGTCAGGACTTGGATGGGAGACTTCCAAGGAAGGCTGGGGTCGCTACGCAGAGGCAGGCAACGGCAAACCACCCCGAATGTCTCTTGCCTTGAAATCTCCACTAGGGGTCACTGTAAGTCAGCTGAGACTTGACTGCACTTTCCATCAGCACAATTCCCCCAACCTGAAACAGCCCCGGAGGCACTGCTTGCTCCATTGCAGGTTGCACATGTGTTGACACATTATGGTTGCGTTCAGACTGGCGGTATGAAGCGCAAGGGAGTTGTGGCAAAAAGACCTGGAACAATGTGTTCTGGACATTCCTGGTCATACTGCACCGACTGATGCGGGAGCATACCGGGGAGAAGGCACAAGGGAGCGTTCACACTGTTGGCCCGCTCCTGGCGGAGGCACGGCTGTAAGTGGCTTTTTCCTCACTCTGCAGCAGGCCCCTATGTGCATGGGCGCATAGGCACATAGGCACAGCAGCAAATAGGGCAGGATCCCATCTCCCAGGAGGCTGCTTGTCTGGAGCTTTAACTCCGCAAGGCGCAAGCATCCCACGGGTGCAGTTGTGTGCTCCAGCGCATACCGCGCATGGGCACATCTGCGCAATCCTGCGGGAACAGCTGACACACATTATCAACACAGGTTGTTCCTGGCTTTTAGCATTTGGCATGAACACGATCGGGAAGCGGGGTCAATGCGGTCTCCAGGGTTTGCTACCACTTTCACCTGGTACTTTTTAAACTCGGGAGGGAAGCGTTACAAGATGGGTTGAGTATGGCTGGGGAACGCCTGACAGCTGTGCCTGTGGGAACCGGCCCCTTTATTCCTTTTGTGAAACGTGCCTTTATCGGGCCAAACTGCCAGTCTGAACACGGCCTATGTTTCCGCAGTGGGGCCATATCAGGTCAGAAGAATGGCACGAGGGAGAGGGTCCCATATCCCTCTTTCCACATGCCATGGCCACAATCTGGTTTGGGCCCATGCAGTCCTAGAAAGTGCAGAATGTGGGATTGCACCCTTAGTTCCAACCTACCCGACAGGGCTGTTGTGAAACTTAAATTTGGAGAGGGAGATCTGTGAATGTTGCCTAGGGTTGCCGTGTCCGGGCTAGGAAATTCCTGGAGTTTTGGGGGTGGAGCCTACAGAGGGTAGAGTTTGGGGAGGGGAGGTCCCTCAGCAGGGTATAATGCCACAGAGTCCACCCTCCAAAGCTGACGTTTCCTCCAGGGGAACTGATCTCTCTAGTCTATAGATGTAATTCAGGGAGATCCTCGGGTCCCATTTGGAAGCTGGCATCCCTACAACACACACCTTTTAGAACAGATAAAAGGAAATACTTATTCACTCAAAGAGTGATTAACATATGGAATTCACTGCCACAGGAGGTGGTGGCAGCTACAAGCATGGACAGTTTCAAGAGGGAATTAGATAAACATATGGAGCAGAAGTCCATCAGTGGCTATTAGCCACAGGGTATAGATGGGAACTCTCAGTCTGGGGCAGGTGATGCACTCTATTCTTGGTGCTGGAGGGGGCAGCAGTGGGAGGGCTTCTGGTGCCCTGGCCCCACTGCTGGACCTCCTGATAGCACGTGGTATTTTTGGCCGCTGTGTGACAGAGTGTTGGACTAGATGGGCCATTGGCCTGATTCAACATTGGCTTCTCTTATGTTCTTATGTTCTTATGTTCACACACACCCGGCCAATCCTGGCCAAACCAGAAGTTCAGTAATAAAACTCTTGTTTGATATAAAAAGAACTTGTGTGAGATTTCTTAAGGGGACCACCCCACCCCACCCTCGTTATTCCAGAGCTTACATCCCCTCAGCTTCATGTCTTGCAATGTGGGGAAGAAGAAACCGATCCCGTTTTTCGGTTTGCGAATATCACGCCTGATGTGAAAAGATTTGGGGGGTCGGGCGAGCTGCGGGGAGATCAAAGCCGGCAAATTATTTAATGGCAGCTCAACTTTTTTTGTGGAACTATTGAACGTCCCCCTAATTGCAGTTCGGGTTCCCGGCCCTTCAATTTCGAGCCTGGAATTCTGTCGGGAGTGAGGTGCAATCACCGAGGAGGATAAGATTACAAGCGGGCTACAAAAATATCTTTTTAATGACTAGCAAATTAGCGAAATGTCTTGACCTGAATCGAGACCAAACAGTAGACTGTGTGTGTGTGTGTTTTCGTAAAGGGAAGAAAAGAAAAGACTAAATTGTCCCTACATTGTTATGCTTACTGAATTCTTCAGAACTTAAAACATGACCTGATTAGATAAAAAACCGAATTGCTGTAGATCAGTTGACTGCTGAGTCTTGTGCGAGTGACGGAACGCACTTTGCACTTTGGGGGGTTTCTCTGTTGAACCTTACCATTAGCCAAATGTTTTTTTTTTTTTTAGTAAGGCTTAGGGTTTTTAATCTTGTCGTTTAGAAGTCTATTGTTATTTATTCGTTTTAATCTTTTACTATTGCCGCTTTATGGGTTTTAAATATTTTAGTTGTATCATCCACTGGCTTTATTATCTGCGCACTGGATCTTTCGGATCCGTCTTTATTTGTGTTTCCATAAAGGTGAATTGTAAAAACGGTGTAAATAAATTGTGCTTTGCCAATAAACCTGTAAAGCTCCCCCTAAAATATAGCAAAATATTTGGGTTGCCAGGTGCCCCTTGGCCATTGGTGGGGGTAGGGGGTGGGGTTGCCAGCTACAGGTTGGGAAAGGCCTGGAGCTCTGGGAGTGGAGCCTGGGGAGGACAGGAAAACCAGTGGGGTTCAGTATCATAGAGCCCACCCTCCAAAGCATCCATTTCCTCCGGGGGAACTGATCTCTGTAGTCTGGAGATGAGCTGGAATTCTGGGGGATCCCCAAGTCACACCTGGAGGCTGGTGTCCTCACAAGAAAGAAAGAAAGAAAGAAAGAAAGAAAGAAAGAAAGAAAGAAAGAAAGAAAGAAAGAAAGAAAGAAAGAAAGAAAGAAAGAAAGAAAGAAAGAAAGAAAGAAGGAAGGGGGGAGGAAGGGGGGAGGAAGGGGGGAGGAAGGAAGGAAGAGAGAGGAAGGGAGGAAGGAAGAGAGAGAGAGAGGGAGGGAGGAAGGAAGAAAGAGAGAGAGAGGGAGGGAGGAAGAGAGAGAGGGAGGGAGGAAGGAAAGAAGAGAGGGAGAGGGAGGAAGGAAGGAAGGAAGAGAGAGAGGGGGAGGGAGGAAGGAAGAGAGAGAGAGAGGGAGGGAGGAAGGAAGGAAGGAAGGAAGAGAGAGAGGGAGGAAGGAAGGAAGAGAGAGGGAGGAAGGAAGGAAGGAAGGAAGAGAGAGGGAGGGAGGATGGGAGGATGGGAGGAGGAGGAGCAGCAGCAGCTTGGATTTATACCCTGCCCTTCACTACCTGAAGGATTCTCAGAGCAGTTTACAATCCCTTTCCCTTCCTCTCCCCACAATAGACACCCTGTGAGGTAAGTGAGGCCGAGAGAGCTCTCTCAAGAACTGCCCTTGAGAGAGCAACTCCGAAAGAACTTATGACTGACCCAAGGTCACACCAGCAGCTGCATGGGGGAGGAGTGGGGAGTCATACCCGGTTCTCCCAGATTAGAGTCTGTGCACTTAACCACTACACCAAAGTGGACCTCTGCTCCACAAATCTTGCCCTCTTCGGGTCCTCCCTCCCAGATCGCCAACCGGGAGCTGACAACCCCGATTCCCGCCACCAGCCAATAGAGGGATGTCGTGAGATGGGGGAATCCCCCGTCCCAGCGGGGGCTTGGCACCCCCTCCTCCATCTTGGCTCTTTTCGTTGTCCGGTTTAGAAATACGAAAAGCCATTTCATCCCAGAAGCAGTCTCTCAGCCACAAATGGGCTGGGATAAAATGATGTGAAACTTAAAAGAAGCCACAAGACTGGCAGCAACTGACTGGCGCAGGGGTCCCTCTGGAATTCTCGTCCTAGTCCGTTCACGTGGACTTGCTCTGTCAACCAGAGGGTGACATGCCAGCGCCGGGGAAAACGTAGCTGGACGCCGCATGGAGTGACAGGCCTCACCGTGCCAGCCAATGTAACGACCATTTGGGCGTCCCGCTTTGTCACCGGTACCGAGCGGAACCCTTCATCTTCTCCTCTTCCAGGAAGTAACCCGGAATCGGACCTGACACCTCCGTCCATATGGGCCACCCTCAACAGCTGCGCGGCCCAGATGTCCAGCTGCTGACGCTTAGCTCCATCACTAGCACTTTTGACAGATGTACGCACGGCCGCGGTACAGGCCGAGCTCCGTTCGGGACTGCGCTGCCTTTTGCAGTAACCTCGTTTCTTTCCTGTAGAACGGATGCCCAACCGCCCGGCAGAGCCGATTCTGCAAATTGTTTATTTTAATAACAGAAGAAAACGATCACCTTCCCCCCCCGCAAATATGTGAAAGGTAGTTTTAAAATATTGTTTTCGAGGTATTTTAGAGTACAAAACAGCCCTGATCGCATCAGATCTCGGAAGCTAAGAAGGGTCGGCCCTGGTTAACAGCTGGATGGGAGACCACCAAGGAAGTCTCGGGTCGCTGCGCATGGACAGGAAATGGAAAACCACCTCTTATCAGACTTCAGAAGCTAATAAGGGTCGGCCGGGGCAGATGAAGGTTCCCTGGTGCCCTAAGCAGCACTGACCAATCTTGGTGCCCCCTCCTTTCCACACTGACCCCCAGTCCCTTTTAGTCGTTGACCAGTCTGACCAGATATACAATGCAGGTGGCAGCAATACAAAAATTTATTCATGTGATAACACAAAAGGGGAGCGGTGGCGCAGGTGGTAAATCACACCTGCTATAACAACAAGCGAACAGCCACTATGGCTGTTCGAGTCCCACCGCGACCGGGGTGAGCTCCCAGTCCTAGTCCCAGCTCCCGCCCACCCAGCGGTTCGAAAGCATTTGCAAGTAGATAAATGGGTACCTGCCTGTAGAGAGGCGGGGGCACCCTCCCTTCCGGGGGTGTGTAGCGGCGGCGGCATCGGTGGTGGACATCGGCGGCAGCGGTGATGGCGGCAGCGGCGGCAGGCGAAGCAGACGGCTGAACCTGGTGGTGGGCAGAGCCGTGGGCGGAGCCGCAATGTGCGGGCGGCGTGACAGCGCGGCACGGTGGAGCCTGTTGGACGCAGACTGGAAGCTGAGGCCGACACGGGCCTGCGTGTCGGGAAGAGGCCTGCCGCGAAAGTCTCCTGGCCCAGGAAAGGAAGATCTTTGCCGGGGTCTCGAAGTGCACCGAGGCTGCAGTGGGACGCCTGGAGCCCCGCCGGAAGAGAACGGGAAGCCCTGCTCAGGGTGCCGGTAGGATGTCCCTCCCTCATTGATTGTGGCCCTAGTTAGGGAAGGACCATATACCGTGTAAACCGCTCTGAGACCCCTCGGGGCTTGAGCAGTATATAAGCTGAATTAATAAATAATAAATAAGAGACTGTACAAACTAAGCCAAGCTTTGGCTCCATAAAGTTCTGTAGAAAGGCAATATAACCAGCGTTCCCTCTAAGCTGAGTCAGTGCGAGCTAGCTCACAGTTTTTTAGCCTCCGGCTCACACATTTTTGCCGTAGCTCAAGAAGGACGGCTCCAGAGCAAACTTAGTTATGCAGCAGCCAAATGGCTTGCTCACAACTTTAATGCCAGCAGCTCACAAGTTTATTTATTTATTTATTTATTTATTTATTTATCATACTTATACCCCGCCCGCCCTGCAATGCAGGCTCAGGGCAGCTTCCAATGGACATAAAATACAATAAATGACGCAGTTAAAACACAATTAAAACCCCACAATTATCGATGCAATGCAAATAAAACCTAAGTACAAATATAACCAACCCTACAAAATACAAATACTGGCAGCAGTTAAAACCATTGAATCGAAAGCTTCAAAGGGTATCTAGAGAAGTTAGGTGTCCTTCTGGGTGCCACTCCGACGTCAGCCTCTCGGAATCTTTGCTCACAAGACGCCACAGCTTAGAGGGGGCATTGAATACCACATCCGTTTTCATATTTCACAAGTGAAATGGATCAACGTTCCAATATTCGTGACCTGAAAGGCATTTTTTCTACATTTCATTTCCGCAGAATCACTGGTAACATCCCCCCCCTTTTTTTACAAACCTTCATTCGTTTTCCCCCCTTTTCACGCTTTCCCCCAACTTTGTGGTGCCCCCTTTGGTCCTGGTGCCCTAAGCATGGGCTTAGTCTGCTTAATGGTGAATCCGACACTGGGGTCGGCCCCAGTTAGGACTTGGGTGGGAGGCCACCGTGGAAGTCCAAGGTTGCTATGCAGAGGCAGGCAATGGCAGACCACCTCTGAACCCCTGCCCTGCCCTGGATGGCCCCGGCTAGCCTGATATAATCAGATCTCGGAAGCTAAGCAGGGTCAGTCCTGGTTAACACTTGGATAGGAGACCACCAAGGAAGTCCGGGGTTGCCACGCAGAGGCAGGCAGGGGCAAAACATCTCTGAATGTCTTTTGCCTCAACGCAGATGGCCCAGGATGGCCCGATCTCATCGGATCTCAGAAGATAAGCAGGATCCGCTTGGAAGCGGTTAGCACTTGGAAGTCCATGTGCGCATGTGTGCCTATGCACATCCCCGCGCACACAGCTGGCAGCGCACGCTATAGATGCGGGTTGCTCCCGGCTTTTCAGGTTAGCGGTCACACTTCCGGGAAATGGAATGAAATGGGATAAAGGCAGTCTCCGGGATCTGGTACCGCTTTCGCCAGGTATCTTTTAAATGTGGGAGCAAAGCGGAACAGCATGGGTTGCCTATGGGTGGGGAACGCCAGGCAGATGTGCCTGTGTGAATGCCCCCTTTAACCCACTTGGGAAACATGGCTGGAATGTGGCTATAGCGGGGCAAACTGCCAGTCTGAACTCAGCCAGGCAATAGCAAATCTGGATTGCCCCGACCTGAATGGCCCAGGCTAGCTTGATCTCGTTGGATCTCAGAAGCTAAGCAGAGTCAGCCCTGGTTGGATGGGAGGTTGCCAAGGAAGTCCAGGGTTGCTACGCAGAGGCAGGTAATGGCCAACCATCTCTGAATGTCTCTTGCTTTTGAAAGCCCCATGGAGTCCCCATATGTCGGCTGTGACTCTAGGGCACTTTCCGCCACCGCCAGTGTATGAAACAGTGACTTGCGGATGAGCCAAGGGTTTCCCTAAAAATGTCAGCTACCACAGTTGGTGACGTTTTTACTTTGGAGCAATGGAAAGGGAAACTCTACAGCTGACTTCCTAAACATACACGCACACCCATGATTTCTTCAAAAGGAGTCTGAAATACGTCGAGGTGTTTATTGCCGGCATGCTGGCCGCATCGGTGTTTACGCGAAAACATGAGCGATGTATTTTTCGTAACGCAGATTTCCAAAACGGGCACGTCATCTAATTCTATATTTAAGACGAAATACCTGTGGCTGCAGATGCTGGAGTCGGTCACTGAAATGTCGTTATAGAAGAAAACCCACGACAATCCCCATGGACCCGAACTTCCACGGAACCAAGATTTCAGCCCTGGCGATTTGTCGAACTGTGTTGGCGTCTTCAGTTGTGCATGCCAGAACCTTTTTGGTGTAGTGGTTAAGTGTGTGGACTCTAATCTGGGAGAACCGGGTTTGATTCCCCACTCCTCCACTTGCACCTGCTGGTGTGACCTTGGGTCAGTCACAAGCTCTGGCGCAGCTGTTCTCTCAAGGACAGTTTGTGTTAGAGTTCTCTCAGCCCCACCTACCTCACAGGGTGTCTGTTGTGGGGAGGGGAAGGGAAAGGAGTTTGTCAGCCGCTCTGAGACGCCTTTGGGCAGTGAAGGGTGGGGTATAAATCCAAACTCTTCTTCTTCTTCTTTTCAAAACAGGTAGGGAGACTACAACAGATGAGACCTCAAAAAAAAAGAAGAAGAAAAAAGAAGGATGTTATAGCCTTGGAAAAGAAGCAGAAAAGAGCGACTGAAATGATTAAGGGGTTGGAACACCTTCCCTATGAAGAAAGGTTGAAGAGGTTTGGGGCTCTTTAGCTTGGAGAAACGACGGCTGAGGGGTGACGTGATCGAGGTTTATAAGATTATGCCTGGGATAGAGAAGGCAGAGAAAGGAGTCCTTTTCTCCTTTTCTCACAGTACAAGAACTCGCGGGCGCCCAATGAAAATAAGGATCAGGAGGCTTGATAAAATGAAGTACTTCTTCACCCAAAGAATCATTAATAGATGGAATTCACTGCGGCAAGAAGTGATAGTGGCTCCCGATCACCCCCTCCCCAAAGTCTTTCCCATGTTTTCTCAGTTGCCCTGAACATATTAGAAAAATGTGAAGAAAAATTTGGGAGAACAACCACCTGCAAAAGACACCGGTGGGGAGAAACCAAAGTTGTTAAAAAGCCAAGCTGGAGTAAAAACCTGGTTTAGAAAAGTCCCCAGTCCCTGGCTGCATCCACAAATAACTGGCTATTGCACAATCGTTGTGCTATAGTGGTAATTTTCACACCCTGAGCAGGAATGATCGGACGCATGATGGTTTGGTTCGCTTCCAGTTTGGTGTAGTGGTTAAGTGCGCGGACTCTAATCTGGGATAACCGGGTTTGATTCCCCGCTCCTCCACTTGCAGCTGCTGAATGACCTTGGGCAAGCCATAGTTCTGGCACAGCCATTCTTGAAAAAGAGCAGTTTCTCTCAGAGCTCTCTCAGCCCCGCCTACCTCACAGGGGGTGTCTGTTGTGGGGAGGGGAAGGGAAAGGAGTTTGTAAGCCGCTCTGAGACTATGAGTGAAGGGCAGGGCATAAATCCAATCTCTTCTTCTTCTCCTGTTCTCCAGTTGCGAACGGAGACCTGGGCTTCTTGGCGGTCAGTTTGGTAGTTTGTCGATCTGTTCGGCAATGTTTGGCAGGTTGCTTCATTCTTTTTCCTCCCCAGGGCAATTGGCATTTTACATATGTGCCCTGAATGCTGTGTTTCAATAAAATCCTATCCCGTGGTGTTCATCTCAGACATCCTTAGTGACGCTAAGAGCTTCCAATCAGTTTAAATCAACAGCATCTTTGTGTGTACGCAGTTGGGGGGAAACCCAAACAGAAACCGGATCGGCAGGCATTGTTGGCTGTTCATCATGAATTGAAAAGACCGAGCAATCGGCTCACATCTGATCGCAGCCTGTGAATGATTGGGATATTTGGTCGATATAGCAGAGTTTGCACAGTTATAGAGGCGTGATACTGAGTGCAGTAAATTAATCTCCCAAACTGCAAAAAAGGGTAAACTTACATTGATTCAAGTAGAGCCAGTTCACATTCAGGCTGCAGTCGAAAGAAGAGAAAGAAGCCTAATCTAAATAGTCCTTTCCCTCTCTTAAATTGCCAGTTCATCCGGCATAATGTGTGTGGGAGGATGAGGGCGTTGTCTCTACAGGAGAGACCTGCAGGGACTTGTGCCTCCATGGAAGGCCATGTGAAGTGAGGGAGAGGAAAAAGGGAGAGAGAGGAGAAGAAAGATCGGAGGGCGTCTCCCAGGTTAAGACAAAGGGATCCCATTCAAGGAGATAACACCTGTACACCCTTAGAGTGGTGTAGTGCCGCCCTATGTCCAGGCATGCTGAGTCACTCACTCCAATAATGAATATGGCGAGTCATCAGCTCCGGGCTGGGAAATTCATGGAGACCCACATGTGCCTGAGCATTGAGTTCCAGAGGCAGAATTCCCAGTCCACATCTGTCCCCTTGACTTGACAACAGTTTATCGCGTATTTTAGGCCATCAAGGACTGACTAAATCCTCAAATAATAGGAGGAAGAGGAGGAGGAGGAGGATTTATGCCCCACCCTTCACTCGGAGTCTCAGAGTGGCTTACAAACTCCGTTCCCTTCCCCTCCCCACAACGGACACCCTTTGAGGTAGGCGGGGCTGAGAGAGTTCCAAGAGAACGGCTCTTTCAAGGACAGCTCCGACAGAACTATAGCTTGCCCAAGGTCATCCAGCAGCTGAGAGTGGAGGGAGTGGGAAATGCTTATCAAATTTGCAGATGACACGAATGCTTATCAAATTTGCAGATGACACGAAGCTGGGTGGGATTGCTAATTCTGAAAAAGACAGAGTCAGGATTCAGAAGGATCTTGATAGGCTGGAACAGTGGGCTGAGACAAATAAAATGAATTTCAGTAGAGATAAGTGCAAAGTCCTACACTTAGGTACAAAAAATCAAAGGCACAGATATAGAATGGGAGGGACTTGGCTTGACAGCAGCACATGTGAAAGGTCTCTAGGTGTTATGGTTGATCACAAGCTAAACATGAGCCTGCAGTGTGATGCGGCTGTGAAGAAAGCGAATGCAATCTTAGGATGCATTGGCAGAAGCATTGTGTCCAGATCACGGGAGGTGGTAGTTCCGCTGTATTCTGCTATGGTCAGGCCCCACCTGGAGTCCTGTGTCCAGTTTTGGGCACCACATTTTTGGAAGGATGTTGACAAACTCGAGCGGGTCCAGAGGAGGGCGACCAGGATGGTGAGAGGGTTGGAGTCCAAGTCTTATGAGGAAAGGCTGAAAGAGTTGGGTATGTTTAGCCTGGGAAAGAGAAGGTTTAGAGGGGACATGATTGCAGTCTTCAAGTATTTGAAGGGCTGTCATGTAGAAGATGGAGTGGATCTATTCTCTCTTGCTCCGGATTGCAAGACTAGATCTAATGGGTGGAAATTACAAGGGACCGTTACCGGCTTAATATCAGGAGAAACTTCCTGACTATAAGAGTGGTTGAGCAGTGGAACAGACTGCCTCGGGAGGTGGTGGATGCTCCTTCACTGGACGTTTTCAAGAGGAGACTGGACAACCATCTTTTGGGTATGTTGTAGGTTTGTAGGGGTTTCGGCTGTGTTCCTGCAGAGTGCAGGGGGTTGGACTAGATGGCCTGCAGGGTCCCTTCCAACACTAACATTCTATGATTCTATGAAACCCGGTTCTCCCAGATTAGAGTCCGTGCACTGAACCACTGCACCAGACTGGCAAACAAGGGATCATTAATCTTCCCAAAGCTGTCCTGGAGTTTTTGAAGACAAGGTCTGTTTTCAATGAACAATTAAAAGGAGCTAACACTGTAAAAAAAAAAAAGTTAAGAAATATATAGAATGAACAGTTTTCTGCTACGCCGTACTTCCCGGTGGCTCCGAAGAAACATGAGAGCAGACTGCTATGTTCCCAACTGAGAGATTCCTTCACGCCGTCGTGAGTGGTTCATTTTAGGCCAATTCCCACTGGGCCATATTAACATTGCAAGAGATCTGTCCGTAGCGAATGCTGGCCACGAATGATAGCCTGTCACCCGGCAAAGACGGCATAACTCTATCACTAAAAAGCACGCGCGCTTTGTTGAAGCACACGGCGGAGTTGTGGGTGTTCGCATACGAAAACTTGGACGGCTTCGTGTTCTTCTTTCCACCTTTTGTTGTGCCTTGCTTCTCCCGCCCTGTGGCAATTTTTGTGAAAAACGGCTCCTCTTTAGGGACGTGTTCACTTCCCCAAGTAGAGTCGCCGGGTCCAGTTGTCACACCGGCTGGGGGGATGTGGGAGTGGATGGGGACACCGTGCAATATGCATATGGTGTAGACACGCTGGTGATGTCGGGGACAATGCTCTGGTTTGGGGCAAAACTCTATGGTAAAATTATGGGGGTGGCTCAGAGGTTAAGACCCTGAACCGCAGACCAGAAGGTCTGTAGTTCAGCAGTTCGAGACCCAAGTGCCGTGTGACGGAGCGAGCTCCCGTCTCTGGCCCCAGATCCTGCCAAGTAAGCCGTTCGAAAGTAAGAAATTGCAAGTGAATAAATAGGTACTGCTTTGGCGGGAAGGTAACGGCATTCCGTGTGCCTCGGCGTCTAGTCATGCCAGCCACGTGACCACGGAAATTCTAGAGTGATGATGCTTCTGGCATTATGATGTCAATTCTGGGTGACATCATTATGGCATACACACAAAGCGTGTGCACAAGAAGAAGAGATTGGATTTATACCCCACCCTTCACTACCCAAAGGAGTCTCAGAACGGCTTACAAACTCCTTTCCCTTCCCCTCCCCACAACAGACACCCTGTGAGGTAGGGTGGGGCTGAGAGAGCTCTTTCCAGAACTGTCCTTGATAGAACAGCTCTGATGGAACTATGGCTTGCCCAAGGTCATCCAGCAGCTGGGAGTGGAGGAATCAAACCCGGTTCTTCCAAATTAGAGTCCGTGCACTTAACCACTACACCAAACTGGAGTCTCAGAGTGACTTACAATCTCCTTCCCATTCCCCTCCCGACAACAGACACCCTGTGAGGTAGGTGGGGTTGAGAGAGCTCTTTCAAGGACTTCTCTTGAGAGAACAGCTCAGAAAGGACTTGTGACTGACCCAAGGTCACACCAACCAGCTGCATGTGGAGAAGTGGGGAATGAAACCTGGTTCTCCCAAATTAGAGTCTGTGTTTCTAACCACTACACCGAGCTGGCAAGAAGGTCCCAGGAGCCCCCCGCTGGAAGCCCAAGAAGACTTGGCAACCCGGCCATAATGCCTAGTCTGGATGGAAGCCTGCAGTTCCCAGAATGCTTTTAGATGAGCCCATGTCTGCTGGTGCCATTTGAGGAGTACCTGGATGAGTTTACGTCTTTGTTTAAAACCAGTCGTGTTATGCCTCTCAGCTTAACAGTTGTCAAGGCAACTTGGAAATAAAATTCACAATGAAAACAAATCAACACAACAGTTGTTCTTTCTTTCTTTCTTTTTTTAAAGGCATCCATTTAGCAAACAACGACAGCGACTGAAAATGTAATGTATGTCGTAAGGGCTCTGTTGCAATTGTTCTCTGTTTTCAAGCTAGAAGTGGGTAAAGGGGTTTCTTAGAGGTGACACTGGCCAGTTTTCGGGGCAGGATTCTAAGGGTCTCCAACACGGTGCTAGCGGGCGCTGAGGGGCCTGCTGACACCTTAACTGGGGCCCGCAAAGTGTTTTCAGGAAATGGGTGGGACCAGGGGTGGGGCTCTTGCCCAGCACAGCTTCCGATTGGCCATTGGTGATCTGAATGACTTGTGTGGATTAGAATCATGTTGCTTCAGTGACGGCTGCCACCACAGTGTTGTTTTTTAATTGCTCTCACTCCTCTTTCCCAGTGTGTTTTTTTTTAAATACCTCTCTTCTCCCAAGAACTTGGACTTCCTCTGGGTGTGCGTGCTTGCCTTAGCCTCCCATGGCAGCCATTTTGTGACTGGCCGTGCCTCCTGCGGCAGCCATTTTGTGATTGCATCCACCACAGTATGTCAACATCCCAAGGGTGCTGATGGGATCAAAAATTTGGTGACACCTCTATTTTTAAAAATTACGAGGAACCGGAAATAACAGAATCTCGACTTCAGTAAGGGACTGAAAAGGATTTCACATTCGGATCCACTCATCACACAATCCTAAAGAGACTTGCATTCTTCTAAGCCTGTTAGAAGGGTATAAACCTTCTAAAGATGGTTTAATTCTTAGGTGCTATCCTAAGAACACTTTCTGGGAAGTAAACCTCATTGAATACAATGGAACTTACTTCTGAGTAGACCTGGTTACGCTTGCCCCCTAAATGGTGCGACCTCATTTGAAATACTGTCACCACACTTTAAAAAGGATATTATAGCTTCAGGAAAAGTGCAGAAAAGGGCAACTAGAATGATAAATGGGTTGGAGAACTTTCCCTATGAGGAAAGGTTGAGGCGCTTGGGGATCTTTAGTTTGGAGAAACGACAGCTGAGGGGTGACACGATTGAGGTTTAAACAATTATGCATGGGATAGAGCAGGTCGAGAAAGAAGTACTTTTCTCCCTTTCTCACAATACAAGAACTCGTGGGCACTCCATGAAATTGCCGAGCACTCGGGTTAGAACAGATAAAAGGAAGTCCTTCTTCACCCAAAGAGTGATTAAGACATGGGATTCACTGCCACAGGAGGTGGTGGCATCTACAAGCATGAGTGGCTTCAAGAGGGAATTAGATAAACATCTGGAGCAGAGGTCCATCAGTGGCTATTAGCCACAAGGTATAGACAGGAACTCTCAGTCTGGGGTAAGGGATGCTCCGTATTCTTGGTGCTTGGGAGGCAATGGGGGGGGGGGCTTCTGGAGTTCTGACCCCACTGGTGGACCTCCTGATAGCATCTGGTATTTTTGGCCACTGTGTGACAGAATGTTGGACTGGATGGGCCATTGGCCTGATCCAACATTGGCTTCTCTTATGTTCTTACGTTCTTATTTATTTCTGGGCGTAGGTTCGAGAGGTTTTCCTTGTCTGGAAACCTTTTTAGCTATTTTGAGGTAAGAAAAACCCCACACCATGACGTAATCCAATGCTGAGCAGAAGTCCAAAAGCATAAATACATTATGATTCATTATGCCTGGTGCAGATGCAATTTAATTGTATTGACTTGTCTGAAAGGAGGGCCAGACATGAAATTCAGGGTGACAGGAAGTTACCCGCTAAAACGGCTCAACAAAGCAAGAAACAAACTTCATGGCAGGAAATGCATCATTGTTTAGCACACCTTTGCAACCATGCAGAAAAGCCCATACAACTGCTGATGAGCACCGGAAGACACCGCGTAAGAGAACGGTGACAAATGTATCTCACCATCCCAGTTTATGTAACACCCATCAATAATAAAATTTTATGCCATTTTTTAGTTGCCATTGTGTCCTGTTTTTCCATTAGAAGTGGATAAGTCAGTGTGGTGTAGTGGTTAGGAGCAGGGACTCTAATCTGGGAGAACGAGGTTTGATTCCCCGCTCCTCTACATGCAGCTGCTGGAGTGACCTTGGGTCAGTCACAAGTTCTTTCAGAGCTGTTCTCTTAAGAGCAGTTCTTGAAAGAACTCTCTCAGCCCCACCTACCTCACAGGATGTCTGTTGTGGGGAGGGGAAGGAAAAGGGATTGTAAGCTGCTCTGAGACTCCGAGTGAAGGGTGGGTATAAATTCAATCTCCTCCTCCTTCTCCTCCTTCTCTTCTTCTTCCAGCAGTCCGTTCCCAAGAACTTCTTGCCAGTTTGGTGTAGTGGTTAAGTGTGCGGACTCTAATCTGGGAGAACCGGGTTTGATTCCCTGCTCCTCCTCTTGCACCTGCTGGATGACCTCGGGCAAGTCATAGTTCTGGCACAGCTGTTCTTGAAAAAGAGCAGTTTCTGTCAGAGCTCTCTCAGCCCCGCCTACCTCACAGGGTGTCTGTTGTGGGGAGGGGAAGGGAAAAGAGTTTGTAAGCCACTCTGAGACTCCTTTGGGTAGTGAAGGCTGGGGTATAAATCCAATCTCCTCCTCCTCTTCATCTTTTTCTTCTTCTCCTCCTCCTCCTCCTCCTCTCCTTCTTCTTCTGATGCAAAGTTTCTTTGAGGGAATGCTGGCCAGTTTTCAATGCTCATTTGCCTCAAGACCCCCCACAGCCGTGTTTTCTTTAGCTCTCCTTTTCAAAGTGTGACTTTAAAACACAGACACACATGCTTTCCAAACTGAGGGAAAGCCTCTCAGAGGCTGAACGGAAACTAAAATTACCCCCCCCCCACCTTCCCAGCACACCACATGCCATTCTGGGAGTCAAAGTCCAGAAATCGCCCAGCTGCCTCGCGGTTTCTGATAACAGCTTGTATTGTGGCGAGGATTTCCTGATCTTTGATTCGCCATGCGTCCAAAATTGGAGTATGCGTATTTTCCCTCCGCTTCACGGGTGAATTTTTTATCACTCCTCGGGTACCCATTATTCACTCCGGGGCGCTGAAGCTGACCATGACCTTTCGAACGATTACCGGCCTGCCATCTGAATTGCCGTTACATCACTTGCCCAAGCCCTGCGCATAAAGTCCTGTTCATGGATGCTTGGAGCTCGGTGCGTGCCGGTCATGGAGGCTTCCACCGCACAGCACCTGTGTGGTCAATTTGTGATTCATACTTCTCGGGCTTCAGAACTTGGCCGTAGCTGAATCCCATATCGGGCAGTTTCCATCCCCCGTCTCTCTTTCTCTCTCTCTCGCCTCTTACTCACTGGGTCTCACAAGAGATTAGGCCTGCAGCTGTGCTGAAGTGCTGGTCCTTAATGGAGCAGGCCCGGATGAAGTGATCAACGTTGCTAAGCCCCTGCAATCTTATCACAAGCCTTGGGGCTTCTGGGAGGAGTGGGACCGTGGGCGGGAGGCGTTCTTGGAGGCTGAAATCGACAAAATGGAGATCTCATCATGCGTTTTCATTTTAAAAAAAATAAGTACCAGAGAAGTCCCCAACCTGGCTGACCCAGGCTAGCCAGATCTTGTCAGATCTCAGAAGCTAAGTAGGGTCAGCGCTGGCTAGTACTGGTTGGAGAGCCAGTCTGGTGTAGTGATTAGGAGCATGGACTCTAATCTGGGATGACCGGGTTTGATTCTCCACTCCTCCACCTGCAGCTGCTGGTGTAACCTTGGGTCAGTCACAAGTTCTCTCAGAGCTGTTCTCTCAAGGGCAGTGACTGACCCACGGTCACACCAGCAGCTGCAGGCGGAGGAGTGGGGAATCAAACCCGGTCATCCCAGATAAGAGTCCGTGCTCCTAATCACTACACCAGACTGGCTCTCCAACCAGTACTAGCCAGCGCTGACTCTACTTAGCTTCTGCGATCTGACAAGATCCGGCTAGCCTGGGTCAGCTGGGTTGGGGACTTCTCTGGTACTTATTTTTTAAAAAATGAAAATGCATGATGAGATCTCCATTTTGTTCTCTTAAGGGCAGTCCTCGAAAGAGCTCTCTCAGCCCCACCTACCTCACAGGGTGTCTGTTGTGGGGAGGGGAAGGGAAAGGAGATTGTGAGCTGCTCTGAGACTCCTTTGGGTAGTGAAGGGTGGGGTGTAAATCCAACCTCTTCTCTCTCTTCTCTCTTCTACTGTTGGAGTGAATGACTCGGCATGTCTGGACACTGGGGGGGTGCTACATCACTCTAAGTGTGGATAGGTGTCGTCTTCTTCAATGGGGTGCCTCTCTTTGTCTTAACCTGGGAGCTGCCCTCTGACCTCGCCTCACTCTCTGTGTTCTTTACCCTCTCACTCTCCGCACATGGCCCTCCATGGAGACACAGGTCTCTGCAGGTCTCTCCTGTAGCGACAATGCCCTCATACTCCCACACTCATGAAGCCAGGCAAGCTGGCCGTTTGTGATTGGGAAAGGACCATTTAGATTAGGCTCCTTTCTCTTCTTTCGACGGCAACCTGAATGTGAACTGGCTCTACTTGAATCAATGTAAGTTTTTACCTTTTTTTGCAGTGTACTTCTTGGGCGATTTATTTACCGCATCACACTTCTATGACTGGGCAAAGCTTCGGCTCCATATTAGAACATAAGAACATAAGAGAAGCCAATGTTGGATCAGGCCAATGGCCCATCTAGTCCAACACTCTGTCACACAGCGGCCAAAATATACCAGGTGCCATCAGGAGGTCCAGCAGTGGGGCCAGGACACTAGAAGCCCTCCCACTGCTGCCCCCTCCAGCACCAAGAATATTAACTAAACCTCTCAAATCAAATCAAATCCCTTTAATGGCATATCAATAAAATACATGGTGTGATGAAATACGAGCAAGGTGGTGTTACAGAGACAGCAGAATAAGGCAGATCATACAGAAAGCGTGTATCTATCATTAACCGCTTCAGCCAAAAACCTAGCAACCAGAGCTGTGATGTCCAGGTTTGTGTCATTTTAATAGATGCTGGATTGTTCTGTCATTGTTAACACAATGAACTAAACCTCTCAATACCTTTAACATCTCCCATCCAGCCAGGGGCGGATTAAGGCTCACTGGTGCCTTAAGCACTAACCAATCTTGGTACCCCCTCTTGGGGGCCAGTTTGGTGTAGGGGCTAAGTGCGCAGACTCTTATCTGGGAGAACCGGGTTTGATTCCCCACTCCTCCACTTGCACCTGCTGATGTGACCTTGGGTCAGTCACAAGCTCTGGCACAGCCGTTCTCTCAAGGACAGTTTCTGTCAGAAGTTCTCTCAGCCCCGCCTACCTCACAGGGTGTCTGTTGTGGGGAGGGGAAGGGAAAGGAGTTTGTAAGCCGCTCTGAGACGCCTTTGGGCAGTGAAGGGCGGGGTATAAATCCAAACTCTTCTTCTTCTTCTACCTCACAGGGTGTCTGTTGTGGGGAGGGGAAGGGAAAGGAGTTTGTAAGCCGCTCTGAGATGCCTTTGGGCAGTGAAGGGCGGGGTATAAATCCAAACTCTTCTTCTTCTTGGTGTCCTAAGCACTGACCAATCTTGGTGCCCCCCCATTGACATGACTGTCATGACAACTGAATTCGGCTCCACCTTTTTACTTTTTAACACATGCATTTTACTTTTCAACATAGCCTATGACACTGCACCTCGCCAACAAAAAAATAGAAGATAATCCCTAGGGTGCACCATGATTAATTTGCACTAGTTTTATCCTTTTTTTTTACAAATCTTCATTATTCTTTTTTTTCTCTTTTCATCCTTTTCCCAACTTTGTGGTGCCCCTTTTGGCCCTAGTGCCCTAAGCACATGCTTAGTCTGCTTAATGGTTAATCTGCCACTGCTTCCAGCCCACACTCACAACCCACCTGCCTGAGGGAGGGGTTGTGGCTCAGCAGAAGAGTCTCTGCTTGGTTTGCAAAAAGCCCCAGGTTCAATCCCCAGCATCTCCAATTTTTTAAAACAGGGCCAAGCGGTAGGTGATGTGAAAGACCTCCGTCTGAGACCCTGGAGAGCTGCTGCCAGTCAGAGTAGACGATACTGACCTTTTTTTAAAAAAAGTTTTTTTATTAATAATTTCTACCAATACAACAATAGTACAATAATAGTAGAACAAAAATAACCGACTTTCACTACATAACCCTGAGTTTTGTCAGTATATAGTTCTCTGTACTCAGGAGCCTTTTTGTAGAAAAAGAGCTGCGGGAGCTCATTAGCATATGGTATGCTAATGAGCTATTAGGCTATTAGCATATGCCACACCCCTTGACATCACCGGAAGTGATGTCAGAAGGGGAAGCAAAAGGGGGGGAGGCATCTTCAAAAGCCTCCTCTTCCCTTCCCCAGCTGGCCTGGGTGGGGGAGCTAAGAGAGAAGGGGTTTAAAGTTTAAACTTCTTCTCACTAGAGTTGGGCCACAGAAGGAGGAAAGAGGGAAGGAAAGAGAGAGAGTAGAGAGAAGAAAAGAAGGAAGGAAAGAGGGAAAGAAAGAAGGAAAGAGGAGGGGAAGAAAGAGAGGGAAGAAGGAGGGAAACAGGGAAAGGAGAAAAAAGAGAAGAGAAGAAGGTGAGAAAGAAAGAAAGAAAGAGAGAAGAGAAGAGAAGAAGGAGGAAAAGAGGGAAAAGAGAGAAGGAAAGGAGGGAATGAAAGAAATTTGGCAGCAATTCGGCCCCATTATATCCTATGGCCCATTGAAGTCAATGGTGAAAACATAGGGTATATTCTGGGGGCTGGAGGGCAGGGGGTTTGAGGAAGAGGCTCCAAACTCACAGGGTAGCTTATGGAGTCTCTCCCCCAAGATACCCACCATGTTTCAAGAATATTGAACCAGGGGGTCTAATTCTATGGGCCCCCAAACAGGTTGCCCCTATTCCCTCCATTGTTCTCTATGGTGGGGAACAGGGACAGCAATGCTGCTGCAGAGGCGGGTGGGAGAATCTTCCATACAAGACTGCCGAGGGAAATGCATCCAACCATGCTCTAGGGAAGGCCCATTGGCATCTCTCATTTATAATATCCGAAAGATATGGGGATATAGTGTAGGCTCAATCCTTTTCTTCAGCTTTTATAATCTAAAGGAAATATTGCTTCGTCATCTCCTTTCCCTGCCCCACGACAGACACCCTGTGAGATAGGTGGGGCGGAGAGAGCTCTTTTGAGGACTGCTCTTTGGAGGACAGCTCTGAGAGAACTTGTGGCTGGCCCAAGGTCATACCAGCAGCTGCATGTGGAGGAGTGGGGAATCAAACCTGGTTCTTCCAGACTGGAGTCTGTGCTTCTAACCACTACACCAAACTGGCCCTCAGTGGACCTCAATGGACATAATGCTATAGCGTCCACCCCCCAAAGCAGCCATTTCCTCCAAGGCAACAGATCTCTGTCATCTAGGGACCACTTGTAATTCCGGGAGGTCTCCGGGACCCACCTGGAGGTTGGCAACCTTGGAAAAGGAGTCAGGAAGAACCTTGCCCCACGATCCTTTGCAACGCTGTCTGTCTTGTTGAGGTCCACCTCTCACTTGCTCAGGGGTGGCTCTTGGAGAAAGGCCTCCTTAAACTCAATAGGGGCAGATTGCAAGGAAGGGAGTGGCGTCTTGCTACCAGGTCACAGCTGTTCCTTCGAAGCTGTATTTGGTCATATTATGCTTCCTTAAAGGGGGCGTGGAGCCTGGGAAATGGACTTAATCCTTCCCTAACAGATGGCTGTATTTGGAGATACCGTAAAAGCCAGAAAACCAGCATTGTGTATTTAAGTCTTATCGGCCAAGGGAGGAGAGGGAGGAGGGGGAGCGAAAGAGCTGTAGTCCTAGCCAAAATTTCTCGATGGAAGCGGTGGGATCCAACTTTCCAACCTTGATTGCTTTAAAAAAAAGAAAAAGAAAAGCAATATTAGCCCTTGTAAAAATTGTTAGGAAACATATCCAAAAGTCGATTTGCAGTTGACAAACAAATCAGAAAATGGGTTTTGAGTTTCCAGGCATTTCACCTGGTGTTAGGGTAGAAGAAGAAGAAGAGGAGGAGGAGGAGGAGGAGATTGGATTTATACCCCGCCCTTCACTTGGAGTCTCAGAGCGGCTGACAAACTCCTTTCTCTTCCCCTCCCCAGGCAATTCTTCTTTGTACGGAGAGTGGTCAAAATGTGGAATTTGCTGCCAGAAGATGTAGTGATGGACACAGGAACAGACAGCTTGAAAAGGGGATGATAGAGATTCATGGAGGATAAATCTATCAACGGCTGCTAGCCTTGGAGACTAAGAGGAACCTCCACATTCAGAAGCGCTAATCCTCTGAGTCCCAGAGCCAGAAGGCAAAATCAGGGGAAGGCCTCAGCCTCTCTGCCCTGTTGTTGGCCCTTCAGAGGAACTGGTTGGCCCCTGTGTGAGACAGGATGCAGGACTTGATGGACCACTGGTCTGACCCAGCAGGGCTCTTCTGATGTTCTTATGAAGACCTCCGTTTCTCTGCCCTGTTGCTGACCTTCCAGAGGAACTAGTTGGCCACTGTGTGAGAAAGGACCCAGGACTAGATGGACCACTGGTATGATCCAGCAGGGGTCTTCTGATGTTCTTATGAAGGCCTCAGCCTCTGTGCCCTGTTGCTGGCCATCCAGAGGAACTGGTTGGCTACTGTGTGAGACAGGAGGCTGGACTTGATGACTATTGGTCTGATCCAGCAGGGCTCTTATTATGTTCTTATGAAGGCCTCGGGCTCTAACCCCAGTTCTTATCCCTCTAGAGTAACTGGTTGGCCACTGTGGGAGACAGGATGCTGGACTAGATGGACCACTGGTCTGATCCAGCAGGGCTCCTCTTATGTTCTTATGAAGGCTTCAGCCTCTATGCCCTGTTGTTGGCCCTCCAGAGGAACTGGTTGGCCACTGTGAGACAGAAAGCTGGACTTGATGACTATTGGTCTGATCCAGTAGGGCTCTTATGTTCTTATGAAGGCCTCGGCCTGTAAGCCCAGTTGTTATCCCCCTAGAGGAACTGGTTGGTCACTGTGTAAGACAGGATGCTGGACTGGATGGACCCCTGGTCTGATCCAGCAGGGCTCTTCTTGTGTTCTTATGAAGGCCTCGGCTTCTCTGCCCTGTTGTTGGCCCTCCAGAGGACCTGGTTGGCCACTGAGTGAGACAAGATGCTGGACTCGATGAACCCCCGGTCTGATCCAGCAGGGCTCTTCTTATGTTCTTAACAGAACTCCATGCCTCAAAGATTCGGCGGCTGTGTTTCGCTGCCCCGTTGCGCAGGTGTAAAAGATGCAAGCCAGTTCGGGAAACCGGCTTCGGGTTTCGGCGCGCCAGAATAAAGACGCACATTGAGGAAGCTGGAGAGACCCACCGACGTCCCCTCAGGACCCGACTCCCCAAATGGATGAAGTCTGAAAAATCCAAAAATAGCTTTCACAGATGCATGAGTCGAGTCCTGGACTCTGGTGAGTCATGCGTAACGTTCCACGGGGGGGGGCGGGGGAGAGAAAGAATCCCTCTAATGTAAACGCCAGTCTTGAGCTCTGTTCCTTCGCATAGGTGGCTTCCATCATCCTCGACAGAAAAAAAAGGAAAAGTCGATAGGCCGGTGCCAAAATAAACGGCCTATTGAATAATCCGGCCTCGAGCAGGAAGCAGGAACTCTGACCTTCGGCAGTGTCCTTATTGCCGATCCATGGCTGTAATTCCCCGTCATTTAACGGGAGCTTTAGTTTGAAAAAGAAAAAAACAGAAGGGGAAAAAAAATAGATTTCGCCTTTATTACTTTCATTCATCATCATTAACTCGTGCCATGTGGCGTAGAGGAAGGAATGACATATTTCTGCAATTAGATTCAGTATTTTTGCATGAAAAAAAAACCCCGAGCTGTTACGGCGAATGCGGCTTTTCGGGACTGGGGGGTAAGCCGAAAAGGAAGCAGGGGCCGTGATATGGGCGATGGGAAAGAAGTCTATTAAAATCTATATTTTAAGAACGAAGCTTCTTTTTTTTATTTAAGTTGTGGCAAGATAGAGACTTATCGGCTATAACTACTGTGCGTTTGGTTTGCCCTGGGGGATGCTTACTCTATCTGTCTCCGGAGGCAAATTTTGCACATGAATTTTGAAGCGGTTCTTGCATCAGCCAGGGGGGAGTTAAAAAGCATATGGGAAGCCTATGCTGGCAAAAATGCTCCTTTACATGACAAGATCTAAGCCTTGGTCCATCGAAACCAGTATTGTCAGGAAGGATGATGAAGAAGAAGAGATTGGATTTGTACCCCGCCCTTCACTGCCCAAAGGCGTCTCAGAGCGGCTTACAAACTCCTTTCCCTTCCCCTCCCCACAACAGACACTCTTATGAGGTAGGTGGGGCTGAGAGAACTTCTGACAGAAACTGTCCTTGAGAGAACAGCTGTGCCAGAGCTTGTGACTGACCCAAGGTCACATCAGCAGGTACAAGTGGGGGAGTGGGGAATCAAACCCGGTTCTCCCAGATAAGAGTCCGCGCACTTAACCACTACACCAACTGGATGTTGACAAGCTTGAGTGTGTCCAGAGGAGGGCAACCAGGATGATGAGAGGGTTGGAATCCAAGTCTTACGAGGAAAGGCTGAAAGAGTTGGGTATGTTTAGCCTGGGAAAGAGAAGGCGTAGAGGGGACATGATTGCAGTCTTCAAGTATTTGAAGGGCTGTCATGTAAAAGATGGAGCAGATCTATTCTCTCTTGCTCCAGATTGCAAGACTAGATTGAATGGGTGGAAATGGTGGTCATGTGATAAAGCGAAAACATATTGGTCTAATATACATTGTGTGATGCAGAAAATATTAAAAATCCCAATTGAGAGAAAGCCAGAACTTCTTCTCCTCGGTTTGACAATGGAAAAAATTCCACAAGAAAAAAGGACACTGTTATGGTACATGATTACGTCGGCGAGAATGGCCTTTGCTCAGCAATGGAAAATGGAGAAGGTGCCAGATATACATGACTGGTTGAGAAAACTGCTATTTTTAGTGGAAATGGACAAAATGACAAAGAAGTTAAATGGACAAATGGCAGAACAGTATACAAAAGATTGGGAAGAATTGAAACTGTATCTAGAAACTGAATATAGAATGAAGGGGAAAATATATAACTTGGATACGTATGGATATTGAACGAGAAGTGAAATGAATTTGGAATTGTATTATACTGTTATTTGAGAATATGTTGCAATGGTAGAGGTTTTATATAATGTGTTACCTGGTTTGTCAATGCATATAAGTTTAAATTTGATTACCGTCTAACATATATTTTTGTTTGTTATTAGCAGTGTTGGAAGCCTATTAGGGGGGTGGGGGGAAGGGTTGGGAACTTTTTTTCTCCGAAATTGTATTGGTACCGTTATTGAAAATGTTGATTGTTTTTCCAATAAAAAATTTTGTTTATCAAAAAAGAATGGATGGAAATGACAAGGGAGTCGTTACCGGTTAGATATCAGGAGAAACTTCCTAAGTGTAAGAGTGGTTGAGCAGTGGAACAGACTGCCTCGGGAGGTGGTGGATGCTCCTTCCCTGGACGTTTTCAAGCGGAGGCTGGACGACCATCTTTTAGGTATGTTGTAGGTATGTAGGGCTGTCTTTCAGCTATGCTCCTGCAGAGTGCAGGGGGTTGGACTAGATGACCTGCAAGGTCCCTTCCAACTCTAACATTCTATGATTCTAAGACTGGCAGCAGCTCTTCAGGGTCTCAGGTCGAGGTCTTTCACATCACCTCTTACCTGGTTCTTTAACTGGAGATGACGGGGATTGAACCTGGGACCACCTCCATGGCCCCTCTCACACCCTGAGACCCTGGAGAGCTGCTACCAGTCTGAGTTGATCCTGCTAACTTTGATGGATGAAGGGTCTGATTCAGTATAAGGCAGCTTCATGTGCTCATGTGAGGCTGCGGTCTTTCACATCACCTTTCCAGCTGGTGACGGTGGGGATTGAACCTGGGGCCTTCTGCATGCCGAGCAGATGCTCTACCACTGAGTTCACAGCTCTCTCTGATGGAAATGTCTCTTCAGAAAGAACTACTCGAGTTGGAAGATGGTTGGATCCGCCCTGGCATCATTAACACAGACGATCCAGCAGGGAAGAAGCGTTTGTCATATAAAGGAGCATGCTTTTGTGGGAGGCACTGTGGCTCCATGGTAGAGCATCTGCTTGGCATGCGGAAGGCCCCAGGTCCAGGCCTTGGTGTCTCTACTTAAAAGGACCAGGCAGGAGGTTCATGTGAAAGACTCCTCACCCCGACACCCTGGAGAGCCACTGCCAGTCTGGAGTAGACAATACTGACTTTGACGGACCAAGGATCTGATTTGGTATAAGGCAGCTTCATAGAATCAGAGTTGGAAGGGACCTCCCGGGTCATCTAGTCTAGCACAATGCAGGAGATTCACCAATCCACCCCCCCATGACCCTTGCTGTATGTCGCGAAGAGGGCAACCCCTCCTCCCGGATCTCCATTGCTTCCTGACCCACAAAGTGGCGATCAGCATTTCCCGGGGCATGTAAGAAAGGGCCACAAGATCTAAGCACCGAGGCAACCCTTCCTGCCCTCCCTCTCATGATCTGCCCAAGTTCACAGGATCCGCATCGCTTTTTTTTTTTAATAAGTTTATTTATCAGTTTTTCGTTACAAATAAAAAAGAAAAAGGTATACATAGTACATAGAAATCACTTTTGGGAGTTGACATTAGACATTTCTCTCAGTCCATTTATTAACTTTATACCATCTTTTTTGGAACACATTCTCATCCTTCCCTGACAATGTCATATTTAATTTGTCCATTTCCACTATTTCAAAAATTTTCATAATTAACTCTTCTCTGCTGGGTAATATGTCAGTTTTCCAACATTTTGCGACGAGGATTCTGGATACAGTAAGGATATATAGTATAGTACATAAATCGTCATGTTTAATTCCATCTGGTATTATGCTAAGCAAATAGGTTTCTGGTACAAATTGTAGATCTACGTCAGTAATCTCTACTATTAGCTGTTTGATGTTTTTCCAAAATTTACTAATCTTCTCGCACTGCCACCAGATATGGTAGAATGTTCCCACATTATTTTTACACCTCCAAAAATTTCTGGGAACATCCTTATAACATTTAGAGAGCTTATCAGGTGTCCAGTGCCACCTGTAGAACATTTTAAATATATTTTCCTTATACGATGTAGCTCTTAATAGTTTAACAGATTTCTAAGTTTTTGACCAGTCATCTGTAGTTAAATTATGTCCTATATCTTGCATCCAAGTTACCATACATGGTTTTACGCATACATGTAGCATCTGCATTGCTGTCAGAATTGAAAACCTCCCAAGAAGGAGAGCCCACCACCTCCCAAGGAAGCCTGTTCCACTGAAGAACCACTCTGACTGTCAGGAAGTTCTTCCTCATGTTTAGCCGGAAACTCTTCTGATCTAATTTCAACCCGTTGGTTCTGGTCCGGCCTTCTGGGGCAACAGAAGACAACTCCGCACCCATCCTCTATATGACCTTCACATGTCCTTAGGCTGAAGGAAGGCTTCAGGCCTTGTTCGGTGGTGCGTAGGACAGAGATAGCATCCACCCCACTCAGGTCGAATCTGCATTTGCATTTTTAAATCGGTTTCGTGCTGCTGTGATGCTGTCTTTCTTGATGATTGACGGCGTCCACAGCAGCACGAAACTGATTTAAAAATGCAAATGCAGATTCGACCTCAGTCAGTGCCAACCCCCTTTTGTTGTAGGTGGGTTGCTTTCTGAACACAGTCAATCTGTTGGGATCGGACATTCATACCCTTCCTACCCCCTCAGGTGATTCTATCTCACGATCAAAGTTGGGGCACGTTGCTTGGGATCTCAGGAGGATTAGAACTCCAAACTGCCCTCCTCCCTCATCGCAAGCTCAGGGGATTTATGTACACATGAAGCTGCCTGATACTGGCAGCAGCTCTCCAGGAGGTCAGTATTGTCTACTCGGACTGGCAGTGGCTCTCCGGGGTCGCAGGCAGAGGTCTTTCGCATCACCTACTGCCTGGTCCTTTTAACTGGAGATGCCGGGGATTGAACCTGGGACCTTCTGTATGAAAAGCAGAGGCTCTTTCTCTGAGCCACGGCCCCTCCCCAATGTTCTCCTTGTCCTAAAATATCAGCAGCCCAATGCTATAGTGTTGGCAGTGGTATGTGGGCTAGATGACCACAAAACTCCTCATCTAGTCCCAAACCTGAGAAATATATTACAGGACAAAAGTATTTTGACTTCCCTCACCCTATTATGCATGGGTAGGGTTGTCAGACCCCACTACTGGAGGCCTGGTTCCCCTGCTGCCAGGCCCTGCCCTCCAGTCGCCCATCAGCTGGCCAGTGGGGGGACACACCAGTAGAAAGAAGAAGGCCTAGGCTGTGACTCCAGCATGACACAGGAAGTGATGTCATTGTGTCAGTGACGTCCAGGTGACGTTCTTGTATTTGGGCAAAAACTCTACGATAAAAGCCGGTTTTACCATATAGAGTTTTTTCCCAACTACAAGAACGTCACCTGGACGTCACTGACATGATGACATCACTTCCTGTGTGTCACTGGAGCCATGGCCTAGGCCTTCCTCTTTCTTACTTGAAAGTCCCCCCTATCCTCGTAGGTATGTATGTACAGGAGAATCTGAGGAGTAGAGATTTGGGATGCCTGCCTCAAAGTGCTTCCATTCTTTATTTCAGCCACTATTCTGGGACACTTTAAGGTCTAAGTGGTTCTACTCTCTTTGCGCCTTAAAAGAAGTCTTTTGGGAAACACCATCAAACCATGCTCTTTTTTTAAAAAAAATGTACATTTCCCTCCTGTAAATGGCTAATAACGCAGGAATTCCTATTTTTGAATAGCAAAATTGGGTGGTAACCGAAGGGTTAAACCTGCTGTCCCTACCCTGCATTGCCTTGAGGCCAATTGAGGCAGCATGATCCTGCAGCTGGTTCTGGACAGACTGAAAAGTGCAATCTTTGTCTGGTCCGATTGAGCCCTGGGGTCCAGCCACCACCATCTTCTCTTCTCCCTTGTGGCACATCAAAGTAACTGGCGAAAGCTTCATGCGGTATTTTGAGGGACATTAACGAACGTGAGGGCCATTAATGAACACTTCAGTGAACATGACCTCATGCTCTGTTTTTGGTTCTGCAGGACTACAAGTTCTGGGTTGGGAAATACCTGGAGATTGTGGGGGCAGAGCCTGAGAAGAGTGGGCTTTTGGGAGGGGAGGGGCCTCAAACAGGGTAGAATGCCCATAGAGCCCACCATCCAAAGTGGCCATTTTCTCCAGGCAAACTGACCTCTGTCACCTGGAGTTCAGATGTTATAGTGGTGATCTCCAGTATTGCCTGGAGGTGGGCAATACTAATGCTCTGCTTTCCTTGTGTTTGTCAGGCAGGGAATGCCAGGGCTGAGGAAGGAGCTCTTCAGGATGAAATGATTAATTTACTTCCAGAAGAAGAAGAGGAGGAGGAGGAGGAGGAAGAAGAAGAAGAGGAGGAGGAGGAGGAAGAAGAAGAAGAGGAGGAGGAGGAGGAGGAAGAAGAAGAGAAGGAGGAGGAGGAAGAAGAAGAAGAGGAGGAGGAGGAGGAGGAAGAGAAGAAGAAGAGAAGGAGGAGGAGGAAGAGAAGAAGAAGAAGAAGAGGAGGAGGAGGAAGAAGAGAAGAAGAAGAAGAGGAGGAGGAAGAGGAAGAGGAGGAGAGGAAGAAGAGGAGGAGGAGGAGGAGGAGGAGGAGCAGATTGGATTTATACCCTGCCCTTCACTACCCAAAGGAGTCTCAGAGCGGCTTACAAACTCCTTTCCCTTCCCCTCCCCACAACGGACGCCTTGTGAGGTAGATGGGGCTGAGGGAGCTCTTTCGAGGACTGCTCATGAGAGAACAGCTCTGAGAGAACTTGTGGCTGACCCAAAGTCACACCAGCAGCTGCATGCAGAGGAGTGGGGCATCAAACCCGCTTCTCCCAGATCTAGAGTCTGCGCTCCTAACCAAAACAGCAAACTGGCTTCAGTTGTATATGGTCCTCTCATAGCAACGTGCCACCTGGGTCACATCCTGCCCAGTTCATAGTCCTGCAGATGTTGCCGTGATTTTGGCCTCTTAATCACATTTCTGTTCCTCTTCTTGCGATGCTTCTTCTCTCCCCCTCCCCCGTTTCTTTCTTTCTTTCAGCTTGTTCAATTACATGTGCTCATTCGTCTCCCATTAGTTCCTGTTCAGTGGAGGATACTTTGCAGAGCTTTTTCTAAAGCTTTCGTGATATCCTTATCCACAGATTGGATTCTCACTGACAACAAAGGGTCCCGTCCCTTTTGCAATTCTCGGTATTCACTTTCTTTGAGACAAATTATTTGCAGAGTCTGTAGTAGAAGTATGACAAATTGGTTGGATCTCTCTCTCTCTCTCTCTCTCTGTATATACACACACACACACATATATATACATATTCAGTTTTTAGCATAAGGTAAAGGTTTCCCTGGCTCGAAAGCCAGTCAAATCCGACTCTAGGGGGCGGCGCTCATCTCCATTTCCGAGCCGAAGAGCCAGCACTGTCTGAAGACATTTCTGTGGTCATGTGACCGGCATGACTAAACACCAAAGCGCACAGAACGCTGTTACCTTCCCATCGCAGTGGTCCCTATTTATCCACTTGCAATTTCTTGCTTTCAAACTGCTCGGCTGGCAGGAGCTGGGGCCAGAGATGGGAGCTCACTCCGTCACACAGCACTCGGGTCTCGAACTGCTGAGCTACCGGCCTCCCGGTCTGCAGCTCGGCGTCTTAACCTCTGAGCCACCGCGGCAGCATAAGCCTGGCAATTTATCAGAAGCTGCCCAATTATTTCTTACATCATCGATATAATTCTCACCGTTTTATCTTTCCAGCTACCGTCCTCCTTTCTCCGAGTTTGCCAGCCCCTTGCTGTTTGTGACAAAATGACCCTTTTATCTAACTGAAGTTTCTTTTTCAAAAAAAACAAACTGCCATATACGAAGAAAACTTAATGAAGGACAGCGGCCAGATGACAGCTTTAAAAGGGGGTTAGATAGATTCAGGGAGGACAGGTCTTATCAGTGGCTACTAGCTGTGGTGATGGAAGGGAATACTACTGTCTTTGGCAGTATTCCAGGATAGCAAAACCTCAGTCATGTGTGCCTTGCCCCAGAAGAGGGGAGAGACTGTGGCTCAGTGGAAGAGCCTCTGCTCTGCATGCAGAAGGTCCAGGGTCCGGTCCTCAGCATCTCCAGTTGAAAGGACAAAGGCAGTATGTAATGTGAAAGACCTCAGCCTGAGACTCCGGAGAGCTGCTGCGCCAGTCCAGGTAGACAATACTGACTTTGATGGGGCTGAGAGAGCTCTCTCGAGGACTGCCCTTGAGAGAACTTGTGACTGACCCAAGGTCACACCAGCAGCTGCATGTGGAGGAGTGGGGAATCAGACCCGGTTCTCCCAGATCAGAGTCCGCGCTCCTAACCACGACACCAAACTGGTCTCCTGCGCCAAACTGGCTCACCAAAAAAAAAAAGAGGAGGTGTCCTCTAAAAGGAACACATCTGGTAACCATATTTCCGATGCTTTTTTACAGTCCGGGCAAAAAGGGAGATTTTTGAAATGACGACACTCGTTATCATTTATTCTAGAATTAGAACAGATTCTAGAATTAGAACAGACTCTTCCTTAAGAGTCAGGAAGTGTCGCTGGAGAACAAGGTCAAGATATTTCATACTATGGTATTCCCAGGGCTATTTTGGGCAGGAGCGCACAGGAACGGCGTTCCGGCTGGCTCCCGAGTTGGCCACACCCAGCAGGAACTCATTAGCATAACAGGCCACACCCAACAGCAGAAACTCATTAGGACTGGCTACATTAGGGGGTGTGTGGCCTAACATGCAAAGGAGTTCCTGCTACCAAAAAAAGCCCTGGGTTTTGACAACAACAAGGTCAACAGAATAAGAAGCAAAAGGTGGGTGTGGCTCATTTTATCATATGTGGTGGACTTGTGATAAAACAGCAGCTTATTGGACTGAGGTCCATAAGGAGAGACAGAAGATTTTGAAGTGTACATTGAAAAAAACAACCTGAGATGTTACTTTTAGGTCTCAGAATTGAAGAAGTGAATGTAACAAAGAGAACATTGTTATGGTATTTGATCACAACAGCAAGGATGATATATGCTCAGTTTTGGAAGCAAGATAAAATACCTGACAAATAGGACTGGATGCAGAAAATGCTGTTTATGGTAGAAATGGACAAACTGACAAAGAAGCTTAATGGTAAAGATGATGAAGAATTTTTGACGGAATTGAAAGACTTTAAAGACTACCTTGAAATGAATTGGGGTGTAAGAAATAAGTTGCTTTGCTTTGAGAATTATTAAATAGTAAGAGAGAGTAAGGAGTGATAATTGTTAAAATGTTACCTAGGGATTAGATTGAATTAGGAAGAAGTTTGTATTGAAGAATGAACAACTGATAAGATTTTTAATGTTATTGAATACGGAGTGAAAAAGATAACGGGGTGAAGCATTGCGGGAAGCCAAGAGGGAGGAGGGAAGGGGAATTTGTAAGGGATATACTAAAGATTGATATGTGATTGGAACATGTTATATATCCTATTAATAAAAAAATTATTAAAAAAGGTGGGTGTGGCTGGATGACCACACTTCTGGTAACATGGGTAGGTGTGGCCTAATATGCTAATGCGCTGTGCTGTCAGGGTGTGGCCTAATATGCTAATGAGTTTCTGCTGTTGGGTGTGGTCTGTTATGCTAATTTGTTCCTGCTGGGCTTTTTCTACAAAAAAAGCCCTGGGTATCCCCCATGACTATGAAGGCATGACCCAGACCTGGATAGGCCAAGCTAGGCCAATTCCATCAGATCTGGGAAGCTAAGCAGGGTCGGCCCTGGTTAGTATTTGGATGGGAGACTGCCGAGGGATAGCAGGATCGCTACACAGAGGCAGGCAATGGCAAACTACCTGTGAACGTCTCTTGCCTTGAAAACCCTACAGGGGTCGCCAGAAGTCATCGGAGCCTTTGACAGCAAACACAAAACAAACAATGAATGAACGTGAGTGTTGGGCAACGAAGAACGGCGACAGGAAGAGAATGGATTCATTGGAAACGTGGCACTGGATGCGAGTTTTACAGATACCATTGACTGCTAGAAAGACAAACAAGTGGGCTCTGTATCAAATCAAGCCTGAATTCTCCCTAGAAGCTCAGATGACTAGACTGGGGCTGTTGACCTTTGGTCACATCATGAGAAGACAAGGCTCGCTGGGAAGGGGAATAATGCCAGGAACAGATGAAAGGCAGTAGGAAAAGTGGAAGACCTGACTTGAGATGAATTGACTCAGTTTGCAAGACGTGAGCGAGGCTGTTAAAGAGAGGATCTTCTAGAGGTCATGAGTGTATTAGGTAAAGGCAAAGGTTCCCCTTGCTCGAAAGTCAATTGAATCCGACTCTAGGGATGCGGTGCTCATTTCCGTTCCCAAGCTGAAGCGCCAGCGCTGTCCAAAGACGTTTCCATGGTTCTGTGGCCGGCATGGCTAGACACCGAGGTGCACGGAACGCCGTTACCTTCCCACTGAAGCGGTACCTATTTATCTACTTGCCATTTCTTGCTTTTGAACTGCTAGGTTGGCAGGAGCTGGGACCAGGGACGGGAGCTCACTCCGTCTTGCAGCACTCGGGTCTCGAACTGTCAAACTGCCGAACTGCCGACCTTCCAGCCTGCTGTTCAGTGTCTTAACCACTTGAGCCACCACAGCTCCTATTGGTTATAATGCCTGGGTATAAAAACCTTACCTTGAACTCACCTTTACAACCATCATTGCAATTCACAGTCTATTCTTTATCACATCCAATTCGAAAGCAAGGAGGAGATGGCTTCAGCCCAAAGATATCAGCTTGGCACAATTGATGGCCAATTAGCACTCAGCCCCACAAAAGCTTCCTTTGCAGTCAGTTTGATGCATTAGCATAAAATCAGAAATGTGGGGAATTGACAAGGCACTTAAAAAAAAAAAAAACCCTTTTACGGCTAAAATTCCAGAAAGGGTATATCAGTTCTGCAATCATTTCAGACTCCTGCATGACAATTTCACGCGTCCCTTCCCGAGTCTTCTGATTAGGGTTATCATATTTTGAAAAGCAAAAAAAAGAAGATGTATTTCCCGACTGACTATTTCAAACAAGGGATCACAGTGACAAATTACACTTTAAATTCCCCTACTATTTAAGCTGTGATCGTTGCTACTAACTAGGAACATTCCTAACCTTCCGACCCCAAAATAGGACATTTTCATCATTTTTTTTAAAGAGCCCAGAAGAGGACAGACACCGTGAAGAAGAAGAGATTAGATTTATACCCCGCCCTTCACTCAGAGACTCAGTCTCCTTTCCCTTCCCCTCCCCACAACAGACACCCCATGAGGGAGGTGGGGCTGAGAGAGCTCTTTCGAGGACTGCCCTTGAGAGAACAGCTGTGAGAGAACTTGTGACTGACGCAAGGTCACACTGGCAGCTGCATGGGGAGGAGTGGGGAATCAAACCCGGTTCTTCCAGATTAGAGTCCACGCTCTGAACCACTACACCAAACTGGCTCTCCTTGAACATTAAATCAATAATCCTATGCCCAGTCAGTCATATTCAGCCAGAATCGGCAGTCCCTTCCTCCAAAATGCATTACTAATACTATTATTATTGGAGAGCCAGCATAATTGTAGGGGTTGAAGTTTCAGATTAGGAGCTGGGAGAACTGAGTTTGAATCCAAATTCGTACCGTGGAAGCTCATTGGGTGACCTTAGGCCAGTCACACACTCTCTCGGCCTAACTGACCACACAGGGTTGTGGTGAGGATAAAACGGAGGAGAGGGAAATGATGTAAGCCGCTTGGGGTCTCCCACTGGGGAGACAGTTGGGATGCTAATAAAGTAAAGAAATAAATACTAGGTAGCTGAGCGCTTGGAAGGCTATATGACTAGCACAAAACCCTCCACGGCGAAAAAGTTCAGAAATAATAAAGACTTTTTGCACATATGGTCCAGTGCCAAAAAGCCATGGCCTGATACATTCTTCATCCTATGATGCACACACAGCAAAAAAGAAGAAGAAGAAGAAGAGGAAGAAGAAGAAGAGGAGGAGATGGAGGAGGAGGAGGAGAAAGAAGAAGAAGAAGAGGAGGAGGAGGAGGAGGAGGGGAAAGAAGAGGAGGAGGAGAAAGAAGAAGAAGAGGAGGAGGAGGAGGAGAAAGAAGAAGAGGAGGAGGAGGAGGAGGAGAAAGAAGAAGAAGAGGAGGAGGAGAAAGAAGAAGAGGAGGAGGAGGAGGAGAAAGAAGAAGAGGAGGAGGAGGAGGAGGAGGAGGAGGGGAAAGAAGAGGAGAAGGAGGAGGAGAAAGAAGAAGAAGAAGAAGAGGAGGAGGAGGAGGGGAAAGAAGAGGAGGAGGAGAAAGAAGAAGAAGAGGAGGAGGAGGAGGAGGAGGAGAAAGAAGAAGAGGAGGAGGAGGAGGAGGAGAAAGAAGAAGAAGAGGAGGAGGGGAAAGAAGAAGAGGAGGAGGAGGAGGAGAAAGAAGAAGAAGAGGAGGAGGAGGAGGAGGAGATTGGATTTATACCTCACCCTTCACTTGGAGTCTCAGAACAAGTGGCTTACAAACTCCTTTCCCTTCCCCTGTGAGGTAGACGGGGCTGAGAAAGCTCTTTCCAGAACTGTCCATGAGAGAACAACTCTGACAGAATTATGGCTTTCCCAAGGTCATCCAGCATCTGTAAGGGGAGGAGTGGGGAATCAAACCCGGTTCTCCCAGATTAGAGTCCGCGCACTTAACCACTATTCCAAACTGGCTTACTGCAGGGTATCTGTAGAGTATCTGAGCAGTCAAGCTTTTAAGTCTGACTATGGATTCAGCGTCCTGCTGTACACACCATCCCCCCCCCCGTATATTCTGTGCTTTTATTCTGCAGCTATATCCAAAACACACAGTTCTTCTTAATCAGCGCAAAAGCACTCTCAGATGACCCAGGAGAATAGCGACAGAGTGCTGAAGTGTGTGTGTGTGTGTGTGTGAATCAATGCAGAACAGAAAAGAAAACCCGACGGACGTGCACATTGAAAGCCAAGGCTGTTTCTGCATCTGGCGTTCACTCCACATTCACTCCAGTTTGAAGGGGAAAGGGCAGCTCAAAACCGCATTCAAATACCCCGGGGCCAATGCCGTACTGACTGTAAAGTCACCCCTGAAAGGCCATGAAACAGCCATAAATCTATGCAGACAGTACCAGAAAACCGATGATCAAAGGAAGTGAAAGCGGCATGCAATGCAGAGGGGGATTTCTGTTCCAATGTGGGGTTCGTAAAACAGCGGAGGGAAAAGCCAACGCAGAATCAGCCAGAGAAGACCTGATGCACGGTGAACCTGAGAGAAAACACCCAGGCGTAACAGGCCTCTGTGATTCTAAACACCTGGTTACCGTCTTCAGAACGCCACAAAGACATCCACTTGAAGAAATGAAGGGAACTACAAAGGGCTTCGTCATGTCATACATGAAGGAAAGATTAAGCGAAAGAACAAAAGGATATGGGAAGGATACGCGGGGAATTACAACGGTGTCAAAAAGTGGGCGGCTCGGATGAACAGATAAAAGGGAGCTCAAACATTTAAATTAGACCTCTGAGAACATTGCTGGGGCTTTCTTTTTCTCTCACCCCCCCCCCATGCCCCAGAAGTTACAGTTAGAGCATCCTGGGTGCCAAAGTGAAAGTTAAATTATTATCTCCCATTCAGGACATGGTGTTGTTTTCAGGAATGATAATTATAGAGCTGATTTAACAGGGATTTTCTGAACCACGATGGATCCCCAGAAGGGCAATTTGGTGCGTAAGAGGCAATTATCACAGGACTTGGTGGAACAGGGCCTGTAAAACAGAGCTCTTCCACCAGGCTTTCGATTAGGGAGCCCCCCCCCCAATAACTGAGGCCCTGGCCCCAATACCAACACTAATATAAACATCGTTATCAACAGCCTGATATAATCCAGACTGTGAACTCAGATGACTACTTTGGATGCTGCTAATGCCCACCATCGTCTATGAGTTGCACTAACACTTTACGGTCTGTTTTTATAAGCAGGGTCTGTTTCACGAGGGGGCAGGGGGCAGTTTGGCACCCCTGCGGGCCCGGTGCCCTAGGCAAGTGCCTAGCTCACCTAGTGGGCAAGCCGGCCCTGCCCCCTTAATTATTTTAGCTGCCCTTCTCTGCAACTTTTCCAATACTGAGAGATCATGATGGGTAGCCCTGTTAGCCTGTCAGTAGCAGTAGAAAAGAGCAGGACTCCACTAGCAATTTAAGGGCTAACAAAATTTGTGGGAGGGTATGAGCTTTCATGAGTCACTGCCAATGTTATATCTTTTTTGTGGTGCAGTGACCAGAACTGTACATGGTATTCCAAATGAGTCCACATCATATATTTATACAGGGGCAAAACCATAGTGGCTGATTTGTTTTCACCCGCCAAGTGTTTTTTCAAAGTGGGCGGGGCTTTTGCCCAGCAAGACTTCTGATTGGCCATTGGGAATTTGATTGGCGGTCCAGTTTTGTTTTGTTTTTTACAAATGTTGCTCTGGCAGAAGGTACCCCCACAGGACAAAGGTCTTCACTGAAGGTAAGCTGCAGCAGCCATTTTGTGGCTGGCTCCGCCTACTGCAGCAGCCATTTTGTGGCAACTGTTTTGCGGCTGTGCCCACCATGCTGTGTCAGAATTCCAAAGGTGCCCATGGGCTCAACAAGGTTGGGCCATATGATTAATCACACTTCTAACACTAACAATGACTCAGAGAGAACAAAGTTAGATTCCAATGGCACCTTTAAGACCAACAAAGTTTGATTCAAGGTGTGATCTTTCATGTGCTCGCACCCTTCTTCAGATACATCGAAATGGAATTACATATCGTAGTTGTATATATAGGGCTGCGATCACACAGAAGGGGGAAAAGGTGGGCAGGAAGTGAGGCTGTTTGCCCCGGCTGCAATGACGCGTGTTTGCGCGATCGTACTTCCGGCCGCATGCCCCGCAGTTCCCAATACTACTAGGTTTTAGCCAGTAGCTTTTATCCACGCCCAGGGGTCTTTTCGGGGGAGCGCACCGGAGCGCAGCTCCGGGAGCTCAGGAGCCAAGCCCCGCCCCCAGCCGGCGACCCGGAGAGTCTTTCAGGCAGCCGAATGTCAATTTCAGCTCCATTATATCCTATGGGCCATTGAAGTCAATGGTGAAAACATAGGGTATATTCTAGGGGCTGGAGGGGAGGGAGTTTGAGGGAGAGGCTCGAAACTCACAGGATAGCTAATGGAGCCTCTCCCCAAGATACCCACCAAGTTTCAAGAACATTGGACCAGGGGGTCCAATTCTATAGGCCCCTAAACAGGTTGCCCCTATTCCCTCCATTGTTCTCTATGGTGGGAAAAAAATAACTTTTTTTCCCACCATAGAGAACAATGGAGGAAATGGGGCAACCTGTTTGGGGGCCCATAGAATTGGACCCCTGGTCCAATGTTCTTGAAACTTGGTGGGTATCTTGGGGAGAGGCTCCATCAGCTATACTGTGATCTTGGAGCCTCTCCCTCAAACCCCTCCCCTCCAGCCCCCAGAATATACCTTATGTTTTCACCATTGACTTCAATGGCCCATAGGGTATAATGGGGCTGAATTGCCACTGAATTTCTTTCATTCCCTCCTTTCCTTCTTTCTTTTTCCTCTTTCCCTCATTCTTCTCTTCTCTCTTTCTTTCTTTCCCACCTTCTTCTCTTCTCTTTTTCCTCCTTTCCCTGTTTCCCTCCTTCTTCCCTCTCTTTCCCTCTTTCCTTCCTTCTTTCCTTCTCTCCACTCTCTCTCTTTCCTTCCCTCTTTCCTCCTTCTGTGGCCCAACTCTCATGAGAAGGAGTTTAAACTTTAACCCCCTTCTCTCTTAGCTCCCCCACCCAGACCAGCTGGGGAAGGGAAGGGGAGGCTTTTGAAGATGCTCCCCCCCCTTGCTTCCCCCTTCTGACATCACTTCCGGTGATGTCAGGGGGCGTGGCATATGCTAATAGCCTAATAGCTCATTAGCATACCATATGCTAATGAGCTCCTGCAGCTGTTCTTCTACGAAAAGACCCCTGTCCACGCCCCTGCAGCACACAACGACGCCCCGCTGACGACTCAGGGACGCCAAACAGATGTGTCTGTCTGATCGCGTCCCTTTAATCCGTGGGGGATTCGCATGGTTGCTGTGGCTTCTGGTAAGCATAATCACACCCTAGGAGTGGTTTGTTAAGGTAGCATGCAAAAATAGTGTGGACACATTTTTTTTTAACAGATCAAAAGATAAAAAACAGATTTAAAAAACGTGGCCTCACTATTTTGCACGCTAATTTAACAAACCACTCCTATATGTGCAGCAATGATATATAATTCCACCTCAATGTATCTGAAGAGTGTGCATGCACACAAAAGCCTTGGATAACACGTTGTTGGTCTTAAAGGTGTCACTAGACTCACACTTCATTCTATTGCTTCAGACCAACATGGCTACCCCGCCTTGATCTAAATTGTATTTTCATTTCCAACTCCCTGTCTCAAGGCAAGCAACAAAAACCTGTAACGATTTACACATTTAAAAAATTGCATATATTAAAATACAATGATTAATGTTCAGGGAAAGCCATCTCACCATAGTTGCTGGATACATGCCCAAACCAAAATTCAGCTCTCTTAAAGAAGACCTCAATATGTTCATACTCTAGCAAATCTTTAATTGTCCGTTAATTTTAGCTCTCAAGGCCGAATTAGACATCGCAAAGGATGAGATGGGGAAACTCATGAGTACAATGGCATCATTTATTTATTTAATTTTATTTGCAAAATGCACGTCCCGCCATTCTGCCCTCAAAGTGGCCAGCACTGCAGCTAACGACTGAAAACATACATGATAAAAATCACATTTTAAAACCATTAAAATCAACCCCTCCTGACACACATCATTAAAATAGATTCAAAACAGAGTTAAAATATGTACAAACACATAGGCTGAGTCCAGACTGGCAGTTTGCACCCCTATAGCCACGTTTCAGCCACGTTTTACAGGCAGATTAAAGGGGGCGTTCACACAGGCACATCTGCCTGGCGTTCCCCACCCGTAGTCAACCCGTGCTGTTCCGTTTTGCTCCCGCGTTTCGAAGATACTTGGTAAAAGTGGTAGCAAATCCCTGAGAGCCCATTTATCCCGCTTCATTCCACTTCCGGGGAGTGTGAACGCCAAGGGATCACTAAGGGAACACCAAATGAAACAAAAAAATTCTCCAGCTGCTAGCAGAAGTTAGGAAGAAGTCTCTCCTTGGGGAGAGACTTCCAGCGCTTTGGTGACATGACTGAGAAAATGTCACCTGCCTAACGTCACAATCATGACATCATGTCACATGTCTTCCCTTGCTAGATATTACCAGAGGAGAAGACACAGACTTGATATCTTCAGCAACCATTTTCATATCTGTTGGATTTTGTAACTCTGCATGCAAGAAGATCTGGGAGGGAAAGGGCTAAGAGAATTCTCTCATTTGGGTATACTTGGGAGTTGACCCTACCCTCTCATCGGTTAGATTTTGAGCCCCTTTGGCCATTCTTTGCCGTCTGTGTCATCTTATATGGGACTTCCCTTGTTCTTCTGTTTTTTACCCGGGCTTGGAGCTGTGGCAACTTAACCTTTTTGAGATTAATCTGTTCACAATAAATTAAATGCCCCTACATGAATATGTTATGTAAGATGTACTTCTATTTTTGTAAGTAAAATTTCTTTCGCTTGTTACCATTGGTATCAGATCACCTTTGTCATTTGTCTGAACAGCATTTTCTCCATAAGCAAGGAAATGTGGAGGATTGGGTATACTGTGTAAAGCTTTTGTGCTTCCAAGGCAAATTATATATATATATTTTTACATTTAACCCCAAAATAGCTACTTCATCCAGAAGTAGATATCTCTGTTGTACAATGATGTATGACTTTAAACCTACCAACATTTTGTGATTGGGTCTGCCCCTCCACATGTGGCAGTTATTTACCCATGTGACAGACTTTTTGTGACTGGCCTGCACCTCCCTCATGGAAGCCATTTTGTGCCCCCTCTCAAAATCCCATCAGCGCTCACAAGCTAAACAATGTTTGGAATCCTGATTCAATTGGCCAATGTCCATTTCATTTTATGTATACAATTTATGTCTTAGCTCAAGAGTTGCCAAGCTTTTTGAAATAAATATGAAAAGAACATCAAATAGAAATATATAAAAAGAAAACAGCTGTACCACAGTGTTTGTGATTACAATTACATAAGGGGAAAAGAAGGAAAAGGAAATAAAGAAAAAGATACTTTAAACGCATTCCAGTTATCCGTGAACGGTATATAATGAGGGAAAGGAAAAGATCCACGATTGTGATGAATTAGAATTGATCCCTTACCGAATGTCAAATCATATTAATTAAATGGTGATATCGTAACATAAGTCATAAACTACTCTATGGCTGAGTTCAGACTGGCAATTTGCCCCGGCAGAGTTCTGTTTCAGCGATGCTTCAAAACCGCATTAAAGGGGGCGTTCACACAGGCACATCTGCCTGGCGTTCCCCACCCGTAGGCAACCCGGGCTGTTCCGCTTTCTTCCCGCGCTTAATAGATACCTCATAAAAGCGGTAGCAAATCCATGAAGCACGCGTGTGTCCTACATTTGTCCGTTTCCTGGAAGTCTCAACACTCCGCCGATAAGCCGGGAGCAACCCGCGTTGGGCAGAAGGCAGCAGTGGTATGATTGGCCGTGCTGCGCTCTACTGCCCAATGCGGTGCCGGTCCTGTGGGATCCTCCCCCAATCAGCAAAATGCAGCAGGGCAGCAATCTGAATGCTCCAGCCTGGGCTTTTTTGCTGCGACGGGCCCCCGGAGTAAATTGCCAGTCTGAACTCAGCCTGTATAATGCCCAATAAACACTTTAATTTTTTTTTAAAAAAAATATCTTAAAATAAAGTCATACAACATGGAATAATATAATTGTTATATGTTGTTGTTGTTGTTGTTCAATCGCACTCTTCACAACCTCATGGACCACATCATGCCAGGCCCTCCTGTCTTCCTCCGTCCTCCGGCGTTTGCTCAATTTCACGTTCGTTGCATCGATAACACTGTCTGACCATCTCATCCTTTGCCATCCCCTTCTTCTTTGACCTTCAATCTTTCCCAGCATCAGGGTCTTCTTCTCCAGTGAATGCTCCCTTCGCATTGGGTGGCCAAAGTATTTGAGCTTCAGCTTCAGTCTCTGGCCTTCCAGGGAACGGTCAGGGTTGATTTCCTTTAGGATCGACTGATTTGATCTCCTTGCAGTCCAAGGAATATAGTGAATATTAAATAAACCCTCCTCTTTTCACACTTTCACACTTTTTCAAGCACTTCAGGCATTAGAATTCATATATAGCGTTTCACTCTCTTCTATCTTCCTTCCCAGTTATTATGTAAAATATGAACAGTAAGCTTTCCGTTTATCCTGGAATTCTTTGATCGTCCTTTTATCTACATAACTTGTTAGTTTTACCTTTAATTTGTCTTTCCAATCTTTTCAGTCTGGGCTCTCTTCTGCTTTCCATCTTGTTGCAAATGTAACTCTGGCTGCTGTTATCATGTATCTAAATAATTCTTCTGAGATTTTTTCAACAGTCTCAGGTGAAGTATCCAACAACATATTCTGAGCTTTCATAGTAAATTTGACTTTTAGAATTTTCTGTATTTCTTTCCAATATTTCTTTCTTTGTGCATGTTCACCACATATGGTGAAAAGTGCCATCTTCCTCTTTGCATTTCCAATGAATCCTTATATAGTCCTTGTCCATCTTCTCAGTATCTTTTGGGCTGATGTACCATCGATAAAACATCGTATACCAGCTTTCTCTCTGTGCTTGACCAGCTGTGAATTTTATATCTTTTGTCCCTAGAGTTTCCCAACGTTGAAAAGATATTTCTTCCTCAAAGTTCCATCCATCTTATCATATATGCCATTAGTTGTTCTGTCTCTGTATCATACTGAAGTGGTAGCTTATAGATTCATCCTAATAAATGGACTTTTTCTTGTGTAATCACCTTTCCAAGTTCAGACGTTTCCCTTACTGCACCTCTTTCTGTGTGTACATTCTTCTTATGTCTTGAGATTAATTGAAAATATAATAGTCATTGTGCTCTCCCCCCCCCTTTTATCTTTTGCCAAGACCTGATTTCTCCTTGAGGGTTTATCATATCTCCATATATTATAAAGTCATTATTTTTTTCTCACATGTTTATCATGATCTGTGATATGCATCTATGAGTGACATTAAAGGGGATATTGGAGGACTAATTCTTCTTCGTATAGTCTCCCAAATTCCAAATAAGCCATCTCTGATTACACGGCTTCTCTTTTGTGTTATATTTTTTCAGATTGATTTTTTTTTATTCCACAGGTAGCTATGCAATCCTGTGTATAAGAGCCAGTTTGGTGTAGTGGTTAACTGTGCAGACTCTAATCTAGGAGAACCGGGTTTGATGCCCCACTTGTCCACTTGCAGCTGCTGGATGACCTTGGGCAAGCCATAGTTCTGTCAGAGCTGTTCTCTTGAGAACAGTTCTGGAAAGAACTCTCTCACCCCCACCTACCTCACAGGGTGTCTGTTGTGGGGAGGGGAAGGGGAAGGAGTTTGTAAACTGCTCTGAGACTCTGAGTGAAGGGCGGGGAATAAATCCAATCTCCTCCTCCTCCTCCACTACTACTACTACTACTACTACTACTTCTTCTTCTTCTTCTTCTTCTTCTTCTTCTTCTTCTTCTTCTTCTTCATCATGAGCCAGTTTGGTGTAGTGGTTAAGTGTGTGGACTGTAATCTGGGAGAACTGGGTTTCATTCCCCACTCCTCCACTTGCACCTGCTGGATGACCATGGGCAAGCCATGGTTCTGGCACAGCTGTTCTTGAAAAAGAGCAGTTTCTGTCAGCACTCTCTCAGCTCCACCTACCTCACAGGGTGTCTGTTGTGGGGAGGGGAAGGGAAAGGAGATTGTGAGCCACTCTGAGCCTTCAGGGAGGGCAGGATATAAATAATAATAAAAAGGTGGGGTATAAATCCAATCTCTTCTTCTTCATCATCATCACCAACCTTTTTTGGCCTACAGGCAGATTTAAAATTCTGACACGGCCCGGTGGGCACAGCAACAAAATGGCTGCCACAAAATAGCTGCCACAGGAGGCAGAGCCAGCTGAAAAATGTATGCCAGGGCTGAATTTCAGTCACACAGTGCAGATCCTTGTCCTCTGGCAGTGTCTGCTGCCAAAGCAGCATTTTTTTAAAAAAAATCTGCACAGCCAATCAAATCTTCAGTAGTCAATGCAAAGCCTTGCTGGAAAGCCAGTTTGGTGTAGTGGTTAGGAGTGTGGACTCTAATCCAGGAGAACTGGGTTTGATTCCCCACTCCTCTGCAAGCAGCTGCTGGTTTGACCTTGGGTCAGTCACAAGTTCTGTCAGAGCTGTTCTCTCACAAGCAGTTTTCAAAAGAGCTCTCTCAGCCCCACCTACCCCACAGGGTATCTGTTGTGGAGAGGAGAAGGGAAAAGAAGAAGAAGAAGAAGAGATTGGATTTCTACCCCGCCTTTCACTACCCAAAGGAGTCTCAGAGCAAACTCCTTCCCCTTCCCCTCCCCACACCAGACACCCTGTGAGGTAGGCGGGGCTGAGAGAGCTCTTTCCAGAACTGTCCTTGAGAGAACAGCTCTGACAGAACTTATGACTGACCCAAGGTCACATCAACAGGTGCAAGTGGAGGAGTGGGGAATCAAACCCGGTTCTCCCAGATCAGAGTCTGAGCACTTAACCACTATATCAAAATAGAAGCTCATGGTGAATGAACTGTGCCTCCTACCATTTCTGTCATTTTTTTCTACTGAGGTACTTTTGTATCGAAAACCAATTATTTCCCAAAACAAGCTCACTAGGGTCACCGTCTCCTCCTCCTCCTCACATGACTAGCCTTGGAAGGCTGTATAGATACTCAACAAAGGGAAGGCCAATGGGATTTTTGGCTGGTACCCTAGAATAATCCTTGTTATCCTTCCCCCCCCCTCCACTGACTTCCCAAGTGTCGCTTAAAAAAAATCAACAACCCCACACCATGATTAGTTTGCCCCATTGTTCATTGTTTGCCTGTATACTGAACACACAGGATTTTTAATTGACTATCTGAAATGAATTACTGGCAGCGATTTGGCTACATTATATTCAGTCCTGTAATCAAACAAATTTGGCTGTCAAACAAAAAAAAGAAAAAGAAAAAAGAAAAAGATCAATGTTATTGTTAATTGTCCCGCCTGATGAATTAAACAGAGTATTATTCACCCCCTTCTAATTAAACTATCAAGGAAAACATACATAGTCCTTTCAAGACCGGCCCCCGCTCTTCCATTCACAGCTGTTGGCAAACACTGTACATTTGATTTGTGATTAAGATACAAAGAAGGAACAATTATAGTCAGATTAATTAAACAAACAAAAAAGGGATCTGGAGACCAAGGGTGAAGGGAAAAACGGGGAGGGGGGGAGAAGAGGGCATTACGTTCAAGTTGCCTGAGAAAAATAATAGAATTTCTTACATGTGCCAGTGCCTTGTTGGATTTTTTTTTCTAAAAAGTGAAACAGTTTTAGAGACGCCCAAAGCAACGTTAAAATGGGACCCTTCAGGCAAGTGCAAACGATCAACTTTGTTTTGGGTTCCTTTTTTTTTTTTTTTTTTGCAGCTGAGCGCAGATTCCAGCGTGGGTAGCAAACCAGGAACAAACACAATTAAATTTTAGTACCGGACCATTCTTTTTTTTTTATGGGTTAAACCCCTTTCCTTTTTTTCTGAATCCGTTTTTATAGGGAGATTTTTTGAGTTTTGGAACGAACAGATGCCAGGTCATTGGGAGGAAATGTTTAACATATATTTAAAAGTTTGCTTGTGAGGTAACCAAAGGAAAATGCGAAATCCTAACTCAACTCTCCTCCTCTTCCAATATGTTGGCTGTTTCAGGAGGCATGCATGCCCCGTATCCAAAGAAGAAGATTTATTTTTGCAACTTGAGGAAATCGCTGATGGAATTAGCCAGGTCCCTCCTGACAATCAGTGAGGGATGGGGTGTGGGGGGAATTATTAATAGAAAGAAGAAGGCCTAGGCCATGTTGCCAGCACCACACAGGAAGTGATGTCATCATGCCAGTGACTGCTGGGTAATGCTCTGGTATTTGGGCAAAAACTCTATGGTAAAACATCTCCCATAGAGTTTTTGCTCAAATACCAGAGTGCTGCCCGGAAGTCGCCAGTGGGATGACATCACTTCCTGTGCAAAACCAGCAACATGGCCTGGGCCTTCTTTCTACTGGTAATTCCCCCTGCCAGCCATCCCATCGGCAGCTGGAAGGCAGGGCTAGATAGCAAAGGACCTCCACTGGGGGGGAGGGTGCCTGGCAACCTTAGATGGAATAGCTGAGGACCACATTTGATATTTCTATGTCTTGACCAGCTGCAGAGAGAGAGAGAAGGCAAAGGAGGAGGAGGAGCAGGAGGAAGAGGAGGAGGAGGAGAAGAAGAAGAAGAAAGAAGAGATTGGATTTATACCCCACGCTTCACTATCTAAAGGAGTCTCAGAGCGGCTTACAATCTCCTTTCCCTTCTTCTCCCCCCAGCAGACACCCTGTGAGGTAGGTGGGGCTGAGAGAGCTCTTTTGAGAACTGCTCCTGAAAGAGGAGGTCTGAGAGAACTTGTAACTGACCCAAGGTCACACCAGCAGCTGCATATGGAGGAGTGGGGAGTCAAACCTGGTTCTCCCAGATTAGAGTCCGTGCTCCTACCCACTACACCAGGGGTGGTCGAACTTGCTCACCATACGAGCCACATAAAATAAGCATCAGATGTGTGAGATCCGCAAGACATGGACAAATATTATACACAGGTGTTTATTTAAAAATATGCACATCTCCTTTTTATTAACATCAAACGAGACTGCCAAAAATAATAAAAAGGGGTAAAAGCAGATATTGATAACAATATTTATTTGTTTGCTAATAATATTTATTTGTCTGAGAGAGAGAGAAAGAGAGAGAGAGGTGGAAAGAAAGAGAGAGGTGGAAAGAAAGAGAGAGGTGGAAAGAAAGAGAGAGAAGAAAGAGAGAGAAGAAAGAAAGAAAGAAAGAAAGAAAGAAAGAAAGAAAGAAAGAAAGAAAGAAAGAAAGAAAGAAAGAAAGAAAGAAAGAAAGGAAGGAAGGAAGGAAGGAAGGAAGGAAGGAAGGAAGGAAGGAAGGAAGGAAGGAAGGAAGGAAGGAAAGAAAGAAAGAAAGAAAGAAAGAAAGAAAGAAAGAAAGAAAGAAAGAAAGAAAGAAAGAAAGAAAGAAGGAAAGAAGGAAAGAAGGAAAGAAGGAAAGAAGGAAAGAAAGAAGGAAGGAAGGAAGGAAGGAAGGAAGGAAAGAAAGAAAGAAAGAAAGAAAGAAAGAAAGAAAGAAAGAAAGAAAGAAAGAAAGAAAGAAAGAAAGAAAGAAAGAAAGAAAGAAAAGGGAAGAAAGAAAGAAGGAAGGAAAGAAGGAAAGAAGGAAAGAAAGAAGGAAAGAAAGAAGGAAAGAAAGAAAGTAGATGGAAGGGAGGGAGGGAGAGCATGTCTCCCCTTCGCTTCCCCAGCCGCCCTGCCGGGAGCCGCACAATATATGTGAAAGAGCTGCATGTGGCTCCCTAGCCACAGTCTGGCCACTCCTGCTCTAATCCCTCCTAACTCACTCTAGTGACCACCGGGACACATTTTACTTGATCGACATGTCTGTGCAGTGGAGACAAAATGGAAGCTACCGTTTCCAGGGTCAGATCTTGGTTTCCAAGATGCAGAGGGGATCGATGGGAAGGGTAGGGCGGCCATTAGGGAGGGCTGGCCCACGCCCCACTTGCGGAGGCCCCGCGACACATTTTCGGGTCCCGGCCCCCACATTGGGAAACACTGGGCCATTCCATCCTCTATGACCAATCCCTGCTCCTCTTCCAGAAGAAAATTTCAAAGCAGGCGAAGTTAGCTTGATAACTCGTAGGGCCTCGCGCGCCATTATCTCAGAGATTTTCAGCTCCATGTTCAGTTGGGTATGTTTTTTACTCCCACTGGCTAGAGCTGTTTCCTCTAATGGCTGAAGAAATGGAACATTACACCATTTAACGGTGTGGGTCATATTAATCACCGAGAAATTCTTTTAATGTCTTGGAAGTAACTGTCAAACTGGACATACTGAATCTATTTAAACTAAAGCGTGCCATTTTTTATCTACAGTGATCTTTAATTCACATAAAAGGGTCAAGAAAATGTGATTAAGTGACAGTTTTAAAATGTACTATAATATTAAATAGCTTGATTAAGTGACAACTATAAAATGTAATACAATATTAAGTATCTGGCTACGTCCCAAAAGAACTTTAAAGTATTTTAAATGGTCTTGGGGGGGGGGTTTCCTAACCCATTAGGAGTTGCGAAAGAATATTTTTTGAATAAATAAAAACATGCAAATCCAGAACATTTTTACTTCCAGTAGCACCTTACAGCTGTGCCTGAAGAAGTGAGCGGTGACTGAGAAGGCTCATCCTCAGACCCCCTTTTTTTTTTTTAGTCTTTAAATTGCTCCTGGACTTTTGATCTTCTCTACTGCTACAGACAGGCCAGCATGGCTACCCATCCTGATTTTTACTTCCATATGCACATTGCAACTGCAAAAGAGCAGATACTGTGTTGTTGGGGTATAAGGGTACTCTCCATTAGGGTAAAATCCAGCCCCTTGTTCTTAAGAACATCAGAATGTCAGGAACTTCAGGAAATCAGTCAAACACCAGGCTTCATGAAGAAAATAGCATTTATTGAAAGCAATTCTAAAGGCACATTGACATCTCTTTGTCAGGGATAAGTCATACTGGAAAAGCCTCTACAATTATACCCACTGGAGGGGTGAACCCCCCCCCCATCTACCAATGACTACTAAGCCCGCGCGCGGGAAGTACGTGCGAAAGTTATAAGCAGTAAATAACCAACTGGCCCAAAGCTGTCTCCACAGAGAAAAACAAAGACTGTGAGACCAAGGCCATTTGGTGAGATAGCAGACTACCCAGGCTGTGAAATCCTCTGTCTCCTAGGCAATCTGCACACCTCCCTACATTCCACACATGAAAAGTTACAGACCAGCCATCCCTCCTACCCTCCCATCCATCTTATGGCAGGATTACCTGACACAGAAGAGCCCTCTGGGATCAGACCCATGGTCCATCTAGTCTAGCATCCTGTCTCACAAAGTGGCCAACCAGTTCTTCTGGACGGCCAACAACAGGAGAGAGAGGCCAAGGCCTTCATAAGAATGTGAGAAGAGCCCCGCTAGATCAGACCACTGAACGTAAGAACTTAAGAGAAGCCAGTGTTGGATCAGGACAATGGCCCATCCAGTCCAACATTCTGTCACACAGCGGCCAAAAATGCCACGTGCCATCAGGAGGTCCATCAGTGGGGCCAGGACACTAGAAGCCCTCCCACTGTGCCCCCCCAAGCACCAAGAAGACAGAGCATCACTTGCCCCAGATTGAGAGTTCCTATCTATACCTTGTGGCTAATAGCCACTGATGGACTTCTGCTCCATATGTTTATCCAATTCCCTCTTGAAGCTGTCCATGCTTGTAGCCGCCACCACCTCCTGCATCAGTGAATTCCACGTGTTAATCACCCTTTGGGTGAAGAAGTACTTCCTTTTATCTGTTCCAACTGGACTGTTCAGCAATTTCATGGCGTGCCCACGAGTTCTTGTACTGTGAGAAATGGAGAAAAGTACTTCTTTCTCTACCTGCTCTATCCCATGCATAATCATGTAAACCTCAATCATGTCGCCCCTCAGCCATTGTTTCTCCAACCTAAAAGCCTCAAATGCTTTAACCTTTCTTCATAGGGAAAGTGTTCCAACCCTTTTATCATTCTAGTTGCCCTTTTCTGCACTTTCCCCGACGCTATAATATCCTTTCTGAGGTGTGGCGGCCAGAACTATACACGGTACTCCAAATGAGGTCGCACCATCGATTTATACAGGGGCATGATGATCCTGGCTGATCTGTTTTCAATTCCCTTCCTAACAATCCCCAGCATAGCGTTGGCCTTTTTTTTTTCATTGCAGTCGCACGCTGTCGCGACATTTTCAGTGAGTTATCTACCACGACTCCAAGATCTCTCGCTTGGTCAGTCTCTGCCAGTTCGGACCCCATCAACGTGTATTTATAGTTAGGATTTTTGGCCCCAACGTGCATCACTTTGCACTTGGCCACATTGAACCCCATTTGCCACGCTGACGCCCTCGCGCCCGTCCTCGATAGAGGAGTCGTCACAGAGAAGCTTCCATGGGTGGAATGGGTGGAAATTACAAGGGAGTCGTTACCGGCTTAATATCAGGAGAAACTTCCTGACTGTAAGAGTGGTTGAGCAGTGGAACAGACTGCCTCGGGAGGTGGTGGATGCTCCTTTGCTGGACATTTTCAAGAGGAGACTGGACAACCATCTTTCGGGTATGTTGTAGGTATGCAGGGCTCTCTTTCGGCGACGCTCCTGCAGAGTGCAGGGGGCTGGACTAGATGACCTGCAAGGTCCCTTCCAACTCTAACATTCTATGATTCTATGATTCTATTCCAGGCAGAGCATTCATTATGGGGATAACACGTACACCGAGCTAGAGCAATGTAGCACCCCCCGCAACATCCAGGCATGATGAGTCGCCCTTCCCTGACAAGATCCAACTCAACAGAAGGAAACTTCACAGGTTCCCGCGAAACAAGCCATTGCCATTATTTATTATCCACGGAAGAGCCTGCCATATGCTCGACGCTGCACATTAACGAGGGCAATTATTGTATCTAATAGTAAACTTGGGTGGCGCCTGTCAGTCACGAAAGCAGCCAAAGCCGGGCCCTTCACTGCTGGGAATGTGGATCTCTGCACGGGGATGGGCAGAGAAATCCGGTTTTGTGCATTCAATGAAAGGAAAAGGCAAAATAGCGTGATGAGGACCAGCCATAGACCACGGGATGTGCAGACGGTTTGGCGTCGTGGTTAAGAGTGGCAGACTCTGAGCTGGATAACCGGGTTTGATTCCCCACTCCTCTGCATTAAGCCAGCTGGGTGACCTTGGGTCAGTCACAGTTCTCTCAGAGCTCTCTCAGCCCCACCTTCCTCACAGGGTGTCTGTTGCGGGGAGAGGAAGTGAAGGAGATTGTAAGACAGAGGTGTCCAATGTGCGGCCCGGGGGCTGGATGAGGCCCCCGGAGGGCTTCTATCAGGCCAACAGTGGAACTGGCCGTCTTCTGCTTCTTCTTCCAGTCCTGCTGCTGCTGCGTCATCGTAGTTTTGCAGCTGACAGATACACACCTGAACAGCAGACTCAGGATTGCAACAGCACAGACATCTTGATGCAGTAACTCAGAGCAAGAGGTGTCAGTGATCAGGCACTGTTAAATAAACAAAACATTGCAAGGGTGCTGATGTTTTCAAGCATGATTTTATTTTAAGGAAGAAAAACCCAACCCTTTGTGTTTGTGTCCTTTATAAAGTTTATATCTCCGCTACCCTGGCATTACATTTTATGACACACGTGGCCCGGCCCAACGAGGTCTGATTTATGTCAGATCTGGCCCTCGTAACAAATGAGCTCGACAACCCTGTTATAAGCTGCTCTGAGACTCTGAGTGAAGGGCAGGATATAAATCTTCTTCTTCTTCTTCTTCTTCTTCTTCTTCTTCTTCTTCTTCTTCTTCTTCTTCTTCTTCTTCTTCTTCTTCTTCTTCTTCTCCTTCTCCTTCTCCTTCTCCTCCTTCTCCTTCTCCTCCTCCTCCTCCTCCTCCTCCTTCTCCTCCTCCTCCTCTTCCTCCTCCTCCTCCTCCTCCTCCTCCTCCTCCTCCTCCTCCTCCTCCTCCTCCTTCTTCTTCTTCTTCTTCTTTGCTAAAACGATGGCCACAACCGTAGACAGCTTTAAGAGGGGATTAGACAAATTTATATAGGAGGGGGTCCATCAATGATGCCATGATGGCTTAATAAAACTATCATGTTCAAAAGTGGTGTGTGATGATCCGTTGCACAGGAGAGCACAGGAGAGATTGTGATTGCCCACTGTGCTCTCCTTATAGGTTTTCCAAGGACATGAGGTTGGCCCCAGGTTGCCACTTAATGGAGATCTGGTGGGGAATCTTTTGGGGACGTGCTTCGTCCCCTGCTCTTGCTCAGTAGAGTAGCAGGGAGGAGAACAGGGGAGGTGGCACTGATTGACATCAGGCGATCACTTCCTGTTTTGGAACAGGAAGTGGTTTTGTGATGCTCTGGGAGTTAACAAAAACTCTATGGAAAACTTGTGCCTTCGTGATGCCAAAATTTATATCGTCGTGTTTTTCGCCCTGAGCCTGCTTGCGGGGAGGGCGGGGTACAAATTGAATAATTTTGTGATGCTGAATGGCCTAGTTATTTGTGGCAATCCATGCTGAGCCTGTTGCGGGGAGGGCGGAATATAGATTTGAAAAATAAATAATAAATAAAAATAATATGTCGTAAGAATAAACAAATATGTTTTTAAAAAATCGATGTTAAGAAAATCCTAGAATGTCATGACGTCACCTCCTGCTCCCAAACAGGAAGTGGCTGGGGTTGCCAGCTCCAGGTTGGGAAATACCTGGGAAATTGGGGGGTGGGCCCTGAGAAGAGTGGCATTTGGGAAGGGAGGGACATCAGTGGGGTCTTATGCAGCAGAGTCCACCTTCCAGAGCAACCATTTCCTCCAGAAGAGAAGAAGAGGTTGGATTTATACCCCGCCCTCCACCCGGAATCTCAGAGCAGCTTACGAACTCCTTTCCCTTCCCCCTACCCACAACAGACACCCTGTGAGGTAGGCGGGGCTGAGAGAGCTCTGACAGAAACTGCTATTTGTCAAGGACAGCTCTTGTCAGAACTATGGCTTGCCCGAGGTCATCCAGCAGCTGGATGTGGAGGAGTGGGGACTCAAACCCGGTTCTCCTAGATTAGAGTCCACTCTCCTAACCGGTACACCAAAGTGGCTATTGGACTGATATTTTTTTAAAAAACTCAAGATCTGCTTTTCTCTATTCGTGAACACAGATTTCCCCTCCGCATAATGGACACCCTGTGAGGTAGGTGGGGCTGAGAGAGCTCTTGACAGAAACTGCTCTTTTTCAAGGACATCTGTGCCAGAACTATGGCTTGCCCAAAGTCATCCAGCAGGTGAAAGTGGAGGAGTGGGGAATGAACCCCACTTCTCCCAGATTAGAGTCCGCGCACTTAACGACTACACCAAACTGGCTCTCCAGGCGAAATGATCTCTGTCACCTGGAGATCAGTTGTAATAGTGGGAGATCTCCAGCCACCGCCTGGAGGCTGACAACCCTATAAGTGACATTGCAGACGTCTTCACCCCACTCCCAATATTCCCAGGGGTTGCCAGGCAAAGGTTGACAACCCTAAGGTTAACCACTGTGGGAAACACGGTGTCAAAACCAGGTGGATTGTTATCTGATTGGTCATGGCTCTTCTGAGATTTGCACTGACAAGGATGTATGATTTGCCTTTCAGAAGAGAGCCAGTTTTGAGCTTCCGCATTTCCAGTGGAACTCTGCAGATCCCAGGTTGGCGCCTTCCATCCATTTCTATTCTGTCCGCAGCAAGTGTCCCTTTACAAAGTGAATAATGACAAAAGGGCATTGTATTTTTTTCCCCTGTTTTCAGAAGTCTCATCTTCCCACACTGGAGCGGTTTCTGGATGAACCGAGGCTGAACGACGCTCCTCTCCCTTCCAACATTTCCTCTATTCAGATTTCGAAGTAGAAATGTTTCAAAAAGGCAACGTGTATGCAGCCATGAAATTAAAAGACGCCTGCTCCTTGGGAGGAAAGCGATGGCAAACCTAAACAGCATGATAAAAAGCAGAGACATCATCTTGCCAACAAAAGTCCGCATGGTCAAAGCAATGGTATTCCCCGTAGTAATGTATGGCTGTGAGAGTTGGACTATAAGGAAGGCCGAGCGCCGAAGAATAGATTCTTTTGAACTATGGTGCTGGAGAAGACTCTTGAGAGTCCCTTGGACTGCCAGGAGATCAAATCAGTCAATACTAAAAGAAATCAACCCTGATTGTTCCCTGGAAGGCCAGATCCTGAAGCTGAAGCTCAAATACTTTGGCCACCAAATGAGAAGGGAGCGTTCACTGGAGAAGACCCTGATGCTGGGAAAGATTGAAGGTCAAAGAAGAAGGGGACGGCAAAGGATGAGATGGTTAGACAGTGTCATCGATGCAACGAACATGAAATTGAGCAAACTTCAGCGGACAGCGGAAGACAGGAGGGCCTGGCGTGATCTGGTCCATGGGGTCGCAAAGAGTCGGACTCGACTGTGCGACTGAACAACAACAACAAACATGCAAGTATAATACTAAACGGTAAAAAGGTTTCCCGTGCTTGAAAGCCAGTCAAATCCGACTCTAGGGATGCGGTGCTCATCTCCGTTTCCAAGCCGAAGAGCCAGCGTCATCTGAAGACGTTCCCGTGTTCACGTGGCCGGCATGACTAGACGCCGAGGCGCACGAAACGCTGTTACCTTCCCACCGAAGCGGTACCTATTTATCTACTTGCAATTTCTTGCTTTCAAACTGCTAGCTTGGCAGGAGCTGGAACCAGAGACGGGAGCTCAGTCCGTCACGCGGCACTCTCGGGTCTCGAACTGCCGAACTGCCGACCTTCCAGTCTGCAGCTTCAGCGTAGGGCTTCCCGATTCCAGTTCAGCTTCCTAGCAGAGGGACTGTCCTGTCTAATGCCACGGGGGTCCTTTCTGCCACCCCCCCTCCCCTGTTCCAGACCACGTGTGACTTTTGCAAAGCGCGCATACATCTCTGATTATGATGAGAAAGGAAACGCAACCTCAAAGCGCACGGCCTCCCCCTCCTTTTTTTTTTTGCAATTTAATCGCAAACATATCCAAGGGCAGGGCTTGGTGCCTCGCCGTGAATCTTGGACCCCTGCCACCGAAATCTGGTTTTTCCCCTCTACTGAAACTCGAAATGGTACCCCTGACTGATGTTTGTTAGCGCTTTAATACTTCGAAAGCCTCCATTATGCACATGTTATTGGATTGTTGTCAAAGTTTGCCTTCTTGGCAGAAAGCCTATAAATACACTAACATCATTTTGGGTACCATCTGCACTCTCTCCCCACCCACCCCCTGTTATTCATGTTTGTTTTCCAGCTATAGAGGCACTTTTGGAGACCCAGCATATTGGCCTCTGTATAACCTTTCCAGGAGTGAAACCGTTTCTAAAGCGAGTGCGCCATTGGAAACCTACGCTGTTCATAGGCATGTAGCACATCTGTCAGTTTGGGAGAGCCAGTTTGGTGTAGTGATTAAGTGGGTGTGGGCACTGATCTGGGAGAACCGGGTTTGATTCCCCACTCCTCCACTTGCAGCTGCTGGATGACCTTGGGTGAGCCACAGTTCTATAAGCTGCTCTGAGACTCCAAGTGAAGGGTGGGGTATAAATCCAATCTCCTCCTCCTCCTCCTCCTCCTCCTCCTCTTCTTCTTCTTGTATAGTTTGGTGCAGTGGTTAAGTGCGCGGACTCTAACCTGGGAGAACTGGGTTTGATTCCCCACTCCTCCACTTGCAGCTGCTGGATGACCTTGGGTGAGCCACAGTTCTGACAAGGGCTGGCCTTGAAAGGACAGCTCTATAAGCTGCTCTGAGACTCCAAGTGAAGGGTGGGGTATAAATCCAATCTCCTCCTCCTCCTCCTCCTCTTCTCCTTCTCCTTCTCCTTCTCCTTCTCCTTCTCCTCCTCCTTCTCCTCCTCCTTCTCCTTCTTCTTCTTGTCAGATCTCTGAAGCTAAGCAGGGTCAGCCCTGGTTAGCACTTGGATGGGAGACCACCAAGGAAGTCCAGGGTTGCTACCCAGCGGCAGGCATTGGCAAACCACCTCTGAACGTCCCTTGCCTTGAGAACCCTACAGAGTTGCCGTAAGTCAGCTCTGATCTGACAGCGCTTCCCACCCCCTGTTTCATTTCAAACCTGGCCCGGACGGTCCGGGCTAGCGGTGTCTCATCGGAGCTCAGAAGCTAAGCAGGGTCAGCCCTGGTTAGTACTTGGATGGGAGACCACCATGGAAGTCCAAGGTTGCTATGCAGAGGTGGGCCATGGCCAACCATCTCTGCCCTGACCTGGATGATGGGGTGGAGGCTGGGGACCTTCCTGGGATTCCGACTGATTTCCGGGCACCAGAGATCAGTCCCCCTGGAGAAAACGGCCATTTTGGAAGGTGGACTCGAGGACGTTATACCTCACTGAAGTCCCTCCCCAAACCTCACCCTCCTTAGGCTCCGCCTCCAAAATCTCCAGGTATTTTCCAACCTGGAGCAGGCAACCCTACCTGGATGGCCGAGGCTAGCTTGATCATGTCAGATCTCAGGAGCTAAGCAAGGGTCAGCCCAGGTGAGTGCTTGGATGGGAGACTCCCCCAAGGAAGTCCTGGGTCTCTCCAGAGTGTCTGGCAATGCCAAGAGAGTTCTTCTCTGACCTGGATGGCTTAAACTAGCCCAATCTCACCAGATCTTGGAAGCTAAGCAGGGTCAGCCCTGGTCAGTGCTTGGATGGGAGGCCACCAAAGAAGTCCCGGGTCATTATGCAGAAGCAGGCAATGGGCCAACCATATTTCTTCATCTCCTGTCTTCAAAATCCTGTGAGTCCACCACCATCTATGCACCTAGACAGAAGAGCTTGGTAGAGGAAATGATGCCACCATTTGAAAGATGAGAAATGAGCTTCCTTTGCTCCGGTCTACCCTCCCTTTTATTTATTTCCTTAATTCCTCTTAACAGCTCCCGGAAGATGATGGAGCAGGTCTCCAGGCCTCTCGTGCAGGGATTGCTCTCTTTGAATGAATTTTTCAATGAAGTCGTCTTTGTACAATCCGAAGCGTGGAGACAGAAGCAAAGTTGCCCATCAGTTATCTAATGGAGCGAGAGCATAATTAATCAGATCTAACACCTAGGAATAATTGGTGCAGAAATGTATTTCCCAAGGTAGCTGCTTTGGGTTTCTTCAGGATGTTGAGTCAACTTGTATTAATCACATCATGAAATTAGCGCCAATTTGTCCTCACAGCTTTCCAATTTATTCCAGGTTACCAGCCGATCAGTCAGATTTGCTCTTGCAGATAAAGATGGGTGGAATCTCAGGCCGGAGATCAGAAATTGCACAGTCAAAAAGGGGTGGGGGGAAGGAAAGCAAATCCCATTGATGATCAAAGACCGACTGCTCACATGGATGCTGGGATGTGGTGTCAGAAGAACCGAAAACATGGGGGACGCCCGTGATAGGCACGACGAAATTATTAATGTGGTTCAAATGGAATTAATGTGAAGCAGTGGTACAAATAGTCTGCCACGTTCGTGCACGATCATAATTCTCAGCTTGATTCCTGCGAACAAGACTGGATTGTTCCAGTTATTTTTTTTCCAGTGTGCAGTTCTTGGCTCCACCAATTTTAAGATGTGACCTTAACCTAAGCTCTGTCCTTAAATTACAGTGGGCGCACATACCATCTATGTGCAATGTACAGTAGTTTGTTCTTTGTATGTGCATTGAGTCATTCCAGTGTTATAGTCCAGGGGTCCCAACCTTTTTGAGACTGTGGGTACAACTGGAATTCTGACATGGCATGGCGGGCACAGGAACAAAATGTCTGCTGCAGAATGGCTGCCAAGGGAGGCGGAGCCAGCCACAAAATGACAGTCACAGCTTAACTGCAGTAACACAGGTCCTTTCGGCACTTGGACCTCATCCCTGGTTTTATCAGAGTCTAACTTGTGACACAATACCTTGCATTTATCCCTGGTTATAATAGCATCCGTTTATCCTGGGACAAGTGTGGGGTGAAACTGGGGCAACCTCAATGTAATGTGGAAACAAAAGATACCCCGAGATAATTACGGGGGTGAACTCGCGTGTTGTGTAGAATGTAAAAATACCCCAAGATAATTACAGGGGTGAACTCGCATGTTGTGTAGAATGTAAAAATACCCCAAGATAACTACAGGGGTGAACTCACGTGTAGTGTAGAATGTAAAAATACCCTGAGATAATTACAGGGGTGAACTCGCATGTTGTGTAGAATGTAAAAATACCCCAAGATACTTACAGGGGTAATCTCATGTGTAGTGTAGAATGTAAAAATACCCCGAGATAATTACAGGGGTGAACTTGCATGTAGTGCAGAAAGTAAAAATACTTTGAGATAATTACAGGGGTAAACTTGCATGCAGTGTTGAATGTAAGTTCAGGGACAGGGCTGAACCAGGATTTAAAGTCTAGTGCAGAAAGGACCACAGTGATAGGTGTGGCCTGGCAGTAGGAGACAGGGGGTCTGGCATCCGTAACAGAGGCAGAAGGAGTCAGACCTGGTTTCTAGTACTGTCAACTGATGCAGTCGAGTCTGACTCTTCGCGACCCCGTGGACCACATCACGCCAGGCCCTCCTGTCCTCCACCATCCTCTGGAGTTCACTCAACTTCATGTTCGTTGCATCGATGACACCGTCTAACCATCTCATCCATTGCCATGCCCTTCTTCTATCTTCAATCTTTCCCAGTATCAGGGTCTTCTCCAGTGAACAGTTTCTGTCAGAGTTCTCCCAGCCCCACCTACCTCACAGGGTGTCTGTTGTGGGGAGGGGAAGGGAAAGGAGTCTGTAAGCTGCTCTGAGACTCTGAGTGAAGGGCGGGGTATAAATCCAATCTCCTCCTCCTTCTCTTCTTCTTCGTTGTCTTTGTCTTCTTCTTCTTCCTCTTCTTTGCTGCCCACAGACAGTACACTTGGGACCCCTGCTCTATCCGCTATACCAGCCCATTTCTCTGCCTTCCTAAGGGGACTGTAGATGGCTTCCTCTTTGCATCCTCCACCAAATCATCACCATTCTCTGGGATGACCATGGAATGGAAACATTCCCAAAAGGTGATTGCTCATCTCAAGCAGCTTAATATCTACCATCTGGAGATCTGCCCATCTGACACGGTGTCCGTTAAGGAAACTTGGTACTAATTTTGTCATGGCTTCCTGTGAACCCAAGCCAGCATTTCTGTGGTTTATCCCCCTTTCCCCGTCCCAGGTTCTTCGCTCGACGTTTGACCGAAACAAGCAGTTGATAAACAATGGGGGCGATAAACCGCCAGATGTTCTCCCAGCATGCAAACCAATTTTACGATCTCCTTTTCCATAAATGTATATCTTTGCACCTTTCCTCAACGCGTGGCACACTGGTAAGCTCGTTAAATCTGATTTTTATGCGAGGGGAATCTCCCTGCATATCAGGAGCTTGCAATCCATCCAGAACAGATTTTCGGGCCGAGCACGATTGAGGCTTCTCCGCCAGCACATCAGTTCCAACATCAAACTGCGGCACAGTGGACACTTTCGGAAAGGAAAGAGGCGAGACTGTATTCCTCCCCCTGCCCCTCCTTTGGTGTTGGCGAACACAAGACGATTTCCTTGACGATCGGTCGTTTTGAACTTTTCATGAAAGGCAGCGAGAGAAGAAGCCCCTTGGGTGGCCTTCACTTTGTGTCTATTGTCTCCTTGGGGCCTCTTTTTGAAACAGGAGGCTGGACTTTCATGTCATTCCTTGTCTGCTTCCCGAGAGTGGCATCGGTGAGACGGTTGGGGAGGGGGGCTACCCCTGCCAGCTAGACGGCGGCAGGACTGCGGTGCCAACCTTTGCATTTAGAATGCAGAGCGAATCAGAGGCAAACTGGGCAGCAGGTTCTTACTGCTCTTCCTTTCCTGCAAGGAATTAAGCAATCACTTCCATCTGGCTTGAAGGAAAGAGTTGCCTTGCCGTAGATTTCCCTGTCCTCGATATACGGTATACGTCAAATGTCTATAACCATACTGCCCTGTCCTGGATAGCCCTGGCAAGCCCGGTCTCATCAGATCTCGGAAGCTAAGCAGGGTTGACCGTGGTTAGTAGTTGGATGGGAGACTTCCTTGGAATACCAAGTCGGGAGGACAGAGGCAGGCTTTATTCAGCCACCTCTCTGAATATCCTCCAGGCCTCCAGTAGGGATCAGTCACCAGAGGTCAATGTGACTTCCAGATGTAGACATTCTCTCTCTCTCTCTCTCTCTCTCTCTCTCTCTCTCTCTCTCTCTCACACACACACACACACACACACACACACACAGAAAATGCTAAAAAAACACCCCCCAAATAAGTCTATACAATATTTGCATTCTTCTGACAAGCTAAGACACAGGTTAAATTCTCCCTCTCTCTCTCTTTCTGTGTGTATATTGCTGTTGCTGCTCCCTTATGGTGACCCCACAAGGTTTTCACAGCAAAGAGACATTAAGAGAGAAGAAGAAGAAGAAGAGGGGGAGGGGATTGGATTTATACCCCTCCCTTCACTACCCAAAGGAGACCCAGAACAGCTTACAATCTCCTTCCCCTTCCCCACAACAGACACCCTGTGAGGTAGGTGGGGCTGAGAGAGCTCTGACAGAAACTGCTCCTGAGAGGACAGCTCCGAAAGAACTGTGGCTTGCATGTGGAAGAGTGGGGAAATCAAACCCCATTCTCCCAGATTAGAGTCCGCACTCCTAACCACTACACCAAATTGGCTCTCAAGGCTGGCACCACTAGAAAGGTCATCTAGAGATTGGGCCTGAGTTGCCACCGATATGCAGATGACGCTCACCTCTATCTTACCGTATCAGCAGATCTCAAAGAGGCTGTGGAAACCATGAAGAGGTGCCACGAAGCATGTTTGGAACGGCTGAGGGCTAACAAGCTAAAATTTAATCCTGACAAAAGGGAGATACTGCTGGGGGGGGGGGAGGTCTGACCTGGAAAACTGGTTATCTCCTGTTCTGGATGGGGTTGCATTCCTCCTAAAGAAGCAAGCTTGTAACTTGGGGGTGCTGCTGGACATGGGCCACCTATCGGATAAACAGATGTCGGCCATGGCCAGGGCTGCCTTTCACCAGCTTCGACTTGTGAGCCAGCCATGCCCTTTCCTAAGCAAAAAAGGTCTTGTCACTGTGGTGTGTATGGCCTGGTAACCTCTAGAATAGACTGCTGCAATGTGCTTTGCCTGGGGCAGCCCTTGAAGACTGTCTGGAAGATACAGTTGGTATAGCATGCTGTGGCCAGACTGGAGTGGGTCGTAGGGACCATAACACTGCAGCCTCGTTTCATCTACACTGGCTCCCAAGTTCCTTCTGGGCTCAATTTGTGGTGCTGGTATTGACCTTTAAACCTCTATATAGTGAAAGTGGTTAACTTTGGCTAGATTGTGTCCTATGCTTTTTTAAAAATGTATTTTAGCGGAATCAAGTAAATACACTTTGCTGCGTATTCTCCTGCTTGGTAAACACCATGTCAGTTTTGGAAAGGATCCAACTCTTCCATCACAGTGCAATTAAGGCTGTGGTATTTACCACTGTCAGGGATTCTGTTTTCCTCATTTTGCTTTGTTCTCATGTTGACTTCTGCCTCACCTAGCATCCCATCACACCTTATGGTAACACAAAAGGAGGCACTGTTCCCAAAATAAAAGACAAGGGGTCATGGCTCAGTGGTAGAAAACCTGTTTTGCTTGTTGAAGGTCCCTGGGTCAATCCATGACATCTCCAGTTAAAAAGAATCACTTAGAAGATGACGACAACGACAATGACAATGATAATAACAATAATAACCAGGGGTCATTTCCTGCCGGAGCGTCCTGGAGCAGCGCTCCAGCAGAAAGGAGCCCAGGACCTGCCCCCCCACCCACAGAGATACTCAGGGAGGGGGGGATTTAAATGCATGGATTCCAGCTGCGGGGCACCTGGACAAGATCAGGGAGGGAAGCCAGGCATGGCTGCCTCCATGCCCTCCATGTCTTCAGCCAGCCCACCATGGTGGGTTGGCTGGAGACATGGCGGGCATGAAGGCAGACATGCCTGCCTTCCCCCTTGAGCTCGGGGGGGGGGGATTTAAAACTCTGGCTTCCCTGCCCGACCTTCTTCTGCGGGGCACCTGGAAAAGATTGGGCTGGGAAGCCAAGTATGACTGCCTCTGTGCCCTCTGTGGTGGGCTGGCTTGAGATGCCAAGGGCACAGAGGCAGTCTTGCCTTCCCCCCTGAGCCTCTCTGCTTTTGTGGAGAGACTGGGGGGGGATTTAAACTCATTTCCATAACTCATTGCATAACTTTGTCAGGGTGTGTGGCATATGCAAATGAGTTATGCAAATGAGCACCTGCACCTCTTTTTATAGGAAATGACCCTTGATAATAACAATTAGAAGAAGCAGAAGAGCTGGTGGAGGAGGAGGAGATTGAATTTATACCCCTCCCTTCACTACCTGAAGGAGTCTCAGAGCAGCTTACAATCACCTTCCCTTCCTCTTCCCCACAACAGACACCCTGTGAGGTAGGTGTGGCTGAGAGAGCTCTGAGAGAACTGCTTTTGAGAGAACAGCTCTGAGAGAACAGCGACTAACCCAATGTTCTTTAATTTTTTAAAAACAGTAAAGTTTTTATTTGTTTTCTTATACAGAGTGAACAATAACATAACTTTGATAATATGATATAAATTGAACATAAACGTATATAAAGGTACATGGTGAGCTGTATTTTAAACTTATGTCATTTTTGTTGCAGTCTTACATGAAATGTTACATAAAGTGTAGGACGTCATAGAATTTACTTGGTACATTATAGTTTGGAGGTATATCATTACTAAAGACATGTTCTAAGAATGTGAACCATTTTAATTGCAAATCACTGCCACGAGTATAGTTATTAAAGGACTAGACCTTGTCTGATAGCTTTCCCTCCTGCCATACTTTTGCCAGCAAAAAGGGCCTCTTTTGGTGTAGTGGTTAAGAGCAGCAGACTCTAATCTGGAAGACCAGGTTTGATTCCCCACTCCTTCACATGCAGCTGCTGGTGTGACCCTGGGTCAGTCACAGTTCTCTCAGAGCTGTTCTCTCAAGAGTAGTTCTCACAGACATCTCTCAGCCCCACCTACCTCACAGGGTGTCTGTTGTGGGGAGAGGAAGGGAAAGGAGATTGTTAGTCGCCCTGAGACTCCGAGTGAAAGGCAAGGTATAAATCCAACTCCTCCTCTTCTTCCTCTTCCTCCTCTTCTTCCTTTTCTTGTTTTCTTTTCTCTGGTTCCACATGTCCCTCCTTGGGCACATTTTGCCTGAGAAAGCCCTTCTTCACTGGTGAAAGCCGGGCGGGAGGAAAACTCAAAGCTCCTTCTCTTTCCTCACAGGTCTAAGAGAATGAATGCTTCTTTAAAACCCAGAATTCACTGGAAGCTTGTGCCTGGGTCTTGGCAGTTAAATAAAAGCAAAACAATCTCCAACAGCAGATTTTGAGTCTCATCAAGAAAGACCCCGATTGTGAGGCTATGGAAGGCGATTGTTAAGAATACGCTCCATCGGTTAGGATCCGATGACAAAGATATGGACACCATAAAACACTCTCTGTGGGTGGCATGGTTGGGATCTGAACTCTTTTTCTCTCTCTCCCTCAGCTCAGGCTTTCTTCCTGTCCTCTTTCCCCAGTCCCTGCTTCGGTCTCAAGCCAGCCAGTTCAAAGACATCACTCCCAGTTTCCAGCTCACCCTTGGGACTCTATAACCTGTAATCCCCAGAATTCAGCTGGGTGACCTTGGGCAAGTCATAGTTCTGTCAGAGCTGTTCTCTCAAGGACAGTTCTGGAAAGAGCTCTCTCAGCCCCATCTACCTCACAGGGTGTCTGTTCTGGGGAGGGGGAGGGAGAGGAGATTGTGAGCCACTCTGAGACTCTGAGTGAAGGGCGGGGTAGAAATCCAGTCTCCTCCTCCTCCTCTTCTTCTTCTTGCATCCCTTTTGCTTTTTCCTCCTCTTCTCTGAAGCCTTCCTGGGGTTACCTGTTCGGGCAGCGGCCGCCAGACCCGAAAGTTCGCCACTACGCAGAACCTCCATAGTACCCCCGAGGGCCTCATTCTCAAAGCGCATCTCCATCAACTGTCTGAAGAGACGATTTTCTTCCTCCTCTGTACCAATTTGGCTCCCCAGCTCCTGTGAAGACTGCTCCATCTTCCGCTCTTTCTGTCGACTGGCAGTTTCCACACACGGGGGGGGGACTGCCGTTTGCCCTGAGCCCCCATTGTGATGTCACCAGCCCAGAATATTCCGCTCAGCGCCTAGCAACACCATCTGCCCCATATACTGAACGCCACTAATGATTTAGATCATAATTTTTTTTAACAAACATTTTATCGAATTTTTTCACTTACAGATACAAAAACATATTACATACTAAGTAGAATGTGTCACTTGAAATACAAAATATAGTCAGAAGTAGTAACTAAGAGAGTCATTTACCAAAGATGTAGCTTATCGATTGTATCTGGTATTTCCTCTTGTCTAGACAAGTGTTCTAAAATAGGCAACCACAATGGAAGAAAATGGTTTTATTCTGTTAATCGGTTTTAATGGTTTTATTCTGGTTTTATCCTGTTAATCGGTTGACCATGATTAATTTATTGTATGTTCTAGATACAATACTGCCCAATTCGTTGAAAGGGCCCCTTTGATTCCATCTTGTGGTCCTAACAGATCTATATGAAACTGTCGCTACCTGTGTGAGTTTTATTGTTTCTTGTTTTAATGATTTTAATGTGATTTTATTGTAACGAGTTTTGGACTTAGTTTCTTGAGATCTGCCCTGAGCCTGCTTTGGGGAGTACATAATAAAAATCTCAAAAATAAAATAAAAATATGTTTTAAATTGTGGTGCACACCTCTCTGAGACCTTCAGGGAAGGGCAGTTTATAAATCTAATAATATCTATCTATCTATCTATCTATCTATCTATCTATCTATCTATCTATCTATAATAGAGGAATAGAGGAAAACAATAGATTGGGAAGGACTAGAGATCTCTTCAAGAAAATTGGAGAAATCAAGGGAACATTCCATGCAAAGCTGGCGATGATAAAGGACAAAAACGGTAGGGACCTAACAGAAGCAGAAGAGATTAGGAAAAGATGGCAAGAATACACAGAAGAACTATACAAGAAGGACCTCGATGTCCTTGACAACCACGACGGTATAACCACTGACCTCGAGCCAGACATCCTGGAAAGCGAAGTTAAATGGGCCTTAGAAAGCATTACTAACAACAAAGCTAGTGGAGGTGATGGTATCCCAGCTGAGTTATTCAAAGTCTTAAAAGAAGATGCTGTTAAAGTGCTGCACTCAATTTGCCAACAAATTTGGAAAACACAACAGTGGCCACAGGATTGGAAAAGGTCAGTGTACATTCCAATCCCAAAGAAGGGCAATGTCAAGGAGTGTTCAAACTATCGCACAATTGCACTCATTTCACACGCTAGCAAGGTCATGCTCAAAATCCTACAAGCTAGGCTCCAACAGTACGTGGATAGAGAACTGCCAGAAGTACAAGCTGGGTTTCGAAGAGGTAGAGGAACTAGAGATCAAATTGCCAACATTCGCTGGATTATGGAGAAAGCAAGAGAGTACCAGAAAAACATCTACTTCTGCTTCATTGTCTATGCTAAAGCCTTTGATTGTGTGGATCACAATAAATTATGGCAGGTTCTTAAAGAGATGGGAGTACCGGACCACCTCACATCTCCTGAGAAACCTGTATAAGGGTCAAGAAGCAACAGTTAGAACCGGATATGGAACAACTGATTGGTTTAGCATAGGAAAAGGAGTACGACATGGATGTATATTGTCACCTTGCTTATTTAACTTATATGCAGAGTACATCATGCGAAATGCTGGCCTGGATGAATCACAAGCCGGAGTTAAGATTGCTGGGGAAAAGATCAATAACCTCAGATATGCAGACGATACCACTCTGATGGCAGAAAGTGAAGAGGACCTCAAGAGCCTCTTGCTCAGGGTGAAAGAGGAGAGCGCAAAAGTGGGCTTGAAGCTCAACATCAAAAAAACTAAGATCATGGCATCTGGCCCCATCACTCCTTGGCAAATAGAAGGGGAAGTCGTAGAAGTAGTGAAAGACTTCACGTTCCTAGGATCCCAGATCACTGCAGATGGTGACTGCAGCCATGAAATTAAAAGACGCCTGCTCCTTGGGAGGAAAGCGATGGCAAACCTAAACAGCATGATAAAAAGCAGAGACATCACCTTGCCGACAAAAGTCCGCATGGTCAAAGCAATGGTATTCCCTGTAGTAATGTATGGCTGTGAGAGTTGGACTATAAGGAAGGCCGAGCGCTGAAGAATAGATTCTTTTGAACTATGGTGCTGGAGAAGACTCCTGAGAGTCCCTTGGACTGCAAGGAGATCAAATCAGTCAATCCTAAAAGAAATCAACCCTGATTGCTCCCTGGAAGGCCAGATCCTGAAGCTGAAGCTCAAATACTTTGGCCGCCAAATGAGAAGGGAGCATTCACTGGAGAAGACCCTGATGCTGGGAAAGATTGAAGGTCAAAGAAGAAGGGGACGGCAAAGGATGAGATGGTTAGACAGTGTCATCGATGCAACGAACATGAAATTGAGCAAACTTCAGCGGACAGCGGAAGACAGGAGGGCCTGGCGTAAACTGGTGCATGGGGTCACGAAGAGTCGGACTCGACTGTGCGACTGAACAACATCTATATCTATCATCTATCTATCTATCTATCTATCTATCTATCTATCTATCTATCTATCTATCTATCTATCTATCTATCATCTATCTATCATCTATCATCTATCTACGTATATATATATATATATATATATATATATATATATATATATATATATATATATATATATATATGGCCAATTTCTTCATACCCTCCATGCATGTGACAAAGAGAGCTGTGTTTTTTGAAAGCTTATGCTACAACAAAGTTTGTTAGTCTTAAAAGCGCTATGGTGCTTTTTACTAAATAATAATTGGTGGATGTGTTGTTGAAGCCTTTCACGGCCAGAATTCATTAGTAGTTGTAGATTTTCTGGGCTGTATAGCCGTGGTCTTGGCATTGTAGGACCTGACGTTTCACCAGCAGCTGTGACTGGCATCCTCAGAGGTCTAACACAGAAAGATGGAGTACTCTCTGTATCAAGGTGAGAAGAAAAATGGTAGGCAGGTAATTTATATCTACTCAGGAAGGTAAGGTAGGGCTGAGTCATTATCTTGTAGGAAAGAAGAGAGTTTAAAAATAAATAGGGCATGGTTTCCTGTCCTGAAAAACACAAAATGCTCTACATCTTACAGTAGCACTACAGATAAGATTAGAATTTCAACAGCCAATCCATATGCAAAAGAACCTCCTCAGGAAAGCTCCTCCATTAGCATGTCACAGCCTGGGGAACTCCTGCAAGACAATGACTCAGCCCTACCCCACCTTCTTGAGTAGAAATAAATTGCCTGCCTACCATTTTCCTTCTTACCTTGACACAGAGAGTACTCCAGCTTTCTGTGTTATACCTCTGGGGATGCCAGTCACAGCTGCTAGTAAAACATCAGGTCCTACAATGCCAAGACCATGGCCATACATCCTGGAAAATCTACAGCAACTAATAAGTGGATGCTGTACCATAGACCCATGCCCCCTTCCTGACAATTCACAGCCCTCGACATTCTACGACTCCTGGACTGCATTGCCCATGCTCATTCCTCATCAGAGTGGCTTGTTGCTGTTGCTAATACTACACACATACACACATCACAATCTTTTCCCATATTTGAGGAGCCCCCTGAGTGTCTCTTGTCTGTGGATGGCCCATTCCACGGATTTCAGTGCTAGGTACGATGATAAGTACAATTATCTTAACACTATTATTGTAGGCTGAGTTATAATTTTATTTAATGGAGAATGTACTGCAAATAAAAATCATTTCTTAAAGAGGGCTTCTTTGGTAACCTGGTGAATGAAGTACTGATGTGCACAGAGGAAAAGGCTTGTCTCTCTGCGTCTGTTGTGATATTCCCGGTACTGAACCATTTTTAGGTCCATCTGGCTGTGTCGTTTTGGGTTCCAGCATACCGCCTCCAGTGGTCACACATGGCTGGGCTGAGAATCGGAACTGCCTGTGGAGTTGGAACATGCCGGAATACAAAGCATGCCAATACTCCTATCAATTAGACAATGACCCAGAAATTCTTGGAAGAGTGGTTTTTCAGCTCTATCCTGTCTCCAGGGGATATAACCCCATTGCTGAGTCTTTGCTGATTCCGACGTTGGAAGCTGGAACAACTCGGGAATGTGCCAGAGGAAGATTTGGGGAGGACAAAAAGAAAAATTAATTACCGTCCCTAAGAGAAACAAATCGCTCAGTTAAACAAATGAATAATCAAAGCTTTTGGCGAACTAACAAAGCCGCTATTTCAGTGGAGACACTGCGATTAGGTTTAATATCCATTCCTGGGCCAAAATGTCATCGAGACAGATGTACTAGCCATTTGGTTTCCATAATAAAGGTTGTACTGGTGAAAATATTTTAATGACATCTACCTACTTTACTCGGCCTCGGATGCTTGATGGCTCTCCGGGTCACAAGACCGCCATTTGCGTCAGTTGACCCCTAGCGACCCCTTTTCCGTTCTTCCCGAGCCTCGTGAAGACCATTAAACTTGCAGATGCAATTATTGTATAATAAAGTATTGATTTCCTGAGAAACCCTCAAACACTTTCTTTCAAAATTAGCACTGGAGAATTAACCACATCCAGCCTTCAGATAAATTAGAGAAGTACTTAAGTTTGGAAATAAATATCCTCTCTCTTACGCAAAGACACCCCAAAATAGCAAGTTTTTGTCCTGGATGGAGAACACATTGTTTAAATTTCCTAAAACGAGCCACATCTATGCATAAGGGCAGTTCGAAATCTTTTTAAAAAAATACATCTTTATATATCTCATGCTGGGATTGGTAGTTCATGTAGTCAGTGTTTGCGCTTGCAGAAATGTCTCCTTCCTGAGAATCGTATGATTCCCTCCGTAATTTCCCCCCAGTAATTTCTATTTTCTGCTGTAAAGTCTTTTAGCAAGGATAGATGTGATCTGCCGCAGGCAGTGGAACTAGCAGGACGTTTATTGCTCCATTAGATGTTTGTGATTTTTGGCAGCGCAAATCTCATGTGTACAGGAAGGCAGAGTTTGACTTTCTCCCAGGAGCAAATCTTCACACGGATACTATCTAATTCTAGGGATGCCAGCCTCCAGGTGGGACCTGGGGACTCCTTGGAATTACAGCTCATCTCCAGACTACAGAGGTCAGTTCCCCTAGAGAAACATGGATGATTTGGAAGGTGACCTCTGAGGTTCCATCTCCATCCAACCCCACTGAGGTTCATGTTCTCCCCAGGCTCCACCCACAAATCTCCAGGAATTTCCTAACCTGAAAACCCTAGTAAAGGTTTCCCTTGCTCGAAAGCCAGTCGAATCTGACTCTAGGGATGCGGTGCTCATCTCCATTTCCAAGCTGAAGAGTCTGCACTGTCCAAAGATGTTTCTGTGGTCATGTGGCTGGCATGACTAAACACCGAGGTGCACAGAACACTGTTACCTTCCCACCGAAGTGGGACCTATTTATCTACTTGCAATTTCTTGCTTTCGAACTGCTAGGTTGGCAGGAGCTGGGGCCAGAGACGGGAGCTCACTCCGTCATGCAGCACTCGGGTCTCGAAATGCTGAACTTCCGACTGATAAGTATGAAACTTAAAGGCAGCATTCCAACAAGTGATTCGGGCTTTAATGGTAGTGATTCAACAGCTCAGAACAGATCAGAACAGACAACACAACATAGAGCAATAGGCTCTTATTTAAACAATGCGGGCTAGCATAACCACGTCCTCATCAGTGGTAACAATCAATAGCATTGCTCAGATGAAGTCCAATCAGTTTGCTTCCCTCCAACACAATCCTTGTATCCTGATTGGCCTGCCACGCAGAGTAGCCAATCAGGTATTGCCATTCTGGATACCAGCCTGTCAGGGGGAGTTGGACTAGATGACCTGCAAGGTCCCTTCCAACTCTAACATTCTATGATTCTATGGTTCAATGACAATGGGGATGAAATCAAGCTCAGGACATAATACCGACCTTCTGATCGGCAGCTCAGTGTCTTAACCACTGGAGCCACCACAACCCTACTACCCCCCAAATCCCCTGCTGGGGGCCAGTGAAGACCTGGCAACCCTAACCCAATCCTTGTTTTCAGTAAGCTCTAGGGAAATACTTTCAAGGTCAACCAAAGAAGCAGATCTGATATCTCATTGATCAGCTAGATGGAATCCAATAGCACCTTTGACGCCACCAAGATTGGGGGGGGGTATGAGCTTTTGAGAGTCAGAGTTCCTTTTGTCAAATCCAAATGAGCTTTGGCTCTTGAAAGCTTGCACTCCAAAATCTTGTTGGTCTCTAAGATGCTAAGGGAGTAGAATCCAGTTTTTCTACGGCAAACCAACATGGCTGCCCTCCGAAACCATCTCACTGAGGAGTAACACATCAGAACCCAATAAATATGTGAGTGAACATCTTGTTGCCAGTTTGGTCATCTTGATTCCCTAATGGGCAGCCAGAATTAAGGACTTTAATCAGATACACTTTCCTAAAAGCTGGGACTCTGCTCTAGAATCTAGAAACTGGGAAGAATTTATTCCTCAGGGTTAAGCAGAGCAACAAAGGAAGCCAGTTTTGCCATATGAATTTAGAGAGAAGGAAGAAGAAGGAGAAGGAGGAGAAGGAGAAGGAGAAGAAGAAGAGGAGGAGGAGGAGGAGGAAGAAGAAGAGGAAGAAGAGAGAAGAGATTGGATTTATATCCTGCTCTTCACTGCCCAAAGGCATCTCAGAGCGGCTTCCAAACTCCTTTTCCTTCCCCTCCCCACAACAGACACCCTGTGAGGTAGGTGGAGCTGAGAGAACTTCTGACAGAAATGGCTCTTTTTCAAGAACAGCTGAGCCAGAGCTTGTGACTGACCCAAGGTCACATCAGCAGGTGCAAGTGGAGGAGTGGGGAATCAAACCTGGTTCTCCCAGATTAGAGTCCGTGAACTTAACCACTACACCAAACTAGCTCAGAAGAAGAAGAAGAAGAAGAAGAAGAAGAAGAAGAAGAAGAAGAAGAAGAAGAAGAAGAAGAAGAAGAAGAAGAAGAAGAAGAAGAAGAAGAAGAAGAAGAAGAAGAAGAAGAAGAAGAAGAGTTGGATTTATATCCCACCCTTCACTACCCAAAAGAATCTCAGAGTGGTTTACAATCGCCTTCCTTTCTTCTTCCCACAACAGACACCCAGTGAGGTAGGCAGGTCTGTCCATTTCCGCCATAGTGAAATTCCCCGCGTGGATGTTTTAAAAACTGTGCATTATGTTTCCACAGCAGATTCTTCTTCACCAGGCACAAACACAAAGTTTTCTCCTCCTTACCCCATGTTTTCGAAACCCGCAGTTCAAGTGAATTCCGAAAACATAGGGTAAGAAGGAGAAAACTTCAGGTTTGCACCTGGTTAGGGAGAATCTACTGTGGAAAATTTCACATAACGCACAGTTTTTAAAATGTCCGCGCGGGGAATTTCACTATGGCGGAACTGGTGCCAGAGAGTTCTGAAAGGACTGTGACTGACCCAAGTTCACCCAGCTGGCTTCGTGTGAAGGAGAAGTGTGGAATCAAACCCGGTTCTCTAGGTTAGAGTCAGTTGCTCCTAACCACTATACCAAACTGTCTCTCAATAACATTTTGCAGGGACCGTGCTGGTCTTCTCTGTATTGTTCCAATTTTAGTATACATGCTGCCAAATGAAACAGAGCATGCAGAGCCGCTGAGTGAGACAGAATTACCTTGAAGTGCAGGTCTCACTTTGTGGGCACTGGGTGCAAGATTAGCAGATCTGCTGTCTGAGGCTGGGCTGTCAATTTGCTTCCACATTCTAATTTGCATGCAAAAATCTGAATTTGCATCCTTGCTGTCGGGATAGAATTTGTACCGTACTGACAAAATTTATATCATTCCCTTTCTGCTGTCATCAGGGCCACCGACGGGGCTAATGGGTTAAAAAAAAAAAGCAATAAAGACATGTCTTAAAAACCATTAAAACCCAACAAAAACACATCACTGGAACAATTAAAACCAAAGCTAAAATACACATACAAAAATATCAAGACAACGATGAAAGCCTAGGTCAGGAAAAGGGGATTCGCTGAAGGAATGCCGAACAAAGCAAAAAGTCTCTTCACCCACTGCGTGAGCCGGTTTGATGTAGTGGTTAAGAGGGCAGATTCTAATCCGGGAGAGCCGGTTTTGATCCCCCACGTCTCCACATGCAGCTGCTGGGGTGACCTTGGGTCAGTCACAAGTTCTCTCAGAGCTGTTCTTAAAAGGGCAGTTCTTGAAAGAGCTCTCTCAGCCCCACCTACCTCCCAGGGTGTCTGTTGTAGGGAGGGGGAGGAGATTGTAAGCCACTCTGAGGTTCCTTTGAGTAGTGAAGGGCAGGATATAAATCCAACCTCTTCTCTTCTCTTCTCTTCTCTTCTCTTCTCTTCTCTTCTCTTCTCTTCTCTTCTCTTCTCTTCTCTTCTTCTTCTCTTCTCTTCTCTTCTCTTCTCTTCTGGCAGAAGATGGAAACAGAAGGGAACAGGCAGGTCTCCCTCTGCGGAGAGTTTCAGAGTGAGGAAGGCACCCTTATGCTGGACAGTGTTACAGAACCAGTCATTTGATGAGTCGCCTTAAGATCAGAAGACCTGGGGCGCTTTCCCACATGCTGAATAAATGCGGTTTCCATCCACTTCAGCGACCATTTGCAAGTGGATTTTACCATTCCACTCAGTAAAATCCACTTGCAAAGCGTGTTGAAAGGGGGTCGAGAGTGTGTATATTTGTTTCCATACTCTGCATCCAAATCCAGCCGTGAGCCTCAGAACTGCCTCTCATCAGTGGTAGGCACAACATGCGGACTCCGGCATCTCCTCTGAAGGTTTTTGTTGTTAGATCAAGGGCAATTCTGCATCTGGCATTCGCGCCACATTTTCTCAACTGGGAGGAAAAAAGTGCAGCTCAAAACCACATTCAAATACCTCGGGGCAATGCCGAACTGACTGCAAAGTCACCCCTGAACTGCCACAAAATGGCTATAAATGTATGCAGAAAATATCATAAAACCAATGATCAAAGAAAGCGAAAGTGGCATGGAGTGTGGAGGCTACCATAAAATCCGATGATCATAGAGTCATAGAATGTTAGAGTTGGAATGGACCTTGCAGGTCATCTAGTCCAACCCCCTGCACTCTGCAGGAGCGTAGCCAAAAGATAGCCCAACATACCTACAACATACCCAAAAGATGGTCGTCCAGCCTCCGCTTGAAAACGTCCAGCGAAGGAGCATCCACCACCTTCCGAGGCAGACTGTTCCACTGCTCAAACACTCTTACAGTTAGGAAGTTTCTCCTGATAGCTAGCCAGTAACGACTCCCTTGTAATTTCCACCCATTAGATCTAGTCTTGCAATCCGGAGCAAGAGAGAATAGATCTGCTCCATCTTTTCCATGACAGCCCTTCAGATATTTGAAGACTGCAATCATGTCCCCTCTAAGCCTTCTCTTTCCCAGGCTAAACAGACCCAACTCTTTCAGCCTTTCCTCATAAGACCTGGATTCAAAGGAAGTGAAAGCAGCATGCAATGCAGAGAGGGATTTCCATTCCAACGTGAGTTTTGTAAAAAAACAATGGAGGGAAAAGCCAATGCAGAATCAGCCCCAGATGAGTAGCGGTGTAGTCTGCCCGTAGCAGTAGGGAAGAACAAGATTGCAGCAGCACCTTAAAATTTATTATTGAATTAACGTCCCAGGGGAGGCGTTATGGGCTGCTCTGGAGTTGTTGCCTTTGTTTCAGATGCCATCTTGTTCTGACTGTTTTAAATCTGGCTTTGACTATATGTTTATTCTCCTTGTGTTTTATACGTTGTGAGCAACGCTTCCTCTAAGCTATGGAGTTTTGTGGGGGGAAATTCAACTCTGCAAGTGAGCCGTTTGGCTGCTCCATAAATCAGTTCGCTCTGGAGCCATCCCTTCCTGAGCAAAGATAAAAATGTGTGAGCCGGAGGCTAAAAAACTGTGAGCTAGCTCACACTACCTCAGATTAGTGGGAACATTGGTTGTGAGCTGCCCTGAGCCCACTTGTGGTACGGGGTAGGGTATAGGAAGGAGAGAGAGAGAGAGAGAGAGAGAGCGAAAGAAAGAAAGAAAGAAAGAAAGAAAGAAAGAAAGAAAGAAAGAAAGAAAGAAAGAGACAGACAGAGAGAGAGAGAAAAAGAAAGAGAGAGAAAGAAAGAGAAATAGAGAAAGAAAGAGAAATAGAGAAAGAGAAAGAGAAAAAAAGAAAAAAGAAAGAGAGAAAGAAAGAGAGAGAGAGAGAGAGAATGAAAGACAGAAAGACAGAAAGACAGACAGACAGAAAGAGAGAGAGAGAGAGAAAGGGAGAAAGAAAGAGAGAGACAGAAAAAAAGAGAGAGAGAGAAAGACAGAAAGAAAGAGAGAGAGAGAAAGAGAGAGAGAAAGACAGAAAGAGAGAGAGAAAGACAGAAAAAAAGAGAAAGAGAGAAAGTGAGAGAGAAAGAAAGAAAGAAAGAAAGGAAGAAAGAAAGAAAGAAAGAAAGAAAGAAAGAAAGAAAGAAAGAAAGAAAGAAAGAAAGAAAGAAAGAAAGAAAGAGAGGGAGAGAGAGAGAAAAAGAAAAAAGAGAGAGAGAAAGAGAGAGAGAGAGAAAGAGAAAAAGAGAAAGAAAGAGAGAGAGAAAAAGAAAAAGAAAGAGAGAGAGAAAGAAAGACAGAAAGACAAAAGAAAGAAGGAAGGAAGGAAGGAAGGAAGGAAGGAAGGAAGGAAGGAAGGAAGGAAAGAAAGAAAGAAAGAAAGAAAGAAAGAAAGAAAGAAAGAAAGAAAGAAAGAGAGAGAGAGAGAGAGAGAGAGAGAGAGAAAGGGAGAAAGAAAAAGAGAGACAGGAAAAAAGAGAGAGACAGAAAGAGAGAAAGACAGAGAGAGAAAGAGAGAGAGAACAAAGAGAAACAAAGAAAGAGAGAAATAGAGAAAGAGCAAAAGAGAGAGAGAAAGGAAGAGAGAAAGAGAGAAAGACTAACAGAATTTATGGCAGGGGAGGAGCTTTCACAAGTCACTGAAGAAGTATCTGAAGAAGTGAGCCGTGACTCATGAAAGAAAGCTCCTCCCCCACCACAAATTGTGTTAGCCTTTGAGGTGCCACTGGACTCTTGCTCTTTTGTTGTTGTCATTATTGTTTGAGTCGCAGCGTGGCACAAATATTTTCTCGTTCGCTGCCGGCTCCAGAAAATCTTCCTGTGCCCATGGTGCCATCTATAAAGTCAAGGTAACAATTTCATGGCGCGAGTAGAGGTATTTAGAGCTAAAGGCTCTCAAAGCAGCAAACAAAATGTGCTGGCAAAGTTCTGATCTCAGGAGCCCCAGTGGTTTTATTCCCTAATCAGCAACTTATGTGGGTGTGCTAAAGACTTGAGGGCATGATGCGGTGGATGGATATATTTTAACCCATGCTGTTTCCCCAGTGGAAATCATGTTACACTCCCCCAAATCCACAATTAGTTCTGTAGCTTTCTATTAAAGAAAGATGTGGATAGAAAATGGTGTATCTGTGTAAAGCACCATCAAGGAATTCACTGCCACAGGAGGTGGTGGCAGCTATAAGCATGGACAGCTTCAAGAGGAAATTAGATAAGCATATGGAACAGAAGTCCATCAGTGGCTATGAGCCAGGTATAGAGAGGAACTCTCCATCTGGGGCAGGTGATGCACTCTATTCTTGGTGCTGGAGGGTGCAGCAGTGGGAGGGCTTCTAGTGTCCTGGCCCCACTGCTGGACCTCCTGAGGGCACCTGGTATTTGGACTAGATGGGCCATTGGCCTGATCCAACATTGGCTACTCTTATGTTCTTAACTTACAGTGACCCCAGGAAGGGGCTCCCAAGGCAAGTGAGAAGAAGAGGTGGCTGGTCATTGCCTTCCTCCACAAAGTCCTCATTGGTGGCCTCCCATCCAAGTATCGGCTTAATGGTGGCCCCAGCAAGGGGCTTTCAAGGCAAGGGAGAAGCAGAGGTGGTTGGCCATTGCCTTCCTTTGCAGAGACTTCCTTGGTGATCTCTCTTCCAAGTACTTACTTAATGGCAACACCAGCAGGGGACTTTCAAGGCAAGTGAGAAGCGGTAGTGGTTGGCCATTGCCTTCTTCTGGAGAGCCTTCCTTGGCGGTCTCCCATCCAGGTACTGACTTAATGGTGGCCCCAGCAAGGGGTTTTCAAGGCAAGGGAGAAGCAGTAGTGGTTGACCATTGCCTTCCTCTGCAGAGCGTTCCTTGGTGGTCTCCCATCCAGGTATTGACTTAATGGTGGCCCGAGCAAGGGGCTTTCAAGGCAAGTGAGAAGCAGAGGTGGTTTGCCATTGCCTTCATCTGCAGAGCCTTCCTTGGTGGTCTCCCATTCAAGTACTAACCCTGCTTAGCTTCCGAGGTCTGACAAGGTCAGGCTATACCATGCCACCTCCCCTCCCATAGAAGATAAGAGATGTGTGTGTGCACTTGCTTGCTTACCTGGAAATCATGATTGACTTCTGGCAACTCCAACTGGAGGCTTGGATGCTTTTCAGAAAGGTGGTTTGATTAGCCTGCCTCTGCGTCCCACCTCTGGTATTTCTTGCAGGTCTCCCTTCCAAGTACTTTCCAGAGTCGACCCTGCTTAGCTTCCGAGATCTGATGAGATCGAGAAGGCATCCCTTATTTGAATATATACTAGACCTATACACACGATCCCTCTCTAGACTAAGGGGACACATAGAGGTAGAGAGTGGGCACCAGTGTGGTGGCCTTCCCTCACCTCTGTAGGACCACCAGCCCATGAGCATGGAGCCTATGCATGGAGAAAGTGTCTGTGCATGTCCTCTCTCCCGTGAATGACAAATGTTTGGAAAGCAGAGTTTCCCAACACAGGGAGGAAGCATGCACATAGACACATTCTCTGCAGGCTGTCATGTTTCAGGTGAGCCAGCAATCACATGGATAATGCCAAAGACAATCGGGAACCCTTAGCGTACAAGTCTAGCCACAAATAACACCCACCAGGGGAAGACCACCACAATTCACAACTCTATATGCTTGATATGCTGTATATTACATTTGTTCAAGTACAAAGATGGGTCAGTGGTCAAAGCCCAACAGAATGTATACAGGCACATATCCAACAGATTGCTCAAGACAGTGAAGCATTATTTACAAAAAGAATGTGCTCAGAACCAACAGTGGGCTGGTCTGTAATTCCATACATATATTCCATCCCGTTGGATTCCACTGAAGTTATTGAGCAGCGCCTATGTTATTTTGGAAATCGGGTTCCGTTTTACCAGCCACATGTAGCTGCTGGCGTGACCTTGGGTCAGTCATAAGTCCTTTCAGAGCTGTTCTCTCAAGGGCAGTTCTTGAGAGAGCTCTCTCAGCTGCACCTACCTCACAGAGTGTCTGTCGTGGGGAGGGGGAGGGGAAGGAGGTTGTAAGCCACTCTTGAGACTCCTTGGAGTAAAGAAGAAGAAGAAGAAGAAGAAGAAGAAGAAGAAGAAGAAGAAGAAGAAGAAGAAGAAGAAGAAGAAGAAGAAGAAGAAGAAGAAGAAGAAGAAGAAGAAGAGGAGGAGGAGTTTGGACTTATACCCCGCCCTTCACTGCCCAAAGGTGTCTCAGAGCGGCTTACAATCTCCTTTCCCTTCCCCTCCCCACAACAGACACCCTGTGAGGCTGGTGGGGCTGAGAGAACTTCTGACAGAAACTGTCCCTGAGAGAACAGCTGTGCCAGAGCTTGTGACTGACCCAAGGTCACATCAGCAGATGCAAGTGGAGGAGTGGGGGAATCAAACCCGGTTCTCCCAGATAAGAGTCCGCGCACTTAACCACTACACCAAACTGGCTCTCTCTCTACACCAAACTGAAGGGTGGGGTATAAATCCAGTCTCCTCTTCTTCTTCTTCTTGAACACATTCTTTGTGTAAAAGATATCTAATTGTTATGAGCGATCTGTTGGATATGTGCCTATGCATTCTGTTGGGTTATGACCACTAACCCATCTTTGTACTTTAATGAGTGCAATATACAGTTTTGAGCATATATTGAGCCAGGGTCTGACTCACCTGAGGGACCGCCTTTCCCCATATATACTCCCAAGAGCACTTCGGTCAGGGACAGAACATCGCCTGGTGGTTCCAGGCCCCTGGGAGGCAAGGTTCACCATGACCAGGGCCAGAGCCTTTTCGGTGGTGGCCCCTACTTGGTGGAATGAGCTCCCAGAGGAGATCAGGGACCTGCAGGACTTTATGCAGTTCTGCAGGGCTTGCAAGACAGAGCTCTTCCGCCAGACTTTCGCATAGGGGCCGCCACTGCCACTACCACCAATGATGTGGACAGCAACTGGGCTAGGGACGGCCCCAGGAAGACCTTCTATAACACCACGTGGCACTGGTACCGCCGGACTTACTTGGGACCAGCTACAGGACAAGATCACCCCCAAAGAACTGATTGTTACCATCAGGAGAGTGATTCAGGGCCATCTGTTTTATGGAGCGCTTTACTCTGATCTGTGTTAGCTAATGGTTTTATTGCTTTTATCATGTTCTATCCGGGCTCTGCCCCTTGTAAGCCGCCCTGAGCCCGCTTGTGGGGAGAGCAGGGTAAAAATGTCAAAAATAAATAAATAAATGAATAAATGGTTGTGAATTGTGGATGGTCTTCCTTTAGTGGGTGTTGTTTGTAGCAATCCCATGGAGGCAGGGGGGAGGCTGCACAGCCATACCCACCATCTATTCCCATGCATTCGGTCAACGAACAGAGGATATGTGTGTAGAGGGCTCGTGATGTTGACTTTCACGCATTCGCAGCGTTCCGTTTTTACAATTTTCGTCCGTCCATCTTGTTACAGCACGTAGGAAGGCGCAATCATTTCGTTTTCTGTCTTCCCGGGTCCTTTCATCTAGTTCTATCCCTTCTCTCCCGCACTCCAAAACACGATATTCGTGACGCCGTCTTTCCCCGAAGTTTCGTGTCGACCTCGCCCGGGCAAAGAAGGCTCATAACTTCACAATGGAGGCTGCCGAAATCGTGAGGAGCAGCATAAAGGGAATTTATGGCAGGATAGCATCGAGCCCAATCTTCTCCTCCTTTTTTTTCACTCTTCAAAATGTCTAATTAGTGCTTAATCAATTTTTATAATATAAGATCACCACTCAATAAGGCCCAATCCCTTAATTTTCAACTCATGTAAGCATTTCTCTTGTCATGTTAGAAACCCTCCAATGCTATTTCCTGTTCACTTTGGGGTGTAGAATCTGACAAGATTCTTCATTCACTCTTTGCTCATTAAAATGTCAAGTGTTTTTAAGTGTGAATGACAAACGGGTCTCAGGTTCTTAAGTATTCCTCCCTAGCAAGCGACGACTAAGTTTTTATAGTGGCATCAGGCGACTGTGTCTCGTGTCTTCAGTTCCTTTGTTAGGATATAGACATGCCCCACCCAGAAAAGTATCTCATACAGGAGTGAATTTAGGGGTCCCAGCCTTCAGATGGGACCTGGGCATCCCCCAGAATTACGGGTCATCTCCATACTAAAGAGACCAGTTCCCCTGGAGAAAATGGACGCTTTGAAGGGTGGACTCTGGGGCACTGTACCCCACTGAAGTTCCTGTCCTCCACAAGCTCCATCCCCACATCTCCAGGAGTTTCCCAACCTGGAACTGGCAACCCTACCGCCATACCCCACCCATGGCGGGAAGGAACTGGCAACCCTAAGCGGGCTGGGAGGTGAAAGTGGTGTTGGAGTAAGCCAAGATGAATGGCCCCTGTGGTGCTCCAAGCAAGGGTCACTCCGCTCAGCAGTGTGAACAAGTGGGTATTAGCTCCCCCGTTGCTTCCTCCCCCCAAAATGGCAGCAGTGTAGGAAAAGATAATCGATGAACTGGCATGGGCAACCATTACCAGAGAAGGGTCTGCGCTGTGGCCCCTGGCACTCTGGCAGAGTTTCTGAGGATTTGCTTGGTTCGCTTCTGACCACCAGTGATCCCTCTCAGGCAGTGACCCAATCAGCTCCCACCTTTCTGCTGTTTTTGCATCCACTGGTAATCCCCAAATATATCCAGGGTTTTCTGTTTTGGTTTTCCCAAGGAAGCCTGAATATGTTCGGAAAGCTGAAAGATACCGAAAAATACCAATAAGGTATTTTGAGGGTATATTTTCAGCTTGGGTAGATCTGAATGTACACCCCGAAGTACCCTGATGTTCTTCCCAGTGGGGACCCAAGACGGCTAACATCATTCTCTCCTCCATTTTATCCTTACAACAACCTTGTGAGGTAGGTTAGGCTGAGATAGTGTGACTGGCCCCAGGTCACCCACTGTGCTTCCATAGCATAAGCAGGGATTCGAACCTGGGTCTCCCACATCCTAATCTAACACTCTGAACCACTACACCACACTGGCTGGTCAGATCTTGGGAGCAAGAGGTCAGATTAATTTATGTACATGCAGTGAAACAGAATATTGTGTTTTGTTTTGCTCGGAAATTCCCAATGATGTACCATGGCAGATGGAGGCAGAACACAGCGCAAAACCTGTTGAGAACATCTCTTTATTTATTTTTTAATAAAAGAACCTCATGCTCATGGGTTCAACAGGAAAGTGTAATAATGATTCAGGAGCTTTGGAATGAAGTTTGGGGGGGGTTTGTCTAGAAGTTAGGACTGGGCCTCTTCCCTTCAGAAATGTTTGTGGCAATTCCGTAGCTGAACCTGAACAAGGTATGAGCAGCTAACAGAATTCACAACCACAGTAAGCGGCCCAGACATTAATTGCAGGATGACGGGTCTGAGTTTAATAAGGTCGGTTGACTTAATAAGGTCAAACCCATGCCCTTGTGTGTTTGCCTTAGATATATGCCGTTGTTTCATAATGTATGAAAAAAATGAACTGAAAAAGCCCCATTAATTTTCATTAGCCTCAAAAGGAAAACAAATGTGAATCAAAACTAATGAACTATCCCATTCATTTTTTTTGTTTCCATCCATTTCAATAGGGAAAAAGAAAACATTTCCAGTTGGAATCTATTTTCCAACCAATCTGGGTAAAAAAAAAAATTAGCGTTGTACTGTTCATGGATAGTATCATGACCATGAAATTTCAGAGAGACAGAAGAAAAGGTCCTAGTTTTATAATCAATTACAATTTAAAAAATTGTAGCTGTAACTTTTTAAATTCCCCAGTCTAGTTGGATGAAATTAACCAGGACTGTAGTCCTTACCTATGGGATCATTGCAACTGAAGTGGTAGAAACGGTCCCCATTTTATAGGCAATTAAATAAAAAGCTTGTGAATTTAAAAACAATTGAATGCTGTCAGATCTATAAAACTACTTATCCAATTGCCATGAAATGAGGCAGACATTTGTACTCCCGAGAGCATTCCCACATAAGGAGAAGCATTCAATAAATTATCGAAGTAAACAGGAAGCAACCAGTCGTTATTGAAGTAAACAGGAAGCAATCAGTCATTAAGACAAACAGGAAGCATTCAATCAAGGACCGATACAGATAGATAGAAAGAAGCACCCTATTGTTTGTAAGATGTATATAGAAGATATGCCATTATTTATCTTTATGGCTGTGTATTATTCTTTCCGTTGTTTAGCTAATTTTTAAGAAGAGAGCGACTTGAATAAGACATCAACATCAACTAAACCTTTGATTTCTGGTATATCTATGTATTTAGCTATTGATTGTTTGTGCCAACCCTTTCTCCACAGAGCTCAGTATATTAGTTTTTCCCATCCAGCCCTTTTTATTCTCACTACAGTGATATAAGGAACATTAGGCTAAGGGATTGCGGGTTGGACTCAGCCACCTTTTCCATTTGCAAAAAATGGAGAGGTCCCTCTTGACCACCCAAAAAGCCTATGTCGAGCATCATGGGATTAACATGGGCATGGGCAAAAGCCATGTAGATCGGGGCCATAGTGGGAAATGGAACTGGGCAAGACAGAAAGGAAAAAAAAAACTGCTGGATTCAACCCAGTGCCTGTCCTGAAGTGAGCTACATGACTAATTGGGGGTTGGAACCCGAGTCCTCCAAATGGTAGTCCAGCTTTCTATCTAGTACAGGGCTCCCCAGCCTTTTTGAGCCTGAAAGCACCTTTAGAATCCTGACACAGCGTGGTGGGTACAGCCACAAAATGGCGGCCATGAAAAAGCTGCTGCGAGAGATAGGACCAGCACAAAATGGCGGCCTCAGCTTCCCTTTGGTCGCACAGTGAAGATCCTCATGCTGTGGTAGCAGTTGCCAGTTTGGTGCAGTGGTTAAGAGTGTGGGCTCTGATCTGGGAGGGTCGGGTTTGATTCTCCGCTCCTCTACATGCAGCTGCTGGTGTGACCTTGGGTCAGTCACAAGCTCTCTCGGAGCTGTTCTCTCACGAGCAGTTCTCTCAGAGCTCTCCCAGCCCCACCTACCTCACAGGGTGCCTGTTGTGGGAAGGAAAAGGAGATTGTAAGCTGCTCTGAGACTCTGAGCGAAGGATGGGGCATAAATCCAATCTCCTCTACTACTACTACTACTACTACTACTACTACTACTACTACTACTACTACAAGAAGAAGAGAAGAGATTGGATTTATACCCCACCCTTCACTACCCACCTGGGCCTCTATTGTTAAAAAGGAGTCCAGGAGCACACCCAAACTGGGGCAGGTGATGCGCTCTATTCTTGGTGCTGGGGGGGGGGCAGCAGTGGGAGGGCTTCTAGTGTCCTGGCCCCACTGCTGGACCTCCTGATGGCACCTGGTATATTTTGGCCGCTGTGTGACAGAGTGTTGGACTAGATGGGCCATTGGCCTGATTCAACATTGGCTTTACTTATGTTCTTATGTTCTTATGTTCAAACTCCTAACCACCAATGCTGGCACCAAAGGCACCCCATTGAAGGTTGGGAGAGGGAGCCCCAACCCTGAACCAATCCGACTCAGGCACAGGACCTCCATCTTTGCCGGGTTTAGTTTCAACCAGCTCAGTCTGAGCCACCCAACCACAGCCTGTAACACCCGATGAAGGTAATCCGGGGCAGAGTCTGACCAGCCACCCAGCATCAGATAGAGCTGGGTGTCATCTGCATATTGGTGACACCCAAGCCCACAACTCCAGGCAGTCTGGGCAAGGGGGCGTATGTGGATGTTAAACAACATCGGGGACAGCACAGCCCCCTGAGGCACCCCACACTCAAGGAGATGTCTCTGGGACCGCTGATCCCCTATCACCACCCTTTGTCCCCGACCTTGGAGAAAGAGGCAAACCATTGAAGGGCAAGCCCCTGAATCCCCACATCAGCGAGTCGGTGGGCCAGCAACTGGTGGTCGACCGTGTCGAATGTGGACGACCGATTTAATAACACCAGTGCCGCCACACCACCCCAATCCAGGTGCCTATGGAGATTATCAGTCAAGACGAACAGCATCGTCTCTGTCCCATGACCTGGGCGAAAGCCAGACTGGAAGGGATCGAGGACAGAAGCATCATCCAGAAAGCCCTGTAGCTGTAACACCACCACCCTCTCAATAAGTTTACCCAAATAGGGCAAATTGGTCACCAGCCGATAGTTGGCTTTTTCAAGAGTGGGCGGACCATCGCTTCCTTGAGTGCCCCAGGGAACCGCCCCTCTGAGAGGGACGTGTTGATAATCTCCCGCAGGGCACCTCAGAACCCCTTGTGGCCCACTTTAATGAGCCAGGAGGGGCACGGATCAAGGTCACATGTGGTTGGACGCACAGATACGAGCAATCTGTCAACTTCCTCCAGACTGAGTAGGTCAAAACACTCTAAACCCGGCGCCAAAGGCATACAAGGGGCCTCAAGTTCACTCACTGTTTCAATTGTGGTGGGGAGGTCACGGCAGAGCGCCGAGACTTTATCTGCAAAATAGCTCGCGAATGCCTCACAGCCAATGTCCAATTCCCTAACATTTTGCCTGTCCTGTGGCAGAGCTGTCAAAGACCAAATTGTACTAAATAATTGGGCCGGGCGTGAGCTAGCAGATGCAATCGTGGTCTCATAGAAATCTCTCTTTGCGGCTTTGACTGCCATCTCATAGGCTCTCATAAGCATCCTATAAGATGTTCTTGATGCCTCGTCGCGGGCTCGGTGCCACCCAAGGTAGGTCCCCTTGGGTGAATTCCCTCAAGAAGTACAGTTACTACTGAAACCAATGCGAAATGAAAATGAATATGAACGAATGCAAAACCAAAGTAAAAAAGGAACTTTTGGTAGGATGGTGGAGGTGATGGAAGGTGCCGTCAAGCTGCAGCTGACATGGTGACCCCACAGGGCTTTCAAGGCAAGAGACATTCAGAAGTGGCCTGCCTCTGCATAGCAACCCTGGGCTTCTGTTAAGTATGCAACTTAACACGATTTGATTTCAGCAACGTGATTCAGCTTTATTATAACTGCAAACGTCAACTCAGGAACACACAACAAACAGGTGGAGCACAGCTCCCTTTTTAAACCATCCCGGGCTGTCAAAGCCACACCCATAACAAGTTAAGGACCAATAACAATACAGGGATAAAGGCCAATCAGGACTGTTCCCTCTTTGATACATTTTCACATAGTGATTGGTTATATACAGAGGTTTCACAGAAACCGGCCAATAGTAATGCGACAGATCACAATCCACATTCAGCCTGAAGCTCAACATAGAAAAGAATAGGATGGATTCAAGCTTCAGTACATAACAGCTTCCTTGGTGGGTCTCCCATCCAAGCACTAATCAGGGCCAAGCGACCTTGAGCTGTCCAGGTCAGGGCTTTGGAAGGACAAACAAACAAAACAAGATACATGCATACCTTATCTTCTGCCGAAGAATCACTACAATGCATTTAGACAGGTAGAACGATACACTTTGGGGTAGTGGTTCAGAGCGGCAGACTCAAATCTGGGAGAGCCGGGTTTGATTCCCCAATCCTTCACGTGCAGCTGCTGGTGTAACCTTGGGGCAGTCACAAGTTCTCTCAGAGCTGTTCTCTCAGGCGGCAGTCCTCAAAAGAGCTCTCTCAGCCCCACCTGCCTCACAGGGTGTCTGTTGTGGGGAGGGGAAAGGAAAGGAGATTGTAAGTCGCTCTGAGATTCCTTCAGGTAGTGAAGGGCGGGGCATAAATCCAATCTCCTCCTCCTCCTCCTCCTCTTCTTCTTCTCCTCTTCTTCTTTTTCTTCTTCTTCTTCCTCCTCCTCTTCTTTTTCTTCTTCTTCTTCCTCCTCTTCTTCTTTTTCTTCTTCTTCTTCTTCCTCCTCCTCTTCTTCTTTTTCTTCTTCTTCTTCCTCCTTCTCTTCTTCTTTTTCTTCTTCCTTCTCCTCCTCCTCTTCTTCTTCTTCCTCCTCCTCCTCCTTTCTCCATGACCCTTCATAGCTCATGCGAGATCCTAAGAACACTCTTTCATGCAAAAGTTTCTCAGAAGAGCCATTCCCCTGAAGTATTAGTATGGGATTCCTTTCTCCTAAAGTATTGAGAATGATTTTTTTAAAAATACACATTATCTGGGGCAACAGGAGAACCTTTTGTTGAGGCTGGTGTATGACGATTAGGGCTCAGAGTCTCAGTAATCAGCTTAATTTCAATGCATTTTAATAGGCTTCAGAAGCTATTTCTCCCCACAGTGAAACCGGGGAAGGGCACGTTTATGCAAAGGAAACCTGCCTCAGACTGTACTTGGTAAGACAAACCAGTTACAGGTATGTTGTAACCTAACCAAGGTCCGGAATTACGGCTGATCTCCAGGCAACACAGATTGGTTCCCATGGACAAAATGGCTGCTTTGGAGAGTGGACTCTATGGCATTCAGCCTTGCTGAGGTCTTCCTCTTCCCAAACCCTGCCCTTCCCAGGACAGGGCCCCCCCCCAATCTCCAGGAATGTCACAACCCAGAGCTGGCAACCCTGGTTGGATCATCCCTCCGGCCCACTGTTGGATTCCAGTCCTCTCTTTTAAACATTGAACGTGACGCAAATCCATTTTCCTATTTCGAGTGATGGACAAGATTAGCATTTCAGCGGTTTAATATTTTACCGAGTGATCCATCTATGGGGACTTTCCATTTCTGTTTTCTTTACAATGCCTGTCAACTGCTATATCATCTAACATCTCTTCTCTGCCCTGGAGATATCCCCCAATTTTCTGTCTAAGAACTGAGCATTTCAAATGCTCCTTTGTTCCCGAGCCGATCTCCCGTTCGGCGTACGGGGTCACAATGCAATTGGTTCCTGGTTTATCTGCTGGCTGTTCCTAAATCCACATTCAAATCAACGCCCTTTGCTGCAATATTCCCATTTCTGTCTCATTTGTTTTACTGGCCTTTCACCGCTGTGTTGAATCAGAGACGATTTGAAGTGATACCATCACTTGGGCTCAAAATATAGGTGGAATGAAGTAAACGGGGTGAGAAGGTGCTAGTTGATTCACCTGTGTCCAAAACGAAATCTGTTTCTCGCTCCTGCTAAACAGGAAGAACAATGGGTTTTAATTTAAAGAAAATCTTGATATTGCACTAGTTTGTGATCAGCTGCGTGCCACTGATAGCATGGCAACTTTTTGATTGTAAAAAGTTTTTTCTGGTATATAATTGACAGACTGTCCTAAGCATATTAGAAGAAGACAAGTGGAGACCCGCAAGAAACTTGCGGGATGGTCATCCCATTCCTCACACCTTTGCTTCCTCCCCTCTACCCTTACCTATCTCACACTCTTTCTCCCTTCTGGGGGTGGAGCCATAGACTCAAGCCTCCAAAGCAGCCATTTTATCCAGGGGAACTGATCTCTGTCACCCAGACAACAGTTGTAATTCTGGGTGATCTCCAGCCCTCACCCAAAGGCTGGCAATGGTAGTTCTCATGGAGGAAATGACTGGTTTGGAGGGTGGAGTCTATGACATTATACTGGTCTGAAGTTCCTCCCCTCCTCAAACCCCACCATCCCCAGGATCCACCCCTTAAATGTCCAGGAGTTTCCCAATCCAGAGTTGGCAACCCTATTTCCTTCCCACCCAACAGCCAACTTAACCTTTATCTGCCTTTATCTGTCTTCAGCTTTTTGTCTCCACCCCCTTCCCCCACAGCTTCTACCAAGGAAAATTATAGTCTTTCTCCACAGTGGGGACCAAAGCAGCTTACATTATTCTCACCTCCTTTTTATCTGCACAACAACCCTGTGAGGTTGGTTAGGCTGAAAGTATGTGACTGGTCCAAAATCACCCAGTCAGCTTCCACCGCAATATGGGGATCTGAACCTGGGTCTTGCAGACCTATTCTGAGGCTCTAACTGCTGCATCACTGCTGGCTTTCATCGGGTGGCTGCTGAACAGCAGCAAGCAGCCAGGCCAAGTTGAGTCATGCAAATTAGGTGGTATCAAGTCACCCAGAGGGTGCTGCCTAGGGATGCCAGCCTCCAGGTGGGATCTGGGGATCCCCTGGAATTACTGCTCAGCTCCAGACTACTGAGATAACTTCCCCTGGAGAAAATGGATGCTTTGGAGGGTGGACTCTAGGGCATTGTACCCCACTGAGGTCCCTGTCCTCCCCAGGCTCCATCCCCAAATCTCCAGGAGTTTCCAGACCTGGAGCTGGCAACCCCACTACCCCCATCCCCTGCCAGTGCCCGTGAGGGGACCTGGCAACCCTAGACTGCTGCCAAGCCTAGGGTTGGCAACCTCCAAGTGGGGCCTGCTGGAGGGTGAACTCCAGTGAACAACAGAGATCTGTCTCCCTGGAGAAAATGGCTGCTTTGGAGGGTGGATTCTGTGGCATGATGCCCAGCTGAGGCCCCTCCCTTCCCCAAATCCTGCCCTCCTTGCACTCCACCCCAAAACCTCTAGGAATCCCCCAGCCTGGCCCCAAGGCTCCCTCCCCCCTCCCCCCTCCCCCCTCCCTCCCTCCAAGGCCGAAAGAGGCCTGGAAAGAAAGGGCCCTTCCCCCCACCCCCCTTTGACTGACAGAGCCAGTTAGAAGCCTCTCCCCCCTCCCCCCAACGTTCTAATCTCTCACCGTTGCTGCCTGGAGTCAGGTCCCTGCAGAGGCCATTTCAAAAGGCTTTTGGGGGGAATTCAACTGTCCCTGAAGGGATTTCCTCACTGTTTGGTTTTTTCTACAAACCCAGGAAGTCTACTGACTATGTAGGAAAAGCTGTTAGGGGAGAGTGAGGCCCCTGTTGGAGGGAATAGGTATCCGCACAGAAAAAAAAAAGTCTGGAATTAGAATAAGGATAAGAGATTGGATTTATACCCTGCCCTTCACTTGGAATCTCAGAGTGGCTTACAAACTCCTTTCCCTTCCCCTCCCCACAACAGACACCCTGTGAGGTAGGCGGGGCTGAGAGAGCTCTTTCGAGGACTGCTCTTGAGAGAACAGCTCTGAGAGAACTCGTGACTGACCCAAGGTCATCCAGCAGCTGCAGGTGGTTCTCCAGATTAGAGTCCACCACTCTTAACCACTAAGACTAACAGAGGTTAATCCTGGGTATAAGCTTTCATGTACGTGGACACTTCTTCAGATACATTGAAACAGACTTCCTCAAGCGTTACATATAGGTGTAATGGGGGTGGGGTTTGGTTGCCAGGAAGGGCTCGCTAGAGTCAAGATGCATAAGTAACTGGGCAAAAAGTATAGCTAAAATTGGACTAAAGCAGTTGGTAAGTCCTGTAAATAGCAGCAGATTAGCATATGAATAAAAGCGTTGTCGAAGGGATGTGAGAACTAAATTTGCGTCCAGTCACACCTTTAAGACCAACAAAGTTCAAGTCTGGATAGAAGCAAGAACTGAGTGACTTTGCTTGTATAGATGAAGACCTCTTCATCACACTAAATTACAACAGACTTCCTTAAGCGTTACATGGGGGGGGGGGTTAGTTGCCAGGAAGGTCTAAGTAGAGTCAAGAAGCATAAGTAACATAATTAGCTTGGAAAATTACTAGTGATGTAACAAATTTATACAGCCAATAACTACCAATAGTAATTGCTAATAAGTGAATTGTGTTACCTGTAGAAATTATATGATAACAGTGTATTAACATGCATTATGTATTGATAAAATGGTGGAAGCAATGCTGGGAGCCAACAGGGGGGGAAGGGGAGTTTGAAGAAAAGAATATGAGTTATATTATTTTGACTAAATTGTGAAGTACTATAGGTAAAGGTAAAGGTTCCCTTGCTCGAAAGCCAGTCGAATCTGACTCTAGGGTTGTGGTGCTCATCTCCGTTTCAAAGCCGAAGAGCCAGCGCTGTCCGAAGACGTTTCCGTGGTCATGTGGCCGGCATGACTAAACACCAAGGCGCACGGAACGCTGTTCCCTTCCCACCGAAGTGGTTCCTATTTATCTACTTGCAATTTCTTGCTTTCGAACTGCTAGGTTGGCAGGAGCTGGAACTAGAGACGGGAGCTCACCCTGTCATGCGGCACCCGGGTCTCGAACTGCTGAACTACTGACCTTCCAGAGCCTGCAGTTCAGCGTCTTAACCACTTGAGCCACCGCAGCTCCACGTGAAGTACTATATATCCTAATAAAAGTGGTTTTTAAAAAAGAAAAAAAAAAGAAAAAGCATAAGTAACTGAGCAATAAGTATCTGAAGAATTTATCTCATATATGTATGTTATCTCATATGCATTGTGAGTTTGATGTTAGCTTATAGAGCAAACCATGGCCCCGTTCACACGCCGAATTTGCCGCAGGAGAGCCATGATTGGATGGCGGATTTTCCAGGCACGATCACACCGTGACATCTGGCAAGTGGAACACACCCGTGGCCAACCTGTGGCGTACCGCCGACAATGCGCAATAAAAAACTACCTCCTCGATGGTACTAGCAAACGGTTTGCCAAGGCTGCCTCTGGACTCCCTCGGTGGTGCTTGCGCTGGCACGTGGCTTTTCCCTCCGGCCCCTTGTTGATGCGCAGGCGTGGAGGGAAGGAACCATGGCATGCTGCCAATGTGTGGGATCGCATTCTCGCGGCTCTAATTGCGGCACCGCAAATAGCCCTGCCTCCCCCCGCATTATCCTGCCCGTGTGACTGGGACCCATAGGTCCTTTCACATCGACGCACACATGAATCATCCGTTCCACCATAATCTAGTACAGAATTTCAAGCATTCCCGGATGTGCGTGTCATCAGCTAGCAATAAGCTACAGTGGTACCTTCTGCATGCCATACAGATGCTCTATCACTGAGCCGTGGCCCATTACCAGCTTTCCTTACCTCTTTGCTAACCCAGCCATGTGTGCCCGACAGGGACTTCCTGAAAATGTCAACGGTTCCTGAGAGCCAGTTTGGTGTAGTGGTTAAGTGCGTGGACTCTTATTTGGGAGAACCGGGTTTGATTCCCCGCTCCTCCACTTGCACCTGCTGATGTGCCCTTGGGTCAGTCACAAGCTCTGGCACAGCTGTTCTCTCAAGGACAGTTTCTGTCAGAAGTTCTCTCAGCCCCGCCTACCTCACAGGGTGTCTGTTGTGGGGAGGGGAAGGGAAAGGCGTTTGTAAGCCGCTCTGAGACGCCTTTGGGCAGTGAAGGGCGGGGTATAAATCCAAACTCTTCTTCTTCTTCTTCTCTTGTGCGAATTCGGTCATCATTTGGGCTGCCCTGACAACAAGCAACCAGCAATGGCAACTGAACTCTTACTGAAGTGAGCCGTGGCTCACAAAAGTTCATACCCTGCCACATATTTTGTTAGTCTTTAAGGTGCCACTGGACTCTTGCTGTTTTCTACTGAACTCTTACTAGAAGGTGGCATCTTATGAGAGCCAAGTGCAAAGTGATGCACACTGGAGCCAAAAATCCTAAATATAAATACACGTTGGTGGGGTCTGAACTGGCAGAGACTGACCAAGAGAGAGATCTTGGAGTCGTGGTAGATAACTCAATGAAAATGTCTAGACAGTGTGTGGCTGCAATAAAGAAGGCCAACGCTATGCTGGGGATTATTAGGAAGGGAATTGAAAACAAATCAGCCAGTATCATCATGCCCCTGTATAAATCATTAGTGCGACCTCATTTGGAATACCGTGTACAGTTCTGGTCGCCACATCTCAAAAAGGATATTATAGCATTGGAAAAAGTGCAGAGAAGGGCAACGAGAATGATAAAAGGGTTGGAACACCTTCCCTATGAAGAAAGGTTAAAACGCTTGGGGCTCTTCAGCTTGGAGAAACGACGGCTGAAGGGTGACATGATCGAGGTTTATAAGATTATGAATGGGATTGAGCAGGTTGAGAAAGAGGTACTTTTCTCGCTTTCTCACAATACAAGAACTCGTGGGCACTCCATGAAATTGCTGAGCAGTCGGGTTAGAACAGATAAAAGGAAGTACTTCTTCACCCAAGTGAAGTGATTAACATATGGAATTCACTGCCACAGGAGGTGGTGGCAGCTACAAGCATGGACAGTTTCAAGAGAGAATTAGATAAATGTATGGAGCAGAAGTCCTTCAGTGGCTACTAGCCACAGGGTATAGATGAGAACTCTCAGTCTGGGGCAGGTGATGTACTCTATTCTTGGTGCTGGGGGGGGCAGCAGTGGGAGGGCTTCTAGTGTCCTGGCCCCACTGCTGGACCTCCTGATGGTACCTGGTATTTTTGGCCGCTGTGTGACAGAGTGTTGGACTAGATGGGCCATTGGCCTGATTCAACATTGGCTTCTCTTATGTTCTTATGAGAGTTTGCAAACTGGACCCACGGCGTGCCATACTATTTTCATAGCAGCCCAGGGGAGTAAGGAGGTACAGAGAACCATCTCCTCTTACTTCTGGGAAGGTCCTTCTGTCAACAGGGAACAGGCAGATGAGACATTGCTATCTCCAAGTCTATCATCAGAGACAACTAGGGATAGGCACGAACTGGCTCACAAACTAAAGTTTGTCACAACTTTTGGCCAGTTTGTGGTTCGCAAAGCAATGTTCGCAAACTGAAAAGTCACCACGAACTTCCACGAATTTTGATGCAGTTGTTGGTGGTTCATGAAGAGCAGAAAGAATGGGATTAAATGACTCTGAGCCACTTAGACCCTTCCTTTCTGCTCTTCACGGAAAAGCATTTAAACTCCTGCTTTCTGCTCTTGGCTTTTGAAAGAGATTTAAACCCCCTGCTTTCTGCTCCCTGCCAAAAAAGCAATGGGGAGCAGAAAGGAGAGGGTTAAATGGCTCACAAACCATTTGCAAAGTGGTGTATCGATTCATGGTTCGGTTTGTGGTTCAGCCATGAACCACAAACTGAACCAGAAAAATGCAGTTTGTGCCCATCCCTAGAGGCTAGTGCCCCAAGTCCGCTCATTCAAGCACTGATTCTGTGTTATCTACTCTTCTAACAAAGACTTTTGCCTGTTCTGCATATGTCTCTATTCAGCCCTACTAAATGCATGGGAATATAAATCTTAAATACACAGCAGAGCAAGTGCACTAGTGTACAGTGGTTAAGAGTGCACAGAGAGCCAGCATGGCATAGCACTTAAGAGTGCCGGACTAGGATCTGGAAGACCCAAGTTCGAATCCCTTCTTGTACCATGGAATCTCTCTGGGTGATCTCTGGGCTGTTGTGAGGATAAAATGGAGGATAAGAGAATGATGTGAGGTGTTTTGGTTTCCCACTGGGGAGGAAGGCTATGTATTAATGAATTGAATAAATAAATAAATAAAATACTACCCATGGTGTCCAAAGAGAACCTCCATATTCAGAGGCAGTAAACCAGTGCTAGAAGGCAACATCAGGGGATGGCCTGTGTGTATGTGTAAAGTGCTGTCAAGTTGTAGCTGACTTATGGTGACCCCAGCAAGGGACTTCCAAGGCAAGTAAGGAGCAGAGGTGGTTTGCCATTGCCTTCCTCTGCAGAGCCTTCCTTGGTGGTCTCCCATCCAAGTACCAACTTAATGGCAACCCCAGCAAGGGACTTCCAAGGCAAGTGAGAAGCAGCAGTGGTTTGCCATTGCCTTCCTCTGCAGAGCCTTCCTTGGTGGTCTCCCTTCCAAGTACTTAAAGGCAACCCCAGGAAGGTGCTTTCAAGCCAAGTGAGAAGCAGCAGTGGTTTCCCATTGCCTTCCTCTGCAGAGTCTTCCTTGGTGGTCTCCCTTCCAAGTACCAACCCTGCTTAGATCCTGAGATCTCATGAGATGGGGCTATACCATGGCATCTTCCCTCCTTCTCAACATCTCAGGCCCTTTTTATTGGCCCTCTAGGGCAACTGGTGGCCGCTGTGCCAAATAGGATGCTGGACTAGATGGACCATTGCTTTGATCCAGCAGGGCTCTTCTTCCATTCATAAATGGTAGGGTTCAAGGAAGTCTTTGGATTAGAAGCAGACATCTGTGTCTATCCAACCTGCAATAGTGGCTAAGCAATGCAGCGGTGAGTCCGTTACTAAATATACCACGATGCTGTCAAAAATCTGCATCAGTGTGGCCTGTTATTATTGGGTTGGGATTTTGGGCCACCGGAGGAAAGTCCTTCTCATTCTCCTGTCACAGTAAATCTCTTTTCGAAAATGTATCACGTCCCACTTCACTATTACCTTTTAATTTCCCTCCCTTCATTTCTTATTTAGCTCCTAACTGTATTATTCAACAGAGTGAAGCATTGGGGGGGAAACATCTAAGCACTGCAGGAGTCTGAATCCGCATTCCTGAACTGGGATGATTGGATTGAATGAGTCTGTCTCCCAACTGGGATGATTGGACTGAGTGAGTCTGTCTTCCAACACCATCTTGGATCTAGAACAGACCTAATGTGTGTGTGTGTGAACATAACATAAGAAGAAGAGCCCTCCTGGATCAGATCAGTGGTCTATCTGGTAGGGTTGCCATGTCCCCCCAGGGGGGTTGGGAAAACCCCGCTCGATTAGCGCGTTCCCCACTGGCCTGGATTGGGCCGCCGGGGGAAACCCCACCCCCAAATTGCCAGGCTGCAGAGATGTGCCTGGAAGTGATGTCATCACATTGGGCATGTTTTTTGGGGGGATGGTCTATCATTCGAGGGAAAACTCTATGTTTTCCCTTGAATGATAGAGGTCCTGCACCAACCATGCCAATGTGATGACGTCATTTCTGAGTGGCGTCAGTATGGTTCTTTGGCCTTCCTCTGCAGAGCCTTCCTTGCTGGTTTCCCATCCAAGACTTATGGTGACCCTAGCAAGGGCCTTTTGAGGCAAGGGAGAAGCAGAGGTGGTTTGCCATTGTCTGCCTCTGAAGAGCCTTCCTTGGTGGTCTCCCATCCAAGGCTTGTGGCAACCCCACCAAGGGGCTTTCAAGGCAAGGGAGAAGCAGAGGTGGTTGGCCATTGCCTTCCTCTGCAGAGCCTTCCTTGGTGGTCTCCCATCCAAGTACCGACCCGGCCTAGCTTCTAAGATCTGACAAGATCAGGCTCTGCTATGCTGCCTTCCCTCCCGAGCAGTCCTAGTAGAGATGAGTTAAACCAGTCGAGATGATAACTTTTGCAGTGCAATCCTGAGTAGAGTTACACCCTTCTAATTTCACTTGAAGTCAAGAATGCAATACTGAGGGATGTAACGCTGATGTAAATGAGCTTTAAAAGAGGTAACTCTGGCTGATTCTGCACCCATCTTTGCCCCAGGGTATCTGAATGTGGTTTTGAGTGGCACCTCTTCCTCCCTCCACTTCTGATTGGAAGGCTTGACATGGCTTCGTTGATCTCCCTCAGTTCCCCCGCCCCTATTTCCCCCTCTGTATTCATCACCTCGCCATGAATCACTTGGTTCAGGCAGCTAATGACCACTGAGGCAAGTACTGACACCGGAAAATCTGCATACCAATGCAGGCGTGAGCGTTGAAAACAAAACGGATGGCAACCTAACACTAGCCAATGCAGAAACCAGGATCTGAGTCAACACAATGAAAACAGATATTCGAATATCAGATTATGATGATCACACTTCAATAACAACCTTCACGCATTTCAGCCCCTTCCCGGGACTTTGTGCTTTTATAGCCACTTTCTCTTCTGGGTGAACTATGGTGACCCCACTGAATAACAATTCAGGCTCAAGACTTCAGCCAACACAATGTAAAGCTGACACCAGCAAGACACGGGAAATGGCCCATTTCCCAGACCGCTTTGCTCATTCTGTCTCACAGTACACATGTAGAGGAAAGACTGGAAGTGACACAAATATTTGTCAGAAACCCACTGGTCAGGAAGAAAACACTGAGCGATCTTTGCACACGGAGGACACCGCTGGGTGCTTTTCCTCTTGAAGGAATAAATATAGGACACGTCTCAAGGACATATGATGGTTAGGATGAAGAGTCTTCGGAAGCGGCAGCTAGTGCAGAATGTTGCAGCTAGACTGCAGGTCAGGACCAGCTACCAAAAGCTCAAAGGTTAAGATGCTGAGCTGCAGACCAGAAGGTCTGTAGCTCGGCGGTTCAAGACCCTAGTGCCACGTGATGGAGTGAGCTCCCGTCTCTGATCCTAGTTCCTGCAAGTAGATAAATGGGTTCCATTTTTTGGGGGGGGAAATAACAGCGTTCCGTGCACCTCGGGTCTAGTCATGCCGGCCACATGACCACGGAAATGTCTTCAGACAGTGCTGGCTCTTCGGCTTGGAAATGGAGATGTGCACCACACCCCTAGAGTCAGGCTTGACTGGCTTTCAAGCAAGGGAAACCTTCACCTTTAGGGGTGTGCACATAAAAAAGTATTTTTCTGGTTCAGGTATATTGAACCTGAAAAATATTGTTATTTCCCAATATTCCCAAATCCCAATATTGGCATGGTATTGGAATTGGGAAATATTCAGGATTGCTGAATTTTTTGACTTCATTATACCCTATAAGGACCATTATAGTCAATGGTCCCCATAGGCTATAATGGAGAATTGATCCAGGGTTTTCTGTGTCTCGGGGGGAGGCCATCTTTTGAGGTAACCAAATTTATGGCATAGCTGCTGGTGCCTCTCCTCAGACCTCCCCCCCCAGTTTCAAAAAGATTGGACCAGGGCACCCAATTCTATGGGCCCCAGAAGAAAGGTGCCACCATCTTCCATTGTTTCCAGTGGAGGGGGAAAGGCGTTTAAAGAGAAGTGATCCCTTTAAATGCCTTCCATTGTGCCACGGTAAGTGAACTCCAAAGTTCACTTGCCGTGAGCTCTAGATGTTTAAATGCATTGCTGGGAGTTCAGTCCGAAGGCATTTAAAAGGACTACGAGCCCTTTAAACACTCTGTAACTGCAGCTATCTGATGGCCTTGAAAAATCCCACGATTATGGAATAACCTCCCCAAGAAGGTGTACCAGGTCCCCTCACTTTTGAGTTTTTGGAGGCAATTGAGAATGATTTTATTAGGACTGCACTTGACTAATTTTGTTTTTCTTTATCTGCAGTCCTAATTAGAGACTTTAAGGCTGAGTTCAGACTGGCAGTTTGAAGCAGGAGCCAATCATGGCAAAAAAGCCCTGGAACAAACTGTTCCGGGTTTTCCCGTTCACACTGTGTGGACTGATACAGGAGCATACTGGGAGGAGGCACGCAGGAGTGTTTAGACTGCTGGCCCGGAGGTGCGGCTGTAAATGGCTTTTCCCTGGTAATTCGGCTATGTGTGTATGTGCACATGAGCGCATATGTGCTCATGCGCACATGCGCATCTGGCCGATTTGGGGAGGATCCTGTTGCGCTGGCACTGCATTGGGCGGTAGAGCGGAGCACAGCCAATCATATTGCTGCTGCCTTATGCACAACGCGGGTTGCTCCTGGCTTTTCAGGTTGGTGTTCACACTTCCCAGAAGCGGAATGAGGTGGGATAAACAGGCTCTCAGGGATTTGCTACCGCTTTCACCAGGTATCTTTAAACATGGGAGCGAAGCGGAACAGCACAGGTTGACTACGGGTGGGGAACACCAGGCAGATGTGCCTGTGTGAACGCCCCCTTTAATCTGCTTGTAAAACATGGCTGAAACGTGGCTATAGCAGGGCAAACTGCCAATCTGAACTCAGCCTAAATTGTGGACTTTTGGGGGTTTATTTTAAAAAACCCATCATTTTATTTACTTTGTAAGCCAGCTTGAGTTCTGCAAGGCTAATAAATGTTTTAAATAAACAGACAAACCCAGGAAAATGAAACTTGTGCCTCATGAAACTACCCTTTCATCACTATTCACCACAAATGTATAAGGAGATGGTTAAAAAGGTCTGTTGTTTGACTAACTGCATATTAAGATCCATTCACTCGTCGCATGGGGTTTCTGTAGGGTTATCTATCGGGGATATTTATTAGTTAATATTGCAGAGCTGGCCCCGTCACAGAAACATGGTATTGCTTGCAGTAAATAAAACTCCAAGGAACTATATTGCAAAAAGGTAACACATTTATTGAGGTAGATTCGATTCACATCCACCTTGCACTCAGAGAGAGAGAAGACTTATCTAAAGAATACTGTTCCCATCACAAAGGGCCTGCAGATCCTGCAGTGCATATGTGGACATTGCTTCTACAGGAGAGTCCTGCAGATGCATCTGACTCATGGTTGCAGGGGATAGAGGGACTTATCAGAAGAAAGAGGAAGGCCTGGGCCACATTGCTGTCATCCCACAGGAAGTGACATCATCACACAAGCAACTTCCAGGTGGTGCATCTCTGTCATCTGGAGTTGTAATCCTGGGAGATCACCAGGCCCTATCTGGACGCTGGCAACCTAGCCACAGGGCAAGTGGGCCAGAGTTGATGGCAAGAGGCAGGCAGGCAATGGGGATGGCAGAGGGCTGCTGGCGAATAATGGCAGGCTCTAGGAGGGAAAAGGTGGCACAGCAGCCAATGGACACTTCCATACCGGCTGACATCATCAGAGGGCGTGACTTCAACTGCAGGATGGGCCAGGCCATGCTTGTCAATTGGTCCAGCTGTCAGACTCCTTAGTCCAGTTACTCTCAACCACTCTCTCTTGGCAGCAATAAGTTTATTGAGATGTATGGAAGATACAGAAAGGCACTGTGTTAGGACTGAAGACTTTTGGTGGGCATGAGCTCAATCTAGATAATTCAAACAAAAGCCCCTTCCTTCCCCCAGGCATACGTCACATTCACACCATGCCTAACTGGCGTAGTGGTTAAGTGCGCAGACTCTAATCTGGGAGAACTGGGTTTGATTCCCCACTCCTCCACTTGCACCTGCTGATGTGACCTTGGGTCAGTCACAAGCTCTGGCACAGCTGTCCTTGAAAAAGAGCAGTTACTGTCAGAAGTTCTCTTAGCCCCACTTACCTGACAGTGTGTCTGTTGTGGGGAGGGGAAGGGAAAGGAGTTTGTAAGCCGCTCTGAGATGCCTTTGGGCAGTGAAGGGCGGGGTATAAATCCAATCTCTTCTTCTTCTTCTAACATTACTATCCCAACCAAGTGAAAGACATATGTCTTGGTTATCTGCAGCTCAAGATGGTACAGAGAGGCTCTCAAGGACACCTTACCCAGGGAAAGGGAAAGGAGGTGCGACTTGTGAAGAAAGTTATGACTTACATAAGAACGTAAGAGAAGCCAACGTTGGATCAGGCCAACGGCCCATCCAGTCCAACGCTCTGTGTCACACAGCGGCCAAAAATGCCAGGTGCCATCAGGAGGTCCACCAGTGGGGTCCCATTCTCTCACTCACTCACTCAACCCCCCTCACTGCAGGAATTCCCTCCTCCCCAGTAACTATGACAACTGAAGTGAGAAAAGGGAAGCATGATTTGACCACCAGCCAGGTGTTGGGAAGGATGGTCCATGCTGGTATTAGGGCTCAGAGTCTCAAGATGGCGGCTGGAGAGCTCCCCAAATTAGCACTACCCCACACATCAAATAACGCGCAATCGATCCAATTTTCAATGCACTTTGCTACTGAGCTTTACTGTGTGAAATGGCCAAATCCACTTGCAAATAGCCGCTCAAGTGGATTGAAGCAGCGTTATTTCGCATGTGCAAAAGCGCTGCTAGTATCCGGGTTACGGAGATCAGTTCGCCTTTGCAATGTGGACTCCATGGCATTATACCCCACTGAGGTCCCGCCTTCTGCGAACTCCACCCTCTCCAAGCTCCACCCCCCCCCCCCCCAAATCTCCAAGTATGTCCCAACTCAGAGCTGGCAACCCGGTCTGGTAGGCTGTACCAGCACACAGCAGCACAAAAAAGCCCTGTCTGCAGCACATTATGCACACAATAAATGGCACAATATAAACTGGTTGCAACATTAAAGGAGAAGAATGCGTTAGACAACCCATGCTTAATGGTGTGTTTAATGATTATTTCTGTACTATACATATTGCTGCTACACTCCTTGAAAAGTGGGGCATAGACATACCCTAAACAAGTAAAGTAGGCTAAGTGGATTGTTCTTTCACACCCTATACCCATTTACAGGAGGGCTGCCAATCTCTGGGTGGGGGCTGGGGATCTCCTGGAGTTATAACTTATCTCCAGACTTCATACATCACTTATTTATTTACCGTTTACATTGGCAGGGTTCAGGAAATAACCCAAACCATGCTTTGGAATTTGCTTTCAATGACTTTTACTGCAACAGGATTTTTTGCAGGAAGTCAATAACTGAGCGTAGGCCACTGATGCGACAGATAGGCCTTCAGAGCAAAAACCCTAACAGATATTAACACAGAGCTGAGAGGAAAATAAGAGGTAGGTTGAGTAGTAGGGATGGGCACAGACCTGAACGCTGAGCTTAAGACTGGCCTGGACTTTGCCCAGTTCAGGGCTCGTGAGCTGAGGTCTGGGAAAGGTGCCTTCCCCAGGCACTCACTCTGAGCTTTTCACACTGGCTCAGGAAAGCGTTCAGCCTACTACGCACCTGCCACTTCTGGGTGGCATCGGGCCCCACCCTGGCACATCCGTATTACCCAGAAAATACAGGCACGCTGGGGAGCAGGGCCCGACACCAACCTGAAAGGGTGGGTGTGCCTTGCTTCTGGGTAATGCAGGCATGCCAGGGTGGGGCCCGACACCACCCAAATCCATTCTTTTCAGGCAGGGTTTGGGGCTCAGGGATTCGGTCTGGAGTTTGGCCTGGGCTGCTTGGCTGGCAAGTCCTGGACTGAACCAGGATTTCCCGGTCTGTGCCCATCCCTACTGCACCGCAAGAGAAAACATTCAATCAATGCTAAACGCTAGCTGTGTCTGAAGAAGTGAGCAGTGACTCACAAAAGCTCCTACCCTGACCCAGATTTTGTTAGTCTTTAAGGTTCTACTGGACTCTTGCTCTTTTCTACCACTAAACACTAGGGAAATGCACCACAGCTCCCCCTAGAGTACAAGTGGACCAAACAAGTCTTTCAGCAGTATTTACCTTATTTACATTATTACACTTACATTATTATACTTATCCAACTATTTATGTTTTTTTTTAAAAAAATTATTCCACTTCTCCTGGGGAAAATGGACTATAGTGGACTATAATTTATTTATTTATTTATTTATTATTTTGATTTATAGCCCGCCCGCCCTGCAAGCGGGCTCCGGGCGGCTCACAAATAGGGCACCTGCCAGTACATAAAACAGGTTAAAAACAACATAAAACAGTCAGTTACAATATTAAGTGCTCTAGATGTTACAGTCTTCAATAAAAAGATGGCATCTTCAAGATGGTACGCCCAGTTCCGTGGTGTTAGCACCATGCAGCACTGTCAATCGCTCCTCAAGGGCCAGTTAGTAGTGATGGTAAAGATAGTGGCGGCTCCTACTCAAAAAGCCTGGTGGAAGAGCTCTGTCTTGCGGGCCCTGCGGAACTGTGCAAGGTCCCGCAGGGCCTGGATCTCCTCTGGGAGTTCATTCCACCAGGTAGGAGCCACCACCGAAAAGGCCCTGGCCCTGGTTGCAGCAAGCCTGGCCTCCTTGGGGTCTGGAACCACCGGGAGATGTTGCGTCCCCGGCCGTAGTGCTTGTTGGGGAACACAGAAGTGCCATAGAAGTGGACTAAAATACCATAGAGGTGGACTATAATGCCATAGACTCCACCTTCCAAACCAGTCATTTTCTCCGGGAAAACTGATCTCTGTAGCCTGGAGATCAGTGTAATTCTGGGAGATTACCAGCCACCACCTGGTCTCTGGAGCCCTAATAACTCTGGATAAGATTGTATGGCAAATCGGGGTCATACGTCCACCACAGAGAAGCCAGAAACCTAAAATGTATCCTGAGAAGGCCCAGGAAAATACACTAGGGTCTCCCTGATGTTTGCGCTCGCCTCAGGCCCGTCGAGGCCAGCATGTTAGTTATGCGCATGTAACATATACCCCTCCTGACATCATCCTTGAGCTTGGCTGTTTCAGTTTCAGGCCGGGGACAGCTGGAGCTCAGGTTTCAGAACTGGTGAGGACCCTTCGATGATGTCAGATTTAAGACCGCTCCCGAGGCTGCCGAAGAGCACGAGAAAAGGGGAGTAAGTCGCGGCAGTAGAGTTTCTACCTTAAAGCAAGGAGGAGGAGGGGGGAAATGCCCAAGAAATGTAGCGTTGGAATACTTTGACCTCACAAAAGGGAATCTCGCACTTCTCTCACTCTTCGCTTTGAAGCTTGGGAGGAACAACGACTTGCAAGTGCCTTTATAAGGCATATGGCCAACTTTTTTTGCCGTCAGTTCACTGCTGACCTGGTCAGGGGTGGTTGGCCATTGCCTGCCTTGGTGTACCAACTCTGGACTTCCTTGGTGGTCTCCCATCCAAGTGCTAACCAGGGCTGACCCTGCTTCGCTTCCAAGATCTGTCGAGACTGGGCCAGCCTGGGCTATCCAGGTCAGGGCAAACATGCCCTGTATAGGAAATTCATAAGAACATAAGAACATAAGAGAAGCCAATGTTGGATCAGGCCAATGGCCCATCTAGTCCAACACCCTGTCACACAGTGGCCAAAAATACCAGGGGCCATCAGGAGATCCAGCAGTGGGGCCAAACTAGATGTTTTGTTTCTGTGGGCCAAGCTAGATGTTTGGTTTCTGGGATGCAATTCATGTTTCCCCGCAGCCACATAGCAACTGAGGGGTAATGGCTATTAACAAACAAAGGAAAGCCTTTCGGCTTGGAACACTGTTGGGGTGGGTGGGAAGGATGACTGCCTCCCTCAGGTAGGATTTGCCAACCTCCAGGTGGTTGCAAAAAGAAAGGGGGGGGGGGAAATCCTTCATATAAATAAACCTGCAAAAATACTCAAAGCACTAAATACAATACTCACAAATTATATACATTGTGGCGGAACAGGCCCATTCTGACTTCTAGAGCCTGTTCTGCCAGCCACCTCCTTGGCTTATGCCACTTCCTGGAGGGATGTTATTCCACTTCTTCCCACTAGGGTACCGCTGCCACCACTGTCCTTGTTGGGGTCGTCCTGCCAGGAGGGACGGACTCCTGACACCCCTTCTCAAACTGTAGCTCTGCCTCTGGTCTCCTGCTACCCAGCTCCTGCTTAACACAGGGACCCCTGGAGGATTGACAATGGGTTCCTTGACTGCTTGCTTTCCCCCTTCCTGGGACTCACCTCTAGAGTAGCGTTGTCCAAGGCAGTTGGGGGAACTATGTGGTCCCGAGAACCCTACCAGCCTCAAAGAGTGAAATATTTATTAAAAAGAGAAAAAGGTTATAAGCATACTCTTAGCACAGCACCAGATCAGTAATCAGAAGGACAAAGAAAAGTTGGTCATAATCGCATCCTTCTTTCCCTGGTTCTAAAAACTTACTCCACTAGACGTTGAAATAGAGTAGGTAATTTCAAGCTTAGGAAATTTACAAAATTCTAAATAGATCTCATTACCTCCATCATCCTACGTCCAGCTAGGGTTGCCAGGTCCCCCTGGGGGGCGGGGAAACCCCCACTCAATGGGTCTGTTCCCTGGCGGCCCGGATCGGGCTGCCAGGGGAAACCCCACCCCCCAAAAGGCTGGGATCACAGAGACGTGCCCAGCATGATGATGTCACCCAGAGGTGATGTCATCACACCGGGCACTTTGTGGGGGGATGCTCTATCATTCGAGGGAAAACTCTATGGTTTTCCCTCGAATCATAGTGGTCCCGCCCCCACCTCCTGGAAGGGGCCCAGGACTCCCCCACCAAAGGGTAATTCTGACTTGGCAACCCTACGTCCAGCCAGACAGCCAGGCTTAGCCGCATGTTCAAGATGGCCACTGGCCTGCTGACCGAAGCTCAGCAGTCTGTCCTCTACCAAGGACCACAATCGAGAAATAAGAGACCCTCCCTCCTGGGAGCAAGCCCTTTTATTAAACCTCTGACTCCTCCCATTCTACATCACACTCTCCACCCCCTTTGACCTCATCCGCACAGGTCACCCAAGTGGACCCTGGGCCACCCAGGTGCATCCTGGGTATCCTCCTTGTAGGCATTCTGGGAGATCTGCAGGAGTCACCTGGAGATTCCTAACACCAAATCCCTCAGTTCCTTTGCAAGTCAAGCCATTTATATAACTATAGCATGTAACTGACCTCGCTTCCTGCCGTTCCAGAGAGAAGAGGGGGGCGGGAAACTGGAACACTAAAAATTCAGAACGGAGGGTTTTCCCCACCTCCACATACATAATCAGCAATAACAATCATGCCACAGAACAATTGCAACACAAATCTTGTAACTATTACGAATAAACTGCAATAGGGAGAGACCCGAGTTCGTGAGTCACAGAACAAAGGATTCAATGGCAAATTGCGAATTCAAAAGTCCACTCCATACACCAGTGGTACTTCAGGTGAGTAGAATCCTGTGCACTGTAAGATTTAAAGTTCTGTGTTCGTATGGCAGCTCGACCAGTTTAGTTCCAGCTGATGGGGCAAACCAGTCGTGGTAGTGCCCCGTTTCAGCAAAGCTTTATCCAAGACGGAACTGCAACAACTTCACGAGATGCAAAATTACTGCGTAGTGAAACATTTCAGCCACAGTCAGATGTGCCTTTAGACCTGACTCAGCTGTGAATGCCAGACAGATCTAAAGGGCGCGATCAGACGGCAACATCTGGGAAAGGTCCCGTAGTCATCAGCACCCTGGGGAAAGTCCAGTCCTAACCCCAGACTTTCCCCTGTCTGATCGCTCAAGCACTCTCTCATGCCATCAGGATGTTCTGCTCATTCCATTCCGACTCGGTGCCATTTTTTCCCCTCACTTAGTAGTGTGCGCATAACCACATACTCCACGGGGAACCCTCAGCGCGGACGTTTATGCTCATGGGAAACCAAAGGCAACCCCCCCACACTTGCCTGAATATGCCGTCTGATCAGTCAATGACGGGCTGAGCCTGCAGCTGCAAAGGATGCTGTGTCCATTTCCCCCTGGGGGAGATGGGCTCACTTCCCCTCTGTGCCAAATGGCACGTCTGACCACGGCCTTCGTGTCACTGCTTTCTTCCAAAAAGGTTATATACTTGACGAGGTGCTACAACACCGGTGCACCCCGTTCGCTGGAACTAAACGGGTTGAGCTGCCATACAAACAGAACTTAAAGTCTTCAAGTACAAAGGATTCTACTCACCTGAAGTACCATCGGCGTAGGGAGTGGACTTTGGAATTTGGAATTTGCCACTGAATCCTTTGTTCTGTGACTCACGAACTTGGGTCTCTCGCTGTTGCACAGTTCATTCATAATAGTTTCAAGATCTGTATTGCAATTGTTTTGTATGATTGTTGTTGCTGATTATGTATATTATTTGTGAGTGTTATATTTAGTGCTTTGAGTACTTTAGGAGGTTTATCTATTATACTGAGGATTTTTCCCCCCTCGCTTTTTGCATTCACTTCACCCGTGTATCTCACTTTTGTTCCTAACCTCCAGTTGGTAGCCGGAGTTCTCCCGGGATTACAACGGATCCAGGCAACAGAGATCAGTTCCCCTGGAGAAAATGGTCACTCGGGAAGGTGGACTCTATGACATTATACCCCGTAGAAATCTCTCCTCTCCCCAAACCCCAGTTCTGGGTTGGGAAATTCTGGGAGATTTGGGGGGGGTGGAGTCTGAGGAGGATCGGGTTTGGGGAAGGGAGGGATTTCGGTGGGACACAATGCCACAGAGCCAGTTTGGTGTCGTGGTTAGGAGTGCGTGGACTCTAATCTGGGAGAACCGGGTTTGATTCCCCACTCCTCCACATGCACCTGCTGGTGTGACCTTGGGTCAGTCACAAGCTCCCTCAGAGCTGTTCTCTCAGTAGCAGTTCTCAAAAGAGCTCTCTCGGCCCCACCTACCTCACAGGGTGTCTGTTGTGGGGAGCGGAAGGGAAAGGAGATTGTAAGCCACTCTGAGACTCTGAGTGAAGGATGATGTATAGATCCAATCTCCTCCTCCTCTTCCTCCTCCTCCTCCTCTTCCTCTTCTTCTTCTTCTTCTTCTTCTTCTTCTTCTTCTTCTTCTTCTTCTTCCAAAGTGGACATTTTCTCAGGGGGAACTTATCTCTGTCACTTGGATATCTCCAGCCACCACCTGGAGGCTGGCAACTCTAACCACAAGGCAAGGTTGGATACACACATTTTAATAAATAAAAATAATAATAGAGGGCCTCCTCAGCTTTCATCTTTATGTTTTGGAATTGCCTCTCCTGGAAGGCTCAGGGCAGACTCTATAGCATTCTACCCCTCTGAGGCCCCTCCCTCCCTAAACCCCGCCTTCTCCAGGCCCTGCCCTTAAATCCCCGGGAACTTCCCGACTTTGACTTGTCAACCCTAAATATGGGTCTGATTTGTAAGCAGGGCTCTTTTTTGTAGCAGGAACTCCTTTGCATATGAGGCCACATACCCCTGATGTAGCCAATCCTCCAAGAGCTTACAGAGCTCTTCTTACAGGGGCTACTGGAAACTCTTTGAGGATTGGCTACATCAGGGGTGTGTGGCCTAATATGCAAAGGAGTTCCTGCTCCAAAAAGAGCCCTGTTTGTATCATATGCAAGAGCTCCTCACCTGCTGACCAATAATATCTTCACCTAACTCTTCTGAATTGGGGTGTTTATTCCCCGCCCCCCTTTTGCTATTATCCTGTCTGGTTTCATCGTCTCGGTTACTCCTCTGATTAACTTTGGTGTTTTTTCTTTCTTTTTTTTTGCGTGGATTCCTTAGCAAGGGTTCATTTGTGGATTTCTTAATCCATAGGCATGCAGCCTGTTCTTTTCTTTTTCCCCCCAAATAGCACTCCCAGCTTGTTCCGTCCACGAGAACAATTCGGCTGTGCAAATTTTCTGACTCATCACAAGGAGCCCCGGCGGGGCAGATGGTAGATGATGCACGGCCACTGATTCACACAAGATCCTGGCTCCCGGGTTCGCCCGTGGCGTCCTGAGAACTTGGAGGGAGGGGTGGGGAAGGGAGGCACACAGATGTTCTCTCGTTATTTTCAGTTCCTTTTCCTTAAAAAGAAGAAGAAGAAGAACTTGATTTGGCTCCTCGCCATTCCTGAAGTTATAGATGCAGGTGGGTATGGAGTCTAAGCTATGGAGTCCCGTGAGCAAAAATTCTACTTTGGCCCCGGTCACACAGAGAATTTGCCGCGTGGAAGGCATGAATGTCAGACGGATTTTCAGGGCGCGATCACACCGCAACATCTGGGAAACGTAGCGCTCCCGTGGCCAACCCGTGGCATCCCGCCAAAGATGCGGAGTTAAAAAGTACCGCAGAAAGTGCACTAGTATCTGGAAAACGCGGGGCAAAGGCAAGCGTCTGATCGCGGGAGCGCTAGTATCCCGTGGCAACTGGTGCCTGTCCACATCCTGTCGCAAACCGGATGTTGGAAAACAAATTGCCCGTCTGAGCTGGAAGCGGTGGCTTGCGATCACTGCTTGTGTGATCGTGCCACTGCTTTGCCATGCTTCAACATTGCCATGTGATCGGCAGCTAACAGCCTAAGCGCGGAGACTCGGGGGACCGTGTGATCAGGCTACCCTGCTTTATTGTGCTCCGGGGTGAACAACCACACCTCCCTCCCACCGCGTTATCTGGCCTGTTTGACTGGGGCCTTTGTGAGCTACTGGCATTAAAGTTGTGAGCAGGTGACTTGGCAACTGCATGAATCAGTTTGCTCTGGAGCCATCCCTTCCTGAGCTAAGACAAAAATGTGTGAGCCGGAGGCTAAAAAATGGTGAGCTAGCTCACGCTGGCTCAGCTTAAAGGGAACACTGGTAGCCGTGTTGGTCTGAGGCAGCAGAACAAAGTCGGAGTCCAGTGGCGCTAGGGTTGCCAGGTCTGGGTTAGAAAAGACCTGGAGACTTTGGGGGTGGAGCCAGGAGAGGGCGGGGTTTGGGAGAGGGGAGGGGCCTCAGCATGGCACAATGCCACAGAGTCCGCCCTTCAAAGTAGCCATTTTTTCCAGGAGAGCTGATCTCTGTCAGCTGGAGATCAGTTGTCAAAGCGGGAGATCTCCAGGCCGCACCTGGGGATTAACAACCCTAAGTGGCACCTTGAAGGCCATCAAAGTATTTATTATTCTAGGTATAAGCTTTCGTGTGCAGGCACATTGAATCTGAGGAAGAGTGCATGCACATGGAATTTTATACCCAGAATTAACCTTTGTTGGTCTTCAAGATGCCACTGGACTCAAACTTTACTGAGATTCAATGGCCCCGGTCATACGGGCCAGAAAACATGGGGGGGAGGCATGGCTGTTTGTCCCGGAGCAAAAGAAGGCACGGTAGCCCGATCACACAGTCCACCGAGTTGCCACGCTCTAGCTCTGAGCACCGATCACACCACGATGCTGCAGTGTGGTGAAAAAGCCACGCAACATGAGCACACAAGCCATGCTGTTGTAATGTGTGCATGCGCCGTTGGGGCGGGGCGGGCCGCTGTTGGTGTCTTGCATGTGTGCATGTGCCATTTCGCGTTGGTGCGCATCCCATAGAAACTTACGACATCTGGTTTGCCCCCGGACATGGGCGCTTGTCGGATGCTGCGGGATACTGGTGCTCCCACGATCAGATGCTGGCCTTTGCCCCGGGGTTTCCAGAAACTAGTGCTCCTTTCCTGGTAGTTTTTTATTCTGCAGCTTTGGAGGGAAGCTGCACATTGGCCACGGGAGAGCTACGCCTCCCAGATGTGCTTGTGTGATCCCGCCTGGAAACCCCGCAGGGCTACCGTGTCTTTGGTGGGGCAAATGTTCTGTGTGGCCGGGACCAATGTATCTGAAGAAGCGTGCATGCACATGAAACCTTATGCCCAGAATAAAACTTTCTTGGTCTTAAAGGTGCCCCCGGACTCAAACTTCGTTTTGAAGTTGTTATAGTTATTCAATCAATTTTTTCAACTCCTGTCTATTTAAGTGAAGAAACATGCTTTAACCTTGTAGCTTCCTTTTTTTGCCTGCTTCCTTGCTTAGAATTGAATTAGATCAACATCTGGAGCAGAGGTGCATCAGTGGCTATTAGCCACAAGGTAGGAACTCTCAGTCTGGGGCCAGTGATGCTCTGTATTCTTGGTGCTTGGGGGGGGGCAACAGTGGGAGGGCTTGTAGTCTGCTGGCCCCACTCGTGGACCTCCTGATGGCACCTGGTATTGTTGGTGTGTGACAGAGTGTTGGAGTGGATGGGCCATTGGCCTGTTCCAACATTGGCTTCTCTTATGTTCTTATGAAGAAGAAGAAGAAGAAGAAGAAGAAGAAGAGGAAGAGGAAGAGGAAGAAGAAGAAGAAGAAGAGGAGGAGGAGATTGGATTTATACCCCACCCTTCACTATTTTTACAGGAGGTCAGCCCAATATGGGAAACAAACAAGGTACAAGAATAATAGCAATAAGTGGGTGAAGAGAAAAGTAACCAAATGCCCTAACGCGACTGGACTTACTGTCCCTAGCTCACTGTCTGCTCACCCTGCCTCTCAGGATGAGGGTCTCTTCCCTGCAGCAGCTTTCTTTCTGGCTCTGCTCTCTTGGAAGAAAGAACAGCTCTTCTTCTGTGCCAGCTTTTTTGTTATAAGTCCCCTTTCCCTGTGATTGGCTAAAATTGGTGCAAAAACCTCTCAGAGCCTTCTGGGAGTTGTAGACCTGGCCTCCCACTGCTACTCAGGCTCCCTGGGCCTGCTAGGCCTTTACTTGCACAGATCATGATAAATGCCCTTCCCCTTGAGGCCCTCCTGGCACCTACACTACATTATTTTAGGCACCAGGCCAAAATGTTTCTGTTTATCTAGGCTTTTAACTAAGTGGCTGGTCTTTTAAACATCATTTTATATGTCTTTAGCTTGAGAAATCATAAGAATCATAGAGTTGGAAGGGACCTCCGGGGTCATCTACTCCAACCCCCTTGTCGTGGGTATGGGTCCGGCTGAGGCTGACTCCTCCTCAGATGAGGAAGAAGCAGGGAACAACTCAGCCTTCTCTAGAGACAGCCCAGAGGAAGAACCCTCAACAGTACCTGGGGAGGAAGAGTCCCCAGCAGCTGCACGAGAGGTGCAGGCAGAAGAAGAGACCGTTCCTGAACCTGGGCCAGCAACCCCAGCTGCAGACACCCCAAGGCCAGACTCCCCATCTAGTTCCCCTGAGTGCCCCAGACGTAGGGTACATCAGAGGCTGACTTTGCAGGAACAAAGGAGAAGTGCCAGGCTGCAGCTCCAGCAATGTCAACGAGAGGAGTTGTAAGCCTCTGCAGACTCAACTCCCAAGGGATGGAGGATCTGTTTAAAACCCTTTGGTGCACCTGCTCCAGCATGGCAACAACTCAGCAAAAATCAGACCTGCTTCTGAGTGTGCAGCAGTTGCTCCTTGCCTTTGGAAACCTGCATCCTTGAAATGAGTTCATGGCTATCGGACCTTTGGCTTTCTCACTGACCTTGATTCCAGCTCGTGTTTTCAGCTTCTAGCTTATTGCCTTGGTGTCTCCCAGCCAAGTCAGCACACCCCTGCACAATGCAGGAAATCCACAAATACCTTCCTCCCCTGTTCCATGTCTAGAAGATGGCAAAAAAACCTCCAGGATCTCCAGCCAAACTGGCCTGGAGAAAAATTGCTTCCGGACCCCAAAATGTTTAAGACCAGTTTTAAGCTGATTCATGTTTTATGCCTTCCTGTGTTTGAATATTTTTTTAAATATAACTTTTATATTGTTTTATGTTTTTACTGTGTTTTATTTGGTAAGCTTCCACAGGCAGGTTCTCTGGAGAGGCGGCATAATTTTTTCCCCAAATAAATATAATAAATGCTCTTAATCTTACAGTGGCATACTGTTGAAAACAAACACTTCCCTTCACATTAGCAATGCTGGAGCTTGTGTTGAACAAGTTATGTCACAGCCAGTTAGGTGTAGTAGTTAAGAGCGGTGGACTCTAATCTGGAGAACTGGGTTCAATTCCCCATTTCCCCACTTGAAGCTAGCTGGGTGACCTTAGGCAAGTCACAGCACTCTCAGCCTAAAAAATAAGCACAGCTTGCCACCTTGTGGTGCCAAAAAAGAGCTACAGCTTTGGCAGCCAAACAATCCCCGGAGATCTCCTGGCTACTCCGCACAGAATGCCATATGGTAGTTTCTGGCTTTTGTCACATGCAGAGAGCCAGTGGTATTAGAGTGGCTAGAGTATTGAAATAGGACCTGGGAGACCAGGTTCAAATCCCTGCTCTATCGTGGAAGCTTGCTGGGTTACCTTGGGCCAGTCATGTATTCTCAGTTTGATTCCTCACTCCCCTCCCACATGCAGCTGCTGGGTGACCTTGGGCAAGCCACAGCTCTCTCAGAACTGTTCTCTCAAGAGCCGTTTCTCTCAGAGCTCTCTCAGCCCCACCTACCTCACAGGGTGTCTGTTGTGGGGAGGGGAAGGGAATAAGATTGTAAGCTGCTCTGAGACTCGGAGTGAAGGGTGGGTTATAAATCCAATCTCCTCCTCCTCCTCCTCCTCTGGATAGAATGAAGGTATAGAGAATAATGAAGTCGTTTTGGGTCCCCACTAGAAAGAAAAATGGAGGATATGTAAACTACTGGGTTTGCCGCATGGAGGACTCGTACAACAACATGTGTTCAGATGCGTTTATTGTACTTCACACATGAACTGGCAAAATGGCCCCGCAAGGGCCAACTATATACATCCCACCCAGCACACCCACAGTCCCATTGGACGGTTTGAATTTCCTGCCAGAGGTGCTATTGGTGGGCACTAGGTGGTCTAGGATCCGAGGTCCCTTTGTATTCAGGGACCAAGCCCCTTACTTTAGCCGTGGACCCCGGGAGGCGGTCCACGTACATAACAGGATAGATGCAAAATAAAAGCAGAACTTAGCAGACATTTCTTTAGTGTATCAACAAACAGCAAAATCTGAGGCGAATCAATGTCACAGCCTTGAGGTGGGTTAACAGCCATTCCCTCATCCAAAGAAATGATAGAAACGACAGTCCTTTGACTAGGGGTGGTGCTCCAGCAGCTTGGGGAGGGGACATGGCTATGGCTTGCCAACCTCCAGGGTGGGGCAATAAAGAAGGCCAACGCTATGCTGGGGATTATTAGGAAGGGAATTGAAAACAAATCAGCCAGTATCATCATGCCCCTGTATAAATCATTGGTGCGACCTCATTTGGAATACTGTGTACAGTTCTGGTCACCACATCTCAAAAAGGATATTATAGCATTGGAAAAAGTGCAGAGAAGGGCAACTAGAATGATAAAAGGGTTGGAACACCTTCCCTGTGAAGAAAGGTTAAAATGCTTGGGGCTCTTCAGCTTGGAGAAATGATGGCTGAGGGGTGACATGATCGAGGTTTATAAGATTATGAATGGGATAGAGCAGGTGGAGAAAGAAGTACTTTTCTCCTCACAATACAAGAACTCGTGGGCACTCCATGAAATTGCTGAGCAGTCGGGTTAGAACAGATAAAAGGAAATACTTATTCACCCAAAAAGTGATTAACATATGGAATTCACTGCCACAGGAGGTGGTGGCAGCTACAAGCATGGACAGTTTCAAGATAAACATATGGAGCATAGGTCCATCAGTGGCTATTAGCCACAGGGTATAGATGGGAACTCTCAGTCTGGGGCAGGTGATGCACTCTATTCTTGGTGCTGGAGGGGGCAGCAGTGGGAGGGCTTCTAGTGTCCTGGCCCCATTGCTGGACCTCCTGATGGCACCTGGTATATTTTGGCTGCTGTGTGACAGAGTGTTGGACTAGATGGGCCATTGGCCTGATTCAACATTGGCTTCTCTAATGTTCTTATGTTCTTATGGAAATTGCCTGCTATTACAACTGATCACCAGATGACCGAGATCAGTTTTCCTGGGGGAAAATGGCGGCTTTGGAGGAGGGTGTCTGTGGCATTATACCCCAGTGAGGCCCCTCCCCTCCCCAAACCCCTCTCCTCCCCAGGCTCCACCCCCAAAATCTCCAGGTATTTCCAGACCCAGAGCAGACGGTGGCTCAGTGGTAGAGCATCTGCTTGGCTTGGCATGCAGAGGTTCCCAGGTCAATCCCTTGCCATCTCCAGTTAAAGGACCAGGCAGAAGGTGATGGGAAAGAGCTCTGCTTGAGACCCTGAAAAGCTGCTGCCGTCTGAGTAGACAGCGCTGACCTTGATGGACTGACAGGCTGATTCAGTATAGGGCAATTTCATGTGTCCGTTATGTGCTCACTTTCAGAATTATATACAGAAAAAAGTCCAATACCTTTCCCAGGTAATTGTTCAGTGTTTCAGACCTCTGGTCCTTCCTCAGGAGCAAAGAACCATGAAAGATACAAAAAATGCAATAATATGGCAAAACACTTATTTAAGCAACCTTTCATCAAAAGGCAATAATATAATCTTCTATAAAGAGTAATCTCATAGAAGCCCCTTTTGAAATCACTGTTAGGTAAAGGATTCCCTTGCTCGAAAGCCAGTCAGATCTGACCCAAAGAGTGATTAACACATGGAATTCACTGCCACAGGAGGTGGTGGCAGCGATGAGCATGCACAGTTTCAAGAGGGAATTGGATAAACATACGGAGCAGAAGTCCATCAGTGGCTATTAGCCACAAGGTATAGATAGGAACTCTCAGGCTGGGGCAAGGGATGCCCTCTATTCCTGGTGCTGGAGGGGGCAGCAGTGGGAGGGCTTCTCGTGTCCTGGCCCCACTGCTGGACCTCCTGAGGGCACCTGGTATTTTTGGCCGCTGTGTGACACAGAGTGTTGGACTAGATGGGCCATTGGCCTGATTCAACATTGACTTCTCTTATGTTCTTATGACTCTAGGGGTGCGGTGCTCATCTCCGTTTCCAAGCCGAAGAGCCAGCGCTGTCCGAAGACGTTTCTGTGGTCATGTGGCCGGCATGACTAGATACCAAGGTGCACGGAATGCTGTCACCTTCCCACTGAAGTGGTACCTATTTATCTACTTGTAATTTCTTGCTTTCGAACTGCTAGGTTGGCAGGAGCTGAGGCCAGAGACGGGAGCTCACTCCGTCACACGGCACTCAGGTCTCGAACTGCTGAACTACCGACCTCCCAGCCCGCAATTCAGCGCCTTAACCACTTGAGCCACCGCAGCTCCTTTACCTTTAATCCCATAGAAGCCCCTTTTTAAATCACTGCTACATATAGTCTAATAAGCAAGAGTCACACTGGATCTTACCCACTTGCTGAGAATCCCTTTTCAGGTTCTTACAAGGCGATGCTTTTCTATTATTCTTGTAACAAAAAAAAATTCCTCCTTAAAATTTGTTCACGCCTTGAAATTTTGAAACATCGTAATATAAAGATCGCACGCCAAGGAGAACATAGAAGAGACACCCCCCCAATGGCAAAAAGACATTAAACCAGAAAGCTACAAATAGCCAGATACTGACCGATGACATGTATATAAAAGTTCAGCAGGATCCTACAGTAGACATACCATACGGACCCCTTTGATTTTAAAGGCATGATTCAAAATGGAGTCCCAGCAGGTTACTAATTTCAAATAAAGGAGAAGCAGAAAGTTCTGCCGTCTTGGCCAAATGCTCCTGGGGAGCTAGAGTTGCCAACTCCAGGCTGCAAAATTCCTGGAGATTTGGGGCATGGAGTCTGTTTGGGGCTGTGGTTTGAGGAGGGGAGGGGCTTCAGCGAGGTATAATACCATTAAGTCCACTCTCCAAGGCAGCCGTTTTCTCCAGGGGAACTGATCTCTGTAGTCCAGAGTTCAGTCGTGATACTGGTAGACCCCCGGGCACCACCTGGAGGTTGGCCAACCCCATGTGGAGCCAACCACCCAACAGCTAAGACATTATTCAACAAAGGACCCAGATCTTCCAAAGCAGATGGTTAATTTACAATTCAAACTGGTTGACACGTTTTGTCCTTTAGCCCTGACCATCGCCAATCAGAAACAAGGCAAATTTGAATTAAGCCCCTGTGAAAAAATGGGAGCCAGCGCTTTGATGGAGACAGCCTCATTCACACATAGGGCTGATTTGGAAGGAATGAAGAAAACCCTCCTAAGACCATCAACACTCCTGCAAATTGGCATATCACAGAAGTTGACATCTTCCGGCGAGCGAGAAGACAAAGGGAAGGTTCCCATTTACACCTTCTGAAGCAAATGGGCGGTTTGGAATGAGAAATTGGAAGGATGGGTTGGAGACCTGTCACCAAAATGGGGCCTGCTTAGTTTAGCCAAGCGTCACTCTCAATGTGGTAAATCAAAAGTTAGTGTTGGCAACTCAACGTGTTGAGCAGATCCAGACGGTGTTTCTGCTGCGTATCCTTGGAGTGCCAAATTGTGTAAGGCAGGCAGGCATGTTCCAGCACCTCCTAGTGACCGGAGCTGGACTATTGACCTTAAAATTCTGGTTATGCCTTTTCTTTAGAACAGAACCTGAGAGCTACATCTGTCTGCTGCTGTCGGTCTCATTTACATCCAATTGGTCAACCTCAATGCTGAGAAAAATACAATCTATTGGTATCTCCTTTGACTTCCTGCTCGTGGAAGAAGAAGAAGAAGAAGAAGAAGAAGAAGAAGAAGAAGAAGAAGAAGAAGAAGAAGAAGAAGAAGAAGAAGAAGAGGAGGAGGAGGAGGAGGAGGAGGAGGAGGAAGAGGAGGAGGAGGAGGAAGAGGAGGAGGAGGAGATTGGATTTATACTCCACCCTTCACTTGGAGTCTCAGAGCGTCTTACAAACTCCTTTCCCTTCCCCTCCCCACAACAGACACCCTGTGAGGTAGGTGGGGCTGAGAGAGCTCTTTCCAGAACTGCCCGTGAGAGAACAGCTCTGACAGAACTATGGCTTGCCCAAGGTCATCCAGCAGCTGCAAGTGGAGAAGTGGGGAATCAAGCCCGGTTTTCCCAGATTAGAGTCCACGCACTTACCTACTACACCAAACTGGAAGGAAGGCTCCAGAGCAAATTAATTTATGCGGTAGCCAAATCGCTTGCTCACAACTTTAGTACTAGTAGCTCACAAAGTAGCATTTTTGCTCCCCTCTGAAGTTCAGTGTAACATCGAGAAATGGCCTTATAGCCACCTATTTTTTTTTTGCAGCTTACAGACCCATCATTAAGACGAGCTTTTAAGCTGGCACGCTCTGCCGCTTCACCATCAGCGGCCCTTTATGTTAGCTTGGCAAATGTCCCCTACCCTGAACGGACTTGTCTCTGTAGTAGCAGGAAAGCAGAATCGATCACCCACATCTTGCTTAGTCGTGAATTCTTCGACAAAATACGAGACGTCTTAACCGTCCCCCTTTTGATCAATAGGCACAGTTGCCCAGAAGAGAGACCAGTCTCCTTCCTTCTATCAGATCTCCGCCCACATATTACATTTGCATATTACATTGGCATATGACATTCTTCTCGCTATTGCTAAGAGGGTTAGAGAATGTAAGGATACAGTTCTGGTGGGATGGTGGTCTTTGTATATTTAAAAATTGTGGTCTTCAGGATTCCCCCCCCTTTTTAATCTATGCCAGTGAAGGTTTTGACTGCCTGCCTGCTTGCCTCGACAAAGTGCCGTGTCTGAGGGAAGAGGATGCTGTGAAAGTTATGAGATAAAAACCAATGACAAGTTTTGAAAGAGTTTTTCAGGGTGACGTGGTCTGTGGGGTCGGGAAGAGTCTGAACAACAACAATTCAGGGTCATGCCCATCCGTGACATCCCTTTCTGGTATGCAGTTCTGGAGGCCTCGCTTCAAAAAGGATGTGGGCAGAATGGAGCAGGTGCAGAAGAGAGCAATGGGGATGATTGGAGGCCGGAAGACCAAGCCCTGTGAGGAAAGGCTGATGGATTTGGGAATGAATGTTCAAACTGGAGAAGAGGAGGTTGAAGGGAGGACATGATGGCTCTCTTAAAGTCTTTGAAGGGCTGTCACTTAGAGGAAGGTGGGGAGCTGTTCCTGTCAGCAGCAGAGGAGAGGGCTTGCAATAATGGGTTTAAATTAAGGGTGGGAAGGTACTGCCTGGATTGGGGGGGGGATTATAGTCCCCGCTCCCAAGTTTGGGTTTACATTGCTGAGTTTAAGCCCCATTTTGCTAACTTAGGACACCACAGAGATATTCCTCACTGGAACAGCTCAGTTTGGCATAGTGGCTAGGAGCGTGGACTCTAATCTGGGACAACCGGGTTTGATTCCCCACTCTTCCACCTGCAGCTGCTGGTGTGACCTTGGGTCAGTCACAAGTTCTTTGCAGACTGGAGTGATTTTAAAGAATATATACAGAAGTACTGGGAAATGAGTGGAGCTGTGATGGCTCAAGTGGTTAAGACACTGAACTGCAGGCTGTGGAAGGTCAGTAGTTCAGCAGTTTGAGACCCGGGTGCCGCATGACGGGGTGAGCTCCTGTCTCTAGTTCCAGCTCCTGCCAACCTAGCAGTTCAAAAGCAAGAAATTGCAAGTAGATAAATAGGTACCACGTCAGTGGGAAGGTAACAGAGTTCCGTGCACCTTGGTGTTTAGTCATGCCGGCCACATAACCACGGAAATGTCTTCGGACAGTGCTGGCTCTTCGGCTTTGAAACTGAGATGAGCACCGCAACCCTAGAGTTGGATTCGACTGGCTTTCGAGCAAGGGAACCTTTACCTTTACTGGGAAATGAAGGATAGTATTTTCAGTCTGGGAAACTACTAATGATGTATTAATGGTAAACAGTTAGTAAGCATTTATAGTAGTTATAATTAGTTAAATTGAGTTACCTGTTGTATTAGTATGATAACAAGGATTTAACATGTATTATGCTTGGTTTGAATGGTGGAAACAATGCTGGGAGCCAACAGGGGGGGAAGAAGAGGAGTTTTGTAAAAAGGATATGATATATTTTTGGACCAAGTTGTGAAGCATTGTATATCCTAATAAAATTTGTTAAAAAAAAAAAAAGTTCTTTCAGAGCTGTTCTCTCAAGGGCAGTTCTCGAGAGAGCTCTCTCAGCCCCATCTACCTCAAAGGGTGTCTGTTGTGGGGAGGGGAAGGGAAAGGGATTGTAAGCCGCTCTGAGACTCCTTCGGGTAGTGAAGGGTAGGGTATAAATCCAATCTTCTCTCCTCCTCCTCCTCTTCCTCCTCATTTTAAATATTCAGTTTCAGACTTTGAGTTATCTATTGTTAATGTACAGTTGTGGAAGTTTTACAGTCTCTGTCATTTGAAAAGAAGGAAAGAAGGGTGGTGGGGAGGAAAGATCTTTCAGAGAGCCGATTTCCAGATGAGAGACTTGGGCAAAGCTTGTTGTTCTGGTAGGGTGTGTTACACGGCGCATTTCATAACAAAATTAGATGTTCGATTTTAACAGGCCGCCGCGTCATTTTAATGATATCTCTGTGTTGGATGCTTTGTAAAAGCATGCCGTAGCTTCATCTCTTAGGCATTTACAATAAATGCTTTTATTTTTTTAAAAAAAAAATTGAAATGTTTTCTAATAAGACTCTGAGGAATGGAGCCGCATCCAATGACCTTTCAACAAACCCATGAGCAAAGCATTCATAAAACGAGCCCTCGTTTGGAAGTGCTTTTAAATATTGACTTTCACTCAGCCAGGGACTGGACTCATCTTTGGATTGTATACCAAAAAGGCTATCTGAAAAAGGACTCTTAATAAGGAGACTTCCCGTGCCCCGATGATTGGTGGGCACGTGAAGCATGAATGCTATTTAGCATGCCGTTAGGAAAGGCTCTTGATGTGAACGGAGAAGAATGATTAGATAGTTTTAATGACGATGGAGCCCCTGCTTCAAAAGAACAACGTTGGGTGGCGTTTTATTTATTTCATTTCTTGCGATTCTTTTGTTGTCGCTTTGAAAGTATTGTGCTATGATGGAAATGTGAATTCCAACCCTGGACGCAGTGCAGAGTACTATGAATTAGGCAGCTGAAATCTGAAGTGTCTGGAATTTTAAAGCTGGTATGTTTTAACTATGTTATGATGTGTTTATTACATGTCGTGACCCGGGCTGCGTACAGACTGGCAATTTGCCCCGGTAGGGACCCGGGCCAACGACGATTCAATCCCGGAGTAAATGGGGCGTTCACACAGGCACATCTGCCTGGCGTCCCCCACCCATAGCCAACACGTGCTGTTGCGCTTCACACCCGGATTAAAAAGATACCTGATAAAACCCGTAGCAAATCCGAAAACCTGTGTGTGTCGCACGTTTCTCCACTTCCGGGGAGTCTGAACGCGCAGCCGAAAAGCCGGGAGCAACCCACGTTGGGCAGAAGGCAGCAGCGGTGTGATTGGCTGTGCTCCGCTCCACTGCTCAATGCGGTGCCGGCGCTGCGGGGTCCTCCCCCAATTGGCAAAATGCGCTCATGCGCACATACACCCACAGCCGAAATAATGGGGAAACGGCAAATATAGCACGCCTCTGGCTCGGCAGTCTGAACGCTCCCACATGCCTCCGTCCCGTATCTTCCGGCAGCGGCCCCGGCTATGTGAATGGGAAAACCCAGAATAATTTATTCCGGGGCTTTTTTGCTACGAGTGGCTACCGGGGCAAATTGCCAGTCTGTACTCAGCCCCGCTCTGAGCCCCAAGATAATGGGGAAGAGCGGGATACAAATAGAAGGAATCAATAAAATGAAATCTCCCTGAAGTCAGTGGGAGCTAAGCAGGCCACGGACAGGATTGTAGCTTCTCGCTGTTTTAATAACTAGAAGTCCTGAGCTGGTCTTTGGAATGCAGCTGGAATGGGGAGAGGGAGTCAGACCAAATTCACAGGTGTCACTTGAAACACTTACAAACCCCTCTCCGCATTTGGTACATGTGCTTATTAAATGCCATCGAGTCACTTATGGCGACCCCATGAATGAATGACCTCCAAACTGTCCTATCGTTATGAATGAATGACCTTCAAAATGTCCTATCGTTATGAATGACCTCCAAAATGTCCTATCATTACGAAATGAATGACCTCCAAAATGTCCTGCTATTATGAATTAATTACCTCCAAAGTGTCCTATCGTTATGAATTAGTTACCTCCAAAATGTCCTATCGTTATGAATTAGTTACCTCCAAAATGTCCTATCGTTATGAATGAATGACCTCCAAAATGTCCTATCATTACGAAATGAATGACCTCCAAAATGTCCTATCGTTATGAATTAGTTACCTCCAAAATGTCCTATCATTATGAATTAGTTACCTCCAAAATGTCCTATCGTTATGAATGAATGACCTCCAAAATGTCCTATCATTACGAAATGAATGACCTCCAAAATGTCTTATCATTACGAAATGAATGACCTCCAAAATGTCCTATCGTTATGAATTAGTTACCTCCAAAATGTCCTATCATTATGAATTAGTTACCTCCAAAATGTCCTATCGTTATGAATGAATGACCTCCAAAATGTCCTATCATTACGAAATGAATGACCTCCAAAATGTCTTATCATTACGAAATGAATGACCTCCAAAATGTCCTATTGTTATGAATTAGTTACCTCCAAAATGTCCTATCATTATGAATTAGTTACCTCCAAAATGTCCTATCGTTATGAATGAATGACCTCCAAAATGTCCTATCATTTCGAAATGAATGACCTCCAAAATGTCTTATCATTACGAAATGAATGACCTCCAAAATGTCCTATCGTTATGAATTAGTTACCTCCAAAATGTCCTATCGTTATGAATTAGTTACCTCCAAAATGCCCTATCATTATGAATTAGTTACCTCCAAAATGTCCTATCGTTATGAATGAATGACCTCCAAAATGTCCTGTAATTGCGAATGAATGACCTCCAAAATGTCCTGTAATTACGAAATGAATGACCTCCAAAATGTCCTATCGTTATGAATGAATGACCTCCAAAATGTCCTGTAATTGCGAATGAATTACCTCCAAAATGTCCTTTTGTTAAAAGACTTGCTCAGGTCTCACAAACTAAGGGCCGTGGTTTCCTTTACTGAGTCAATCCATTGTAGGTTGGGTAAGGTAAAGGTAAAGGTTCCCTTGCTCGAAAGCCAGTCGAATTCGACTCTAGGGTTGCGGTGCTCATCTCCGTTTCAAAGCCGAAGAGCCAGCGCTGTCCGAAGACGTTTCCGTGGTCATGTGGCCGGCATGACTAAACACCAAGGTGCACGGAACTCTGTTACCTTCCCACCGAAGTGGTACCTATTTATCTACTTGCAATTTCTTGCTTTCGAACTGCTAGGTTGGCAGGAGCTGGAACTAGAGACGGGAGCTCACTCCGTCTTGCAGCACCCGGGTCTCGAACTGCTGAACTACTGACCTTCCACAGCCTGCAGTTCAGTGTCTTAACCACTTGAGCCACCGCAGCGTAGGTTGGGTATTCCTCTTTTAAAAATTATTTTCTCTTAAAAGGGTGGGATACAGAAGGAAATAAAGGGGCTGGGGAGAAATATAGATCCATCAGATTTGTAAAGTATTATGAATTGTGATGTACAAGTAAGATCAGATGTATTACCAGATGCATTACATATTTCAAATATAAGAGCAAACAATAACACTTTCATATTACAGAATTACAGATTTTGGTGTAGATTCTCTCTTTAAAGAATAAGCAAAAATTTTCCTAAGGTTAACGATAGTCTATTTACAATAGAAAAAAAAATATCTTCTGTACTAAAATTAAATCATACTTCTGTACTAAAATTGAATCATTGTAAAAAACGTTGCTATTGCTTTAATTGTTTGTCTAAATCTAAATTTTATTCTTACTAATTACTTAATTAGTAGTGGAGTACAGAATAATGTATTGGGATGATAATCAATATCTTCATTGTCTTTAATATGATATTTAGGTAAGTTATTTCCTTTTTTATATATATATATATATAATTTATTTTAAGTTTCCATAGTATGAATAATAAGCTTGGCATTTCTGCTGAAATTCTTCCAAGGTCTTTTATTTATATAATTGGTTAGTTTTGCCAATGTTGCATACTCAGCTAGTTTTTCTTTCCAGATCTCTATTGTAGGACAGTCTTGTATCTTCCATTTCATTGTAAATATTACTCCAGTGGCTGTTAACATATATTTAAATAGGTCTTGTGAGGTTCTGTCTGTGTTGTTTGGTAAGATTCCCAGTAACATAGCCTCTGGTTTCATCAGAAATTTGTTTTTTTTAAATATTTTGAATTTCTTAATGTGTATTTCCCTAGGGTCTTTTGGTTTTGATGCAAGTCCACCACATATGACAAAAGGTGCCATTTCCAGCAAGCCCCTTTGTCATTTTTATCCATCTTTGCAATATCTACTGGCGTGATGTGCCATCGGTAAAACATTTTGTACTGGTTTTCCCTTAATGCTTGACTACAAGTAAATCTAATCCCTTTAGTCCATAGATTTTCTCAACACTGAAACTATATTTCCTCTCTAAAATTTTGCATCCACTTAATCATGCAGGGTTTAACCTGCTCTTCTTCAGAATCGTATTGAAGCAATAACTTGTAAATTCATTCTAATAAATGGTCTTTAGATTGTGAGACAATCTTTTCAAAATCAGCCAGTTCATTAATAACTCCTCTCTTAATGAGGATATCCTTTTTTTAATCTAGAAGCAATTTGAAAGTATATCCACTACTGTATCTGGGTGTTCCTCTTTTTCTGCTGTCCTCCACTTTCCCTAGCATGATCGTCTTTCCCAGTGACTCTTGTCTTCTCATAATGTGACAAAAGGACAATAGCCTCAGTTGAGTCATTTTAGCTTCTACGGAGAGTTTGGATTTGGAACCCACAATTGCAAGTTTTGGGAGTCCGTGGTATCTATAAAACTCTCCTCCAACACTACATGTTATACCACATGGTCTACACATCCGAAAAGGCCAATTTTATGCTTGATAAGTGGTTGATTTGGTTCATGCCTTTTTCACTGATAGTGATCAGGAAGCCAATAGTTCACAGTCCTGTTTGGATTCCTCCATATCAGTTTGGTATCTGTTTGCTCAAATGGCTTTGTCACGGTTGCAAGCCTAGATGCTACCAGTCACTTCGACTGTTAAAATTGTTTGCGATTTTTGAGTTGGGACTTCCTATTTAGATACCTCTATGTGCCTTTCGTGTCTGCCCATGAACCTATGCTAATCTTATGGCCACTTCTTGATAGATGCCACTGACTTTGCGAGCATGAAAAGCAGGCCATGTGTTAGTAATGAAAAGCCATGGGGAGCAGAAAGCAGGGATTTAGATAGCTCTGAGCCTGAGGGTGGCTGCCCAAGAAAGCCCCTTTAAACAGCTGAGACATGCAGAGCAGGCTGCCCCCATGGCTCAGCTGTTTCGGGCACCAACCTCACGAGCCCAGTTCGGTTTGTATACCAGCCGACTGAGTTCATGTGGTTTGTGGTTCACCCACAAACCACACCACATTTTTGTGGTTTGTGCCCATCCCTACTGGAGATCTGGAGGTAAAGCCTGGTGAAAACAGGGTTCAAGGAGGGGAGGAACTTCGGCAGGATATAATGCCGTAGATCTCATCCTTCAAAGCAACGATTTTCTCTAGGGGAGCTGGTCTCTGCAGTCTGGATTGTTATTTCAGGAGATGCTCCAGGCCCCAGCTGGAGGTTGGCAATGAAGGATCAAGTGGCCTAATACAACAGAAGGATATATAAAATGACCCAAAGGTTGAGGTTTTGCCCATGTCTAACCCCCTTTGCCCTGACCTGGATGGCACAGGCTAGCCTGATCTTGTCAGATCTCAGAATCTAAGCAGGGTTGGCCCTGGTTAGTACTTGGATGGGAGACCACTGAGGAAGCCCAGGGTCACTACTCAGAGGCAGGCAATGGCAAACCATCTCTGTTCATCTCTCACCTCAACCTGGATGGCCCAGGCTAGTCCGATCTCATCTGTTCTCAGAAGCTAAGCAGGGTCGGCCCCGGTTAGCGGTTGGATGGGAGACCACCGAGGAAGTCCAGGGTCTCAACGCAGAAGTGGGCAATAGCAAACCACCTCTGATTGTCCCTGGCCTTGAAAACCCTAAAGGGTTATCATCTGTCACCTGTGACTCGGCAATGGCAACAAGGGATCACACAGTCAAATCTACAGAAGCCAGAATACCACCAACTGTGTTTGTAAGCACTAATACTTTATAACAATGTTCAAATAATAAAAGAACTATTAACATGTATGTGTGGTTTTTCTTTCCTTTCAACAAATACATATTTCATTTGTGCACAAATTCGTATTTCATAAATTTCATTTCCTTAACAAGGTCTCCGGATTGTGATCTTTGTTTTGGGAGTCTTCTTCCAGAGCATCCAGATATCATGACTCATCCATTGCAGAAGACGTAAAATTGTGAGACTGCTTCTCTGTTCACTCCAAATCTTTGCTAGGTGCTAAAATGGGGTCCCACGAGGCACTTGAAACTGAATCTACTCTCTTGAACGGAGAGCAAAAACCTGCTACAGTGTGACGTGACTTGAGGTAGGTCATCTTGGTTTCCCGTTTTTTAAGGAATTGGTGGGGGAGAAAACATGGGCTGCGTATTTACATAGAATTCCCTTAAGAGTATCTGCCATGACGGAGATTAAACCGAATGTCTCTCCCCAGTTTAATGTTATGCCTTAAGGCAGTCTGGGCTGAACAGGCTCTGTTACTTCACTGCAGACTGGGAATTATGAGCACAGAGAGTTCTAAATCATGCCCTTATTCTCTGCAGGTACAAACATAGACCTTTCACTACTGAATTATCCACTTTTGTGTGGATTCTGGGCATTCTGTGCTGATAACATGGGTATGGATTAGGGTTGCTGGACCCCCAGTGGAGGCGGGCATCCCCCACTGCAATGCCCCACCACCCCGCCGCCAATCAGCGGGCTGGCAGGGGGGAATTTACCCCCCAAAAGAGGGAGATCCATCCAACATGCAGTGACATGTCTACATCATTACCCATGTGACCCAGAAGTGATGTCATCACATTCAGGTTATCAGGGTATTTTTGGCCACTGTGTGACACATTATTGGCTGATTTCCCACTACAGCTGCCTCAGTGTTGCGCCACCGTTTGCCCCGACACTATTGATCAATTTCACACCCAAAGCCGTGGGGCTGCATTTGACCCGCGGCTTCGCCCAATTTCCTTCGCAGTTTCATAATCCTCAAAAAACAGGATTACGAAACTGCGGAGGAAATCGGGCGAAGCTGCGGGTCAAAATGCAGTGCCATGGCTTCGGGTGTGAAATTGACCAATAGTGTTGGGGCAAACGGCGGCGCAACACCGAGGCAGCTGTAGTGGGAAATCAGCCAGAGTGTTGGACCGGATGGGCCATTGGCGTGATCCAACATTGGCTTCTCTGATGTTCTTATGTTCTTACCGTTCCTTAAAGTACCACTCTCTTCTAATGTCCTGGGTTTGTAAAGTACCGTCCCTCGGCGAGATCTGGTTTAGCTTCCCAGTTTATGAGAAGCTGGCCTCCAATGTGAAGCAACGTTTTCAGGGCCGCCTGACTCACCAGGAACTGATTTCAGACAACCAGCTATGAGGGCACCGTGTGGGAAGAAATCAGTTTGACTGGAAAGCGATGGCCTGGTAGGGATGCCGGCCTCCAGGTGGGACCTGGGGATCCCCCGGAAGTACACCTCATCTCCAGACTCCAGAGATCAGATCCCCTGGAGAAAAAGGATTCTTTGGAGGGTGGACTTTATGGCATTATACCCCACTGAGGTCCCTGTACTCCCCAGACTCCATCAGCATCCCCTGAAGTTGGGCATCTGCGAGGGTCCAGGGGTTCCGGCAGGGCCTACTGCCCCTGACCCCCACACCTCCTCTGCCACCTACCTGCATGCCCTTTCCCCACCTGCTGGCTTGCAAGAGCTCCCATGCTCCTGGCTGTCCGGGCTACTCATCACCATCGCGGAAGAGTGTGCAAGTGATGCAAGTGGTGCTTGTGAGGTCACAGTCATGGCACTCCCAGCTGTACACAACACCCGGGGCTGCTGGGGAAAGGGCACATGAACACATGACTCTGCCTTATACTGAATCTGACCATCGGTCCATCAAAGTCAGTATTGTCTACTCCAGGGGTGGGCAAACTTGCTCAACAAAAGGGCTGCATAGGATAAACACCACGTATTTGAGAGCCGCAAGATACGAACAAATATCACGCACACGTGTTTATTTAAAAATATGCAAATTTGCTTTTTGTTAACACTAAACGAGACCGCAAAAAATAAAAAACTGAAGGGCTAAAAACAGTTACTGATACCGATATTTATTTGTCCAATGATATTTGTTTGCTAATGATATTTATTTGTCTAAGAGAGAAAGAAAAAGGGAGAGAGGTGGAAAGAATGAAAAAGGTGGAAAGAAAGAGAGAGAGAGAAAGAAAGAAAGCAAATAGATGGGAGGGAGGGAGAAAAAATACGCCTCCCCTTCCCTTCCCTATCTGACCTGCCGGGAGCCGCACAATATGTGTGAAAGAGCCACATGTGACTCCCAAGCTGCAGTTTGGCCACCCCTGGTCTACTCAGTCTGGTGGCAGCTCTCCAGGATCTCAGGTTGAGGACCTTCACATCACCTACCGCATGGTCCTGTTTTAAAAAATGGGAGAAGCCGGGGACTGAACCTGGGACCTTCTGCACACAAGGCCACTGAGCCACAGCCCCTCCCTCAGGCAGGTGGGTTCCGAGTGTGGGCTGGAAGGGAGATGTTAAAGGTGTTGAGAAGTTTAGTTAATATATAGCAGAGTCTTGCCCAGTCATAGAAGTGTGATACGGAATGCGGTAAATAAATCTCCCAAGAAGCATATTACAAAAAAAGGTAAAAACTTACATTTATTCAAGTAGGTCCACTTCACATTCAGGTTGCAGTTGGGAGGAGGAGGAGGAGATTAGATTTGTACTCCACCCTTCACTACCGGAAGGAGTCTCAGAGCAGCTTACAATCTCCTTTCCCTTCCCCTCCCCACAATAGACACCCTGTGAGGTGGGTAGGCCTGAAAGAGCTCTTTCAAGAACTGCTCCTGAGAGAACAGTTCTGAAACAACTCGTAACTGACCCAGAGTCACACCAGCAGCTACATATGATGGAGTGGGGAATCAAATCCGGTTCTCCCAGATTAGAGTCTATGCTCCTAACCATTCTCTAAGGGCAGGAGGGCTTTGTATCTACAGGAGAGACCTGCAGAGATGTGTGTCTCCATGGAAGGCCATGTGGAGAGAGATGAGAGTACAAAGAGGGCGAGAGAGAGACAGAGAGGAAGGGTCAGAGGGCAGCTCCCAGGTTAAGGCAAAGAGAGGCATCCCGTTCAAGGAGATAACACCTTTTGTATTGTTACCGTTAGTAAGAGAAAATAAGTTTAGAAGCAATTGTAATGGAATAAGAGAGATATTAATGGGGTTGGAGCAGTGCTGGAAGCCTGATGTGGGGGGGAGAAAGGGAAAAAAGAAAAATGGGTATGTATTGGTATGCTTAAATTGTATGAACTTGTGATATATCCAATAATAAATTGTATTTACAAAAAAAAAAAAGGAGATAACACCTTTACACACTTAGGGTGATGTAGCGCCCCCCAAAGTCCAGGCAGACTGAGTCGATAACTCCAACAAATAGGGTCCTAGCAGTTGGCAGAAAAGGGGAACGGAGCCCACCAGGGACTCTGCCCAGGTTAACTCAAAACCTGGAACTGGCCCTGGGTGGAGCAAATAGGCAGCTGTTTCAGCTCTGGAAAACTGCACAGGAGAGAAGCCCGAAGCATCTCCTTCCTCTTTCCTGCACTCGCGAGCTCGACTTCTTCCCCACAGTGCTTGGGAATGTGAGTTCCCTGACCCGAGTCAAGTCCCATGTATCAGCTAGCTGAGCCCTAAGAATAGCCTGGTTCAAACCCCATCCAGCAATGAAGAAGGAGAAGAAGAAGAAGAAGAAGAAGAAGAAGAAGAAGAAGAAGAAGAAGAAGAAGAAGAAGAAGAAGAAGAAGAAGAAGAAGGAGGAGGAGGAGGAGGAGGAGGAGGAGGAGGAGGAGGAGGAGGAGGAGGAGGAGGAGGAGGAGGAGGAGGAGGAGGAGGAGGAGATTGGATTTATGCCCTGCCCTTCACTCGGAGTCTCAGAGTGGCTTACAAATTCCTTTCCCTTCTCCTCCCCGCAACTGACACCCTGTGAGGTAGGTGGGGCTGAGAGAGCTCTGAGAAAACTACCCTTTCAAAGATAGCTCTTGTCAGAACTGTGGCTTGCCCAAGGCCCTCCAGCAGCTGCAAGTGGAGGAGTGGGGAATCAAACCCGGTTCTCCCAGATTAGAGTCCACGCACAAATTAACCACTGCACCAAACTGGCTCTCAAGGGAACCTGTTTTTCCCAGCAAGGGCGCCTAGGACAGCAGAACGCACAGAATCTATTGCAAAGCTAATCCAGCGCTCGGCTTGGCAGTTCCAATTAACGTTCCCAGCGTGGTATGTTTCTGATCAGACGCACCTTGTTAATCCTTTGATTTCAGTCCCTCCGAGTGACAGACACGCATGGCCCATAACATATCTCTCTGGAGCGCTTCCAAAGGAACAACCCAGAGTCAGTTTTACCGATTCAACCACCTACGCTGTCGTCATCTCCCCCCCTGCCGTCTGGGCCCGGCTGTGTTGAAACTGGGCGACTGGTATGTCGCCGAGTGACGGGCAGGGTTTGCTAGGAATCTTAAAACACCTCATTAGCCACATAAGAGCTTTCGAGGCTCTTAACAGCTTCTCCATTAAATGCACAACGCTGCTCCATAAATGCCGTTTATGTTCGAATCCCGCTCAGTACCCGCCGACTGTGGCATCATCAAAGAATAAAGCCTTATGCCTGGCCTTATTAAAGAGATGTCAAGTCAGTTTGTACTCCAGAGGGTGTTTGTGCAGTTGCCTGCTTGAGGCTGGAGCTTAATGTGGCCAGATTCACATAATCGTCCTGTTTTAAGAACATAAGAGAAGCCAATGTGGGATCAGGACAATGGCCTATCCAGTCCAACACTCTGTCACACAGTGGCCAAAATATACCAGGTGCCATCAAGAGATCTAGCAGTGGGGCCAGGACACTAGAAGCCCTCCCACTGTTACCCCCCCAAGCACCAAGAATACAGAGCATCCCTTGCCCCAGAGTCCCTATCTGTTGTTGTTGTTGTTGTTCAGTCGCACAGTCGATTCCGACTCTTCGCGACCCCATGGACCAGATTACGCCAGGCCCTCCTGTCTTCGCTGTCCGCTGAAGTGTGCTCAATTTCATGTTCGTTGCATCGATGACACTGTCTTTGCAGCATTGAACTTTCCTTTCACTGTCAGACACATCCACAACTGAGCATCCTTTCGGCTTTGGCCCAACCGCTTCACTCTTTCTGGGGTTACTCGTACTTGCCCTCTGCTCTTCCCCAGTAGCATATTGGACACCTTCCGACCTGAGGGGCTCATCTTCCGGCGTCATATCTTTTAGCCTTTTGTTACTGTCCATGGGGTTTTCTTGGCAAAGATACTGGAGTGGGTTGCCATTTCCTTCTCCAAGGGATCACGCTTGGTCTGAGTTCTCTGCTGTGGCCTGTCCGTCCTGGGTGGCCCTCCATGGCATAGCCCACAGCCTCATCGAACCACACAAGCCCCCTCGCCATGACAAGGCAGTGAGGCTAATAGCCACTGATGGACCTCAGCTCCATATGTTTATCCAGTTCCCTCTTGAAGCCGTCCATGCTTGTAGCCATTGCCACCACCTCCTGTGGCAGTGAATTCCACGTGTTTATCACTCTTTGGGTGAAGAAGGACTTCCTTTTATCCATTCTAACCTAACTGCTCAGCAATTTCATTGAGTGTCCATAAGTTCTTATATTGTGAGAAAGGGAAAAAAGTACTTCTTTCTCTACCTGCTCTATCCCATGCATAATCTTATAAACCTCGATCATGTCACCCCTCAGCCGTCATTTCTCCAAGCAAAAGAGCCCCAAGTGCCTCAACCTTTCCTCATAGGGAAAGTGTTCTAACCCTTTTATCATTCTAGTTGTCCTTTTCTGCACTTTTTCCAGAGCTATAATATCCTTTTTAAGGTGGGGTGACCAGAACTGTACACAGTACTCCAAATGAGGTCGTACCATTGATTTATATAGGGGCATTATGATATTGGCTGATCTGTTTTCAGTACCCTTTCTAATAATCCACAGCATAGCATTGACCTTTTTTATGGCAGTCATACACTGTCTCAACATTTTCATTGAGTTATCTGCTACGACTCCAAGATCTCTCTCTTGGTCAGTCTCTGCCAGTTCGGACTCCATCAACATGTATTTATAGTTAGGATTTTTGGCTCCAATGTGCATCACCTTGCACTTGACCACATTGAACCCCATTTACCACATTGACACTCACTCACCCATCCTTGACAGATCCCTTTGGAGTGCCTCACAATCCTCCCTGGTTTTCACCACCCTGAACAACTTCGTATCATCCACAAATTTAGCCACTTCACTGCTTACTCCCAACTCCAAATCATTAATGAACAAGTTAGCATTGGACCATGTACTGAGCCCTGTGGTACCCCACTGCTTACCACCCTCCTCTGAGAAAATTGCCCATTTGTTTCCTATTCATTAGCCAGTTTTTGATCCACAAAAGGACTTGTCCTTTTATCCCAAGGTTTTTGAGCTTACTTAGGAGCCTTTGATGAGGAACAAAAAAGTTTTGAGGGCGATCCTTCCCCTCCCCTCTGAAAGATAAGGTCTTGTTGGCATAGGAAACTCCTGTGTATGTTTTGAAGTCCCTGGATCGGGACAAAATGATGCATGGGATAGAGATGGTAGAGAAAGAAGGACTTTTCTCCCTTTCTCACAATACCTTGTGGGCACTCATTCACTCAATCAATCAATACTTTATTTACAGTCCATGACCAGAATACAAACCAGTAAGGAGGGAAAAAAATGACCATAACCTGATAGAATATAAAAATTAAGGTATGCAAATATAAAAGTGTATAAAAGTGAATTAAAACTAGTACTAACACAAATACAGTAGTCTCTGACATAGAATTTCTAATATAAGATACAATCAGCTACTATCTTCCGCATTAAGTTGGGAAAGATATATAGAACGTAGTTTAGTCACTTGGGAGCAGAATTTAGCAACTTTCCGGGTGATCTCTATACTCACATCAGAGAGAAGATGATCCCAGAGTCGGGGATGTCAGGCCAGAGCTCAAGTAACGGGGAGATAAGGGCAGTACGATTTGCATTGTAGAAAGAACAGCAAAGAAAGACATGTGCCATTGACTCTATCTCACCACAGTTACAAGGGCAAAATCTCTCAGTCTGGGCAGTTTTCTTATATCTGCCCTCAATCACCGAAGATGGCAAAGCTGCAAATCTAGGAAGGGTGAAAGCTCTTCTTTGATTAACATTTTCAAGATTATAAAGACAGGGGGCCGGAATGAGAAGGAACCCTTTATGAGGAGCAACAATAAAACGAGATCTTTTTGGAATGTCAGACTGACGTTCCGTGTCTCCCTCTCTCTGTCTCAAAGATGGTCTAGCTAAATCTCCCCCCATCCACAGAAGAGCTGCAGAAGAAAATCCAGGCTGTGCAATTTTAACTTGAACTGCCTTGTGCCAACTGGGTTGAAAATCAGTCGCAGGCAATCAATGAAACTGATGAGCAGTTGGCGTAGAACGGAGAACAGGAAGGACTTTTTCACCCAAAGGGTGATTAATGTGTGGAATCCACTGCTGCAGGAGGTGGTGGCAGCTATGAGCATAAACAGCTTCAAAAGGGGGCTGGATAACCATATGGGGTCCATGAGTGGCTATTAGCCACAAGGTATAGATGGAACACTTTGTCTGGGGCAGTGATGTTCTATATTCTTGGAGGGAAACAGTGGGAGGTCCCCTCGTGGACCTCCTGATGGCACCTGGGTTTTGGCCACTGTGTGACTGAGTGTTGGACTGGATGGGCCATTGGCCTGATCCGACATGGCTTCTCTCGTGTTCTTATGTTCTCTTAGCCACAAGGTATACATGGAACACTCTGTCTGGGGCAGTGATGCTCTGTATTCTTGTTGCTTAGGCGGAAACAGTGGAAGGGCTTCTGGTCCTGATGGTGGACCTCCTGATGGCATCTGGGTTTTGACCCCTGTGTGACACAGAGTGTTGGACTGGATGAACCACTGGCCTGATCCAACCTGGCTTCCACACCTCAAAAAGGATATTATAGCATTGGAAAAAGTGCAGAGAAGGGCAACTAGAATGATAAAAGGGATGGAACACTTTCCCTATGAAGAAAGGTTAAAACACTTGTGGCTCTTTAGCTTGGAGAAACAACGGCTGAGGGGTGACATGATTGAGGTTTATAAGATTATGCACGGGATTGAGCAGGTTGAGAAAGAAGTACATTTCTCCCTTTCTTACAATACAAGAACTCATGGGCACTCCATGAAATTGCTGAGCAGTTGGGTTAGAATGGATAAAAGGAAGTCCTTCTTCACCCAAAGAGTGATGAACACATGGAATTCACTGCCATAGGAGGTGGTGGCAGCTACAAGCATGGACAGTTTCAAGAGGGAATTAGATAAACATATGGAGCAGAAGTCCATCAGTGGCTATTAGCTACAAGGTATAGATAGGAACTCTCAGTCTCGGGCAGGTGATGCACTCTGTTCTTGGTGCTGGGGGGGGCAGCAGTGGGAGGGCTTCTAGTGTCCTGGCCCCACTGCTGGACCTCCTGATAGCACGTGGTATTTTTGGCCACTGTGTGACACAGAGTGTTGGACTAGATGGGCCATTGGCCTGATTCAACATTGGCTTCTCTTATGTTCTTATGACAGGACAGAATGAAATGTTATTACCAATTAGGGTTGCCAATTCCAAGTTGGGAAAGTCCTGGAGAATGGGGGTGGAGTCTGGGAAAGGGCAGGGTTTGGGGACCAGAGGTGACCCCATCACATCAGCAACTTTTGGGTGACACTCTTTTACTTGGGCAAACTCTATGGTGGAAGCCGATTTTATCATAGAGTCCTTGCCAAATACCACAGCGTCACCCAAAATCCGCTGTTGTGATGATGTCACTTCCTATGCCACTCTGACAATGTGGATTGGTCCTTTCTCTTTCTCCTGAAAAGTCACCCATCCCCCTGCCAGTTCCCTGACAACCCTAACTTAACAAAAAGCCAGGCACTAGCTATCTAAAACGTTGCCAGAACTCAGACTTCCAAGAAATGCCTTCAGAAGGTGCCTATATACTTAAGGGACTGCCTTTCCCCATGTGTTCCCTACAGAGCACTCTGATCGGGGTCCCAAAATTGTCTGGCTCTGCTGGGCTCCAGAGAAGCCAGGCTGGCTGTGACAAGGTCCAGGGCCTTTTTAGTGGTGGCTCCACACTGGTGGAATGAGCTCCCGGAAGACATCAGGGCCCTGCAGGACCTTTTACAATTCCGCAGGGCCTGTAAGATGGAGCTCTTCCACCAGGCCTTCGACTAGGGAGCTGCATCGTACGAACTGAGGCCCTGGCCCCAATTTTAACATCAACCCTAACATCAGCATTAACATAATTATTAGCAGCCTGCATAACCCAGACTACGATGGTAGATGATTGTTTGCTTTGTCGGATGCTGCTTATTTCCGCCATCGTACATGAACCGTCTAGCACTAGCACTTTGTAATATTTTTTATATGTATACTGTTTATGATTTTATTTATATTTGTTTTAGCTGTTTATTATCCCATGTAAGCTTGCCCTGGGCCTGCCACAGCGGGGAGGGCAGGGTAGAAATTAAATATTTATTTTTAAAAGGCCGGTAGCAAAGGCTCCTCCTGAGGGAGGGAATCCCACACGTCTCTGCTTCCCTCTAACAAAAAAAGTCTGCCAGGGGGCTTGTTACTGACATTTACAGGCCACGTTGGCTTCTGCTCTTCGAGATGGCCGTGAGCCCTTTTAGGCCTCCACCAGCGTCCCAGAAACAGAAAGAGAACTGCCAGGAGCAATAAGCAGAGAAATCAGCCGCTGATTATGAAGCCTCTTAGCGAATGAAACCCTGCCGGTTTTGCCTAAAATGGAACGACGTGTTATTTGTTGTTTGCTAGACAGAAGAAGAAGAAGAAGAAGAAGAAGAAGAAGAAGAAGAAGAAGAAGAAGAAGAAGAAGAAGAAGAAGAAGAAGAAGAAGAAGAAGAAGAAGAAGAAGAAGAAGAAGAAGAAGAAGAAGAAGAAGCAGCAGCAGCAGCAGCAGCAGCAGCAGCAGCCTGGGAAAGAGAAGGTTTAGAGGGGACATGATTGCAGTCTTCAAGTATTTGAAGGGCTGTCATGTAGAAGATGGAGCAGATCTATTCTCTCTTGCTCCGGATTGCAAGACTAGATCTAATGGGTGGAAAGTACAAGGGAGTCGTTACCGGTTAAATATCAGGAGAAACTTCCTGACTGTAAGAGTTGTTGAGCAGTGGAACAGACTGCCTCGGGAGGTGGTGGATGCTCCTTTGCTGGACGTTTTCAAGAGGAGACTGGACAACCATCTTTTGGGTATGTTGCAGGTATGTAGGGGTTTCGGCTGTGTTCCTGCAGAGTGCAGGGGGTTGGACTAGATGGCCTGCAAGGTCCCTTCCAACTCTAACATTCTATGATTCTATGATTCTAAGAAGAAGAGGAGGAGGAGGAGGAGGAGGAGGAGACTGGATTTATACCCCACCCTTCACTACCTGAAGGAGTCTCAGAGCAGCTTACAATCTCCTTCCCCTCCCCCTCCCCACAATGGACACCCTGTGAGCAATGCTCCCTCTAAGCTGTGGAGTCTTGTGAGCAAAAATTCTACTCTGTGAGCTACTGGCATTAAAGTTGTGAGGAAGCCATTTGGCTACTGCTTAAATTAGTTTGCACTGGAGCCCTCCTTCCTGAGCCAAGACAAAAAATGTGTGAGTCGAAAGCTGAAAAACTGTGAGCTGGCTCACACTAACTCAGCTTAGAGGGAACACCGCCTGGGAGGTGGGTGGGGCTGAGAGAGCTCTTTTGAGAACTGCTCAGGAGACAACAGCTCTGGGAGGACTTGTGACTGACCCAAGGTCACACCAGCAGCTGCATGGGGAGGAGTGGGGAATCAAATCCGGTTTTCCCAGATCAGAGCCCATGCTCCTAACCACTACACCAAGCTTCCCTAACCTACGTGACCTAGCTTCATAATCAATGTGGTAAAATATTCCATAGCAAATAGTGACCGTACAAATCACGAAAGATATCCAAACTAGGGAGGCCAGCCTCCAGGTAGGGCCCGGGAATCCCCCAGAATTACATTTGATCCCCAGACTATAGGGATGAGTCCCCCAAGAGAGAATGGATGCTTTGGAGGGTCGACTTTGGCATTGTACCCCACTGATGTTCTGTCCTACCCTCTTCAGGTTCCACTCCCAAATCTTCAGAAGTTTCCCAGTCTGGGTCTGGCAAGTCTACAGTCGTCTCCCCCAATCCCTACTGGTAGCCAGGGGGGACCGGGGAGACCCTAGTCCAAGCATTTGTGGCTCTGACTGCCATCTTTGAGTGATTCCACATCTAGCATTCGTTCCACGTTTTCTCAACTGGGCGGGAAAGGTGCAGCTTTCCTCATAGGGTTGGAACACCTTCCCTGTGAAGAAAGGTTAAAACGCTTGGGGCTCTTCAGCTTGGAGAAACGACGGCTGAGGGGTGACATGATCGAGGTTTATAAGATTATGAATGGGATTGAGCAGGTTGAGAAAGAAGGACTTTTCTCCCTTTCTCACAAGACAAGAACTCGTGGGCACTCCATGAAATTGATGAGCAGTCGGGTTAGAACAGATAAAAGGAAGTCCTTCTTCACCCAAAGAGTGATTAACATATGGAATTCACTGCCACAGGAGGTGGTGGCAGCTACAAGCATGGACAGTTTCAAGAGGGAATTAGATAAACATATGGAGCAGAAGTCCATCAGTGGCTATTAGCCACAAGGTATAGATAGGAACTCTCAGTCTGGGGCAGGTGATGCACTCTATTCTTGGTGCTTAGGGGGGGCAGCAGTGGGAGGGTTTCTAGTGTCTGGCCCCACTGCTGGACCTCCTGATGGCACCTGGTATATTTTGGCCACTGTGTGACAGAGTGTTGGACTAGATGGGCCATTGGCCTGATTCAACATTGGCTTCTCTTATGTTCTTATGTTCAGCTCCAAATCACATTCTAATACCTCAGGGCAACGCCGCATCGGCTGCAAAGTCACCCCTGAACGGCCATGAATCTATGCAGAAGGTACCATGAAACCCAATGATCAATATAAACGAAAGCAGCAGGCAGTGTGGAGGGTACCTTGAAACCCGACCATCAAAGGAAGTGAAAGCAGTATGCAGGGCAGAGGGGAATTCCTGTTCCAACGTGGGTTTCGTAAAACGACAGAGGGAAAAGCCAATTGAAGAATCAGCCCTTTAAAAGCCTAGCTGCGCCAACCATCAGCTGGGTTTCCTTTCCATCGTTTCCACCGATCACGCCAATTCTACACATTTTACTGCCACCATGTAATCTGCGAATGAAATCGGTCCGCGTTTGGCACCGCGGCAGGCCGGCTTCTTGCCGCCTTTGATCCTGCCCTTGCGGCAGCTCGTGATTGGCCGTTAAGAGCTTTTGATCCAGCTGTTTGTAGCATGTTTATTTTTCTTCAAGAGCTCCCCTCTTCCTCGCTTTTCTTGCAGTGAGATCCTTTCGCTCTGGGGAAAGATGGATTTTTGTTGGATTAAGCCTTCCTTTCTCCCAGTATTGAAATGACCTAGGAATAACCAAGGATTCTTTTTCCTTACCTTTTGCATGCGTGTGAGAAACCCTCTCTATGAAGTCTGCAGAGGCTGAGCTGCATTGTGTTGAATGCGGTCCCCTAGAATAGAATAAAGTTTATTGCATGTGGCCATTCGCTGTCACAATTTTATATAGAACTGGATCCCTAGTATCTTAAAATACGCAGAAGAAGAAGAAGAAGAAGAAGAAGAAGAAGAAGAAGAAGAAGAAGAAGAAGAAGAAGAAGAAGAAGAAGAAGAAGAAGAAGAAGAAGAAGAAGAAGAGGAGGAGGAGGAGGAGGAGGAGGAGGAGGAGGAGGAGGAGGAGTTTGGATTTATACCCCACCCTTCGCTGCCCAAAGGTGTCTCAGAGCGGCTTACAAACTCCTTTCCCTTCCCCTCCCCACAACAGACACCCTGTGGGGCTGAGAGAACTTCTGACAGAAACTGCCCTTGAGAGAACAGCTGTGCCAGAGCTTGTGACTGACCCAAGGTCACATCAGCAGGTGCAAGTGGGGGAGTGGGGGAATCAAACCCGGTTCTCCCAGATAAGAGTCCGCACACTTAACCACTACACCAAACTGGCATTAAATTCAGTGCGGATTAAATTCATTTGTACAATATCTAAAATATTTCAATGTAGTCCACTAGCCTCCTCCCTCAGCCTTCAAGAATGTTATTTTTTAAATTTGATTTATCTAATGGAGAGCCAGTTTGGTGTAGTGGTTAAGTGCGGGGGCTCTAGTCTGGGAGAACCGGGTTTGATTCCCCCACTCCTCCACTTGCACCTGGTTGGATGACCTTGGGCAAGCCGTAGCTCTGACAAGAGCTGTTCTTGAAAAAGAGCAGTTTCTGTCAAGAGCTCTCTCAGCCCCACCTACCTCACAGAGTGTCTGTTGTAGGGAGGGGAAGGGAAGGGAGTTTGTAAGCCAATTTGAGATACCTTTGGTTAGTGAAGGGCAGGGTATAAATCCAATCTCTTCTTCTTCTTCTACCTCACAGGGTGTCTGTTGTGGGGAGGGGAAGGGAAGGGAGTTTGTAAGCCACTCTGAGACACCTTTGGGTAGTGAAGGGCGAGGTATAAATCCAATCTCTTCTTCTTCTTCTTCTACCTCACAGGGTGTCTGTTGTGGGGAGGGGAAGGGAGTTTGTAAGCCACTCTGAGACACCTTTGGGTAGTGAAGGGCGAGGTATAAATCCAATCTCTTCTTCTTCTTCTTCTACCTCACAGGGTGTCTGTTGTGGGGAGGGGAAGGGAGTTTGTAAGCCACTCTGAGACGCCTTGGGTAGTGAAGGGTGGGGTATAAATCCAATCTCTTCTTCTTCTTCTACCTCACAGGGTGTCTGTTGTGGGGAGGGGAAGGGAGTTTGTAAGCCACTCTGAGACACCTTTGGGTAGTGAAGGGCGAGGTATAAATCCAATCTCTTCTTCTTCTTCTTCTACCTCACAGGGTGTCTGTTGTGGGGAGGGGAAGGGAGTTTGTAAGCCACTCTGAGACACCTTTGGGTAGTGAAGGGCGAGGTATAAATCCAATCTCTTCTTCTTCTTCTTCTACCTCACAGGGTGTCTGTTGTGGGGAGGGGAAGGGAGTTTGTAAGCCACTCTGAGACACCTTTGGGTAGTGAAGGGCGAGGTATAAATCCAATCTCTTCTTCTTCTTCTTCTACCTCACAGGGTGTCTGTTGTGGGGAGGGGAAGGGAGTTTGTAAGCCACTCTGAGACGCCTTGGGTAGTGAAGGGCGGGGTATAAATCCAATCTCTTCTTCTTCTTCTACCTCACAGGGTGTCTGTTGTGGGGAGGGGAAGGGAGTTTGTAAGCCACTCTGAGACACCTTTGGGTAGTGAAGGGCGAGGTATAAATCCAATCTCTTCTTCTTCTACCTCACAGGGTGTCTGTTGTGGGGAGGGGAAGGGAGTTTGTAAGCCACTCTGAGACACCTTTGGGTAGTGAAGGGCGAGGTATAAATCCAATCTCTTCTTCTTCTTCTTCTACCTCACAGGGTGTCTGTTGTGGGGAGGGGAAGGGAAAAGAGTTTGTAAGCCGCTCTGAGACACCTTTGGATAGTGAAGGTTGAAGGATAAATCCAATCTCTTCTTCTTCTTCTACCTCACAGTGTGTCTGTTGTGGGGAGAGGAAGGGAAGGGAGGTTGTAAGCTGCCCTGAGACACCTTTGGGTAGTGAAGGGTGGGGTATAAATCCAATCTCCTCTTCTTTTCTTCTTCTAATGCCACCTTTCCATCTGAATAGGGTTCCCAAGGTAGATAATATCAAAACATTAGGCTGTTGGACTAGAATCTGGGAGAGCCAGGTTTGAATCCCTAGCTCTTTCATGGAAGATGGCTGGTTGACTTTGGGCCAGTCATGCTCTCTCAGCCGAACCTACCTCACAGGGGTCATTGTAAGTAGGGATGGGTATGAACCAGAGAAATGTGGTTCAGTTCACGGTTGGTGGCCAAACCATGAACTGAACCTCAAACTGAACCAGGAGGTGTGTTTGCAAACCAAATCCATTTGTGGTCCGTGGCCGTGCAAAACCTGTTGAAAGGGACCACAGTCCTTTTCAACACGGTTTGCAGAAAGCCTGGAAAACAGCTGAGTAGTGGAGAGCAGTTTGTGCAGCCCCTTAAAACTTTAAAGGCTTGTCTGCTGCACAAAACAGCCCAAAACAGCTGAATAGGGCAGAGCGCCTCCCCACCACTCAGCTATTTGTTTGGCCATCTCAGGGAACAGAAAGCAGGGGTTTAAAGAGAATCAGAGTCCCTTTAAACCCCTGCTTTCTGCCCCATCTACGAACCACCACAAACTGCTTTAAAGTATTTGAAGGGCTGTCATGTAAAAGATGGAGCTGATCTATTCTCTCTTGCTCCGGATTGCAAGACTAGATCTAATGGGTGGAAATTACAAGGGAGTCATTACCGGCTAGATATCAGGAGAAACTTCCTAACTGTCAGAGTGGTTGAGCAGTGGAACAGTCTGCCTCGGGAGGTGGTGGATGCTCCTTTGCTGGACGTTTTCAAGCGGAGGCTGGACGACCATCTTTTGGGTATGTTGTAGGTATGTAGGGCTCTCTTTTGGCTACGCTCCTGCAGAGTGCAGGGGGTTGGACTAGATGACCTGCAAGGCCCCTTCCATCTCTAACATTCTATGATTCTATGAAAGTTCGTGGAAGTTAGTGATGGTAGACCTGGCACGAACTTCTGTTCACGAACAACGAACAGAGCAAAATTCATGACGAATTCTGCTTTGTGGTTTGATTCATGCCGGTCCCTGGTTGTAAGGATAAAATGAAGAACCAAATGATAGAAGCCAATTTGGGCAGCCCCCTGGGAAGAATGGTGGGCTATAAATGAAATATATTTTTAAAACAGCATTTAAAACAGAGTATATATAAAATATTTAAATGATTCAATAAAAACATATAAAACACACATAACAACACAGTCATGGAGGAGGTCCAATAACAGTTATTGGGGGTACGCCAAACAAATAAAAACAAAGTCTTCACCCACTGGTGGAAGACACTGATAGATGTAGGCAGATGAATCTCCCAGGGGAGGGAGTTCCAAAGTTTTGGTGCCACAACTGAGAAGGCCCTTTCTCGGGTTTCCCTTTCTCGGGAAGGCCTTTGAAGAGGACAGAAGAGGACAGGTAGGTTCATACGGAGAAGGACTTCCTAAAAGTATGCTGATTCCAAGTGATACAAGTATTCTGCTTTTGCTGCCAGTTGAAACAAGGGTGTTAAGAGATTCTGGAACTTCCCCTTCAGAGTTGACCTGTGTGGGGCGGGGGGAGTGCTACAAATGTTAGCTCCTATGTTGTCTCATATCTTCATAAGGACCTCTGGATATTGTCCACAGTTTTGGAATAGGTTGTCATCAATCTGGTGATGAGATGACAGCCAGCTATATATATCATTCTGAATAAGCCACTGAGGACTGCTGTCACTGTCCTGGTCTGGTTTTTGAATGCAGCGGACAGGTGGAAGAGGGAGAACAAACCAAAGCTGAATCTAGGTCAGATGGAAACGATGCTGGCTGGAAGAGTTGCTGCTTGAAGAACATAAGAACAATGGCCCATCCGGTTCAACGGTCTGTGTCATACAGTGGTGGCCAAGAACCAGGTATCATCAGGAGGTCCACCAGCGAGGCCACAACTCCAGAAGTTCTCCTACTGTTGCCCTCCAAGCCCCAACGATACAGAGCTTCTCTGCCCCAGACATAAGAACATAAGAGAAGCCATCTTGGTTCAGGCCAATGGCCCATCCAGTCCAACACTCTGTGTCACACAGTGGCCAAAAATACCAGGTGCCATCAGGAGGTCCACCAGTGGGGCCAGAACTCCAGAAGCCCTCCCACTGTTGCCCCCCAAGCACCAAGAATACAGAGCATCACTGTCCCAGACAGAGTGTTCCATCTATACCTTGTGGGTGATAGCCACTCATGGACCTCTGGTACATATGTTTAAATTGAATTGTTTTAGCTATTTGTTTGTTATTTCAGTTTATGTATCGACCCTTCCCCCACTTTGGGGTTCAGAGCAGTTCACACTGACATAAAACAGGCATAATAAATATAGCTAAAACAGTGTAAAAATGCAAAGTATATATATAAAAAACCCAAACAATGCATAACTGTGACTTAATGGCACTTTCTACCACCACCACCGCTATAACAGTGGTGATCCTCTATAATTGACAAGAGGATTTCTTTGGAATTGCCCACTTCTATGTTTCCTGGACAGCTAGTACCTGGATTTCTATGAAGGATGGTCAAAAACTGGCCAGATGTGGCAATTCTATTCCCAACTGCAGGACAGTACTTAAGTAAACTGCAGAAGAGCGATTAAGTAATTGTACTTGATGTACTGCCCTCAAAGGGTCACGGTAACAGCATGGCGTCTAGAAAATGTTGGAAACCCCATAAAAATATGGGAAAAGAGCATTTTTTTAAAAAAATGAATCCAACTGGTACGCTGGTCCTGCCTTGCTAAAAGTGGACTGGGTGCCTACAGCATGTAGATAAATATTTTACAACTCCGAGCAAACTCTGTGGAAACTTGTGTGTCTTTCGGGCTTCTTATGCGTTTTTCCAAAACAAGTCTATTTTCATAAGTGTTAATTACATCAGATTGTTTTATAACTCAGAAGGTCATTAAAGTACACTTCTTGCCCGTTAAGGGTTATTTAAAAACCCATGGGTGACATCATCCGTTGATGTCATCGGACAGACTTACTTCAAGAAATGCCCACTGAGCTTCTTGTTCAATACCAAAACCAAAATAATAATAATAATAATAGTGCCCTCTTTAATTGGAAAGTTCTCTCGCACAAGGTCTGGAGGCCAAAGAATGGAGAAAGTGCTGAAGCATTGCCATTCTTAAGTAGCATTTACGAGCAGCGTCACAAATTACATTTGCTTTTCTACCATAGATACCTACGAGGGTACGTTACGGGCTTTGGGGAAGGGCTGGGTAAACCCAACAAGATCTAAAGTAGAGGTGTCCACCGTGGTGGCCGTGGGTGCCACAATGCCCATCAATACTTGGTGTCCACCAGCAATGCTCCCTCTAAGCTGTGGAGTCTTGTGAGCAGCAATTCTACTTTGTGAGCTACTGGCAAACCACCTCCGAACATCTCTTGCCTTGAAAACCTTATGGGGTCGCCATAAGTCTGCTGTGACTTGGCACCAAAAAAAAAAGAAAGTTGAAATACTGTGATGGGATGTTGATACACAATGGATTAGTTTAGTGGAGGTGTTTTATTGAGGCAAGGGGGGCTGGGGGAGGAGACAGGAGAGGGGAATAATCTTTATTTTATTCATTATTCTGCTGTGCACAAGCCACCCACAGAGGAAGGGCCATGGCTTAGCGGTAGAGCATCTGCTTGGCATGCAGAAGGTCTCAGGTTCCATCTCATAACAACATAAGAGAAGCCATATTGGACCAGGCCAGCGGCCCATCTAGTCCAACACACTGGGTCACACAGTGGCCAAAACCCAGGTATCTCCAATCAAAAAGACCACGCAGTAGGCGATGTGAAAGACCTTCACCCGAGAATGAAAGGGCATGGCTCAGTGGTAGAACATCTGCTTTGCCTGCAGGACGCCCCAAGTTCAATTCCCAGTATCTCCAATTTATCAGGACCATGGAGTAGATGATGTTAAAGACCTTTCCTTGAGATCCTGGAGATGGTATGGCTTTGAGAGGAATACACATGGAGAGGTGAGGGAGGAAGGAGGCACCCATCTAGGAATCCGAGGCCTCCCTCTATGGTTTTACCACAGAACTTCCAGCAATTCCTAGAGCAACCTTATGTCATGTCCTATAGCAGTGCACAGGATGTTGTAGCCTCCCTCAACCATGACCTGGCAACCCTACATCCGTGTAGCCAACCAGATCAGCCAAATCAACTCTATTAATCAATGGGGTGATCACTGTCACAACCAGATCACTCTCAGATCCAGTATGCTGCTCAATCTCTTTTCTTAAAACTCTGGAAGCCACCTGTCACGATCCTTGGGCTAAGGTTCAAAAATGAACAGCCTGTAGGCCTCAAGGAAGCTTTATCTTCCACAAAGGCCTGAGACCCTTGTATAAATTTTTCAGGTCTCAAGCTCCCTCTAAGGCTTACGACTGAGCTGGGGGAAAACATTTCTTTCTTATTCTGCCTGGGTTCTTCACCTCAAATTTGGCCATATATCAAGGCACACTCTGACAGAAGAGAAAGTTGCCAAATCAGTGTGGGGAGTGCTTTGGGCCTTCTCTAGAAAAGCCCTAGAACCAGAGAATAAGGCTCTTGGCTGTTCCAGACCTCAGCGGGGACAAGAGGAAAGAAGGGTGTTCATGGAAAGGGAAGGCTGTCCTTTCTGTGGAAAACCTACACAGCCCCATTTCTTTTCTGTGATGCCATCTCTTCAACACAAAGAGAATGATTTCTTAGGTAGAAGTGGTGAACGGAAGAGAAACACATCTTCCGCTGTGTTTTTCTTTACTCCCTCAGGTGTCCTAAGATGTCCCTCCCCAAGCAAGGTGAATGTCTAGGGGTTGGCACAAAAGCAAACATTGCGCTTGCACCCCCTGAATGCCAGGCAGCACTGTGAGAACATAAGAACATAAGAGAAGCCAATGTTGAATCTAGTCCAACACTCTGTCACACAGCGGCCAAAAATACCAGGTGCCATCAGGAGGTCCAGCAGTGGGGCCAGGACACTAGAAGCCCTCCTACTGCTGCTCCCTCCAGCACCAAGAATAGAGTACATCACCTGCCCCAGACTGAGAGTTCCCATCTATACCCTGTGACTAATAGCCACTGATGGACTTCTGCTCCATATGTTTATCTAATTCCCTCTTGAAACTGCCCATGCTTGTAGCTGCCACCACCTCCTGTGGCAGTGAATTCCATATGTTAATCACTCTTTGGGTGAAGAAGTACTTCCTTTTATCTGTTCTAACCTGGCAACGAGGTGACCATTTTGCTTGCAACCCTGAAGTACCAGACATCACTGTAAGATGAGATAAGACAGCCAGGGTGGAGTACTGGTTAAAAGTGTTGGACTAGGATCTGGGAGATCTAGGTTCCGATCCCCACTTGTGCCATGGAAGCTTGTTGGGTGTCCTTGGGCCAGTCACGCTCTATCTGCCTAACCTACCTCACAGGGTTGTTGTGAGAATAAAATGGAAGAGGAGGAACAATGTAAGTGGCTGCGGGTCCCCAATGAGGTATTTAAAGGAATTAATTACAAGGCAGGGCAAGGGAAAACATTATAGTTGGACAAGTGGCACCTTCCCCTAGGAGAGAGGCTTCATGGTGTACAGTTCCAGGCTAGGGTCTAGGAGTCCCAGGTTCGAATCCCCACTCTGTCATGGAGGCTTGCTGGGTGACCTTGAGTCAATCATTCCCTCTCGGTGGAGAGAAAGAGAAGATAAAGCGGAGGAGGAGGAAGCAAAATGAAGAAGAAAAAATGAAGAAGGAGAAGATAAAATGGAGCCACTTTGGGTCTTCAGTGGGGAGAAACGCAGAGCATAAATATCTACAGAAATAAGAATTTCACCCTGTTTGCACAAAAACAAAAGATGATATCGCACAGTCAGTATGAAAGTGGCCGTAATGTGAAGTCCCTAAAACTAAAAATGGCGGGGCCACGTTTTGTTTTTCTCCCCTCCCTTTCAGGTCTTTGGCCTTCATTGAGGGGAAGGGGAGTATTGAACTACAGGATGACCTGGCAAGATTCTGGTCAGGTCAATGCTTCTGCGATGAAGGGGAAAGTGGTCAAGAAGGGTGGTGGCAGCAGGGAGTCATGTGACGACAGCCCATGATGACCCCCTTCCCCCTCATCACAGCGACACAGAAGCACCAACCTGAGGAGGATCTTATCAGGCCTTCCTGACAGTTCCGCAATCCCCTTCCCCTCAACTGTGAAGAAAGCAAAGACCCATAAAGAATCTGAAAAGGAGGACATGAAAACAGAGCTTAGTGTGGCCATTTTGAAAGGTGATTGGCTGGAGGCAGAGCTTTTGCACAGAGACTCTGCTCACACCAGTAGCTCCATTTTCTCTTTTAAGTCAAAGCAAAGGAGTTTTTCCTTTGCTCTGTCTTAAAAGGGCAAACCCTGGGAGCCCCACAAGCCAGTTTGGTGTAGTGGTTCAGTGCACGGACTCTAATCTGGGAGAACCGGGGTTGATTCCCCACTCTTCCACTTGCAGCTGCTGGATGAGCTTGGACAAGCCATAGTTCTGTCAGAGCTGTTCTTGAAAATGCAGTTCTTGAAAGAGTTCTCTCAGCCCCACCCACCTCACAGGGTGTCTGCTGTGGGGAGGGGAAGGGAAAGGAGTTTGTAAGCCGCTCTGAGACTCCGAGTGAAGGGTGAGGTATGAATCCAATCTCTTCTCTTCTCTTCTCTTCTCTTCTCTTCTCTTCTCTTCTCTTCTCTTCTCTTCTCTTCTCTCTCTCTTCTCTTCTCTTCTTTGTGGTGCCTCTGAAAGTTATTTTATTTTTAGGGGGAAAAGCTCTCAGGACACAATCTTTCTTTGATTTTTGCACCTTTGTGAAACGGATCTTCGCAAGTCATGAAGAAAAGAGAGGCCAGAGAACAGGAGAGCCTGAAAGACAGTGCCCACGCTTGACAACCTCCTATAAAATAATGCTATCCACTAATTCATTCCCCTATTGCTATTTAGTACCTGCCAAGCCTATCGCGATGCATTATTCAATTCATATATTATTGAGTCGCAATCCTTGTTGCCGCGTCAGAAGCGTCGGGTGATTTCTTCGCTTAAATTAAAGGCCCCACTTCCCGATTGGAATAAAGCTACATTATGGGCCTGCCTCGCATGATAATCAGAAAACTGCATTAAAGTGGGGAGGGGCGGTAGGAATTAAACAGTAATGCAACACGACTTTTCAGTCAGACATTGTTCCCTTGCCTGCTATTTTCCGTGACGGCGGACTTCCTCCTCGGAGCCGATAAGACAACGGGCAAATGAAGATCGCAACATGAGAGCAAAAAAAGAAAATAAAAAAAAATCATTCACTCTAATGGGTTCCACCTGCGATGGCTCCGGTTCATTTATGTGACTGCAAAAGGAGGGGGGGGGAATTAGAAATCATGTGGCAATTAGTCTGTTCTAGATTATGCGCTCTGTCAACCGATACCACTCAAGAGAGCCCTGGTGCTAAAACAGTTTCGGGAGATAAATCGACTAGCCTATACAAACATTTTTAATTACCTGGAAAACTGGGATTGCCTGTTTAGAAAGCAGCCCCTGTGAACCGAACGGCACCCGGCATCCGATGTCAGAAAATCCAAATGTTTATAGAATTGACTTTTACAATGTTTGATGACTTGTTGAAACTGAAATTATGTCTCCGATTCTACTGCACGGTGCCGCTGAGCAGTTAAAAGAAATGCCTGTTCGGGGACAAGGCGGTGTAATACATTAGGAGTAATTTCCCCCTCTCTCTTTCTCTCTCTCTTGCAGCCTAAGTATGTTTATCCATTTCGGCCATGGACTCGCAAACCTAATCAGTGCATTTTGATTATTTATTGTAAAATGATCTCTTTTATGCAACGGCAGTGTGTTAAGTCCAATGGCATTTGCTGACATCAATTAAAGGCCAGACTGTGAAGTCTGTGCTCCAGGGTTGCAGCTGTGGCTTGGGAAATACCTTGAGATTTGGGGGTTTGAGACTGGAGAGGGCGGGGTTAACATACGAACACAAGAAAAGCCCTGCTGGACCAGAGCAGTGGTCCATCTAGTCCAGCATCCTGTCTCACATGGTGGCCAACCGGTTCCTCTGGAGGGCCAACAACAGGGCAGAGAGGCCAAGGCCTTTGTAAGAACACAAGAAGAGCCCTGCTGGATAAGACCAGTGGTCCACCTAGTCCAGCATCCTGTCTCACACAGTGGCCAACCAGTTCCTCTGGAGGGCCAACAACAGGGGAGAGAGGCTGAGGCCTTCATAAGAACATAAGAACAGCCCTGCTGGATCAGACCAGTGGTCCATCTAGTCCAGCATCCTGTCTTACATGGTGGCCAATCAGTTCCTCTGGAGAGCCAACAACAGGGCAGAGAGGCTGAGGCCTTCCCCAGATGTTGCCTCCTGGGTCTGGAATTCAGAGGTTCACTGCCTCTGAATGTGGAGGTTCCCTTCAGGCACTGTCACTAGCAGCCATTGATCCACTTATCGTCCATGAATCTATTGAATCCTTTTTGAAAGCTGTTTGTTCCTGTGGCCATTGCTACATCCTCTGGCAGCGAATCCCACATTTCAATCACCCTCTGGAGACTGGAGTGATATGGTCCCTACTACCCAGTTGATACTCTGGCTGTAGCATTCTGCCCCACATAGAGCTCATTGCAGCATTCTAATCTAGATGTTACCAGGACATGAAAAGAATAAGGAGCTAAAAGGGCCAGTTTGGTGTAGTAGTTAAGAGTGCGGACTCTAATCTGGGAGAACTGGGTTTGATTCCCCACTCCTCCCCATACAGCTGCTGGTGGGACCTTGGGTTGGTCACAAGTTCTCTCAGAGCTGTTCTCTCAAGGGCCGTTCTCGAGAGCTCTCTCAGCCCCACCTACCTCACAGGGTGTCTGTTGTGGGGAGGGGAAGGGATTGTAAGCTGCTCTGAGACTCCGTCAAGTAGTGAAGGGTGGGATGTAATACCAATCTCTCCTCCTCCTCCTCCTCCTCCTCCTCCTCCTCCTCCTCCTCCTCTTCTTCTTCTGATCAGACAGTTGGTTCTCTTCCTCAAACGCAATGACCTGGCTACAGTGATCCATGCCAGGGTCACATCGAGACTGGACTACTGTAATGCTCTTTACATGGGGCTGCCCTTGTCCCAAATCTGGAAGCTGTAGCTGGTGCAGAATGCAGCGGCCAGGCTGTTGTTGGATCTCCCCATGTGGGAGCACGTTCATCCTGCACTAAAAGCACTGCGCTGGCTGCCTATAGCATACCGAATTTGGTTCAAGGTGCTGGTTCTCACCTTTAAAGCCCTATATGGTCAGAGGCCTGGATACCTAAGGGACTGCCTTTCCCCATATGTTCCCCAGATCTGGGTCCCAAAATCGTTTGGCCCTTCCGGGCCCCAGAGAAACCAGACTGGCTATGACTAGGGCCAGGGCCTTCTCAGTGGAAGCTCCACACTGGCGGAATGAGCTCCTAGGGGATATCAGGGCCCTGCGGGTGACCTCTTACGGTTCCGCAGGGCCTGCGAGACGGAGCTCTTCCTCCAGGCCTTCGACCAGGGAGCCGCACTCAATAAAGTGAGGCCCTGGCCCAATATTAACAACATCATTAGCAGCCGATACAACCCAGACTACTGACTGATTGTTAACCTGACTGTTTGCCTGCGGATGCCGTTAGGGCCCTCCATCATGTTTGCACTGTACTAGCACTTTATATGATATTAAAGGTAAAGGTAAAGGTTCCCTTGCTCGAAAGCCAGTCGGATCCGACTCTAGGGTTGCGGTGCTCATCTCCCTTTCAAAGCCGAAGAGCCAGCGCTGTCCGAAGACGTTTCCGTGGTCATGTGGCCGGCATGACTAAACACCAAGGCGCAGGGAACGCTGTTACCTTCCCACCAAAGTGGCACCTCTTTATCCACTTGCAATTTCTTGCTTTCGAACTGCTAGGTTGGCAGGAGATATTAGGCTACGTTTTATAACTATATCCTTGTGATTTTAACTAATTTCTCTGTTTTCAACTGTTTTATATACTCTGTGTAAGCCGCCCGGAGGGAGGGCAGGATATTAAATAAATAAATAAACAAACAAACAAATCAATAAATAAATCTTCCTTCTCTAGAAAGCAGTGGTCATTCTTCGTACGAGGTTAAGAAACATAGTACAGTTCTTAGCAGTGTGGTGGAATTCTCTCGGTCAACTATCTCCATACGGTCATCCGGCCTTTCTTGTAGACCTGGGTCAGATAATCCTAGTGAGGCGTCGGGTTCTTCTGAAGCGGGATCCCAGCGACAAGGTCCCAAGTGACCTTGCTTCTGCTAAGCGTAATTATGGGCAATTTTCAGCTTGTTAGCTGGGTACTTCTCAAACCTGAAATGTCATTGCGCTATAAACAGCATAGTTGACAAGGGTCGCTTTTGCAGCCACTGATGTTTTTTGGCATGTGTGTGTTGGGGGACTGCCCTCTTTGAAATTCCCCGCAAGCAACGCAACATTGAGGTCCGAGAGCGCCCTGTGCCAAACGCCAGGGGCTCTGGGGACTTGTCGGTGCGGCAAAATGGCTGCTTGGAGGTCCAGATCTGATTTCCGCGTAAACTCGAAGGCAGTCAGAGTCGAGCGATCCCAAGGGAAAGGTAGCTGTCAATTACATTCGGCTGAATATAGCCAAAGAGAGACGTAAACAGACCTCTGCCGTCTCCAGTAAATAGTGCTTTGATGTAAACAATGTGTTTGGTTTATGTTTGGTCTGAGGTCTTGGCCTCTCCTTGCCTTCTTGGCTTCCTGACCTCCTTTTTCGCCTTCACCTCTTACTAAAATCTCGGGTTCAACACTGCACGTGCTGAGGGAGTTCCGTGGTTCTTTCCACATAGGCTCTTTCCCCAAAACTCCAAAGCAGACTAGCGGGCTGCATCTAATCCAGGGGTCTGCAACCTTTTTGAGCCTGTGGGCACTTTTGGGATCCTGATGAAGCATGGTGGGCTCAGCCACAAAATGGCTGTCATGGAATAGCTGCCACTGTAGGTGGAGCTGGCCATAAAATGGCTGCCACTGCTTAGCTACAGTCACACCACAGTGAAGATCTTTGAGCTGTGCTGACAGCGGAGGCCAAAGTGATGTTTATAAGACTCTCTAGAGAGCCAGTTTGGAGTAGTGGTTAAGTGTGCGGACTCTAATCTGGGAGGACCGGGTTTGATTCCCCCACTCCTCCACTTGCACCTGCTGGTGTGACCTTGGGTCAGTCGCTCAGGCACAGCTGTTCCTGAAAAAGAGCAGTTTCTGTCAGAGATCTCTCAGCCCCACCTACCTCACAGGGTGTCTGTTGTGGGGAGGGGAAGGGAAAGGAGTTTGTAAGCCGCTCTGAGACTCCAAGTGAAGGGTGGGGTATAAATCCAATCTCTTCTTCTTCTACCTCCAGTCAAATTTCTGGTGACCCATCAGAAGCCGAGTTAGCCAAAAGCCCCACCCGGCCCATTCCACTTTCTGAAAATACTTTGTCAACAGTGTTCCCTCTAAGCTGAGTTAGTGTGAACTAGCTCACAGTTTTTTAGCCTCCAGCTCACAGATTTTTGTCTTCGCTCAGGAAGGGATGGCTCCAGAGCAAACTAAGTTAAGTTGCAGCCAAATCGCCCGCTCACAACTTCAGTGCCAGTAGCTCCCAAAGTAGAATTTTTGCTCACAAGACTCCACAACTTAGAGGAAGCATTGTTTGTGAGAACCAGAAAAGGTGTCAATGGACACCATTCTACCCAGGGGCACTGTGATGGGGATCCCTGATTTAAGTGGTAGAACAATGTGTGGAGTGAAGGCATGTAAACTGTTCCTTAGAGAGCCAGTTTGGTGTAGTGGTTAAGTGCGTGGACTCTTATCTGGGAGAACCGGATTTGATTCCCCACTCCTCCACTTGCACCTGTTGATGTGACCTTGGGTCAGTCACAAGTTCTCTCAGAGCTGCTGTCTCAAGGGCAGTTCTCGATAGAGCTCTTTCAGCCCCACCTACCTCACAGGGAGTCTGTTGTGGAGAGGGGAAGGGAAAGGAGTTTGTAAGCCACTCTGAGATGCCTTTGGGCAACAAAGGGCGGGTTATAATTCCAATCTCCTCCTCCTCCTCCTCCTCCTCCTCCTCCTCCTCCTCCTCTCCTCCTCCTCCTCCTTCTTCTTCTTCTTCTTCTTCTTCTTCTTCTTCTTCTTCTTCTTCTTCTTCTTCTTCTTCTTCCTTTCTGGTGTTTCATCATCTTGAAATCACCTGCTTTTTCATCCATGGAAGAGGAATGGATGAAGGCCCAGATTTTTGTACTTTCCCAGGTTGGTTTTGGTTCTCATAATCAGTTCCTTAAAGTTGTCTTTTTTTACCCCTCATAAAGGACAATTGCACTAGAAGAAGAAGAAGAACAAGAAGAAGAAGAAGAAGAAGAAGAGGAAGAAGAGATTGGATTTACACCCTACCCTTCACTTGGAGTCTTACAAACTCCTTTCCCTTTCCCTCCCACAACAGACACCCTGTGAGGTAGGTGGGGCTGAGAGAGCTCTGACAGAAAGTGCTCTTTTAAGAGGAAAACCAGAAGAAGAAGAAGAAGAAGAAGAAGAAGAAGAAGAAGAAGAAGAAGAAGAAGAAGAAGAAGAAGAAGAGGAGGAGGAGGAGGAGGAGGAGGAGGAGGAGGAGGAGGAGGAGGAGATTGGATTTACACCCCGCCCTTCACTTGGAGTCTTACAAACTCCTTTCCCTTTCCCTCCCACACAACAGATACTCTGTGAGGTAGGTGGGGCTGAGAGAGCTCTTTCAAGAACTGTTCTTTCAAGGGCAGCTCTTATCAGAACTATGGCTTGTGGCGGCCAGGGCTCTTTTTGTAGCAGGAACTCCTTTGCATATTAGGCTACATCAGGGGTATGTAAGAAGAGCTCTGTAAGCTCTTGGAGGATTGGCTACATTAGGGGTGTGTCGCCTAATATGCAAAGGAGTTCCTGCTACAAAAAGAGCCCTGGCTTGCCCAAAGTCATCCAGCAGCTGCAAGTGGAGGAGTGGGGAATCAAACCTGGTTCTCCCAGATTAGAGTCTGTGCACTTAACCACTACATCAAACTACTGTGTATTGTGCTTTAGTTCAAGCTTCCAACCATCTTTCCCCCCCTCAAACTGATTCAGAAGTGTTAGTGTCACCTTTTCTGCCCACTGGCAAGCAAGGAAAGGAATGTAGATCGAGAGGTTGGTAGCAGCATGGTTTGATAGTGAAGGACCGTCTTCCCCCATGCCTGGGGATTAAGATCACAGGAGAAGGCCTGCGTGACTGTCCCACCAATTAAAGAAGCTGGCTTGGTTGGGTACACAGGACAGGGCCTTCTTGGTGGCTGCCCCACAATTATGAAAGAACCTCCCCAGGGAAATGTGCCTGGCCCCCTCATCTTTAGGAGGCAGCTGAAGGTGGTTTTCTTTAAGGCTGCGGTCACATGGTTGTTTTGATCGGGATTCACCGCTGTTCCCTCTCGCGTGTAAAATCACTGATCAGACAGGGCAATCCGTCTCCTGCCCCGAAGCGGGCTCACTCACGCAATGCTCCCTTATTTTCCTACACCTGGAAAAACAAGTACTTTCTGGGTGTTTCCGCTGCAATTCCGCACTTTCCCCTACCTGGATTCCCTTCTCACAATGAGTGCAATTTGATCTTTTCCCCCTCCGGTGACCGCCATTATACACATGAGCAGTTATGCACGTGATAACACTTGTGCATGCACAAATGATTTTTTTTTAAAAAAAATATCCCTGCACCACCACTTGGCCGGCGCAGCTGTCTGAGACTCATCGCATGATTCGAGAGGGACGTGTAACCAGCTTTCATCTGATTAAAAAAAAAGTTGCGGATAAACCGGCAGCAGGAGTAAGTCGCAGTAAGAGGTCATTGTGACCGCAGCCTAAGACTGCATTGATTAAAGCAATCCCACACTGCAATTTTAATAATTTTGTTTAACATATTTTAAAGTACTCTGTTATATGTATTTTATTTATATTGTAAGCTGTTGTGAGCTCCATAAATGTTTTTAATTAAATAACAACATAAATGGTGTCCTTTCTATCTTATATCCTATATCCTGCCCTTCCTCTCAGAAGACCAGGTCAATGTACATGGATCTCCTTTCCCCCATTTTATTCTCAGAACTAGGGTTGCCAGACCCCACAGTGGAGGTGGGGGTCCCCCAACACCAGGCCTCCCACCACGAGTCAGCTACCCAGCGGGGGACTTAACAGGAGAGAGAGGGAGGTCCAGGTTTTGTTGCCAGCAACATGGACGACATCACTTCTGGCCTGATGTCTGGCATGAAGTGACATCATCACATCAGCAATGACTGGACGATGCTCTGATATTTAGGCAAAAACTCTATGGTAGAAGCCATTTTTACCATAGAGGTTTTGCCCAAATACCAGAGTATTGCCCTGACATCATGAAGTGATGATGTCACTTCCGGTACATTCCAGAAGTGACATAGCCATGTCACGGGCAACATTGCCTGGGCCTCCCTCTGCTTCCTGGTAAGTCCTCCCCATCCCCCGCAGGTTGCCAGGAGGGACTTGTCAACCCTACTCACAACACCCCCATAAAGTTGACCAGGCTGAGAGAGAGAGTAACTGAGCCACAGCAACCCAGCCTGTTTCCTGCCCGAGTAGGTATTTGAGCCTAGCTCTTCCAGGGCTGGCCAAATGCTTTAACCACAAAACCACACTTTCTATAATACGTCCAAGTCTGCAAAAGGAGACTACAGGAATGGTTTTTTTTTTTTTAAAAAAGACTTAATATGAAGAACAGCTAAAACACCAGGCATAGCAGCTGCCACAACACAAGGGTCTTTGCTGTGTGACCGGAGGCAAGCTGCAGCGGCCATTTTGTGGTTGCCTCCAACTCCTGCGGCAGCCATTTTGTGGCAGCCACAAGGCCGCGTCAGGATTCCAAAGGTGCCCACAGGCTCAAAATGGTTTGGGACTCCCCAGTCTAAAGTTTGCTGCAGGGCAGGAGAGAAGTCGAGGAATGGTCATGGGGCGGTACTCCTCCAGAAACACTTTCCTGTCGCATCCCATGATCCTCTCTCAGGATCTGCTTTGCACAAACAGGATTCAAAGATTGCCATCTCGGGTTTATTCTCCTGAGGCAATGGCCTCTGACAGCACAAAGAAGGCATTCCTCCGTGCATGTGTGATTTAAATTTTATTTTCACTCCCATCCTTGTGCTTATTGTCTTGGGTAATCCACCGGTCACCCCCACTTGTTCTATATATAGACCGCTGCTATTGTTTTCTGTGATAATGGGAGGGGAACAGAATGTCTCATCAAAGAATGATTGCCGACTTTCTTTTGGCATCCCATTCCAACTTCGGATTTGCGCCTTGACATCTGAAAACAGTGGGAGACTAACGTTCGTTCAGAAGTTATCGCCGGGTAACTTTTCGTATAAGTAGAGAGTTAGGGTGCTTGGGCCCATATAATAAACCACATCATTTTGGAGCCGATAAGGGCAGTCTCAAAAGACAGAGTTTGCATACAGAGCTCAACTTTCTTTAATTGAGTGGTTTGGGACGGCGGAGGATTCTATCGTTTCCTACGACGACGATTTTCGCGCTCGCTTCACTCATCGAAGGGTTTTTATTATTTCTTTATTCCTGTCAGATGTCTGTGTGTGTGTGGGGGGGAAGGAGGAATGAATGCGTAATGATTAAGGGCTGAGAAGCTACAAGTCACCGAGATGAAAGGGACCAAGTTTCGCCGGCAATCACAGCAAATACCCAACTTGTTTAAGCGAAGCCAATTACAGACTTATTGCCTCCTCTTGCACTATGCACAGTAGGGATGTCACCGGATAATGGTTTGCATGTCGACTTAATCACTTTGATGCATTTCTGACTGATCCCGGCAAATTATGTTTTGGTTCCAGTGTATTAAACACAAGAGCAGGGGATTATCATTAATAAATCTAAGGCACAGCATGCATAAATCTTGAATAAATCAAATATCAATTACATAGGCAGTATCTGCTGACATCTGCTTTCATCAAATGATATATTTGGAATGGGATTTATTCTGCCTTGCTGGAGTCGAAGGGAATGAGTGCGCAGAACCCCGGGATCCAAAGAGTTAGGGTTACGTAGACTGGCTGTCGCTAACCTCTTTTTTATTGCTGTTACATTGAGAGCCGGTTCTAGGTTTTGGGGAGGCCCTGGGCAGACAGTGTCCAGGGGCCCCCATCGGCCCACCACCAGGGCCCCCTCACACCCTTCTTTCCAGCCACTGCATAACCCCCATCTACTTGCGTGTCCTTCTTTGGCTGGAAAGCCCTCCAACTGCCCCAGCTCCATTGCCTGTGCCACCTGTGCATCCTCGCCCTGACAGCACTGGCCAGCAGCTGGGAGTGTTGCTGCCATTGTCACCCATTGTGCCCTCACTGTGTGCCCTCACTGTGTGCCCCTCACATGGCCTTCCTCGATCACACTGGGTATTTGGGAACGTGGGTGCAAACAGGTGGCAAAGGAAACACGCGGGTGGGGGGTCAGGGGCTGTGGGCCCCACCAAGAGTCACTTTTGACCTTTAGGGGGCAGCGGAAGTCTTTTTTGTTTCGGGTGGCATTTGAGTAAAGCAGTCCTAAACTGTGGTTTTACATTTTGGTTCTGTGTTTTAAAAATTGTTCAGCCGTCTTTATTAACACTGTAAGCCGCCTTGAGGTCCATCGGAAGAACGGAGCCCAATAAATATTTCAAATCAATAAATAAATGAAATTTAAAAATAAAATAAAATTTTAAAAGCCCTAAGTCCTGACTGCTGCCCCACCTCGGGGTATCCTGATGCCAGCTGGCCTGTCTGTCTGTCTGTCTGTCTGTCTGTCCATCCGTCCGTCCATCCGTCCGTCCGTCCGTCCGTCCATCCATCCATCCATCCATCCATCCATCCATCCATCCATCCATCCATCCATCCATCCATCCATCCATCCATCCATCTATCTATCTATCTATCTATCTATCTATCTATCTATCTATCTATCTATCTATCTATCTATCTATCTATCTATCTATCTATCTATCTATCTATCTATCATCTATCTATCTATCTATCTATCATCTATCATCTATCTATTTATCTATCATCCATCTATCTATCGTCTATCTATCTACTGTATATATACTGTTTGTGTGTATATACATGAGTACATATACTAAACACACATACACAGACCCTGTATGTACACTATACACACACATACGTATATGTGCATATACATATGTATGCATACACACTTTGTTGTTGTTCAGTCACACAGTCGAGTCCAACTCTTCACTTCCCCATGGAACACATCACACCTGGCCCTCCTGTCTTCTGCCATCTACCAATCTGGGGTTACTCGGACTTGCCCTCTGTTCTTCCCCAGTAGCATATCGGACACCTTCCAACCTGAGGGGCTCATCTTCCGGCGTCATATCTTGTAGCCTTTTGTTACTGCCCATGGGCTTTTCTTGGCAAAGATACTGGAGTGGGTTGCCATTTCCTTCTCCAGCAGATCATGTTTTGTCTGAGTTCTCTGCTGTGGCCTGTCCATCCTGGGTAGCCCTCCACGGCATAGCCCACAGCCTCATCGAACCATGCAAGCCACCTCGCCACATCAAGGCAGCAATCCATGAGAGAGATGTGCACACACACACATAGTAGTAGTAGTAGTCAGGGGTCATTTCATAGAAAAAGAGGTGCAGGAGCTCATTAGCATAACGCATTAGTATAACTTATTTACATATGCCACACCCCCTAATATCACCAGAAGTGTGTCAGAAGGCAACATCCACCACTCAGGTTCCATTGGACTGTTTTGGATTGCTAGCTATGGGGAGGAGAGCACGCAGATCTGCCCTCACAGAAGATGGAGAGCTTATATCTGAATAAACCTTGGTCTTCAAGGTGCCACTGGACTCTTTTGGATGGCCAGCAAATGCAGGAAAGTGTGTGGCTACTTGTGGGTTGAGGAGGGTGGCACGGAGGATGTGCACGGCCTTGAGCAGGTAGGGGGCCAGGTAGAGGTGGGGCAGAGGCACTGGAGGAGGCCAAGTAGGTGCAGGAAGCCAGGGCAGAGCTCCTTGCAGGCCTCACAGGCCTCACCAGGGCCTGCCTTGCAGAGGTGCCATGCCGGGGCCAGCATGAAGACGGGCAGAGCCTGGGCAGGCTGGGTGCCATGGCCCACACAGTGGTGGAGCAGCTTGAAGGCCAGCTCATGGCAGTGCTCTGCTGGGTCAGCCAGCGGGCTGGGAAAGGTGAGGGGGGCTGCTGGGAGCAGGGAGCGGGGCTTGCTGCATATGCCTGCCCCCTCGGCTCCTTACTGCCAGAGCTTTGCTCCTGTGTGCTCCTGCAGGAAATGAGCCCAGGTAGTAGTATTTATACAATCAGGGCCTGGCATAATCTGGTCCATGGGGTCACGAAGAGTTGGACTCGACTGTGCGACTGAACAACAACAACAAGTAGTATTTATTACGGCATCGAGCCAACATAAGCGTAACACATTAGGATACAGAATTTTAAAAACCTGGGTAGAATGCAGTAAAATATATATGACCATAAAAGCATTTGACAAATGCAGTCAGAAATATAAAAGGCAAATGCAATTTTATAAATTTAGCTGCCCCTTTCTAATACGATAGCGTGCCACCCAAAATTTAGCCACAGATTCAGTAATAGTCCGATTTTCATCGGATAACAATCGGTTACAACACTCCCAGTCTGCCTGCCCAGATGTTTCTTTTACAAAAGTTGTAATATGTTTATCTCGGATCTTATTGTACCGCACATATATAGTATACAATCAGGGCTCTTTTTGTAGCAGGAACTCCTTTGCATATTAGGCCACACACCCCTAAGGTAGCCAGATCTCCAAGAGCTTACAGTATCCCTTGTAAGAAGAGCTCTGTAAGCTCTTGGAGGATTGGCTACATTAGGGGGGGTGTCACCTAATATGCAAAGGAGTTCCTGCTACAAAAGAGCCCTGGTATACATAGTGTGTAGATAGATAGATGATAGATGATAGATGATAGATGATAGATGATAGATGATGGATAGATGGATAGATGGATAGATGGATAGGTAGGTAGGTAGGTAGGTAGGTAGGTAGGTAGATAGATAGATAGATAGATAGATAGATAGATAGATAGATAGATAGATAGATAGTTTCACATGGTAGCTCATCTGACCAAAAAAGAGGACTTCAGTCTTATGGAGAGAAGCTGTGTGCCATTTCTGCGCAAACGTGTGCAAAGCAAATGATTGCTCAATCCCGTTCTCAAGCAATTTATGACCGGGTTGTGTCTTTGACTCCTGTGTCTCCTCTGGTGCCTTTTTTGCACAACGGGATGGTTGGGTGGGGTGGGGCCGCCTTGGGATTTAGTGAGGATTGTGACAGGTGAAGGAGGGCAAGTACGATCAATGACGGATTCCAAGAGAATTGTGGAGAGCGAGGATTAAAAAATGGGCCGGGCCCTGTGAAACAAAGAGCATGGGGAGGCCTGTGGGCAGGGTGAGTGTTCGAGTCGTACGTGCATCATCTCACCTGCCATGGATAAGTTGGGTGTTTCGCTGCCTCCGGTGCTTGCATGAGCATGCCCCGGAGGCGTTCGGTGCAGAAGGAAGCGAAGGTGACCTCTTGCCAACTGTGCTGCTCCCTGGGTAATTGGCTTGCACATTCCCCAGTCGCCTTGAGAGACAGGCTGTTGACTCACCCAGATGTTGGTCCGCCCAAGCTGAAATAATAGTTTCTGGTCTGTGGTGCGAAAAATGGCTCAAAATGAAACTGGTGAAACGGTGGCCTCTAGCCGACCAAAACGTCCATGCAGGAACCCTATCTATGGGTTCCTGAATGAAGGAGTGATACCGCATCAGTTGGTGGTACACTGGAAAGCTTTCTGGCTGGGCTGTGGATCAGCAGAAGAGCACCTGCTTTTCATGCAGAAGGCCCTAGGTTCAAGCCCCAGCATCTCCAGTTGAAAGGAGCAGGCAGTGGGTGAGGTGAAAAACTTCCACCTGAAACCTTGGAGAGCGACTGCTAGTCTGAGAGGACAATACTGACCTTGGTGGACCTTGATGGTCTTGAGCAGGAATAAGTCAGATCCGTGTGTTCACATACCAAGTTTTTCAGGAGGGGGAGTGGCTCAGTGGTAGAACATCTGTTTGGCAAGCAGAAAGTCCCAGGGTCTATCTCCAGCATCTCCAGTTAAAAGGATCTGGGAGTAGGTGATGGGAAAGACCTTTGCCTGAGACCCTGGAGAGTCACTGCCAGTCTGCGTAGACAATACTGACCTTGATGGACTAAGGGTTTGATTCAGTAGAAGGCAGCTTCATCTGTGTTCATCTGTTAGATTCCAATCCAATAGCTCCTTAGTGACCAACAAGATTTTGGGGGTACAAGATTGCAAGAGTCAAAGCTCCCTTCGTCAGATGACTCTTGAAGGCCAGTTTGGTGTACTGGTTAAGTGCGTGGACTCTAATCTGGGAGAACTGGGTTTGATCCCCCACTCCTCCACTTGCACCTGCTGGATGACCTTGGGCAAGCCGTAGTTTTGTCAGAGCTGTTCTTGAAAGAGCAGTTCTTGAACGAGCTCTCTCAGCCCCACTTACCTCACAGGGTGTCTGTTGTAGGGAGGGTAAGGGAAAGGAGTTTGTAAGCTGCTTTGAGACTCCGAATTGAAGTCTTCTTCAACCCCCAAATCTTGTTGGTCTGTAAGGTGCTACTGGACTTGAATCTAGCGGTTCTACTGCTGACCAACACAGTTACCCTCAGAAACTGTATTCATCTGTGGTTCTGCTGTTTTGTGGATCAAAAATAACAAAAGAAATGGGATGTGCAGTTCCTTAGGAGGAAGTGTCCATGTTCAGTCCTACTGACTTGGCTACCACCAGTGAAAGAAGTACAGGTTTGGGGTAGGGATGGGCATGAATGGGAAAATGCCGCTTGGTCTGGTCACAAACTGAACTGGTTCATGGCCTTGCAAACCTCATTGAAAGGGACCTTTTAATGGGTTTTGCAGGAAGCCCAAAAAACAGCTGAGTGACGGGGAGCAGCTTGCTTCCCGATACTCAGCTGTTTCAGGCTGTCTTGTGCAGCTCATTTAATTCTTTCTGCTCCATTCACAAACCACCATGAACTGCCACGAACTGCTTTAAAAGTTCATGGAAGTTCATGATGGTGTACCTGTCATGAAATTCCATTCACAAACCACGAACAGGGCAAAAGTCATGATGAATTTCACTTTGTGGTTCAGTTTGTGCCCATCCCTAATCTGAGGTTCCTTATAGGGACTGACTGCAGTGTGGTAACCAGCACAGAGATAGAAACGGTTTCTAGTTTGATCTGAGGTCTGCGGCCACTCTCTGGGTGAAAGTGACTTTGAGTCTGACGCTCAACCATCACTGCTGCCGAAACAGAAAATGACTGAAAGCATTTGGGAGAAGCTGGAGAACTACAAAACACCTCCCTTGATAGCAGGTTCCCCAACCAAAACAAAAAACACAATTCCTGGCAGAACGACCTTGATTTCCATCACTGTGAGAAAGCTCTTTCTGAACGGGTGTAGAATAAGGGGGACGCTTTCTGTGTTTTCCTGAAGCAGCTGCAGCTCTGATGACATGGAGGGTAGGCAGGATTTGCTCTTTGCTCTGGGGAAGAAGCAAACGGGTGCCAGGCATCCCACTGGCGCCATGTTGGGGATCACAAGCTTAGGGATTCTGGGGAAGGGAGATCTGCTTTCTCCCGTGGCACCTAGATGGTTTCATCACCTCGTCCAATGTTGTCTTCTGGCTCTGTCGTGCCGTGCATCATGTTTCGACACGCCACTGCCTGGATTATGTGAGTTGCTTTGTCTCCCCTCTGCCGTCAAGTTGCGGCCGATTTATAGCGACCCCGTAGGGTTTTCAAGGTGAGAGATGCTCCGAGGTGGTTTGTCCTTGCCTGCCTCCTACCTCCATAACATAACCCTCCACTTCCTTGTTGGTCTCCCATCCAAGTACTAACTGGGGCAGATCAAGATCTGACTTTGCCTGGGCCATCCATATCAGGGTTGAACAACCCATGGGGGTGGTGGAAAGTGCCATCGAGGCACAGGTGACTTGTTTGTTTGTTTGTTTATTTGAATTTGTTTGTTTGTTTGTTTGATTTTGTTTGTTTGTTTATTTGATTTTTAGGCTCGGGGTGGCTTACAATAACATTCAACATACCGCGGAATACAAGACGACCAAAATCACAAGTTAAAGCTACAATACAAGACAGCCAGTTTGGGTGTAGCGGTTAAGTGCATGGACTGTAATCCGGGAGAACCAGGTTGGATCCCCCACTCCTCCACTTGCACCTGCTGGATGACCTCGGGCAAGCTGTAGTCCTGTCAGAGCTGTTCTTGAAAAAGAGCAGTTTCTGTCAGAGCTCTCTCAGCCCCGCCTCCCTCACAGGGTGTCTGTTGTGGGGAAGGGAAGGGGAAGGTGTTTGTAAGCCAATCTGAGACTCCTTCGGGTAGTGAAGGGCGGGGTATAAATCCAATCTCCTCTTCTTCTTCTTCTTCTTCTTCTTCTTCTTCTACTACTACTACTACTACTACTACTACTACAATAAATAACAGTGAATACATAAAAAACAGTCAGGTCAGGGTGGTAGAAGGTAGTTCAGCAATAAAATTTTTACAGGCCCCCCCAGAGGGAGGGAATATGAGGTGTATGAGAGTGCCAGACCTCATACTATACCGTCACCAGGGCTATTTTTGGGCAGGAACGCACAGGAACGGCGTTCCGGCTGGCTCCCAAGTTGGCCACACCCAGCAGGAACTCATTAGCATAATAGACCACACACAACAGCAGAAACTCATCAGGACTGGCCACATTAGGGGTGTGTGGCCTAACATGCAAAGGAGTTCCTGCTACCAAAAAAAAAAGCCCTGGGTTTTGACAACAAGCAAGGTAAACAGAATAAGAAGCAAAAGGTCGGTGCAGCTCGATGACCACACTTCTGATAGCATGGGAGTGTGGCCTAATATGTTAATGAGCTGTGCTGTCATGGGTGTGGCCTAATATGCTAATGAGTTTCTGCTGTTGGGTGTGACCTATTATGCTAATGAGTTCCTGCTGGGCTTTTTCTACCAAAAAAGCCCTGACCATCGCCATCCTCAACCAAATGCCTGGAGGAACATCTCTGCCTTGCAAGCCCTGTGGAAAGGTAATAGATCTCACAGGGCACGGGTGTTCTCCAACAGAGCATTCCACCAGGCCAAGGCCGGAGCTGAAAAAGCCCTGGCCCTGGCTGAGGACAGCCAGATCTCTCTCTGGCCAGGGACCACCAAGAGGTTCTTATTTCCTGAGTGTAATGCTCGTCTGGGGGCATACCGAGAGAGGCGGTCCCAAAGATGGGACCTCACAGGGTTTTCAAGGCAAGAGACAAAAAGAGGCCATTGTCTGCCTCTGCGTAGCAGGTACCCTGGCCTTCCTTGGAGGTCTCCTATCCAAATACTAATCTGGGTTGATCTTGCTTAGCTTCCAAGACCTGATGAGATCAGGCTAGCCTGGGCCATCTAGGCCACACACCCCTCCCCCCAAGGGCTATAAGTACAAGTCAACAGTTCTCTACTTCCCTCAATAGGATCTGGGAGACCCAAGTTCAGATCTCCACTCTGCCTTGGAAGCTCTCTGGGTAACCTTCAGCCAGTCACGTGATCTCAGCCTAACTTACCTCACAGAGTTGTTGTTGTGAGGATAAAACGGAGGACAGGAGGTCACGCCAAGCCGCTTTGGGTCCCCACTGTGAAGAAAGGCGCACGAATGAAATGAAGAAATCTGTTTGGCTTGAACTTGGCCGTTGCTAAATTAGGACTCTCTAAGAGGTTTCACGCTCCTGTGACTCTCCCCTTGTTTCTCCTTCATTACAGCTGCCCTGAGTCACAAGGAACGCCAAAACAACAAAGGAGAACGGCGTAAGAGAGCGGCTGTAGCCAAATACGTTCAACTCCAAAAATGGGCTGCATCTAAGAGACTCCCAAATCGTATAAAAGTTCCACCAGTAAGAATTCACAAATATTACTCTGTTGAAAACATTACAATGCTGTAGTCAAATACAGTGTCAGTACCAACGAACTCACCAAAGTCTGGTGTAGCGGTTAAGTGCGCGGACTCTAATCTGGGAGAACCGGGTTTGATTCCCCACTCCTCCACTTGCACCTGCTGATGTGACCTTGGGTCAGTCACAAGCTCTGGCACAGCCGTTCTCTCAAGGACAGTTTCTGTCAGAAGTTCTCTCAGCCCCACCTACCTCACAGGGTGTCTGTTGTGCTTCCTGTCTCCTGATTGGCTCTTCTTTTTGGTGTAGTGGTTAAGTGTGCGGACTCTAATCTTGGAGAATCAGGTTTGATTTCCCCACTCCTCCACTTGCAGCTGCTGATGTGACCTTGGGTCAGTCACAAGCTCTGGCACCGCTGTTCTTGAAAAAGAGCCATCTTTCTCAGAGCTCTCTCAGCCCCACCTACCTCACAGGATGTCTGTAGTGGGGAGGGGGAAGGGGAAGGAGTTTGTCAGCTGCTCTGAGACTCCAAGTGAAGGGTGGGGTATAAATCCAATCTCTCTCTCCTCTCTCCAAAATGACAAGAGTCCAGTTGTCAACTGATCAAATAGGATGTAGTTAAGCAACCAAACCAACCAATAGCTCAGACATCCTATAAACTTGGGAATGATGACATTCAAAAAATCACAATCATGATAACAATGCGGAGTAATTGCATTCAGAAATGACAGTAACAGTGAGGAGTGATTACACTCAGAGATAACAGCAACAGCGATACAAGGTCCCGGTATAGTTCCCTTGTTTCTGTAAGAGTTCTTCTTCAGTCGCTAGTTATTTATGTTTTTATTTATCAAACTTATACCCTGCAAAGCAGGCTCAGGCTGGCTTCCGTACGTGCACAAACACAGTTAAAATCATACAGTTATTTAAAACACAACAGGTAAAACCAGGGCTATTTTTGGGCCGGAATGCATAGGAAAGGAGTTCTGGCTGGCTCCCGAGTTGGCCACACCCAGCAAGAACTCATTAGCATAATAGGCCACACCCAACAGCAGAAACTCATTAGGATTGGCTATATTAGGGGTGTGTGGCCTAACATGCAAAGGAGTTCCTGCTACAAAAAAAGCTCTGGGGTTTTGACAACAAACAAGGTAAACAGAACAAGAAGCAAAAGATGGGTGTGGCTGGATGACCACACTTCTGGTAATGTGGGGTGTGGCCTAATATGCTAATGAGTTCCTGCTGGGCTTTTTCTACAAAAAAAGCCCTGGGTAAAACAGATACAAACACAAAGTGCTGGTGGCAATTAAAAAATTAGCTTAGATGGCACATTTTCAAAATGTGCCTGCTCCCCAGATATTCTCAGATGTTCTTCTGCTCATAATTTCTTGTGACATCAGCTCGATGTTAAAAAACCACTGGACAGGGTCCTATGGCAATGGCGGCCCCTAATTGAACTCCTGGAGGAAGAGCTCCAGCTTGCAGGCCCTAGCGGAACTGTGAGAGGTCCCTCAGGGCCCTGATCTCCTCCGGGAGAGCTTGTTCCACCAGGTAGGGGCCACCACTGAAAAGGCCCCAGCCCTGGTATTAGCTAGCTTGGCCTCCCTCGGGCCAGGGAGGGTCAACCGGTTTTGAGACCCAGTGAGAATGATTCTATATTGAATGAAACAGCTGCTCCTGGTAGATGCCTGTGGTCCCCCCATGCCTGGGCCTTCGGGAGTGGTCCCTTGCTGCTGTGACATTGCAGTGGGCTCTTCCCATGGTGTTGCAGCCAGTGCTTCCTGCCCTTTGTCGTATGGCCCCATTGGGCCTTGACAGCAGCTGCCATTGACTGCATTCACCCTTCAGATGCCCTTCAGACTCCTTTCAGACACCCTGGTGAGTCCGTAGGTCTGGGTTGGGCCTTTCCGGGGACTGCTATGGAGTCCAGGGCCAGTAGGATCCACAATCAAGGGCCAGGGCTGCCGTTCCAGGCCCAGACAACCGTATTTACTGCGTAGTGAGGAACCACTCCAGACTGGTCCATGGTAGGTTGTGCTGCAACAAAATTTCATTCAGTCTACCGGTTTTTTTTCATTGCAAAAGATCAGCATGGGTACTTTTAGAGTCTGTGAGTGCTATACACTGTGAATGCTATACTAAGGATTTTTCCTACTAAGAGTCTTCTGTATACTATGAGTACTGTATGAAGGTAAAAAAAAATTTTTTTGTTAGTATTCAGAACATGGGTTTGGCTGTAATATATGATAATAATTATTTGGTTTGATTTGCAATTGTAGTAGTGCAAATTTATTGAAGAAGAATTATCGAAATGAAGATCAAAATCCGGAGTCTTCATCCATTTTGTCTGTGTACCGTTTATGGACTTGTACTACTCATTTTGTTTGTGTACCAATTATGGACTTGTACAACCTAGCAGTTCGAAAGCAAGAAATTGCAAGTAGATAAATAGGTACCACTTTGGTGGGAAGGTAACAGCGTTCCGTGCGCCTTGGTGTTTAGTCATGCCGGCCACATGACCACGGAAACGTCTTCGGACAGCGCTGGCTCTTCGGCTTTGAAACGGAGATGAGCACCGCAACCCTAGAGTCGGATTCGACTGGCTTTCGAGCAAGGGAACCTTTACCTTTACCTTACTATTAAGGAGCTGCAGTGGCTCAAGTGGTTAAGACGCTGAACTGCAGGCTGTGGAAAGTCAGTAGTTCAGCAGTTCAAGACCCGTGAGTGCTGCATGATGGGGTGAGCTCCCGTCTCTAGTTCCAGCTCCTGCCAACCTAGCAGTTTGAAAGCAAGAAATTGCAAGCAGATAAATAGGTACCACTTCAGGGGGAAGGTAACAGCGTTCTGTGCGCCTTGGTGTTTAGTCATGCCGGCCACATGACCACGGAAACATCTTTGGGCAGCGCTGGCTCTTCGGCTTTGAAACGGAGATGAGCACCGCAACCCTAGAGTCGGATTTGACTGGCTTTCGAGCAAGGGAACCTTTACCTTTTACTACTCATTTTGTTTGTGTACCATTTATGGACTTGTACTATTTTTGGACCTGCACACTATATGATGTAATTTTGGTTTCACTGATATATGTGGTCCTCTTATATAAATTGATTTTTGTGCATAACTTTTTGAGCACTTGTGGTCTGCGTTACTTGTGCAGTGCTTGTTTATTTGCTGTATACTGTGATATCGCATTTGTTAATGATACTTTTTAGAGTCACCAGCCTCTAGGTAGGGCCTGGAGATCTCCAGGGATTCCAAGTGATTTCCAGCCGAAAGAAGCCAATCCCCCTCCAGAAAAGGGTGGCTTTGGAAGGTGGGCTGTGCGGCAACGTACCCCACAGAGGTTCCTCCCGTCCCCAGACCCCGCCCTCCTCAGGCTGCACCTCCCCCGCATATCTCCAGGAATTTCCCCTCCCAGAGGTGGCAACTTGGCTATCCTTCTAGAACCGCTTTCTCTTGAGTGGAACGGCATTTGCTCGAGAGACAAGTGGCCTCACAGAAAGAGGTAGTGGTATGGAACCCGTGGCCATTTGTTCTGAGATTATAGTATGGTTGCCAGCCTCCGGAATCATAACGCATCTCCAAACTACAGAAATGTGTTCCCCTGGAAGAAATGGCTACTTCAAAGCTTAGACTCCATGGAATACAACAGAGCAGGGGTCTCCGACCTTTTCGAGCCTCCGGGAACCTTCTGGAATTTCAGCACAGCCTGGTGAGCTCAGTCACAAAACGGCAGCCCAAAAATGGCTGCCACAGGAGGCGGAGCCAGACACAAAATGGCTGCCGCCGCTTACCTTCAATCATCCCATGAAGACCCTCCTGTTGTGGGGTCAGCTGGCTCCCAGAGTGACATTTAAAAAATCTGCACAGTCAATCAAATCTCCGGTGGCCAATCGGAAGCCTTGCTAGGCGAAAGCCCCACCCGGCCTCTTTCACTTTTAAATAATGCTTGGAGGGTGCCAGAAAAGGTGTCGGTGAGCGCCAGGTTTCCATGGGCGCCGTGTCGGGGACCCTCGAAACAAGGAGAAAGGGAAGTCCTAGAGAAAGGTCACGTACCCACTGAGCTCCCTCCTTAACCAAGCTCTGCCCTTGCCAGGCACCAGACTGAAATCTCCAGGAATCTCCCAAAGGAGAGCAACCTTAGACTACGGCCTGGTTTATGTAGCACTTTGGGGACTGGAGGTTGTAACGTATTGAGAAAAGATGGCTACCGCCAATGTTCCCTCTAAGCTGTGGAGTCTTGTGAGCAAAAATTCTGCTTTTGTGAGCTACTGGCATTAAAGTTGTGAGTGAACAATTTGGCTACTGCATAAATTAGTTGGCTCTGGAGCCCTCCCCTTCCTGAGCGAAGACAAAAACCTATGAGCCAGAGGCTAAAAAACTGTGAGCTAGCTCACACTAACTCAGCTTAGAGGGAACACTGGCTACCGCCACATGGCTGACCATGCGGTCCGAAAAGGGCCAGAGCTTCATTCGAGTGAACAATAGAGACTGTGGATCCAAGGGCGCACCAGTGAGTTAGCCCTGATCCTAAAGTAGCCCAATCTGGACGACGGACTTATAAATAGAACCAATCACGGTGTTTGGGGTGTGTGCTTGGTGTGGTTTGGGTGCGGGGAGTTCAGGTATACAAGGCGGCTTGCAACCAGCCTCTGCAGGCTTATTCTGATGTAACCTAATAAAGAGCTGCTTGAATCACTACGCCGAGCTGCCGCTTCCAGTACATTTTAGAGGTGCCGGTAGTTTGCCCGTCTCTTGCCGATCCCTTTTAAATAAAGACCAATATTGTAAGCAAACAAGGAAAGCGTAGAGGTGTAACGTGGAGATCTATAACCGTGTAATCAACAGTGTTCAAACTGCTTGTCCTCCCCTTTAACCCCTAATCACATTACGGTGCTCTGTTTCTCGGTATCATTCTGATTAATGATGATTAGCACCAAGCATACAGGGGATTATAGCACAGTGGTCCTTTCCCTTAATAGGGTGTATGTATGTGTGTGTGTGTGTGTAAAAATTCTGGGGAGATAACTGAGAGCCAGTTTGGTGTAGTGGTTAGGCATGTGGACTCTAATCTGGAAAAAACGGGTTTGATTCCCCACTCCTCCACATACAGCTGCTGGTGTGACCTTGGGTCGTTTACACGTTCTCTCAGAGCTGTTCTCTCAAGAGCAGTCCTCAAAAGAGCTCTCTCCACCCCACCTACCTCACAGGGTGTCTGTTGTGGGGAGGGGAAGGGAAAGGAGTTTGTAAGCTGCTCTGAGACTCCTTTGGGTAGTGAAGGGTGGGGTATAAAATCAATTTCTTCTTTTCATCTATCTATCTATCTATCTATCTATCTATCTATCTATCTATCTATCTATCTATCATGTCTATCTATCATCTATCATCATCATCATCTATCATCATCTATCTATCTATCTATCTATCTATCTATCTATCTATCTATCTATCTATCTATCTATCTATCTATCTATCTATCATCTATCTATCATCTATCTATCTATCTATCATCTATCTATCATCATCTATCTATCTATCTATCTATCTATCTATCTATCTATCTATCATCTATCATCTATCATCTATCTATCTATCTATCTATCTATCTATCTATCTATCTATCTATCTATCTATCTATCTATCTATCTATCTATCTATCTATCTATCTATCTATCTATCATCTATCTATCTATCTATCTATCTATCTATCTATCTATCATCTATCATCTATCTATCTATCTATCTATCTATCTATTTATCTATCTATCTATCATCTATCATCTATCATCTATCTATCATCTATCTATCATCTATCTATCATCTATCTATCTATCTATCTATCTATCTATCTATCTATCTATCATCTATCTATCTATCATCTATCTATCTATCTATCATCTATCTATCTATCTATCTA